>OU343061.1:4311806-6711806 GCA_910593695.2 Ocypus olens
GTATTTTTTCACGATTTCATCAAAAATTTTAAATCTCTAATCCGACTAATTGACGTACGAGGAGCTCAGATTTGCAAACCGCGTTCAATTTGGAGTTTTCGTTTGGCCGCTACGGCCGATCAAAGTCTGAAAAATCAATTATTTTCTGAAAATTTCCTAAAATGTTCACTGTGACTGACTAACTTTTTTACTATTGAAGATAGCTGAAATTTTTTAACGGCAATCAATTTCTCTCGTCTTTCTGATGAAAATAAAGTTAAATTCAATAGTCTACGATGATTTTTAAGAAAGTTGCATTTTTTTACAAATTTTCCAAGGGGGTTAGTCATGTATTTTTTCACGATTTCATCAAAAATTTTAAATCTCTAATCCGATCAATTGACGTACGAGGAGTTCAGATTTGCAAACCGCGTTCAATTTGGAGTTTTCGTTTGGTCGCTACGGCCGATCAAAGTCTGAAAAATCAATTATTTTCAGAAAATTTCCTAAAATGTTCACTGTGACTGACTAACTTTTTTGCTATTGAAGTTAGCTGAAATTTTTTAACGGCAATCAATTTCTCTCGTCTTTCTGATGAAAATAAAGTTAAATTCCAATAGTCTACGATGATTTTTAAGAAAGTTGCATTTTTTTATCAAAAATTTTAAATCTCTAATCCGATTAATTGACGTACGAGGAGTTCAGATTTGCAAACCGCGTTCAATTTGGAGTTTTCGTTTGGCCGCTACGGCCGATCAAAGTCTGAAAAATCAATTATTTTCTGAAAATTTCCTAAAATGTTCACTGTGACTGACTAACTTGTTTGCTATTGAAGTTAGCTGAAATTTTTTAACGGCAATCAATTTCTCTCGTCTTTCTGCTGAAAATAAAGTTAAATTCAATAGTCTACGATGATTTTTAAGAAAGTTGCATTTTTTTACAAATTTTCCAAGGGGGTTAGTCATGTATTTCACGATTTCATCAAAAATTTTAAATCTCTTATCCGACTAATTGACGTACGAGGAGTTCAGATTTGCAAACCGCGTTCAATTTGGAGTTTTCGTTTGGTCGCTACGGCCGATCAAAGTCTGAAAAATCAATTATTTTCTGAAAATTTCCTAAAATGTTCACTGTGACTGACTAACTTTTTTGCTATTGAAGATAGCTGAAATTTTTTAACGGCAATCAATTTCACTCGTCTTTCTGATGAAAATAAAGTTAAATTCAATAGTCTACGATGATTTTTAAGAAAGTTGCATTTTTTTACAAATTTTCCAAGGGGGTTAGTCATGTATTTCACGATTTCATCAAAAATTTTAAATCTCTTATCCGACTAATTAACGTACGAGGAGTTCAGATTTGCAAACCGCGTTCAATTTGGAGTTTTCGTTTGGCCGCTACGGCCGATCAAAGTCTGAAAAATCAATTATTTTCTGAAAATTTCCTAAAATGTTCACTGTGACTGACTAACTTTTTTGCTATTGAAGATAGCTGAAATTTTTTAACGGCAATCAATTTCTCTCGTCTTTCTGATGACAATAAAGTTAAATTCAATAGTCTACGATGATTTTTAAGAAAGTTGCATTTTTTTACAAATTTTCCAAGGGGGTTAGTCATGTATTTTTTCACGATTTCATCAAAAATTTAAAATCTCTAATCCGATCAATTGACGTACGAGGAGTTCAGATTTGCAAACCGCGTTCAATTTGGAGTTTTCGTTTGGCCGCTACGGCCGACCAAAGTCTGAAAAATCAATTATTTTCAGAAAATTTCCTAAAATGTTCACTGTGACTGACTAACTTTTTTGCTATTGAAGATAGCTGAAATTTTTTAACGGCAATCAATTTCTCTCGTCTTTCTGATGAAAATAAAGTTAAATTCAATAGTCTACGATGATTTTTAAGAAAGTTGCATTTTTTTACAAATTTTCCAAGGGGGTTAGTCATGTATTTTTTCACGATTTCATCAAAAATTTTAAATCTCTTATCCGACTAATTGACGTACGAGGAGTTCAGATTTGCAAACCGCGTTCAATTTGGAGTTTTCGTTTGGTCGCTACGGCCGATCAAAGTCTGAAAAATCAATTATTTTCTGAAAATTTCCTAAAATGTTCACTGTGACTGACTAACTTTTTTGCTATTGAAGATAGCTGAAATTTTTAACGGCAATCAATTTCACTCGTCTTTCTGATGAAAATAAAGTTAAATTCAATAGTCTACGATGATTTTTAAGAAAGTTGCATTTTTTTACAAATTTTCCAAGGGGGTTAGTCATGTATTTCACGATTTCATCAAAAATTTTAAATCTCTTATCCGACTAATTGACGTACGAGGAGTTCAGATTTGCAAACCGCGTTCAATTTGGAGTTTTCGTTTGGCCGCTACGGCCGATCAAAGTCTGAAAAATCAATTATTTTCTGAAAATTTCCTAAAATGTTCACTGTGACTGACTAACTTTTTTGCTATTGAAGATAGCTGAAATTTTTTAACGGCAATCAATTTCTCTCGTCTTTCTGATGACAATAAAGTTAAATTCAATAGTCTACGATGATTTTTAAGAAAGTTGCATTTTTTTACAAATTTTCCAAGGGGGTTAGTCATGTATTTTTTCACGATTTCATCAAAAATTTTAAATCTCTAATCCGATCAATTGACGTACGAGGAGTTCATATTTGCAAACCGCGTTCAATTTGGAGTTTTCGTTTGGCCGCTACGGCCGATCAAAGTCTGAAAAATCAATTATTTGAAATTTTTTAACGGCAATCAATTTCTCTCGTCTTTCTGATGAAAATAAAGTTAAATTCAATAGTCTACGATGATTTTTAAGAAAGTTGCATTTTTTAACAAAATTTCCAAGGGGGTTAGTCATGTCTTTTTTCACGATTTCATCAAAAATTCAAATTCTCTACTTCAACTAATTGACGTACGAGGAGCTCAGATTTGCAAACCGCGTTCAATTTGGAGTTTTCGTTTGGCCGCTACGGCCGATCAAAGTTTAAAAAATCAATTATTTTCGTAAATTTTCTAAAATGTTCACTGTGACTGGCTAATTTTTTTGCTATTGAAGTTAGTTGAAATTTTTTAACGGCAATCAATTTCTCTCGTCTTTCTGATGAAAATAAAGTTAAATTCAATAGTCTACGATGATTTTTAAGAAAGTTGGATTTTTTAACAAAATTTCCAAGGGCGTTAGTCATGTCTTTTTTCACGATTTCATCAAAAATTCAAATTCTCTAATTCGACTAATTGATGTACGACGAGCTCAGATTTGCAAACTGCGTTCAATTTGGAGTTTTTGTTTGGCCGCTACGGCCGATCAAAGTTTGAAAAATCAATTATTTTCGTAAATTTTCTAAAATGTTCACTGTGACTGGCTATTTTTTTTGCTATTGAAGTTAGCTGAAATTTTTTACTGCAATCAATTTCTCTCGTCTTTCTGATGAAAATAAAGTTAAATTCAATAGTCTACGATGATTTTTAAGAAAGTTGCATTTTTTAACAAAATTTCCAAGGGGGTTAGTCATGTCTTTTTTCACGATTTCATCAAAAATTCAAATTCTCTAATTCGACTAATTGACGTACGACGAGCTCAGATTTGCAAACCGCGTTCAATTTGGAGTTTTCGTTTGGCCGCTACGGCCGATCAAAGTCTGAAAAATCAATTATTTTCGTAAATTTTCTAAAATGTTCACTGTGACTGGCTATTTTTTTTGCTATTGAAGTTAGCTGAAATTTTTTAACGGCAATCAATTTCTCTCGTCTTTCTGATGAAAATAAAGTTAAATTCAATAGTCTACGATGATTTTTAAGAAAGTTGGATTTTTTAACAAAATTTCCAAGGGGGTTAGTCATGTCTTTTTTCACGATTTCATCAAAAAATCAAATTCTCTAATTCGACTAATTGACGTACGAGCGGCTCAGATTTGCAAACCGCATTCAATTTGGAGTTTTCGTTTGGCCGCTACGGCCGATCAAAGTCTGAAAAATCAATTATTTTCGTAAATTTTCTAAAATGTTCACTGTGACTGGCTATTTTTTTTGCTATTGAAGTTAGCTGAAATTTTTTAACGGCAATCAATTTCTCTCGTCTTTCTGATGAAAATAAAGTTAAATTCAATAGTCTACGATGATTTTTAAGAAAGTTGCATTTTTTAACAAAATTTCCAAGGGGGTTAGTCATGTCGTTTTTCACGATTTCATCAAAAACTCAAATTCTCTAATTCAACTAATTGACGTACGAGGAGCTCAAATTTGCAAACCGCGTTCAATTTGGAGTTTTCGTTTGGCCGCTACGGCCGATCAAAGTCTGAAAAATCAATTATTTTCGTAAATTTTCTAAAATGTTCACTGTGACTGGCTAATTTTTTTGCTATTGAAGTTAGCTGAAATTTTTTAACGGCAATCAATTTCTCTCGTCTTTCTGATGAAAATAAAGTTAAATTCAATGGTCTACGATGATTTTTAAGAAAGTTGCATTTTTTAACAAAATTTCCAAGGGGGTTAGTCATGTTTTTTTTCACGATTTCATCAAAAATTTAAAATCTCCAATCCGACTAATTGACGTACGAGGAGCTCAGATTTGCAAACCGCGTTCAATTTGGAGTTTTCGTTTGGCCGCTACGGCCGATCAAAGTTTGAAAAATCAATTATTTTCGTAACTTTTCTAAAATGTTCACTGTGACTGGCTAATTTTTTTGCTATTGAAGTTAGCTGAAATTTTTTAACGGCAATCAATTTCTCTCGTCTTTCTGATGAAAATAAAGTTAAATTCAATAGTCTACGATGATTTTTAAGAAAGTTGCATTTTTTAACAAAATTTCCAAGGGGGTTAGTCATGTCTTTTTTCACGATTTCATCAAAAATTAAAATTCTCTAATTCGACTAATTGACGTACGAGGAGCTCAGATTTGCAAACCGCGTTCAATTTGGAGTTTCCGTTTGGCCGCTACGGCCGATCAAAGTTTGAAAAATCAATTATTTTCGTAAATTTTCTAAAATGTTCACTGTGACTGGCTAATTTTTTTGCTATTGAAGTTAGCTGAAATTTTTTAACGGCAATCAATTTCTCTCATCTTTCTGATGAAAATAAAGTTAAATTCAATAGTTTACGAAGATTTTTAAGAAAGTTGCATTTTTTAACAAAATTTCCAAGGGGGTTAGTCATGTCTTTTTTCACGATTTCATCAAAAAATCAAATTCTCTAATACGACTAATTGACGTACGAGCAGCTCAGATTTGCAAACCGCATTCAATCTGGAGTTTTCGTTTGGCCGCTTCGGCCGATCAAAGTCTGAAAAATCAATTATTTTCGTAAATTTTCTAAAATGTTCACTGTGACTGGCTAATTTTTTTGCTATTGAAGTTAGCTGAAATTTTTTAACGGCAATCAATTTCTCTCGTCTTTCTGATGAAAATAAAGTTAAATTCAATAGTCTACGATGATTTTTAAGAAAGTTGCATTTTTTAACAAAATTTCCAAGGGGGTTAGTCATGTCGTTTTTCACGATTTCATCAAAAACTCAAATACTCTAATTCAACTAATTGACGTACGAGGAGCTCAGATTTGCAAACCGCGTTCAATTTGGAGTTTTCGTTTGGCCGCTACGGCCGATCAAAGTCTGAAAAATCAATTATTTTCGTAAATTTTCTAAAATGTTCACTGTGACTGGCTAATTTTTTTGCTATTGAAGTTAGCTGGAATTTTTTAACGGCAATCAATTTCTCTCGTCTTTCTGATGAAAATAAAGTTAAATTCAATGGTCTACGATGATTTTTAAGAAAGTTGCATTTTTTAACAAAATTTCCAAGGGGGTTAGTCATGTTTTTTTTCAAGATTTCATCAAAAATTTAAAATCTCCAATCCGACTAATTGACGTACGAGGAGCTCAGATTTGCAAACCGCGTTCAATTTGGAGTTTTCGTTTGGCCGCTACGGCCGATCAAAGTTTGAAAAATCAATTATTTTCGTAACTTTTCTAAAATGTTCACTGTGACTGGCTAATTTTTTTGCTATTGAAGTTAGCTGAAATTTTTTAACGGCAATCAATTTCTCTCGTCTTTCTGATGAAAATAAAGTTAAATTCAATAGTCTACGATGATTTTTAAGAATGTTGCATTTTTTAACAAAATTTCCAAGGGGGTTAGTCATGTCTTTTTTCACGATTTCATCAAAAATTAAAATTCTCTAATTCGACTAATTGACGTACGAGGAGCTCAGATTTGCAAACCGCGTTCAATTTGGAGTTTCCGTTTGGCCGCTACGGCCGATCAAAGTTTGAAAAATCAATTATTTTCGTAAATTTTCTAAAATGTTCACTGTGACTGGCTAATTTTTTTGCTATTGAAGTTAGCTGAAATTTTTTAACGGCAATCAATTTCTCTCATCTTTCTGATGAAAATAAAGTTAAATTCAATAGTTTACGATGATTTTTAAGAAAGTTGCATTTTTTAACAAAATTTCCAAGGGGGTTAGTCATGTTTTTTTTCACGATTTCATCAAAAATTTAAAATCTCCAATCCGACTAATTGACGTACGAGGAGCACAGATTTTCAAACCGCGTTCAATTTGGAGTTTTCGTTTGGCCGCTACGGCCGATCAAAGTTTGAAAAATCAATTATTTTCGTAACTTTTCTAAAATGTTCACTGTGACTGGCTAATTTTTTTGCTATTGAAGTTAGCTGAAATTTTTTAACGGCAATCAATTTCTCTCGTCTTTCTGATGAAAATAAAGTTAAATTCAATAGTCTACGATGATTTTTAAGAAAGTTGCATTTTTTAACAAAATTTCCAAGGGGGTTAGTCATGTCTTTTTTCACGATTTCATCAAAAATTAAAATTCTCTAATTCGACTAATTGACGTACGAGGAGCTCAGATTTGCAAACCGCGTTCAATTTGGAGTTTCCGTTTGGCCGCTACGGCCGATCAAAGTTTGAAAAATCAATTATTTTCGTAAATTTTCTAAAATGTTCACTGTGACTGGCTAATTTTTTTGCTATTGAAGTTAGCTGAAATTTTTTAACGGCAATCAATTTCTCTCATCTTTCTGATGAAAATAAAGTTAAATTCAATAGTTTACGATGATTTTTAAGAAAGTTGCATTTTTTAACAAAATTTCCAAGGGGGTTAGTCATGTTTTTTTTCACGATTTCATCAAAAATTTAAAATCTCCAATCCGACTAATTGACGTACGAGGAGCACAGATTTTTAAACCGCGTTTAATTTGGAGTTTTCGTTTGGCCGCTACGGCCGATCAAAGTTTGAAAAATCAATTATTTTCGTAACTTTTCTAAAATGTTCACTGTGACTGGCTAATTTTTTTGCTATTGAAGTTAGCTGAAATTTTTTAACGGCAATCAATTTCTCTCGTATTTCTGATGAAAATAAAGTTAAATTCAATGGTCTACGATGATTTTTAAGAAAGCTGCATTTTTTAACAAAATTTCCAAGGGGGTTAGTCATGTCATTTTTCACGATTTCATCAAAAATTTAAAATCTCCAATCCGACTAATTGACGTACGAGGAGCTCAGATTTTCAAACCGCGTTCAAGTTGGAGTTTTCGTTTGGCCGCTACGGCCGATCAAAGTCTGAAAAATCAATTATTTACGTAAATTTTCTAAAATGTTCACTGTGACTGGCTATTTTTTTTGCTATTGAAGTTAGCTGAAAATTTTTAACGGCAATCAATTTCTCTCGTCTTTCTGATGAAAATAAAGTTAAATTCAATAGTCTACGATGATTTTTAAGAAAGTTGCATTTTTTAACAAAATTTCCAAGGGGGTTAGTCATGTCTTTTTTCACGATTTCATCAAAAATTTAAAATCTCTAATCCGACTAATTGACGTACGAGGAGCTCAGATTTGCAAACCGCGTTCAATTTGGAGTTTCCGTTTGGCCGCTACGGCCGATCAAAGTTTGAAAAATCAATTATTTTCGTAAATTTTCTAAAATGTTCACTGTGACTGGCTAATTTTTTTGCTATTGAAGTTAGCTGAAATTTTTTAACGGCAATCAATTTCTCTCGTCTTTCTGATGAAAATAAAGTTAAATTCAATAGTTTACGATGATTTTTAAGAAAGTTGCATTTTTTAACAAAATTTCCAAGGGGGTTAGTCATGTTTTTTTTCACGATTTCATCAAAAATTTAAAATCTCCAATCCGACTAATTGACGTACGAGGAGCTCAGATTTGCAAACCGCGTTCAATTTGGAGTTTTCGTTTGGCCGCTACGGCCGATCAAAGTTTGAAAAATCAATTATTTTCGTAAATTTTCTAAAATGTTCACTGTGACTGGCTAATTTTTTTGCTATTGAAGTTAGCTGAAATTTTTTAACGGCAATCAATTTCTCTCGTCTTTCTGATGAAAATAAAGTTAAATTCAATAGTCTACGATGATTTTTAAGAAAGTTGCATTTTTTAACAAAATTTCCAAGGGGGTTAGTCATGTCTTTTTTCACGATTTCATCAAAAATTTAAAATCTCTAATCCGACTAATTGACGTACGAGGAGCTCAGATTTTCAAACCGCGTTCGATTAGGAGTTTTCGTTTGGCCGCTACGGCCGATCAAAGTTTGAAAAATCAATTATTTTCGTAAATTTTCTAAAATGTTCACTGTGACTGGCTAATTTTTTTGCTTTTGAAGTTAGCTGAAATTTTTTAACGGCAATCAATTTCTCTCGTCTTTCTGATGAAAATAAAGTTAAATTCAATGGTCTGCGATGATTTTTAAGAAAGTTGCATTTTTTAACAAAATTTCCAAGGGTCAAGTCATGTCTTTTTTCACGATTTCATCAAAAATTTAAAATCTCTAATCCGACTAATTGACGTACGAACAGCTCAGATTTTCAAACCGCGTTCGATTTGGAGTTTTCGTTTGGCCGCTACGGCCGATCAAAGTTTGAAAAATCAATTATTTTCGTAAATTTTCTAAAATGTTCACTGTGACTGGCTAATTTTTTTGCTATTGAAGTTAGCTGAAATTTTTTAACGGCATTCAATTTCTCTCGTCTTTCTGATGAAAATAAAGTTAAATTCAATGGTCTACGATGATTTTTAAGAAAGTTGCATTTTTTAACAAAATTTCCAAGGGTCAAGTCATGTCTTTTTTCACGATTTCATCAAAAATTTAAAATCTCTAATCCGACTAATTGACGTACGAACAGCTCAGATTTTCAAACCGCGTTCGATTTGGAGTTTTCGTTTGGCCGCTACGGCCGATCAAAGTCTGAAAAATCAATTATTTTCGTAAATTTTCTAAAATGTTCACTGTGACTGGCTAATTTTTTTGCTATTGAAGTTAGCTGAAATTTTTTAACGGCATTCAATTTCTCTCGTCTTTCTGATGAAAATAAAGTTAAATTCAATGGTCTACGATGATTTTTAAGAAAGTTGCATTTTTTAACAAAATTTCCAAGGGGGTTAGTCATGTCTTTTTTCACGATTTCATCAAAAATTTAAAATCTCTAGTCCGACTAATTGACGTACGAGGAGCTCAGATTTTCAAACCGCGTTCGATTTGGAGTTTTCGTTTGGCCGCTACGGCCGATCAAAGTTTGAAAAATCAATTATTTTCGTAAATTTTCTAAAATGTTCACTGTGACTGGCTAATTTTTTTGCTTTTGAAGTTAGCTGAAATTTTTTAACGGCAATCAATTTCTCTCGTCTTTCTGATGAAAATAAAGTTAAATTCAATAGTCTACGATGATTTTTAAGAAAGTTGCATTTTTTAACAAAATTTCCAAGGGGGTTAGTCATGTCTTTTTTCACGATTTCATCAAAAATTTAAAATCTCTAATCCGACTAATTGACGTACGAGGAGCTCAGATTTGCAAACCGCGTTCAATTTGGAGTTTCCGTTTGGCCGCTACGGCCGATCAAAGTTTGAAAAATCAATTATTTTCGTAAATTTTCTAAAATGTTCACTGTGACTGGCTAATTTTTTTGCTATTGAAGTTAGCTGAAATTTTTTAACGGCAATCAATTTCTCTCGTCTTTCTGATGAAAATAAAGTTAAATTCAATAGTTTACGATGATTTTTAAGAAAGTTGCATTTTTTAACAAAATTTCCAAGGGGGTTAGTCATGTTTTTTTTCACGATTTCATCAAAAATTTAAAATCTCCAATCCGACTAATTGACGTACGAGGAGCTCAGATTTGCAAACCGCGTTCAATTTGGAGTTTTCGTTTGGCCGCTACGGCCGATCAAAGTTTGAAAAATCAATTATTTTCGTAAATTTTCTAAAATGTTCACTGTGACTGGCTAATTTTTTTGCTATTGAAGTTAGCTGAAATTTTTTAACGGCAATCAATTTCTCTCGTCTTTCTGATGAAAATAAAGTTAAATTCAATAGTCTACGATGATTTTTAAGAAAGTTGCATTTTTTAACAAAATTTCCAAGGGGGTTAGTCATGTCTTTTTTCACGATTTCATCAAAAATTTAAAATCTCTAATCCGACTAATTGACGTACGAGGAGCTCAGATTTTCAAACCGCGTTCGATTAGGAGTTTTCGTTTGGCCGCTACGGCCGATCAAAGTTTGAAAAATCAATTATTTTCGTAAATTTTCTAAAATGTTCACTGTGACTGGCTAATTTTTTTGCTTTTGAAGTTAGCTGAAATTTTTTAACGGCAATCAATTTCTCTCGTCTTTCTGATGAAAATAAAGTTAAATTCAATGGTCTGCGATGATTTTTAAGAAAGTTGCATTTTTTAACAAAATTTCCAAGGGTCAAGTCATGTCTTTTTTCACGATTTCATCAAAAATTTAAAATCTCTAATCCGACTAATTGACGTACGAACAGCTCAGATTTTCAAACCGCGTTCGATTTGGAGTTTTCGTTTGGCCGCTACGGCCGATCAAAGTTTGAAAAATCAATTATTTTCGTAAATTTTCTAAAATGTTCACTGTGACTGGCTAATTTTTTTGCTATTGAAGTTAGCTGAAATTTTTTAACGGCATTCAATTTCTCTCGTCTTTCTGATGAAAATAAAGTTAAATTCAATGGTCTACGATGATTTTTAAGAAAGTTGCATTTTTTAACAAAATTTCCAAGGGTCAAGTCATGTCTTTTTTCACGATTTCATCAAAAATTTAAAATCTCTAATCCGACTAATTGACGTACGAACAGCTCAGATTTTCAAACCGCGTTCGATTTGGAGTTTTCGTTTGGCCGCTACGGCCGATCAAAGTCTGAAAAATCAATTATTTTCGTAAATTTTCTAAAATGTTCACTGTGACTGGCTAATTTTTTTGCTATTGAAGTTAGCTGAAATTTTTTAACGGCATTCAATTTCTCTCGTCTTTCTGATGAAAATAAAGTTAAATTCAATGGTCTACGATGATTTTTAAGAAAGTTGCATTTTTTAACAAAATTTCCAAGGGGGTTAGTCATGTCTTTTTTCACGATTTCATCAAAAATTTAAAATCTCTAGTCCGACTAATTGACGTACGAGGAGCTCAGATTTTCAAACCGCGTTCGATTTGGAGTTTTCGTTTGGCCGCTACGGCCGATCAAAGTTTGAAAAATCAATTATTTTCGTAAATTTTCTAAAATGTTCACTGTGACTGGCTAATTTTTTTGCTTTTGAAGTTAGCTGAAATTTTTTAACGGCAATCAATTTCTCTCGTCTTTCTGATGAAAATAAAGTTAAATTCAATAGTCTACGATGATTTTTAAGAAAGTTGCATTTTTTAACTAAATTTCCAAGCGGGTTAGTCATGTCTTTTTTCACGATTTCATCAAAAATTTAAAATCTCTAATCCGACTAATTGACGTACGAACAGCTCAGATTTTAAAACCGCGTTCGATTTGGAGTTTTCGTTTGGCCGCTACGGCCGATCAAAGTCTGAAAAATCAATTATTTTCGTAAATTTTCTAAAATGTTCACTGTGACTGGCTAATTTTTTTGCTATTGAAGTTAGCTGAAATTTTTTTACTGCAATCAATTTCTCTCGTCTTTCTGATGAAAATAACGTTAAATTCAATAGTCTACGATGATTTTTAAGAAAGTTGCATTTTTTAACAAAATTTCCAAGGGGGTTAGTCATATCTTTTTTCACGATTTCATCAAAAATTTAAAATCTCTAATCCGACTAATTGACGTATGAGGAGCTCAGATTTTCAAACCGCGTTCAATTTGGCGTTTTCGTTTGGCCGCTACGGCCGATCAAAGTTTGAAAAATCAATTATTTTCGTAAATTTTCTAAAATGTTCACTGTGACTGGTTAATTTTTTTGCCATTGAAGTTAGCTGAAATTTTTAACGGCAATCAATTTCTCTCGTCTTTCTGATGAAAATAATGTTAAATTCAATGGTCTACGATGATTTTTAAGAAAGTTGCATTTTTTAACAAAATTTCCAAGGGGGTTAGTCATGTCTTTTTTCACGATTTCATCAAAAATTTAAAAACTCTGATCCGACTAATTGACGTACGAGGAGCTCAGATTTTCAAACCGTGTTCAATTTGGAGTTTTCGTTTGGCCGCTACGGCCGATCAAACTTTGAAAAATCAATTATTTTCGTAAATTTTCTAAAATGTTCACTGTGACTGGCTAATTTTTTTGCTATTGAAGTTAGCTGAAATTTTTTAACGGCAATCAATTTCTCTCGTCTTTCTGAAGAAAATAAAGTTAAATTCAATAGTCTACGATGATTTTCAAGAAAGTTGCATTTTTTAACAAAATTTCCAAGGGGGTTGGTCATGTCTTTTTTCACGATTTCACCAAAAATTTAAAATCTCTGATCCGACTAACTGATGTACGAGGAGCTCAGATTTTCAAACCGCGTTCAATTTGGAGTTTTCGTTTGGCCGCTACGGCCGATCAAAGTTTGAAAAATCAATTATTTTCGTAAATTTTCTAAAATGTTCACTGTGACTGGCTAATTTTTTTGCTTTTGAAGTTAGCTGAAACTTTTTAACGGCAATCAATTTCTCTCGTCTTTCTGATGAAAATAAAGTTAAATTCAATGGTCTACGATGATTTTTAAGAAAGTTGCATTTTTTAACAAAATTTCCAAGGGGGTTAGTCGTGTCTTTTTTCACGATTTCATCAAAAATTTAAAATGTCTAGTCCGACTAATTGACGTACAAGGAGCTCAGATTTTCAAACCGCGTTCAATTTGGAGTTTTCGTTTGGCCGCTACGGCCGATCAAAGTTTGAAAAATCAATTATTTTCGTAAATTTTCTAAAATGTTCACTGTGACTGGCTGTTTTTTTTGCTTTTGAAGTTAGCTGAAATTTTTTAACGGCAATCAATTTCTCTCGTCTTTCTGAAGAAAATAATGTTAAATTCAATAGTCTACGATGATTTTTAAGAAAGTTGCATTTTTTAACAAAATTTCCAAGGGGGTTAGTCATGTCTTTTTTCACGATTTCATCAAAAATTTAAAATCGCTAATCCGACTAATTGACGTACGAGGAGCTCAGATTTTCAAACCGCGTTCAATTTGGAGTTTTCGTTTGGCCGCTACGGCCGATCAAAGTTTGAAAAATCAATTATTATCGTAAATTTTCTAAAATGTTCACTGTGACTGGCTATTTTTTTTGCTTTTGAAGTTAGCTGAAACTTTTTAACGGCAATCAATTTCTCTCGTCTTTCTGATGAAAATAAAGTTAAATTCAATGGTCTACGATGATTTTTAAGAAAGTTGCATTTTTTAACAAAATTTCCAAGAGGGTTAGTCATGTCTTTTTTCACGATTTCATCAAAAATTTAAAATCTCTAATCCGACTAATTGACGTACGAGGAGCTCAGATTTTCAAACCGCGTTTAATTTGGAGTTTTCGTTTGGCCGCCACGGCCGATCAAAGTTTGAAAAATCAATTATTTTCGTAAATTTTCTAAAATGTTCACTGTGACTGGCTAATTTTTTTGCTATTGAAGTTAGCTGAAATTTTTTAACGGCAATCAATTTCTCTCGTCTTTCTGATGAAAATAAAGTTAAATTCAATAGTCTACGATGATTTTTAAGATAGTTGCATTTTTTAACAAAATTTCCAAGGGGGTTAGTCATGTCTTTTTTCACGATTTCATCAAAAATTCAAATTCCCCAATTCGACTAATTGACGTACGAGGAGCTCAGATTTGTAAACCGCGTTCAATTTGGAGTTTTCGTTTGGCCGCTACGGCCGATCAAAGTCTGAAAAATCAATTATTTTCGTAAATTTTCTAAAATGTTCACTGTGACTGGCTAATTTTTTTGCTATTGAAGTTAGCTGAAATTTTTTAACGGCAATCAATTTCTCTCGTCTTTTTGATGAAAATAAAGTTAAATTCAATAGTCTACCATGATTTTTAAGAAAGTTGCATTTTTTAACAAAATTTCCAAGGGGGTTAGTCATGTCTTTTTTCACGATTTCATCAAAAATTCAAATTCCCCAATTCGACTAATTGACGTACGAGGAGCTCAGATTTGTAAACCGCGTTCAATTTGGAGTTTTCGTTTGGCCGCCACGGCCGATCAAAGTTTGAAAAATCAATTATTTTCGTAAATTTTCTAAAATGTTCACTGTTACTGGCTGATTTTTTTGCTATTGAAGTTAGCTGAAATTTTTTAACGGCAATCAATTTCTCTCGTCTTTCTGATGAAAATAAAGTTAAATTCAATAGTCTACGATGATTTTTAAGAAAGTTGCATTTTTTAACAAAATTTCCAAGGGGGTTAGTCATGTCTTTTTTCACGATTTCATCAAAAATTTAAAATCTCTAATCCGACTAATTGACGTACGAGGAGCTCAGATTTTCAAACCGCGTTCAATTTGGAGTTTTCGTTTGGCCGCCACGGCCGATCAAAGTTTGAAAAATCAATTATTTTCGTAAATTTTCTAGAATGTTCACTGTGACTGGCTAATTTTTTTGCTATTGAAGTTAGCTGAAATTTTTTAACGGCAATCAATTTCTCTCGTCTTTCTGATGAAAATAAAGTTAAATTCAATAGTCTACGATGATTTTTAAGAAAGTTGCATTTTTTAACAAAATTTCCTAGGGGGTTAGTCATGTCTTTTTTCACGATTTCATCAAAAATTCAAATTCTCTAATTCGACTAATTGACGTACGAGGAGCTCATATTTGCAAACCGCGTTCAATTTGGAGTTTTCGTTTGGCCGCTACGGCCGATCAAAGTCTGAAAAATCAATTATTTTCGTAAATTTTCTAAAATGTTCACTGTGACTGGCTAATTTTTTTGCTTTTGAAGTTAGCTGAAATTTTTTAACGGCAATCAATTTCTCTCGTCTTTCTGATGAAAATAAAGTTAAATTCAATGGTCTACTGTGATTTTTAAAAAAGTTGCATTTTTTAACAAAATTTCCAAGGGGGTTAGTCATGTCTTTTTTCACGATTTCATCAAAAATTTAAAATCTCTAATCCGACTAATTGACGTACGAGGAGCTCAGATTTTCAATCTGCGTTCAATTTGGAGTTTTCGTTTGGCCGCCACGGCCGATCAAAGTTTGAAAAATCAATTATTTTCGTAAATTTTCTAAAATGTTCACTGTGACTGGCTAATTTTTTTGCTATTGAAGTTAGCTGAAATTTTTTAACGGCAATCAATTTCTCTCGTCTTTCTGATGAAAATAAAGTTAAATTCAATAGTCTACGATGATTTTTAAGAAAGTTGCATTTTTTAACAAAATTTCCTAGGGGGTTAGTCATGTCTTTTTTCACGATTTCATCAAAAATTCAAATTCTCTAATTCGACTAATTGACGTACGAGGAGCTCATATTTGCAAACCGCGTTCAATTTGGAGTTTTCGTTTGGCCGCTACGGCCGATCAAAGTCTGAAAAATCAATTATTTTCGTAAATTTTCTAAAATGTTCACTGTGACTGGCTAATTTTTTTGCTTTTGAAGTTAGCTGAAATTTTTTAACGGCAATCAATTTCTCTCGTCTTTCTGATGAAAATAAAGTTAAATTCAATGGTCTACTGTGATTTTTAAAAAAGTTGCATTTTTTAACAAAATTTCCAAGGGGGTTAGTCATGTCTTTTTTCACGATTTCATCAAAAATTTAAAATCTCTAATCCGACTAATTGACGTACGAGGAGCTCAGATTTTCAAACCGCGTTCAATTTGGAGTTTTCGTTTGGCCGCTACGGCCGATCAAAGTCTGAAAAACAATTATTTTCGTAAATTTTCTAAAATGTTCACTGTGACTGGCTAATTTTTTTGCTTTTGAAGTTAGCTGAAATTTTTTAACGGCAATCAATTTCTCTCGTCTTTCTGATGAAAATAAAGTTAAATTCAATGGTCTACTATGATTTTTAAAAAAGTTGCATTTTTTAACAAAATTTCCAAGGGGGTTAGTCATGTCTTTTTTCACGATTTCATCAAAAATTTAAAATCTCTAATCCGACTAATTGACGTACGAGGAGCTCAGATTTTCAAACCGCGTTCAATTTGGAGTTTTCGTTTGGCCGCTACGGCCGATCAAAGTCTGAAAAATCAATTATTTTCGTAAATTTTCTAAAATGTTCACTGTGACTGGCTAATTTTTTTGCTATTGAAGTTAGCTGAAATTTTTTAACGGCAATCAATTTCTCTCGTCTTTCTGATGAAAATAAAGTTAAATTCAATAGTCTACGATGATTTTTAAGAAAGTTGCATTTTTTAACAAAATTTCCAAGGGGGTTAGTCATGTCTTTTTTTCGTGTTTTCATCAAAAATTCAAAATCTCTAATCCGACTTATGGACGTACGAGGAGCTCACATTTGCAAACCGCGTTCAATTTGGAGTTTTCGTTTAGCCGCTACGGCCGTTCAAACTCTGATTTTTTTTTTTTTTTAATTTTGTAAAATGTTCATGGTGACTGGCTAATTTTTTTGCTATTGAAGATAGCTGAAATTTTTTAATGGCAATCAATTTCTCTCGTTTTTCTGATGAAAAAAAAGTTAAATTCAATAGTCTACGATGATTATTAAGAAAGTTGCATTTTTTAACAAAATTTCCAAGGGTCAAGTCATGTCTTTTTTCACGATTTCATCAAAAATTTAAAATCTCTAATCCGACTAATTGACGTACGAACAGCTCAGATTTTCAAACCGCGTTCGATTTGGAGTTTTCGTTTGGCCGCTACGGCCGATCAAAGTCTGAAAAATCAATTATTTTCGTAAATTTTCTAAAATGTTCACTGTGACTGGTTAATTTTTTTGCTATTGAAGTTAGCTGAAATTTTTTTACTGCAATCAATTTCTCTCGTCTTTCTGATGAAAATAACGTTAAATTCAATGGTCTACTATGATTTTTAAAAAAGTTGCATTTTTTAACAAAATTTCCAAGGGGGTTAGTCATGTCTTTTTTCACGATTTCATCAAAAATTTAAAATCTCTAATCCGACTAATTGACGTACGAACAGCTCAGATTTTCAAACCGCGTTCGATTTGGAGTTTTCGTTTGGCCGCTACGGCCGATCAAAGTCTGAAAAATCAATTATTTTCGTAAATTTTCTAAAATGTTCACTGTGACTGGTTAATTTTTTTGCTATTGAAGTTAGCTGAAATTTTTTTACTGCAATCAATTTCTCTCGTCTTTCTGATGAAAATAAAGTTAAATTCAATGGTCTACTATGATTTTTAAAAAAGTTGCATTTTTTAACAAAATTTCCAAGGGGGTTAGTCATGTCTTTTTTCACGATTTCATCAAAAATTTAAAATCTCTAGTCCGACTAATTGACGTACGAGGAGCTCAGATTTTCAAACCGCGTTCGATTTGGAGTTTTCGTTTGGCCGCTACGGCCGATCAAAGTTTGAAAAATCAATTATTTTCGTAAATTTTCTAAAATGTTCACTGTGACTGGCTAATTTTTTTGCTTTTGAAGTTAGCTGAAATTTTTTAACGGCAATCAATTTCTCTCGTCTTTCTGATGAAAATAAAGTTAAATTCAATGGTCTACTATGATTTTTAAAAAAGTTGCATTTTTTAACAAAATTTCCAAGGGGGTTAGTCATGTCTTTTTTCACGATTTCATCAAAAATTTAAAATCTCTAATCCGACTAATTGACGTACGAGGAGCTCAGATTTTCAAACCGCGTTCAATTTGGAGTTTTCGTTTGGCCGCTACGGCCGATCAAAGTCTGAAAAATCAATTATTTTCGTAAATTTTCTAAAATGTTCACTGTGACTGGCTAATTTTTTTGCTATTGAAGTTAGCTGAAATTTTTTAACGGCAATCAATTTCTCTCGTCTTTCTGATGAAAATAAAGTTAAATTCAATAGTCTACGATGATTTTTAAGAAAGTTGCATTTTTTAACAAAATTTCCAAGGGGGTTAGTCATGTCTTTTTTTCGTGTTTTCATCAAAAATTCAAAATCTCTAATCCGACTAATGGACGTACGAGGAGCTCACATTTGCAAACCGCGTTCAATTTGGAGTTTTCGTTTAGCCGCTACGGCCGTTCAAACTCTGATTTTTTTTTTTTTTTTAATTTTGTAAAATGTTCATGGTGACTGGCTAATTTTTTTGCTATTGAAGATAGCTGAAATTTTTTAATGGCAATCAATTTCTCTCGTTTTTCTGATGAAAAAAAAGTTAAATTCAATAGTCTACGATGATTATTAAGAAAGTTGCATTTTTTAACAAAAGTTCCAAGGGGTTTACTCTAAGGGATGCGCCCTAAACAAAAACGTTTAGCGAATGCTTCGGTGAAGCTTTACAAAAAAAACAAATTTACAATTGATAATTATTACACTTCTAAAATTCTAGTTTTTGGTTCAATTGGTTGGAGTGTAGTACCCAGCCACCATCCTTTATATTTTGTTTAATAAAAATTGACCTCTCCAAAGAATATTTTAAATAAGCAATTGTTAATAAATTGATTAATGAATCTATTCCGTAATTTGGACGTGCACATTATTGTAAGACAAAACATTATATTGACTATAACATTCTGGATCATATCTGAAAGGGCTATCGAACAGTTGGTCCTTCTACTCATCTCGTTATTTGTCTTGAGGGATATTAAACCGAATTGAAAAATGCATGTATTAAAATTATATCACTTACCAAGAGTCCATCTTCATAACTGATAATTAAAATCCATTTTCGTTAATCAAATTTTCCACATTTTGCACATTAAAATACGATACACGTTAACACTCGCTCGCCGAAAGATAAACTGTCCCATCAAACGACTTTCAATGATTAAAAATAGGTGTTTTGCATCTTTGTCTATCTTGTGTGCAGATTGAAATGAATTTGATTCGAATCGGAGCTGCGTATATAAGCACTGATAACAGGTGAAGAAAGAATGCGGTTTTGCGATATCAAGACCGGACGTGAATTTGCCTCCGGGGCCAAATTCAGATGATAAGGCTGTTAGCACCTGACGAAATTTTCCAGTTGAGTGCGAGAGTCCGGTGTTAAAAGAGTTTAATAATGTGGTGGAGTGCTGTTTTTGGATTATCATTGGAGGAAATTTTTTTAAGGATGGATGAGGAGACATTATTTGATGAAGGTAAGTGCACAGAGCTGAGTAATTGTAAATGTTCTCAAACAATTAATAATCGTACAATGCGTTTATCAGTTTTGGAAACGAACCTTAAAAAAGTACAATGTAATTTCACGAGAAATCTGTTTAACAAAATTGAAAAAAATATTCACGATCACAATTTCCCAAACTTTTTTCTGCTTGTATATTATTTGAATTACTGCAGGGATATTAAAAAAAATAGTGCTGCCAATTATTTTCTATTTTGTGGTATAACATAGAATGTAAGTCGGTGGAGCCATCCCAAAATTTCGTGACACCTGGTGGTAAAGTTTGTGCGGAGTGAGAGAACGCAATAACAAATATATGCCTTGCCCTATCACTAAAGTGAAGATGAATCATCGCTTTGTGACCGATTCTGTGTCTGTGGCACACATCATGTTCAATAATTATTAAATTAAAAAAGTATTGGAAAAAAACAAAAAATAATTAAGGTAAACATAAACTTCCGGCGTATGAAATTTTGAAATAATCAATCTCATTTCTGAGGTCGGATATTTTTTAAATCGCAAAAAAAATAGAAAAACAATTGCAACACACGTGAAACTTTCCAAAATTACTTTAAGCATATTGCACTTCGTAATTATATAAAAATCTGCTAACATCCCTAGCACAGATTTTGAAATAATCACCCTTGAACACCCACCGGCTCAATTCTAAGGTGGAATATTTTTTAAATCGCAAAAAAAATTGAAAAACAATTGCAACACACGCGAAACTTTCCTAAATTACTTTAAGCATATTGTACTTCGTAATTATATAAAAATCTGCCAACATCTCTAGCACAGATTTTGAAATAATCACCCTTGAACACCCACCGGCTCAATTCTAAGGTGGAATATTTTTCAAATCGCAAAAAAAAATAGAAAAACAATTGCAACACACGCGAAACTTTCCAAAATTACTTTGAGCAGATTGCACTTCGTAATTATATAAAAATCTGCTAACATCCCTAGCACAGATTTTGAAATAATCACCCTTGAACACCCACTGGCTCAATTCTAAGGTGGAATATTTTTCAAATCGCAAAAAAAAATTGAAAAACAATTGCAACGCAAGCGAAACTTTTCAAAATTACTTTAAGCATATTGCACTTCGTAATTATATCAAAATCTGACAACATCTATAGCACAGATTTTGAAATAATCACCCTTGAACACCCACCGGCTCAATTCTAAGGTGGAATATTTTTCAAATCGCAAAAAAAAAATAGAAAAACAATTGCAACACACGCGAAACTTTTCAAAATTACTTTAAGCATATTGCACTTCGTAATTATATAAAAATCTGCTAACAATCCTTCCTCAGATTTTGAAATAATCACCCTCGAACACCATGCGGCTCAATTCTGAGGTCGAATATTTTCCAAATCGCAAAAAAATAGAAAAACAATTGTAACACACGCGAAACTTTTCAAAATTACTTTAAGCATATTGCACTTCGGATTTATATTAAAATATGCCAACATCCCTTCCGCAGATATTGAAATAAACACCCTTGAACACCATCCGGCTCAATTCAGAGGTCGAATGTGTTCTAAATCGCAAAAAAAATAGAAAAACAATTGCAACACACGCGAAACTTTCCAAAACTACTTTAAGCAGATTGCACTTCGTAATTATGTAAAAATCTGCCAACATCCCTTCCTCGGATTTTGAAATAATCACCCTTGAACATCCACCGGCGCAGTTCAAATATTAGAAAAAAAATAGAAAAAAATTATTTACGAGAAATTGGAATTTCGGAATTATTAATTTCGAAAAATTTTCTCAATTTGTATCTGGAGACTAGGAACGAAAAGAGATAACTTGTCTTGAAATTTATTCAAAAACTAATGAGATTTCGAAAAGAAACTTTTGCTCCTTTTGGCTACAATAATTATTAATATAAATTCGATGTAACGTTTATCGTTTCATAATTATAAACCGAGAATAAAGAAAAAATAATACATTTTTTTCTCGAAACACAATTTTATAAAAAAAATATTTTCAAACAAAATATGTTCATTTCGTAGTTGCCTTCAATATTATTTGAAAGTTTTCGTAATATTTTCCATATTTAAAACATGGTGATGTGTCCACCATGTCACTTTCTCCGATTTGATAGAATCATAGTTAATTATGTGTACACTTTAAATTTAAATCATATTTTAAATGTAAATCGAGTGTTTTGTAGAATCGGATGAAACTGATGTTTAAAACGTCAAAATTATGAAAGATGAAAATAACAAATTATACTTCAAATCCTAATAGCCAGTTTACTCAAAATTCTCTACAATTATTCTTAACATAAATTTGCTGTAACTATTATCGTTTCAGAATTATAAACCAAAAATGGAAAAAAAAAATTTCTCGCATAACAATGATTTATGAAAAATATATTCAAGCAAAAGATGTTCATTTTTTGTTGCTAAAATGAACAACTTATAATATATATTAGGATTTGAAGTACGTTTTGTCATTATCAGATTCCACTTTGACGTTTTAAACGTCAGTTTCATCCGAGTCGTATATTTAAAATATGATTTAAATTCGAAATATACCATAAAAATGTAAATATAAATAACTATACCATCAAATCGGAGAAAATAACATGAAGGCCACATCACCATTTTTTTCCTTTTGAAATGAAATATACTCCGATTTCGCACGGTTTGGACACCCTGTATATACATTATAACTGATTTATTTATAAGGCTTATTTTGAAAATGTAAGAGAAGTGTAAAATAAAAGATCCAAGGATTTTTTCAATAACAGAACAGTTATTCTTATAACATGTAATTTTCTTGCTTTTTACATTATTTACTATTTTATGTTTTAAAAGTAGTTAAGGTAATAAAAAAACTGATGTAATTTTAAGGGTGTAATAACGGATTTATTATTATTTAATTAAAAGGAATACTTTGGGTGTATCGTAATTTAAATTTGAAATAATTTGAATTTATAAGACTGACTGTATGCGACCCAACGTACACGCTTCCCTTTAAGGTTGCCGGTATATACAATGTAAAATTTGTCTTTAAAATAGTTGATAACATTCTAAATGAATAATGCTGGAAGATATTACTTTATGACACATCTTGAATAAGGAACTTTCAGGACAATAGACCGTGTTGCTATCTCATTCATCTAAACTGTATTCGCAAAATAAAGTAAATAAAAACCACCCCATAATCCTAAATCCTAACACAAAACCATCCATTAATATATAAATAAAATATATAACCAACGCAGTTGGCAGAAAGACCGCTGGTCGATAGCCTTTTAGAATTTATATTGCTGTAAATAAAAATGTAAACATATAATGTAAAACTAAATAATAAAGATAATTAGTAGTAGTAGTAAATAAAATAATGTATTATTTCAGTGAAAAAATTTCAAAGTTATTCAGACAAAGTAATAGTGTTTTATTTATTATATAAAATGTATAATGAAGTAGAAGTGTCCAGTATAAACAACAGAAGTTCCTCATTACATTTTCATTTAAATTATTGATGATGGCCAAGTATTTCTATCCAGCAACAAGGTAAACTTTCGTTAAATTTAAACTTATTTATCTACAATAGTATTTTATGTATAATCAATAGATTATCGCCCGAGGGAAAATTTAAAACCCACCGATGAAGGCCTTTTAAATTCTTGAAGTCCCTAATCTATAACTATGCACGTGGTACATGTGTTTTGTTTCATTTTGATACTAAAATCATTCAAACTCTCCATCGATTTAAATTTATTTAAACTAAAATTGTAAAAAATTCAACATCTGTCATCTTTGTGTGAATTGGATCTGAAGTTAGTTGTTGTTCTGGTTTCTATCTAAATTGCAACGGTGACATATTTGGTTGTTATGCACATGAGAAATTAGCAATATTATGGTTACGTTGTTATCAATTTTTGATAACTTATTATTTTGGGCATCTTATATATTTTTACAGTACAAGAAAAACAGTGAGTAATTGTCAAAATTGACACAGCCTCTCTAACCCAATCAATAAATATTACTCCAGAAATTTTTGAAGGAAAATAATGTAAAATTGAATGACACAAAATAAACATTTATTTTTTAAATGCCACTGCAGAGATTTTCCTAAAGTTCACGACTAATTTAAAAAATTGCAATTGCCTTCAATAACGGGCATTCATGTTGATTATTGTTGCTAGGAAACATTTGATAGGCCCTAGGGCCATAAACGCCCGTTATTGAGGGCAATTGCAATTTTTAAATTTGTCGTGAACTTTAGGAAAATCTCTGGCGTTTAAAAAATAAATGTTTATTTTATGTCATGCAATTTTACATTATTTTCCTTCAAAAATTTCTGGAGTAATATTTATTGGTTGGATTAGAGAGGCTGTGTCAAAAAAAATGGTTTAGGATTTGAGGATGTCACCAAATTATTTATATAATAATAGTAATAACACATCTTTATTGAATGAAGAATACATGTTGTTATACTTTACGACTCTTGTCTCCTCTTTTTCTCTTCTTCTTCTTCGTTGACCAACGACCGAAGGTCTTTCAGCCCGTCATCGTTTGTCACTGAATGTCGTTGTCCGTACTATGTTTCAAGATGAAATGATGAAATGAATTGATAAATGATGGTGCTAGAGTTTTAGGTGTCGCATGTTCATTAAAAAAACCTCAAGAGGCCATGACTTTTGCGTTTTAAAAATTTAAGTTGGCACACTTGTTAGGAATTGACATATAAACGTCAAATCTTTGTAGAACACAATTATTCCGTTCTCACAATGGTTTACAACAACCAGCAAAAAACGTTTCTAATTGAAAGTTATTTTCAAAATGGAACTAAAGTGGTGTATTCATTCGACGCATCTATGGCAGAGTTTCAGGAAGAATTCCCTAACGTTCCCATTATTTATGATGAATTTAAAAATACCTTATTACGATCTGTTGTATTATTTCGTGAAACGGGTATTATTCTCCGTAAACCAAGAAGTGGTAAACCAGTCAAACGTACTTGGGATGCTATTAACACAGCCCAAAGAATTTTGGAAGATGAACCTACGTCTTCTCTGCGTCGTTTATCACCGCAAATTAATTTATCGGTATTAACATGCCGCAAGTAACATAACCTCAATATGTGTTACCAACTTAAATTTTTAAAATTAAAAAATCATGGCACACTTGAGGTTTTTTTTAATGAACATACTTTAGTATATTGGGATTCCGTGGAATTGTTTATATTATCACTGATGTGAACAATGAGACGGAATAAATATACCACCACCATTTTTTTCAATATATCATCGCTCTTTTTAATTCACAGGTAACAAAAAACTCCCTCCCTAGTACCGTGCAAAGGAAATAAAAAAAACTTGCGACCGTTCACTTTTTATACCTTCCAACCCCTCTAGTACTCGTAAAAACCCCACCCCTTATTTTTTCCTGACCCACAATTTTTTTAGGGCTCTCCCCTCCGCTTGCTTCATCCCCACTCTTTTTACTTTGCAGAGTTCTACATAGTTGCGATCAATAACAACCCTTATCCTGTACGCAACCCTTTCCTTTAAACCTTTCTCTTCAATCTCCGATAGTAGTGCACCCTTCCGCTTTGCAGATGCCTCTGTGGTCGGTTTCGTAAATTAATGAGAGATTAAACTTACACGGAAAGTTTCAGGTAGTTATTATTTTTAATAGTTTCATCCTTTAAACTAATTTGAGTGTCAGAAACTGTAAAAGGTTCTTTCTCAAGGATTTTTTGATTGAATTGAAATGTGGTTTAAATAAATTTAATAAAGACGAAATATAGCTTGAATATATGGATATTAATACTTCTGCAACAAATTTGTTAGTAGTTTATTTAGTCCATTAATTGAAAATTATTAAATTCAAATTCAAAAAAATCATTAAAATAAAATTGGTAAAAACAATTCATTGTTTATGAATCGATTTTAAAATAGTAATAAGCAAATTTAGATTAAAAGTTAAGAATGTTTTGACACTAATAATACGCACATATTTAATTGAGATAGACGCGGTTAAATTCGAGACAAATTATGATAATAATAATAATAATAATGTTTATTTACGGAAAATCCATTTTATAAAAATAATAATAAAATTCAAGTAATATAATCATGGAAAAATATTACCTTAAAACTAATTTTAAACTAAACATACTTACGAAAATGTTTGGTCGTAGGAAAAGCAGAGTGTTGAACACGTTTTGAAAGCTACATTGCATGTCCACAACTAGCATTTGCGAGCTCGTGGGGCAAATTAGGAGCCGCTAAAAATGTCCAGAGCAGGCGGCATGGCCCTTGGGTTTATTGCGGTCGGTAATAATCACCAGGCGGTCGTAAAAATGTCAAACTTGCGGGCACGTGCCCACCGGATCGAATTTTAAATTTTTGGCCCAAGCAGGTAGTGAGCCCTTTTTTGGGATGTATTATAATAAGCCGTGCATTCATGTCTAACTGGTTGATCGCCCCAAGATGAAGATGAAATAATTAAGAAATAGAATACTTTTCCTTTTAATGATCGGTAATATTTGACGCATTAGGGATATTATAGATGAAAATTAAATTGTCCTTATTTTAAGCCAATAAAGGTATGGTTGTAGATAAAGTATAGTACATAACTCGAGTTATAAAGTAATTACGCACTAGTGAAACTGTTGATTATTAATAAATTTACAGGGTGCTGTAAAAAATCGTTTCATATTCATTTTCATTTTTTGCTCTCGAGTGCTCGTCATTCATAAAAATACATTTTCAAAAATTCATAACTCGACTAAAAATTGCTGCATATTCAAAAAACCAACATTATTTTGAAAGGTCAACGTCGTGTAGAGTGATTTGAATTTTTGTAGAATTTTTTCCCGCGATTCATATTAATTTTTAATTTTTGCGCTCGAGAGTTCGACATTGAAGAAAATACATTTTCAGAAATTCATAACTCGACTGAAAATTGCTGCACATTGAAAAACCAAAATTATGTTAAAAGATCGACGGCTTGTGAAGTAATCTGAATTTTTGTAGGATTTTATCCTTCTGTTTTATATTCATTTTTAATTTTTTGCACTCGAGTGTTCGTTATTGAAAAAAATACATTTTCAAAAAGATTAAGATTACTTTATTTCTTAGAAATGTATATTTCAGTTATTTTGTATTTTTCAAGGGCGATGTCCCGCTAATAAAAGTATTAATATTATTATTAATTCGAGTAAGAAAAATTTGCATGTTGGGATTAGAATAATTCTACAAGCTTTATTACTCGTGGAATTATCTTCAAAATTTCCAAAACTGCTTAGAAATAATTCATTTTTTACATACTAGATAATTATTTTGATATTTTTAAGCTATAAACAATATGGCGACAGTCGAAACTTGAATATGCGGAAGCGAAATTTACATCTTCAAATAAAGAAAATTCTAAAAATATAATAAAAACCCTTTTACTTTGTTGGTATAACACGGATTTTTATTGTTGACTATAGTTTCGGTAACTCAACTTGCCATTATCAAAACATAAAGTAAAAGTGTTTTTATTATATTTACAACATGTATAACAAAGTAGACGCCTCCACCATAAACAATAAATGCTAACAAAATTATCGCTTTTGGAATTATTTTCAAAATTTCCAAAACTACTTAGTAATGATATATTTTTAATACATTAGGAAACAATTGATAAAATTTTTAGCTAGAAATAAAACGGCGACTTTTGAAGCTTGAATTCGAGAAAGCGAAATTTACATCTGGGGATTATAAATATAATAAAAACATTATCAATCGTGGAATTTTCTTAAAAATTTCTAAAACTAATTAAAAAATAATGCATTTTTGACATTCTAGAAAACAATTCATATTTTTAAGTTAGAAACAAAATGGAGACATTCGAAACTTGAATTCGAGAAAGCGAAATTTGCATCTAACGATTTTAAAATTTCTAAAAACATTATCACTCGTACAATTGACTTCAAATTGACCACTTAGATATAGTAGACATACTAGAAAACAATTGACATTTCTAAGCTAGAAACAGACAGATTCTCAACTGGGTCCAAGTGAATAAAAATTATGTTCGTTGCTTGACCATTTTTAAATATTTTGATTTTTTTATATGCGATTACCGTATAACTGAGTTTAAAAGTTTTAAAAAAATACATTGCACCGTTACTATATTTGTAAGCGCACGTCGTGTTTTCAAGTTAATTCATTTTCATTAGCGTTCATTTGAATATCTCTGTTAAGTTACAAGATTGCAATTGACATGATTGTTTTCAGAAAAGTCTCCTCTACAACAATGTTATTACCCAAAAGATCCAAAATTTAAAAATAACCAGTAAAATGGAAGTTTGGTATTGAAAATTTAGAAAATCCACTTTAGACCCAAAAATAACGACCAAAATTTATCAGTGTATTTTTTTCTCTAGCTAGATATCATAAACTACTAGCATTATATAGAGCAAGAACCCTGACAAATTTAAAATTGTTTGAAATTTGAAAATCTTTATTTTTTGTAAAGTTCGGGGCTAGTTAGTGTTCTTGCTCTATATAAGGCTAGTAGTTTATATCTAACTGGAGAAAAAAAAAAATCACAAAAATACTGAAATGAACATAAATATAATTTCATTGATCCATGTTACACTTAAAAGTAAAAATTAATAATTGCCGTTTTATTCAGGGTACGTTTGTTTGGAACGATATTGAGTTGTGTTGCATTCATTTAAACGAATTCCTTTTAAAATTTAAAGGGAAGGTCGAACGCTGGTACTAGGGGTGAAGAATGGGAACATCTGCCATATCTTTTTGGAAGCTTGTCCAGACCTCGTCTCTAGCAGGTAGAAAAGGTTCGAATATGGTCATAAATTACAATTTCTACACGATTACGTAGAGAATAGAATCCCTAATCGTCGGTAGTAAACAACCCGCAAATTGTACCCCTTGATCCCGCCGCTCTGGCCAAATTACTATGGTCGCGGCAAATTGGTACTCGCGTGCAAAACTAAGCTTTAAAAACTTGTCAAACAATCTACTATTCTTTTATTACCATATTTGACATTTTTAAATTTACAAATCAATAAATCAGGTACATATGTAAAATTTACAGCGTGACATTTTATAATATAAAATTTAACGTAATTCATAAACAAAAGAGTGCAGGAAATGGATGGGACGGATCGTAAGCCATAAAACAAAAGAGCAAACGAGATTGCACTTATTTAACTTTATTCGCGC
Organism: Ocypus olens; assembly: GCA_910593695.2. Taxonomy (NCBI): domain Eukaryota; kingdom Metazoa; phylum Arthropoda; class Insecta; order Coleoptera; family Staphylinidae; genus Ocypus; species Ocypus olens. The sequence goes on from OU343061.1 coordinate 4,340,471, forward strand.
TTTAATTACAAAATAAAAGTACCGACAGAATTACGCTTCGTCCATTTAAATAATAAACGATCGTTCCGTTCCATTGAATTTTTATCCTTGTTTTATGCGAGCCTGCTCCGGCAATTGGCGAACTGTGCTCGTTACATAAATATATCTATATATATATATAAAGCTCGAGAGCTTTTTTGCATATTTCAACATCCGCTGCCGACTTCCATTTTTCATTTTGAACATCTCAAATTGAACAATGGGAGGAAATTGGACGGCGAAACGTGTCCCGATTCCAAGAGCGCCCTGCAACAAACAAAACGAACGATAATTAGCATATTTCTGTGGTCTGGCCGCTCCGCAGAATTCGACCGCCATCCATCGTAGATTATATGATACAAATTAAACATCAACTTAAACACACTGCATCATTTTTTATTTTGTAAATAAAATATATTTTTGTACATTAAAGCTCTACCAACAATCTCCATTGCAGATTTACAGCTTTACATTGTGCTCACTGCATTTATCCAAGAATTAACCGTTTTACTGTAACCATTTACCAACCGCCTTCAGGTATTTTAATTGTATTTTTGGTTCTGTGTACAGCTTTGAGCTCAATAGACTTTTCCAACATCGAGTGATAGGGGAGGCGGTGGCCTAGTGAGTAGAGCTCCTGCTCACGGGCCTCGTGGTCGTGGGTTCGAATCCCATCCGGATGGTCACTTTTTCGGAACGAAGAAGTGACCGTTCGGGTCCATGAATATTAGTGTCCCATTCATTATTAAAAATGAAGCATTTCAACTAAATGTATCGTTAGTGGCCGAATAGCCAATTCCCAAATCATCCGCACTTCCTCAACCCGAATTCCCGTCAACCATCCTTCCTTAAAAAAAAAAAAAACAGGTGAAGATCCAGACAAACATGTATTGCTGGATTTTCTATCTAAAGGTAGTTTTAACATAAACTTTAAACCAAAGACTTATTTGAGCCATATGTAATAATAAAAAATCGAACACAAGTTGCAGAGACTTATTTAAGAAACTTAAAATTATGCTACTCTTTATCATTACATTATTCAAGTCAGTATTTCTCAACGTGGGCGATATCGCCCCTGGTCTTTGTTTATGTCTTACTAACATCCAGCCTAAGCCTGACTTATGAAGTCGACAGGCGAATGCTGCAATTCATACAATCGAGTAATTGTCATTTCATACAAGTTGTACACTATACTTTACCTACGACAACTTTTTTGTGCCTCGTTGTGATAGTTACCGTGTAATTCAAAACTGACAACGAACAAGTACGCGATCATTTTTATCAGTGGCACCTCTTATCACGAAAACCAAGTCGCTACATTATTATTTATGGTTTATATCATTTCTTGAATTTACACATTCTTGGTATTTAAAAATATGTCAAAACAACGAATTTGACGAGGTACTACTACTTACGCCCTATGTAAAGTATGTTCATTAAAAAAAACCTCAAGTGTGCCATGATTTTTTATTTTTTCAAATTCAGGTTTTTTTTTAAATGAACATACGATATGTAGAAGCGACGAAGCAAACATCTCCCCCGTCATTTTGACACATGTCAGGTTAGGTTTTATCTCTCACGCTATTGGTCATGCGCAGCAGTGCGGGAATGATCAGCTGCTCGCACAGATAATAGACACCGGAATGAAAGACGTGAGCATTGCACTGCATATACCAATCATTCACAAGCATATCTTAGTTGTCGTAGGTAAACAATAATTCGACGTCATAGGCGGTCCTTAACGCAGTGTTGCCAGGAGTAATTTTTAATTTTCCCCAAATATTTCATTAAAAACCCGCAGAATACCCCACACATAAAATACCCACCCCAAAAAATACCCCATCGATTGAAGTTCCCCAAAATACACACCAAAACCTTAATTTACCCCCATTTTGGAGAACCCCCCCAATGTGACAACACTGGGATTAGAGAAGGCGCGCTGATAAGATTTGCACAAAAAAAGTTTTATAACTCCGTTTTTCCCAAAATATGTAGGTACTACAAAAAGGCCATTTAAAAAATCAGAAAAATATTTAATCGTGTTGTGGTATCCTCCAAATAATTAAAATAATTCTTTAATTTTTCGGAAAGCATCTCTAATTAAATAACTTAAAATTGTTTTTCATTATTTTTTTTCATAATTTCCAAACAGTTCCAGTTATACCGGGTGATCACTTTCATTCCGAGCCAAAGTATTATATTTAACAATTACTAAAAAAACTAAATTGACTGCAAAAATTATTTTTTTGATTTAAAAATTTTCGAAAAAAAAATCAAAAATCGAATCGAAATATTTGAAAATTAAGTAATTCCTTAAATACAAAAGGCGCAGTCTGTCTTTTTTATCTAAATATTAAAGTACATTAATTTGATCTTAAAACAAACAATTTCAAATTAAATAAATAACCTAAAATAAAGAAAAAAAACCCAGTACAGGCCAAAAATATCAAAAATTCAGTCTGCAAAATCTAAATTATAGAGCAAAACAAATAAAAAAAACTCGAATATCGACCTGAAATTTGCTCATTAAAATCAACAATTAAACAACATTAAAATTAAAAATTAGGGTAACAGAACAACTAAAAACATTGGTAAAAAATTGAAAACTCTTGGGGAAAATAAAAATGCAGTCAAAAAACAGAACATTTCAACTAAATCGAAAATTTTGGTTTAGGCGGCAAAAACATCTAAAATAAAGGCCAAAAAAAAATCAAAAACCCTGGTCTAAAAAATAAAAATGCAGGCTAAAAATTGAAAATTCAAGCAAAAGGAAAATAATTTGCCATTTTCAGCCCCAAAAATTAATCTTTACCTCAAAGTAAATTGACAAAACTTTAAACTCAAAAATAATTTACAAATTTCGCCCATAAAAAAATAATTCAGGTTAAAACGTCTAAAATTTTTTATTTAATTTTTAGTTTTTATTATTATATTTTACAATTTCAACATAATATATTAGTAGAAATAGACTGTAGTACTTCCTGATATCTATTTTATTTTATTTTATTAACTGTACTAGTTAATAAAATAAAAATGGTGATGTGGCCATCATGGTACTTTCTCCGATGGTATCATTATTTATATTTACACTCTTATGGTTTATTTTCTATTTAAATCATATTTTAAATGTACATCGAGCGTTTTGTAGACTCGGATACAACTGACGTTTGAAACGTCAAAATTATAAAACATGGGAAAATTATACTGCATATTTAAAAACTCAGTTTACTCAAAAACTAAAGAGATTTCGAAAAAAACTTATTCTTTATAAGTTGTTCATTTTGGTATTCTCTACAATTATTATTAACATAAATTTTCTGTAACTATTATCGTTTCATAATTATAAACCAAAAATTAAAAAAATAATAATAAATTTTTTTCTCGAATAACAATAATTTTATGAAAAATGTTTTCAAACAAAATGATTTCATTTATTAATTGTCTTCAATATTTGTTTAAATGTTTTTGTGATATTTTTCATATTTAAGAAAATATTGGCAAAAAACAAAAAACAGTTAAGGTAAACACCCACTTCCGGTGTACGAAATTTTACCAAAAGCTTTTCAGTTCTTCGGATTATCAAATAAGACGTATGTTCAAAGTTTCATATCAATTGCTCTATTAGTTTTTGAGATACAGCGCGCACAGACAGACACACACACACACACACAGACACACACACACACACACAGACACACACACACACAGACACAAAATTTTTTTTTTCAGAAATTGTTGAAATGGCATCTAGGGACCCCAAAACGGATATTTCCGTAAAAAAAAATTTTGAAAAAAAAATCACGATCACAATACTTTCTCGTACTTCGTAACGGAGAAAGTAAAAATGGTGATGTGGCCATCATGTTACTTACTCCGACTTGATGGTATCATAGCCATTTATATTTACGTTTTCATTGTTTATTTTCAATTGAAATCATATTTTAAATGTACATCGAGCGTTGCGTAAACTCGGATGAAACTGACGTTTAAAACGTCAAAATTATGAAAGATGGAAAAATTATACTTCAATTACAAAAACTCCGTTTACTCAAAAACCAAAGAGATTTCGGAAAAAACTTATTATTTATAAGTTGTTCATTTTGGCATTCTCTACAATTATTATTCACATAAATTTGCTGTAACTATTATCGTTTCATAGTTATAAACCAAAAATTAAAAAAAAAAATAATAAATTTTTTTCTCGAATAGCAATGATTTTATGAAAAATATTTTCAAGCAAAAGATGTTCATTTCTTTGTTGTCTTAAAAGTTTGTTTAAATGTTTTTGTGATATTTTTCATATTTAAGAAAATATTGGCAAAAAACAAAAAACAGTTAAGCTCTTCAGTTCTTCGGATTATCAAATAAGACTTATATTCAAAGTTTCATATCAACTGCTCTATTAGTTTTTGAGATACAGCGCGCACAGACAGACACACACACACACACACACACAGACACAAAAAAATTTTTTCCAGAAATTGTTGAAATGGCATCTAGGGACCCCAAAACGGATATTTCCGTAAAAAAAAATTTTGAAAAAAAAAATCACGATCACAATACTTTCTCGTACTTCGTAACGGAGAAAGTAAAAATAGATATCAGGAAGTACTACAGTCTATTTCTAATAATAAATCACCTGATAAACATGGATTACCTACTACAAACAATAATATATTAGAGTTTTTTTTTATTTTCATGTCTTCGAATTAATATAATTTTAATATGCCATTATACTATTCTATAATTTAATACGTATATATCATGTACCATGATCTCAAACACAATTTAATTAATAAATAAAATAAAAGACAAAAAAAAAAAATTTTGTCAAAAAAAACTCGTAAATACCAGCCAAAAGTTCGCACACAAAAATCAACAATTCAGGTTAAAAATCCAAAATATAGACCAATCAACAATTCGCTCGTTGAAATTTATAATCAAGGTAAAAAAAAAACTAAGAATAAAGGCAAGAAATCAAAAATTTAGTATCGTAAACAGAAAAAAAATACAAAATTTTAACTAAATATTCGAAAATTTTGGTTTATGGGCCAAAAACTTTAAAATTTGGAACAAAGAAATGAAAAACACAGACCAAACATCTGAAATATAGGCAAACAACCAAATATCCTGATGTAAAAAATAAAAAATGCAGATTAGATAATAGAAACTTTATCCCAAAAATAAATTGCCGAAACTCTAAACTCGAAAGTAATTAAAAAATTCGGCCATAAAAACAATAACTCGGGTTAAAAAAATCTAAAATGAAGGGCAAACAATCAAAAACTTAGTACAAAAAACTCGAAAATACCCTCAAAACAAAAAAAATCGCCCATAAAAATCAACAAGAGTATGGACCAATCAAAAATTCGCTCGCTGAAATTAATAATTAAGATAAAATAAAAATAAAAAATCGAAAAATTAAAAATATAGAAAATTTCAACTAACAAAAAAAATGTTAAATACAAATACTCTTGTATTTATCTAATGCTTTCTGCAACAAGTAAAGTTGTTTCTAATTTGTTTAAAAAAAAATGTTGACCAAAATCAAAAACTCAATAAGTTAGAGCAAACAAAGAAATCAAAAATGCAGACCAAAAATCTAAAATATAAGCAAAAAATAAAAAAATAAATTCCTGGTCTAAAAGATAAAAATATGCAGACCAAAAAATTGAAAAATCAAGCAAAAGAAAAATAATTTGCCACTAAATAAAGGACGAAAAATCAAAAACTCGAAAATACTGGCAAAAAAATCGCGCATAAAAATGAATAATTGAGGGCAAGAAATAAAAAATTCGGGCTTAAAAATAAACAAATGCCGACAAAAAAAATGAAAATTTTAACAAACAAATCGAAAATTTAATCCAAAATGAAGAACATTATTCAGTTATACAGAAACTGCAGGTCAAAAATCTAAAATATAGGTCAAAAAAATCAAAATCCAGGCCTAACGATAAAAAATGCAAATAAGAAGATTGAATATTTAATATAATAATAATTATTATTTATTTACGGCAACGAGTGTTGTCAGTAGCAATTTTTAATTTCCCAAATATTTAATAAAACTCCCCCAAAATTACGCCGCTGTCCCTCTCAAAAATATTAAATTTTAAAAATAAAACGTAAATACAAAATTAAAGCATTATCATTATAAAATTTATTATTCATTTTCATCGTCAATATTTTGATAATGATCATTGTTTGATCGAAACTGCAGTCACTAATAAATAAACAGTGTGATATTAATTAAGTAAAAGTGTGTTTTATTTAATTAAAAATGTATCACGAAATAAGTGGCGCCAACCTCAATCACTCAATATTTTCATCTTCTTTTCGGTGCACATACATATTTTTTAGATGAAAGTGCAGCATCTCATTGGGGGTAACAAAATTACGAAAACGGCAGTAACAGAATCCCTATGACAACTTCCATAAATTATATCACAGGTTTTTCCTCATCGCTGAGGAAAATTACTGACTTCTTTATGGTAATGATGATTTCTGGCAAATGTAATAACATGTTAATTAATTTCCCCAAAAATACCACTTGTATAAAAAAATACTCCATTGATTGAAGTTCCCCAAAATACACCCGAAGACAATAATTTACCCCCATTTTGGGGTAAGAAAACCCCAATCTGGCAACACTGCCTTAACGCTACATTTATGTTTTGTCTCTTTAATGAAGTTTCACATTAGCCAATTCCGTTTTTAAAGCGTGTTTATCGGTTATTGTATTCGCTTTCTTTTACGAAGGAGCGCTTTTTGTACACGCGCGCGAACCGACAGCTCCTCTTCGATAAGAGGGTGTTTTTTTTCCTGTTTTACCCCCGAAACTTTTAATTGGCAAAACTTAATTTAAAATACTTTTAAGGGACCCGATTCCAGCGAGTGATTGGAAAAGGGGTCGCTTCGAATCGACTCGAGGGTGCGCTCTCTTCTCTCTCCCCGCCGAAAAATATGGAAGAGTAATCCGGAAAGGGGATTGTTGTTATCGCTGTAATTTTTTTCTACGCCCCTGTATGTGTGTCAGACGAATAAATAAGCTCCGGAGGGTGCACCGTCGACGCCGGGGTTGATGTCTTCAGAGGGTGGGGGGTATAAAAGGCGATTTTATAAAATGCTGGCTGGAGGAGATAAAAAGACGCAAAAATTATTCTTCGCCCTTTTTATTTCTTTGCCGCATTCGCTCGCCGTCTACTTCTCTCTCGCTCCGCAACGGACCCACCAACCCCCTAAGCCCGGCTCCACCCTTACAGACAAGAAAATCATTTATCAACCCTAATTGTCTCTCTTTCTACGTCTTTTCCAACTCGCGACTTTTTTCCGACGTCCCACGCTCCGCGCGCAAAAAATCGAACCGGGAGCTCTACGTAATTACACCACCGAGTCGATTTTTACCCAGAATCCTTCCACCCTAATTAAATATCTTGAAGCTTTAAACTCCTCCAAAAAAAGGGGCAACCAACTCATGACAAATTATCGCAATTGCCTTTAGACTTATTTCGAATGCGCAGAAAATACTGAAAACTACAGTAATACTATCATGGCTTTCTTACTTCTTTAAGTTTTACTATTCACTAGGTTGTACTACAACTTTTATCTAAGTTAAGTACCTCAAAAGATAACCATCTTACATTTTAATTCGTACTGCAAATTATGATTTTCGTTCCCGTTCCCGTCCCCGTTCTCGTTACCGTTCCTGGGTTGTTGTGAAGCTGCCTCCCAGCGTTGCCATCTGATCACATAATATTTCCGCCAGATAGCCAACCTAATTCCACTAAAATTCCGCCAGAAAATATGAAAATATGAAATAAATATTAAGCACGAAATAAATCTCTTATATTTTAACAGTTGAATTTAACGATTTGCGTACGAATTAAGGTTGAATATTAGGTAGAACAATGAAATAATTCGAAGAAAAATTAATACAGACATGATTTCACTCCTTAAAAATTTGAACAAATCTTTGAAAATTCATGTATTTAGTAGTAGAAGACAAAAGAACAAAAAAATCTAAAAAAAAAAATAAATAGTAGTATAATAGATTTCCATAAAAAGTTTAAAATCGTTACGAAACACCCACCTTTACAACCAACTTAAATTTTTCAAAATTTGCCAATTTCTCCATGAGAATAATTTTTTTTTAAATTAATGTTTTATTTCACTTCATTTCATTTCATTTATTTCACGTCGGCCACAGTATACAAATCATACATAAGATGCAAAAAATTTATTGCGGATGTGTTTGTCAATTAAAAGTTACATTAAAAATTAAATTTAAATATTACAATGTCAACAAGTCGAACAATTAAACAAATCTGAAAAAAATACTTATATGATGGATTTGCGCAGAATTTTTAATTTATTCACAAGATACCTTTGATTTTTGAAAATGTGTAAATTTTTGCGGGAGTTATGAATATTTTAAGTGGTCGAATATTTGAATAAGGAAAAACAGAAAAAAAAATCATATCGATATGATTGAATTCCTTAAAAACTCTGATGACATCATAATATATTTACCTTTAAAATTAACCTTGATTTTTGAAACTGAGTCAATTTTTACGCCAGTTATGAATTTTTGAAAATTAATATTTTCAGTTGTTAAAGACGAACAAAAAAAAATCTAAAAAAATAAATGGTGTTATAATAGAATTTCAAAACATTTTTTAAATAAAAATAATATTTAAGAAAAATAAAAATAATAAATTTCTACGGGAGTTATGAATTTTTAAAAATGAATTTTTTAAGTGGTCGAATATTTGAATAAGGAAAAACAGAAAAAAAATCATATCGATATGATTGAATTCCTTAAAAACTCTGATGACATCATAATATATTTACCTTTAAAATTAACGTTGATTTTTGAAACTGAGTCAATTTTTACGCCAGTTATGAATTTTTGAAAATTAATATTTTCAGTTGTTAAAGACGAACAAAAAAAAATCTAAAAAAATAAATGGTGTTATAATAGAATTTCAAAACATTTTTTAAATAAAAATAATATTTAAGAAAAATAAAAATAATAAATTTCTACGGGAGTTATGAATTTTTTGAGTGGTCGAATATTTGAATAAGGAAAAACAGAAAAAAAATCATATCGATATGATTGAATTCCTTAAAAACTCTGATGACATCATAATATATTTACCTTTAAAATTAACGTTGATTTTTGAAACTGAGTCAATTTTTACGCGAGTTATGAATTTTTGAAAATTAATATTTTCAGCTGTAAAAAACGAACAAAAAATCTAAAAAAAAATAAATAGTGATGTAATAGAATTTCAAAACATTTTTTAATAAAAATAATATTTAAACAAAAATAAAAATAATAAATTTCTATGGGAGTTATGAATTTTTAAAAATGAATTTTTTAAGTGGTCGAATATTTGAACAAGGAAAATAAAAAAAAATCAATCGATATGATTGAATTCCTTAAAAACTCTGATGCATTTACCTTTAAAATTAACCTGGATTTTTGAAACTGAGTCAATTTTTACGCGAGTTATGAATTTTTGAAAATTAATATTTTCAGTTGTTAAAAACAAACAAAAAAATCTAAAAAAAAAATAAATAGTTATAATAGAATTTCAAAACTTTTTTTAATATTTACTACCTTTAAAACTAACTTAAATTTTTGAAAGCCTGCCAATTTCGCCGAGCTATGAATTTTTGAAAATTAATGTTTAATTAATTAATCTGTGAACGGACAAAATCTAAAGAAAATAAATTCTTATATGATGGAATTACTCAACATTTTTAGTATATTCACAAGATATCAACCTTTAACTTAAACTTTGATTTTTGAAAATGTGTCAATTTCTAGGCGAGTTATATTTTTTTTTATATTTTTTTAACTGGTCGAATATTTGACCAAAGAAAAAATAGAATAGAAAATATCGATATGATTGATTTCTTTAAAAACTCTGATGCAATCATAATGCATTTATTTACCTTAAAAATAGATTTGATTTTTTTTAAATGAGTCAATTTCTTTCTTTCTGTTTTTTTGAGTTCTTGTAGACTTGAATAATAAAATCCATTTTTTTAATATATTCACGAAACATCTCCCTTTAAAACTAACTTTAATTTTTAAGGATGTGTCATTTTCCTTAAGTTATGAATTTTGAATGTTTTAACTTGTTGAACACCTAAACAAAACAAAAATTAAAAGCAAAATTGAGTTCCACAAATATTTTAATAAACCTACAGAACGACTGACTATCTTCAAAACTTTTGATTTTTGAAAATGTATTCATTTTTGGGTGTTATGAATTTTTGAAAATTGTAGTATTTATTTTTTACAAAACATCTGCCTTTAGAATTATCTTCGATTTTTGAAAGTGTGTTTATTTTTGCGTGAGTTATAAATTTTCAAAAATGTTTTTTTTTTTAAGTTTGTCGAATATTTCAACAAAGAAAAAATAGAAAAAAAATAGTACTGATATGATTGAATTCCTTAAAAACTTGAATGCAATCATAATACATTTACCCTTAAAATTAACGTTGAGTTTTACAAATGCGCCTATTTTTGCGTGAGTTATGAATTTTTGTAGAACAAAAATCGAAAACAAAATTGAGTTCCTCAAATATTTTAATACACCCACAGAACGACTACGTTTAAAATTAACTTTGATTTTTGAAGATGTGTTCATGTTTGGGTGTTATGAATTTTTAGAAAAAAAAATTAAGTTGTCGAATAAAAAATAAAATACAGATATGATAGATTTTTTCAAACAATTTTAGTAAGTATATTTACAAAACATCTGCCTTTGGAATCAACTTAGATTTTTGAAAATGTGTCTATTTTTGCGTGAGTTATAAATTTTTTAAAATGATTTTTTTAAGTTTGTCGAATATTTGACGAAGAAAAAGTAGAAAAAAATAATACTGATATGATTGAATTCCTTAAAAACTCTAATGCAATCATATTACATTTACCTTTATTTATTGTTGCCAATATATAATAATATTTACACAGGTCTCTTAAATTATTATATTAAGAATTAATATTTAACGTTGTTGAACACTTGAACAAAAAAAAATATTTTTTTAAATGTATTCACCTACCTTTAAAACTAAGTTTTATTTTTCTAATATGTCACTTTTTCTGTAAATTTTAGGAAATTAATGTTTTAAGTTGTTGAACTCTTAAACAAAACAAAAATCGTAAAGAAAATAAGTTTTGATATGAGAAGAGTTGACCTTTGAAACTAGCTTTAAGTTTTGAAAATGTTTTCATTTTTCCGTGAGTTATAACTTTTTTTAAGTTAATATTTAAGTTTATGCTTTTTCTCTTGTAAAATAGACGTTTTGAAAATAAAATTTAAATTTAAATTGAATTACTCTAGTTTCCTCAACGATTCAACATTTTTCCGTTAGAAAATCCGCCAGCCGCTAAAACGAAAATTATTCCGCAATTCGAATTCAAAATTCGCTAACTTGACAACACTGGCCTTAACACAATGGCGAGGGCTGCGACTGTTATCTCTTAATCACGCGGGTAATTTCCGACCAATGGGAAGCTTCTGAGGCCTCAAATATCGAAATAAATCTGCACATTATAACGAATGCGATATATTTATATATTTCAAAAAGACTCTCTGTCTCCTTTTTTTGAATTTTTGAGTTTAACCCCTAAATTTTTAATTTTTATTTTATTTTATTGCAGGGATAATTTCGAAAATTCATAATAATTGTCTTAGTTGGTTAGAATTTTAAGAAGATACAGTTATCAAATCGATGGCAAAATAGCTCTTAGAACTTTCAAAACAATTGCGCAGCGATTTAAATTTTTTTCAATTTTTTTAACTTTGGGTGAAATTTTAATTTTATTGCAGGGATAATTTCGAAAATTCATAACAATTGTCTTAGTCGGAATTTTAAGAAAACGCTAACTGAATTAGTTAGCAAATCGATGGTGAAATAACTCTGAGCATTTTCAAAACAATTGCAAAACGATTTTAATTTTTTTCAATTTTTTTAACTTCGGGTGAAATTTTAATCTTATTGCAGGTATAATTTCGAAAATTCATAATAATTGTCTTAGTTACAATTTTAAGAAGGTACAAACTGCCTCAGTTAGCAAATCGATGGCAAAATAGCTCTTAGAACTTTCAAAAGAACTGAGCAACGATTTTAATTTTTTTCAATTTTTTAACTTTGGTTGAAATTTTAATTTTATTGCAGGGATAATTTCGAAAATTTATAACAATTGTCTTAGTTGGAATTTAAAGAAGATGCAAACTGAATTAGTTAGCAAATCTATGGTAAAATAGCTCTTAGCACTTTCAAAACAATTGTGCAACGCTTTTTATTTTTTTAAATTTTTTTAGCTTCGGTTGAAATTTTAATCTCAATGCTGGGATAATTTCGAAAATTCATAACAATTGTCTTAGTTGGAATTTTAAGAAGGTGCAAACTGAATTAGTTAGCAAATCGATGGTAAAATAGCTCTTAGCACTTTCAAAACAATTGCGCAACGATTTTAATTTTTTTCAATTTTTTTAACTTAACTTATCTTATTGCGGGGGCAAATTTTTTGAAAATTTTTCCGGCACGGTCCGATGCACACCCGAGAGCGCTATCGATTCCTCTCGGTACCACCCCTATGACTCCACCCCACCATCCCCCGGAAATAAAAAACCCAAAAAAAACAAGTGTCAAAACTCGAAAACGCACCGAACGATTTTTTTCTAATTTTTTCCACATATTTCCCTCGGCGAGTGGAACATCCTTGCAAATTTTAACAAAAATCGTTAAAGCCGTTTTGGAGCAACGGCCTCATATATGAAATTTCAGGGGTTCGCCGAAACGCCGCCACTGACTTTATTTTTGCTCTAGAAGGATCCGGCAGTGACGGGATCCCTTCACAAAGCATTCGCCCACATTATTTATGTCGGCGCGTTTTTTGATTTGTAGCTTCCTTAACGAGCTATGATTTTTCATTTCAATTCGTTTTGGAGCAACGGCCTCATATATGAAATTTCAGGGGTTCGCCAAAACGCCGCCACTGACTTATTTTTTGCTCTTGAAGGATCCGGCAGTGACGGGATCCCTTCACAAAGCATCCGCCCACATTATTTATATCGGCGCGTTTTTTGATTTGTTGCCCCCTTAACGAGATATGATTTTTCAAAAAAGTGACCATAAATTTTTTCTAAAGTTTCCGCTCTCTCTGAGGTTTCTTTCGCGGACGTATTTTTTTCTATTCAAATACAAGAGCTCAAGCTTCTACGATGAGAAGAGGGTGTAACGTGCTTTAATTTGTTATTTTTTTCAAAATTTTTAAAGCACCCTTCCAGAGCCGTCATTTGGCCCGGTCCCCGGGTTCGTTTTGCTTCCATCGAGGACGTATTTTTTTCTTTTTAAATCGAAGAGATTAAACTTTTAAAATAGGTAGGGAGTCGAGCCTGGAGCTGTAATTAAAAAAAAAATTAGAACACCCCTCCGGAATCGGGGCGAATTTTTAAACGACAAAAAAACGCGGTGGAGGAGAATTTGGCGGCCGAGGAGGAGCGTGGCGGCAATTTTTTTTAGACTTTAAAAAATATTTCAAAGAGATAAGTAATTGTGGAGGCTTTCACTTCGTTATACGTTTTGAGCAATTCAAATAAAAACGAATAACTTTGTTGGTATCACTTTATTATTAATAATAATAATAATAATGCAGTAGTATATGGTTTCGACTACTCCAAGTTCATAAAGTGATACCAACAAAGTTATTCGTTTTTATTTGAATTATTTCAAAGAGACACTCTCTTCTATTTTTCAATTTTTGAGTTTTTCAAAAATTTTACCAGCCCCGTCGGTCAAAAATGGAGGCCGATCGTTTTGATTTTTTCAACATAGATTCTTCTCACCCTCCGACGCATCCCCAACAAGTTTCGCCACGTAGACCGGTTTCGGGGTAATTGGACGAGACGTAAAAATCCCCTAGAGAGCTTTATCGATCCCTCCAGCTGCAGCCCCTCTGACTCCACCACCGCCGTGAAAAAAACCGAAAAAAATTGAAAAAAATCAAGTGTCAAAACTCGGAAACATATAGTCCGATTTCAAATAATTTTTTTCCAGATATTCCCCTCGGCAAACAGAACATCCCTGGCAAAGTAACGGTTACTTTGGTCAATTTTAATAGGCTACGCACGTACGATGGCGCAAGGCAGCGGAGCCATCGTTTGTCACCAGTTACTTTGATCAATTTTATTAGGATACGCACGGACGACGGCGCAGCGTAGTGGAGCCGTCGTTCGTCACTAGTTACTTTGGTCAATTTTAATAGGCAACACCAGTTACTTTGGTCAATTTTAATGGGATACGTACAGACGACGGTGCAGCGCAGCCAAGCCGTCGTCCGTCACCAATAAAAAAATAAAAAAAGAAAAAGAAAAATTAAAATTAAAGAAAACAATTTTACCTAATTTCACTTTAGCCTAGGAAAATAAAAATATATATTTTTTTTTAATTAATAATTTTAAAGAAAAATTGTTTTACCTATTGTCAATTTAAGCCTAGGAAAACTAGTTAAATACTAATTACACATCTAGTATTATGTTCAGTTAAGCACATGGTTACTGTAGCTGTTCAAAATGTTCGCCGTTGGCGGCCAGACACCTAAAGGAACGACGAGTGGTCAATTTTTCAATGGAATCGCTGCACATGCCACTGTAAACTTTTTACTTTGCAGCCTTCAGATTTCGGCTTACACCTGTACTGCTAATCTCCACTTCACATGTAAATTGCCTAGCAGACTTCTGTGGAGAAATAACGAACCGTTCCAACTAGAGAGCAGACGAAGCAGGACTTGTAGCTGTACGTGGTCTTTCCGATCTTCCTTTATGAGTATCACAAATCGTTACATGCGTCTTAAACTTGCCAATAATGCATTTAATTATGAGTCGGGTTGAGGGTTCCCGCTTCCACTGTCGTTGCATCTTCAACGACATTACCAAACCTAGTCAACCACTTTAAAATGCATTTTTGCTGCTCGAACGTCAAGCGTGCTCCCGCCATTATGTTTTCCCACTCTCGTGATGATGAGTACCGGCATCTGTTGAGTAAAAAAACATACTACAATAGTCATGGATACAAGGCATAAAAACATACCAAGGGAGGTATGAGTTATATCTCCATTGGGAGTTATGAGGCCTATACATAAATATCTATTAGATGAATGTGGAAATTATCAAGAATCGAAATTCTTCTTTCAGCTTATGTTATTTAAGAAAATTGATTAAAATCTACTCTCACCATAAAAATAAATACTCGGTAATTTTTGATGGCGCATTATGCATCGTATGTAATTGGTGAGATCCATTAGCGTATTTACTTTGACCAATTAATTTAATTGGAATAGACACTATTGACTAATTATAAAACAAGCTAAGGGCTACAAATATTAATCAAAAGATCCTAATAAATAACGCCATTCACCATAACAATAGATAAAATAACGAACAAAGCAAATTGTGATTTGAACAGCATCAAAGGAATGATCGACAAACGTCAGTTTAAAACGTCAAAATCATCCCCGCGTGAAAAATCGCGCAAACGAACTATCGTCTTAACTACGCCGTAAGGGTCCCAGTTTTCAATTAAAAGCTGCTCCCTTTATTTTTACCCCCGCCGCCGCCGCCGCCGCCGTTGGGCGCAATTCTGGTATTGATAACAATGGGAGAGCGGAAACGGGTATGGGGCACGGCCGCCCCCTCATCCGGCTTGATAGTGTTTCTGGGCCGGAAATGAGGCGGAATGGGGCCACGCGGCGAGAAAAAGGTGGCGACCGCGAAGAAGGCGAAGGGCCCCCCCCATTTTAATTAGATGGTCGCCGGATTTTATGAAGCGAAAAGACGTCTCCTTGGAAGCCCCGGAGGCGGCGGCGGCGTCGACGCGGGGCCTCGTTTTGTTCGCACAAAAGAGGATTTTAATGCGTGCCCCTCACGACTTTTTTGCTCACATAAATTATCGGTTATTGTTTCATACTTTTCACAGTGGATGCTAATTTTAAGAAAATTAAATTTCGTCGGGCGTACAGTGTTAACTGTAATAAGCATTCAGCAAACGTCGACTCTAAGATATAAAAGTGAAAAAAGTAAAAGTTAATTACAAATTATGGTAGTTTATCTTTACGTCTAAAACATTGACCAACCTTTGTTAATCGATTTGAGTATTTTTTTTCTATCAGGTTTCTGGACGAATTCTTTAACGAATTATGTGGTGTAACAATTTTTAATTATTTCCGTGAGTTTTACTTACAGACATAAATTAAATACTAGGAGTAATTTTTAATACAATTGAAATATCTTGACGTCTAAAACAATTACAGAGACGCAATTTTTCTAATTAATGAAGTTATACTTTGTTAACCCTCCAGTGGTGACGCAAATTTGACTTTTCTCAATGGTGACGCCGGTCTCGTTTTCAACTGAAGATCTTTCGAAACGTGTTATTAATAGTTCATGTTTTTACTTTCTCCGTTACGAAGTACGAGAAAGTATTGTGATCGTGATTTTTTTTCAAAATTTTTTTTTACGGAAATATCCGTTTTGGTGTCCTTAGATTTTAACAATTTCTGGAAAAAAAATTGTGTCCGTGTGTCTGTGTGTGTGTGTGCGCGCGCTGTATCTCAAAAACTAATAGAGTAATTGATATGAAACTTTGAACATCCATCTTATTTGATAATCTGAAGAACTGAAAAGCTTTTGGTAAAATTTCGTACACCGGATGTAGGTGTTTACCTTAACCGTTTTTTGTTTTTCTCCAATAATTTTTTAAATATGAAAAGTACTATAAAAGAACTCAAACAAATCTTGAAGAAAGCAAAGAAATGAACATTTTTTGCTTGAAAATATTTTTCGTGAAATGTATGGTTTTTGAAAAATAATAGCAATTATTTTTTTTTTGTAATTTTTGGTTTAAAATTATGAAACGATAATACTTACAGCAAATGTATTTGAATAATAATTGTAGAGAATGCCAAAATGAACAACTTATATAAAATAAGTATTTTTCGAAATCTTTTTGGTTTTTGTGTAAATTGACTATTAGAATTTAAAATATAATTTGTCATTTTCATCTTTCATAATTTTGACGTTTTAAACGTCAGTCTCATCTGATTTTACTAAACGCTCTATGCACATTTAAAATGTGATTTCAATTGAAAATAAACCATGAAAGTGTAAACATAAAGTACCATACCATCAAATCGGAAAGAGTAACACTATTTTTTTATTTTTTTTGCCATTATTTTAGAGTTTCAGATCGTATCTTAATTTGAGCTTGTGTTATTTTTGGGGTAAATTATTTTTGTGCTCGTATTTTATATTTTTTGCCTGTTTCTTCGATTTTTTTCCTTTAAATTCTTGATTTTTTTTCATAAATATTCTTTATGTTGGTCCCAATTTTAAAATGATCTGTTGAAATTTTCGACTTTTTGGTCAGTATTTTGATTTTTAAGCTCGTGCTTTCGATTTTTGGTCTAAATTTTTTGCCACAATTGTTGAATTTTTATTAGTATTTTGGATTTTTTTGGTTTAATTTTTTGTTTTTATGTCCTAAGATTTCTTTATTTGGCCAAAATTTTCGATTTGTTTATTAAGGTTTTCGATTTTTTAATTTTTTGGTCTGCATTTTTTTATTTTTAGGCCCATGTTTTCAATCTTCTGGCCACAATTATTAAATTTTGACCTATATTTTCGATTTTTTGGTCCAAATTTTTGATCTTCTGTCCTAAGATTTCTTTATTTGGCTGAAATTTTCCATTTGTTTATTAAAATTTTCGATTTTTTAATCTGTATTTTTTATTTTTAGCCCCAAATTTTCTGTATTTGGTCCAAATTTTGTTTTTTTTTTCGTCCTATGTTTTAAATTTTTCAATTTTCAATTTTAGTTTGTGTTCGGAAATTTACTTTGAGCTATAGGTTATTTTGAGGGTGAAAATGGCAAACAATTTTTTCTTTGCTTGAATTGTTTTTATCTGCATTTTTAGATCTCTGGCCTGTAATTTCTTTTTTTTCAAAGTTTTGATTTTTAGCCTAATAATTCTTTATTTTCGCCTGCTTTTTTTAATTTTTTGGTCCCAAATTTTTAGTATTGGTCTAATTTTTTGTTTTCTTGGCCCATATTTTAGTTTTTTTTATTTTCAATTTGAGTTTCTGTTCAGAAACTCACTCTGAGCTACAGAGTTATTTTGAAAGTGAAAACGGCAAACTATTTTTCCTTTACTTGAATTTTTTATCTGCATTTTTGGATCTCTGGCCAGTAACTTCGTTTTCTATTCAAAATTTTTGATTTTTGACCTAAATATTCTTTATTTTGGCGTGAAAATTTAGGTTGCGTGTTAAAAGTTTCGATTTTTTGGTCCGTATTTTTGATATTTAGGTCCTAATTGTTGGTTTATGTTTTAGCTTTTTTGTATTATATTTTAAATTTTCTTATCTGAATTATTGATTTTTATGCGCGATTTTTTAACGGTATTTTCGAGTTTTTTGGTCAGTTTTTGATTTTTTGCGCTATACTTTTTAACCTGAATTATTGTTTTTTATTTTATTTTATTTTGCATTATTTTCGAGTTTCTAGTCGGAAACTTATTTTGAGCCAAAGAATTATTTTAGGGGCTAGCTAAATATGTTTTCTTTTACTTGAATTTACAATATTTTGGTCTGCATTTTTTCGGTCCATATTTTAGATCTTTACCTTTACCTGTTTTCGCTTCAATTTATTCCAAATTTTTATTTTTTTGCCTGAATAATCTTTATTTTGGACAACATTTTCGATGTGTTTGTTGAAATTTTCGATGTTTTAGTTTGCGTTTATTTTTATGTTTAGGCCATAGTTTTCGATATTTGGATTTTTTTGGGCCTATGTTTTAGTTTTATTGTTTAATTATTGATTTCTATTAGCGAATTTTTGATTGGCGAGTATTTTAGATTTTTAACCTAAAGCATCGATTTTTTAATGTTTTGCCAGTATTTCCAAGGTTTTGGTCTAATCGTCAAATCGGAGAAAGTAACATGAAGGCCACATCACCATTTTTTTTAAATTTTATGCTCTTTGGAAAAAAAATGGTGATGTGGCCATCATGTTACTTTCTCCGACTTGATGGTATCGTAGCCATTTATATTTACGCTTTCATGGTTTATTTTCAATTGAAATCATATTTTAAATGTACATCGAGCGTTGTATAAACTCGGATGAAACTGACGTTTAAAACGTCAAAATTATGAAAGATGGAAAAATTATACTTCAAATTCAAAAACTCAGTTTACTCAAAAGCTAAAGGGATTTCGAAAAAAACTTATTCTTTATAAGTTATTCATTTTAGCATTCTCTACAATTATTATTAACATAAATTTGCTGTAAGTATTATTGTTTTATAATTATAAACCAAAAATTAAAAAAAAAAATAATAATTTTTTTTCTCGAATGAAAATGATTTTATAAAAAATATTTTCAAGCAAAAGATGTTCATTTCTTTGTTGTCTTCAAAGTTTGTTTAAATGTTTTTGTGATATTTTGCATATTTAAGACAATATTGGCAAAAAACAAAAAATAGTTAAGGTAAACGCCCACTTCCGGTGTACGAAATTTTACCAGAAGCTTTTAAGTTCTTCAGATTATCAAATAAGACGGATGTTCAAAATTTCATATCAATTGCTCCAGTAGTTTTTGAGATACAGCGCGCACAGACAGACACACACAGACACAAATTATTTTTTTTCCAGAAATTGTTGAAATGGCATCTAGGAATCCCAAAACGGATATTTCCGTAAAATTTTTTTTTCCATTTAAGCTCTGCAATGCGGCAGCTACTCTAAATTACAACAATAACGGAGAATAAAGTCGAATTTTTTAACACACCCGGTCTCACAGACCCGTCGGTCACTACTGGCGGATTAAGTATTTCTTATGGATGTGTTACTAGCTTTGTGTTGCTAACTGTACGCCGGTAAATAAAAATACTACTACAATAAACGATCGAATACGCATAAAGCAATAAAGTCGAGCGATGAAAATGTAAGCTACGGCAATCGTAAAAAAAGCGGATGGAAGCTGCGCGCCGCGACGGCGATAGGTAGAAAGAGGAGCACTTCTTAACATTAAACTTTTACGAGAAGTGGAACAAAACAAAAGAAAGTGACACTTGGACAAAAGGTAGTTAAGGCTGTGTTTTGTTCGGGCCGGGACAAAAGACGGACGCCGGCAAAGAAATAAATGAATGCCGGGGATAAGGAGAGAGAGAGAGAGCGAGCGGGCGCGCGTTAAAAAGATATCACAAAAACACTATTTACATTCGTGCAATTCGCCCTCCCGCACACGGAAAACACCCCCCTGCCAACTCTAACCCCTCGACTTTCTGCGATATCGTTGCGTCTAGAGATATATATCTCCAGCGTCCCCAGTTTATAAACATTATCGCTCATCAATGTATAAAATAATTACAGAAGAAGAAAACGATAACTAAAAAAATATATAAAATAAATAAAATTATGCAAAAATTAGAAACAACAATGTAGGTGTCATTCTTTACAAATAATTTTAGTTTTTGTAAATATTCCAATTTCCAAGCAAGTTGTGAATTTTTCAAAAAATTTTATTTGAGTTTAGCGGAAGCAGAGAAGAAGAAAATTAAAAAAAAAATATAAAACGGTGAAATAAAATTATGCAAAAATTATAAACAACTGTGAAGGTGCCATTCTTTACAAATAATGTTGGTTATTGTAAATATTCCAATTTCCAAGCAAGTTGTGAATTTTTCAAAACATTTTATTTGAGTGTTGCGGAAGCAGAGGTGAAAAAAAATTAAAAAAATATATAAAACGGTGAAATAAAATTAAGCAAAAATTAAGAACAACTGTGAAGGTGCCATTCTTGACAAATAATTTTAGTTTTTGAAAATATTCCAATTTCCAAGCAAGTTGTGAATTTTTCAAAAAAATTTATTTGAGTTTAGCGGAAGCAGAGGAGAAGAAAATTTTAAAAAAATATATAAAACGGTGAAATAAAATTATGCAAAAATTATAAACAACTGTGAAGGTGCCATTCTTTGCAAATAATTTTAGTTTTTGAAAATATTCCAATTTTCAAGCGAGTTGCGAATGTTTCAAAATTTTTTATTCGAGTGTTGCAGAAGCAGAGGAGAATTTTTTTTTTAAATATGTAAAACGATGAAATAAAATTATACCAAAATTATAAAGAACTGTGAAGGTGCCATTCTTTACAAATAATTTTGGTTTTTGTAAATATTCCAATTTCCAAGCAAGTTGCGAATTTTTCAAAAAAAATTATTTGAGTGTTGCGGAAGCAGTGGGAAAAAAATAAAAGAATATATAAAACGGTGAAATAAAATTATGCAAAAATTAGAAACAACCGAGAAGGTGTCATTCTTTACAAATAATTTTGGTTTTTGTAAATATTCCATTTTCCAAGCAAGTTGTGAATTTTTCAAAACATTTTATTTGAGTGTTGCTGTAGCAGAGGTGAAAAAAAAAATTAAAAATATATAAAACGGTGAAATAAAATTATATAAAAATTATAAACAACCGAGAAGGTGCCATTCTTTACAAATAATTTTGGTTTTTGTAAATATTCAAATTTCCAAGCAAGTTGTGAATTTAAAAAAAAAATATTTCAGTGTTGCGGAAGCTGAGGTGAAAAAAAAAATTTAAAAAATATATAAAACGGTGAAATAAAATTATGCAAAAATTCGAAACAACTGTAAAGGTGCCATTCTTTATAAGTAATTTTGGTTTTTGTAAATATTCCAATTTCCAATCAAGTTGTGAATTTAAAAAAAAAAAATATTTCAGTGTTGCGGAAGCAGAGGTGAAAAACAAATTTAAAAAATATGTAAAACGGTGAAATAAAATTATGCAAAAATTTAAACAACTGTGAAGATGCCATTCTTTACAAATAATTTTGGTTTTTGTAAATATTCCAATTTCCAAGCAAGTTGTGAATTTTTAAAAAAAATTATTTGAGTTTAGCGGAAGCAGAGGTAATTTTTTTTTTAAATATATAAAACGGTAAAATAAAATTATGCAAAAATTAGAAATCACTGTGAAGGTGCCATTCTTTAAAAATAATTTTGGTTTTTGTAAATATTCCAATTTCCAAGCGAGTTGTGAATTTTTCAAAAAAGATATTTGAGTGTTTGGAAGCAGAGGTGATTTTTTTTAAATATATAAAACGGTGAAATAAAACTATGCAAAAATTAGAAATAACCGAGAAGGTTCCATTCTTGACAAATAATTTTAGTTTTTGAAAATATTCCAATTTTCAAGCAAGTTGCGAATTTTTCAAAAAATTTTATTTGAGTGTTGCGGAAGCAGAGGTGAAATTTTTTTCTTAAAAATATATAAAACGGTGAAATAAAATTATGCAAAAATTAGAAACAACTGTGAAGGTGCCATTCTTTACAAATAATTATGGTTTTTATAGATATTCCAA
Organism: Ocypus olens; assembly: GCA_910593695.2. Taxonomy (NCBI): domain Eukaryota; kingdom Metazoa; phylum Arthropoda; class Insecta; order Coleoptera; family Staphylinidae; genus Ocypus; species Ocypus olens. Next base: position 4,362,938 of record OU343061.1, read on the forward strand.
TTTCCAAGCAAGTTGTGAATTTTTCAAAAATTGTAATTTGAGTGTTGCAGAAGCAGAGAGAAAAAAATTTAAAAAAATATATAAAACGGTGAAATAAAATTATGCAAAAATTATAAACAACTGTGAAGGTGCCATTCTTGACAAATAATTTTAGTTTTTGTAAATATTCCAATTTTCAAGCGAGTTGTGAATTTTTCCAAAAATTTTATTTGAGTGTTGCGGAAGCAGAAGTGAAAAAAATATATATAAAACGGTGAAATAAAATTATGCAAAAATTAGAAACAACCGAGAAGGTGCCATTCTTTACAAATAATTTTGGTTTTTGTAAATATTCCAATTTTCAAGCGAGTTGCGAATGTTTCATTTTTTTTTATTCGAGTGTTGCAGAAGCAGAGTAGAAAAAAAATTAAAAAAATATATAAAACGGTGAAATAAAATTATGCAAAAATTATAAACAACTGTGAAGGTGCTATTCTTTACAAATAATTTTGGTTTTTGTAAATATTCCAATTTCCAAGCAAGTTGTGAATTTAAGAAACATATATTTGAGTGTTGCGGAAGCAGAGGTAAATTTTTTTTTCTAAATATATAAAACAGTGAAATAGAATTATGCAAAAATTACAAACAACTGTGAAGGTGCCATTTTTTACAAATAATTTTAGTTTTTGAAAATATTCCAATTTTCAAGTGAGTTGCGAATGTTTCAAAAATTTTTTATTCGAGTGTTGCAGAAGCACATAAAATTATGCAAAAATTAGAAACAAGTGTGAAGGTGCCATTCTATACAAATAATTTTGGTTTTTGTAAATATTCCAATTTCCCAGCAAGTTGTGAATTTAAAAAAAAAATTATTTGGGTGTTGCAGAAGCAGAGGAGAAAAAAATTTAAAAAAATTAATAAAACGGTGAAATAAAATTATGCAAAAATTATAAACAACTGTGAAGGTGCCATTTTTTACAAATTGTGGCTACTAAAGCATATTTTCTGCCGTTGGTGAATAATATATTATTAATCGGCGAGCGGAAAGTATTAATTCGCGAGCGGTTTTTTTCAAATTATTTAATTATTATATTCGATGATTTCCCGAATTACGAAGTAAATAATGAATGAAGATTCAGCTGTATACGAAGAATCTTCATCCATTATTTAGTTAGTTATATTTATTTACTTATTTCATTGATGGTTTTCATTTTCAGTTGTCAAACTTCAAGGTGAAAGTGATAGAATGTATAATTGGAACGATTTAGAAGAGAACTTAGGGATGCTAAATAAATATTTAAAAATAGTTATTTTTTATACAAAATTTTATTTTGTTGATAGTTTTCATTTTTTGTGTGGTCTATTTCTTGTAGGGAGGCAGCAAGGAAAAATGTCTAGAGGCCGAAAATATGTTAATTCGGCCCTGTATGGGTTCAACTAATTAAAGGTAGTTTAGGTAGATGCTCAGATTTGACCCGTACTGTTAACGCGCCTGAATACACTTAACTTTGTTTGAAGCAATTTATTTAATTGTTTATAAGAATAAATGGAAAAACAATCCGGACCGTAAAATTAGCCGCAACGATTTGATCGTGGTATGAGGCGACGTTGTAATTAAGAAATAATTAAAATATGAATGGAAAATTATTTTAGAAATTTAATTAAGGCGCCCAGCCCCCGGCGCTGAAAAAAATACTCGACGAAAAATTGTGCTGAAAAATCATAACATTTCATTACTGATGTAATTTCTCTACTTTTATTTTTAAGCATAAATTCGATATGTTATTTTTTTTATTTTTCCGTACAAAGTGCGAGAATGTGTTTTTATCGTGATTTCTTTCGAATACGAAATTTCAAAGAAAATATCCATTTTGCTGTCATCCGAAACGATTTCAATCTCAAAAACTGCTAAAATGTTCAAATGAAACTCTATTTCACAATCGGAAGAACCGAAAAGCATTTGATCAAATTTCGTGCACCGGATCAAAGTCTGAAAAATCAATTTTTTTTTATATTTTCTTCCAAGGAAATTTTCGTCAAAAATTAAAAATCTCTAATTTTAATTGAATCCGACTAATTGACATACTAGGAGCACAGATTTGAAAACCGTGTCCAATTTGGAATTTTCGTTTAGCCGCTACGGCCGATCAAAGTCTGAAAAATCAATTTTATTTTTTTAATTTTCTAAAATGCTCACGGTGACACGCTAAATTGTTTGCTTTTGAAGACAGCTGAATTTTTTTAAAGGCAATCATTTTCTCTCGTTTTTTTCTGATGAAAAAGAAGGTATACTTCAATGGTCTATGATGATTATTAAAAAAATTGCATTTTTTAACAGAATTTCCAAGGGATGTACTTGTGTATTTTTTCATGTTTTCGTCAAAAATTGAAAATTTCTTTATACAATAATTTGAACATAAAGTCGTTTAACTTAAAAGAAACTTCTAGAAACTCAACGACTTTAAGTCAAGATTTGTCGTTTTTCTTGATGTTTATTGACTTAGTCAAATTTCGACATTAATTTGGACATAAAGTTTATTAATTCTACCCAAATTTGACATTTTTTCTAGAGACTTAAGGGTTTAAGTCAAAATTAGTCTTGCTTTCTTAACGCTTCTCAACTTTAAGTCAAATTTCGACAGTAATTTGGACATAAAGTGTCTTAATTTTAATTAAATTTGACATTTTTCTAGAGGCTTAACGAGTTTAAATCAAAATTAGTCTATATTTTAACGCTTGTCGTTAATTTGTCATCAGGTTTTTTAGCTTGAATTAAATTTGTCGTTTTTTATTAAAATTAGTAATTTTTTCTTAACGTTTGTTGACGTTAAGTCAAATTTCGACATTAATTTCTCATAAAGTCTTTTAATTTGAATCAAATTTTACATTGTTTCTAGAAACTTAACGATTTTAAGTCAAAATAAGTCGTTTTTCTTGAAGTTTGTTGACTAGGTCAAATTTCGACATTAGTTTGCACATAACGTCTCTTAACTCTACCCAAATTTGACATTTTTTCTAGACGCTTAAGGGTTTAAGTCAAAATTAGTCTTGCTTTCTTGACGCTTCTCTACTTTAAGTCAAATTTCGACAGTAATTTGGACATAAAGTCTCTTAACTTCACCCAAATTTGACGTTTTTTCTAGAGGCTTAACGCCTTTAAAGTCAAAATTATTCTTTTTTTGATGATTATCGACTTTAAGTCAAATTTTGACATTAATTTGCACATCTACCCAAATTTGACATTTTTCTGAAGGCTTAACGAGTTGAAGTCAAAATTAGTCTATCTTTTAACGCTTGTCATTAATTTGTCATAAGGTTTTTTAACTTGAATTCAATTTGTCATTTTTTTCTAAAGACTTGGCTTTAATGGCTTTAAGTCAAAATTAGTATTTTTTTCTTAACGCTTGTTGACGTTAGGTTAAATTTCGACATTCATTACTCATAAACTCTTTTAACTTGAATTAAATTTGACATTTTTACAAATTACGAAAATTACGAAATTGGTCGTTTTTCTTGAATTAAATTTGTCATTTCTTCTAGAGACTTGATGGCTTTAAGTCAAAATTAGTATTTTTTCCTTAACACTTGTTGACGTCAGATTTTGACATTAATTTCTCGTAAAGTCTTTTAACTTGAATTAAATTTGACATTTTTTCTGAAAACTTAACTATTTTAAGTCAAAATTAGTTGTTTTTCTTGCGGTTTGTTGACTTTAAATCGAATTTCGACGTTAATTTGCAAATATTTCTACCCAAACTTGATATTTTTTCTAGAGGATTAAGGGTTTAAGTCAAAATTGATCTTGCTTATTTAACGCTTCTCAACTTTAAGTCAAATTCGACAGTAATTTGGACTTAAAGTCTCTTAAATTTGACATTTTTTCTAGAAGCTTAACGCCTTTAAAGTCGAAATTAGTATTTTCTGACGCGTATCGACTTTATTTGAATCCGACTAATTGACGTACGAAAATCTCTAATTTTAATTGAATCCGACTAATTGACATACGAGGAGCACAGAATTGAAAACCGCGTTCAATTTGGAGTTTCCGTTTAGCCGCTACAGCCGATCAAAGTCTGAAAAATCTTTTTTTTTTTTTTCTAAAATGCTCATGGTGACACGCTAATTTTTTTGCTATTGAAGATGGCTGATTTTTTTTAACGGCAATCAATTTCTCTCGTTTTTCTGATGAAATTCAATGGTCTACGATGATTATTAAAAAAGTTGCAAGAGATGTACTTGTGTATTTTTTCATGTTTTCGTCAAAAATTGAAAATTTCTAATTTTAATTGAATCCGACTAATTGACGTACGGGGAGCACAGATTTGAAAACCGCGTTCAATTTGGAGTTTTCGTTCAGCCGCCACGGCCGATCAAAGTCTGAAAAATTAATTATTTTTTTCTATTTTCTAAAATAGATAGATAAATATTTATTGTGCTGTGACCAAAAACGGTGTTCACTAGTCAATAAAAAATAGACAAATATTCATAAAATACATACAAGTTAAATAAAGTCTCTAAAATCCAACAATTTAAAAAATTTCTAAAATCCACAATTTTAAAAATCTCTAAAATCTTACAATTTCAAAAATCTAACAATTTAAAAAATCTAACAATTTAAAAATCTAACAATTTAAAAAATCTCTAAAATCTAACCATTTTAAAAATCTCTAAAATCTTACAATTTCAAAAATATAACAATTTAAAAAATCTAACAATTTAAAAAATCTAACAATTTAAAAATCTAACAATTTAAAAAATCTCTGAAATCTTAAAATTTAAAAAATCTCTAAAATCTTAAAATTTAAAAAATCTCTAAAATCTTACAATTTAAAAAATAAAAATGGTGATGTGGCCATCATGTTACTTTCTCCGACTTGATGGTATCATTTATATTTACGTTTATTTTCTATTTAAATCATATTTTAAATGTACATCGAGCGTTGCGTAAACTCGGATGAAACTGACGTTTAAAACGTCAAAATTATGAATTATGGAAAAATTATACTTCAAATTAAAAAAACTCGGTTTACTCAAAAACTAACAAAGTTTAGAAAAAGCTTATTCTTTAAAAGTTGTTCATTTTGGCATTCTCTACAATTATTATTCACATAAATTTGCTGTAACTATTATCGTTTCATAATTATATACCAAAAATTGAAAAATTAATAATAATTTTTTTCTCGAATAGCAATGATTTTATGAAAAATATTTTCAAGCAAAAGATGTGCATTTCTTTGTTGTCTTTAATATTTGTTTATTTTTGTGATATTTTTCATATTTACGAAAATATTGGCAAAAAACAAAAAACAGTTAAGGTAAACACCCACTTCCGGTGTACGAAATTTTACCAAAAGCTTTTCAGTTCTTCAGATTATCAAATAAGACGTATGTTCAAAGTTTCATATCAATTGCTCTATTAGTTTTTGAGATATAGCGCACACAGACTGACACACACACACACACACACAGACAGACACACACACACACACACACACACACACACACACAGACACAAAAAAAAAAATTCCAGAAATTGTTGAAATGGCATCTAGGGACCCCAAAACGGGTATTTCCGTAAAAAAAAATTTTGAAAAAAAATCACGATCAGTATACTTTCTCGTACTTCGTAACGGAGAAAGTAAAAATATAAACGAGGAAATGCCGAAATCAAATGTGTGTAGAGAGGTCATTATTCAATATGTACATCATCCAATAAAAATTCCTCCAGTGAGTAGTAACATTTATCTAATAGATATTTTTTTATTTTATTTTTTAAAACTTTATATTCAAGATCTTTAATATTTCTGGGTATTTTGTTGATAAATTTTATACCATAATATTGTGTACCAGTTTCGGTTCTTTTAAGCCTAATATTATTTAAACCAATATCATTTCGACCTCGTGTGTTGTAATACTCATGGTGACACGCTAATTTTTTTGCTATTAAAGATGGTTGATTTTTTTTAACGGAAATCAATTTCTCTCGTTTTTCTGATGAAAAAATGGTGATGTGGCCATCATGTTACTTTCTCCGACTTGATGGTATCATTTATATTTACGCTATCATGGTTTATTTTCAATTTAAATCATATTTTAAATGTACATCGAGCGTTGCGTAAACTCGGATGAAACTGACGTTTAAAACGTCAAAATTATGAAAGATGGAAAAATTATACTTCAAATTCAAAAACTCGGTTTACTCAAAAACTAACGAGATTTCGAAAAAAACTTATTCTTTAGAAGTTGTTCATTTTGGTATTCTCTACAATTATTATTCACACAAATTTGCTTTAACTATTATCGTTTCATAATTATAAACCAAAAATTGAAAAAAAATTAATATTTTTTTTTCTCGAATAGCAATGATTTTATGAAAAATATATTCAAGCAAAAGTTGTTCATTTTTTTGTTGTCTTCAATATTAGTTTAAATATTTTTGTGATATTTTTCATATTTAAGAAAATATTGGCAAAAAACAAAAAACAGTTCAGGTAAACACCCACTTCCGGTGAACAAAATTTTACCAAAAGCTTTTTTTACCAAAAGATTATCAAATAAGACGTATGTTGAAAGTTTCATATCAATTGCTCTATTAGTTTTGGAGATACAGCGCACACAGATAGACACACACACACACACACACACAGACAGACAGACACACACACACACACGCAGACACAAAAAAATTTTTTCCAGAAATTGTTGAAATGGCATCTAGGGACCCCAAAACGGATATTTCCGTAAAAAAAAATTTTGGAAAAAAAATCACGATCACAATACTTTCTCGTACTTCGTAACGGAGAAAGTAAAAAAGGTAAAATTCAATAGTCTACGATGATTATTAAGAAAGTTGCATTTTTTAACAAATTTCCAAGACTCATGTCTTTTTTCACGTTTTTGTCAAAAAATTAAAAATCTCTAATCCGACTAATTGACGTACGAGGAGCTCAGATTTGCAAACCGCGTTTAATTTGGAGTTTTCGTTCAGCCGCTACGGCCGATCAAGTCTGAAAAATCAATTATTTTTTTCTGTTTTCTAAAATATAATATAATATCTTTATTAACGGAGACCATTGCATAAAAAGGATAGATATAATAAAATTACAGCAAGTATACAGATTAAAATATAAATTAAAATAGAATAAATATAATAAAATAACAGCACAGTATACAGATTAAAATATGAATTAAAATAGAATAAATATATTAAAAATTACAACACAGTATACAGATTAAAATAGAATTTGCCTTATTCTATTTTTAAAACATTTTGTGGGTTGTTCAAAAAAATTTACTTCTTTGTAAATGTCGTTACAATGACGCACTATCCTGCTTAGGACATCATTACAATTTGTCCGCTTAAATACGGGTTCTAAAAATATTTTCCCTCGTGTGTTATTTCGGAACATGTAAACGGATAAACAAATTAGATAGTGGGATACAATCAATTTTAACGTTAATAACATTATAAGCTAAGCATGTATCATAAAATATGCGACGATCAGAAAGACGTTGCAAACCTAAATATTTTAACAATAGGTGATAATTATCATTAGAATATACTATATTACACTTATAACACGCATACCTTACAAAAATATTCTGAACACGTTCAATGCGATCACAAAGATATGTATAGCTAGGTGACCAAATGACACAACAGTAATCTAGAATTGATCGAACTAATGAAACAAATAAATTAATAAAGCATCGCATTTCTTTAAAATCGTGTGTTGTTCTTTTTATAAAACCTAAAATTTTTAATGATCTATTCACAATAGAGTCTATATGAAAATGAAATTTGAAATTTTGATCAAAAACAACGCCGAGATCCTGAATTTGCGATACTCTCTCTAATTGGATGTCATTTAAGGTGTATTGAAAATGTATGCTATTTGATATTTTCCTTGTAAATTTTATGTATTTACACTTACTAATATTTAATTCCATCCCATTATCGGAACACCAATCCTGCAAAATTGAAATATCATTTTGAAGTAGCAAACAGTCTTCAATTGAATGTTCAAGGTGACACGCTGTTTTTTTTTTGCTATTGAAGATAGTTGAAATTTTTTAACGGCAATCAATTTCTATCGTTTTTCTGATGTAAAAGAAGGTAAACTAGACAATGGTCTACGATGATTATTAAAAAAGTTACATTTTTATAAAAAATTTCCAAGGGATGTCCTTGTGTATATTTTCATGTTTTCGTCAAAAATTAAAAATCTCTAATTTTCATTATTTATTAAATCTAAGAAATAGAAAGAAATATTATTTTCACAAATAATTCCTTTGGTAAATTTTGAAACGGATATCCCTTATTAAAATTCCTCCTTAAGAGGCGAGTAATGATTTTAATTAAAGCAGTGTGCATCTGCACACGGATCAAGTCTTCCGTTAATTTACGTCGATTTATTAAAAGGGTTGAAACCCGATATACACAATAAAACGTCCCGAAGGGGTGCCGAAACGGCCGTTTCCTATCAACAGGAAGCCACCCCGGTCCCGCAGATGACCACTGGCTGTTCCATTCTTAACTTTATTACCTGCGGTCCGCAAAAGGGTGCGAAAAAAACTGCCGGTTTTCATTACATCCCCTCCCCGGGGGGCAATTAATTAGGCCCGGTTTTTCAAACTTACGTGTGGTGGTTAGTCCGCACGTTGAGAACTCAACAGGTTTGCGAAGAGTTTGGTGAACGGGTTAAGTTTGCGTAATTTTTTAACTAGGCCTAATTAGTTTTGCAGTTTTAAGTTCGTTTTATTAAACATTTTCATTACTTGAAATTTTTTGTCATGGAAAAAATAATTCTTGAGTACAAAGTTAAGAATTCTTTAAACTTTTACATTACTAAAGTAGAAACAGTCTCTTGCCACCTCGTTAAATTTTAATGTCAATAAATTGTTTTTCAAAGCTACCTTCGATTTTTATTTAGTAAAATGGCTATTGAAACGGTTGATAAAACGAGTTTTCTGCAAATAACTTTTAATGCGTTAGGAATTGGGACAGGGTTGTTATTAGGAAAAATGTTTGTTTTTTAATTCTCCATGTAATGACATAAAAATATACAGGGGCTTCAATTTAAAATAAGAGAAATAAAGTGCTTTAAAGTTTGAAATGTTTGACACTAAATTTTGGACATCCTGTATAATTCATATCGATCAAACTTGGTTGACGGGACTATCAGACCCTATTTAATAAGTACCTTGTATGATTTTATTAACAAGGCACTATTTTTATTTTTTATTCATTTTTTAAACCAATAGTGTAAAACTGATTTTTTTTTAGTTTTAATTTTTTTTTGCTGATATCCCTGAATCGATTCCAATAAAATTATAGGAGTATGTAGGCAACCATAAAAGGTACCCAAATAAGCAATAAAATACATAGCATATAATTTTAAAAAATATATCATCATGACGTCACGCTTTTTTGGGACACCCTGTATAATAAAAAATATTTTCCTGGAATGCATTCTAGGATGCAAATTTATTCTGCAAAATTTCAAAATTCCAACTTAATTAGTAAATAAGCTATAGAAGACGGGAGGTGAAATGCAAGACCCTGTATATTATTACCGAGCACTCGGGACGTGTGAGGGTTAAGTTTGCGCAAAGTGAGAAAGTATTCGGAGAACGCGACAACAAATATCCGGAGCCAATAGAATTTAAGATGATCTCGAGTGCTTGGTACAACTCTACTAACAATCGAAATGGCTTTCAAATTTTTTTACTTTCTCCGTTACGAAGTACGAGAAAGTATTGTGATCGTGATTTTTTTTTCAAAATTTTTTTTTACGGAAATATCCGTTTTGGGGTCCCTAGATACCATTTCAACAATTTCTGGAAATTTTTTTTGTGTCTGTGTGTGTGTGTGTGTGTGTGTGTGTGTCTGTCTGTGCGCGCTGTATCTCAAAAACTAATAGAGCAATTGATATAAAACTTTGAACATACGTCTTATTTGATAATCCGAAGAACTGAAAAGCTTTTGGTAAAATTTCGGAAGTGGGTGTTTACCTTAACTATTTTTTGTTTTTTACCAATATTTTCTTAAATATGAAAAATATCACAAAAACATTTAAACAAACATTAAAGACAACGAAGGAATGAATATCTTTTGCTTGAAAATATTTTTCATAAAATCATTGCTATTCGAGAAAAACATTTATTAATTTTTTTTCAATTTTTGGTTTATAATTATGAAACGATAATAGTTACAACAAAATTGTGTGAATAATAATTGTAGAGAATACCAAAATGAACAATTTCTAAAGAATAAGTTTTTTTTCGAAATCTTGTTAGTTTTTGAGTAAACCGAGTTTTTGAATTTGAAGTATAATGTTTCCATGTTTCATAATTTTGACGTTTTAAACGTCAGTTTCATCGGAGTTTACGCAACGCTCGATGTACATTTAAAGTATTATTTCAATAAACCATGAAAACGTAAATATAATTGGCTGTCGGAGAAAGTCGGAGAAAGTAACATGATGGCCACATCACCATTTTTTTGATATGCATTCCTATTGAGATGAATGTCTGTCAGTCTGTGCGCGCCGTATCTAAAAAACTACGACATGAATTAACATGGAATTGTGAACATAAGCCTTAAATTTGTAATCTGAAGAACTGAAAAGCTTTTGGTAAAATTTCATAAACCTGAAGTATGCGTTAACCTTAGCCGTTTTCTTTTATTCTCCGATAATTTTTTAAAAATGAAAAATATTGCAAAAATGTCAAAAAGGAAACAAAGAAATGAATGAAAATTTTTTTTTGCAAATAAAATTATCAAATTTTTTGTCATTTTTGGTTTACAATTAGGAAACGATAATAGTTGATAAAATTTATAATAATAATATTGGTAGGTAATGCTAAAATTAATAACTTATAAAGAATACGTTCTTTTGGAAATCCTATTACTTTTTGAGTAAATCGTCGGTAAAGATTAGAATTTGAAGTATCATTTTTCATTTCCATCTTTCATCATTTTGACGTTTCAAACGTCAGAATCATCCAATACTACAACACGTTCGATGTATATTTAAAGTTAAAATTTCAGGACTTTTTCATCACCTTTTTGTAAGACCTTATTTTCAGGATTTTTTCATTTCTTCTTTCATGTCTTTTTTAAGAACCTTTCTCTAGAACTTAATTTGCAGGACTTTTCTTTTCAGAATTTCTTTTTCGAGCACTCTTTTTTCAAGACTTTATTTTAAAAACTTTTTTTTTGAGACTCCTCTTCAGGATTTTTTTATCAGGATTATTTTTCAGGAACGACTTTTTAATTCCTTTTCAGATCTTTTGTAAGTCTTTTTGCAAGACTCTTTTTGGGTTTTTTGCAAGACGAGCTTTTTTAGAAGTTTCTTCTTTTTTAGGACTCTTTTTTAACGACGTTTTTTGAGGACTTTTGTTTCAGGACTTTTCTTTTGCAGAATTTTTTCCAGGACTCTTTTTTCAAGACTTTATTTTAAAAAGTTTTTGTTTGGTGCTTTTTTTGGGAATTTTTTTTCAGGATTTTTAATCTGAAACTTTTTTAATGCCTTTTTCAGGTCTTTTTGCAAGACTATTTTTGGGATTTTTTGCAGGACAATGTTTTCAAAACTTTTGTTACGACTTTTTTCAGAACTTTTTTCAAGAACTCTTTTTTGAGGCCGTTTTATTTAGGACTTTTGTTTCGGATCCTTTCTTTTTCGAATTTTTTTCAGGGCCCTTTTTTAAAGAATATTTAAAAACTATATGTTCAGGACCTTTTTTGGGGCCTTTTTTATCAGGGTTATTTATTCAAGACTTTTTTAACACTTTTTATCCGATATCATCTAAGGCTTTTGTGAGGACTATTTTCTGGAATTTTCTCGGGACCTTCTTAAGCACTCTTTGCAGAACTTTTTCAGAAATTTCTTTCAGGACTCTTTTTTTAGAACTTTTTTCGGGACTTCGCAGGCCTTATTCAGGCCTTTTTAAGGTTGTTATTCTGACTTTTTGTATGCTTTTTCAGTACTTTTCTTCTGGCCGTGTTATCAGAACTTTTTCTAGGACCTTTTTATCAGGATTATTTTTCAAGACGATTTTTAGGATTTTTTATCAGGATTATTTTATCAAGACTTTTTAAATGCTTTTTGTCAGTTCTTTTCTTGACTTCTGTTTTTTTTCTGATTTTCTCGAATTTCTTCGGGTCCTTTTTAGTATTCTTTGCATGACTTTTTTTAGGACTTTTTTTCTGGACTATTTTACAGGTCTTTTTTCGAATTTTTTAGAAGCCTATTTTCAGTCTTTTTTATCAGGTCTTTTGCAAGACCTTTTTTTCGATTTTTTTGTGACGACTCTGTTTTCGGAACATTTTCTAGGTCTTTTTCAAGAACCTGTTTTTCAAGACATTTCTTTATCAGAGCACTTTTTTCGGACTCTTTATGAGGATTTTTAACAGATTTTTCAGGACTGTTTTATTCAAGACTTTTTCTGGTATTCTCTTTGGAATTTTATAACCAGAACTCTTTCAGGGCGTTTTCAGAAATCTTTTTCAGGGCTTTTTTCAGGATTTAGCAAGATTTGTTTTTAGGACTTTTTTCAAGAATTTATTAGGGTTTTATTTGATTTTCTAATAAACTAATTTAAGATTATTTGAATTGGAAGTATAATTTGTTATTTTTATCTTTCATAACTTTGACGTTTTCAACGTCAGTATCATCTGATCTAAAATGAAAATAAACCATGGTAGTATAAATATAAATAACTGTTATGCGATCAAGATCGGAGAAAGTAACATGATGGCCACATCACCATTTTTAGACTGGTATTTCTTAAATAAATTGTCTAAAGGTTCGGAATGGTATGCCAAAAATAAATGATTAAAATTATCACTAAATGATTAGCCACTAATTTGATAACTAAAGCATTCTCCAAATACTGTATTTATTTATGTTTATTTACTTTATATTTTATTTTACTTTTGAACAATATTTATGGAAGTAATCTTCTCATTATTTGGTGATTTATACAAGAGCTAATTGAATATCAATAGGTTGCATTAATTAGATTCGTTATTAACCTTTTAATTTATAACTGAATGTCAGGTTATTTATAGGGAAACGTTTTGCAGGGACAAGTAAAAATTAACGGGATGCTTTTGTCAAGGGGAGCAGAATGTAGGTCGAGCTATAAAGGCGATCGGATGGACAACTAAAGACAAGCGAGTGTGTTTTGCTCGTCCTGGAAAGTGTAGATTTTCCAAAAGGCTCCTTTTTGTTCAGCGAGATAATGATGCTCGCAGTTTCTTTCCTCGTCCGGGGGTAGTTCTCGGGGCGTCCATTAAAAATCCCTCTGTAAATTCGAAACGAATGCATTGATTAGCGATCGTCCGTCCTTTGCTCGCCCCCGGCAGTCCTCCTCGTCTGCTCCACGGCGAAATAACAAGTTCCAATTATATACAAAATTAAAATTCATCTCATTGAAAAAGCGAACGAAACGAACCGAGTTTCTATTAAAACTTTTTAGGAGAGAGAGAATTTCAGCGCCGAAGAAATGTATAAGGGCTTCATTAAAAACTTAAATTAAAACAAGTGGACACGATAGAGCCGGCAATTTGCATTAAGCGCGATTTTTCCGTCCGCTAATCGATTCCTTCGGGAGGGGGCGCGCGGGGAGGGAAATCGATCGGTGCCCTCGATTCGTCCCCTTTTTCTGAGCTAATTTTTACCCCTCGGTGACTTTTTATTCCCCTCCGGTTTTTTGAAGGCGTCCCTCCCTCCGGCAAGTTCGGGCGAACCCCCACCACGCCGACCGTCCCCCGCCCGATTTTTCTTATTGGGGTCTGTCAGGGACAGGGGGATGAAAAATGAGGGAGATATTTAAGAATTCCGAGGGGGCGACCGGAATTAGCACTGATTTTTCTCTCGCCTCCTGAACTTCGCTAAAGACCTACCTACCCTCAGTGGATGTATCGAGTGACGGAATCGTCCCTGCTTTGATTTGCATCTGGGACCTCCTGATTACGCCACCCAACTTAAATACGCAATTAAAACGCACTTGTCGTCGGCAAATTGACTCGGAGGAGGGACTTCAAAAAAAATATTTGGGCTCACTCGTTAAGGCAGATACGAATTTGCATTCTTGCACTTTTACATCCGTCGCTCATAACAGAAGATTTAGAGCCTTGATGCGGGGTATTGATTAGAGGATCAAATTGAATTACTTTTTGAGAGACTGCCGTAGGCAATATGTGCAAATGGGGTAGTCCCGAAGGAATATATTATAGCTTGTGCCTAAAACTGACCTCTCTCTCTATTTCTCAAACTTTATTGTATTATATATTATAAGAATTAGAAGACGGTTCTTGTTTAGTAAACAATCTCAAACGAGCAACATAATCCCTTATTTATCCAGTGAATGTGAATATATTTTTTCAACATTTTTGTCAGTCCTAATTTTTGCACTAATTTCCGGGCGTAAAGTAGAGCTTTACTCTCTAGAGCGAAAGCAACGGAAGCTGTAACAATGGACTGGCGGGCGGACGCTCGCCTAAAAGTCGCGATCAAATTTAGTGTAGCACTATTTGCTTCAGTAGGAAAAATAGTTATTTATCTAACAAGGCAACACAGTGGAAGATTTACTGCCTCGGCTGGAGTTTTACCGCAGAGCGATCGAGAAATTTTTTTTTATATCAAAGTGAGATGAATTTAAAATCCATTTCCATTTTAATAATCCAGTTAAAAAAATAATAAATACACACTACAAGAAATGATAATACACTGGCTGTTACCCGCGACTTCGTTAAGCGTGGACTTCAATGTAATGCGATAATAGTATATTATTAAACGAGTGAGAAAGTTGGCCATTGCCACTCGGGACAATAGCCAACTTGTTCACGAGTTTAATACTATACTTTTTCGCATCATATTAAATAATTATCTAAAGATTTTTCTGTTTATATTAAATTATAACGAATAATTTTTCTATTTGGAAATTGCGACAGTTCGCTGACAAAAAGCGAATCGTAACCATAGTAACAACTAAACTGTTGGGCAATGAAACCGCTATCATTTGATTGGACGTCACCTGTTGGGCAATGAAATTGCTATCATTTGATTGGACGTCACCTGTGGAGAAAATGATTCGGCCGAATAATGGACAACTTTCTCAATCAAAAACGATTTAACAACGTTTATATTATTTAATAAGATGCGAAAAAATATTTATTACAAGTGCCCGATAAGCGTTACAATGGTACACGAAGGAGGAAAGTGTTTTAATTTTTATTATTACTGCCTCCTCTAAACTACAGTGAGCTCCTAAAATATGGAATATATGCAGTAAAACCGAAATCAAATATTTTTGGAAAAAATCCTCGAACAGGTCGATTTTCTTTTATAAAAATACACATTTTTGCATAAAAGTCGATTTTCAGTCGTCATTTGTTTTTGAGTTATGACGTCCACCATTTTGTTTTTAAATGGCAACCCCCTATTTTTGTTCTTGATTTTGAGAAACCTTCTCATTCTCGAACTAGCAGTATAAAAATATTGCCATCTTACATAAGAAAATTTTAAAAATTTTAGAGTAAATGACAATTAAAGGTGAAAAACTAGATAATAAGAGTTTTTGTAAAATGACCTTCTTCCAGCGCTTTTTCCAAACAAAAATGGTCTTGACCTTCCATATAATCATATAATACAATATGGTTTCAGCAAGACGGCGCACCCACGCAAAAAATACCCCATCGATTGAAGTTCCCCAAAACCTTAATTTACACCCATTTTGGGAACACCCCCACCGATCTGGCAACACTGGGATTATAAAAGACGCGCTGATAAGATTTCTGAATTTGCACCAAACTGCAAAATGTATCAGTTTTATATTATAACTCTGTTTTTCGGAAAATATGTAGCTAGTACAAAAAGGCCATTTAAATAATTAAAATAATTCTTTAAAGTTTCAGAAAGCCTCTCTAATTAACTACTTAAAATTGTTCGCATTTTTTTTAGAATTTCCAAACAGTTCCAGTTATACCGGGTGGTCAGTTTCATTCCGGGCAAAAGTATTATATTTAACAATTACTAAAAAACTAAATTGGCTACAAACATTATTCTTTTGAGGTAGAAACGCTAAAGTGGCGGAATCTATTGCCTGAATGCTGTACTAAACCAAATCCGGGTGGCTTTAACACCGACAAGATATGCGGCGGCAAATGAGATGAGACCTAAAAGGTCGAAACCGGTCTGTAGGTGTTCCGATGGTGGAACAATATTTAATGTTCACATTATTCTTTTGATTTAAAAATGAAAAAAAAAATCAAAAATCGAACCAAAATATTTGAAAATTAAGTAATTCCTTAAACACAAATCGCGCAGGCTGTATTTTCTAGCTAAATATCAAAGTACATTCGTTTTATCTTCACTATAATTAAATTAAAAACACTAAAACAAAATTTTTTAAATTAAATAAATAACCTAAAATTAATACAAAAACCAAGTACTGGCCAAAAATATAAAAAATTCAGTCTGCAAAATCGAAATTATAGGGCAAAGAAATCAAAAACTTTGACCAGAAAATTCGAAAATATCGGCCGAAAATTCGCTCATAACAATCAACAATTAATTTAAATCTAAAGTAAAGATCGATAAAAAAAATCGCTCATTAAAATTCATAATTAAAGTAACAGAAGTAAAAACATTTGCAAAAAATTGGAAAAAATAAAAAAAGCAGTGAAAAAAGACTAAAAATTGAAAATTCAAGCAAAAGAAAATAATTTGCCATCTTCAACCCCAAAAATAACTCCTTACCTCAAAGTAAATTGCCGAAACTCTAAACTCAAAAATAATTTACAAAATTCGCCCATAAAAACAATAATTCAGGTTAAAACATCTAAAATGAAGGGCAAAACATAAAAAATTTGGTCAAAAAAACTTGAAAATAGCAGCACAAAAATCAACAATTTAGTCAAAAAATCTAAAGTATAGACCAATAAAAAATTCGCTCGTTAAAATTAATAATTAAGATAAAAAAAACTAAAAAAAACCGAAAATTTCAACAAACTATTAAAAAAAAATTGTCCAAAATCTAAATATTTTGGCCAAAAACTTTAAAAATAACAACAAAGAAATCAAACATGCAGACCAAACATCTAAAATATAAGCAAAAAAAAATCCTAGTCTAAAAAGTAAAAATATGCAGACCAAAAAATTGAAAAATCAAGCAAAACAAACAAGCCAACCAGAAACGCGAAAATGTTTTAAAAAAAGATAAAGCACAAAAAATCAAAAACTGGAAAATACGGGCAGAAAATCGCGCATAAAAATGAATAATTCAGGTTGATATACAGGGCAGAAAATCAAAAATTCTGGCCTACAAATAAAAAATTCCGCCCAAAAAAATCGATCAAATCGAAAATTTCAAATCAAAATGAAGAAAAATCAGTTCAAAAGATCAGAAATTTATACCAAAAAAAAAAAACTAAACTGCAGGTCAAAAATGTAAACTATAGGTCAAAATTGTATTGACTTGTCTAATATTATTAACCAGCAATGAAAAAGACCAATAAACTCTGATATATAATAATATCTAAAAGAAAAGTCAAAATCCATCGATATAAAAATTCAAACAAAAAGATTGAATATTTAATATAATAATAATAATTTGATTAATTCAGGTTAAAACATTTAAAAATCAAAAATTTGGTCAAAAAAGAAACTCAAAAATAGCAGCCAAAAATTCGCACACAAAAATCAACAATTCAGGCAAAAAATCCAAAGTATAGACCAATCAAAAATTCGCTCGTTAAAATTAATAAGCAAGGTAAAAAGAAAAACCAAGAATATTGGCAAAAAATCGAAAATTTAGACCAAAAATTGTAAACTCTCGGCAAAAATAAAAAATGCAGACCAGAAAAAAAAAACGAAAATTTCAATTAAATATTCGAAAATTTTGGTTTATGGGCCAAAAACTCTAAAATTTGGAACAAGGAAATGAAAAACACAGACCAAACATCTAAAATATCCTGATGTAAAAAATAAAAAGTGCAGACTAAAAAATTGAAAATTCTAGCAAAAGAAAAATAATTTGCCATTTTCAGCCCCAAAAATAGCTTTATCCCAAAATAAATTAGTAAAACTCTAAACTCCAAAGTAATTAAAAAAAATCGCCTATAAAAACAATAATTCATTTAAAAAAATCTAAAATGAAGGGCAACAATCAAAAACTCGAAAATACCCTCAAAACAAAACAAAAATCGCACATTAAAAATCAACAATTAATGTTAAAAATTTAAAATGTAGACCAATCAAAAATTCGCTCGTTAAAATTAATAATCAAGATAAAAAAACTAAAAAAATCGAATAATGAAAAATGTAGACTTAAAA
Source organism: Ocypus olens (assembly GCA_910593695.2). Classification (NCBI taxonomy): domain Eukaryota; kingdom Metazoa; phylum Arthropoda; class Insecta; order Coleoptera; family Staphylinidae; genus Ocypus; species Ocypus olens. Next base: position 4,381,261 of record OU343061.1, read on the forward strand.
TTTCAACAAACCATTTAAAAATACGTCAAAAATCAAAATATTTTGGCCAAAAACTCTAAAAATTACAACGAAATAAAAACATGCAGACCAAACGTTTAAAATATAAGCAAAAAAAATAAAATTCCTAGTCTAAAAAATAAAAATATGCAGACCAAAAAATTAAAAAATCTAGCAAAATAAATATAATTTGCCATTTTCAGTCCCAAAAATAACTCAATAGCACAAAATAAATTGCAAACCAGAAACACGAAAATGGACAAAACATTAAAAACTCGAAAATACCGGCAAAAAAATTGCGCATGAAAATGAAGAATTCAGGTTAAGAAATAGGGCAAAAAATCAAAAATTCTGGCCTAAAAATAAAAAATGCCGACCAAAAAATCGAAAATTTTACGAATCAAATCAAAATGAAGAAAAATTGGTTCAAAAGATCAGAAATTTATACAAAAAAAAAAAACTAAACCGCAGGTCAAAAATTTAAACTATAGGTCAAAAAAGTCAATATTTAAGCCTATCGATATAAAAATTTAAAAAAATGATTGAATATTTAATATAATAATAATAATTTTATTACGAGTGTTGTCAGTAGTCATTTTTAATTTTCCTCAAATATTTAATAAAAATTCCGTAAAATTACGCCGCTGACCCTCTCGAAAATAATAAAATTTGAAAATAAAACGTAAATACAGTTGGTAAATATTGGAAACTTATACAGGGTGTTCAATTTAGGTGAAGACATTGAAATATCTCGAAAACTACACATCGAATACAAAAAAATGGTGATGTGGCCATCATGTTACTTTCTCCGACTTGATGGTATCATAGCCATTTATATTTACGTTTTCATGGTTTGTTTTCAATTGAAATCATATTTTAAATGTACATCGAGCATTGTGTAAACTCGGATGAAACTGACGTTTAAAACGTCAAAATTATGAAAGATGGAAAAATTATACATCAACTTCAAAAAGTTAGTTTACTCAAAAACTAAAGGGATATCGAAAAAAACTTATTCTTTATAAGTTGTTCATTTTAGCATTCTCTACAATTATTATTAACATAAATTTACTGTAACTATTATCGTTTTATAATTATAAACCAAAATTTAAAAAATAATAATAAATTTTTTTCTCGAATAAAAATGATTTTATGAAAAATGTTTTCAAGCAAAAGATGTTCATTTCTTTGTTGTCTTCAAAGTTTGTTTCAATAATTTTGTGATATTTTTCATATTTAAGAAAATATTGGTAAAAAACAAAAAACAGTTAAGGTAAACAGCCACTTCTGGTGTACGAAATTTTACCAAAAGCTTTTCAGTTCTTCAGATTATCAAATATGACGTATGTTTAAAGTTTCATATCAATTGCTCTATTAGTTTTTGAGATACAGCGCGCACAGGCAGACACACACACACAGACACAGACACAATTTTTTTTCCAGAAATTGTTGAAATCGCATCTAGGGACCCCAAAACATTTCAAAGTCATTTTTTTCTCGAATAAAAATGATTTTATGAAAAATGTTTTCAAGCAAAAGATGTTCATTTCTTTGTTGTCTTCAAAGTTTGTTTCAATAATTTTGTGATATTTTTCATATTTAAGAAAATATTGGTAAAAAACAAAAAACAGTTAAGGTAAACAGCCACTTCTGGTGTACGAAATTTTACCAAAAGCTTTTCAGTTCTTCAGATTATCAAATATGACGTATGTTTAAAGTTTCATATCAATTGCTCTATTAGTTTTTGAGATACAGCGCGCACAGGCAGACACACACACACAGACACAGACACAATTTTTTTTCCAGAAATTGTTGAAATCGCATCTAGGGACCCCAAAACGGATATTTTCGTAAAAAAAAAATTTGAAAAAAATCACGATCACAATACTTTCTCGTACTTCGTAACGGAGAAAGTAAAAAGTCCGGATCTGTAGATCAGACATGTGTATTTTTATGTATTTTCAGGGGTCAGAAAAAGGCCTACACCCCTGGAATTGGCCCCAGAGGCCTAATTAGTGGTTCATAAAAATTTGTCATAAAAACTTGAGAAAGCATTAATTGCCACATTATTTTAGAGACTGCCAATTGCTAATTCGCGGTAAATTTATAATCTATCGCAAGACCAAACAAACAAAAAATAACTAAACGCTGGTGATTCGCGGATTCGGTTACAGCGCCAAACTCGCGATTCTGAAATTCAAGCGGCATCAGAAACTTCAGCACTTATCTGAAGTTGGATGGATGTCCATTCGGATACAATTAACGGCGGGAAAGTGATTCTCTGATCTGATCTGAAAAGCTCAGTTTCACAGTGTACTGTGAAAGGATCTGAATATCAATATTTAATTAGGCAAGACGCCATTACAACTACTAATTCTATTTATGGATAACGATTTACTATTTACACATGAATTTTGTAAGAGAGGCATTTATAGAGACACTTTTACAAATGACCTTGTAGGGTTACTTGGAGGAAGGAAAGTCTAAGGATCAAGTTGTAAAGAAAAAACAGATTTTGTTACCCAGGATATGGATATGAAAAAATAATAATAACGACTTTTTTAACGTCTGTATACATACATTAAACGTGAATAAAGTTCCTGTTCTCTTTTTGATGAATTATTCTTATAAGAATTGGGTTTTTGATTTTTTTTAAATTTATTTAACAAGACGTTAAAACCTCAGCACTCAGGCACTTGACCAGAGGTCTTTCAGCCTTCTGCAAGTTTTTTCTAAATATTTTAATTGCACGCATACGTAAGTAAATCCAGAATTTTTCCTTCATCAATAATTTTAAATGCATTCCTCTTTGATTAATAATTTCTCCGCTATTTTACATAAAACTCAAACACAAGATTGACGTCCACTTAATCCACCCCCTTATCCGAAGGTTTGTCGGCGAATAAAAATGCCCATTCAGCGTAACGCTAAGTAAAATACAAATTGCAGTTAGTGCTGCATTATTCCTTCTGAATACGGGTCCATTAGTCTTCCGAGCCCTGGAAGAAGAAACGCTTAAAAAACACAGCTAAAACGAGGGCGAAATAAATGAAAATGGCTAATTTACATTCCCTTGTCCTTTTATCCCTTCGGCCCTGGCGCCGTCTTCATCCCGCTCCACGCATCCCTCCCGCCTCACAATTCCGGCGTGAGGGCGACGAGGACGGAGATGGTGGACGGATATTCCGATCGCAATAAGTGTATATCTTAGATTATACTTTTAATCATTTCGGATCTGTACAAGGTTTACCTGCTGCAGCAGACCCTTTTCCCTTTTTTGCTGGAGAAGAGGGGGGTTGAGCCGCCCCCGGCGCGGCCGAAATGGATTGCTATTAACGTCACCGAAAAGAAAGTGGATTATGTGTACTTTAAATCACGGATCTGGATAGGGTAAACACCCTTCCGCCAATTATGATTTTTTTTTTAAGTCTCTCGGCGGATGCGTGCCTTGAGTTTTAATAAATTCGTATTGGGGGAGGTCGAATTAAAAATGTATATTGGAATTATATACTTCTTTTTCTTATTCCCCTCTTTTCATTGCTGGGACTATTTGATCTCCAGAGTAACAAGCGAAGGCAGGAAACGGTGGATGTTTGATGGATTTTTCAAGTTTCTACTGAAAATATATTTAATGTAAAAATATGTGTATAATTAAAACAATTTAGACCCGCAACCGATAATATTATATAAGTTTAAAGCATTGTTAACTGAAGCTCTTTGTACTCAAGAATTATTTTTTCCCTGACAAAATATTATTCTTGAGTATAAAGAACTTAAGCTAACAATGCTTTAAACGTTTACATTACTAAAGTCAAAATAGTCTCTTGTCACTTTGTTAAATTTTAATGTCAATAAATTGTTTTTCAAAGCCACCTTCGATTTTTATTTAGTAAAATGGTTGATAAAACGAGTTTTCTGCAAATAACTTTTAATGCGTTAGGAATTGGGACAGGGTTGTTATTAGGAAAAATGTTTGTTTTTTAATTCCGCATGGAACGACATAAAAATATACAGGGGCTCCAATTTAAAATAAGAAAAATAAAGTGCTTTAAACTTTGAAATGTTTGACACTAAATTTTGGACACCCTGTATAATTCATTTCAATCAAATTTAGTTAACGGGACTCTCAGACCTTATTTAATAAGTACCTTGTATGATTTTATTAACAAGGCACTATTTTTATTTTTATTCATTTTTCAAAACAATAGTGCAAAACTGATTTTTTTGTAGTTTTTATTTTTTTTTGTTGATATCCCTGAATCGATTCCAATGAAATTATAGGAGTACGTAGGCAACCATAAAAGGTACCCAAATAAGCAATAAAATACATAGCATGTAATTTAAAAAAATATATCATCATGACGTCACGCTTTTTTGGGACACGCAGTATAATCAAAAATATTTTCCTGAATTGCATTCTAGGATGCAAATTTATTCTGAAAAATATCAAAATTCCAACTAAATAAGCTATAGAAGACGGCAGGTGAGATGCATAAGAATTTATTATTGTCAAACAAAAAATCATCTAATGCGTTTTCTCGCCCTCTCGCTCTCTCTGTTTATTACCTAAATTAAATATATCGTTTAGGTGATAAAAAGGTATGAAAGTACATTTAGAATTCTTATCCACTTACTGAAAGAAGCCTTTACTGTGAAACCCTGTGAAACGCTCGCGTATGTCTGCTGTTTGGGGGGGGGGTTAGGGATAGGGCCCACCCACTAGAGATAGGGCCCACCCACTAGAGATAGGGCCCACCCACTGTTGTTTCTATCCTTAAATAGAGCTTCTCCCATATGGGCTCGTTTTACTAAATGTGAGGGTCGCGAAGAATTTAAAGAACTTCAATTTTTCTGGATGTGCACCGGTCGAAAATATATTAATTATAGTCTTGCAGAAGGTTCTAACTTTCCAATGATTAAAAAAATAACAAGTTACCGCATCTGTTGCACATCAAAATGTTTTCAATATCTTTGTATCTCGAGTTCCAGACAAAATCCATTATCATCATTTCATTAGATTTCCAGAAAGTCACACTAGAACAGAGCAAATTCTAATCCAGAAGTTGTTTTCTTGATCGGTAAAAAAAGTACATACACAATTGCTGCACTCTCCAAACTATAAATTTACTCAAAATTTAATATTGAGAACAGAGCTAATTGCAATCCTACAGTTGCGCCTTTCCTTGATCAGTAAAAAAATACAAAACCAATTGATGCACCCTCTAAACTTAGCAAAAAATACTCAAAATCTGTTGTACTTTAAGTTACAGACAAAATCTAAAAACACCCCTTCAGTAGATTCCAGGATAATCGCAGGGAAACAGAGTTAGTTCTAATCCTAAAGTTGCGCCTTTTCTCGATCGAAGAAAAAAAATCAAAAACAATTGTTGCACCCTCTATACTTAAAAAAAATACTCAAAATCGATTGTACTTTATGTTACAGGCAAAATCTTGAAACACCCCTTCAGCAGATTTCAGGATAATCATACGAGAACAGAATTAGTTTTAATCCTGAAGATGTGTCTTTCCTTGATCGATAAAAAATACAAAAACAATTGTTGCACTCTCTAAACTTAAAAAGAAATACTCAAAATTGATTGTACTTTATGTTACAGGCAAAATCTTAAAACACCCCGTCAGCAGATTTCAGGATAATCATACGAAAACAGAATTAGTTCTAATCCTGAAGATGTGTCATTCCTTTATCGATAAAAAAATACAAAACAATTGTTGCACTCTCTAAAATTTAAAAAAATACTCAAAATTGATTGTACTTTATGTTACAGGCAAAATCTTAAAACACCCCTTCAGCACATTTTAGGATAATCATACGAGAACAGAATTAGTTTTAATCCTTAAGATGTGTCTTTCCTTGATCGATAAAAAATACAAAAACAATTGTTGCACTCTCTAAACATAAAAAAATACTCAAAATCGATTGTACTTTATGTTACAGGCAAAATCTTGAAACACCCCTTCAGTAGATTCCAGGATAATCATACGAGAACAGAATTAGTTTTAATCCTGAAGATGTGTCTTTCCTTGTCCGATAAAAAATACAAAAACAATTGTTGCACTCTCTAAACTTAAAAAAAAATACTCAAAATCGATTGTATTTTATGTTACAGGCAAAATCTTAAAACACCCCTTCAGCAGATTCCAGGATAATCACACGAGAACAGAATTAGTTCTAATCCTGAAGATGTGTCTTTCCTTGATCGATTAAAAATACAAAAACAATTGTTGCACTCTCTAAAATTAAAAAAAATACTCAAAATCGATTGTGCCTTATGTTACAGGCAAAATCTTAAAATACCCCTTCAGCAGATTTCAGGATAATCATACGAGAACAGAATTAGTTTTAATCCTGAAGATGTGTCTTTCCTTGATCGATAAAAAATACAAAAACAATTGTTGCACTCTCTAAAATTAAAAAAAATACTCAAAATCGATTGTACTTTATGTTACAGGCAAAATCTTAAAACACCCCTTCAGCAGATTTCAGGATAATCATACGAGAACAGAATTAGTTCTAATCCTTAAGATGTGTCTTTCCTTGATCGATAAAAAATACAAAAACAATTGTTGCACTCTCTAAACTTAAAAAAAATACTCAAAATCGATTGTGCCTTATGTTACAGGCAAAATCTTAAAATACCCCTTCAGCAGATTTCAGGATAATCATACGAGAACAGAATTAGTTTTAATCCTGAAGATGTGTCTTTCCTTGATCGATAAAAAATACAAAAACAATTGTTGCACTCTCTAAAATTAAAAAAAATACTCAAAATCGATTGTACTTTATGTTACAGGCAAAATCTTGAAACACCCCTTCAGTAGATTCCAGGATAATCATACGAGAACAGAATTATTTCTAATCCTTAAGATGTGTCTTTCCTTGATCGATAAAAAATGCAAAAACAATTGTTGCACTCTCTAAACTTAAAAAAAATACTCAAAATCGATTGTACTTTATGTTACAGGCAAAATCTTAAAACACCCCTTCAGCAGATTCCAGGATAATCATACGAGAACAGAATTATTTCTAATCCTTAAGATGTGTCTTTCCTTGATCGATAAAAAATGCAAAAACAATTGTTGCACTCTCTAAACTTAAAAAAAATACTCAAAATCGATTGTACTTTATGTTACAGGCAAAATCTTAAAACACCCCTTCAGCAGATTTCAGGATAATCATACGAGAACAGAATTATTTCTAATCCTTAAGATGTGTCTTTCCTTGATCGATAAAAAATGCAAAAACAATTGTTGCACTCTCTAAACTTAAAAAAAATACTCAAAATCGATTGTACTTTATGTTACAGGCAAAATCTTAAAACACCCCTTCAGCAGATTCCAGGATAATCATACGAGAACAGAATTATTTCTAATCCTTAAGATGTGTCTTTCCTTGATCGATAAAAAATGCAAAAACAATTGTTGCACTCTCTAAACTTAAAAAAAATACTCAAAATCGATTGTACTTTATGTTACAGGCAAAATCTTAAAACACCCCTTCAGCAGATTCCAGGATAATCATACGAGAACAGAATTATTTCTAATCCTTAAGATGTGTCTTTCCTTGATCGATAAAAAATGCAAAAACAATTGTTGCACTCTCTAAACTTAAAAAAAATACTCAAAATCGATTGTACTTTATGTTACAGGCAAAATCTTAAAACACCCCTTCAGCAGATTCCAGGATAATCATACGAGAACAGAATTAGTTTTAATCCTGAAGATGTGTCATTCCTTTATCGATAAAAAAATACAAAACAATTGTTGCACTCTCTAAACTTAAAAAAAATACTCAAAATCGATTGTACTTTATGTTACAGGCAAAATCTTAAAACACCCGTTCAGCAGATTCCAGGATAATCATACGAGAACAGAATTAGTTTTAATCCTGAAGATGTGTCTTTCCTTGATCGATAAAAAATACAAAAACAATTGTTGCACTCTCTAAACATAAAAAAATACTCAAAATCGATTGTACTTTATGTTACAGGCAAAATCTTGAAACACCCCTTCAGTAGATTCCAGGATAATCACATGAGAACAGAGTTAGTTCTAATCCTAAAGTTGCGCCTTTCCTTGATCAAGAAATTGATACAAAAACAATTGCTGCACCCTCTAAATTAAAAAAAAATACGAAAAATCGATTGTACTTTATGTAACAGGCAAAATCTAAAAACACCCTTTCAGTAGATTCCAGGATAATCACATGAGAACAGAGTTAGTTCTAATCCTGAAATTGCGTCTTTCCTTTATCGATAAAAAATACAAAAACAATTGTAGCACCCTCTAAACTTAAAAAAAATACTCAAAATCGATTCTACTTTATGCTACAGGCAAAATCTTAAAACACCCCTTTAGTAGATTCCAGGATAATCATACGAGAACAGAATTAGTTTTAATCCTGAAGATGTGTCTTTCCTTTATCGATAAAAAATACAAAAACAATTGTAGCACCCTCTAAACTTAAAAAAATTACTCAAAATCGATTGTACTTTATGTTACAGGCAAAATCTTAAAACACCCGTTCAGCAGATTTCAGGATAATCATACGAGAACAGAATTAGTTCTAAGCTTGAAGTTGCATCTTTCTTGATCGAAAAAAAAATACAAAAATAATTAATGCACCCTCTAAACTTAAAAAAAAAATACTCAAAATCGATTGTACTTTATGTTACAGGCAAAATCTTGAAACACCCCTTCAGCAGATTTCAGGATAATCATACGAAAACAGAATTAGTTCTAAGCTTGAAGTTGCATCTTTCCTTGATCGAAAAAAAAATACAAAAATACACTCCTTCAGTAAATTCCAAGATAATCACACCAGAACTGAGTTACATCTAATCCTGAAGTTGCGCCTTTCCTTGAATGGTAAAAAAAATACAAAACAATGCCACAAATTTACAGGTCACTAAAATATATTTTCGGTTAAAAGGGGTCGCAATTGGAAACAGTTTAAAAGGCGCCTCTCTTAAACATAACCTAGAAATCACTGTTTATCGATAATTGTTAAATTGCCATTATCACTGATGATATTACAGAAATTATATTCAATTAAACTTTGAGTTTGCAGGTTATGTTTAATTGGATATTAAGGGGAGATGGATGGGCCCTATCCTACAATCCAACCAGATTTCTACAAATTAAATAATTTAAAAAAAAACTGAAAGTCATCATTTTGACGATTCATTCATGATTTTCCACCTGTGTTAAAAGGCTGGTGTAATATTTATCACATTTAAATTTGTTTTGGAAAAAATAACAACAAACGTTTAAGGTAAACACCCAAAAAAAATTTTTTTTGTTTTTTTGGCATAGGTTTGACCATTAAATTTTTTTATTTTTTATTAAAAGCTTTTTAATTCTACAGACTGTCAAGTAAAGCTTATTTGAAAATCCCTTTCAGTTTTTAATAAAAGGGTTGAAATTGTCTCAGGGGACCTCAAAAAGGGCATTTTCGTAGAATAAATTTATTTACTCCATCTGTAACGAGCCAGGTTGTCCCAAATTTATTTATTTCCGTAAAAGTTTCTAATTCCAAAGCAAGATTTTCTCGTGTTTGTATACAAAATAATTTTAACACGTTGAGCACCGCGTCTGCCACCGCTGGCTGACACTGACGTTTCTCATAGGCCGCGACAGAAAGATGTGTAAATGGCACAATCTTAGGCTGATTGCCCCTCGGGTCATGCCATTCTTTAACAATCTCCTCCTCTTCATCAGATGATAAAAATATATCCACTCTACGCCGTTTTTTAGGAAACCTTATTTTTTTAATTTTTAAAACCTATATTGACATAATGTTTCACCAAGTGATCAATGAGAAATAAGTATATGAACCTTATTTCACTGCTGCTGCCATTTTCATACTCTCGGACTGACATTTCGACGCTCAGAGCTAAAGAACATTTTTCTTTTTACTGCGATAAGAGACATTAGCCTGCAATACCAGCGCTTCGGCGTGGCGCTCAACGTGTTAAGAAAATCTCAAAAAAATAGTATTACATGGCGTCGATTTTATATGAAAAAGATTTGGCGCCTTCCCCCCCCTACCAGCATCAGCGCTTTCCTTTCAATACTTAAATTGATCCATCCATTAAAGTTCTTTATTTTATTAAACTACAGGACCTTCAAAATCTACTAAGGTATCAAAAGATCTTTCTGAATTAATTTTTTAATCAACCTCATTAAAATTAATCCAAGGAATTTGAGACTATGCAGACCACGGAAATTATGAATACCTTCCTTTCAATGTTTATTCAAGGTTCTCGTTTTTACACTGCAAGTGAACTGTATGCAGGTGCACCATCCTGCTTAAATCATAGAGATCGCCTTTTGTTTAAAATTATCATGTCAGATTTATTAATTTATTTTAAGTCAAAAATTCCAAGCACGTTACAACAATTAAGGACTGCTAAAAAAAAATGTTTAAAATTTCATACATTCATGGTATACTATGCGTGATTAAGGACATCAAATCCAGCAGTCTTCAAAATAAATAAATACGGTTTGTGCATTTTATCAACAGAAAAATTTCAAACGCTCCCAGTCGCTGAATTTTTGTAGATGAACTTTCCGTCGATAAATTGCAGTCGGTGAACTTCCTTGTGATGTAAATCCTGTTTGTTCCTGGCATCGTCGGCGAAGGCACTTTCACATATTTCTATTACGTCCATGTTTTTATACTTCCACCATCACCATCTTAACCATTCCTTCCTTTCTTCCTTCTTCTTTCATTGTAAAATCGAACAAGGCTGGGCTAAAGATTCCTCCTTACCATTGAATGCTTTCTCCAAGTTTATGAAGGCTATGAATACCTTTGCATTGGTGAGCTTTTCTATCAGTTGTTTAATCGTGAATATACCTTTCCTAAACCCATATAGTGCTTTCTGTTTCCTTCATTAGTCTCTTCAGTAGTCTTCCTTCGTATATTTTGGTTATGATTCACAAAATCGGGACTCCTCTGTAGTTTGTGCATTCTCCCTAGTCTCCTTTTTACTTTCTTTGTTACGAAGTACGAGAAAGTATTATGATCGTAATTTTGTTCAAAATTTTTTTTACGGAAATATCCATTTTGGGGTCCCAAGATGCCATTTCAACAATTTCTGAGGAAAAAAAAATTGTGTCTTTGTGTGTGTCTGTGTGTGTCTGTATGTATGTGTGTGTGTGTGTGTCTGTGCGCGCTGTATCTCAAAAACTAATAGACCAATTGATATGAAACTTTGAACATAAGTTTTATTTGATAATCTAAAGAACTGAAAAGCTTTTGGTAAAATTTCGTACACCGGAAGTGGGTGTTTACATTGTTAAATTTTCAAGCCCCAAATTAATTTTAAATAAGAGATACTTCGGCCGCTGAGGATAATTTTTTATTGAGTTTTGTCTGCGCGTTTTTTTTTCTGCGATGTTTTCATTCATGTGCTCAAAAAATTAAAACTAAAATTTTCAAAAATCCATATCTTCATTAAAAATTGTTGAATTTACAACAACCAAATTGATTTTGAATAAGCGATACTTCGACCATTAAGGATATTTTTTGAAGGAATTTTTTCTACGCGTTTTATATTTTTTTTCTGCGAAGCTCTCATTCAAGTGCTCAAAAAATAAAACGAAAATCTTCAAAAATCCATATCTCTATTGAAAATTGTTGAATTTACAAAAACCAAATTAATTTCGAATAAGCGGTACTTTGGCCACTGAGGATAATTTTTTATGGAATTTTGCCTGCACGTTTTATATTTTTTTCTGCTATGTTTTTGGCCAAGTGCCCAAAAAAATTAAAACGAAAATTTTCAAAAATCCATATTTCCATTGGTTAATGATTTTATATCAAAATAATCCTTCGAGAACAGAGCAAATAATCTTTCAAAAGATGCGTTTTTATTTAATACTATTTAAAACACTAAATTATCTACTTTCTAACTCATAAAATATCATAATCGAAAAACCCTCAACGATTTTTAAAAAGTGAAACGAAAATTTGTCGATTATGAATTTGTAAAATTTGGGATTTCGGCATTTTTCATTGACTCGACATGATTATCTCTTGATACTCTTTCCAAACACACTAAATTCGCAACATTTTGGCCTTTAAATCAGCAAAGTCAAATATCGCATTTGCAAGTTAAACAATTTTTTTTTTTAATCAAGAACTTGTTTTTGTTCATTTTGACCTTGGAAAATTTCGGATTTTACCAATTTCCATTCCCTTGACACGAATATGTTTGATACTCTTTAAAACACTCTAAATTCTCTAATTTTTAACATATTAGATATCATAATCAAAACATGCGTTTAATTAAAATAAAAAAAATCCAAAGTTCGAATTTTTTACTTTCAACTTGGATAAACGCATTTTGGCAGTTTTCAATCTAAGTTTTTTGTTTTTTTCCAATATTTTCTTAAATATAAAAAATATCACAAAAATATTTAAGCAAATATTGAAGACAATAAAGAAATGAACATCTTTGGTTTGAAAATATTTTTCATAAAATCATTGTAATTCGAGAAAAAAATTTATTATTTTTTTTTTCATTTTTGGTATACAGTTATGAAACGCTAATAGTTACTGCAAATTTATGTTAATAATCATTGTAGAGAATGCCAAAATGAACAATTTATGAAGAATAGGTTTTTTTCGAAATCTCTTTGTTTTTGTTTGAGTAAACTGAGTTTTTGAATTTGAAGTACATTTTTCCATCTTTCATAATTTTGACGTTTTAAACGTCGGTTTTATCCGAGTCTACGAAATGTTCGATGCATACTTAAAATATGATTTAAATTGAAAATAAACCATGGAAGCGTAAATATAAATGATACCATCAAGTCGGAGAAAGGAACATGATGGCCATATCACCATTTTTATGAATTATCAGTAGAATATATATTTTCCTTTATTTTGGAATTTATTTCTTCTTGCCATGCTCTGTTGAAGAGTTTTGGCAGTATTTCCATATCGCTTCTTCTTCATTTCTGCTGTTATTCCATCGTGCCTTGCTGCTTCCACTTCTACTGCTTTTATTTTTGCTCCTCAATTGCTCTATACTTATCTGCTTCCAATTTTTCATATTCGTCTTCATCTGTTCTGGCATCAGCATTTCTTCCAAATACTCCTGACATCTTTCTATGATCACTTCGTCTCTTAACACTCTTCCATCTCTGGTTTTATAAATTTTATTTTATCCCGTAATGTTAGCATGCCAATAACTCCTTAGCAACGAATTGCGTTAAGATACATTTTATTTTATCCTATAACGTTATCATGTCAATAACTCCTTAGCAACGAGTAACGTTAAGGTACCTTTAACAACACTAGTGTTGTTATATGTACCTTAACGCAACTCGTTGCTACGGAGATATTGGCAAACAAACATGATTTCGCTTTTTGACTGTTTTCTTTAAACATTTTTTAAATTAGAAAAAAATATAAATAGGATAAAATAAACCATAACGTTATTTGCCTTTACAATACTCGAGAATTTCAAACTTTTCTCTCGTAATGTAAAAATCTTCATAACGTTACTTGTATCGTAAATTACTATAACAACACTAGTATTGTTAAGAAATTCATAACAACGCTAGTGTTGTTATGAACCTCCTACATCGCTCGTCCTTTAAAAGTTTTCTCTCGTAATGTAAAAACCTTCATAACGTTACTTGTATCGTAAATTACTATAACAACACTAGTGTTGTTAAGAAATTCATAACAACACTAGTGTTGTTATGAACCTCCTACATCTCTCGTCCTTTAAAAGTTTTCTCTCGTAATGTAAAAACCTTCATAACGTTACTTGTATCGTAAATTACTATAGCAACACTAGTGTTGTTCAGAAATTCATAACAACACTAGTGTTGTTATGAACCTCTTACATCGCTCGTGCTTTAAAAGTTTTCTCTCGTAATGCAAAAACCTTCATAACGTTACTTATATCAAAAATTACTATTATTAAAATTGCTGGCAACAATTTATTAAACATAATTTTTATGTCTGTGTTTAAATTATTAAAGGAAATGATTTTCTTTTATATCATTGCAGCAATCCAATTCGAGTCGGCGTAATGAAAATGGGTAAAAGGTAAAAAAGGCTGGAAAGGAAGAGCGAACTCCTTAACGGTCCCCGACCCCCCCGCCCGCCCTGCGACGGGGGATGGCGAGTGATTGATAAAGGCGAGAGATAACGGCGTCGGGGGCGGCGGAAAAGTCATCAAAAAAGGGCGCCGGGGAAAGAGCGGGCCCAAGTTTAAAATTAAAACGCTAATCGAAAAGTGCCCTCTCCTCCGTCTCCGTCTCCTGGTGCCGAATAAAAATTCCGAGAGCTCGCCGGGGACGGGGCAAAAAATTAATGAGATCCTTGTTTTTATTGATTTTCCACCGAGGCAAATCGAGAGAGAATATTAAAAAGCTTTTCTTATTTTGCTGTACAGCACGCTTAAAAAGTTTTTATTCCTGGGCCGTCCATCCCCTCCTCCGGTCCATCCAACCCCCCGGGGGTGGAGATGGAAAGAGCTTTTTCATGGCTCCGCTTTATAATTTATCAATAGAAAAAAAAGTCGAGGCAACTTAATTACTCGAGCTATTTAATAAATTTCTGACTTTTTTTTTCGATAGTTCCGAGTGTTCTTCGCGCTGACTTTTTCAAGCGTGCCGGCTTGAAAACTTCGCAAAGTCCGATAAAATTTAATTGGAACCATTTTTTCCCAACCCCGCGACAATCTATATATTTACGGGGAGAGAAAAGAAAATATAATTTATCTTTAACTTTGTGAATTAAGGATGCTATCACTCGCGTATTTAAAAGATAATTTATCTATCTCTGTTGTCATTGCGAGAACAAGGAGGGCCGTAGATTTCTCCGGGGGTGGCTCTCGCCCTTTCGACTGGCGAAGGAGCGAGAAGGAGAGGGCCTTCCGGAAAAGAACGAGCTTATTCAAGAAGAAACAATTTTGAAAAACGACTTTCTTTGTGCTCGGACCATTAAGGACTAATTGCAACGTTTTAATTTTAAGGTCTAAAGATAAGTTTTGACAATCTCTTGAATACACACACCATCCAGTGAATGCGGCCCCGTAATTTATTAAAAGATATTTTCGGGACGCTGGCAAAAATAATATCGCCGCCGCGTCTCGGCGCCACCCTGAAATTTACGGCGGGAAAAAAGGACGCTCGCGAGTCATCGTTTTTCATAAAATTTCAGCTTGCATTCACCCGACCAACTCAAAGACGACGATCGTTCCAGACTCACAAACGGCGATTTTTATCTTTATAGTGATTGCCCTCCCTTACTTGAATTCCCCTCGGATAACTGAAACAGCACAGTGAACATTTATTTCGTAAAAAAGAATTATACAACGCAATACTAATTATATGCATAATGACAGACGGATGTTCTTTCATAGAAATAGGCAATCATTTTAATAGAATTTTATTTATATTATTCTGGAACCATTAAAAAAAAAACACGACAAAGGAATCAAAGGAAGTATGTGACCCTATCTACCATAATCAGTCGAGTTGGTGGAATAAACACTATATTTAGAATACACGCAATAACATGAATATTCAATCCTCTACTGGGAGCAGTAGTTTGGGTGCAAGGTATTTCTTTCTTAGATCTAACTTTTGTTCCATTACATAAACAATTTGTTTCGTCCATGTAAACAATTGGCCAGGTACAATAAAAGTTGTCGAACATATTCATATCTTGTTTTATTTTATTTACTATTAGATTTCTCTTATATCTTTCAGTGCAAACATTTAGTCTATTAAAGTCCAACAAACATTCCTTAGAGACTGCAACTTTATGATTTCTCTGTGATTGACATTCTGGTGAATGCGCCGGGAAACGCATCCGTATTTTTAATAACTATTCAAAAGTATAATATTAAATCATAATAATAACTGTAATAAAAAATATGCTATTTCAACAATTGTTTTTCAAAGCCACGTTCGATTTTTATTCATTAAATTTATTTTTTTATCTTACCAGACCGAAGTAACCGGCGAAAAAGTGTTTAAGAATTAATTAACAATTCTTGCTGAGCTTGAAACTACAGGTAGTGCCGTGGCTCCTTGGCTCTGTATAACGAGCCGCCCCTGATTTTGATGTTCTATAAAACAATGGAAACAATGATTGATCAATTTTTGAGAATTTTGAGCGCTAAGATAAGAAATAGCATTTTTTTGCAGCGAGAACAAAATATGAATTTTGCCAAAACTATGGCAAGTCCGGGTTTGCCCTTTACGAAAATTATTCAAAACTGATTGGATTTTGATGTTCTTTGAAGAAATGAAAACATTCTTTGATAAATTTTCAAGAAATTTAAGAGCGAGGTTAATAAAACGCATTTCTTGCAACGAAAATAAAAGATTAGAAATTTAGCCAAACCTATGGCAAGTGCAGACTCGCCCATTACAAAAATTATTCAAAACTTATCGTATTTTGATGTTCTGTGAAAAACAGAAACATCGATTGATCAATTTTTGAGAAATTTTGGTCGCGAGATGAGAAATAACATTTTTTGTAGCGAGAACGAAAGATTATGAATTTTGCCAAAACTATGGAAAATACAAGTTTGCCCGTTACAAAAATTATTCAAAAGTGATTGTATTATTGTTATTTGAAAAAATTAAAACATTCTTTAATAAATTTTCGAGAAATTTTAGCGAAAAGTTAATAAAACGCATTTATTTGCAACGAAAAAAATGATTATGAATTTTGCCAAAAGTATGGCAAGTGCAGACTCGCCCATTACAAAAATTATTCAAAACTTATCGTATTTTGATGTTCTGTGAAAAACAAAAACATCGATTGATCAATTTTTGAGAAATTTGGGTCGCGAGATGAGAAATTACATTTTTTGTAGCGTGAACAAAAGATAATGAAATTTGCCAAAACTATAGAAAATACTGGTTTTCCCGTTACAAAAATTATTCAAAACTGATTGTATTTTTATGTTATTTGAAAAAAATTAAAACATTCTATAATAAATTTTCCAGAAATTTTAGCGAAAAGTGAATAAAACGCATTTATTTGCAACGAAAAAAAAGATTATGAATTTTGCCAAAACTATGGCAAGTGTAGACTTGCCCATTACAAAAATTATGCAAACCTTATCGTATTTTGATGTTCTGTGAAAAACAGAAACATCGATTGACCAATTTTTGAGAAATTTTGGTCGCGAGATGAGAAATAACATTTTTTGTAGCGAGAACAAAAGATTGTGAATTTTGCCAAAAGTTATTTAAAATTATTCAAAAGTTATTGTATTTTTATTAATATTTGAAAAAATGAAAACATCTTTAATACATTTTCGAGAAATTTTAGCGTAAAATTAATAAAACGCATTTATTTGCAACGAAAAAAATGATTATGAATTTTGCCAAAACTATCACAAGTACAGACTCGCCCAGTACAAAAATTATTCAAAACTTATCGTATTTTGATGTTCTGTGAAAAACAGAAACATCAATTGATCAATTTTTGAGAAATTTTGGTCGAGAGATGAGAAATAATATTTTTTGTAGTGAGAACGAAAGATTATGAATTTTGCCAAAACTATGGAAAATACAGGTTTGCCCGTTACAAAAATTATTCAAAAGTGATTGTTTTTTTATGTTATTTGAAAAAATAAAAACATTCTTTAATAAATTTTCGAGAAATTTTAGCGTAAAGTTAATAAAACGAATTTATTTGCAATGAAAAAAAGATAATGAATTTTGCCAAAATTTTGGCGAATGCAGATTTTCTCATTTTAAAAATGATTCAAAACTTATCGTATTTTGATGTTTTGTAAAAAAACAGAAACATCGATTGATCAATTTTTGAGAAATTTTGGTCGCCAGATGAGAAATAACTTTTATTGTAGCGAGAACAAAAATTATGAATTTTGCCAAAACTATAGAAAATACAGGTTTGCCCGTTACAAAAATTATTCAAAAGTGATTGTATTATTATGTTATTTGAAAAAATTAAAATATTCTCTAATAAATTTTCGAGAAATTTTAGCGAAAAGTTAATAAAACGCATTTATTTGCAACGAAAAAAATGATTATGAATCTTGCCAAAAGTATGGCAAGTGCAGACTCGCCCATTACAAAAGTTATTCAAAACTTATCGTATTTTGATGTTCTGTGAAAAACGGAAACATCGATTGATCAATTTTTGAGAAATTTTGGTCGCGAGATGGGAAATAACATTTTTTGTAGCGAGAACAAAAGATTATGAATTTTGCCAAAACTATGGCCGGTACAGGTTTCCCCATTACAAAGGTTATTTAAAATGTGTTGTATTTTGATGTTCTATGGAAAAATAAAAACATCGATTAATCAATTTTTGAGAATTTTGTGCGAAAATATGAGAAATCGCATTTTTTGTAGCAAGAACAAAATATTATGAATTTTGCTAAAACTATGGCAAATGCAGATTTTCTCATTTTAAAAATTATTCAAAATTGATTGTATTTTGATGTTCTTTGAAAAAAATAAAAACGTTCTTTGATAAATTTTTGAGAAATTTGAGCACGAGGTTAATAAAACGCATTATTTATAGCGAAAATTATGAAGTGCTGACTTGCCCTTTGCAAAAATTATTCAAAATTCGTTCTATTTTGAAATTCTATGAAAAAATAGAAACATCGATTGATCAATTTTTGAGAAATTTGAGTGCTAAGATGAGAAATAGCGTGTTCTTTGCAGCGATTATGAATTTTGCCAAAACTATGGCAAATGCAGATTTTCCCATTACAAACATTCGAAATCGATTGGATTTTTATGTTCTTTGAAAAAATGAAAACATAATTTAATAGATTTTCGAAAAATTTAAGCGCAAGTTAATAAAACGCATTATTTGCAGCGAAAATAATAGACTTGCCCGTTACAAAAATTATTCAAAACTTGTTGTATTTTGATCAGTGGCGGCTCGTGAAACATTTCGATGATAGAGCCACTTATACGATATAGCCCCTTCCCGCCCTGCGCTTTTTGAAGAAAGAATATTCCTAGACCAAAGTAACTGTCGAAAAAGTGTTTTAGGAATTAATTCAAAATTATTGCTGAGCTTGAAAGTAGACACTGTGCACATAAAGTAAGGAATAAATTCGATTGAAATTCAGGGCATTTTATTTCAGAAAAATACGTGTATTATTATTTTTTAATGCGCATTTTTTGAGATAAAATTCAAATTACTTTATGTACACAGTGTATAACGAGCCGCCCCTGGGTGAAAAAATAATATGAAGTCATACATTGTTTTTTTCGAGATGGATGAGTTTAGGAGTAATGTTAGAGTTGCGGTGAATACAAAGGTGATTTATAATGTCGAGGATATGGAAATTAGAAGCAAATTTTTGGGATAAGTGGGCGATTCGGGTTTCAACCATTCCCGATGTTTTTTGGTAACATTACTTAATTTTTTTATTAATTATTTAAACCAAATGGTGCACTGATTTTGATGGTATTGTCAACGGTTTTCTTAAAAAAAGTTAATTTTTGATCATCAAAATTCAATTTCTAGCTCCGTCATATTTGTTGAGGTAAAGATATATATTTTAGATTTGTCTCATTAGCTTATGAAATGTCATAGAGATGACGTTAATTTATTCGGGTCCAGTCTGCTTAGTTTTACATTAGAAGTTAAGATAATTTGTTTTAATTTATAATACCTTTTATTTGCAATAAACTATTATTACTTCTTTTTTCGCCATTACGTGGCGATCAAATGATCAAATTGTATATGATAATGGTCTAAATTACGTAAAAAATATGATTAATCTTTCAAATTGTGTATGAGAATGCCAACGGTCTTCTTAAACAGAGATCATTTTTGATAATCTAAATGCAATTTGTAACATCGCCATTTTTATTCTGCTGAAAACTGAATAATCTGGCCAAGTAGATCTAAAGACAAATTATGTAGGAATAATTTCTCAAATTTTTAACGATCTGCAAAATGATTTAGATGATTGGCAACGGCTTTGAAAAAGTCCATTTTCTGTACGCAAAATCCAATTTCTAGTACAGCCATTCAAGTTCTGCTTAAGGAGGTCACTTCCTTAGCCATTTTCCATTCAGAAGACGTGATTTTTAGGCAGGCGCGTATTCAAGGGAGGGCTACTGGCGGTACCCCCCTCTTCAGAATATCAAGAGGTTTTTTTTTACTTTCTCTGTTACGAAGTACCAGAAAGTATTATGATCGTGATTTTCAATTTTTTGTAAGGGAAATATCCGTTTTAAGGTCCCTAGAGACGATTTCAAAGATTTCTGGAAAAAAATTGTTTGTATCTCAAAAACGAATACAGCAATTAACATGAAACTTGAACATAAGTCAAAATTATGAAAGGTAAAAATGACGAACTATTTTTCATATTCTAATAATCTTTACCGTAAGTTTACTGAAAAACTAAAAAAAAAATACTAAAAAAGTCCTGAAAAAGATTTATAAAAATAGTGCTGATTAATAGTCCTAAAAAATCTAATAAAAATCCTGAATAAGAAAGTCTTAAAAGTTATTTCTAAAGATAGTCCTGATTAAAAAGTCATAAAAAACCTAATAAAAGTCCTGAACAAAGACCAGATAAAAAAGTCCTGATAAAAAGTCCTGACAAAAAAATGTCTTAAAAACAGGTCCTTCAAAAAACCAGAAATAAAGTCCTAAAAGAAAAACCTGAAAAAAGAGTTCTGACACAAAAAGTCCTGGAGAAATAGTTTTGGAAATAAAGTCTTGAAAAAGAGTACTGTTAAAAAGTTTTGGAAACAAAGTCTTGAAAAAGAGTACTGCTAAAAAGTTGTGAAAAGGAGTTGTGAAAATAGTCCTGAAAAAAGTACTGCAAAAAGAGTTCTGTAAAATTAAGTCTTCATATAAAACACCAGAAATAAATGTCCTTCAAAATCCCGAAAGAAGTCCGAAAAAGAGTCCGAAAGGAGAGTCCTAAAATAAGTCCTGAAAAAACTCCTGAAGAAAGTCTTGAAAAAAGCCTCGAAAGAGAGTGCTGATAAAATATCCTGTAATAACAGTCTTGAAAAAAATTTATGAGAATAACAAAAAAATCCTAAAAAAAAACATTTCTGAAAAAACCCTGTAAAAGAATCATTAAATAAGACCTGAAAAGCTTCTGAAGAAATTGTCCTTAAAAATATTATTACTTTCAAAAATGCCCTAAAATAAAGTACTGAAAAAAGTAGGAAAAGAAGGAAAAGGAAAAAAATCCCGAAAAATTAATTCTGAAAAAAGCAATGAAGAAAATTCTGAAAAGAATCCTGAAAAGAAGTCTCGAACAAGAGGTTCCTAAGAAAGTCTCGAAAAAGTCCTGGAGGAACAGTCCTGGAAATAAAATCGTGAGAAAGAGTATTGACAAAAGCAGTGAAAAAAAAGTCCTGAAAAATAGTCTTCATACAAAATACCAGAAATAAATGTTCCGAAAAAGAGTCCTAAAAAGTCCTGAAGAAAGTTAAGACAAAAAGTCCTGATGAAATATCACAAAAAAAAATGTACTGTAAAACAGTCTTGAAAATTTACCCTAAAATAAACAAAATAAACAAAAAAAAATTATAAAAAAAGCATTCTAAAAAGTCCTTAAAAAGATCTGAAGAAATTGACCGGAAAAAGAAATCCCAGAGTGTTGAAAAAAGTCCTGCAAGAAGGCCTAAAATAAATTCTTAATAAAAATCCTGAAATAAAAAGTTTTGAAAATAGTCTTGAAAAAAAAGCTAAAAATAAAATAAATCATACTTGTAAGATTTGGTTGTGTAAATAATGAATATTTTTAACAATTACAGACTTAACCCCAAAAATAAAAACCGCATGCACATATATCCACAAAATAAGTTTTTTTATAAATTGACGTGTAAGTACTTTAATATAATTTTAATTTAGAACCTAAATATTACCTTTAATTATAACAATATTAAATTTAACATTACAATTAAGAACCTAAATATTACCTTTAACTATAGCAATATTAAATTTAACATTACAATAAATTAACTATTTAAAAAATAACACATAGAATAAACTTAAAAATACAATAATTTATAATATAAATTGTATAAAATATGTTAAATTTTTTTGTAGTTTACTGCTGAAGATGACTACACAAATGAGTCGAAACTAGTACAGTTAATAAAATAAAAATCGATATCAGGAAGTACTACAGTCTATTTCTAAAAATAAAAAATGTCATAAAGAAAATTTTGAAATTTTTTTTCTGAAAAAATCCCAAAAATTAATCCTGAACAAGAGGTTCTTAAGAAAGTCCCAAAAACGTCTGAAGAAGAAATTCCTCAAAAAAATCCTGTTAATAAAATTTTGAAAACATCCTGAAAATAAAGGTCCTTAAAGAAAAAGTCCTAAAAATAAGTATTGAAAGAAATTTCTTATAAAGTCTTGAAAAAGAATTCTCAAAGAAAAAAAAAGACCTAAAAAAGTTTTGAAAACATTGTCCTGAAGTCCCAAAAAGGCTAAAAGAACAAAAAACTGTTAAGGTAAATATTTGGAAATACGGAATTTTAGCAAAAGCTTTCCAGTTCTTCGGATTCTGAAATAACACTTATGTTCATAGTTTCATGGTCATTTCTGTATTAGTTTTTGAGATACAGCGCGGACAGACAGTAGGCATGTAGAGAAAACATGGTGATGTGGCCATCATGTTACTTTCTCCGACTCGTATATTTACGCTTTCATGGTTTATTTTTAATTTAAATCATATTTCAAATGTACATCCAGCGTTTTGTAGACTCGGATGAAAGTGAAAAAATTATATTTCAAATTCAAAAACTCAGTACTAAAGCGATTTCGAAAAAAACTTATTCTTTATAAGTTGTTCATTTTGGCATTCCCCACAATTATTTTTCACATAAATTTAGTGTAACTATTATCGTTTCATAACTAAGAACCTAAAAAAAGATGTTCATTTTCTTGTTGTCTTCAATATTCGTTTAAATGTTTTTGTGATATTTTTCATATTTAAAGAAATATTGGCAAAAAACAAGAAACAGTTAAGGTAAACACCCACTTCCGGTTCAGGAAATTTTACCAAAAAAATTTCAGTTCTTCGGACTATCAAATAAGACGTATGTTCAAAGTTTCATATCAATTGCTCTATTAGTTTTTGAGATACAGCGCGCACAGACACGCACACACACAGACACAACATTTATTTTCCAGAAATTGTTAAAATGGCATCTAGGGATCCCAAAACAAATATTACCGTAAAAAAAAATTTTGAAAAAATTTTCATGATCACAATACTTTCTCGTACTTCGTAACGGAGAAAGTAAAGAAGGCATCAACGTGCAAGTATTTAGCATCAAGAAATAGGATCTTTTGATTAATACCACTTTTATACTTGTATATAAATTTGGTGAGCAATAATTTCCAAAAACGTGATTTCCCATGTGATTTTCCTATGTTCAGATGTATGACCAACCACACGGTATATATTTGAAGGTCGCTTGGACACATCACATTACATCCGCTTTCTGCAAGACAAACTGCCAGCATTATTTGATGTCCCGCTAAATATCACAGCACATATCTGCACCGATACTTAACGGGTTGCAGCAAGATGGAGCACCTCCATATTTCGGCAGGGCCGCAACCTTTGGATAGGACGCCAGGGTTCTGTCATTTGGCCACCCAAACCACCGGATCTAAGGCCGTTGAATTACTATTTCAGGGATCAGATGAAATCCCTGTTGTATGCGGTAATGTCACACAATAAAGATGAGTTGATCGATCGAATAATTGATGCTTCCAATTAAACAAAAAAAACGATCCCAACGCTATTAAGAGGCCTGTCGCCTCGATTTTAGAAAGAGCACGAACGTGCATATCTAAACAAGGAGGTTATTTCGAAAATTTGAAATAGAAACTGCCACTTATACCCCTAGCATTTTATCTTAGGAACCGATATTTTTTAAAAACAAATTCTAGCATTGAGTCTGACCATTCAGTCACTAACAATGATATGAATTAACAGCACATTGTACATATAATATTAACGGTAGAATGTACAAGGACACTTTCACGCCAATGGGTATTTCGAGGCGACTTGTACTTTTATTTGGTGTCCTTAAAAGATAAAGTTTTGATTCGTTTGGTGGTTTTTTTCACATGAAACAGTGCTAAAAACGATTCATTTAAGGCGACATCTGTATTGTACCTTTTCAACTTAAATAGTGGCAAGTAACAGGTATTTAAGCTATTGTAGGATACCCTTTATATTGAGGCTAATTTTCGTCCTGATTTAATTTATCGTATCTATGAAATTGTCTTACAGCAACCTGGTATTGAGTGCCAAGATTGAGGCGAACAAGTGGACACAATTTCAATGTTAGTTCCAATTGAGAACATAAGTGCACATGCTCTCATAAACTACGCCGACAAAAAGTGTAAAAGAGTTTCACCATTTTAAATTGCATCCATACGCAGCCGGTTTGCAGTGAACTGCATAATGATCTTGCGTCACGATTGAATGGACCACGGCGGCGCGGCGTATTTTGTAAAAGTGTGAGCGATTTTCCCACTAAAGACGGCCCACTTAATCCGAAATTCTTAAAGTAAACATGAACTTCTTCGGTTTCCTTAAATGTTTTCCGCGGCGAAAATCCGACTGTCACGCCTGCACTCAAGTTTTTCGGAAAAGTTCGCGCCGACCATAAATCACGGCCCGTTTAAGTCGTACGTTTAATCCCGAACTAAGAAATTAATTTTTATCCAACACCCTTTCCGCTCCCCGGCTTTCCGCGATTCTTTCTTTCCTTCGATGTTTATGTTAATGAAAATTACATATAATTCACGTCCTGTCTAAAACTTTTCTGACTACGTGAGAATTTATTGCCGCGGGAATATTTGATTTTGGCATCAACTTCCTCCAAAGCCCCTCTTACATATTACCAACGTACACGCAGCATTCATACTCTTTGTTATTAAATAGCGGTAATAATTGGAATTTTTAATTGCACTTTCATGGTTTATTTTCTATTTAAATCACATATTAAATGTACATCAAACGTTTTGTAGACTCGGATGAAACTGACGTTTAAAACGTCAAAATTGTAAAAGATGGAAAAATTATACTTTAAATTCGAAAACTCAGTTTACTCAAAAACTAAAGAGATTTCGAAAAAAACGTATTCTTTATAAGTTGTTCATTTTGGCATTATCTACAAGTATTATTATATAAATTTGCTGTAACTATTATCGTTTCATAATTATAAACCAAAAATGAAAAAAAAATTTCTCGAATAACAATGATTTTATGAAAAATGTTTTCATGCAAAAGATGTTCATTTCTTTGTTATCTTCAAAGTTTGTAGAGATACAGGGCGCACAGACAGACACACACACACACACACACACACACAGAGAGACACACACAGAGACACAAAAAAAAAATCCAGAAATTGTTGAAATGGCATCTAGAGACCCCAAAACCGATATTTCCGTAAAAAAAAATTTTGAAAAAAAAATCACGATCACAATACTTTCTCGTACTTCGTAACGGAGAAAGTAAAAAAGCCCAACGCCATAACTCTGTTATTTATAATTAATAATAACGACGCTTATTACTAAAAATTGTCTCACCATTGTAACACCACTATTGACTACCGTCAATTGATAATATTCACATCAACATTAATTATGCAGACAGAATGTACAAATTAACATAAAGTAAAGCGCGCCTGAATATTGGATTAAAACTGAAAAATATTTTAATAATAAACCCTGAATTTTTTTCTGTAAGAATGCCTCGAAGCTGCGTGGGCGGCTGCCAGTACAATCCGCTCGGAGTTTTAATAAAGAATATCCTGTTTTTAATATTAAAACGGTCGCGGGGGCATTTTGTAGCGGAACGTACGGTGCCCCTCACACTTCGCCGCGCCGCCGCCCCCCCGACGGCCACCCTCTCGCTGCACAGAGAGAGAAATATAAATATCTGAGCTTCAAAGAAAATCTTTTAAAATGCCGGGCTTTGAAATGATTCTTGGATTCTTTATTAAAGCGAATAAGAGGACCGGAAACGTGGAAAAAGCATTCTGTTCGTACTCTCCGCGTTTCGCCCTTTCAACCAGACATTTTTTAAATACAATCAACTTTTTATACAGCAGTCTATCAGAGTAGTAATAATAATAATAATAATAATACGTTCATTTCCTAACCAATTGTACAGGGTGTTTCAAAAAGAAATGAATCGCAGTCGCTTATGAATTGAAATGCGCATGTCTCTGATTCACGCTTTTTAATTTTTGGATCAACATTTTTGACGTTAGCTGTTTAAATGGCAACTACGAATGTTTAATCACATTTAATGCACATTTGAATTAATTGGTGACTGCGATTATTTCAAATTTTTAACGGAAAATATCCGTTTTGACTCCCTAGAGGCGATTTTATCGATTTCTGGAAAAATCAAAATTATGTCTCGTCTGTGTGTGGGACTATGCGCGTTGTATCTCAAAAACTAATACAGCAATTAATATGAAACTTTGGACATAAGTCTTATTTGACAATCCGAAGAACTGGTTTTTTTTCGAAATCTCCTTAGTTTTCAAGTAAACTGAAGGTAAAAATTATTAGATTTTGAAGTAAAATTGGTCTTTTTAACTTTCAGAATGTTAATGTTTCAAATGTCAGTATCATTCCATACTGCAAAGCACTTGATGTATAAACAAGATATTACTCTACGATACTGCAAACATCCCTCCACTACATTTCGAACTAACATGAGAACAAAATTTGCAAATATCCAAAAAAATGCATTTTTTCCGAGCGCTTAAAAAAATTTGAAAACAATTACCAGAGTTTTTGAAATTTTGCAAATCTTCTTAAACAATATTTTACTCCGCGATGGTGTAAAAATCTCAAAACACCCCTTCACTACATTCAGAAATAATCCCTCGAAACGAAAAAAGTTGCATTTTTTTTCGAGCGCTTAAAAAATATTAAAACAACGCAGTATACTTGAAATTTTCCCGATGTATACAAAAAATTTGTTACTCTACGAGTGTAAAAATCTGCAAACATCCCTTTACCACATGTTGAGATAACCCTTCGAAAACAGAATTTATAATTATCAAAAAATGGAATTTTTCTCTAGCGCTTAAAAAATATAAAAACAACTGCGTTATACTTGAAATTTTCCAGATGTATACAAAAATATGTTACTCTACGAGTGCAAAAATCTGCAAACATTCCTTTGTCACATGTTGAGATAACCCTTCGAAAACAGAATTTATAATTATCAAAAAATGGAATTTTTCTCTAGCGCTTAAAAAATATAAAAACAACTGCGTTATACTTGAAATTTTCCAGATGTATACAAAAATATGTTACTCTACGAGTGCAAAAATCTGCAAACATTCCTTTGTCACATGTTGAGATAACCCTTCGAAAACAGAATTTATAATTATCAAAAAATGGAATTTTTCTCTAGCGCTTAAAAAATATAAAACAACTGCGTTATACTTGAAATTTTCCAGATGTATACAAAAATATGTTACTCTACGAGTGCAAAAATCTGCAAACATCCCTTTACCACATGTTGAGATAACCCTTCGAAAACAGAATTTATAATTATCAAAAAATGGAATTTTTCTCTAGCGCTTAAAAAATATAAAACAACTGCGTTATACTTGAAATTTTCCAGATGTATACAAAAATATGTTACTCTACGAGTGCAAAAATCTGCAAACATCCCTTTACCACATGTTGAGATAACCCTTCGAAAACAGAATTTGTAATTATCAAAAAATGGTATTTTTCTCGAGCGCTTAAAAAATATAAAAACAACTGCCGTATACTTGAAATTTTCCAGATGTATACAAAAAATATGTTACTCTGCGAGTGTAAAAATCTGCAAACATCCCTTTACTACAAGTTGAGATAACCCTTCGAAAACAGAATTTGTAATTATCAAAAAATGGAATTTTTCTCAAGCGCTTGAAAAATACAAAAACAACTGCGTTATACTTGAAATTTTCCAGATGTATACAAAAAATATGTTACTCCACGATTGTAAAAATCTGCAAACATCCCTTTACTACAAGTTGAGATAACCCTTCGAAAACAGAATTTGTAATTATCAAAAAATGGTATTTTTCTCGAGCGCTTAAAAAATATAAAAACAACTGTGTTATACTTGAAATTTTCTAGATGTATACAAAAAATATGTTACTCTACGAGTGTAACAATCTGCAAACATCCCTTTACCACATGTTGAGATAACCCTTCGAAAACAGAATTTGTAATTATCAAAAAATGGTATTTTTCTCGAGCGCTTAAAAAATATAAAAACAACTGTGTTATACTTGAAATTTTCTAGATGTATACAAAAAATATGTTACTCTACGAGTGTAAAAATCTGCAAACATCCCTTTACTACATGTTGAGATAACCCTTCGGAAACAGAATTTCTAATTGTCAAAAAATGGAATTTTTCTCGAGCGCTTAAAAAATATAAAAACAACTGTGTTATACTTGAATTTTAAAAATATGCTACTCTACGAGTGTAACAATCTGCAAGCATCCCTTTGCCACATGTTGAGATAACCCTTCGAAAACAGAATTTGTAATTATCAAAAATGGAATTTTTCTCGAGTGCTTAAAAAATATGAAAACAACTGCGTTGTACTTGAAATTTTCCAGATGTATACAAAAAATATGTTACTCTACGAGTGTAAAAATCTGCAAACATCCCTTTACTACATGTTGAGATAACCCTTTGAGAACAGAATTTGTAAACATCAAAAAAATTGAATTTTTCTCGAGCGCTTAAAATCATATAAAAACAATTGCTAAACCTTTTAAATTCTCTAAATCTAATAAAACAATATTTTACTCCATGAAGGTGTAAAAATTTCCCAATACCCCTTCACCACATTTCGAAATAATCCCTTGAAACAGAATTTGTAATTTTCTAAAGTTGCACTTTTTCTCGAGCGCTTAAAAAATATAAAAACAACTGCCGTATACTTGAAATTTTCGAAATTTACTCAAACAATATATTACTCCATTATACTGCCAAAATCTGCAAAGATAACTTCATGACATTTTGAGAACAAAATTTGTAATTATCTAAAAATTCACTTTTTTCGAGCGCTTAAAAAAATTTAAAAACAATTTCCAGACATTTCAAATTTTCCAAATGTATTGATACAGTATTTTACTCCACGATTGTGTAAAAATCTCCGAACACCCCTTCACTGCATTTCGAAATAATCCCTCGAAATAGAATTTGTATTTTTCACTTTTTTGAGCGCTTAAAAAAATATAAAAACAATTTCCAGACATTTCAAATTTTCCAAATGTACTGAAACAATATTTTACTCCACGGTGGTATAAAAATTTCCCAATACCCCTTCACCACATTTCTAAATAATCCCTCGAAACAGAATTTGTAATTTTTTAAAGTTGCACTTTTTCTCAAGCGCTTAAAAAATATTTAAAAAAAAATTTCCATATACTTGAAATTTTCTAAATTTACTCAAACAATATATTACTCCATTATACTACCAAAATCTGCAAACATAACTTCATGACATTTCGAGCTGATCCCATGAGAACAAAATTTGTAATTATCTAAAAATTTACTTCTTTCGAGCGTTTAAAAAATGTAAAAACAATTTCCACACATTTCAAATTTTCCAAATCTACTGAAATAATATTTTACTCCACGGTGGTGTAAAAATTACCAAACACCCCTCTACTAAATTTCGAGATAATCTATCGAGAACACAATTTGTAATTATCCAAAAATGCATTATTTTCGAGCGCTTAAAAAATATAAAAACAATTGCCGGATATTTGAACTTTAGTCCATGATACTACAAAATTCTGCAAATACTACAATATACAACATTTTGAGATAATCCGATGAGAACACAATTTTTAATTATCTAAAAATACACCTTTTTCGAGCGCCTAAAAAAATATAAAAACAAATGCCAGATATTTAAAATTTTCCAAATCTACTGAAACATTATTTTACTCAATGCTGATGTAAAAATCTTGAAACACCCCTTCATCAAATTTCGAAATAATACCTGGAAACAGAATTTGTAATTTTCCGAAGTTGCACTTTTTCTCGAGCGCTTTAAAAAAATATAAAAACAATTGCTAGACAGTTGAAATTTTCCAAATCCACTGAAACAATATTCTATTCCATGATATGTAAAAATATCAAAACACCCCTTCACTACTTTTCGAAATAATCAGAATTTGCAAAATTAATTATTTAAGAATTTAATGCAATTCTAAGAATTTATTTTCGAAAATTGGGCATTCGAAAAATTTACTTTCGAAGAATTTACAGAGTGCCATCCTGGATGCTAAATAGAATTTATCTTTCAAATCAAGGATTTCTGGCTCGGTTATTAAATTTCTTTTTGTTTTTTATTATTAAAGATTTCTTATTTTGTCTTCGAGGAAAACCAGTTTATAACGGATTTCAATAACAATAAGATATAGAAAAATACTGAGGATCTCTTGTATTATTGAAATGGAAATTTTATACGGCGCATTTATTTTATTTTTAAGAACATGCAAATCATCCAATATTAAGTTTTTGAGAAATTTGATTTTCACCTGTCTTTACGTAGATGTCACAAGATCGAACCAAAGTTACTATGTCACTACTCTACGTTCCTCTTAAAACCATTCAACTTTCATCTGAAAAATTGTTTTTAACCATTGATAGTTTCAGAGAAAATCGATATGATCCACCCTGAATTTTCTACCTTTGATAGAAACTTAAGAGTTTTCCCCAGACTTTTCCGCGATCTAACCTATGTTTTCATCATCCATAGACGTTACGGATACAAATTAAATAGGTTTTTCCCGTTGCAGCGTTAAAAACGTGTTTTTTAACATTGTCCTTGCCCTCTCTGTACAAGGTTGATAATTGCAAAAGTTTTCTCAAAGAAAATAAATGCGCCGGTAAACACCGTGTTTACTTTGTAAATTTCGCTTGTTTCTACCGAGTTAGTAATTGGGAAAAATTGTTTCATTTTATTACAAAATTAATTTTTCTTCGCTAGGTTTTATCGCCCGGCCATTATTATAAATGGAGTTCTGAACTTTAAAAGCTCTCAGTTGAAAGTTGCATGGAATGTGGGTGAACCGGTGATTAACTAGCACGCGTGGCTGTGTGTCCGAGCAAAAAAAGAATCAGAAGTGGAAAAAAAAACAGCGGCAGTTAAAATAAAAAGGGTGGAAAAGTTGTGTGAGTAAAAACGGTCCATAAAAGCAATGGCCAATAATAAAGAACTAAGATGGCCGCCACGGCGAAGCAATCAACTCTTTCCGATGTAAATTCAAAGCGCCCCCCTAGCGTCTCCGCTACCCCCTGCGCCCACCCCCTCGCCGACCAGCCGCCCCCATTTTAAACCCTCTTTTATTCTTTCACCCTACTTTTACACTTCCAAAGAAGGGTCGCTCGCTCCCGCCGTACCGAGTGGAAAAAGGAGGCTAGATGGCTGCGACGGGGGTGCGACGAGGAGGAGGGAAAATGTCCGTTTGCCAGCACGCCACGGGGAAATTTTCATTTTCTTCTTCTCTTGCCCGTTATCTCACGAGTTTTATTGATTTCTTTGTTTGAATTTTAAAATCATTCCCGGTTTAGTTTTAGATTTTCGACGCACTCGAGTTCTTCCAGGGCTGCGTCTCCTGAAAAACAGCAGGGGTGATTCATACCGCGATTTGTTTCTTTTGCGCCTTTCGTGAATCGCAATGGGGGATGAATATAAAGCTTCGCCTGAATAAAATATTCTAAAAGAATATCTGATGGTACACAATAGTCCACGCGGCCATTAATGCACGCGGGCCATATTTAAAGCATCATCAGTCGAGTTAAGGCTTGTATCATCGTGCAGTTTTTGATGAATTGATTGAAACTCAGTTCAGGTATTCGTTGAATTTGGTTCTCGTTTATCACGTGGTGAAATATATTTTTTTTTAATTAAAGATTGTTGAAATTAGGTTGGTTTCACAATTTTTTACAATTTATTCCGACTAGTTTCGATTTTTACATCAAACGACTCCATGTATTCTCATTATTGTACAGTGTCATTCAAAAAGAAGTGAATGGCAGTCGCCATAGGTGGGGTAACTCTTAGAAATTAGTAAATGAGTCGAGGAGACTCGCGGCTCGTTACCTAGAGCCAAGGAGCCATGGCACTACCTCCAATTTCAAGCTCAGCAAGAATTTTTTTATCAATTCTGAAAATACCGACTCGTCATTTTAAACGGTGCCTGCGAAAGTTTAATGAGAAGAGAAAAATCGCAACGCGTTTGTATCCCAATCCAATGTAACATTAGTTGTACATCGAGTTACAATTAATTTTAATACAGTAGTTACAAGAAGGCGCTGCTAAACGCAAATAAACAAAAAGTGCCGCTGAAAAAATTCAAAAACTTTTGAAATTTTTTTCGAAAAACAAAGTGATGAAAGCGTTTTTAATTGCAAAAGTGGTCAAAACCGAGACCATAGAACTGGCAAAATTGGAGTACGTCAACAAATTTAAAAAAATAGAGAAATTAAACTAAAATTGTTTTTCGGTGAAAGAAGAAATCATCACATTATTTCGGACGAAAAAAAATGTTTTCTCTTTTAGACCTAGAGTGAATTTCCAGTGTCAAAAATGGTGATTTTCAACCATAAAAAATAGTAATTTTCAACGGCCAAAATTGGTCATTTTTAACTATCTAAAATAGCTATTTTCAACAGTCAAAAATACCGATTTTCAATAGTCCAAAGTAGTGACTTTCAACAATCAAAATGATTGGAGATTTCAACTTTCAAAATGGTGATTTTATACTGTCTAAAATAGTGATTTTCAACTGTTTCTCAGTTGAAAATCACCATTTTTAACAGTTCAAAATTACTATTTTTGACTGTTGAAAAGACACATTTTTAATAGTTGAACATATATATTTTAGGAAGTTGAAAATTACTATATTTGACGGTTGCAAATTACTACATTTGACAGTTAAAAATCACTATATTGGATAGTTGAAAATCACTATATGTCACAGTTGAAAATCGCTATATTCCACAGTTAAAAATAACAATTTTTGAGTTAAAAGTCACTCTATAGACAGTGAAATTTCGAAATTTTGTCAGTTAAAAAGCATTATTTTTGGCGGTTGAAATCACCATGTTTGACAGTTGAAAAGAACTATTTTTGATAGTTGAATATCTCTAGTTCACAAAATTGAAAATTACTAAATTTGACCGCTGGAAATAACTATTAAAAAATCAGTATTTTTCAGTTAAAATTCACTGCATTTGACAGTGAAAGATCACCATTTTTAATAGTTAAATATCTTTATTTCAGGCAGTGTAAAAATTACTACACTGGCAGTTACAAATCACTAGATTTGACGGTCGAAAATCACATTTTTTGACAGTCGAAAATCACATTTTTTTAACAGTTGAAAATCACTAGTTTTTGACAGTTATAAATCCCCATTTTGGGAGTTGAAAGCCGTCATTTTAGATAGTTGAATGTCTGTATTTCAGGCGGTGAAAAGATCACTACATTGGCAGTTGCAAATCACTATATTTGAAGTTAAAAATAAAATGTTTTGACAGTTGGAAATCACTAGTTTTTGACAGTTGAAAATCACTAGTTTTTGACAGTTATAAATCCCTATTCTGGAAGTTAAAAGCCGTTATTTTAGAGAGTTGAATATCTCTATTTCAGGCAGCGAAAAAATCGCTACGTGGGCAGTTACAAATCACCACATATCACAGTCGAAAATCACATTTTTGACAGTTGCAAATCACCATTTTTGACAGTTATTAATCCCTATTTTAGAAGTTAAAAGCCGTCATTTCAGACAGTTGAATGTCTTTATTTCAGGTGGTGAAAAAATCACCACATTGGCAGTTACAAATAACTAAATTTGACAGTCGAAAATCACATTTTTTTGACAGTTGAAAATCACTAGTTTTTGGCAGTTATAAATCCCTATTTTGGGAGTTAAAAGTCGCTATTTTAGACAGTTGAATGTCTCTATTTCAGGCAGTGGAAAGATCATTATATTGGCAGTTACAAATCACTATATTTGACGATTGAAAATCACATTTTTTTGACAGTTGAAAATTCCTAGTTTTTGAGAGTTATAAATCCCCATTTGGAAGTAGAAAGCCATCATTTCAGACAGTTGAATGTCTCTATTTCAGGCAGTGAAAATATTACTACATTGGCAGTTACAAATCACTATATTTTACAGTTGAAAATCACATTTTTTCACTGTTGAAAATTACTAGTTTTTGACAGTTATAAATCCCTATTTTGGAAGTTGAAAGCCGTCATTTTAAACAGTTGAATGTCTCTATTTCAGGCAGTGAAAAAATCACTACATTGGCAGTTACAAATCACTATATTTTACAGTTGAAAGTCACATTTTTTTTACTGTTGAAAATCACTAGTTTTTGACAGTTATAAATCCCTATTTTGGAAGTTGAAAGCCGTCATTTTTAACAGTTGAATGTCTCTATTTCAGGCAGTGAAAAGATCACTACATTGGCAGTTACAAATCACTATATTTTACAGTTGAAAGTCACATTTTTGTTACTGTTGAAAATCACTAGTTTTTGACAGTTATAAATCCCTATTTTGGAAGTTGAAAGCCGTCATTTTTAACAGTTGAATGTCTCTATTTCAGGCAGTGAAATGATCACCACATTGGCAGTTACAAATCACTATATTTTACAGTTGAAGTCACATTTTTTTACTGTTGAAAATTACTAGTTTTTGACAGTTATAAATCCCTATTTTAAAAGTTGAAAGCCGTCATTTTAAACAGTTGAATGTCTCTATTTCAGGCAGTGAAAAGATCACTACATTGGCAGTTACAAATCACTATATTTTACAGTTGAAAGTCACATTTTTTTTGCTGTTGAAAATTACTAGTTTTTGACAGTTATAAATCCCTATTTTGGAAGTTGAAAGCCGTCATTTTAAACAGTTGAATGTCTTTATTTCAGGCAGTGAAAAAATCACTACATTGGCAGTTACAAATCTCTACATTTGACAGTCGAAATTCACATTTTTGACAGTTAAAAATCGCTAGTTTTTGACAGTTATAAATCCCTATTTTGGAAGTTGAAAGCCGTCATTTTAGACAGTTGAATGTCTCTATTTTAAGCAGTGAAAAAATCACAACATTGGCAGTTACAAATCACTATATTTGACAGTCGAAAATCACATTTTTTCACAGTTAAAGATCACTACTTTTTAACAGTTATAAATCCCCATTTTGGAAGTTGAAAGCTATCATTTTAGACAGTTTAATGTCTCTATTTCAGGCAGTGAAAAAAAACACCACATTGGCAGTTCAAATCACTACATTTGACAGTCGAAAATCACATTTTTTGACTGTTGAAAATCATTACTTTTTGACAGTTATAAATCCCCAATTTGGGAGTTCAAAGCCGCTATTTTAGACAGTTCAATGTCTCTATTTCAGGCAGTGAAAATATCACTACATTGGCAGCTACAAATCACTATATTTGACAGTTGAGAATCACATTTTTTGGCAGTTGAAAATCACTAGTTTTTGACAGTTATAAATCCCCATTTTGGAAGTTAAAAGTCGGCAGTGAAAAAATCACCACATTGGCAGTTACAAATCACTACATTTGACAGTCGAACATCGCATTTTTTTACAGTTAAAAATCACTAGATTTTGACAGTTATAAATCCCCATTTTGGGAGTTAAAAGCCGCCATTTTAGACAGTTAAATGTCTCTATTTCAGGCAGTGGAAAGATCACTACATTGGCAGTTATAAATCACTACATTTGACAATCAAACATCACATTTTTTGATAGTTGAAAATCATTCGTTTTTGATAGTTATTAATCCCCATTTTGGGAGCTGAAAGCCGCCATTTTAGACAGTTGAATGTCTCTATTTCAGGCAATAAAAATATCACCACATTGGCAGTTATAAATCACTACATTTGACAGTCGAAAATCACATTTTTTGACAGTTGAAAATCACTAGTTTTTGACAGTTATAAATCCCTATTTTGTAAGTTGAAATCCGTAATTTTAGACAGTTGAATGTCTTTATTTCAGGCAGTGAAAAGATCACTGCATTGGCAGTTTAAAATCACTATATTTGACAGTTGAAAATCACATGTTTTGACAATTGAAAATCACTAGTTTTTGACAGTTATAAATTCCCCTTTTTAGAGTTAAAAGCCGCTATTTTATACAGTTGAATTTCTCTATTTCAGGCAGTGAAAAAATCAATACATTGGCAGTTATAAATCACTTTATTTGACAGTTGAAAATCACTAGTTTTTGACAATTAAAAACCCCCCATTTTGAGGGTTGAAAATCACTATTTCTAGCAATTGAAAATCACAATTTTTGATAGTTGAAAATTACAATTTTTGACAGGTGAAGATCACCATTTGGACAGTCGAAACTATCTTTGTGGACAGTTGAAAATCACAATTTTGGTAGTTGAAAATTACAATTTTTGACAGTTATAAATCACTATTTTGGAAGTTAAAAGCCGTCATTTTAGACAAGTGAATATCTCTATTTCAGGCAGTGAAGATATCACCACATTGGCAATTTAAAATCACTACATTTGACAGTCGAAAATCACAGTTTTTTTACAGTTGAAAATTCCTATTTTGGAAGTTGAAAGCTTTAATTTTAAACAGTTAAATATCTCTATTTCAGGCAGCGAAAAGATTATTACATTGGCAGTTGCAAATCACTACACTTGACAGTTGAAAATCACATTTTTAGAAAGTTGAAAATCACTAGTTTTTGACAGTTCTAAATCCCTATTTTGAGGGTTGAAAATCACTATTTCTGGTAGTTGAAAAGAACAATTTTTGATAGTTGAAAGTTACAATTTTTGACAGGTAAAGATCACCATTTAGACAGTTGAACCCATCTTTTTTGACAGTTGAAAATCACTATTTCTGGCAGTTGAACACCACAATCTTCTACAGCTAAAAATCACCATTTTTACGCTTGAACATCAATACTTTGATAGTTGAAAATTACTATTTAGGGCAATTGAAAATCACAATGCTAACCTTTGGAAATAACATTTTTTGACATTTTCAAATGACTATTTCCGGACAGTTGAAAATGATTGGAACTTAGGCCCGCGGTGGTGTCCATACGCCACTGGATACGACCAAAAACGTTTAATTTGTAGTTCAATTGTTTTCTGTTTTTTTTTAGGATAATTCTTGAAGGAAATGGCAGATCTTGAAAATTCTTTCAGAAAAGTGATACATTCATCCGAAAGATGTTGAAAGGATCAAAAAAATATTTTTTTTTTGGTTTTCAATTAAATAAATAAAAGCACTTTTCAGAAGATTGACTAACGGCTACTCGAACTTTTTCAAAGCACACTTTCACTTCTTTTTTGGAAAACTAATGCACTTAATATGTTATAATAGATATATGATTGATTTATAATGTGAAATCTAATTTCATTCATAGGTATTTTATATTATCTCAATTAATTTGCGTCATTTTAACTGACACAAAATAAATTAATCACACATGAATGCAGCCATAAAATTTTTATAGTCATTTATCTGCGCTTAATGTTTATTTTTGCGCGTATTGAGTAAATATTTTCAACATGAAAATAAGCAATAAAAAGGCCAACAAGTGACTCACAAGATTACATAAAGATTGTATTTTCGACTCGATTTTCCATCGAGCGATGTTTTCAGTCGCGACCAAGGATGGAACCTTGCGGGGACGCAATATGTAATATTTAAGGGAACATTTCGCGTTCATATTTTTATTTACATAATAATGTTGTCTATATTCAGTTGACATATCAGCTGGTTGATGTGACCTACTAAATTCTTGGACTAGTGTTTATCATAAGAATAAATTATATGTAATTTTTTTCACTTTTTTTTAAACTGCAAAGATTATATAAATGAAGACAAATAATTCTCGATTTTATTTTTGTCGGAGAGAATGTACGGACAATTTTATCAATAAATAATTGTATTATTATAATTAATTTTTTGGATTAGTAAATTCGATACAACCTGACTTGTTGCAGATGTATTAAATAATAAATTTAATAATATGAAAAATAGCCCGAATATATGAATATTTCACCTGTTCGTGACTCGCAAAATTAAGTTATACTAAGACGTTTCAATAAGTTATTTGTTCATTGTCTTGTTAAGACTTATTTTTGCAGTGTCACGAACAGGTTGATTATTCATATATTCAGGCTGTTTTTCGTCTATATTAAATCTGATTTTGGATTAGATTCTTATAAAGCACTTGCTTGTTGCTTCTAGAAAATTATCGCCGCAACAAGCAGTCGTGATCTTGATGCTAATACTTTCCGGTAAAAACATAGTCACTGTTTAATATTTTTAAGTCTTTATCGTTTCGCTGCTATGGCAACAAACTTTTCTTTTTTTTTTAATTGCAACCCACCTCGCTTTTTTAAGTTTTTTCTCTAGACGACAAAAACCTTGCGAAAACAAAGATATGAATTTCAGCGCCGCGGGGGTCACCGGTGACCACCAGCAAGGCAAACGAGTCACACATTTTAACTTGTCTATTGTAATTAATATTTCACCATATGTATCGCAGCAATGTGAAATTAGCGTGGCATGCAACGTATTAATAATATGTACAACCAATACGTAAATATGAAAACAATTAATAAAATGATCAGTAATTAAAAGTAATCACACAACATCGAATATTACACCTGTAAACTCTTTCACTTTCACTCGACTAATTATCACCGTATAATTACAACACTACATTTCGCGCACAAATATTATTTTCCAATCGCAATTACTTTAAGCTAGAACACTTCACCTCGGAATATAAAATCAAACTGTCCGAGATACCGTTTGGGGGGGCAATTATCACACGTGTCGAATTTAGGGCCGGAGGGTCAATTCTTCACCTAAATGCACGCACCTCTAGGTCAGTGAGGCAACCCTTCGGACGCGAAGGGTTGAAGACTGGTCAGGTCAGTATGTAAATTAACACAATAAACGGGTGACCATTCATCGCGGAAACGCATCTGTCCGTCCCTTTCGTTTCCTATTTTTTATGTTCAACAATTATTATCGTAGTGGTGGCCCTTTGTAACGGTTCTGCATCTCGGATTTACTTGAACGTGAAAAGGAATCCCTGAAGGAAGTAAACAATGGGGTCAAGAACTATGGAGATATATCACGAAGGGTTCGAGAAAGAAAGTGAGATGAATATTATTGCAATTAATACTTAATTTTTTAAATTGAAAACTCTCATCGCACTATTTAATAATAAATATAAATAAGTAATTGTGGAGGCTATCACTTCGTGATACATTTTGAAACATTCAAATGAAACGAATAACTTTGTTGGTGATTATTCGTTTTATTTGAATTAATAAATATAAGACTATTATTAAATTTAAGACAATAAATGTTTAATAACTAAGCAAACGCAATCCAAACTATCGAAATTCCCATTATGACCCTTGATTTATAGATAGTGGTATTTTTTACACCATTATTTCATAATTGCACAATGCAAACAAAGGGCCCACCCTTGGGTACTGTTATCCCAAGCGAGTACCTGCGATGCGGCCACCCTTCGCAAGCGTAAGATGCGGATGACCCTTAAAAATAAAAATGCCCCATAACCGGTTCTGACCATTTTCATCCGGAAAGGGTCACATAGAAAAGTGTTGACCCTTTAATTTGCATACCGGTATGACCAGTCCGTGAGAACGGGTTTTTAAAGGGTTATTTTTTACGTAGGGCATGGTCAATCTAACGGACCCCTATTGTCCGGCATGAAGCGCGTGCAGCTGCAAAGATGTTCCTCTGGAGGATCGCGAGGATCACGGTGAAAAAAGCGAAAGGATAATTAGGTAGAGTAAACTGTTTGCTCTGGCATTCCGGTCGGGGTTTGTTTGTGCCGAACGGCAAGCGGACACTAATGCCCGACGACTTAATCGTTGAATAAATATGTTTAAATAACAATGCAAAACTACGTTGACTCATACCATTCACACAGTTTAATGACTCTGCATCAAATGTTAGTTGT
Organism: Ocypus olens; assembly: GCA_910593695.2. NCBI lineage: Eukaryota > Metazoa > Arthropoda > Insecta > Coleoptera > Staphylinidae > Ocypus > Ocypus olens. The sequence goes on from OU343061.1 coordinate 4,421,339, forward strand.
GATTAAAAAAGCAAGTATTATAAATATATATTTTAGGTTATTCTAAATATTTTTACTTTCTCCGTTATGAAGTACGAGAAAGTATTGTGATCGTGATTTTTTTTTTCAAATTTTTTTTTTACGGAAATATCCGTTTTGGTGTCTCTAGATGCCATTTCAACAATTTCTAGAAAAAAATTGTGTCTGTGTGTTTGCGTGTGTCTGTGCGCGCTATATCTCAAAAACTAATAGAGCAATTGATATGAAACTTTGAACATCCGTCTTATTTGATAATCTGAAGAACTGAAAAGCTTTTGGTAAAATTTCGAATACCGAAAGTAGGTGTTTACCATAACTGTTTTTTGTTCTTTGCCAATATTTTCTTAAATATGCAAAATATCACTAAAAAATTTAAACAAACTTTGAAAACAACAAAGAAATGAACATCTTTTGCTTGAAAACATTTTTTATAAAATCATTTTTATTCGAGAAAAAAATTGTTTTTTTTTTTTAATATTTGGTTTATAATTATAAAACGATGATAGTTACGGCAAATTTAATAATAATAATTGCAGAGAATGCTAAAATGAACAACTTATAAAGAATAAGTTTTTGTCGAAATCCCTTAAGTTTTTGAGTAAACTGAGTTTTTGAATTTGAAGTATAATTTTTCCATCTTTCATAATTTTGACGTTTTAAACGTCAGTTTCATCCGAGTTTACAAAACGTTAGATGTATATTTAAAATATGATTTCAATTGAAAATAAACCATGAAAACTTAAATATAAATGACTATGATACCATCAAGTCGGAGAAAGTAACATGATGGCCACATCACCATTTTTTATTATGAGTCCTAGATTTTTAATTACTTCGGCTAACGTTTTAGGTTTTAGTTGTTTTTGGACCTTTCTGACCTGCAATTTTGTTTCTTTTGGTTTAGATTTGTGGATCTTTTGACTTAGAATTTCGATTTTTTTGTTAAAATTTTGGATTTTCTTGACCGCGCCTGATTTTTAGTCTGAATTTTTTTTTTTTGGCGCTATATTTTAATCTTATTAACGCGCATGATTGATTTTAATGCGCGAATCTTTTATTTTCGCCGCTATTTTTAAGGTTTTTGATTTTGATTTTTAAAATATAGGGTTTTTAGATTTTGAATATTATAATTTTTTTGTTTGAATGTATTTATTTTTTGACTATTATTTTAGAGTTTCGGGTCGAAAACGTATTTTTCTTTCTTGAATTTTTATTTTTTTAGTCAGCATTTTTATTTTATTTTCAGACCAGGATTTTTGTTTTTTGGCCTATATTTAAGATCTTTGACCTGGTTGATGATTTTTAGACTAAATATTTTATATTTTGGACACAATTTTCGATTTAATTATTAGAATTTTCGATTTTTTGGTTTACATCTATTGTTTTTAGGACCTAGTTTTCGATTTTTTGTGTAAATTTTTTTTGGCCAGGATTCTTAATTTTTAATTTTATTGCTCATGTTTTCGTTATTTTACCCGTATTTTTGATTTTTTGATCTTCTGTCCTATTTTCACATTCTCCGTTACGAAGTACGAGAAAGTATTGTGATCGTGATTTTTTTTCAATTTTTTTTTACGGAAATATCCGTTTTGGGGTCCCTAGATGCCATTTCAACAATTTCTGGAATTTTTTTTGTGTGTCTGTGTGTGTGTCTGTTGTGTGGCTGTGTGTGGCTGTGTGTGTGTCTCTCTGTGTGTGTGTGTGTGTGTGTGTGTGTGTGTGTGTGTGTGTGTGTGTGTGTGTGTCTGCCTGTGTGCGCTGTATCTCAAAAACTAATAAAGCAATTGATATGAAACTTTGAACATACGTCTTATTTGATAATCCGAAGAACTGAAAAGCTTTCGGTAAAATTTCGTACTCCGGAAGTGGGTGTTTACCTTAACTGTTTTTTTGTTTTTTTTAAATTTAAAAATATCACAAAAACATTTAAACAAATATTGAAGACAACTAAAATATCATTATCATTCGAGTAAAAATGTATTTATTTTTTTTTATTTTTGGTTTATAATTATGAAACGATAATAGTTACTGCAAATTTATGAATTCCAAAATGAACAACTTATGAAGAATAAGTTTTTTTCGAAATATCTTTAGTTTTTCAGTAAACTGAGAAGTATAATTTTTCCATCATTTATAATTTTGACGTTTTAAACGTCAGTTTCATCCGAGTTTAAAAACCGTTCGATGTACATTTAAAATATGATTTAAATATTAAATAAACCATGAAAGCGTAAAAATGACTATAATACCATCAAGTCGGAGAAAGTAACATGATGACCACATCAACATTATTTTATTTTGGCCGAAATTATCGATTTGTTTGTTAAAATTTTCGATTTTTTTGGTTTGCAATTTTTTATTTTGGGCGGAGTTTTTGTTTTTTCATCTAAAGTTCCAATTTTTTGGCCACGATTGTTGCTTTTTTTGCCAATAATTTAGATCTTGTGCCTTTTTTTCGTTTATTTTTCTTTAATTACTTTTTTTGGCCTAAATTTTCTTTATTTAAATAGAGTTTATTATTATTATTATTATTATTTGGGCCACTATTTTCGATTTGTTAGTTAAAATTTTCGATTTTTTATTTTTAGGCCCGAGTTTCAACTTTTTCAACAATTATTATTATTATTTCAATTAGACAAATAAAAATTTTTCATGTTCTACTTCTTTAACACATATTGCCAATTTTGAACTTCTTTTTGCTGAGTGAAATTTTTAACTTCTATTAACAATCTGTAGCAAATAACATTTTTAAATTTCAACTTTTTTCGATTTTTCCCATATTTAACTTCTTCTTCATATAAAACTTTTCTAATTATTCCTTTTTGGACAATTAAACTTTTGACAAATGATTTTTTTCATTTTCTATCTACAGTGGTCATAGAGAAAATTAAATTATATGCACTTTGTTAAATATTCAGGCCCTATTATTTGTATTTTCCTTTTGTGTGACTGTTTACCTGTTCTATTGTATTTTAAACATTTTAAGTTTATTAAAGTTTAGTTTCTATGTTAACACGTTGACCGCCTTGTCAGTCACCGGTGACACAATTATTCCAATGGGGTCGCGTCAGTCACCGATGACTAACAGTTAGTACCTACTTTAAACTTACTATTTAGCGCTGTCAGTCACGAAAATGAATTAAATAAGCATATTCTTATTCATTTATAAAATAAAACTTAAAAACAGAAAACATTTTTTGGCATTTTACAAAAAAACTTGTTGGCAGCCAATGTGTTAATAGTTAGTTGTATTTTTACTTCTTTACTCCACGGCATTCACAACTTAAATATATATTTTTGGTAACCCCCCCCCCCAACCCCAGAACGAAAAGCTGAATACGCCACTGGCTACTGTTAGTCTGTTAAATGGCTATCGACCAAAGGTCTTTCTGCCTTCTTTGTGTTATTAAATCTATATTTACAGTCTTCTAATTTAATAATTTTTAGAACGTGATACAATATCAATAAGTTTTCCAAATTAGACAATCATATTTTTCAAATAGCTGGTCCTTGAAAAATGAAACAGTATTAACACATCAATTATCCGAAACAATAATATCTCATTAACTCTCATGGAAATATTAAAAACAATTCCATCAAAAACTCCATCTTTTTGGAATGAAAAATTATTTCAAAAAATTTCCGAATTCGTAGCTGTTGGAGATCACGTACCAAAACAAATTATTTTGATTAATTACTAATGGCCGGTAAATCTTAAATATTTTCCACAATGATCGAAGTGGCCTTCAAAAGTGTCACAATTAGATCAATGGAAATGTAAACAAACAAATGACTCAGTTTGTTTACATTTGAAATCGCCAGCGATTATAAAAAAAAACGAACAGAGTCCGGAAATAGCGATGTCTTGTAAAATTGGTATTCACTATCAAGTGATAATTTTAATGTGTATAAACATTAAGAAATTTGCTTATAATTTTATACGAACAGATTACGGAAATATCGATGTGGTGTAAAATTGGTATTCATTATTAAGTGATAATTTTAATGTGTAGACACATTAAGAAATGTTCTTATATTTATACTGTTTAGATACAAATCTACCACACGCTAACTATTATTATATTTTTAGATTCTACAATTTTTACACAGTATCTATTATACCGTGTGTTTTGAGTTAAGAGGCGAACTGATAAATTTAACGAGTAAAAGCACTTTATGCTGATAAATGTTTATCATTAGCCAAATCAGAGGCCTGCATGTGCCGGGCCGTATTTTTCAAACTCCGGGCCGGGCCGGGCTTTCCGATAGATAATTTAACCCGGGACGGGCCGGGCCTGGCTTGGATAAATTTAATTTTATCATAATTTGGAAAGCAACAACTAAGTAAATTAAAAGAAAAAGTTATTATCATGAGTTCAATGTATTGTAGGAATTTTAAGGAGTAAATGGGTTCAATAATTTTATTTATTTAATTCAACATTTTTCGGGGACGGGCCGGGCTTTGAATATTCAGCTCCGGGCCGGGCCCGCAACACATTTTCGTTTCATAGGGCCGGGCCGGGCCGGGGTTTAAATTTTCACTGTCGGGCCGGACCGGGCTTTAAAAACCCACTTCTGCAGGGCTTTGAACCAAATTGGCTTCCACTTTCAGAAAAAGTATTGTTTTTTTTTAAATTAATGTATATCAATGTAAATTTTTGCCGAATAAATGTATGTATGTTTATCATAAACTCTGCTTGCTCTTGCTTTTCTAAATTGAATTAAAAGGATGGAAAATTTTGTAATTCCTAACTATAACTTTCAAATGATATTCGAGTTTACATATTAAATTTAGAATTAAAAAAAAAATTGTTTAGAAATCGTTCGTTTTGATATCTTCATAATTTTTTTTGTAGTTTTCAAATCAGGAAATTTTTTCTATTCATAGAGCTGACCACATGGACATGCATCCCAGGCCAAAAAAATATTTTTTTTTTAAACCAACAGGATTGAAAAAAAACAATCTATAAAAGTTGCTCATTTTGGCATTCTCTATACTTGTTGATTATGCAAAATTTGCGTAAACAAAGAAGTTAAGGGAGTGTCTAAAAAATGTGAAAAAGAGAAAAAAACACTATATCTCTTAAACTATATAGAAATGTTGGGATACGGTTTTCACCAGGCAACTAGACTTGAAAATCGAGGGCTAAACATCTTATTTACATTTTCTCGATCCTTCGGGAAATAAGAGAAACCCTTCGAAAGCGTCTAATTTGAAACACCCTGTATATTTAAAGAATCATTTAAATTAAAAGTAAACAAGAAATATAAATAACTATTATAACTATATTCAACTTTATGTTTTTGTATATATATATATATCATGTATTTAAGTTAATTATTATTGTTAATTTCATGTAAAAGGTGTTTACCGTAATAAATATTATTATTATTATTATTATAACATAAAATTGGAGAAAGTTGCAAGATGGCGGTTTTTTCTAGTTTTAAAAGTTTCAAGCATTGGCATTTTGTCAAAATGTCAAAAATAGACTCATTCTAATTTAATTGTGAAAATTTAAACGTAATTCCAACAGAGATTAATTTTTTACAATTTTTTTTAAATCACTTCATGTAATTTTCGTTTTCTCTAGTTTTAAGTTTCAAGCGTTCGTATTTTGTTTCCAATTTTTAAACGTCTATTATTTTTGCAGAATGTCAAAAATGGACTCATTTTGAATTAATTGTGAAATTTCAAACGTAATTGCAGCAGAGATTAATTTTTTACAAATTTTTAAATCACTTCATGTAATTTTCGTTTTCTCTAGTTTTTAGTTTCAAGCATTGGTATTTTGTTTCCATTCTTAAAACGTCTATTATTTTTACAAAATGTAAAAAATCGACTCATTCTTGTTTAATTGTGAAATTTTAAACGTAATTCCAACAGAGATTAATTTTTTACAATTTTTTTCAATCGCTTCATGTAATTTTCGTTTTCTCTAGTTTTAAGTTTCAAGCGTTGGTACTTTGTTTCCAATTTTGAAACCTCTATTATTTTTACAGAATGTTAAAAATGGATTGATTCTGGATTAATTGTGAAATTTTAAACGTAATTCCTGCAGAGATTATTTTTTACAATTTTTTTTAATCACTTTATGCAATTTTTGTTTTCTCTAGTTTTTAGTTTCAAGCGTTGGTATTTTGTTTTCAATTTTTAAACGTCTATTATTTTTGCAGAATGTCAAAAATGGACTCATTTTGAATTAATTGTGAAATTTCAAACGTAATTGCAGCAGAGATTAATTTTTTACAAATTTTTAAATCACTTCATGTAATTTTCGTTTTCTCTAGTTTTTAGTTTCAAGCGTTGGTATTTTGTTTCCATTTTTGAAACGTCTATTATTTTTACAGAATGTCAAAAATAGACTCATTCTAGATTAATTTTGAAATTTTAAACGTAATTCCAAGAGAGATTATTTTTTTACAATTTTTTTAAATCACTTCATGTGTTTTAAAACGTCTTCTATTTTTACAGAATGTCAAAAATGGACTCATTCTGGATTAATTGTGAAATTTTAAACGTAATTCCAACAGAGATGAATTTTTTGCAATTTTTTTAAATCACTTTATGTAATTTTTGTTTTCTCTAATTTTTAGTTTCAAGCGTTGGTATTTTGTTTCCAATTTTGAAACGTCTATTATTTTTACAAAATGTCAAAAATAGACTCATTCTAGATTAATTGTGAAAGTTTAAATGTAATTCCAGCAGAGATTAATTTTTTTAAATCACTTCATGTAATTTTCGTTTTCTCTAGTTTTAAGTTTCAAACGTTGGTATTTTGTTTCCAATTTTGAAACGTCTATTATTTTTACAAAATGTCAGAAACAGACTCATTCTAGTTCAATTGTGAAATTTTCAACGTAATTCCAGCAGAAATTAATTTTTTACAATTTTTTTAAATCACTTCATGTAATTTTCGTTTTCTCTAGTTTTAAGTTTCAAGGGTTGGTATTTTGTTTCCAATTTTGAAACGTCTGTTCTTTTTACAGAATGTCAAAAATAGACTCATTCTAGATTAATTTTGAAATTTTAAACGTAATTCCAACAGAGATTAATTTTTTATAATTTTTTTAAATCACTTCATGCAATTTTCGTTTTCTCTAGTTTTAAGTTTCAAGCGTTGGTATTTTGTTTCCAATGTTGAAACGTCTACTATTTTTACAGAATGTCAAAAATACACTCATTTTGAATTAATTGTGAAATTTTAAACGTTATTCCTGCAGAGATTAATTTTTTACAATTTTTTTAAATCACTTCATGCAATTTTTTTTTTCTCTAGTTTTAAGTTTCAAGCGTTGGTATTTTGTTTCCAATTTTGAAACGTCTATTATTTTTACAGAATGTCAAAAGTGGACTCATTCTAGTTTAATTGTGAAATATTAAACGTTATTCCAACAGTGATTCATTTTTTACAATTTTTTTTAAATCACAGCATACAATTTTCGTTTTCTCTAGTTTTAAATTTCAGGTGTTGGTATTCTGTTTCCAACTTTTATACGCCTGGTTTTTGCAGAATGTGAAAATTAGACACATTCTACATTGATTGTGAAATTTTGAATGTAATTTCAGAAGAGATTAATATTTTACATTTTTTTTTAATCACAGAATGTAATTTAAATTTTCGACCTAAATTCAAAATCGTCGATTTAGCTCGTTCTTCTGATGAAAGAAAATGTATTTTCTTCATTCTACGATGATTACTAAAAAAAATGATTTTTTCTATTTTTTCCATTTTCGAATTTCCTATAGCAAAAATTAGCTTCAAAATCTCCAAATATACTTAGAATTATTGTATTTTTGCAATACTGAGAAAAAAAAAAGCATACCTAATGGAAACAAAATTTCAACACTGCTAGATTGATAAATATGCCGAGTACTGTTAAAAATCTTAAAGTAACTGTCGAAAAAAAAAGTGTTTTAAGAATTAATTCAAAATTTTTGCTTAGCTTGAAAATACAGGTAGTGCCATGGCTCCTTGGCTCTATATAATGAGCCGCCCTTGATCACCGTAGGCCATTAAAGGGTACAGAAAAACGATAGAAATCGATTGGCGTTAAAAATTTTTAGCTATCTGAAATGGCAAGGCAGTTTGAAAATTTTAGTAATTTTTGAAAAAAGTAGATTTTTTCAGACTTTGCGGCTAAATAAAACCTCCAAATCGAACGTGGTTTCCAAATCCGTGCTCCTTGTGTGCAAATTAGTCGGATTTAATTAAAAATTGCGATTTTAAATTTTTGACGAAAACCTGAAAATCTACCCACCCCCTTTTTACTTTTGCTCAAAAATTGCATTTGAAATGATTTCCTTAAAAAACCACTGGTTCGATTTGGAGTTTCTATATTTCACTGCAAAGATCCCATCGAGACCCATCAGAAAATATACTTGCGCAAGAACAAATGTCAATTTGAATCTCGAAAATGGAAAAAATCGAAAAAATCATTTTTTTAATAACCATCGTAGACCATTAAAGTGTACATTTTTTTATCAGAAAAACGAGAGAAATTGATTGGCATTAAAAAAATTCAGCTATCTTAGATATTAGAAAAGTTGGCAAGTTTGTTTTTTTTAAAGATATTTGAATTTTTCAAACTTTGAACGGCCGCAGCGGCTAAACGAAAACTCCAAATCGAACGCGGTTTTTAAATATGTTCACCTTGTGTGCATATTAGTCGGATTAAATTAAAATTGGTGATTTTAAATTTTTGGCAAAAACCTGAATAATTACCCAATTGCTCAAAAATTGCATTTGAAATGATTTCCTTACGAAACCACAGGTTCGATTCGGATTTTCTATACGTCACTATAAAGACCTCATCAATACCTATCAAAAAATATACTTGCGCGTGTATAAATATCAATTTGAAGCCCGTGGCGCGTCCGCAAAGAAAACTAGAAAATGGAAAAAATCGAAAAAATCAACTTTTTTTAATAATCATTGTATGCTATTAAAGCGTACCTTTTTTCATCAGAAAAATGAGACAAATCGATTGGCGTTAAACAATTTCAGCCATCTTAAGTAGCCAAGTCAGTTTGAAATTTGTTTTTTTTGTTTTTGTTTAAAAACTCTTGCAGTTTAATTTATCTTTATATTTATGTTGCTTGTTTTTAACCATACGTCTTTATATTGTGCATAGCGAAATATTTCACTTTCACAAAGGCCATTACCCGAGTGACTTCACAGAACTGCATATTTGACCGTGGTGCGATGAAGCAATGGAACATCGGAATTGGATCGAAAGTGAAATTTGTTAAACTGAATCGAAGACAAAAAATAAATATAATATTATTATAAATAATAGACGATTATAAACTATAAATAAATTTTATATGTTCCAAAAATTAAATAAATAATTTTAATAGTTAATATCATATTTTGAAAGAATGAATAATTATTGGATGAATAGAATTAGTTGATTTCATGTATTAAACGCATAATCATTAGAGGGAATGTTTAAAGCCGACGAAGGAGAGTTTACGCCTTTTAATTACCATTAAAATTTTATGGAAAAAGTCGAATGCAGAAAATCTCTACACTGTTTTTTGTAATTATAAAAATATTCCAAACAAGATTTTAATGTTTACAGTAACTTTCCATGAAAGAACATTTTGATAATTAATCTGTTGTGATACCAGAAATAATTAGTTACAGCTATATTTGATGGATTTAACAACTCCAATGCATCTAATAAAATTTGTCTCGTGTACCGAGTCAAGAGACAAAAGTGGAAGAAGCCCGTCGCCTGCAAAGGCGAACAATGCGAATCGGAATTTATCGAGGGTGATTTTATGAAATCAATAAGCACGTGAATGGAGGGATGCAAATTTAAATTTCACCCCGAATTTTACTGACGGACGGTGTTCGTTTGTTTTTCTATGAAATTCTACCCGAGAGACGGGGCCTTCAATTGCTTCTCTTCTCGCTTGCTTTAAACACGACGAAAATACACCCTTCCTGATACGATCCAGCGAATTTTATAAAATGTATCGATACTTTTTTTGTATTGTATTAATTAACATAACTCAAGTTCAAGTTTACGTATAAAATAACAATCAGTAATCAAAACAAAACCACAAATATATTTGCACATAATGCGTGCATTGTTTATTTCTCAAATTTTTCCAATGCGTCTGTATACATACATTTCAATTCATAGTTTGGGAATAATATTCGTAGAGTCATACCCAGGGCCCGATTGACGTCAGTGGGTGATAATTAAGTCATGTGTTTGTGTATCTAAAGTTTGTAATTTATCATTAAGTGTGCCAAACGAAAACAGGAAGTGGATAATGTTACTCTGAACAAAAAAAAAATCATATAAACAGATGTCCTATTTCTTATCGTTTCCGAAATAAATAAGAGATTTTCCGAACGATATAAAATCTTTAAAAATTCCGATTCCTTACCGTTATCGAGATAAATAATCTTAAAGATTTTTCGATCGATATAAAACTTTTATTTTTTTTAGATTTCCATGGATTTTAAACAATTTTAGATGATTTGCCACTTGCACAAAGACTTATCTACCAGGAAATTGAATGTTTAGCCAATTTCTGATATTTCTTGCATAATGGGATGGTGCTCCATCATGTTGGAAGCACATCCTAAGCCGTTGTGCAAGTGACAAATCATCTCAAATTGCTTCAAATTCACGGAAATCTAAAAAAAAATTAAAGTTTTATATCGATCGAAAAATCTTTAAGATTATTTATCTCGATAACGGTAAGGAATCGGACTTCTGTTAATTTGGGCTTTTCTATTTAGATTAACATTATCTACTTCGTATTTACGTTTGACATACTCAAAACGAGACACCCTGTATATTACGCACAAGTTTAAGAGACAAACTGAGTAAAAGACAAAAGGTTCGTCCGAGTATTTCTTTTTCTGAAGAAGCCGTGTTGATTTGGTGAAATATATTGATCACATTGCGCACGAATATAGTCACAAATAATACACTCAAAATTTTAGAAAAAATCGAGATTATGGCAACAGGCCTATAATTTCTCATATTTGACTTATCGCCAGACTTAAAGATTGGACAAATCCAGGACGTTTTCTAGTGGACTGGAAAGACCCCGGTGATTTTTCCATTTTCGAGTTTCCTTTGCGAACACGCCACGGGCTTCAAATTGACACTTGTTTTTGCGAAAGTGCATTTTCTGACGAGTCTTAATGAAATCTTTACAGCGATGTACAGAAATTCCGAACCAAAACAATGGCTTCTTCAGAAAAATTTTCGGAATACAAAAGTGAGAATGCACCCGAGAAGCACAGATTTGAAATTCGCGTTCGATTTGGATTCTTCGTTTCGCCGCTACGGCCGTTCAAAGTCTGAAAGATCGACTTCAAAAAAAAATTCTAAAATTTTCAAACGGACTTTCCTACTTTTTGCCATTCAAGATAACTGAATTTTTTTACGCCAATCGTTTTCTCGTGTTAAAATAAAGTATTTTTAATACAAAGATGTATTTTTTTGAATTCTTAAATTTTATTTCAACCCTCTTCGAGTGTATTCCACTGTATCATTAAAGCGTCCTTTAATGAGTCAAATTAATTTATAAACGACGAATTTTCGGTACAAAGAAATATATAAAAGCAACAATTTTTGATGCAAAGAAATTCTTTGTTACAAATAATTTTATAAATGACGAATTTTGGGTCCAATGAAATTAATAAGTGGATCGGATCGATTTTTTCGGTGCCAAGAAATTTGTTACTACAGAATCTTCGGTGCAAGGAGATTTTTCCAACCTACAATTTTCCTTGCAAAGAATTGATTATTAAATTACTTTTTAATGCAATCAAGGTCATAAATAACGAATATTCGTTGCAAGAAAATTGTAAGCAAGGCTTTTATTCGAGACAGAGAAAATTTTTAATTTGGAACTTTCGGTGCAAGGAAATTTATAAAAGCAACAATTTTGAATTCAAAGGAATTGGTTACTAAAAGATAATTTGTTTAAAACAAGTTTATGAATGACGAGTTTTCGATGCAAGTAAGATTTTTTTCGCTGCAAAAAATTATAAATTTGGAACTTTTTTGGTGCAAGGAAATTTATGAAAGCAACAATTTTGAATGCAAAGAAATTGATTATTAAAAGACAATTTGTTTTAAACAAGTTTAAGTATGACGAATTTTCGGTGCAAGGATATTAATAAGTAAGATTTTTTCGCTGCAAAGAAAATGATAAATTTGGAACTTTTTTGGTGCAAGGAAATTATTAAAAGCAACAAATTTGAATGAAAAGAAATTAAATATTAAAAAAAAAATTGTTTTGAACAAGTTTATAAACAACGAATTTTCGGTGCAAGGATATTAATAAGTAGGATTTTTTCGCTGCAAAGAAAATGATAAATTTGGAACTGTTTTGGTGCAAGGAAATTTATAAAAGCGACAATTTTGAATGCAATGAAATTGGTTATTAAAAGACAATTTGTTTTAAACCAGTTTATGAATGACGAGTTTTCGGTGCAAGGATATTAATAAGTAGGATTTTTTCTCTGCAAAGAAAATGGTAAATTTGGAACTTTTTTGGTGCAAGGGAATTTATAAAAGCGACAATTTTGAATGCAAATAAATTGATTATTAAAAAAAATTGTCAAGTTTATGAACGACACGTTTTCGGTGCAAGGATATTAATAAGTAAAAATTTTTTTCGCTGCAAAGAAAATTATAAATTTGGAACTTTTTTGGTGCAAGGAAATTTATAAAAGCAACAATTTTGGAAGCAAAGGAATTGGTTATTAAAAAAAATTGTTTTAAACAAGTTTATGAATAACGAGTTTTCAGTGCAAGGATATTAAAAAGTAAGACTTTTTTCGGTGCAAAGAAAATTATAAATTTGGAACTTTTTTTGGTGGAAGGAAATTTATAAAAGCAACAATTTTGAATGCAAAGAAATTGGTTATTAAAAGACAATTTGTTTTAAACAAGTTTATGAATGACGAGTTTTCGCTGCAAGGATATTAATAAGTAAGATTTTTTTCGCTGCAAAGAAATTTTTTTTGGTGCAAGGAAATTTATAAAAGCAACAATTTTGAATGCAAAGAAATTGATTATTAAAAAAAATAATGTTTTAAACAAATTTATGAATGACGAGTTTTCGGTACAAGGATATTAATAAGTAAGATTTTTTTCGCTGCAAAGAAAATTATGAATTTGTAACTTTTTTGGTGCAAGGAAATTTATAAAAACAACAATATTGAATGCAAAGAAATTGATTATTAAAAAAAATGTTTTAAACCAATTTATGACGAATTTTCGGTGCAAGGAAATTAATAAGTAAGATTTTTTCGCCTCAAAGAAAATTATAAATTTGGAACTTTTATCGTGCAAGGAAATTTATAAAAGCAACAGTTTTGAATGCAAAGAAATTGTTTATTAAAAGACAATTTGTTTTAAACAAGTTTATGAATGACAAATTTTCGGTGCAAGGATATTAATAAGTAAGATTTTTTTCGCTGCAAAGAAAATTATAAATTTGGAACTTTTTTGGTGCAAGGAAATTTATAAAATCAACAATTTTGAATGAAAATAAATTGATTATTAAAAAAAAATTGTTTTAAACAAGTTTATGAATGGCGAGTTTTCGGTGCAAGGATATTAATAAATGGGATTTTTTCGATGCAAAAAAAATTATAAATTTGGAACTTTTTTGGTGCAAGGAAATTTATAAAAGCAACAATTTTTAATGCAAAGAAATTGGTTATTAAAAGACAATTTGTTTAAAAAGAGTTTATAAATTACGAATTTTCGGTGCAAGGATATTATTAAGACGATGTTTTTCGGTGCAAAAAACAATATAAATTTGGAACTTTTTTGGGTTTAGGGAAATTTATAAAAGTAATATGATGCAAAGATATTTATTATTAAAAGTGATTTTAATGCAAAGAAATTTATAAATGACAAATTTTTGGTCAAAGATATTTAAGTGGAGATTTTCTCGGTGCAAAGAAATTTGTAACTTTGAATATTCAGTGCAAGAAAATTTCCAAAAGCTACTACTTTCCTTTCGTTTATTTCTCAAATAAATAAAGTGAACAAGTGAATTGTGCATTCATAAATGTATTTACATTCAGGAAAAAAAAGAAATAAGTTATTTCCGGCGGTATAGGTACGATCATTTAAATACAATACATTAAACTTACTTCACCTTACCTCAATTACATTCGTATAATGTGAATTTAATAGTATATGTAGTTCTTCAACCGAAAGAAAAATGTTTTTTAACATAATCAAATATTAATATCAGTGACGGCTCGGGCGTTTTTTCTGGTACGGCCGAGGAACAAGAGGTGGTAATACAGATAGGTGCGGTCTCTGCAACTGACCCTACCTATCTGTATTACCTCCTCTTGTTCCTCGGCCGTACCAAAAAAACCCCGCGAACCGTCACTCATTAATATTCACGTTAGTTTAATATTGATTATCTCCCTTAAACTTATCATTATTACGAGACATTGGTCGTGAAAACTGTAGTATTAACACAATTAACGCAATTCCAAGGAAATTCAAAGTTACATCGTAAAGACTTTAATTACAATAAAAATGAAAGTGCCCTTGATGTGAGGATGGGTTTGGGTCTTGGGTAAAGCTTCATCTACCAGCCGCCGGATCGCACCAACAGCAGGTATTATGTAGATTTCATCCCCTATTTTAGTTCCCCGTTTGTACGTCCTGAAACGAGACCGCCACCAATAGGGTATTGAGGGTGAATTGGAGTTAGAAGTAGTTTATTAAATCGCCACCCTTTTGAATTTAGCGCCACTTACTATAGGCGGCATTAAATAGTTCTCATAGCCAAAAATAGATGGACAAAATTAAATAGAGTTCTATAATCTTTGTCATTCGAATATTATTACTTCTGTATTGTTTGTGTATTTTAAAGGAAATGTAAAGTTATTACTTCTGTATTTATTGTTTGTATATTTTAGTGGAAATTAAAAGTCATTTTTCTTGCCTTCCTAAAAATGTCTAGTTTATAAATAATAATAACTTTTAAAGTATTATTTATAAACCTAGCAAACCAAGTATGTTTAGAAAGGCAAGAAAAAGGACTTTAAATTTCTATTAAAATATACTGGGTGTTATATTAAAAAAAGTTCTTCTTATTTCATAAAAATTACATTACTAAAGTCAAAATAGTTTCTTGTCACTTTGTTAAATTTTAATGTCCATAAATTGTTTTTTAAAGCCACCTTCGATTTTTATTCAATAAAATGGCTATTGGAATAGTTGATAAATTGAGTTTTATGCAAATAACTTTTAATGCGTTAGGAATTAGGATACGGTTGTTATTAGGCAAAATGTTTGTTTTTTAATTCCGCATGGAATGACAAAAAAATAAACAGGGGCTCCATTTTAAAATAAGAAAAATAAAGTGCTTTAAAGTTTGGAAAGTTTGACACTAAATTTTGGACACCCTGTATTATTCATATTAATCAAACTTGGTTAACTGTACCATTAGACCTTGTTTAATAATTACCTTTTAGGATTTTATTAACAGGGCACTATTTTTATTTTTTATTTATTTTTTAAACCAATAGTGCAAAACTGATTTTTTTAGTTTTCATTTTTTTTGCTGATATCCCTGAATCGAATAAAATTATAGGAGTATGTAGGCAACCATAAAAGGTACCCAAATAAGCAATAAAAAACATAGTATGTAATTTAAAAAAATATATCATCAAGACGTCACGCTTTTTTGGGTCACCCTATATAATCGACAATATTTTTTTGAAATACGCCTTTGGTTACAAGTGAAGTCTGAAAGACTTATCAAAATCCTAACTTAATCAGTAACTGAGCTATAGAAGACGGGAGGTGAGATACATGACCCTGTATAAATCGTATTTTTCTATCTTAAGTATTTAAGGCCAAAAAGTTACCTAAACGCTTTAGTGAGACAATCGATATATTGATGAAATTGCACACCTGTTCATTGTGATTAATTTTAGTTTTTAAATTTTTGAATTATTATTTATTTTTATTATATTGCAAAAAGGTGATTTACCGTTAATAAATGTATTATTATTATTATTTGCGTATGGTTAAATAAAGTTATTTGAATTTACAATATATTTTAAAATTGCTGATTTTACAAAAGCAAATTTTATATTACATCGTACATAATAAATCTATTAAAAGTCTCAAAGTGTAAATATGCCCACGTACAAGTAAACTTGACTCAATTTTAATTTCAATCATAATGAGCTGCGTTAAGTCACCAACTCAACCACAAACCACCACTAATTTTCTTAACTCGCATTATTACCGTTCAGTCAATGAGTCGATAACTATAATTGATGAATTGGTGTACGGAAAGGTCCAGTCAATGATTCATCTAATACTCCCCTCTCTTAAGCCGATTGTCCGGCCTGAGTGATAGCAACACTTCATAAAACGTCGTGTCCAGAAAAAAAAAACAAACGCAAAGCGCGCGCCACACGTAGTGACCACGCGTACGCAACAGAAGCAGTAATCTTTCGCCGGAAAAAGTGCTCAGTGTCCGACCACTCGCAACTACGAATACTTCACATTTCCAAGTTTAAAAACTATTTAAAATATGCCACAGCCCGATGGATTATTGCGAAATGGCAAGTTCTACAAGAACCCGGCCATTATCTACGCGGAAGAGCAAGCGAAACTCCCGGAAGAGGTGAACTCGGATGGTAGCAATATCGTCGAGTTTTTCAAAGGGAAGTCTGTCCTGTTGACCGGTGCTACGGGTTTTTTTGGGAAGATGATTATGGAGAAGCTGTTGAGGGCATGTCGGGATATTGACAGCATTTTCGTGTTATGCAGAGAGAAGAAAGGAAAAGACATGCACACCAGGTTGGATGAAATATTTAATGACCCGGTAAGACTAAAATATTTTTCCACGTGATAGTTAAAAGAAATATTTTACACTAACAGTGTGTCCCATAATCGAGTAGACAAGAGAGAAATTATATTATAATTTATAAGAAAATACTAAGTAATAGTTATTTATGTATCAAGGGCGTAAAATGATAAATTTTGGCGCAAGGGTGGAGCTTACTGATCGACACGAAACAGAACCATCGAGGGCGAAAACCCATTTTATGCCGGTGGTGCATACATTATTTTTTCTACTATAAAAAAATCATAATGTAAATAGAGAGTGGAAATAATAGCAGTTTCGTTGATATGCTTAATTTCTACGTAACCATGTTAATAGGTAACAGTGGGAAAGGCCATTTGTAAAGTTTTTATAAAATTTGCTGTCAGTGTGCGATTCAAAAATGTTCAAAATGCACCCTAATCAACTTTGCAGCTATAGAAAATAGTGCTACATTAACTTTGATCCCTACTACTGCTATATGACAAATCATATTTTTATTAATTATGCACTTAAGTAACAACTAGTATACAACATTGCATTTTATAGCCCGCCAACTAGTCCACTATACCAACAATGTTTTTTGCGCCCTAGGGCCCGCAAATTAGGGCCAAAATGCAGACTTTAGGACTGTTAGTAGAAAAAATGGTGATTTGACCATCATGTTACTCTCTCCCACTTGATGGTATCATTTATATTTACGATTTCATGGTTTATTTTCAATTTAAATAATATTTTAAATGTAAATCCTGCGTTTTGTAGACTCGGATGAAACTGACGTTTAAAACGTCAAAATTATGAAATATGGAAAAATTATACTTCAAATTTAAAAACTCAGTTTACTCAGAAACTAAAGAGATTAAAAAAAACGTATTCTTCATAAACTGTTCACTTTGGCATTCTCTACAATTATTATTAACATAAATTTGCTGTAACTATTATCGTTTCATAATAAAAAACCAAAAATAAAAAAATTAAAAATATGTTTTTTCTCGATTCAGACTGATTTTATGAAAAATATTTTTAAACCAAAGAAGTTCATTTTTTTGTTGTCTTCAATATTTATTTAAATACTTTTGTGGAATTGTTCATTGTCCGGTGTACGAAATTTTACCAAAAGCATTTCAGTTCTTCGGATTATCAAAACACGCACACACGCGCACACACATACAAACAGACCCATTTTTTCTGTAATTGGTGAAATAGCATCTAGGGCCCTCAAAACGGACATTTCCGTAAAAAAAAATTTGAAAACATTTTCACGATCACAATACTTCGCAACGGAGAAAGTAAAAAGACGAGTTTATTTAGATTAGATGTCACTACAGAGTGGGACAAAAATACATTGAATTTTGCTCTTGTGAACTAATTTTAAAAGAAACAACTTACCGCGTTTGATACCACTATTTATAATAGCGGCATAAAACATTCAACGGCAAAATTTGAAGTAATAATTACAAACATAGTAAAACAAATGTGCAAATAAAAAACTTAATTAACATTTAAAGAATGAGTGTTTGAGTTAGAAGATTGGTACAAGTTTTAACTTTCTTTATTCAGCAGAAACAAAATATACTTATTTTTTACTTTTTATGCTGAGTAAATTTGTGTTTTCAACTTTATTACATTTACGCTGGTTTCAAATCTGCTAATAGTTTGTTTGTCAGCACGTGACACACTTCATGTATATGAGACTTGCCAGAGATTTTCCTCGTCAAGACTTTCCTCATACCCGCACAAACATCCAAAATTTCTAACACAATTTTATTGTCTCTGTATAAATTTAAGCTGACAAAATAGATTATTATTATTATTACTAACATTTTAAGGAAATATATTTGCTTCACACTTTATTTATGAACTCGATGTAGGACCGTCACGATACAGCATCCAACAATAATAGAAGAGCTCAGCATCTTCCTTTTCGTTGCATAACTTTGAAAAATTAGAAATTAGTTGTGATCAGTTACAGCAACTTTAACAAATAATTGAGGAAAGTACGAAATTTGCAATTTATATAAATGGGCAGATATTACAAATTTAGCTCAACTTTTGCTCTATGTACGCCTTTTCTTTTCTCGGCCAATGAAGTTAATGATTTTTTCAAGGTAGAAGGATTGAACTTGAATAACTGTATTGGTGTATGTTCTGAAGGTGCAGCAGCGATGAAAGGATTTTACCACAGAAAATAATTTGGATAATATTTTAATTGGGCCGCGGTGGCCTAGTGAGTAGCATTTCTGCTTCTGGGCCTCGTAGTCGTGGGTTCGAATCCCATCCGTGCGGTCACTTTTTCAGAACGAAGAAGTGGTCGTGCGGGTCCATGGATGTGTAGTGTATGTCCCATTCATTATTAAAATGAAATCTTCAAAAACTTATATACGTTAGTGGCTGAACAGCAAATCGCTTACGCCAATTCTCCTTAACCCGCAATTCCATCAAACATCCTTCCTTTTATAAAAAAAAAATATATATTTTAATTAAGAAAATAACCAAATTTAGGTTAAGTTTTATTGATACTGAGAATAAATCCACTACTAATCAAAAAGTCAGACATCAAAATACACAGGAGGAAAAAAATTAAACACTTGAAATTCGTGAAATTTCGACCATTTTTAAACCGCCATTACTCGGCGTATTTTCAATCGATTTTGATGAATCTTTGAGGGCGAGAAACTGTGTCTTCTTTAAAGTCATGCTTGCGAACTTAAGCGTAACCCCTTCCGCCCCACTCTAGCATCCCTGTGAAAAAAAAGGAAACCATGTCCAACTTTGACGATGTCTATGGATTTGGAAAAATTTTGTCGACTCGATCCACCATAAAGGCATTAGAATTTGATCAATTCCCTATGCAGGACTCGAAGAACGAAGTTCCTACGACGATTATGGGTGTTTGAAAAAAAAAGTGCATTTTGAGATTTTTCGCACATAACTCTTTAACCAAATTTGATGATTCTTACGGGAGAAAATCTTATTTTTCACTACTTTGCGGGGGTAAACTCAGATTGGAATGATTCCTTTTCGATCCCTTTAACACCCGAACTAAAAAACACGCTTTTGGGCAAAAAATGTCCAACTTTGGCAACGTGTACAAAGTTGGATAAAATGTGTTGACTCGATCTACGACTCTACTATACAGTGATAAGGAAACAAGATCATTACATACATTTTTTGAACACATATAAAATGGGACTCACATTTCCGATGACGCGAGCGAATCTTAATGATATGGTCTTCTTTGGAGTTCAACCTGCTTGTTTCTCTTCAGAAATGTGTGTTAGACCCAAAATATCTTACGCTCTGAAGTTTGGACGAAATATTTTTTAAAGAGTTTTGCTAGCTACAGTCCAAGCTTTTGTATGAAGTGACTTCTAGTCATCTTTTTCTTTCTTTCAGATACTTTTTATACAAACAAAAGTCTTCCGTGCTTGACAAGCATCCCATAAAAATACATCATTGGTCATCTTCTTGTTTTTTTCTGTACCATTCGATCAAATGTATCGACGACACCTTTGTTGAAGTTATACAAATTAATCATTTGTGGTGTTCACTAATAGATTAGTATAACTGGTTTATTTACTTTTGGTGTGAAATAAATTAAGGTTAAATTTTCGGAAAGAGTAAATTGTGAGCTTGAAATAACTTTACTCTTATTACGTAAAGATAAAGAAAGTATTTCTCTTCTGCTGTATCTTACTGTTCCGAAAATAGTTAGATGTTCTTACTCAACATTTCCTGGGCCAGTGGAGTGAAACAATAATCTAGCGGTTTAGTCTGATTTAGTCTAATAGATTTAGAACATTTTTTCACTGAATAGGCTGTAAGTTCCTGCACTTACCAATATATGGAAAGACCCTCATCATACAAAATGTTCTTTAATCATTGATAGCCACAATTTTTCCATACCTATCCGGTCCATACACCCGAAATGGGCACTCCTGAATTCAGGTAACATAACGAAGAGGAGAATAACTTTTCATACAGATTTCTAAAAACTCCTTCCAAATCTCTCATATAAGTATGAATTTGTCACTATGGTTTCCATTTTCTTTGTCATATTGGACAAATCAAACAAACATTGAAACGTACCTCAATCATACTACATCAGAATATTCTAGGCCCATCTGGATAATACGTTTTCTTTACGGATAAATTATCATCTTTTCTAGCATCTGCTATACATAGGAGGCCTATCATTACAATTATCTCTACAGTATCTTTAGGATATATTATTTAGTGTCTGCTTGGTTTTAAATGTTTTGTCTGCGAGTTTCATCATTAGTCTGAGTTACAATATATTTAATATTTTTGCTCTGATCAAAATATTTCAGTCATTCTCAGTGGTGATTGAATGTTGAATCTTTATTCCAGGTATCTTAGAAGCAATATTCCTGGCAGAAGTTCTTACAGGTTTTCAAAGGGTCCCATTTTTGCCTCAAGGGCTTGTCTCCTCAAATTTCGCATCGCCGAACTAATTTTCATCTTCATGTTCCGACACTTCTTCCACATTGTCCTCATCCTGCTAGCCATTGGTGCACTGTCCGCTTCTATTTATACATCAATGTTTCTTACAGATGACTTTGGAAATAAGTATGCATGCAACCTAAGACCGCATTGAGAACCTTGGACATACGAAACGCACAATGCCCAGATGGGGACGGTTTTTCCACCTCAATTGTCTTTTCAAAGCAACTTGTCTGTATCTGGTCTTTAGAGCACTTGCTCTATTGCAAGCACTCTGTCTGACACCCTCGTGCTTTCAAATGCGCTTTGAAAATCTAAATACTTATACTTTACTGTACTATTAGAATTCTTTTAAAAATTCCCCGATATTGTTTTTTTTTTTCTATTTGGTTATACAGGGTGGAAACTTTAACTAGAATAAATTCGGTATTTATGATATGGGAAGTTCCAGAAAAAAATCGCACTTTTTAGCTTCTTCAAAAATAGTCTTTCACGTTTGGAGTCATAGACTTTTTTTTAATGAAAACCATTTTTTCTAATTACACTAAATTTGTGGCCATTTTTATTCTCTTTACGGCTGTGTAAAGATATTTTGTTTTTTTTTTGTTTTTTTATTTCAGAAATTGAAAACAAATTTTTGTTTTTTAAAACATATTTTATGCATCAAATGTTTAAAATGAGCACAGTTCCTCTCTTGGCAAAAAGCCAATCGGTGATAAAACCCATCCCTTACATTTTGAAACATTTTTGGTGGAATTTGTCTCATTTCTTAAATAATAATTAATTAAATTAATTTAATTTCTTAAATAAAAAAACACAAAAAAAAAACAGTTGTAAAGAGAATAAAAAGGAACATTAAATATTGTTCCCCCATCAGAACACCTACAGACCGGTTCAGTACAGCATGCAGGCAATAGATTCCGCCACTTTGGCGTTTCTACCTATAAGAATAAAAAAGGCTATAAATTTACAGAAATAAAAAAATGGTTTCCATTTCAAAAAGAAAGTCTATGACGTCATACGTGAAATACTAGTCATGTCATACTATTTTTAAAGACGCTAAAAAGTGCGCAATAACAAAATAAAATGGACGTGTCCCGGGATTTTTTTCTGAAACTACTAATTTCATAAATAACTTGTTCCAGTTAAAGTTTCCACCCTGTATATCTATTTCATATTATTATTTTTAATAATAGTGACTATCAATACGTAAATATTAAAAATAACTTTATTTCAACCTTTGAAATAATCGTGTGTGATTTCCTTCGAAAGAGAATTACAAACACATACGTACTGATTTTTATTTAATTACGAAAGACGCATTTGAGATTCCTTCGCATACAAAATATGCATTATCAAGAGTTCTTGCGGATTTCAAATGATTTAACACATCTTGAGAAATCCGTTGATACCCGTCTTTCCATATATGTAGAAGTTTTAATTAATGGAGAGTGAAGTAAAGGCTTTGCTGCAAACATAATTCAAGTTCACGTGGAAACATGGAAAAGCATTTGTATTTTGATTGAAGGCTATTTTAATTTCTTAACTTTCTTGGAAATATATAAAAAATGATCAAGTTTCAAATCACAAACATTTTTGTACACTCCCTTCTTTAGACCCCAATCACAAGTGAAATACGAAATCAGTGGCCAGAATCAAATCATTGTACGTAACGTTCGAATACAATACATACCCTCAACAATGATGGTTGACGGAGCCACATTACTCCAGTTATTCTTATAATTCTGGAAAAACTATACAAAAGTTTACATTTTTTTAATTCTCCCTCCCTACAACCCCGTTTACAAGGACCAATCAGCTGAGGCTCCTTAAGACATGCATTTCTTGAATGTAATGAATTTAAATTCAATAAAACTGTAGTAATTTTCCCTAATTGTTCTTAGTTGAATCTATAATTGTGTTAATTCCCTAATGAAAATAATTGTACGCTTGCAATTAAATTATCCGTTGTAATAAAATGACGAATGCAGGATTAAATTGCTCACACTTTGATGTTTATGTTTTACGACAGATGTTTATATTTTTCCTATGGTCATTTAATATATTTCAAGGCAAGGTCGTTCCGCTGCGTTTATTGTTGTTAAACAATCGCATTCAACAAACTGGGCCAACAGTTCACAATTTGTAGTTCATTTTGTCCGAGATCTACATGTATGCATGTTTGTGACAATTCCAAAAAAGTTCTTAGATAATGAATTTATGATCAATTTGAAATGTCCTTTACAAATATAATCGCTGTAATTTTTAATAGTATTCATAATTGACGCATGCATAATTTAGGTATAAAAGTTTCTCGTGATAGAAAGCACTAAAATTGTAACTTTATGATGAATATACATACAGGGTGGAAACTTCAACTGGAACAAATTCCGTATTTATGAAATCAGAAGTACCAGAATAAAATCCTCGGACAGGTCGATTTTTTTTTATTCGGCACTTTTTAGCGTCTTCAAAAATAGTTTTTCACGTATAACGTCATTTTTTTTTTCTTAAATGGAAACCATTTTTTTTATTTCACTAAATTTGTAGCCCTTTTCATTCTCTTTGCGACTATGTAAAAATATTTTTTTTTTTATTTCAGAAAAATATTTTTTAAAAACTTATTGAATGGATCAAATGTTCAAAATAAGCACCGTTCCTCTCTTGGAAGAAAGCCAATTGGCGATAAAACCCATCCCTTACATTTTGAAACATTTTTGGTGGAATTTGTTTAATTTCTTAAATAATAATTAATTAAATTAATTTAATTTCTTAAATAAAAAACAAAATATTTTTACACAGTCGTAAAGAGACTAAAAAGGGCTACAAATTTAGAGAAATAAAAAATAATGGTTTCCATTTAAAAAAAAATGTCTATGACGTCATACGTGAAAGACTAGTGATGATACTATTTTTGCACAATAAAAAACAAAAATCGACATGTCCGAGGATTTTTTTCTGGAACTTCTGATTTCATAAATACCGAATTTGTTCTCGTTAAAGTTTCCACCCAGTATATTATATGCCATGTAATTTATAATAATTTTTTTTCCTCAAGAAGAGAAAAGTACAAAGTATTATGTAATATTAGGACAATAAATACAGATTTATAAATTATAGTATAGTAAATGCACAAAATAAGATTTATTCATAACTATTTTTTTCTTTTACTTTGGCAGGTGCCCTTCAATCACATCAGTTTTGTAACTGATTAATGTTATAAGGTAAATTAATAATTTTTCATGTTATTAAACAAAATTTGGTTGATCTAATAAACTCATTTTTAATTTGTTTAGAAAATCTGCTTTTAAGTACTTAGTAGTATTGGGTACCTCATGGTGAAAGCATCGAAACGTTTTTTCGCTTCTATTGCCTCATCCATTGTGTCATCCAGTTCATTACTCTTGCAGGTGTTGGGCAATGTGACTTTTTTAATGGAAATTTAAATATTTTTTCGAAATCTATCAATAGGAACATATCTAGGGCAGTTTCATTGTCGGTTAATAAATTCATTAATAAATACTTTTCATTTTTTCGAGTTCATTGCCCGCCGTAAATGGCACTTGTTTTCTAATTATTGACCATGGCCGCAGATATAAATATTCCAGTAGATTTGAGCAAAATCGTTTTTTTGAGCACAAAATATTTAGTGCGGGTAATCTGTATTCAAAAAATTCTGGTGGCCTCAAAAAAAATACCCAAAAAGATAGAAAACGCTGAAGTTACCAAATATCAATTTATCCGTATTTGGACCTTCAAACAAACATTTTTTTTTAAACTAAAATGCTGTTATAAAACTTGTAGATCCCGCAGAAATCTAAAACTTTATAACTTGCATTTTACTTTACTGGTAAATAAATTAAGAGACGCAATTCGTTAACGAAAATTCGCGGCCAACGTCCGCAAATTGTAAACAAAAACGGTGGATATTCAACCTGTCAGCAAACTTGCAAAACATCATTCCAATGGCATCCTTAACGGGCATTCTTATGACCAACAAAGTAAACAATGACTAGTAATAACACGTGCTCGTTTTATAACAACACACTAATCGAGAATTCTCGTTACAAATTAACAAATATCACAAATGGCTTTCCCGGATAATAATGGGAAAATTCAAAATTGTAAAAAAAAACAAGTGCACATGAGAAAGCCATTATTCGTTATATTTGTAGATAGAAGGATTCGGAAAAATTAAGAATTAATTATGGTTGTTATGTGCAATGTTTACATTTGCGGAACCTACGACGCACTTCTTAGCGTAAATTTAAGAATAATAATAACGATTATACAGGGTGGTTTAGATTGTTTTTGGGAAACTTAAACTCATTGAAAGGAAGTCCCTAAATTTGACATTGTTCCTAGAAACTCAACGACTTTAAGTCAAAATTAGTCGTTTGTTGCGCGGTTTGTTGACTTCAAAGTTCGACATTAATTTGCACATTAAGTCTCAATTCTACCCAAATTTGACATTTTTTTCTAGAGGCTTAAGGGTTTAAGCCAAAAAAAGTCTTGCCTTCTTAACGCTTCTCAACTTTAAGTCAAATTTCGATAGTAATTTGGACATAAAATCTCTTCACTTTAATTAAATTTGATATTTTTTTAGAGGGTTAAAGTCAAAATTAGCCTCTTTTGACGCTTATTGACTTTAAGTCAAATTTCGACATTAATTTGCACAAAAAGTCTCTTAACTCCTTCAAATTTGACATTTTTCTAGAGGCTTAACGCCTTTAAGTTAAAATTAGTCTTTTTTATTGACGTTCTTCGACTTTAAGTCAAACATTGACTTAAAGTCTCTTAATTTAGCTCAAATTTAATAATAATAATAATAATAAATTGCTTTATTTGCAGAAACAAAAGACAAAAAAAAGTAATAGCATCAACAGTAACTTAAAAGTAGATACATAAATAAATATTATGATGCGAGAAAGATAATAGCGCAAATCCTAAGGTCGGATTCAGCTTTGAGTACATTTGACATTTGTTCTAGTGGCTTAAGGGTTTAAGTCAAAATCAGTCTTTTTTTCTTAATCGAATTAATTTTGACATTGTATTTTGCCTTCAATTAAATTTGATATTTTTTAGAGGCTTAACGACTGCAAGTCAAAATTAGTCTTTTTTCGGGACACTTGTCAAATTTCTACATTAATTTGTCATAAAGTCTTTGAACTTTAAGTAAATTTACCATTTTTTCCAGAGGCTTAACGAGTTTAAGTCAAAATTCGTCTTTTTTCTTAACGCTTGTTGGCGTTAAGTCAAATTTCGACATTAATTAATCATAAAGTCTTTTAACTTGAATTAAATTTGACATTGTTTCTAGGAAACCAACGGCTTTAAGTCAAAATTAGCCGTTTTCTTGAGGTTTGTTGACTTTAAGTTTAATTTCGATATTAGTTTGCAAATTTTGTTTATACAAAATTTAACCATTTTTCTAGAGGCTTAAGGATTTAAGTCAAAATTAGTCTTGCTTTCTTAACGCTTCTCAACTTTAAGTCAAATTTCGAAAGTAATTTGAACTTTAATTCAATTTGGCATGTTTTCTAGTAGCCTTTAAAGTAAAAATGGTGATGTGGCCATCATGTTACTTTCTCCGACTTGATGGTATCATAGCCATTTATATTTACGTTTTCATGGTGTATTTTCAATTGAAATCATATTTTAAATGTACATCAAGCGTTGCGTAAACTGGGATGAAACTGACGTTTAAAACGTCAAAATGATGAAACATGGAAAAGTTATAATTCAAATTCAAAAACTCGGTTTACTCAAAAACTAACGAGATTTCGAAAAAAACTTATTCTTTATAAGTTGTTTATTTTCGCATTCTCTACAATTAACATAAATTTACTATTATATTATATTTACTATTATAATTAACTATTATCGTTTCATAATTATAAACCAAAAATTAAAAAAAAATTTTTTCTCAAATAGCAATGATTTTATGAAAAATATTTTCAAGCAGAAAATTCATTTCTTTGTTGTCTTCAATGTTTGTTTGAATGTTTTTGTGATATTTTTAATATTCAAGAAAATATTGGCCTATCGACTTTAGATCAAATTCGACATTAATTTGCACATCTTAAATCTACCCAAATTTGACATTTTTCTAGAGGCTTAACGAGTTTAAGTCAAAATTAGTCTAACTTTTGACGTTTGTCATTAATTTGTCATAAAGTTTTTTAACTTGAATTACATTGGTAATTTTTTCTAGAGACTTATTGGTTTTAAGTGAAAATTGGTATATTTTTCTTAACGCTTGTTGAAGTCTAGTCAAATTTCGACATTCATTTGGACACGTTCTTTTGCCTTTAATTAAATTTGACATTTGTTTAGAAGCTTAACAGCTTTTAGTCAGAATTCGTCTTTTTTCTGGACTTGTCGACTAAGTCAAATTTCTACAATAATTTCTTTTAACTTTGGTTAAATTTGATATTTCTTTTAGATCACTAATAAATAAATAAATAAATGAAAAATAAATTACGCCGCAGCATAAAAAATTCAATAATATTTTATAATTTTTTAATAAAGAAATTATACAATTTTGAAATGATTTATTTCATTTAAATAGCCAATTATATTTACGCACACACACGCACACACACGCACACAGACACAAAACAATTTTTTCAGAAATTGTTGAAATGGCATCTAGGGACCCCAAAACGGATATTTCCATAAAAAAAAATTTTGAAAAAAAATCACGATCACAATTCTTTCTCGTACTTCATAACGGAGAAAGTAGAAAAGTACAAGGGAAAATAAATGTTCAGACTTTAGAAATTTACCAGATTTGATTTACATTTACTGTCGATGTACTACCAGAAAGGAGAAAATGTGAAAATTAAATGATAATGTAAAAATAGCAGAAGCCATGACAGGGAAAAATAAAACTTGCAATTTTAAAAATCTATCGATTTAGAAATATCAGAAACATGTAAAAAAACAGGGTAAATATTTATTGCCCACTTCCAATTTACAAATATGTACCTGTAGCTTTTGCGTTCTTCATATTGTCAAGTATAAAATACAAAAAAAGTTAAAATATATTGCAGTTGTGGCCACACTATGAATGCCCATATTATATATTTTTTTTAATTAATTGGAAGGCTGGAACTCATTTCTGTCAATCTGGTATATAACTGTAGACCTATGAACCACTCCAAGGAACCGGTTCACTTCAGTCAGTGAACCGGTTCTGAATGGTTTCCAACAGTGAACCGTTTTTGCCATCTCTAATCTATCATAATAAGCGAGATATATTTATTTTAAAAATTGACACCTTTTACATTTTTCAAAATATCTAAACACCCTTCACTTTTTTGAAAAGTTTGAAAGTGTTATTTTTTTGGGCTCGTAAAATTGCACTTCTTTGCCCATTTAACCGTTTCTCCATCTCTTATAGTTTCCGAGATTCCCATAGAGAACATCGAAAAAATTAACCCTGTATAAAAAAATCTGTAATATTTTTCATATGCAAATGTTTTTAAGAGAATAACAACAGGCAAAGCAAACACTTATTTTTTAAAGCTTTTTAGTTCTTTAGCTCAAGTTTAAAAATTTCTATGGGTTTTTTAATACAGCTCTCACGAACAGACAGACAGACATTTTCAAAAATGGTCGGAATCGTACCCAATACTAATGCTGATAAATATTTTTACGATAGGACGACTAAAAGATTTTTTAAAGAATGCAATATTAGAAAATTGATAATACTACAAAATTATAGCCCCCTTTTTTTAAATACTCGAATAGTTTTACTTTATTAAGACATTGTTAAAAGGATTTTAAAATATTTGCAAAATAATTTATTAAGAACTATAAACTCTCTTCTGACTTGACAGTATTAGTTTCTGCTTCAAACTTCAATTGCTAATAAAATGAACTACCAATATGTAAATATTAAAACAATTAATTATAAACTCAGTTTAAATTCTGAATGTAAATACCACAACAATTATTTCATAATTGTGTTTCTTTTACAGCTATACAACAAATTAACCAAATTGAACCCAAAGTTTAGACACAAGGTGACCGCTATTAAAGGTGACATAAGTTTATCAGGACTAGGATTGACCATAGAAGATAGGCTTATGCTGATATCAAAGGTAAGTTTTAAATTTATTACTGTTTTTTTTTTATTTATACTAAATTGGATATTTACTTAAAGTTAAATTAATGATTTAAGAAATAGCCACTACTTGAACAATGTAGATTAGGCGAAATTCTTTCTCGGCCTTATTTACCGAATTGAGAAGAAAACAATTTAAATGCTGTATTGTGTCATTGGTAAATTTTATCATTTCTAATTTCAAATAAAGATGGCCATACTTAATCATTTTAGTCGGAAATTGATGATTTGTTGAAACTGTTCCGACGTATTAAATGATTCAAAATTATACAGCAGAAATGTCAATTGAAATGTATAAAATGTACAGTTGGTTGCAAACATATATAGGACAACATTTTCCATGGCAAAATTGTATATGAGACATTTTCAGTTGTGTAAACCTACCTGACACATTTAACCCTTTGCATTCCAGCCTTGTGGCTACGTATAGTACAATCGTGCAGAGGTGACAGTGACTCATGCTTTTTCGATCTAATCATCGCGTCTGGATAAATATCTATACTCGTTCACACGCTTAAGAAAAACGAAATGAAATACGAAACGTATGTCGATGTGTAAATTCAAGGGCTAAGTGCAACGTATGTCTTTTCTCATTCTGTCTATTCTAACCTCAAAATTCACGTGCTTGTATCCAGTGTTGCCAACCTGTGTTTAGTAATTGTCGGTAGAACTTTCAACGAAATGTCGGTAGATGTCGGTGGTTTTTAAAATACACAGATTGGGAAATTCTTTACTATTTAGACAGAATCATTTGATCCGTTATCCTTGGTATTGAAAATTAAGGGCGATACCAAGAAAGTTAATTATTTGTATTCGAATTATATTCAAGGTCGTATGGTCCCGCACCCCGCCCCACCGGGCATGTAAAACCCTCTCACCCCCGACCCCGCCGTTTTTTCCCTATTACAGCGCTTCATGCGGTACAGTCCTTAATGAATAATGCTGTAAATGTTTTGTACATGGAGTGGCCTATCTATATTAGTTATCTAGAATGCCACGATGGTACCTGCGCTTGCACAGAGAACGAGGGGATTCACCGAGTTACGGATTTGCGATTTTGTTTCGATTGGTGATAAGTATGTGAAAGCAAATTCAAATTTTACCAATCAACATTTTCGGTTGATTTGTCGGTATATCTGAGTGAAAATCAGTAGATCGGTAGAATATCGTAGAAACGTATAAATTGTCGGTAGATCTACCGACATATCGGTAGGGTTGGCAACACTGCTTGTATCTGGTTTTGACTGTCTCCGATTTCGATTTAGTTAAGAGCAGAATTGATTGTACCCATTTCATTAATAAAAAGGTTAAATTTAATGACAAATTTCTAGTTGTCTTTACCGATTGCCGAAAAATACAAATTGCAAAGTTTCGTTGGGAAAATATTTGCTCGCTCGAGAATTTTTAAATTTCCCGCCTAGACTGAATCGAATTATTTTATGGACATACGTTTACTAGAAAGTTAATTCAAGCAACATGGAGCGATGCGTCACTGTCACCTCTGGGCGATTGTACTATATACCAAAACAAAATCAAATTTATCTTCTACATCACTTATTTCAGAATTTTCTTCGTAATGAAAAAAAACGTTAAAATAAGCGCACGCATCAATTATAAAAACGCTCAAAGAAGGCTAAACCTGTCGCCATTGAAGTGACAGTGGATTTAAAGTTCATATTTTAAATGTCGCGTTATCGGCGACAACGGAGTACAAAGGGTTAATGTGTATCAATTAGTCTAGGACGGAAATGTTTTTATTTGCATTTAGATGATTTGCTGTGGCTCATATTGTCCATCTTTTCTCCAGTAACCTAATAATACGAACTAAGGTTTTTGACATTTGATTGACACTTTTTTGATTAATTAGAACAATTGGTTTTGTTTCACTGCTGTTATTTGTGGAGATACAAATAAAAGCAGTGAAACAAAACCAAGTGTTCTAATTAATCAAATTATATAATTATGTTTTGCCACGGGTTAAGTGAGAAATTAATTAATCATATGATTGACACTTATTTTAAAAATGTTCGAAATATTTTTGCGACCAATTTTGAACCACCACAACCAATCAGTGGGGTTAGTTGTCTAGCAACGCACATTACCTTCTCTGATGCTGTAATATCCCACTTCCCGGACTGAAATTGGTACGGGAAATAAATGAACAGAGTACGAAATAAAATATATATTTATTCTTTGTTTTTTTTTTTTTTTTAAGGTAAACGTGATTTTACATTGTGCAGCTACAGTACGCTTTGATGAGTCATTACAAAAAGCATTCGATATCAACGTCCGCGGAGCTCAAGAAGTACTGAAACTAGGAAAGGAATGCAGACACCTTCAATCTTATATCCATGTTAGTACGGCATATTCCCACTGTAATCGAACTGAAATAGATGAGAAATTCTATCCAACGCATATTTCCGTGGACGAATTGGAAGAACTTCTTATAACTCATACTGCAGAGGAGATTGAGGATAAAACTGACATGTACGTAACTAGTAGTTTTTTTTTTCATATTTAAACTATAATCTTTGTCAATACCTGGGTTATTTCCGCCACTTATTGATAATACAAAAATATCACTTTTTCTACTTTTGTTTAATAGTGTGCTTATTGTTACATCAACAACAGTTTAACGATTTTAACTGTTTTTAGTGAAATTTTACTTATTAGTATCGGCAGTTACCTATTAATGTAAATTATCTACTAGGAATTAAGGAAAGTAGTTTATGACGAAATAATAGCCTTTTTTAAAACATCGCGCATCTGATATGTCATGAAGGTCCGCATTGACACCTTATTGCCCCCATGTTGTATACCAGTACGCATAATCTTTAATATTATCCAAACAAAGAGTTGTGGCAGATGACCTAGTTGTCAACGCTATAGAAAAAAGTATTGGCAGTACTCAGAACATGACAGGTGTCGACGTCACCCTCACCCTCGGGATACAAATTTGCACCTTGTAAGAAATCAAGCACTTCTCTCCCTTGGTATTTAATTTACTATATTGTCGAGGATCAACATTTCTGCTTGGAGTATTATTGTCAGTGAATTAGGAAAAAAACTTTCTTAGCAACATCCTGGCCTCTCATATTTAATTTGTGGTTTTGTACCAAAATTTTTAATTTATGTGTTTTTTTAGCATACTTGGCACGTGGCCCAATACCTACGCCTTCACTAAAGCATTAATTGAAAATTGGGTGAAAGAAAACAGCAAAGGACTTCCAGTTTCCGTCTTCAGGCCTAGTATTGGTAAGATATTGATTAAAACAGTGGATAGAAATTCGGTGATAAATTCCTTATTCAACATTTTTTAATTTATCCTCGTTTGCGGTGAATAAAAGTGTTACAATTTTTTTGTAGTTTTGGCGTAAAGGTTCTGTTGTTCTCTCAACGTTTTTTGGACAACAACTTTACGATTCATCAACGGCCTAATAAATCATACGAAAGTATCCATTTTGAGATCACCCAGACGATTCCGACCATTTTTGTCTGTCTGTCTAGGGACGAATAAAGATTTTTTTATTGAAAATTCAGGATTTATTTGACAATCTAAGGAACTGGAAAGCTTTTGTTTAATTTAAAAAAAAAATCGTAAATTATAACTTCACAGATTTTTTAGTAAAAAATTTAAATATACAAAATATTACAAATATCTTAATATGAATATTGCAGATTCCAAATAAACTGCACATATTTTGTTGATAAATATCATAAATTTATTCATTTTCGAAAAATAATTAAAAATTAAAAATTTCGAGATTTTTAGTCAATAATGCATGTAGGTGAGCGATCAGCTCTTCGCATATTAACAAAACTAGGACATCCTAACAATCCCCTATACAATCCCTCCAATACACCACTCTACCAGAAAACCCAAGTAATCACAATATAAACTGTTGCTCTCGATTCCTGCCACTTAACAAACTGACGCCCAACGTTATTATTATTATTAGATAATTTTTGACAAGTAATACCCATTGAAGACCATCTGGTACATCTTGGTACAAAGTTTGCCAATAACAGAGATGTCCAAGACATCCTGCAACACCTAGAACCAAACATCCCTCTTCCACAATTTAACAATTCATCATATCTCTTAATGATTCACATTCAACCTCACCAACATATTCACAACCATATGATCGCAATAATTGACGACTAACTGACGAGTGTTAATGCCAGGCAGAAAGACCGCTGGTCTATAGCGCCGTACAAACGAAAATCCATTATATTTTGTAAATCTATTTGTAAAAATAAGTAAATAAAAATGTTCTTGTTGTTGTTAGTCAATAATTATGAAAAGATAATAGTTACATCAAATTTATAAAAATGAAAATAGTGGAGAATATCAAAATAAACAACTTATTATTTTTAAATCCCGCTGGTTTTTTGAAATGCAAAATCCATACATCCATACAAGATGCATTTCTATTTATAACGAAAAGAGAAAACCTGCAAAAGGCTGATTCACGCCCTTTTTAAACGTATCTACAAGAGGTGGGCGAAATTTTGTAAGTATTGTGAGTCGGCTCACGATATTTCCCCAAAAAATGTTGATGAGAAAACCTCAAAAACGAAAGAGTCGACTCATAATTGTAAAGAGTCGAATAAGTAATAATTTCGAGTCATGAGCAAAAACATTCTAGACAAAAATTCCATGACTTAAAATTGATCTGCAATTTTACATGGAAGTCACTTGACTCCACGATTCATTTCTAAGAGTCGACTAACATGAGTTACCCACCTCTAGTACCTACTTGACTAAAACCGCTCCTAATCCACTTAATACAACAACAAAGGCATAACGATGGTCTGTCTCTCTGGGCTGCTGTAGCTGGTCCGATATTACATTTTTATATTTTCTTCTAGTGGTATCAACTTATAATGAACCGATTCGTGGTTGGACCGACAATATTTATGGACCTGCCGGAGTGGCTTTGGGAGCAGGCATTGGAATGTTAAGAACACTTCATTGCGACGGCGAATCTCTCGCTGACATTGTTCCAGTTGATTTGGTAGTTAACGCACTGTTGGCTGCAGCATACCAAGCTTCCGTAGACAAGTAAGATCTAGTTTATTGTCATTTCATACATAACCATGTTAACTTGAAAGTATTATTAACAGAAACAGTCATTATTGGCAAATATATTCACTTTTGGATAAATTAGTCAACTTTTTAATGAAACGTTTACGTTCGATGTTTATCGAATCATCTATTAAATATTTATTAATGTTTATTAGGTTCATAGTGGGTTCGATATTTGGCAATATTATCTGTTGGTTATCTTGCTAAATATCAACATTATTTTACATGATAAAATTTAAAGTTAACTCATGAACATTTTTTTTTACAGAGGAAAAGAAACAATGGTGTATAACTACGTATCATCTGAACAACAACCAACAACGTGGGATGAATACACGTACAGTAATTCAGCCTATGGTATACAGATACCCACAGAGAAAACCTGTTGGTATTACAATTTCAGATTGACCAAATATTACCTTCTTGATTTATTTTACCAAATCATCCTTCACTTTATACCAGCATTGCTTCTAGACGGTGTATGCATTCTAATTGGAAAGAAGCCACAGTGAGTATACCCTAATAAACTTGAGTTCTAAAACAGTTAAGGTAGACTATTTCTCAAGAATTGACTAAATTTCGATTAGTAGGGAGTTATAATATAACCGTAAATATTTTATAAGATTTTGAGGTGTTTTCCAACTTTAAAGAAATAAAGTTGACGATGTTCATCACTGTTACCTCTCCGAAAAGTAGGTGTGTTGGGTAGTAAACTGGTTTGTTAAGCATCCATTTCAAATTATTTGTAGTGACTTCCTATAAAATAACCTAAATAGTTGACCCCTAGCAATGTTATACATTTTATTTTAATAATAATAATAACAATTTTTATTTCTCTCTTAAATTACAATAAAATACAATAAGAAAGAATGTGAGTTATAATTTAAATTGGTTAAAAGACAAAAACAATCGGTAATATAATTTGTTACGCGTATGAAACCCTTACTATTTGTTCTACTGCCTTCATTTCTATTAATCCAGAATATTCATGCAAATATACCATTTATTTAGATGAAGTGTGGCTTTGTATTTCGGAACGTACGTTGCAGGTTTGATACGTCGCGTCACGTTTTCGCCACCAGTTGTTCATATGACATAAAGTCAACAACGTGCTTAACTAATCTAAGACTGTCATTTTGTTTATCATGGATATGCCTTATCTAAATAATTTTTATTCATATGGTATTTATGTTCACTAGAAACAGAATTGCTTTGAACTTTGCATAACTGGCTATTAATTAATTATTATCTACAGAAACTGTTTTTCAGGTTAACCAAAGCACACAAGAAAATCTTCAAATTTTCCAAAGTAATATCATACTTCAGCTGTCGGCAATGGCGTTTTAAAAATAATAACGTTCAAAACTTATTGCATAAAATGTCCAGTGCTGATCAAATTATCTTTCCCTTCGATATGACTGATGTTTCCTGGGATCACCACTCCCAAATGAATATGATGGGACTTAGGACGTACGTGTTGAAGGATGATCCTTCTTCAATTCCAAAAGTAATGCCAAAGTGGAAAGCGTAAGTTTACCAATAGATTATTTACCAACTATCTAAATACTGCATAAATAAATTATTACTCCTAGTTAGTATCTATAGGATAAATAATCAAAAGGATGATATTTATGCTTTTTTTTTAAACAAACTTTCAAAGTATTATTTATAAACCTAAAAAGCTAGGTATTTTTAGAAAGGCAAGAAAAAGGAATTTCAATTTCTATTGAAATATACTGGGTGTTCCATTAAAAACAAAAAGTTTCTTTACATTTAGGGAAGGTCTTCTTACTTCATGAAAATAGCAATTAATAACTTTAATTAGTATTAAAAACTACGCAAAATAATGCAAAAATATAGCTTGTGTTCCATCAAAAAAAAAAACATAAGTTTGTGTTGACTCTCCGTTATGGGGAACCCTGTATACATAAAAATATTTTCCGATTATGGAGTTGATAATTATCTACAACATTTATATAAATCGTATTATTCTATCTTAAACATTTAAGCCCAAAAAGTAACTTTGACGCTTCTGTAAGACAACCAGTATAATAATATAGAGGTTTTGAACTTTTAAAAATAGGAAACTTATTCATAAACAGATTATGGTTTGAGTATTCACTAAGAGATTTTTTTCCGTGACTTCTATATTTTATTTGAATAAATGTTATCTGAATATCTTTTTTCTTTTCGATTTTTGTGTATTAATATATTATTATACATTTTATATCGAATTTTAATGTAAAATACAGGGTGACCATGATTATTTCAAGAATTGGTTTTTCTGTTTTGACCATTGCAATCTTCACAGAAATTCCTACTACTTTGTTAATTGTAGCGTAAATAATAATAAAAAAATAGTAATATTGAGCACTTAATCCTGAACACCCTGTATATGTATTATTGCATACAGACATTAAATAAACAGAAGCAAGTAATATTTAAGTATAGTTTTTTTTAAGTAAAATCTGAGTATTTGGTTGAGTTTGAATAAAACAAATTAAATTGAAAAATAAGTCTATAGTCTATTTATAGTCGCGTTTTAAGATTTATCTTTCATTAATAATTTGCTTTGACTTGATTTTTTAAATGTAACGAAATCAATTGTAAAATTAGTCTATAGCCTATTTATTGACGCGTTTCGAGATTTATCTCTCATCAATAAAGCTATACTTTTGACTTGATTTTTAGAATATAATGAAATTAAATTGAACAATAAGTCTATAGCCCATTTATAAACGCGTTTCGAAATTTATCTCTCATCAATATAGCTTTGCTTTTGACTGATTTTTCGAATGTAATGAAATTAAATTGAAAAATAAGTCTATAGCCCATTTATAAACGCGTTTCGAGATTTATCTCTCATCAATATAGCTTTGTTTTTGACTTGATTTTTAGAATGTATCTAAATTACTTACATATAACTATACTGCAATATTTTGTTTGATATAAACTAATATATTTTCGTAACAATCGGACCGTTTACACCCTAACTGGAATCAAGCAAAGACATTTAACATTCTTATATATTAATTTATTTGCATAGTGCATTTATAGATGATTAAACTTATTTTACTTATTATTGTGTTAACTAATCTATATTTTCTGTTCTAGATTGCAAATCATCGACAACGCTCTTCGATACATTGTAATATTTATTGGTTTAAGAATACTTTACGGTGTGATAGCTGCAATAATATTTTAAATTAGTTTATTTATTGTTATTAATATGTGATCGTTAAAATGCTATTGTAAATAATAAAAATGTGTAATTGTGAATCAAAAGTTTAATATATTTTTTTTATTTGCCGTCTCTAGTAACACAATAAATTTGCAGAAGGCGCAATAATGTTACAACATGAATACTTGTTGACGACTAGAATACCATATTTGTAGAGTTGCGTCACCGATAAATTCCTTAGCATTCTGTTTAATGCAGTGGCGGATCCAGAAGGTTTCGCTCGAAACAAATATTCAAAAGAATTTAATGAAAAATTGAACAACTCAAACTAACATTTATTTTTTATATGCCACCACTGACATTTTCGTAAAACTGACGAAAGATATGAAAAACTAGACACGAAAAAGTGAATTTAATATTTCTGTTTAGTTTGGTTTAAAATTCCAAAAAAGAACATCGATTTAGAATGTATAACTCCTAACCATTATCTACATGTATCCATCGTCAGATGAATTGTTGTCGTTTCATTGCAATTGTTGGATTTAATAAATTAATACACTTTCTTTGTTAATGTCAATTTCTTCTTCTTTTTCTTTTTTATGAAAAAAAGTTTCGATTAACACCTTCACTGCGTTACGGGGCATTGTGTCCCATCGTGGACTTTTAATTCCATCGAACATCCCTACGGGCGAAGGTGGTAACTTTAACTTATTTTGCATTAAAAGGTTTTTGGTACCGATTACAGATTAATATTAATCTGTGGTGCCGATTAACTCCATTCAATTTGCACTAACAATTTTCAAAAAAACTGTATGGAGTTTATATGACCCGTTCCGCCTATTATGAAGTTACGCAAAAATCGTAGCCGCATTGAACGTGTTTGAACAAAGTTTTTTAATTTATATGTCAAGATGTATCACGAAGTGAATGTCTCCAGTATCAATCCACTGTATTTTAACTTCCGACTTATTCGAATTATGTCAATAATCAATGCTTTACGGAATCTAGTCCAATTACCACCAAAGAAAATATACGAAATGTAGGTGAATCGATTTGATCAAATGAGCAAGATCTGTATCTAGTGCAATGTCATAAATCATAGGGTGATAAATATTTAAAGTTAGATTTAATGCGTAAATATATTTGCTGCACTGTATATACCTTTCTGTAATTTATAGATCATTAATTTTCGAAAATTAGACAGTTGAGTAATAAATTAATAATCAATCTTAGGCAATGCATCAAACGAATTTTATTGCATGAAAACTGAATATTAAATAGAATAGGGAGTGAAAATTCTTGAACTTCTCGTACTTATTTATAGTTTATTACGTATATTGGTAAGAAAATAAGAATCATTGTTTGTTAAAACCGTGACTGCCCTCCTCAAGACCAACAGAACCTTCTCCGAGCCAAGATAACAAACGTACCAATTCTCATTTTCGAGTATTTCTAGGAGTAAAAAAATATTAACATTGAATCAAAGGACATATTAGAAGTAGTGTTGTTTGTTATGCAAAGGGCCGCGAGATCCTTCGAGCCATGTAGGTTCGTGAAAAATCATGTATTTTAACATTAATTATCGGATATTTTTAGTATAACCTATGAATTGTCGGTAACGGCTATTTTACAAATTGTTGTCGACACCTGTCATGTTCTAAGTACTGCCAATCGTGACAAGTAAAATTTTACCAAAAAGAGTTCAACAACGAGCAAAAACTGTAACAATAAATTTCATTGTTAAACGGTATTTGAAAATGGCTTTTATACCATCAAATCGGAGAAAGTCATATCACAATTTTTTATACATGTTTAGACTACAGAATTACTTTCCTGTAAGATTTCTAAAGCACGCAGTTTGTATATTCTTGTAAAGATCGAACAGGCGCTTTTGATGCGAGTTATTATAAATATACCCGGGCGGTTTACATAACGTCCTACATTTATAATAAGATTCATAATTCAAATATTAATATCATGATAAAATTATAAGTGTTATAAACCAGAGGTATTTCGTTACATGGCGCTCGAATGCGCAGCTAGACACGAATAGACAGGACAAATATACAATTATAGTCAGTTAATGTAACAAAACTCTTTGTTTATGTTTGTCTACTGTTCAGTTATTTCACTATTTCTTTTTAAGCAGCATATAAGTGGTCTTGTTTTAGTACCAGTTTCTGTTGCTTTGACGTTTCCTTTACCGATGTCAAAATATACCGTGTCTCACGAAAAAGACCTCAAGCTCTAGCGACTTTATTTTTGGAATCACTGAATAAAACACTTACTATGTTTTTTACCACAATTTATAAATTGTGGTAAGTTATTTATTCAGTGATTCTATAATGAATTGCCACGTAGTAACGGTCGCAACCATCACCATGACTTTATTTTTGACTGAAAAAAAAAACAAATATGAAATTAAATCGAATCTCGATTGCTACAATCTGCGTGTAACAGATTTTTTTCGAGAGCGGCCATCTTGTCGTCGTGACGTCATCGGCAATTTTTTAAATGGTACCAAAAATAATTATTAATACCTTTTTACAGATAATATTCTGTGCTATTCAACGACCCTAGTCGCACAAAATATTTCTTAAATATTGAAAAACACATATTTCTGTGATATTGATTATGAGAGATTTTAATATATTTTAGCAATATTAGTATAAACTGTTAAGGAAATATTACTAAAATATAAAAAAAAATAGAATTAAAAAATAACAAAAAATACAGGGTGTATTTTGTATTGGTAATCATTTTAAATTGTGCACACAACGATTCCACATCTATCCATTCGAAAATAATAACACTAAGTTGCAAGGTTTTCCATAATATTTAATTGCAATATTTGTAAAAAAAAATTATTATTAATTTGTTTCTGTAAATTATTATATTTGCAGCAACACTGTGCTGTGTTCAACTGATTGGATTGTAGGATAGGGCCCACCCGCCACCCTTCGTTTCAATTTAAACTTCAACAGTGAACACTGTTTTAGTTTAATATTTCATTAAATAAATTAATGCAAATTACCAGAAAACAGTGTTTATACTTTGAGTTTCAGGTGAAATAGAGGGCGGTGGGTGGTCCCTATCCTTTAATCCAATTAGCAAAACCAAAAACAAGGGTTTCACGTGAGTAAATAAATAAATAAAAAAAGTTAAACAATCGTCAATGCTTTTTTTAAATTGTTTTCTTTGTAAAATCAGTTGTTTATGTTGAACTGATTGGATTGTAGGATAGGGCCCATCCACCACCCTTCGTTTAAATTTACACTTCAACAATGAACCCTGTTTTAGTGCAATGTTACTCTTTTTGTCTTTTATTAAAGAAATTATTGCAAAATTACCAGAAAACAGTGTTTATACTTAAGATTTCAAATGAAACAAAGGGCGGTGGCTGGGCCCTATCCTACAATCCAATTAGCAAAACCAAAACCAAGGGTTTCACGTGAGTAAATAAATAAATAAAAAAGTTAAACAATCGTCAATACTTTTTTTTAAATTGTTTTCTTTATAAAATCAGTTGTTTATGTTCAACTGATTGGATCGTAGGATAGGGCCCACCCACCACCCTTCGTTTAAATTTAAACTTCAACAGTGAACACTGTTTTAGTTGAATGTTTCTTTTTTTTTGTCTTTTTTTTAAGAAATTAATGCAAATTATCAGAAAACAGTGTTTATACTTAAGATTTCAAATGAAACAAAGGGCGGTGGGTGGGCCCTATCCTACAATCCAATTAGCAAAACCAGAACCAAGGGTTTCACGTGAGTAAATAAATAAATAAAAAAGTTAAACAATCGTCAATACTTTTTTTTAAATTGTTTTCTTTGTAAAATCAGTTGTTTATGTTCAACTGATTGGATCGTAAGATAGGGCCCACCCACCACCCTTCGTTTAAATTTAAACTTCAACAGTGAACACTGTTTTAGTTGAATGTTTCTTTTTTTTGTCTTTTTTTAAGAAATTAATGCAAATTATCAGAAAACAGTGTTTATACTTAAGATTTCATATGATACAAAGGGCGGTGGGTGGGCCCTATCCTACAATCCAATTAGCAAAACCAAAAACAAGGGTTTCACGTGAGTAAATAAATAAATAAAAAAGTTAAACAATCGTCAATACTTTTTTTAAAATTGTTTTCTTTGTAAAATCAGTTGTTTATGTTCAACTGATAGGATCGTAGGATAGGGACCACCCACCACTTTTCGTTTAAATTTAAACTTCAACAGTGAACACTGTTTTAGTTGAATATTTCTTTTTTTTTGTCTTTTTTTAAGAAATTAATGCAAATTATCAGAAAACAGTGTTTATACTTAAGATTTCAAATGAAACAAAGGGCGGTGGGTGGGCTCTATCCTACAATCCAATTAGCAAAACCAAAACAAGGGTTTCACGTCAGTAAATAAATAAATGAAAAAGTTACACAATTGTCAGTGCTTTTTTTTAAATTTGTTTCTTTGTAAAATCAGTTGCTTACGTTCACCTGATTGGATTGTAGGATAGGGCCCACCCACCACCCTAGTTTTCAGTTTAAACTTCAACAGTAAACACTGTTTTAGTTTAATGTTTCTTTTTTTTGTCTTTTATTAAATAAATTAATCCAAATTACCAGAAAACAGTGTTTATACTTTGAGTTTCAAATGAAACAAAGGGCCATGGGTGGGCCCTATACTACAATCCAATTAGTAAAACCAAAAACAAAGGTTTCACGTGAGTAAATAAATGAATGAAAAAGTTAAACAATTGTCAATGCTTTTTTTAAATTGGTTTCTTTGTAAAATCTGTTGCTTATGTTCAACTAATTGGATTGTAGAATAGGGCCCACCCACCACCGTTCGTTTCAATTTAAACTTCAACAGTGAACACTGTTTTAGTTTAATCTTTCTTTTTTTGTCTTTTATTAAAGAAATTAATGCAAATTACCAAAAAAAGGTGTTTATACTTTAAGTTGCAAGTGAAGCAGAGGGCGGTGGGTGGGCCCTAGGCGGTGGGTGGGCCCTAGGCGGTGGGTGGGCCCTATCTTACAATACAATTAGTAAAACCAAAAACAAGAGTTTCACGTGAGTAAATAAATAAATGAAAAAGTTAAACAACTGTCAATCCTTTTTTTTTAATTGGTTTCTTTGTAAAATCAGTTGCTTATGTTCAACTGATTGGTTTGTAGGATAGGGCCCACCCACCACCCTTCGCATGAACTTTATTTCTTTAAACAAAACTCTGTCTAGATAAAAAAATTACTTTCTACGTTACGAAGTACGAGAAAGTATTGTGATCGTGATTTTTTTTTTCAATTTTTTTTTACGGAAATATTTTTAGCAATTTATTGGAGAAGTATGTTGAAAACTAATTCGAAACGCTATTTTCTAGAGTAAATAAGGGTGAAGTAAGGTGTGGTGGGCGGGCCCTATTCCACTCTTTAATTCATGGATGATAAACAGGAGTTTACAACTAGAAATCAATACTTAAGTGTAATAAAGAAACACTAAAGGACTTAATCATTCTTAATAAACTTGTTTATTGGAGGAAATATTGGCACGGGAGCAACGGATTGGATAGTAGGATAGGGACCACCCACCACCCTCCGGATTAACTTTTACTTCAATTAAAACCCCCGTTTCGGCTGTTGTTAAACCTCCAACATCATCAAAGAAATTTGATTACACGAACAGCTTTTTCTAGCTTAAGATAAGGTTAATATTACGGTCGGTGGGTGGGCACTATCCCACAATCCAACCAGTTAAACATCAACGAGGGTTGCACAATGTAGAACAATAACGAAAAAGTAGCAACGTTTTTTTTTCATTTGTTTCAGTAAATTAATTCATTTGCAAAAAATATTTCTATAGACCTATGATATAAATATTTACTTGGCCTTTTATTATTCCCGAAATATAAAAATTTAAAATCAACATTTAGAAAATATTTCCGACACATATAGGGGATGTAATCATTTCATACGCTTGCAGTTCATTTTCTGCGAAAAACGCAAAACCAAAAAAAGTTGGCCATACATTTGTTTCTTTATTATTAAAAAAAGTAAATGGCAAATAAAATAGTGTGCCATGAAATTTAACAAAACAAATAACTTGATAAACTTTTACTTTCTTTTTAATAATAAAAACATCCATGGCCAACTTTTTTGAATAAAAATATTGATGAGGTATGATTTTCTCCGATTCGACGGTTATGTGCGCTTTTTGCTATTTTCCCCTTTTACTAATATTTAAAAATTTCACGAAATGAAAATGATTACAGTCAATAATAACAAGTTTTTCAGTTCTTCGGAGGATCATTTTATTTTGTGGCTCAAGATGATTAGGATAATATAGGGACACTCGGAGTATCTTTGAAAAAAGCTAAAGTTTCATCAAAAAATTTTTGAGATATAGTGCCTATAGACAGACAGATGAGTGGGATCAAAATGGGGGTCTGTAAAAGGTTCATTCTATTGAATTTTCGAAAATGATACTTCCCGCATTTCGTTAAAAATTCTGTGTTTATATGAATCCGACTGAAGAACTTTTTCGCGTCGCAGTCAAATCAATTCTCTTCTGTAGGCTTCCTCTTATAACTATAAAAATATCAATATACTCTGCGTATTAATAATATGTCGACTGAGTATAGTTACCCAAAATTTTATTTTCTTAGCTGGTTTAGATTCGTAAATATAAAATACAGAAGTTTTTAATCTTCATCCGAAATACTACTAACGTAATATCGAATTTCGCCATTTGGTACTCGATCGTGTTTCGAAATGAGGTCAGTTTTCATAATTCAATTTTCGGCAATCGTTTCCAGATTGTATTATGACTTGTTGCGCCCCGATGATTTGTTTTTAGTTCCATCGCACGCTTCATGCATCATCAAAACGGTGCACATTTTATTTATAGTTTTCAGTGTAA
This sequence comes from Ocypus olens, assembly GCA_910593695.2. Taxonomy (NCBI): domain Eukaryota; kingdom Metazoa; phylum Arthropoda; class Insecta; order Coleoptera; family Staphylinidae; genus Ocypus; species Ocypus olens. The sequence goes on from OU343061.1 coordinate 4,465,992, forward strand.
ACTCAGACCTCCTGTTCCTTTATTTTACTTCCTGAAGATTAATCTGGACGCACGGCTCTTTCAGTGTCTCGTTAAGATCTAACGCGATAGCACGCAACTCAAATCTCCTCTGGTGTGTGAATATAATTATAGTTATTTTTAAATTACAAAAAAAAATTAAATTTGGATGAGACTAAGAACTATTATTAACGTATGTATATGCATGTATTTAGATGAGGTTTCACTCATTGTAATGTCTTTATTTAATACAAAAAATGTAATAATTTTATTGTAAGATGATACCTTATAAAATTATAGTGACATCTGACTTGGTGGTCTTTCTGCCCTATTTTACTTATTAAGCTCAAAACAATCAATTTCTTCATTCCAGTCATATTTTTGTTTCACACATTTCAGAAACTACATCAACAGTTAATTCTGTGTTGAATTTTTCCAAAAATTACTTTCAAAATACATAGTGTATTGCTTATATTGTTATAATTATTGTAATAGTCGTAATATTTTTCATTGTAAACTTGTTAATTCCAATCAGTTAATGTGGATTTTATGTAAAAAAAGAATACTAGATAATTATAGGAGCACATGCGTAAATTTTAATAATTATTTTAGATCATGCAAATTGGTTTTTATACCAAGTTAGATGATTTTATTAAAAATTAAAACATTTCACTCTCTTGATTACTAGAAAGTAAAAAAAATAAGTAATAATATGGTAGTATTTTCTCTACAAGAAATAAATTTACTCTTTTTCTCTGAATAGCCAATATTTGAACATTAAGAATTTAACATGGAAATCCCTATGGGATGTGAACCAATTGGTTACACAATTTTTGTTTTTGATTAAAATTTATAGCGGTTACAGATCCAATTCCTAGCAAATTTTTGGCAACTTCATTATCAATCACGAAGATTTTTCGTGATAGATAATGAAGTTGCCAAAAATTATCAATCAATAATTTTATCAAGTCTGGTATCATATAAATAAAAACTTCTATTTAAATAGCTTTAAGAATAGTAATATACAAATAAAGTGCTAATACTATTTCACATAAACCATGAATGTAACAATCATTATTCATCTAAAAGTCCCATACGTTAAGTAACCAAAATTTTGTTTAAAAATTTTATTTTTACACAGTTAAGGATATTGATGAAAATTGGCACCAAGAGGACCAATAGTGGTGGGATTGAATGTTTTCTCGAATACAGTAGGTTTATAAAGAATACGTAACTTGGTGAAATTAACAATGTGTTTGTAGTCATTTTTGATAGAAAACTAAAATAGCGTTTATCAGTGTTTATTGTCTATGGGTAAGTTCTTTACGTCACGCTTGTACTTTGTATTTCCATTTATAACTGTCATTAGTATTCATTGGTTAACGTTTTAGTCTAACTTATAGTACCGTGTGTTTCAAAAACGAATGAACCGCAGTGGCCTGTGAATTGAAATGCGAATGTCCTGATTAATGCTTTTTGCACAGTGATCAACATTTTTGAATGCTTAATCACATGCTTATTTCAATTCATAGACGACTGTTATTAATTTCTTTTTATATTTATATCTAGCAATAATGTATAAATTACTAATTAGAAATTTGAAAAAAAAAACACTTTAGACTGATATTCATGAATGTGAACACATTTTAGGAGAACCAAACATCATGGGATGCATGGAGATGGTTGCAACAGCTGGTTCCGTGTTTCTGCTAATCGCAACCCTGCCATTTTCATTATTCTTCTGTTTTAAGGTAAGTACCTTAAGAAATTAAACAACTTATTTTATTACAGAAAATAACACTCTTGTGCTGTTAGACAACAACATAATCTCGGACCATTCATAATTAGATTAGACGAATCCAGGTATAATGCATTAAACATGCATGAAAATCACCCGTAAGTTTACACTGGCACCAATAGATGTCGGCTTATGTATGAAATCTTTGACTGTATACTAATGGACTGCTATTCCCCCTCCATTTCCCATATGATCACTGCTCCAAAAGTTGTCCACGAGCTGGAGCCTGATATAAGTCCCGCCCCTGAGCCGAAAATGGAGCGTAATTTTAAAACCGGATAGAAAAAAAAATATTTCTCAATGTATTCATCAGCAACGCGGAGAATGCAAATGCGAGCATATTTCGGCAACTCGGGTCCACTTTCCTGCCTGTTCTTTACAAGCAAAGCATCAACCCATAATTTGCGAAGTTCCGGATTTGATGGAAATCTTATACAGAATTTTAGGTTATAAGTCAAAAGTCAACTGACTTGACTGTTAGCTGACGAGTATTATAACCGCGTTGGCATATTTACGTGGACGTATTGCAGCCTTTCGCATAGTAATATTTTGACATAGTGTGAATATTTGACAATATAAATGTTTATATATTCAAAGATGTGAATAAATTGCAGGGTATCACAATATGCAGTGCGAGCTCATAGAGTCATATGTCATAGACACAAAATAGCTACCAAACATGAAGTGGCGCTAGCAGTCCATAAGTATATAGTCAAAGTATGAAATGCATATAATTCAACAGTGAAGGCTCAGTTGCGCCCAAAACACTTGCGCCCACGTCAAAAATCGAGATACTTGCGCCCAGATGTGTGTTGAGGCAGTTGCAACCAGGCAGTGACGGTTCGCGGGTTTTTTTTCTGGTACGGCCGAGGAACAAGAGGTGGTAATACAGATAGGTAGGGTCAGTTGCAGAGACGGCTGGCTGCGTGACCTTACCTATCTGTATTACCACCTTTTGTTCCTCGGCCGTATCACACTGCACCCAGGACACTTGCGCCCAGAAACTGTCCATTACACTTTAGGTGAAGCCGTTATGAATGTATAAGAAGTAGTTATACGGGCTCGCTATGGTTGATGGCGGAGCGAAGCGGAGGCATCTATCGTCATTACTTGCAAGTTAATGGTTGCAAATGATAGGTGCTTATGCTAAAAGGTGACAGGTGACAGGTGACATTTGACATTGAAAGTGATCCGCCGGATGCGTATCTGGGCGCAAGTGTCCCGATCTTTGACTGCGGCGCATGGGTTTTGGGCGCAACGGACAGCAAACCAATTCAACAGCCTCCCAACATGCCTCTTGTACGGCAAGCATCCCCAAACTGTGACGCAACTATTGGAATCGCGGCTTGGCAAAGGGTTTCGTAAAGATGTCTGCCCTTTGTTCCTGTGATAGTAAATGTTGGACCGTCAGATCGCCCATTTCCACTCGCTCGCGGATGAAGTGACATTTCATATCGATGTATTTGTGGAACTCGCGATTTGCACTCATGTTGTCCAAATACAAACACTCCGGTTCTTCATTCAAAAGATCAAGTTCTTTCAAAAGTTTTTACCATATTGCTTCTTTCGCAGCTCCCAGTGCCGCAACGTATTCCACCTCTGTTATACTTAGGTATCTTTTGTCTCTGTGACGCCCATGAAACTGCTGCCTTAGACAAATAGAAGACGAAACCGGATGTTGTTCTTCTTGTTTCCATATCGCCGGCGTAATCAGTGTCAGAATATCTTGTCACTTTGTAGTTACAGGATAAAGTCTAGCCGCGCTATGAAGGCATCTTGGATCGCCCTCATTCGATGCGTCTCGAATGCCTGAGGTTCACAATAAGCGTTGGGTTGTATGCATATTTATTTCCAAAGTTATCTGTAACCTTTTAAGAACCACTGCTTTATAAATAGGAGCCGATACTACACCAATAGCTAGCAAGTAAAGTGTAAACGTTAATCACCTCAGATGCCTTCATAGCGCGGCCAGACTTTACCCATACTCGCCGTTCCAGACAAGCACTTCAAAATTCTCTTTGGCGCTTGCCAATGTGCTTCATTGTGTTGACTCAAAAATGCGCCGCATACGCAATGTCCGGCAGCGAGAAACATCAGCGGGAAACATCAGCGAGCCCACCATCTCGTGAAAAGGCACATTCTTTATCACCTGAAGCTCTTCCACCGGATACAATATCACATGCGGATCAGCAGGCACGCCAACCGCATTTACGTTTCTTCCAGCATATTTTTCCAACACGCGAGATGTGTGCAGATGGATAAATATTGTTTCTCGATTTGTACGCCCACAAAACTTCACTAATTTCCGCTTTTTATCTCGAACGAATTGCTCAAAGCGGGTCCAGGACAAAGTGCCGAATGCCCAAAGTGCCGATCGATATTTGGCCCAAAGTGCCGAACGACGACAAGCAACGTCGCATCGTTCGTCAACAAGGCGTCGGACCCGAATGCGAATCGGCAGTTTGGATATTCGGCACTTTGTCTTCGCACCGACCTATAAGTACCGATTCGACACTTTGGACATTCGGCACTTTGGGCAGGCCTCCTCAAAGCGTTTAAAACAGTTTCAATCGATTCATACGATTTAGACGCGACAAGACCGTGAGTGAGAAGCACTTCACATCCTTTATAGTTCCACGGAATATACATGTATCTCCCTCCCGTTGTCCAAAACCCAAAGTCTTGAGCACACTTCTAAATTTAGTATTCCAGCATCACGCTGCTTGTTTAAGACCGTACCACGACTTGCGTTTTCTTCTCATCATCGGTGACCATCAACCCCTCAGGAATTTCCAAAATGATATCCTCCTTCAGGTCCCTATAAAGGAATGCTGTCTTCACATCAAATTGCTACATTTCGAGATCAAGTTGCGTCACCAATGCAAGAAAAATTCTTATGGAATCATACCTTATACCCCTGCCACACAATCATCGAGTGGCATGGGAAATAGCAAGGAAAGGAGGCAGAGACGTAGCGTGGCAACATTACTCGTCATGACGCACATCATGCTCCTCGTCATTCCCACTGCTTCCTGTTTTGTCGGTTTCTTGGGCGCGAGTCAAAGGACTGGCAATATGAACGCGTACGACCTAATGCGGAGCGCTGCGATTAATTGCATTGCGCGAGTAGAGCAATGTGTAGGCAGAAAGGGCAACATGGTGGATTCGAACCATTCATTGTTCACAAGCTTCTTTATGAGAATTTTCCCATTGTTCATTAAAAAAAAAACGCAAGTGTGCCATGATTTTTTATTTAAAAAAATTTAAGTTGGTAACACATATTGAGGTTATGTTACTTGTGGCACGTTTTTACCGATAAATTCATTTGCTGTGTCAAATGACGCATAGAAGTCGTAGGAAATAAAAAAAAATAACTTTCAACTAGAAACGTTTTTTGCTGGTTGCTGTACACCATTGCGACCTAGGAATATTCGTGACTTTTAGAAAGATCTGACGTTTTGTATGTCAATTTCTAATATGCGTACCAACTCCTATTTAAAAAAAAAGGAGTTGGTATAAAAGGTCATGGCACTCTTGAGGTTTTTTTTAATGAACATACGATACTTCACACTCTCCGTCGTCGAGACCATGGAACCACCACTTGTTGACTTTAACTCAGTAAACCAATCGCGTCGTGACGTTGTGTGGTATGACGCTCCACTATCGATAAACGAGACTTCACTTCGGCTGAGATTCTGAATTTTCTTAACTGCTGTCGCACTCACATTCTAAACGTTATGCTCGTTCGTTACGTTCATTGAAATAAAAGCACAGTTTTGAGAGTCGTCTTTTGAGTGCTGTTTTTTATTGGAACATTCCCATGGAAAAATACCCCATTTTTTTGCACGAGTAACATTTTATCTCCGTTTTGTCCCTCTTTGACTTTCCTTTGTTCCTATTATGTTGCTCGGATTTGATACCTGCCTTCACGTTCATATAACAGCTTGGTTGTCTACGGTTAGGCGCGCTTCTTTGAGAAGCCGTTCTAGCAGACAATTGACTGTCTGCCTCGCAGGTTCAACACTGTCCCATGCAGTCTTTAGTGTATTATACTTCGGTGGTAAACTGCTCAAAATCTTTGCCACCACGACCACTTTTGAAACATTTTCACCCACGTCTGCTAGTTGACTCGCCATGTTTTGCACTTTTGCGATATGTTGCATGACCGAATCACTCATGTTCATGCGATACTCGTGGAAATGCTGCGTTAAGATCAGTCCGTTCGATTCCGACTTTTGTTCATGAATCACACTCAGCTTGGTCCACATTTCACGGCCACTTTTGCAGCTTAACGCATTCTACTTGGTTCGTTTTTAATGCTGTGCTGATTAAAAACATGACTCTCGCATCATCTTTCTTCCAAGCTTTTGCTTTGAGTTCCATTCATGATGTCGTTGACACCAACTGCTGTGAAAACGGCGTTCATTTTAACTTCCATAGTTGGAAATTAGTCCCATCCAACTTCGCTATTTTGCCGGAAGATATTTTGTTCGCCATCTGATCACTTACGCACGGCTACTTATCGCCACGCACAACTGTACTGTTCTTTTCTTCACACCAGTGACGGTTCGCGGGGTTTTTTCTGGTACGGCCGAGGAACAAAAGGTGGTAATACAGATAGGTGCGGTCACGCAGCCAGCCGTCTCTGCAACTGACCCTAACTATCTGTATTACCACCTCTTGTTCCTCGGCCGTACCAGAAAAAAACCCGCGAACCGTCACTGCTTCACACTATTATTTATCGCCACGCACTTTTCACACTGCTTAACCCTTGTTATATCGAAATCGTCTTTCTGTGTTCTCAGCTTCGCGCTTGTTTCCCGAATCGCTCGCACGCAGATTTTTACACTGCGCAGTTGAATCGTGAGACAGGGCCCATAACCTGTTGGCTATTTTGAATGACCCCGTGAGGGACACAACAGAAAACAATATCATTCACAAACAATGATTAAGAGTGGTTTAATTAGAACAGTTAATATGTGAATAGTGTGTTACATTACAAAAATAAAATAAATATCTCAATGAAACGAATAGCAAAACACGCGTATTCACAACTCGTTACTCACGAAGCGACCATCCTTCTGTAACGACACAATCTTACTCCATCGATTCTGCTCAGACTTGCTCTTACTACATGCATGAAAATTACTAGTTAGTTTACACGCGCACGAATAGATGTCGCCTGATGTATGAAATGCATTCTTCTACACTGATGTCTATACATACTGGAAGGGAAGCTAATGCGCCTTTCCCTGAAAATATTGTGTCAGGCGCAGAAGAAAGAGAAGGAAGAAGCGTAAGGGCTTTTCATCGCGGTCTAACACGTTACCGTATACCTGAAATCATAGCACCACGCAAACAATCTCGTTTACCTGTTGCTTCTACCTGTGAAAGGACGCTATCCGGACGAAATCTGTGTTTAATTATGTTTGTTCTGTAGAGTAAACGTAAAAATGATGGCTAATTGTGTAGCATATGGATGTAAAACCGTTTATTCGAAGGACCCAAATTTTCAGTTTCACTAAGTTTTTAAGTTTAAGTTTTTATGTAGTATTTATTTTTGTTTCACACATTTGAATAGTACACGGGAATAATCAGAGTTCATTTTGCTTGAAAGCAAAACGGCAGATACAGATTTTACAGAAAAATAATTAGCATTCATATTTTATATGATATATGTTCATATGAACTTTTCTTCATAAAATGACCTTCGGAATTACACCCTGAAATATTAGCACGCCATTAAGGAACACTCTGTATTTTGTATTGTTGTGTTCACAAAATTATACTTGCTACTTTATATATTTTTCTATTTCAAAGTTGTCTAATTTTATTTCATAATTTGTGTATTTTGTATGTGTTCACACAATTGTACTTGCTGCTTTGTATATTTTGTATGTGTTCGCTAAATTGTACTTGCTACATTTTTGTAATTCTATTGCATTTTAATATACATAAATGTGTGTCCTGATTTTGTAGTTGTAGTGTGACTTTATTTTCAAAATAATTACCTATCCACATGAGTTTCCATATAGACACAATTATCAGTAGGTATAACAAGGGTACCAAGCAGTACCTCATAAAATACAAATTTTACAGGAGACAAAAAATCTACAAGAGCAGATATATTAATAACAAAAAAATATATTATTTCTAATTGAAGTAGAAACTATATTTTTAAATTAGATTTGCTATTTTTTGTTATTATTAAATCTGCTCATATCCTTTCTTTGTCTCTCTTGTAAAATTTATATGTTTGTACTGTCTTGAGACCACCTAAAACGCGAATCGCGCGATCTTCGCGATTTTTGTCCCATATACGGCATTGAGTAAGAGCGAGACAGCAAGCCCTTACGTCGGCGGGTTGCATACTTTTCACATTAGGCTCAATCGTCCGGCATATAGCATCCCTTCCAGTATGTATAGAGTTCAGGGTTCTACTAGTAACAACATTCCTTCTGCAAATTCGTTCGCGCTTATTTCAAAATCAAATGTTTTAACAGTTAAATGGCGGCTCGTGGAACATGTTGATGGTAGAGCCACCTCCTTTTTTGAAGAAAGAAAGAACGATTTATCTTCCTAGACCAAAGTAACTTGCGAAAAAAGTGTTTTAAGAATTAATTAAAAACTCTTGCTGAGCTTGAAACTACAGGTGGTGACTTGGCTCCTTGGCTCTGTATAACGAGCCGTTCCTGGTTAAATATGATGGAATTTACGAAATTTCTGTTTCAACTTGTATGAGGACCAATTTTAATTAATTGATATGTTCCGTTACATAGATTAGCAGAGTTTATAGAACGTTTTGATTCCGTTTAAAGTTTGCAAATGGAGAATTAAAGAAGCATTTGATCAAACTAAGCTTAATCAAGTTTCTAAGTCTCGACTACAGTCGACATTTTAGGTCATCTGTTGAGTGGCATCGAACAATCCTCGCCCTAAAATCCATTCCTATGCAGTCACTTTCATCTGGTGTTATCTCTCCAGTAGTAAATCTGCGATGTTATTCACTGAAATAACAAAAATCTTCGCCGGCAACAACTCCAACAGTTGCCTGGAATAATGACATAAGCAATAATATTCCACTTTTCTCAGGGATGTGAAGACTTTCACTTGTTGTCCTGATTCATACGTCAAATAGGGGTGTGAAGACTTTCAATTGTTCCTGGTTCATACTTCACATACCTGTTGTACGCCAATTAGTAAAACCTGCTAACATAGCTAAGGTGATCCAATACTATTTGCTTTAAATTTCTTCTACAGATCAAGTCAAGTACTTGAATGTATTATCCTAATTCGGAACCAATAACAAATTATAATACTTCAGTTGTATCTGTCCTCTTCCACCAACAATTGCAACTAAAACCTTTCGCCTTTTATTTTTTTTTTTAATTTTAGGTAGTGCAGGAATATGAAAGAGCAGTAATATTTCGACTTGGTAGATTAAGAACTGGTGGTGCAAGAGGACCGGGGATGTTTTTCATACTACCATGCGTTGACAGCTATAGAAAAGTGGACTTACGGACAGTTTCATTTGATGTTCCCCCACAAGAGGTAAATTTTTTAATGCATGTCATGAAACTAGTTAACTAAAAATATAAATTCTGTAGTAAAATGAATAGTTTCAAGATTTGTTTATCTCGTTCATTTTTTTATTAAGGTTAAAAAACAATAAATATATGTTTACTTGATTTGCAGGCTCTTACAAAAGATTCAGTCACTGTAACAGTAGACGCTGTGGTCTACTACAGAATTCAAGATCCCCTGAACGCTGTTATACAAATTACAAATTACAGGTAAAGTAAATCATACATACAGGGTGTTTCGACGCTCTGTGAATAGTCAACAACTGGGTTATTAATCAAAATATCAAAAATTCGTTGTACAAAAGTTGTGTAAAATATTTTTTCTACGTCCATTATAAAATGTACAGTTTTTTTCATTAATTTGGGTTCATAAAGTATGTGATTCCTGAACCCTACAAACAGCGTAAAAAAAAGTGCTATGACGGTTCATTTTTTCACTCTTTTGCGTGAAAAAAAGTGCCGTAGCGGTTCATTTTTTAACGCTACTATAAAATTGTTTGTGCAAAGTGTCTCATGAACGCGGTCGCAACACTCCGCGAGTTCCGCCGATAAATGTCAATCATTCGTTTCCGATCAAGAAAACTTGATGATTATTATTTTCTTCATTTAAAAAAAGTATTATTACTCATAAAAAATAATCAAGGTTTTATCGAATTTATTTAAAGTTACGGACGTAGAAAAAAAATTGTATGAAACTCGAGAGAAAAACAACTTTTTTTCAATTGTAGGAATTGCCGCACTCGCCTTCGGCTCGTGTGGCAATCTTTCCTACTCGTGAAAAAAGTACTACTTTACTCACTTGTTGCATAAATAACTATTTTCGCATCTTATTAAATAATATAAACGTTGTTAAATCGTTTTTGATTGAGAAAGTTGTCCATTACTCGGTCCAATCATTTTCTCCACAGGTGACGTCCAATCAAATGATAGCGGTTTCATTGCCCAACAGGTTTCAGCCAATGGCAGGACGACGATTTGACTTTCTCAAAAGTTTAGCTGTTACTATGGTCACGATTTGTTTTTTGTCAGCGAACTGTCGCAATTTCCAAATAGAAAAATTATTCGTTATAATTTTATAACAATTATAATTTTATTTATTATAAACAGAAAAATCTTTAGGTAATTAGTTAATATGATGCCAAAAAGTATAGTATTAAATAATTTACTATAGTTTGAGATAAGCGGTATAAAATATAATAATGTTGCCATAATAAAACTTTCAAAACTGATGTTTATCTTTAATCGGATAATGAGCTGTTGTTATTTATGTATGGCCTCCTTTCTGGCTAATAACAATATGTAATATTAAAGTAACTTGAAAAACTGGATAGCAATATTTAATCTACAAATGTACTTTTTTTTAAGCAATTCCACAAGACTTTTAGCCATGACCACTTTGAGGAATATCTTGGGAACAAGAAGCCTAGCAGAAATATTATCCGATCGTGAAGCAATTTCACATGCAATGCAAACATCTTTGGATATAGCCACCGACTCGTGGGGTGTTAAAGTTGAAAGAGTAGAAATGTAAGTTTCAAATATTTCACATGAATGAACTTAGTTCTTTAATTTGTAAAGCAAATGAATATCCCAACTTCGCACGGTTATTGAAAGAAAACTAAACAAAGTACAAGCTTCAAAGATAACACCGGTGGATTGGTTGCCGAGGACTCCAGAACCTTGCTCTTCAATAACCTCCTCGCAGCCCTGACATCACTCCGTGTGGTTTCTTTTTTCAGGTGTTTGATCCAAATGACGTTGCTTCATTCGAGCCCAACTCACCTGACCCTTCCAGCATTAGCTTAGTTCTGTCTAATTCAAAACATTGTTTTAGAAAAGATGTAAGCTTGCCCACGCAGCTCCAGCGAGCGATGGCAACCGAGGCGGAAGCAACTCGAGAAGCCCGAGCCAAAGTAATCGCCGCCGAAGGAGAAATGAAAGCCTCTCATGCCCTTAGAGATGCTGCAAATGTCATACATCAAAGTCCAGCAGCTATGCAGGTATTTCAAATTTTTTTGAAAGAAAACAACAAAATATTAATACCAATAAATTTATTTCCAGCTACGATACTTACAAACTCTGAATAATATTTCTGCCGAGAAAAACTCAACAGTAATTTTCCCACTACCAATGGATCTAATTATACCATTCATGGGCAGACAACCTCAAAACAACTGTTAAATTGCATAGATATATTTAATAAAGTGATATAGAGATACAATTTTAAAAAATGTTATGAAATAAGTTATTATACCATCACCTAAAATAATAGGCATTGTATGAAAAAAAGTATATTCGCGAATTGTAAAAGTGGTGTAAACATCAATAGATCCCTTTTTGGAACCGCAAGGCCATACTGTTAGTAGGTGGTGGTTTTCTGTAGCATGGAACTTTTAAAGATCTCTCCAGGTCTTTATAGAAAGGTTTAGGAATATCGAAAGTGAAACATTCTCGGCCCACGTCGTATACAAATCTTTTTGGTGAACACGTCGAGCTTCTGGTGGTGTTCTTCGGGGAAACATTAAAGCTTCTTCTTGGCGAAGACGGCTGGGTGGGTAAAGAACACATGCTTGAATTGTTAGATGCTGAAGAAGGCTTTCTAGAGGCCAAAGTTGATAGCAAATGCGTGCTAACTGGTTTGGAACAAGTTTTACATCTACTTAGGCCGAATACATCGGGATTTTTCGGAATGGGCTGAAGCCGGTCGTTCAGGGTGTATTCGTGTTCGCAGCGATGCACCGGTATTGACTTATCAAGATTAATTTCGCTCGAATGGCATTCGAAGAAATTCTTGTTGCGGAATTCGATCAAATCTTTGGTTACCTCGGTAGTTTTCGCACGGTTACTCGATTTTCCGCAATTATATTTTTCCGTCGAATGAATCGATTGATTACACTTACGATCCTCCTGCATTTCCTCTTCCAGTTTTGCCAGTTGGGATTTCAGGTTTAGAAAATAGTTGGCTGAACAGTTTTCGTAGTTTTGTCTGCGTTTCGTGTACGCATCGAAGACGGCGCGTTTCCTCGATGGCGGCGAGTATTTCAGGAAAACCGAATGTACGTCTGAGTTATTGCAAGTTGCAGCTTTTATCGGGCCTTGGCACGCACAGTGGTCCACCTCATTATCGCATCTAAATAAGGGCGCTACAGGGACCGCATTGCAATAGCACGAAGTGCACGCTCTTCTACAAACCGCGTGCGGCGGCCGACTTTTTGAAAAAATCATCCGTCTCGGTTCCTCATCCTCCTCCTCCTCCTCCTCCTCATCTTCAGAAGAACACCTGTCCTCGGCTTCCGAATCGTTGGATGTTGAGCTTTGCAGCGCCGAACAGACATTAGTGGAGTCGTTCCGTCTCGACCAACAGGTGGAATTTCCAGGGCTATAATTAGGGGGGTTTATTGTGCGGAATTTTAATGTGTGTGTTCGCTTACCGAGAGCAGCATTTCGGTTGGTGTTTGGAGGAGACAATGGTTTTCTTCGGGCACTTCGTTCGCATTTCACTTGACGTTCATGAATGGATTTACACGGGAGTTTCACCTCAGGGTCCGTTGCTAGGCGACTTTCATTCCAAACACGCGCTTGGCTACAAACAAATAGTAATGATTATGTCCATATTAAATATTATTGAAAGTAATGACGTGTTCGCATGTAACGAAATCAATTATTATCAAATAATATCGTCGTAGACTATCGAACATGTAATCGTAATATAACAGTGGTTATGGATTAATTTCAACTGCATTAGACTTAGTAAGGCGTACGAGTTTTAATTTGTTAATTTCCCAGTTTCTCCATGGAAAAATATATTTATAATCAATAAACTTCATATTCAGTCCGCGCCTAAAGTATGGAATAAATTCAGTAAAATGTTTTGGGAAAAAATCCTCGAACAGGTCGATTCTCTTTGATAAAAATACACACTTTAACTCGAAAAATGTCTTATGTAAGAAGGCAACATTTTTGTACTGCCTGTTGAACAATGAAACGATCTCTCAAAATCAAGATCAAAAATTGGGGATTACCATTTAAAAACAAAATGGATGACGTCATTACTCAAATGACCACTTCCGGTGTACGAAATTTTACCAAAAACTTTTCAGTTCTTCGGATTATCAAATAAGACTTATGTTCAAAGTTCCATATCAATTGCTCTATTAGTTTTTGAGATACAGCGCGCACAGACACACACACAGACACATTTTTTTTCAGAAATTGTTAAAATGGCATCTAGGGACCCCAAAACAAATATTTCAGAAAAAAAAATTTGAAAAAATTTTCACGATCGCAATACTTCTCGTACTTCGTAACGGAGAGTAAAAATGTTTGATCTCAGAAAGATTTAAAAAAACTCATGACGGTTCTTAATGACGGAAAAAAGCCTGTAAAGTAATTATTTTCGGAAAAAAAAGTTTTGGTCATTTGATCATTTTCGCCATTTTTTTCCATAGTATTACTCGGGAAAAAATGCGAACAAAAAATGTTGTGTGTAATGTGTGTGTTTGTGTGTTCAACTTGATATGATATGATTCCGAAAATTGGACTTTATTGCATTTAGTTAAATGGAACTTATAGTATAAGTTAAAATTATTTTGTCTTTACGACTAAAACTCCGGTCAACGTTTTTTAACTATTTTCAGGTGGATATTTTTCCAAGCCTTGGTGAATATTATAAATAAAACCTAATACCCTAATAATTTCCTACCATTTTTGTGACCCAATAAAATAATTGAAACGCATCCACGAATTGCACAAAGATTGACAGGATAAGAAGAAGCAAGAGGTATTTGTGACCGTCACAAGAAACCGGCTCCCTAGAGAAGATAGTCGACCCCTCCAACATCTTCTAGAGATATGACCACGGCAAATTTTGGGCGCACCACCCACAAAAGCAACGGCCCTTTTCAGGGCCAAAAAAACTAACTAATTCTAAGATTCTTCTTTGTCAATGAATGAATGAATGAATGAATGACTGCATGTTTTTAAACAATGAAAGACCAAAGTACTCTCATAATAAATATTGAATAATATTAGCCAAGATTATCAAAAGAAAAAGAGTTGTTTTTCACATCAAAAATCGATCGCAAATTTACGGTTCAGAATGTGTACCATAATTTAATTTCGACAATTTTTCACGATTTGTAACAGGAGACCAGGAACGAAAAGAATAATTTTGCACTTCAAAAATCGAACGAAAATTTACGGTTCAGAATGTGTACCATTAATAAATTTCGACAATTTTTCACGATTTGTAACTGGAGACCATAAACGAAAAGAATAATTTTGCACTTCAAAAATCGATCAAAAATTTACGGTTCAGAATGTGTACCCTAAATTAATTTCGACAATTTTTCACGATTTGTAACAGGAGACCAGGAACCAAAAGAGTAATTTTGCACTTCAAAAATCGATCGAAAATTTACAGTTCAGAATGTGTACCCTAAATTAATTTCGACAATTTTTCACGATTTGTAACAGGAGACCAGGAACGAAAAGAGTAATTTTGCACTTCAAAAATCGATCGAAAATTTACAGTTCAGAATGTGTACCCTAAATTAATTTCGACAATTTTTCACGATTTGTAACAGGAGAACAGGAACGAAAAGAGTAATTTTGCACTTCAAAAATCGATCGAAAATTCACAGTTCAGAATGTGTACCCTAATTTAATTTCGACAATTTTTCACGATTTGTAACAGGAGACCAGGAACGAAAAGAGTAATTTTGCACTTCAAAAATCGATCGAAAATTTACGGTTCAGAATGTGTACCCTAAATTAATTTCGACAATTTTTCACGATTTGTAACAGGAGACCAGGAACGAAAAGAGTAATTTTGCACTTCAAAAATCGATCGAAAATTTACGGTTCAGAATGTGTACCCTAAATTAATTTCGACAATTTTTCACGATTTGTAACAGGAGACCAGGAACGAAAAGAGTAATTTTGCACTTCAAAAATCGATCATAAATTTACGGTTCAGAATGTGTACCCTAAATTAATTTCGACAATTTTTCAAGATTTGTAACAGGAGATCAGGAACGAAAAGAGTAATTTTGCACTCCAAAAATCGATCATAAATTTACGGTTCAGAATGTGTACCCTAATTTAATTTCGACAATTTTTCACGATTTGTAACAGGAGACCAGGAACGAAAAGAGTAATTTTGCACTTCAAAAATCGATCATAAATTTACAGTTCAGAATGTGTACCCTAATTTAATTTCGACAATTTTTCACGATTTGTAACAGGAGACCAGGAACGAAAAGAGTAATTTTGCACTTCAAAAATCGATCGAAAATTCACAGTTCAGAATGTGTACCCTAAATTAATTTCGACAATTTTTCACGATTTGTAACAGGAGACCAGGAACGAAAAGAGTAATTTTGCACTTCAAAAATCGATCATAAATTTACGGTTCAGAATGTGTACCCAAAATTAATTTCGACAATTTTTCACGATTTGTAACAGGAGATCAGGAACGAAAAGAGTAATTTTGCACTTCAAAAATCGATCGAAAATTCACAGTTCAGAATGTGTACCCTAAATTAATTTCGACAATTTTTCACGATTTGTAACAGGAGACCAGGAACGAAAAGAGTAATTTTGCACTTCAAAAATCGATCATAAATTTACGGTTCAGAATGTGTACCCTAAATTAATTTCGACAATTTTTCAAGATTTGTAACAGGAGATCAGGAACGAAAAGAGTAATTTTGCACTCCAAAAATCGATCATAAATTTACGGTTCAGAATGTCTACCCTAAATTAATTTCGACAATTTTTCAAGATTTGTAACAGGAGATCAGGAACGAAAAGAGTAATTTTTCACTTCAAAAATCGATCGAAAATTTACGGTTCAGAATGTGTACCCTAAATTAATTTCGACAATTTTTCACGATTTGTAACAGGAGACCAGGAACGAAAAGAGTAATTTTGCACTTCAAAAATCGATCAAAAATTTACGGTTCAGAATGTCTACCCTAAATTAATTTCGACAATTTTTCACGATTTGTAACAGGAGATCAGGAACGAAAAGAGTAATTTTGCACTTCAAAAATCGATCGAAAATTTACGGTTCAGAATGTCTACCCTAAATTAATTTCAACAATTTTTCACGATTTGTAACAGGAGACCAGGAACGAAAAGAGTAATTTTGCACTTCAAAAATCGATCAAAAATTTACGGTTCAGAATGTCTACCCTAAATTAATTTCGACAATTTTTCACGATTTGTAACAGGAGATCAGGAACGAAAAGAGTAATTTTGCACTTCAAAAATCGATCGAAAATTTACGGTTCAGAATGTCTACCCTAAATTAATTTCGACAATTTTTCACGATTTGTAACAGGAGACCAGAAACGAAAAGAGTAATTTTGCACTTCAAAAATCGATCAAAAATTTACGGTTCAGAAAGTCTACCCTAAATTAATTTCGACAATTTTTCACGATTTGTAACAGGAGACCAGGAACGAAAAGAGTAATTTTGCACTTCAAAAATCGATCAAAAATTTACGGTTCAGAAAGTCTACCCTAAATTAATTTCGACAATTTTTCACGATTTGTAACAGGAGACCAGGAACGAAAAGAGTAATTTTGCACTTCAAAAATCGATCAAAAATTTACGGTTCAGAATGTCTACCCTAAATTAATTTCGACAATTTTTCAAGATTTGTAACAGGAGACCAGGAACAAAAAGAGTAATTTTGCACTTCAAAAATCGATCAAAAATTTACGGTTCAGAATGTCCACCCTAAATTAATTTCGACAATTTTTCACGATTTGTAACAGGAGACCAGGAACGAAAAGAGTAATTTTGCACTTCAAAAATCGATCGAAAATTTACGGTTCAGAATGTCCACCCTAAATTAATTTCGACAATTTTTCAAGATTTGTAACAGGAGACCAGGAACGAAAAGAGTAATTTTTCACTTCAAAAATCGATCGAAAATTTACGGTTCAGAATGTGTACCCTAAATTAATTTCGACAATTTTTCAAGATTTGTAACAGGAGACCAGGAACGAAAAGAGTAATTTTTCACTCAAAAATCGATCGAAAATTTACGGTTCAGAATGTGTACCCTAAATTAATTTCGACAATTTTTCACGATTTGTAACAGGAGACCAGGAACGAAAAGAGTAATTTTGCACTTCAAAAATCGATCAAAAATTTACGGTTCAGAATGTCTACCCTAAATTAATTTCGACAATTTTTCACGATTTGTAACAGGAGATCAGGAACGAAAAGAGTAATTTTGCAGTTCAAAAATCGATCAAAAATTTACGGTTCAGAATGTCTACCCTAAATTAATTTCGACAATTTTTCACGATTTGTAACAGGAGATCAGGAACGAAAAGAGTAATTTTGCACTTCAAAAATCGATCGAAAATTTACGGTTCAGAATGTCTACCCTAAATTAATTTCGACAATTTTTCACGATTTGTAACAGGAGATCAGGAACGAAAAGAGTAATTTTGCACTTCAAAAATCGATCAAAAATTTACGGTTCAGAATGTCTACCCTAAATTAATTTCGACAATTTTTCACGATTTGTAACAGGAGACCAGGAACGAAAAGAGTAATTTTGCAATTCAAAAATCGATCAAAAATTTACGGTTCAGAATGTCTACCCTAAATTAATTTCGACAATTTTTCACGATTTGTAACAGGAGACCAGGAACGAAAAGAGTAATTTTGCACTTCAAAAATCGATCAAAAATTTACGGTTCAGAATGTCTACCCTAAATTAATTTCGACAATTTTTCAAGATTTGTAACAGGAGACCAGGAACGAAAAGAGTAATTTTGCACTTCAAAAATCGATCGAAAATTGACGGTTCAGAATGTCTACCCTAAATTAATTTCGACAATTTTTCAAGATTTGTAACAGGAGACCAGGAACGAAAAGAGTAATTTTGCACTTCAAAAATCGATCGAAAATTGACGGTTCAGAATGTCTACCCTAAATTAATTTCGACAATTTTTCAAGATTTGTAACAGGAGACCAGGAACGAAAAGAGTAATTTTGCACTTCAAAAATCGATCAAAAATTTACGGTTCAGAATGTCTACCCTAAATTAATTTCGACAATTTTTCAAGATTTGTAACAGGAGACCAGGAACGAAAAGAGTAATTTTGCACTTCAAAAATCGATCAAAAATTTACGGTTCAGAATGTCTACCCTGAATTAATTTCGACAATTTTTCAAGATTTGTAACAGGAGACCAGGAACGAAAAGAGTAATTTTGCACTTCAAAAATCGATCGAAAATTTACGGTTCAGAATGTCTAGCCTAAATTAATTTCGACAATTTTTCAAGATTTGTAACAGGAGACCAGGAACGAAAAGAATAATTTTGCACTCCAAAAATCGATCGAAAATTGACGGTTCAGAATGTCTACCCTAAATTAATTTCGACAATTTTTCAAGATTTGTAACAGGAGACCAGGAACGAAAAGAATAATTTTGCACTTCAAAAATCGATCAAAAAATTACGGCTCAGAATGTCTACCCTAAATTACTTTCGACAATTTTTCACGATTTGTAACAGGAGACCAGGAACGAAAAGAATAATTTTGCACTCCAAAAATCGATCGAAAATTTACGGTTCAGAATGTCTACCCTAAATTAATTTCGACAATTTTTTAAGATTTGTAACAGGAGACCAGGAACGAAAAGAGTAATTTTGAACTTCAAAAATCGATCGAAAATTTACGGTTCAGAATGTCTACCCTAAATTAATTTCGACAATTTTTCAAGATTTGTAACAGGAGACCAGGAACGAAAAGAATAATTTTGCACTCCAAAAATCGATCGAAAATTTACGGTTCAGAATGTCCACCCTAAATTAATTTCGACAATTTTTCAAGATTTGTAACAGGAGACCAGGAACGAAAAGAGTAATTTTGCTCTTCAAAAATCGATCGAAAATTTACGGTTCAGAATGTCTACCCTAAATCAATTTCGACAATTTTTCAAGATTTGTAACAGGAGACCAGGAACGAAAAGAGTAATTTTGCACTTCAAAAATCGATCAAAAATTTACGGTTCAGAATGTCTACCCTAAATTAATTTCGACAATTTTTCAAGATTTGTAACAGGAGACCAGGAACGAAAAGAGTAATTTTGCACTTCAAAAATCGATCAAAAATTTACGGTTCAGAATGTCTACCCTAAATTAATTTCGACAATTTTTCACGATTTGTAACAGGAGATCAGGAACGAAAAGAGTAATTTTGCACTTCAAAAATCGATCGAAAATTTACGGTTCAGAATGTCTACCCTAAATTAATTTCGACAATTTTTCAAGATTTGTAACAGGAGACCAGGAACGAAAAGAGTAATTTTGCACTTCAAAAATCGATCAAAAATTTACGGTTCAGAATGTCTACCCTAAATTAATTTCGACAATTTTTCAAGATTTGTAACAGGAGACCAGGAACGAAAAGAGTAATTTTGCACTTCAAAAATCGATCAAAAATTTACGGTTCAGAATGTCTACCCTAAATTAATTTCGACAATTTTTCAAGATTTGTAACAGGAGACCAGGAACGAAAAGAGTAATTTTGCACTTCAAAAATCGATCAAAAATTTACGGTTCAGAATGTCTACCCTAAATTAATTTCGACAATTTTTCAAGATTTGTAACAGGAGACCAGGAACGAAAAGAGTACTTTTGCACTTCAAAAATCGATCAAAAATTTACGGTTCAGAATGTCTACCCTAAATTAATTTCGACAATTTTTCAAGATTTGTAACAGGAGACCAGGAACGAAAAGAGTAATTTTGCACTTCAAAAATCGATCAAAAATTTACGGTTCAGAATGTCTACCCTAAATTAATTTCGACAAGTTTTCACGATTTGTAACAGGAGATCAGGAACGAAAAGAGTAATTTTGCACTCCAAAAATCGATCGAAAATTGACGGTTCAGAATGTCTACCCTAAATTAATTTCGACAATTTTTCAAGATTTGTAACAGGAGACCAGGAACGAAAAGAATAATTTTGCACTTCAAAAATCGATCAAAAAATTACGGCTCAGAATGTCTACCCTAAATTACTTTCGACAATTTTTCACGATTTGTAACAGGAGACCAGGAACGAAAAGAATAATTTTGCACTCCAAAAATCGATCGAAAATTTACGGTTCAGAATGTCTACCCTAAATTAATTTCGACAATTTTTTAAGATTTGTAACAGGAGACCAGGAACGAAAAGAGTAATTTTGAACTTCAAAAATCGATCGAAAATTTACGGTTCAGAATGTCTACCCTAAATTAAAAAAAAAAAGAGTAATTTTGCTCTTCAAAAATCGATCGAAAATTTACGGTTCAGAATGTCCACCCTAAATTAATTTCGACAATTTTTCAAGATTTGTAACAGGAGACCAGGAACGAAAAGAGTAATTTTGCTCTTCAAAAATCGATCGAAAATTTACGGTTCAGAATGTCTACCCTAAATTAATTTCGACAATTTTTCACGATTTGTAACAGGAGATCAGGAACGAAAAGAGTAATTTTGCTCTTCAAAAATCGATCGAAAATTTACGGTTCAGAATGTCTACCCTAAATTAATTTCGACAATTTTTCAAGATTTGTAACAGGAGACCAGGAACGAAAAGAGTAATTTTGCACTTCAAAAATCGATCAAAAATTTACGGTTCAGAATGTCTACCCTAAATTAATTTCGACAAGTTTTCACGATTTGTAACAGGAGATCAGGAACGAAAAGAGTAATTTTGCACTCCAAAAATCGATCGAAAATTGACGGTTCAGAATGTCTACCCTAAATTAATTTCGACAATTTTTCAAGATTTGTAACAGGAGACCAGGAACGAAAAGAATAATTTTGCACTTCAAAAATCGATCAAAAATTTACGGTTCAGAATGTCTACCCTAAATTACTTTCGACAATTTTTCACGATTTGTAACAGGAGACCAGGAACGAAAAGAATAATTTTGCACTCCAAAAATCGATCGAAAATTTACGGTTCAGAATGTCTACCCTAAATTAATTTCGACAATTTTTTAAGATTTGTAACAGGAGACCAGGAACGAAAAGAGTAATTTTGAACTTCAAAAATCGATCGAAAATTTACGGTTCAGAATGTCTACCCTAAATTAAAAAAAAAAAGAGTAATTTTGCTCTTCAAAAATCGATCGAAAATTTACGGTTCAGAATGTCCACCCTAAATTAATTTCGACAATTTTTCAAGATTTGTAACAGGAGACCAGGAACGAAAAGAGTAATTTTGCTCTTCAAAAATCGATCGAAAATTTACGGTTCAGAATGTCTACCCTAAATTAATTTCGACAATTTTTCACGATTTGTAACAGGAGATCAGGAACGAAAAGAGTAATTTTGCTCTTCAAAAATCGATCGAAAATTTACGGTTCAGAATGTCTACCCTAAATTAATTTCGACAATTTTTCACGATTTGTAACAGGAGATCAGGAACGAAAAGAGTAATTTTGCTCTTCAAAAATCGATCGTAAATTTACGGTTCAGAATGTCTACCCTAAATTAATTTCGACAATTTTTCACGATTTGTAACAGGAGACCAGGAACGAAAAGAGTAATTTTGCTCTTCAAAAATCGATCGAAAATTTACGGTTCAGAATGTCTACCCCAAATTAATTTCGACAATTTTTCACGATTTGTAACAGGAGATCAGGAACGAAAAGAGTAATTTTGCTCTTCAAACATCGATCGAAAATTTACGGTTCAGAATGTGTACCCTAAATTAATTTCGACAATTTTTCACGATTTGTAACAGGAGACCATAAATGAAAGGAGTAATTTTGCATTTCAAAAATCGATCGAAAATTTACGGTTCAGAATGTGTACCATAATTTACTTTCGACAATTTTTTACGATTTGTAACAGGAGACCAGGAACGAAAAGAGTAATATTGCTCTTCAAAAATTGATCAAAAATTTACGGTTCAGAATGTGTACCTAAATTAATTTCGACAATTTTTCACGATTTGTAACAGGAGACCATAAACGAAAAGAGTAATTTTGCACTCCAAAAATCGATCGAAAATTTACTGTTCAGAATGTGTACCCTAAAATAATTTCAACAATTTTTCACGATTTGTATCAGGAGACCATAAACGAAAAGAGTAATTTTGCACTCCAAAAATCGATCGAAAATTTACTGTTCAAAATGTCTACCCTAAATTAATTTCGACAATTTTTCAAGATTTGTAACAGGAGATCAGGAATGAAAAGAGTAATTTTGCACTTTAAAAATCGATCGAAAGTTTACTGTTCAGAATGTCTACCTTAAATTAATTTCGAAACATTTTCACGATTTGTAACATAAAATGTAATCTAGTTAATACTTATTGATCAGCCCGACACCTGAGTAATTTGTATTTATTAATTAGTACTGAATTATGTTTTGAGGAATAAAGTGAAAATAAGATTTCTAGGCGAAATTTAAGTCGTTAGTTTGTCCGGTCATTGACAGATGGCGCGTCATGTGTCGATTGATGAATAAATGTTCGGTGTAGATTGGGTGGCATATATACAAGCACTTTAACAAGTCATAACCAGTTAATATATTTTTAATATCAACAATATTTATATATCGCCAATTTTCATTGTATAATTTTTTTTTGTTGTTCAAGTATGACTTGGTAAATCCGAATTGAAAAAATTCAAAACGAAAATAAATACATGAATAATGTATATATATTACACGAAAGTGCGAACATTGTACTGCAGTATAATAAAAGTATTAGGAATTTAGAAATTAGATGTGATTAATGATTTGATATTTTCTTAACACTTGCAAAACCTTCGTTTGAAGTCCAATGATTGGAGAGTGGGATAGTGCCCACCCACCGCCCTTCATTTTCACTTTAATCTAACCCAGAAAACACTGTTTTATGAACCAAATTTCTTAGACAGATGACGAGAGATGTGATAATTTAAGAAGCACAAAGAAAGAGTGTTTGTTGAATTTTGTTAATGAAACCAGGGATGGTGGGTGGGCCCTATCGCACCCTCCAACCTTTTGAACACGCCCAAGATTTTCTTGAAATAATAAAGTTTGTTATAAGCTCAGAAAACCGTTTGATTATTTTTTTTTCTTATCAATTAATTTACACTTGCAAAACCCTCGCTTATGTTCTAATGATTGGAGAGTGGAATAGTGCCCACCCACCACCCTTCATTTTCACTTTAGCCTAACCTAGAAAACACTGTTTTATGAACGAAATTTCTTAGACATATCACGAGAGATGTAATAATTTCAGAAGCACAAAGAAAGAGAGTTTGTGGATTTTTTAAATTAAACCAGGGGTGGTGGGTGGGTCCTATCCCACCCTCCAACCTTTTGAATACGCCCAAGATTTTCTTGAAACAATAAAGTTTGTCAGATGCTCAGAAAACCGTTGGATTATTTTCTTATCAATTAATTTACACTTACAAAACCCTCGTTTGTGTTCTAATGATTGGAGAGTGGGATAGGGCCCACCCACCGCCCTTTGTCTCTACTTAAACCTAACCTAGAAAACACTGTTTGATGAACCAAATTGTTTAGACAGATCACGAGAGATAATAATTTCAGAAGCACAAAGAGAGAGCGTTTGTGGAATTTTTTAATGAAATCAGGGGTGGCCGGTGGGCCCTATCCCATCCTCCAGCCTTTTCAACACTCCCCAGAGTTTCTATAAATGAAACCGTTTGTCAAATGCCCTGAAAACTTTAAAATTATTTTCTTAACACTTGCAAAACCTTCGTTTGTGTTCCAATGATTGGAGGGCGTGATAGTACTCACCCACCACCCTTCGTCTCTACTTAAACCTAACCTAGAAAACACTGTTTGAGGAAACTAATTTTTTATTTAGATCACGAAAGTTTTAATGGTTTCAGAAGCATGAAAAAAGATCGTTTGAGAGAAAAATTTAAATGAAACAAAGGTGAGTGGGTGGGTGGTCCCTAACCCACCCTACAGCATTTTGAGCACACCCTAAAGTTTCTGTAAATGAAAACGTTTGTCAAAGGATTAGAAAACCGTTTGATTTATACCTGTAAAACCCTCGCTTGTGTTCTAATGATCGGAGGGTGGGATAGGGCCCACCTACTACCCTTCGTTTCAACTTAAACCTAACCTAGAAAACACTGTTTGATAAACCAAATTATTTAGACAGATCACGGGAGATGTAATAATTTCAGAAGCAGAAAGAAAGAGCGTTTATGAAATTTTTGAATGAAATCAGGGGTGGCACTATCCCATCCTCCGGGGGTGGCGGTGTGGGCCCTTGGGGTGGCGGTGTGGGCCCTTGGGGTGGCGGTGTGGGCCCTTGGGGTGGCGGTGTGGGCCCTTGGGGTGGCGGGTTGATCCCTATCCCATCCTCCAGCCTTTTGAACATTCCCCAGAGTTTCTATAAATGAAGCGTTTGTCAAATGCTCAGAATACTGTTAAATTATTTTCTTAACACTTGCAAAACCTTCGTCTTTGTTCTGATGATTAGAGGTCGTGATAGTACCCTTCGTCTCTATTTAAACCTAACCTAGAAAACACTGTTTGATGAAACAATTTTTTTAGTTAGATTAGTTAGTTTTAATGGTTTCAGAAGCATAAAAATTACCATTTGAGGGAAAAATTTAAATGAAATACAAGGGGTGGGTGGGCCTTATCCTACTCTCCAGCTTTTTGTCCACGTCCCAGAGTTTCTGCAATTTAAAACATTCATCAAAGGACTAGAAAACCGTTAGACTATTTTCTTATCAATTAATTTACACTTGCAAAACCCTCGTTTGTGTTCCTATGATTGGAGGGTGGGATAGTGCCCACCCCCCACCCCTCATTTCTACTTGAACCTAACTTATAAAACACTGTTTGATGAACCAAATTATTTAAACAGATCACGAAAGATGTAATAATTTCAGCACAAAGCACAAAGAGAGAGCGTTTGTGGAATTTTTGAATGAAATCAGGGGTGGCGGGTGGGCACTATCCCATCCTCCAGCCTTTTGAACACGCCCCAGAGTTCCTTTAAATGAAAGCGTTTGTTAAATGCCCAGAAAACTGGGCTTGCAAACCCCTCGTTGTTTAAACATCTGGACAACTGAAGAATGGTAATAGAGTTGTGAGTTTGATCCATGTTACTGGGTGGAAATGTTGAAGGAGAGTGTTGGATAGATGTACGTCCAGTATTTGAAGAATAGTAACTTAAATACCAGTTCGTACGTAACAATTAGGAATAAATTCTCCCAGCACTGGAAAATCTTTCAGAGCAATTCACTTTAAGCCGACTCTTTTCATGTGCACTGTAATTTCTCCGAGTACTCAAGCAGGTCTTTCCGATGCTGCAATTGTGCTCCCTGCGATTTTACAACATGTCTTGCATTCGGCGAGAACGCAGTTAAGAGGGGTATTCGGTCGTACAACAATAAAACCCTCCCGGGGATGAATAAGCACTTCGCAAATGTACGGACACGGACTGGTATTGTGTAAAGTGGCGCGATGTACGAGCCAGAGGATGTGCATGAATACCGCAATAAAAGATGATAGTTGATTTTCCCCAAATATTATGTCTTATGTAAAATGCAACGAATTTATAATAATTCTCTTGAATGGGTTATTGTTAAAACAGGCCAAGTCACATTTTGAGCAAATCGAGTTCAACACGCAAATGCACTATTTGGATAATTTTACGTCGTTTGGTTAATATACTATAATTGTGAGTATTATTACTCGTAGAATAACTTGCCACGTATTTTGTGGCGACATGTAACTAACATTTATTTGCAATAATTTTAAGTTTTGTGAATTCAAATAGACAAACATCAGTAGACAATTTTCTAGTTGAGCTGGATATTTTTTAATTTCTCCGTTACGAAGTACGACAAAGTATTGTGGTCGTGAAAAATTTTTCAATTTTTTTTTTACGGAAATATCCGTTTTGAGGTCCCATTTTAACAATTTTCAATACTTCTTTTTCATTTTTGGTTTATAATTATAAAACGATAATAGTTACAGCAAATTTATGTTAATAATAATTGTAGAGAATGCTAAAGTGAACAACTTATAAAAAATACGTTTTTTTCTAAATCTCTTTAGTTTTTGAGTAAATTAACTATTAGAATTTGAAGTACAATTTGTAATTTTCATCTTTCATAATTGAAACGTCAGTATCATTGTATCCTAAAAAAACACTAAAGTACATTTAAAATATGATTTAAATAACTATACCATCAAATCGGAGAAAGTAACATCACCATTTTTACTTTCGTCCACCGGAAGTGGGTTTTTTAAATATGAAAAATATCACAAAAACATTAAAACAAATAATAAAGACAACAATGAAATGAACATCTTTTGATTGAAAATATTTTTCATAAAATGATTTTTATTCGAGAAATTTCATTTTTGGTTTATAATTATGAAACGATAATAGTTACAGCAAATTTATGTTAATAATAATTGCAGAGAATGCCAAAATGAACAACTTCTAAAGAATAAGTTTTTTTTCTAAATCTCTTTGGTTTTTGAGTAAACTGACTATTAGGATTTGAAGTATAATTTGTCATTTTCATGTTTCATAATTTTGACGTTTTAAACGTCAGTTTCATCCGATTCTACAAAACGCTCGATTTACATTTAAAATGTGATTTAATTTGAAAATAAACCACGAAAGCGTAAATATAAATAATCGGAGAAAGTAACCTGATGGCCACATCGCCATTTTTCACCAGTTTTTAAATCGCACTAAATTCTCCACATTTTGTGCTTGGATAATTTATTTATTTATAATTTATTGTTGTGTTATTATTTATTATCATTGTAGAACTATTTTATTTTAATTGTTTTTAATTTTAATTTATTGTTTCGTTCTTAATTTATTTTACAAATTTGTATAGTACTAGTGCATTTATATTTCTATGCTTAACTTTACACATTGAATTTGTTCTGTAACATAAATATGATGTTTCCATTATGAAATTATTAACTTGTTGAAAAAAAAATTATTACTCTTATTATTATTTTGAGTGGCTGAAAGACCTCGGTCGATGGCCTGTTGTATATCGATGTATCTCGAGTACAATAAACTATTATACTACTACTATTATTTTGATATCAGAATCATCAAAATTTGTAATTTAAAAAAAGTACAATTTTTGCATGTGTTCATTTAACGAGGAAATTTTATAATCCGTTCTAGAATTACAGTAAATTTTCCATATTTTAACTATTGAGTCAAATCGGAAGTCACGTTTGCCTCTTTTGTAATTTAAAAAAATAATAAAATATATAACTCCGAAAACGTGAAATTTGATTTTATAAAAAATTTTCTTTGACAACTTTTGAATTGCACTAAATTTGGTACATTTTGTCGTTAGAATCATCAAAATCGGCAGTTTAATAAAACAAAATCGCGATTTTAGAATATTGAAAGTACAAAAATATGCATTTTTTGCGTTTTGTGTTAATCTAACGAGGTAAATTCGTAATCTTTTTCAAAATTACATTAAATTTGCCATATGTTGTCATCTGAATCATCAAAATTAGAGAACGCTTTTTGGAATTTAAAAAATCAAAATAACAATTTAAAATATACAAACATAAAATTTTGAAGTTTTGCGTTCATTTAACAAAAATCTTTTTTATTAGTTTTTAAATTGCAATTAATTTACCACATTTTGATATTGGAACCATAAAAATCGGACAACGCGTTCGGTAGTTAAAAAATAATGAAAATCGCGATTTTAAAATCGTCCAACTTTAAAAAAGTGCAAGTGTTATTTAACGAGAAAATTTTGTAATCCATCCTAAAATTACACTGAATTTTTCACATTTTGATATTTGAATTATCAAATCAGAACTTCGAAAACGTGAAATTTTGACGTTTTGCGTTGATTTTACAAAAATGTCTCTTGGACTACTTTGAAATTGCACTAGTTTTTTTACATGTTGTCGTTCGAATTATGAAAATCGGACAACGCGTTCGGCAGTTGAAAAAAAAAACAACATCGCGATTTTAAAATATCCAAACTTTAAAAAAATGTAATTTTACCAAAACATTCTATAATTTGTTTTCAAATTACACTAAATCAGCCATATTCTGACATTTCAATTATCGAAATCACTGCTCTGTAATTAAAAAAAATCAAAATCGATATTTAAAATCTACGAACTTTGATTGATTGATTTTACGAAAATATTAATCAACTTTTAAATTGCACTACATATGGCACATTTTGTCGTCAAAATCGGACAAAACGTTCGGCAGTTATGCAATTTCAAAAATCAAAATCGCGATTTTAAAATATTGAAACTTTAAAAAAGTACAAATTTTGCATTTTGATTTATTTTTAAGAGAATGTTTTATAATCCGTTTTAAAATTACACTAAACACGCCATATTTTTACTTTCGAATCATCAAAATCAGACGGGTTTGGCTGGTCTGCAATTAAAAAAAAATCAAAATCCCATTTTAAAATCTTCGAACTTTGAAAACGTGAAATTTTGACATTTTGCGAAAATATTACTTGACCAACTTTTAAATTGCACCAAATTTGGCAAATTTTGACATTGGAGTAATAAAAATCAGACAGCGCGTTCAGCAGTTATGCAGTTTCAAAAATCAAAATTGCGATTTTAAAATATTCAAACTTTAACGAAGTGCAAGTTTTGCACATTGATTTAATTTTACGAGAAAGTTTCGAAATACGTTTTAAAATTACACTAAACACGCCATTTTTTGACGTTTGAATCGTCAGAATCGGAAAATGCATTCAGTAGTTATGCAATTTTAAATATTAAAATCTCGAACTGTAAAAAGTGCAATTTATGCATTTTGTGTTAATTTAACGAGAAAAATTCGTAATCTTTTTTTAAAATTACTTTACATTCTAGAATGTAAAAAATCAAAGTCACAATTTTTGCTTTGAATTTATAAATATATACATTGTATAATAAGTGGCTCTACCACTCAAAAAGTTCACGAGCCGCCACTGGATAAATTTACAGTATTATATAAAATGTTGTCTCCAGATTTTTTTTTTGTCTTTTGAAAAAAAAATGTGACTTGTGGTGTTTAAACAATAATCAATTCTCTTGTATTATGATATAAGAGTTATTAAAATATAGATAACTTATAACTACTCAGGGCTTCTGCTGCGTCCCGTCAACGGTCACATAATTTAGTTACCCACTATTTTCCCCACTTTTCAAATCAAGTGGTTTCATTTCAAAATATGTGATAACTATAACAATATTTTAATATAAATAATAAATATAGTACAATCGCGCAGAGGTGACAGTGACTCATCGCTCCATGTTGCCTGAATTAAGTTTCTAGTAAACGTATTCGATTCAGTCTAGGCGGGAAATTTAAAAATTCTCGAGCGTGCAAATATTTTCCCGACGAAACCTTGCGAGTGCATTTTTCGGCAATCGGTAAAGACGACTGGAAATTGGTCATTAAATTTAACCGTTTTATTAATGAAATGGATACAATCAATTCTGCTCTTAACTAAATCGAAATCGGAGACGGTCAAAACCAGATACAAGCACGTGAATTTTGAGGTTAGAATAGATAGAATGAGAAAAGACATACGTTGCACTTAGCCATTGAATTTACATATCGACATACGTTTCGTATTTAATTTCGTTTTTCTTAAGCATGCGATATTTATCCAGACGCGATTATTAGATCGAAAAAGCATCTATCACCTCTGCGTGATTGTACTATACAGTCCACTTTTATAGTTTCGTCATTCAAAACTACGATTCTCCATTAACTTCATCTGTAAGACCTGAAAGACTAATGGCATATTTAGGTTGTCTCCATACGGTGTTCCTTTCTTCTTATATTTGTTGTTTCATTTACTCACCTTGTTAACAGTAATCTAGACGCATGCATCTAAAACATAAAGGGAAAGTAACCAAAATATATTTTACGAGATTTATTGTTTTTACAGAATTATTTACAGAGATAATTAAAATAAATACAACTTGTTTTTAAACTAATTAACGTTACACAGTCAGTCTAAATTATAAACCTTACAACTATCCACCGCATCACAATATTCTGGTGCGTAACCAAAACAAAAAAAAAAACATTAAAATCAAATGAAAATCCGTACATAATACTTGTTTTTTTTTACATAGCTGTATTAATATTTATCTACAGACATCCCACAATACCGTTTAAAAGAGCTGCGAAAAATTAACTCCGGAATCGCGAGTGGTCGTTCGCGAAAATTCTGGACGAAAATTTCTTGGGCCCAGCGATGATGCATCATCGGGTATCATCTATGGGCCCGAATCAGTTTATACAAGGCACTGTTCCTCTTGAGCTTATTTGGTCAATCGAAAAAAATGTTGGAATGAACTGAAAAAACATGATGATTTTTTTGCTTATATTCTAGGAACGTAATGAATATCACACATACTAATGCAACGTTGCATTGAGCTTCGATTTAGCCACGAACGCAAGAAACAACCTGTACCTTAAACCTAAAATTGATCCCGTAACGTTCGGTTCTAGCTAAAAATTCCGCAATTTGTTGTACACCTAACTATCCGTTGACGCTATCATCGCTTCCGGTTGCTGTCCACCGAGAAGTATCCGAGAGTTCGTAAGGTGGTGGATACTCGTGATATCAGCGCGTCCTTGTATTTCCATATCGTGGTATCCATCACGCTGGTCTTCCTGTATTCCTCGCAACTTTTCTTCAAAGTCTTCACGCAATCCGCTCGATAGTGGTGCAGTTGAGCATCCCCTGTTTCGATTGGGTAGGATGTACAGGAACTACCCAGACAAGACAGTGGGAAGTGGTTGTGCAATGTAAGGACTTTTTCGGTGTTATGGAAACACTTAACATACTGTCCGGGTTTGGTGAAGTTCTTCGCACGATACACGTGCTGTAGCATGTGCATGTATTTAGGTATTTCTTTGAACCAACCGTGATCATGCAGCAGATCATCGAGGAAATACACATTCCTCACGTTATAAGAAGCCCTTTCCTCCTTGTTAATCTTCAACGCTTTTGGTAATACGATATCCATCAATTCCGCCCAAGTATTCACATCTTTCGGCATGATGACCTCGTCGATGTCCAAAAGCGCGATGTACTTGTATTCGTACATGTGTTTGTAAAAGCAATCGTTGTAAGGAATCAACTCGTTTTGTCGCTTGTTATTCGTTTTTTTCGTTAGGTAAAGGTGTTGAAACGCTGGTGCGTTAGGTTGCCCTCCCGCTAGACTTATAGGTGTGACGTGGACCTTGCCCTCTTGCTCGTAGTGCCTTAAAATTTTGCTAATATTCGGGTGAGTTTGTAGCTCGTAGAAGAAAACCTTATCAGCACCTAAAATATTCAATAACTCAATCCACTCCACTAGCCTTACAGATAGATCTTCGTGTAGAAAATCCAAACCTTTCACGCAAACAGCGAAATCTTTTTTCTTGGTGGGTCGTTCGTAAATTACTCTTAGATTATTCGTGGAGTTATCGCAAGGTTTCTGCACTAAAGACACTGAAGCCGGTGTTTTCTCTTTATACCCTTGCGGAAGCACGCACGCTATCAGGTAAGGCTGGTAGATCCCTTGTTTGTAGTTGCCCCATTTCTTATACCAGATGTATTTGTATTCAAAACTTTTTGTAATCACCGGTTCTTTCTTACCTTCAAACCAAAACTGGCAGTAGGTGAGAACGGTTGGTTCGATCCTATCGATCATACCTAGGACCCTGACTGTTGGACCTAACCTATTTTGGGCGCGCTTATCCAGATACGCTCCAAATAACTGGAACGTGCCGTTACTCGTCCGCAATGTTTGCCAATACAAGTTGCTGAACTCCAGATCGAACATGCTGGGGAATCTGGCGCAGGAACTGTTCAATCCCATCGGCTTGTTCTTGTACTTGTTCCAGTACACTATGGGAAGCGTGGGCATTTTCTCCTGGATCTCCAGCACCAGCTTATCTTCCGATAAACTCGGGCTCTTGTCTATGAACGGATCTTGATCGAAGCCTTCGGTTGTTGCGTCCGCGTGTCTGGTGAGGGGGTCGTGTCGTTTTTGTAGCAGGAAGCGGCTGTTCAGGTGCGGAACGTTGAC
The DNA here is from genome assembly GCA_910593695.2 of Ocypus olens. NCBI lineage: Eukaryota > Metazoa > Arthropoda > Insecta > Coleoptera > Staphylinidae > Ocypus > Ocypus olens. The sequence goes on from OU343061.1 coordinate 4,498,441, forward strand.
GTCGATGGTCGGTTTTAGTTGAAAGACGACGAACATGACGCAGCCCCAGAGGATGAAGACGGCGCATATCTTGGTGAAGAAGCGGCCGCCGCCGCAGGACTTCCACGGACAGAACATTATTGCGATCTGAAAATAAAAAAAATAGTGTTTTAAAAGAATGCGCTCTTGATGGGCGTTTGAAGTGTTATTATGTAATTAAGTGTAAAACGTGACCGAGTATCACGTTTTCTTAGGAGTAAATCGTGTTTTGAGAAAATTGTATAAATTGTGTTTTGTATATAACTTGCGATAAATTAATATTACATTATTTAATTAAATTTATACCGTTGACACAGATAGTGAATTATTAAATTATACAGTGAGGACGCGTAAGTTAAAACAAATTCATTTAAAATTAAGGAGTTCGTTCTGTGTAAGAATGCCCGCACACATCGATTTTTATTTTTGGTAGCGGTTTTTTTTATAGTAAATTCGTGTATACAGGGTGGGCCAAAAATAAGTTACCACCCCAACTACATTTTTTCAAATGCATCAAATTCTAATTATGTTTTATGTACCGTGTCCTGAATTTGAAATGAATTTGTTCCAACCTACGCGTCCCTACAGTGTAAATTAAATGAATATCCACATATAAAAGTCCTACAAGGGTTACAATTAACAAACCAAATATGGTACGACATACAGGAGCGACTCGTGACATAGAGCCAAGGAGCCATGGCACCACCTGTAATTTCAAGCTCAACAAGAATTTTTAATTAATTCTTAAAATACTTTTTCGCCAGTTACTTTGGTCTAGGAAGATTAATCGTCCTATTTTTTTCTTCAAACACCAACATGATCCACAAGCCGCCACTGAAATTAAGTACAGTTTTTGAAAATCGACGAGTTACGAATTTTCGAATTGTGTAAATACTCGAGCAAAAAAATAAAAGAAAACATAAAACGTGTCGACAAATTTCTACAAAAATTAAATTATATTTTCAAATTATCGTTTTATCAAACTAAATGGAGATTTTGAAAATTCACCAATTATTTCGCAAATTGTGAATTTTTGAAAATTTTATCTTTCGAATTGTGTACTACTCGAGGAAAAAAATAAAAAGGAAATATAAAACGTGTCGACAAAATTCTACAAAAAATAAATCAGATTTGCAAATCATCGTTTTATCAAACTAAATAGAGATTTTGAAAATTCACCAATTATTTCGCAAATTGTGAATTTTTGTAAATTTTAGTTTTCAAATTGTGTACTACTCGAGCAAAAAAATAAAAAGAAAATATAAAACGTGTCGACAAAATTCTACAAAAATTAAATTAGATTTGCAAATCATCGTTTTATCAAACTGAATAGAGATTTTGAAAATTCACCAATTATTTCGCGAATTGTGAATTTAAAAAAAAATTAGTTTTCGAATTGTGTACTACTCGAGCAAAAAAATTAAAAGAAAACATAAAACGTGTCGACAAAATTCTACAAAAATTAAATTGGATTTGCAAATCATAGTTTTATCAAACTAAATGGAGATTTTGAAAATTCACCAATTATTTCGCAAATTGTGAATTGTTGAAAATTTTAGATCTCGAATTGTGTAATATTCGAGTTAAAAATTTAAAAAAATATATAAAACGTGTCCACTTGATTCTACAAAAATTAAATTAGATTTGCAAATCACCGTTTTATCAAATTAAATAGAGTTTTTGAAAATCCACCAATTATTTCGTGAGTATTGCATTTTTGAAAATTTTAGTTTTCGAATTGGGTAATACTTGAGCAAACAAATTTTGAAAAATTTTAAAACGTGTCGACAAATTTCTACAAAAATTAAATTAGATTTTCAAATCATCGTTTTATCAAACTAAATGGAGATTTTGAAAATTCACCAATTATTTCGCAAATTGTGAATTGTTGAAAATTTTAGATCTCGAATTGTGTACTACTCGAGCAAAAAATTTAAAAAAATATATAAATCGTGTCTAATAAATTCTACAAATATTAAATCATATTTGCAAATCACCGTTTTATCAAACTAAATGGAGATTTTGAAAATTCGCCAATTATTTCACGAATTGTGAATTTTTGAAAATTTTAGTTTTCGAATTGTGTACTACTCGAGCAAAAGAATAAAAAGAAAAATAAAACGTGTCGACAAAATTCTACAAAAATTAAATTAGATTTGGAAATCATCGTTTTATCAAACTAAATGGAGTTTATGAAAATCCACCAATTATTTCGTAAGTATTGAATTTTTGAAAATTTTAGATTTCGAATTGTGTACTACTCGAGCATCGTTTTATCAAACTAAATAGAGTTTTTGAAAATCCACCAATAATTTCGTGAGTATTGAATTTTTGAAAATTTTAGTTTTCGAATTGTGTACTACTCGAGCAAAAAAATAAAAAGAAAATATAAAAAATGTCGACAAAATTCTACAAAAATTAAATTGGATTTGCAAATCATCGTTTTATCAAACTAAATAGAGTTTATAAAAATCCACCATTTATTTCATGAGTATTGAATTTTTGAAAATTTTAGATCTCGAATTGTGTAATACTCGAGTTAAAAATTAAAAAATATATATATAAAACGTGTCGACGAATTTCTACAAAAATTAAATTAAATTTTCAAATCATCGTTTTATCAAACTAAATAGAGTTTTTGAAAATCCACAAATTATTTCGTGAGTATTGAATTTTTGAAAATTTTAGTTTTCGAATTGTGTACTACTCGAGCAAAAAAATAAAAAGAAAATATAAAACGTGTCGACAAAATTCTACAAAAACTAAATAAAATTTGCAAATCATCGTTTTATCAAACTAAATGGAGATTTTGAAAATTCACCAATTATTTCGCAAATTGTGAATTTTTGAAAATTTTAGATCTCGAATTGTGTAATACTCGAGTTAAAAATTAAAAAAAATATATAAAACGTGTCGACGAATTTCTACAAAAATTAAATTATATTTTCAAATCATCGTTTTATCAAACTAAATGGAGATTTTGAAAATTCACCAATTATTTCGTGAGTATTGAATTTTTGAAAATTTTAGTTTTCGAATTGTGTACTACTAGAGCAAAAAAATAAAAAGAAAATATAAAACGTGTCGACAAAATTCTACAAAAATTAAATTAGATTTACAAATCATCGTTTTATCAAACTAAATTGAGTTTTTGAAAATCCACCAATTATTTCGTGAGTATTGAATTTTTGAAAATTTCAGTTTTCGAATAGGGTAATACTCGAGCAAAAAACTTAAAAAAATATATAAAACGTGTTGACAAATTTCTACAAAAATTAAATTATATTTTCAAATCATCGTTTTATCAAACTAAATTGAGATTTTGAAAATTCACCAATTATTTCGCAAATTGTGAATTTTTGAAAATTTTAGTTTTCGAATTGTGTACTACTCGAGCAAAAAAATAAAAAGAAAATATAAAACGTGTCGACAAAATTCTACAAAAATTAAATTAGATTTGGAAATCATAGTTTTATTAAACTAAATGGAGATTTTGAAAATTCACCAATTATTTCGCAAATTGTGAATTTTTGAAAATTTTAGATCACGAATTGTGTAATTCTCGAGTTAAAATTAAAAAAAAATATATAAAACGTGTCGACAAATTTCTACAAAAATTAAATTATATTTGCAAATCATCGTTTTATCAAAATAGATAGAGTTTTTGGAAATCCACCAATTATTTCGTGAGTATTGAATTTTTGAAAATTTTAGTTTTCGAATTGTGTAATACTCGAGCAAAAATATAAAAAAAAATATATAAAACGTGTCGACGAATTTCTGCAAATATTAAATTATATTTTCAAATCATCATTTTATCAAACTAAAGGGAGATTTTGAAAATTCACCAATTATTTCGCGAATTGTGAATTTTTGAAAATTTTAGTTTTTGAATTGTGTACTACTCGAGCAAAAAAATAAAAAGGAAATATAAAACGTGTCGACAAAATTCTACAAAAATTAAATTAGATTTGGAAATCATCGTTTTATCAAACTAATTCGAGTTTTTGAAAATCCACCGATTATTTCGCAAATTGTGAATTTTTGAAAATTTTAGATCTCGAATTGTGTAATATTCGAGTTAAACATTAAAAAATATATATAAAACGTGTCCACTAGATTCTACAAAAATTAAATTAGATATGCAAATCATCGTTTTATCAAACTAAATGGAGTTTGTGAAAATGCACCAATTATTTCGTGAGTATTGAATTTTTGAAAATTTTAGTTTTCGAATTGTGTACTACTCGAGCAAAAAAATAAAAAGAAAATATAAAACGTGTCGACAAAATTCTACAAGAATTAAATTAGATTTGGAAATCATCGTTTTATCAAACTAAATGGAGGTTTTGAAAATTCACCAATTATTTCGCAAATTGTGAATTTTTGAAAATTTTAGATCTCGAATTGTGTAATATTCGAGTTAAACATTAAAAAATATATATAAAACGTGTCCACTAGATTCTACAAAAATTAAATTATATTTTCAAATCATCGTTTTATCAAACTAAATGGAGATTTTGAAAATTTACCAATTGTTTCGCAAATTGTGAATTTTTGAAAATTTTAGTTTTCGAATTGTGTAATACTCGATTGAAAATTAAAAAAAAAAAATACATGAAACATGTTTACAAAATTCTTACAAATTAGATTTGCAAATCATCGTTTTATCAAATTAGGTACAGTTTTTGAAAATCCACCAATTATTTCGCGAGTTGTGAATTTTTAAAAATGTTTGTTTTACAATTGTGCAATGCTCGAGTGAAAAATTAAAAAAATATATAAAACGTGTCGACTAATTTCTACAAAAATTACATTAGATTTGCAAATCATGGTTTTATCAGATGAAATGGAGTTTTTTTAAATCCACCCATAATTTCGCGAGTTGTGAATTTTTAAAAATTTTAGTTTTACAATTGTGTAATGTTCGAGTGAAAAATTTAAAAAATATATAAAACGTGTCGACTAATTTCTACAAAAATTAAATTAGATTTACAAATCATGGTTTTATCGGATGAAATGGAGTTTTCGAAAATCCACCTATTATTTCGCGAGTTGTGAATTGTTGAAAATTTTAATTTTCGAATTGTGTAATACTCGAGTGAAAAAATAAAAGAAAATATGCAACGTGTATCGACTAAATTCTACAAAAATTAAATTAGATTTGCAATTCATCGTTTTATGAAACTAAGCAGGGGCAGCTCGTAATTTAGAGCCAAAGAGCGATGGCACTACAAAAATTAATTGTTAAAACACTTTTTCGCCAGTTACTTTGGTCTAGGAAGATAAATCGTTCTTTCTTTCTTCAAAAAGGGGGAGGGGGGGGGGTTATATAAGTGGCTCTACCATCAACATATTTCACGAACCGCCACTGATGACGTACATTGAATTATACAACAAATTATTTTAGGAGCAAATGTAACGTAGTTACCAAAATAATACAAGGTCGAATGTATTTATTACTGCACACAGACAGTAAATAAACGGAAGTAATTAAACTTAATTTTATAGTTGGGCTATTAACACAGAAATTATTTAAATTACGTATAGACGAAAAGTAGACTGAATGTATGAATATTCAAACGGTTCGTAACTCCGCGAAATTAAGTCAGAGAATATATCGGTTTATTGGAAAGTATTCAACGTAACTTCTTAAAATTCCTACAATATTTTTAAGCACAAGAACTACCCTTGATTAATTACTCTAATTTATTGTCTGAATTTGACTATATTTCAGTTAGCGGCATGCACTGCCTTGTATTAGTATTAATTAGTCAACAGCACGGATAACAGAAAGGCTGAGATGATGATCTTAGTTTTTATAAATTATTTTTCCTGTAATCACGACCACAAATTTCGTTTCAAAAGTTTCAAAATTTTGGCCAGAAAAATGTACATTCTATCCTATGCTACGTAGAGAAAAGCGCGATATTTTCAAGTATCATATATTTTTATATTTGTTATGTAGGAAGCTTCTACTTCGTTATACATCCTTTTTATATAAAATAAAACACTTTTTTACTTTGTTTGTAAAGTGTTATACAAACAAAGTAAAAAAGTGTTTTATTCCATATATATTTTTATGCTATACATTTTTGATTGTATAGCCCAGCGCCTCTTAAAAAAGCCTAAAGACGGGTCTGAAATTTTGCAAAGTTTCCTCGCCTCGTGGCATTTACGAAAAATGCCGAAGACGGCAATAAATCCCAGTGTCAGCGTATCGAATTGCTTAACAACCGACGCGGTATCATCAGTGAAAGTGTGCAATAATAATGCGGCGGAGTCGCTTTACGCACACTTATTATCTAATGTAAAGAGGGAAATGCATAGTTGAACTTCAAGCGGGCAGATTAGCGTTATCGTGAGAAATAGGCGTTGGGAAACGCGAGACGTCCTCGACAAGGCCGTTCGCATAACGTTACATAATGCCACCGTGGAGATTCATAAATGCAGACGAGTACGAAAAATGTTGCAACGCTAAAGGTCACATGTGAAATTCTTATGAATTCAACGGCAGAAAACGAGAATAACGGTTATATAAATATATACTTTAATAAATGAGTTATTAAAACTAAACAATTGAAAATCAGTCTGTGTTATTTTATTTTTTCTTTTACTGTTTAATTCGGTTATATTTTAAAATGTTTGTAATGTGTTGTCATTGCACTATATTTGTAATGTACATGTAAATGCGTAATTGCGTATAATTGCGTAAATAAATCAATTATACTAAATATTGTTTCCCCATCAGAACACCTATGGACCAGTTTCGACCTTTCATGTCTCATCAGAACAGTAATTTGCTGATGGGGAAACGGAAATTACTATTCAAATATAAATATTCAAAACACCCTTAAAGGTAGAGACACCAAAGTGGTGCAATCTATTGCCTGAATGTTGTACTAAACCCAATCTGAGTGACATAATCACCGACAGATGTAGGAATATGCCAACGGTGGCAAATATAGCAATAATGTGAACATTAAATATTATTTTCCTACGAACCGGATTCCACTTTAGGCCCCCATCAGCGCAGTTAGTTGCTGATAGGGAAACTAAAATTATTGTTGGAATATAAGTATTCCAAATACCGTTAAAGGTAGAAATGTCAAAGTGGCGGAATCTATCGCTTGAATGTTGTACTAAACCCAATCTGAGTGGTATAACCACCGACAGCGGTTTGTTTATATTCCAATAGTTTTCCATCAGCAACTAACTGCGCTGATGAGACCTGAAAGGTCGAAACCGGTCCGTAGGTGTTCATGATGGGGAACAATATTTATTTATTTTTATTTTTTGACTTTGACCCATTCAGTCACGACATTTTTGCATTATATACATCATTTTATATTTAATACTACAATATTTAAAGTTCACATTATTATTGTTACATTTGTCGCCGTTTGTATATTCTACATCTGTCGAACTGAGACGGTTATATTCTATCGAAATAATTTCAGAAAATACCAATTTTTAAGAAAGCATTGTAGGTTTCAAAAAATTTGTGTGGAGTGAAAAAAATTGAATTTCCAAAATAAAATTATGCAAAGAAATAAAAATTACTAAGAATGTTTTAGAGTTTCAAAATCAGTTTGGGTTTTGTAGATACAACAAATCTGAATAAAAAAAAAATATTATTTGAGTTGTGGAAGAAAAAAGAATCTGAAAGAATGTGAAATGCCGAAATAACATTAAAAATAAAATTGAGAAGGTTCTATTCTTTGGAAAACAATTTGGTTTTCGAAAATACTCTAATTTTCAAGTAAATTATGAATGTTAAAAATTTTCTATTTGCGTTGTAATCTAAAAAAATATGAAATTAAATTATGCAAAAATTAACAACTAAGCCATATTTAAAAAAAACGGTTTTGAAGATAATGTTAAATATTTTCTATTTGCGTTGTAATCTAAAATAATTAAAGTAATTAAAGTAATTAACAACTATGCCATATTAAAAAAAAAACGGTTTTGAAGATACATCAATTTTTAACTTACTTATAAGTATTTACAACATTTTGATTTGAGTTGTGGGAGCACAGAGTGAAGAAACGTCGAAAAATAAACATTAAACGCCGAAATAAAATTACGCATTTTAAACATCCCAGAAGGCTTAATTATTTCGAGATCATTTGGTAAGATACGTTAAAGATGTTAAAAAAACTGATTTGTGAAATATTAAGAGAAAAATCTAAAAGAATTTGAAGCAACGAAATAAAATTATGCAAAAATTAGAAGAAAATAATTGATTATATTTTTTTATAAATAATTTAGGTTTTTGAAAATATTCCAATGTTAAGGTGAGTTAAAATTGTATTAAAACAAATTGTGGACGCGGTTAGTGAAAAAAATCGTAGAAAATATGAAACGGCGAAATGAAATTATACAAAAATTAAAAACAACTGATAAGGGATTATTCTTCAGAAATCAACTTAATTTTTGAAAATACTAGTATTATCCTTCAGAAATCAACTTAATTTTTGAAAATACTCCAAATTTCGAGTTATGAATGTGTGTGTTGTGAAAGTTGAGGTGACAAAAAATCCTAAAAGCTCAGCAAGAACTTTTAATTAATTTTTAAAACACTTTTTCACCATTTATCTTTCTAGACCAAAGTAGTCTAGGAAGATAAATAGTTTTTTTTTTCTCCAAAAAAGGAGGGTGGGGGGGGCTATATTGTATAAGTGGCGCTACCATCAACATGTTCCACGAGCCGCCATTGAAATTAGGTATAGTTTTTGAAAATCCACGAGTTGTGAGTTTTTGAAAATTTTAATTTTCGAATTGTGGAATACTCGAGCAGAAAATTAAAAAAAATATTAAACGTGTCGACTATATTCTACAAGAAATAAACTAGATTTGCAAATCATTGTTTTATCAAATTAAGTGCAGTTTTTGAAAATCCACCAATTACTTCGCGAGTTGTGAATTTTTAAAAATTTTAGTTTTCGAATTGTGTACTACTCGAGCGAAAATTTAAAAAAATATATAAAACGTGTCGACGAAATTCTGCAAAAATTAAATTACATTTGCAAATCATCGTTTTGTCGAATTAAATATAGTTTTTGAAAATCCGCCAATTATTTCGCGAGTTGTGAATTTTTGAAAATTTTAATATTCGAATTGTGAAATACTCGAATGAAAATTAAAAAACGACGAAATTCTACAAAAAATTAAAGTGGATTTGCAAATCATAGTTTTGTCAAATTAAATAGAGTTTCTAAAAATCCGCCAATTATTTCGTAAGTTGTGAATTTTTGAAAATTTTAGTTTTTGAATTGTGTAATACTCGAGCAAAAAATAACAAAAAAAATATAAAACGTGTCGACTAAATTCTAAAAAAATTAAACTAGATTTGCAAATCGTTGTTTTATCAAATTAAGTGCAGTTTTTGAAAATCCATCAATTACTTCGCGAGTTGTGAATTTTTGAAAATTTTAGTTTTCTAATTGTTTAATACTCGAGCAGAAAATAACAAAAAAATATAAACCGTGTCGACTAAATTCTACAAAAATTAAACTGGATTTGCCAATCATCGTTTTATCAAATTAAATAGAGTATTTAAAAATTCACCAATTATTTCGCGAGTTGTGAATTTTTGAAAATTTTAGTTTTTGAATTGTGTAATACTCGAGCAAAAAATAACAAAAAAATATAAAACGTGTCGACTAAATTCTACAAAAATTAAACTGGATTTGCAAATCATCGTTTTATCAAGTTAAACAGAGTATTTAAAATCCACCGATTATTTCGCGAGTTGTGAATTTTTTAAAATTTTAGTTTTCGAATTGTGGATTACTCGAGCAAAAAATTAAAAAAAAATATAAAACGTGTCGACTATATTCCACAAAAAATAAACTAGATTTGCAAATCATTGTTTTATCAAATTAGGTGCAGTTTTTGAAAATCCACCAATTATTTTGCGAGTTGTGAATTTTTGAAAATTTTAGTTTTCGAATTGTGTACTACTCGAGTGAAAATTTAAAAAAAATATATGAAACGTGTCGACGAAATTCTGCAAAAATTAAATTAGATTTGCAAATCATCGTTTTGTCAAATTAAATAGACTTTTTGAAAATCCGCCAATTATTTCGCGAGTTGTGAATTTTTGAAAATCCGCCAATTATTTCGCGAGTTGTGAATTTTTGAAAATCCGCCAATTATTTCGCGAGTTGTGAATTTTTGAAAATTTTAGGTTTCGAATTGTGTACTACTCGAATGAAAATTTAAAAAAATGTATATAAAACGTGTCGACGAAATTCTACAAAAATTACATCGTTTTATCAAACTAAATAGAGTTTTTGAAAATCCGCCAATTATTTCGCGAGTTGTGAATTTTTGAAAATTTTAGTTTTCGAATTGTGTACTACTCAAGTGAAAATTTAAAATAAAATATATAAAACGTGTCGACGAAATTCTACAAAAATTTATTATAGTTTACTTACATTCCATTTAAGTAACCTGGTTTAATTTAATTTTAGTATTATTTTAAAGAGCATTTCTTATTGTTTCGTATATTTTTGTAAAAAGTTGAATACCTTGATAAATTTTATTACTATTATTATATTTTTGGTTTGTTTCTCATTGATCACTTGATGAAACATGATTGAATATTTATATTAATAAAAAATAACCTTCTCCTCACTGGATTATTAAAATATTGAAAGTCTTTAAAAATTTGAAAAAAATACCATATTCCCGTTCGATTTGTAAAATAATGCCTGATATCTAAACGCAGTTTCATCTTTCTCAAAACTTTGTATGATAAGCACCTAATCGTGAACAGTTACACCGCTATCATAGTAAACGCGTTCATGTATTATAATTGATTGATTCCGGTCGCCGTCTTGGTTGTTCCAAAAAATTGCTGAAGATGCAATTATTTTAACCAGAATATTATGGACAGATTTACCAAATATGGTATTAGTAGCACTCACAATTATAATTAATAGAATCTTTAGAATCAACATGCAGTTAGACAATAATGATTTTAACACGTGAATATTTGGGCTGGTATCTTTAACGGAGAACTGCTTGAATTAACAGACTATTTAACTTTTCCAGATGAAATACTTTTTGAGAAGATCAAACCTACTCCGCTTCTTGATCGTCCATTTAACGTGGATTTAACATGATGGCGCACCAGCTCATTGTGATGTTCATCACCTTTCCAAAAATCCATAGATATACAGGGTGTCCCATTTGAAATTCTGAAGTTGATGTCATTTTTCCGGAAGTGGAGAAACGGAAATGAAATCTATGTATTTAGAAAGGGGCATCATTTCAAACCATTTAAAGCCACCAAATTTAATTTTCGTACTACTAACCGTTTTCGAGATATCGGCTGTCTACTACCTCGTGGGACACCTTGTATAATCTATAGAGATTAAAATTGATTATAAACAGAAATTGAGAAGTAAATATAATTTTTATAAAACTTTATTTCAATTACTGGCAATGTTATATCAATTAAAAAGTGACCCGATTGTTCTTATTTCAAATTAAAATTCTTATAAAAAAAAGGCAGTAAATTATTTGTAATTAAGAAAGGTCAACGATCAATTTCCAGATGTATGTAATTACAATTACAAAAATATCCAGAAAAGTCTTCATCACGCACAACTAATTCCCATGTACACCCGAGGTCAATAGACATTCCATGATCCGCGCTTCATATATTACTTATTCCAACTTCTTTTTTTTTCAAATTATATCATTATAGCATTTACAGTTCCAGCAACCTTACAAGATATTAACATAGCCGTGTCTGATGCGTGAGAACCTGGAAATTGGAGGAGCAGATTTTTGCATCGTTTACGGTAGCGAAGAGACGGGAATGGGATATATTATAAACAAATTGCCTCTCGTTTTTCAGTCGCAATTTACGGCGGTTTGTTCCTGTTTGTCTAATTTCATGGTGCGCTGCGGATTTATATAGATTGAGCTAAATTACACTTGTAACACCAATTTTGGAATCGATCAACTTTGTTAGTTCGGTTGAAAACGTATGACGTCACAAATTACTATGAATTACAAACATTTTTACAGGAAATTTTACTTGTGGTATTTGAATAATATTTTGCTGTTTGTGGGCATCGGTTGGATAAATATAGATAATATGATAACGTTCAGGAAGTAATCTATAATATTTTTAAGAAATGCAATAATTACAAATGTATTATCGTTTGTTGGTTCGTTACAAATTACTGTAGATTCTAATGTAATTGCCGGAAATTTTACTTATGGTATTTAGATAATATTTTGTTGTTTGTTGGATAAATATAGACAACTTGATAACGTTCAGATTATAAGCTAAAATATCTTAAATAAATGCGTTAATTAAAAATATATTATCCTTTAAAACCAAACATTAAATCCTGGTGTTTTTTTTTTATGACGGTCGCAATCGCCCTCATGATAATACTTCGTCACTTGGGTGTGAAGTTAGCAATAAATCCAGCAATAGATTTTAAAAACTCATATCTCGGAGAAAATAAAAGCAATTCAAAAAAAAAGTTAACCATACTATTAGGGAAGGTCTAGATTAATAACACAACAAGAATCAGCCCTTAATTTTACCCCTTTATATTTTTTCACCTCAAAAAAGTTTTTTTTTGTTTTGTTTGCAATGTGCCATAAATAAATAAAAATGGTTGTTATTATCACCAATACAAGTACTTTAATAATCAAGAGTCAAAAAAGCGTTACGAGCACTCCTTTAACAAAAAAAAATCTCCGTTAGTCGTAGAAATCCAGACCTCGCGATATAAATCTCGATTTTTGACAAAGTTTGCAATCAGCCATAACTAAATAAAAATTCTTATTCTTGTCACTAATAAAGGCAGTGGCAGCTCGTGGAACATGTTGATGGTAGAGCCACTTATACAATATCCTTCCCCCCCTTTTTTGAAGAAACAGAGAACCATTAATCTTCCAATCGAATATTTTGGCCAAAAAATCAAATAAGTAATTGTGGAGGCTTTCACTTCGTGATACATTTTGAATAATTGTCGAAACTATAGTAACTACTCCAAGTTAATAAAGTGATACCAACAAACTTATTCGTTTTTATTGGAATTATTCAAAAAATCAAAATTTTGGAACAGCCGAAGATCTAAAATATCGGCCAAAAAAATAAAAAATGCTGGTTTAAAAATAAAAATGCAGATAATACAAGCAAAAGAAAACTAATTTGCCATTTTCAGCCCCAAAAATAACTCTTTTTAGCTTAAAATAAGTTCCAATAAGAAATTCGAAAATAATAACAAATATTTTTTTTAAATTCGATAAAATCAATCATTAAAGTTAAGAGAATATAAAATATGGGACAAAAATTAAAGTCAAGACCAAAAATCTAAAATTCGTACCCAAAAATCAAAGTGATAGATGAAAAAATCAAAATTTTGGAACAGCCGAAGATCTAAAAAATGGTGATGTGGCCATCATGTTACTTTCTCCGACTTTATATTTACGTTTTCATGGGTTTATTTTCAATTGAAATCATATTTTAAATGTACAACGAGCGTTGCGTAAACTCGGGTGAAACTGACGTTTAAAACGTCAAAATCATAAAATATGGAAAAATTATACTTCAAATTCAAAAACTCGGTTTACTCAAAAACTAACGAGATTTCGAAAAAAACTTATTCTTTAGAAGTTGTTCATTTTGGTATTCTCTACAACTATTATTGACATAAATTTGCTGTAACTATTATCGTTTCATAATTATAAACCAAAAATTTTAAAAAAATTAATAAATTTTTTTCTCGAATAAAAATGATTTTATGAAAAATATTTTTAAGGAAAAGATGTTCATTTCTTTGTTGTCTTCGATGTTTGTTTCAAAGTTTTTGTGATATTTTTCATATTTAAGAAAATATTGACAAAGAACAAAAAACAGTCAAGGTTAACACCCACTTCCGGTGTACGAAATTTTACCAAAAGCTTTTCAGTTCTTCGGATTATCAAATAAGACGTATGTCTAAAGTTTCATATCAATTGCTCTATTAGTTTTTGAGATACAGCGCACACAGGCAGACACACACACACACACACACAGACACACACACAGACACACACACACACAGACACAAACATTTTTTTTCCAGAAATTGTTAAAATGGCATCTAGGGATCCCAAAACGGATATTTCCGTAAAAAAAATTTTTGAAAAAAAAATCACGATCACAATACTTTCTCGTACTTCGTAACGGAGAAAGTAAAAATCGGCAAAAAAATCAAAAATCCTGGTTTAAAAATAAAAATGCAGAAAATACAAGCAAAAGAAAACTAATTTGCCATTTTCAGCCCCAAAAATAACTCTTTTTAGCTTAAAATAAGTTCCAATAAGAAATTCGAAAATAATAACAAATATTTTTTTTTTAATTCGATAAAATCAATCATTAAAGTTAAAAGAATATAAAATATGGGACAAAAATTAAAAAGTCAAGACCAAAAATCTAAAGTTCGTACCCAAAAATCAAAGTGATCAAATCAAAATTTTTAACAAACGAACCGAAAATTTAATCTGAAATAAAGAAAATTTCGACCAAAAGACCACAAATCAAAGCCAAAATAATCGAAAATACAAAATATAGGCCAAAAAAAAAGTAAAATTCTACAATAGGGCCTAAAACGATGAAAAAAACGAGAGTAATGTTAAAAATTGCAGACAAAAAAATCCAAAATTTCTACAAACCAATGGAATATTTTGGTCAAAATAAAGAAAAAAAAAATGATGAAAGACCGCGGGTCGATAGCCAATGAACAAGAAAATCAAATTGTTATACTGTCTATCATTCTTTTACTCACTTGTAGTTTTATTTCTGTAAATAAAGATGTTGTATATATAAAAAAAAAAAAATTAACAAAAAAGCGAACATACAGAAATCTAAAATATAGGCCAAAGAATCAAGAATACTGATCTAAAAATTAAAAACTCAGACAAAAATCGTAAACTTAGTAGAAGCAAAATAATTTGCCACTTTCAGCCGCCAAAAATAAATTTCTGACCAGAAATTCGAAAATAATCGCAAAAAATAAAAAAATTCACTTAATAAAATCAATAATCCAAGTTAAAAAATCTAAAATATAGGATCAAAAATAGAGCAAAAATCTAAAATATACGATAAAAAATTTGAGACCAAAAATCTAAAATTCTGGCCTAAAAATAAAAATAGGAAAACAAAAATTAACAGACAAATAAAAAATAAATAAAGAAAAATTTTGGGCAAAATCCACATAATTGGTTAAAAAGTCTTAAATTTAGACAAAACTTCGAAAACTCGGCCCTAAAGATAATAAACGCAGACTAAACGAAAAATCAAAAATTGGGAAAATTTTAACAATAAAATCGAAAAGTTAGGCCAAAATAAAGAAAAATTTAGGTCAAAAGATTTAAAAAAATAATAAAAATCTATAATGTTGGCAATAAAGCCGAAAATTTAGACAGTACATCGAAAAGTCGGGCCTAAAAATAATAAATGCAGACTAAAAAATTAAAAATTGCAACAAACGAAACTCAAAAATACCGGAAAAAAATAAAATAAATCTCGCAAAAATATATTTTAATTATTGTATAGTTGTGCCATTTGTTTATTTTTTGTTTGTTTATTGTTAGTCAAATTTTGTTAATGTTTGTTATATTATTTGTGTTTGTACAAGAATTTTAAATTTGTATATAATCATGTTAAAGGTTAATCCGTTAATAAAAAAAAAATTAAAAAAATCAATAATTCAATAAATTTAATAAAACGAAATATAATTAAATTTATTTAATGCTTTCTGCAACAAGTAGGGTTGCCTCTAATTTATTGAATAATTCAGGTTATAGATATTTTAACCAAAATCATATCAAAAATTTGGAACGAGAATTAAAAATTCGGCCTGAAAAATCAAAAATGTAGACCGAAAAATGAAATTTTTCAACAATTAAATCGAAAATTTAGATCAAAATGAGGAATATTTAGGTCAAATGATCAAAAATTTAGACAAAAAAAAACGAAAATAGAGTCTTAATAAAAAATGCAGAATATTCTAGTAAGAAAATTGTTTCAATTAGTCTCAAAAATTACTCTATTGTTCAGAGCAAATGATCAAAAATGCAAACCAAAAAAAATCGAAACTACAAAATTTAAAAATTCGGCTCGAAAAATTAAAAATACGGACCCAAAAAAAAAACGAAAATTTTAATAAATAAATCGAAAATTAAAGTCAAAATAAAGAATATTTAGGTCAACAAATCGAAAATTTAGTCCCAAGAGAATCGAAAATACAGGTCAAAAATTTAAAAATCTAAAATTTGGCGGGAAATCAAAAATGCGGCCATAAAATCGAAAATTTATACAATTAAATCGCAAAAGGTCAAAATAAAGGATATTTAGGCTAAAAGTTGAAATATTTTGACCAAAAATATCGAAAATGCAGGTCAAAAATTTAAAAACTAAAAATTCGTCGGGAGAAATAAAAAATGCGGACCAAACAGTCGAAAATTTTAACAATGAAATCGAAAATTTAGATCAAAGTAAAGAATATTTAGGCCAAATGATCAAAAATTTAGACAAAAAAAAACGAAAATAGAGTCTTAATAATAAAAAATGCAGAATATTCTAGTAAGAAAATGGTTTAAATTTGGCTCAAAAATTACTTTTCAATTTTTTTTAATAGGAATTTTTTTTTATTTTCCCTTTAATCGTCCAAAAAAGTAAATAAAAAATGCGGACCAAATAGTCGAACATTTTAACAATGAAATTAAAAATTTGGATCAAAATAAAGAATATTTAGGCCAAATGATCAAAAATGTAGACAAAAAAAAAATCGAAAATACAGTCTTAATAATAAAAAATGCAGAAAATTCTTGTAAGAAAATGGTTTAAATTTGTCTCAAAAATCACTCTATTGTTCAAAATAATTTTGCAATTTTTTTTTAATAGGATTTTTTTTCTAATTTTCGCTTTTATCGTCCAAAAAAGTAAATAAAAATATGGACCAAATAGTCGAAAATTTTAACAATGAAATCGAAAATTTAGATCAAAATAAAGAATATTTAGGCCAAATGATCAAACATTGAGACAAAAAAAAAATCGAAAATACAGTCTTAATAATAAAAAATGCAGAATATTCCAGTAAGGAAATGGTTTAAATTAGTCTCAAAAATTACTCAATTGTTCGAAATAATTTTACCATTTTTTTAAAGGTTTTTTTTTTTATTTTCGCTTTAATCGTCCAAAAAAGTAAATAAAAAATGCGGACCAAATAGTCGAAAATTTTAACAATGAAATCGAAACTTTAGATCAAAATAAAGAATATTTAGGCCAAATGATCAAACATTTAGACAAAAAAAAATCGAAAATACTGGCCTAAAAATAAAAAATGAAGAATATTCTGGTAATAAAATGGTTTAAATTTGTCTCAAAAATTACTCTATTGTTCAAAATAATTTTCCAATTTTTTTTTTAATTTTCGCTTTTATCGTCAAAAAAAGTAAATAAAAAATGCGGACCAAATAGTCGAAAATTTTAACAATGAAATCGAAACTTTAGATCAAAATAAAGAATATTCAGGCCAATTTAGACAAAAAAATTGAAAATACAGTCCTAATAATAAAAAATGCAGAATATTCTAGTAAGAAAATGGTTTAAATTAGTCTCAAAAATCACTCTATTGTTCAAAATAATTTTCCAATTTTTTTTAATTATCGATTTTATCGTCAAAAAAAGTAAATAAAAAATGCGGACCAAATAGTCGAAAATTTTAACAATGAAATTGAAAATTTAGATCAAAATAAAGAATATTTAGGCCAAATGACCAAAAATTTAGACAAAAAAATTGAAAATACAGTCCTAATAATAGAAAATGCAGAATGTTCTAGTAAGAAAATGGTTTAAATTAAATTTAAATTAAAAATCAGTCTATTGTTCAAAATAATTTTCCATTTTTTTTTTAATAGGAATTTTGTTGTTGTTAATTTTTGCTTTAATCGTCCAAAAAGTGAAACTAATTTGAAAAAGAATTCAAATAAAACCATTAACTTTTGTGCCGGTAGTTTCGACAACTTTATATTTAGTAGATACATTTTTTTTTTAAATAATTCAAATAAGACAATTCACTTGGTTAGTATGACTCGTTGAAAAATTGATATTACGAGCCCTTAACGAACCCATATGAGTGCATTAATGACTCCGTTTTAGTTGCAAAATAGAAAAAAATAAGTTAACGAATTTGACACAATAACACAACATGTGCATTCGGTATTCAGTTATTCAAATGCAGTTCTACAATCGCGTTGAGATTCGACCTCAAACAATTCTAAATTGCTGAACAGTCGTAGACCTAGTTTTTAGTGTGATAAGCTTTAATGGCAGAAATAGACACTAAAAATAAATTGCGACAAAGAATTGCATAACGACGTTACAATTAAACCGACCCAAACAAACGTAACTTTTTCAAGAATCTAGAGCGGACATTATACCTATAAATGAGCAATGCAATTATGATAGCAATAATGAGCACATTGCACTCGGGTTGTCGAACATTTTTCACTCAAACCATTCCACAAATTGCTTCATAATTATAGATATGTCGCGTGTGGTATTTAATGAATTTAATTATATCGATTTTTGTGTGGATAGATCAGAAGTAATATTTAGCTATGATTCATTTCATTAAATGACCAGTAAGGAAATTGTTGCAAAATTCTATTTCACTCAAGACACAATAATAATTTAAATGTAATAATTCTTGTATAAATTTTTTGTACATATCTCCTTGAGGAGATGAGTATAAACTAATCGGAGAGACAAATAAAAACAGTGAAACAAAACCAAGTGTTTTAATTAATCAAAATTAACATAAACCAGCCTAAAATGCACAAAATCGAATTATTCTGTCAATAATAATAATAAAGATGTTTATCTATTTCTAAAATGAGGAAACAAATATTATAAATAAACAGAATGATTACAACAGGTGTTCAGTAAGTCTCTTAGTCCTGGATGGCTGTAATGTGTGTTAATAAAAATTTCTCGTGTCTGAAATTTGTTTGCAAATAAGCAAGTAAGTACCGAAATACATTTAATGTTATTTACTTTTTAAGCCGATATAATTTTTAATTCATACTCAAATTACGAAAAAAAAAATTATTTTCGTCGTGCGACTGTTTCTTGCGGAAAGCACGAAAAGAAAATTCGCAATTAAAAGTGTTTTCACAGGATAAATTATTTCCGCCATAAACAAACTTCGCAAGCATAAAATTGTTTGAAAGAATTTAATCATGATTACACTCGTAAAGTAAGATATAAACTTTTCGCGCAATCATTCCATCTGAAGTAAACCGTACAGAAATTCAAAGTTCTTTAAGTCCGTTCGACTTTGTTTACCGTTTCGTGTGTATTATGGAAGTATTAAATTTATTAGTTAAAACCTTTTTAGCCGCTCGGAGAAAAATTCGGTTGAAACAGCAACGAAATATTTGCTTCCTCTATAAGAGTAAGTGGTGCAGCACGAGCGGCATCTTTGTTTTTGCCTCCTCTACGAAGATGCACGAGCCGCCGCTGCTTTTTTCTACAAGAAAATCAAAACTTACTAAAAAGGAAAAACCTTTCGAGGCGTTTTGGCGGTTAAGATTCTTTGCTTCCCTCGAGGATTATTGGGGCGGAATGGAGCGGAAAACACAAACACCAACGCACACACATCCTGAAAATGTATCACAACACAACGGGCACTAAAATTTTTGAAAAATCCAAATTCCGAACCAGAACAAACGTCTTCCGCGGCCGCGATCAATAAACTGAATTGATATCAACAGGTGAGCCGTGGATTGGTGATAAGAATTTAATGTCGTTCCGAGCGGCGAAAAAATACGAATCTTTTGGTAATCTTCAATCGCCCCAGGCAAATTAAAAACTGGTCGAATTTTAACACGGAGGTCGAGATAAGATGAAGAACATTAGAAACACTGCTAATTATATACTTCACGAGGATCTAAAGAAGTTGATTATATTCTTAAAATATAATGATTTGGGAGTTGTGTAGAATTATTTCAGAATATGTAAACAAGTTCTACTATTTTTTATTTGTTTTAAAAATACTCGATTTTACGCAATTAAAAAATGCATATTTAACAACGAACAGTTATAACCCATTAAAAAATTGTTGGAATTTAAGAAGTTGAATATATTCTTAAAACATAATAATGCGGGAGTTGAGTGGAATTATTTCAGAATTTTTAAACAATTTCTACTATTTTTTATTTATTTTAGAAAATGCTCAATTTTAAACTCAATTAAAAAATGCATGTTTAACAACGAACAGTTATAACCCATTAAAAAAATGTTGTAGATTAAAAAATTGATTGTTTACTCAAAATATAATAATGTGGGAGCTGTGCACAATTATTTCAGAATTTTTAAACAATTTCTACTATTTTTTATTTATTTTAGAAGATGCTCAATTTTGAACGCAATTAAAAAATGCATGTTTAACAACGAGCAGTTATAACCCATTAAAAAAATGATGGAGATTAAGAAGTTGATTGTATTCTCCAAATATAATAATGTGGGAGCTGTATAGAATTATTTTAGAATTTTTAAACAATTTCTACTATTTTTTATTTAATTTAGAAAATACTCAATTTTGAACGCAATTCAAAAATGTTTTAACAACAAACAATTATAACTCATTAAAAAATTGAAGGAATTTAAGAAGTTGATTATATTCTTAAAATATAATGATTTGGAAGTTGTGTAGATATATTTCAGAATTTTTAAACAATTTCTACTATTTTCTATTTATTTTCGAAAATACTCAATTTTGAACAGAATTAAAAAATGCATGTTTAACAACGAACAGTTATAACCCATTAAAAAATTGTTGGATATTAAGAAGTTGAATGTATTCTTAAAATATAATAATGTGGGAGCTGTGTAGAATTATTTCAGAATTTTTAAACAATTTCAACTATTTTTTATTTATTTTAGAAAATGCTCAATTTTGAACGCAATTAACAAATGCATGTTTAACAACAAACAGTTATAACCCATTAACAAATTGTTGGAGATTAAGAAGTTCATTGTATTCTCAAAATATAATAATGTGGAAGCTGTGTAGAATTATTTCAGAATTTTGAAACAATCTCTACTATTTTTTATTTATTTTCAAAAATACTCAATTTTGAACACAATTAAAAATGCATGTTTAAAAACGCACAGTTATAACCCATTAAAAAATTGTTGGAGATTAAGAAGTTGATTGTATTCTTAAAATATAATAATGTGGGAGGTGTGTAGAATTATTTCAGAATTTTTAAACAATTTCTACTATTTTTCATTCATTTTGGAAAATGCTCAATTTTGAACGCAATTAAAAAATGCATGTTTAACAACGAACAGTTATAACCCATTAAAAAAATGTTGGAGATTAAAAAAATGATTGTATTCTCAAAATATAATAATATGGGAGCTGTGTAGAATTATTTCAGAATTTTTAAACAATTTCTACTATTTTCTATTTATTTTAGAAAATACTCAATTTTGAACGCAATTAAAAAATGCGCGTTTAACAACGAACAGTTATAACCCATTAAAAATTGTTGGAATTTAAGAAGTTGATTGTATTCTTAAAATATAACAATTTGGGAGTTGTGTAGAATTATTTCAGAATTTTCAAACAATTTCTACTATTTTTTATTTATTTTAGAAAATACTCAATTTTGAACGCAATTAAAAAATGCGTGTTTAACAACGAACAGTTATAACCCATTAAAAAATTGTTGGAATTTAAGAAGTGGATTGTATTCTTAAAATATAACAATTTGGGAGTTGTGTAGAATTATTTCAGAATTTTTAAACAATTTATACTATTTTTTATTTATTTTAGAAAATACTCAATTTTGAACGCAACTAAAAAAATGCATGTTTAACGAACAGTTATAACATTAAAAAATTGTTGGAAATTAAGAAGTTGATTGTATCCTCAAAATATAATAATGTAGGAGCTGTGTAGAATTATTTCAGAATTTTTAAACAATTTCTACTATTTTGTATTTATTTTAGAAAATGCTCAATTTTGAACAGAATTAAAAAATGCATGTTTAACAACGAACAGTTATAACCCATTAAAAAATTGTTGTAATTTAAGAAGTTGATTATATTCTTAAAACATAATAATGCGGGAGTTGAGTGGAATTATTTCAGATTTTTTAAACAATTTCTACTATTTTTTATTTATTTTAGAAAATACTCAATTTGGAACGCAATAAAAAATGCATGTTTAACAACAAACAGTTATAACCCATTAAAAAATTGTTGTAATTTAAGAAGTTGATTATATTCTTAAAACATAATAATGCGGGAGTTGAGTGGAATTATTTCAGATTTTTTAAACAATTTCTACTATTTTTTATTTATTTTAGAAAATACTCAATTTTGAACGCAATAAAAAATGCAAGTTTAACAACGAACAGTTATAACCCATTAAAAAATTGTTGGAGATTAAGAAGTTGATTGTATTCTTAAAATATAATAATGTGGGAGCTGTGTACAATTATTTCAGAATTTTTAAACAATTGCTACTATTTTTTATTTATTCTAGAAAATGCTCGATTTTGAACGCAATTAAAAAATTCCTGTTTAACAACGAACAGTTATAACCCATTAAAAAAATGTTGGAGATTAAGAAGTTGATTGTATTTTCAAAATATAATAATGTGGGAGCTGTGTAGAATTATTTCAGAATTTTTAAACAATTTCACTGTTTTTTCATTTATTTTAGAAAATACTCAATTTTGAACGCAATTAAAAAAACGCATGTTTAACAGCGAACAGTTATAACCCATTAAAAATTTCAGAATTTTTAAACAATTTCTACTATTTTTTATTTATTTTAGAAAATACTCAATTTTGAACGCAATTAAATGCATGTTTAACAACGAACAGTTGTAACCCATTAAAAATTGTTGGAGATTAAGAAGTTGATTGTATTCTCAAGAAATAATAATGTGGGAGCTGTGTTTTAAACAATTTCACTGTTTTTTCATTTATTTTAGAAAATACTCAATTTTGAACGCAATTAAAAAAACGCATGTTTAACAGCGAACAGTTATAACCCATTAAAAATTTCAGAATTTTTAAACAATTTCTACTATTTTTTATTTATTTTAGAAAATGCTCAATTTTGAACGCAATTAAAAAATGCATGTTTAACAACGAACAGTTATAATCCATTAAAAAATTGTTGGATATTAAGAAGTTGATTGTATTCTCAAAATATAATAATGTGGGAGCTGTGTAGAATTATTTCAGAATTTTTAAACAATTTCTACTATTTTTTATTTATTTTAGAAAATGCTCAATTTCGAACGCAATTAAAAAATGCATGTTTAACAACGAACAGTTATAACCCATTAAAAATTGTTGGAGATTAAGAAATTGATTGTATTCTCAAAATATAATAATGTGGGAGCTGTGTAGAATTGTTTCAGAATTTTGAAACAATTTCTACTATTTTTTATTTATTTTAGAAATTACTCAATTTTGAACGCAATTAAAAAACGCATGTTTAACAGCGAACAGTTATAACCCATTAAAAAAATGTTGGAGATTAAGAAGTTGATTATTTTCTTAAAATATAATAATGCGGGAGCTGTGTGGAATTATTTCAGAATTTTTAAACAATTTCTACTATTTTTTATTTATTTTAGAAATTACTCAATTTTGAACGCAATTAAAAAACGCATGTTTAACAGCGAACAGTTATAACCCATTAAAAAAATGTTGGAGATTAAGAAGTTGATTATTTTCTTAAAATATAATAATGCGGGAGCTGTGTGGAATTATTTCAGAATTTTTAAACAATTTCTACTATTTTTTTATTTATTTTAGAAAATGCTGAATTTTGAACACAATTAAAAAATTCCTGTTTAACAACGAACAGTTATAACCCATTAAGAAAATGTTGGAGATTAAAAAATTGATTGTATTCTCAAAATATAATAATGTGGGAGCTGTGTAGAATTATTTCAGAATTTTTAAACAATTTCTACTATTTTTTATTTATTTTGGAAAATGCTCAATTTTGAACGCAATTAAAAAATGCATGTTTCACAACGAACAGTTATAACCCAATAAAAAATTGTTGGAGATTAAGAAGTTGATTGTATTCTCAAAATATAATAATGTGGGAGCTGTGTACAATTATTTCAGAATTTTTAAACAGTTTCTACTATTTTTTTATTTATTTTAGAAAATACAATAACTTCGCGTTATGATAGCGACGCGACAAAATCACCTTTTTCTGATGGTTGTAGAATACTAGAATAGTATCGTATATTATTAAACGAGTGTGAAAGTTGGACATTACCACGAGGGTGAAATATTTTTAGGTATTCTATTGTAAATCATGAATTTTAATGCGAATTTTTATTAATTTAATTTTCCGATGGCATGTAATTAAATATTACATTGAAATGAAAACTGATTTTCATAAGAAAAGTAAAGAATAGACAAATTATGATAATAATAATAAATAATAATTGTCCCAAATAAAAAATAAATAAATAAAAATTGTAAAGAATTCCAAAATTAACAACTTGTGAAGAATATACTATTATTAACAAACGTCGGTTTAATTTTTAAGAACCTTATGGAAAACGATACAAACTGGAGATAGGGAACTTATGAGTAAAAAAAAATAGAAGTGAAGACCTGTTTTTTGTGTTTACTCATCAAACATTTTCAGGCATCCTTTTTAATTTTGTAAAACAATCGTAAGTCACTTTAAGAATCAATTTTTTTCAGTCGACTCTTCATGACAAGTCAGCTGACAAAAAAGCCCATCTCTAATATAAACTGAATTTACTTATATAACCAATAACCCTTGATAAATGGGTACAGCAAGACACCCAGATACATACCAAATCACTTTTTTTTCACTTCACCGACACCCACAAAACCACATTTTACCACACGCCGGCGATCTTACGAACACAATGCCGAAATAATAACATTGAAAAATCTCGGAATTTTAACGCATCACTTGTACTAAATAACATTGGCACCGGTCCCAGTGGCGCAGCTGCGTTCCTGCCGAAACGAGGCTGCATCTTATTCGCTGGCACCAATAATGTAAACAATTGGATAACATCGCTTTCACGTCTACCAATATTCAGCTTCGATCTAATGAACTTTCGAATTATTAGAGTCGGAGGGTCGTGCACGGCTGCGGTTCTAATTACCGAGGAAGAATGGCGAACGAGGAACGGAGTTTCTGGGGGAACATATGGTTTGCGTTCGATGAGATTGGAGAAATTCGTGATTGTTATTATAGAGAAAATGTGCTCGGCGTGGGGTGGAGGGGGGTAATGCAGGTAACAGGTAATTCGTGTAATTTAATTATTACCCGAGTCCGTTTGTGATTAATGGAAACGTGCTGCGCTAAGAGAGTCCATTTCCCGATTAGCCATTTTGATAATGACGATAAGTTATAATTAAACTCAACAGGGTGTAATAAGAGGAACTATTACGCAGTGGGGTTTTCTATTAGTATATATTAATAACACATTAATAATACATTAAATTCCTGTAGCAAATGACTGCATTTTGCAATTTTACAACTATTATTATAAATAAGTGCATTTAATGGCTTGAAATGGGGTTTTCAAGAATACGACTATTATTACAAAATATAACGTGTCTTGTTCATACAAAATTTGGATGAAGGATAATTGCTCTCGACACTATTGCTCGGAAATTAATTTTAACTTTTATTGGTATTAGAAATTTACTCAAATTTTCAAAAAGCTCGTAGGAAATATTTCGTTATATCAATGCGAAATAATGATTACAATAATAATATATATATAAGAAATCTTTATTATAGTCTGTTCAGTGGAAACTGGCGGCTGAGGTCGTAAAACGTTTGGTCCGTCCTGACGACCGACGCACCCTCGAAGAAAAGGTATTGGTGGTTCGTCTAATTGCATCCCATACATTTATTACTGTCCTTCGCTCCTATTGGTGTACCCACTTTTACACCAGTACTTCTCAACAAAGATTGGTTTGAGATACAAAATATTACGTCCCCTACTTATCGAGGTCCAACCCTCTTTTACGACCACAGCCTCCAGATTCTAAGGAATGGGCTATATCAGTAATTGCATATAGAAAATTTTTATTCCTACAGTTAGAATTTTTATTTTTATTGTTTCGCTTTCCTGATAAGGGCTATCGACCTTAGGTCTTTCCGCCCAGGATTCTGCTAGGTTTGCTCAATTCAAGGTGGGGTCAATAATAACATTATTAATATAATATCGATAAATGAACTTTCCGAAAGCTATTTCAGTGTGATATAATAGATTTAATGTAAATCACCTTGTACGCTATATATTTATCTGCCATGTACGATTTCTACAAACCTTTTCATTAACGACGTCAATTAACGTCCAATTAAATTCATTTACGTTAGAAACAAACACGAGACGTCTTTAACACGTGAAAGTTCGGCACATTTACACAATTGCTTCAATACATTTTGTTACGTTTTTAACAACTGTAACGAATCCACGATCTTCCGGAATGTCGTGTGCCTTATGCTAGTTCACGGGCATCCTGAAGTACAATGCTGCCAATCGCAATAACCCCAGATACCGTACCTATTGTTCTCGAAGATTTCCGCTTTCTTTCGCTTCGATTTTGATAGCCGCAATTAGATTCCTATCGCACGAAATGCAATTGTGGTTTAGGTGAAAGGAATTATGCCATCTTCTGCAGTACAAAATGATGGAGTACTTCAATTGAAGTTAACAATGGATAACGTTCATTTAGATTAGAAGTGTATCATTTAAAAATCTTATTGACTTATAATTAATTACGCTGTTTAATAAATTTAAACTTTTTTGATGTAACATTGATGAAAACAGATGTATTCAATAATTTATATTATATTTTACAACTTTAATCCTACGTTAGTCACCACGTGGCATATTGGAACGTGTTTAGTCGCGTGGTTTACTATAGATCATATAATTTTGATAGAAGAATAAGAATTTTAATTTAGTTATGGCTGATTGCAAACTTTGTCAAAAATGGAGATTTATATCCCGAAATATGGATTTCTGCGACTTACGGAGAAATTATTTTTTTCTGGGTTGAAAGAGTGCCCGTAACGTTTTTTTGACTTTTGATTATGAAAGTACCTTTAATAGTGATAAGAATAAGAATTTTTATTTAGTTATGGCTGATTGCAAACTTTTTCAAAAATCGAGATTTATATCACGAAATGTGGATTTCTGCGACTTACGGAGAAATTATTTGTTTCTGGGTTGAAGGAGTGCCCGTGACGTTTTTTTGACTTTTGATTATGAAAGCACCTTTATTAGTGATAAGAATAAGAATTTTTATTTAGTTATGGCTGATTGCAAACTTTGTCAAAAATGGAGATTTATATCGCGAAATGTGGATTTCTGCGACTTACGGAGAAATTATGGTTTTCTGGGTTGAAGGAGTGCCTGTAACGTTTTTTTTACTTTTGATTATAAAAGTACCTTTATTAGTGATAAGAATAAGAATTTTTATTTAGTTATGGCTGATTGCAAACTTTTTCAAAAATCGAGATTTATATCGCGAAATGTGGATTTCTGCGACTTACGGAGAAATTATTTTTTTCTGGGTTGAAGGAGTGCCTGTAACGTTTTTTTGACTTTTGTTTATGAAAGTACCTTTATTAGTGATAAGAACAAAAATATTTATTTAGTTATGGCTGATTGCAAACTTTTTCAAAATTTGAGATTAATATCGCGAAATGTGGACTTTTTTGCGAATTTTTTTTTGTTGTTGAAGGAGTGCCCGTTATGTTTTTTTGACTCTTGATTATTAAAGCGCTTGTATTAGTGATAAGAATAAGCATTTTTTATTTATTTATGGCAGATTGCAAACTTAAAAAAAGAACAAAAACTTTTTTGAAAGGGATGAAAAAATATAAAGGGTTAAAATTAAGGGTTGATTCTTTTTGTGTTATTAATTTAGACCTTCCCTAATGGTATGGTATTTTTATTCTGATATAACTGTTTAAATTTAGGTATCTAATTTCAGTTGTCACATTACTTGCCATACTAACATAAATATGTTGAAATATGACCAATAACTTTACAAAAAATTACCCTTCAATTGTTGATAAATATATAAAAAATAACAAAAATTCATAAAAATAAATAATACTAATAAATACTAGTTATTTGAATGTTTGAAGATGACGCACGTAATATTAAAAGATGAAAAAAATCACTAGATCGTTTAGGGACGAAAAAATGGTTAGACTTAAAAAATAATAATACCCTAAATAACCTTCAATGACCTTGAAAAATTAATCTACTTTGGTATTTGGGTCAAAAATATATGTGAATTTTCTCAGATTTTTATAATAATTTTTAGTGGTTAAGAAAATAAAATATTTTTTAAGGGTTTCAAGGTCATATCTTGGCAAAAAATGGTGTTATTTATACGAAACTGAAAAGAAAATTATGAATACTAAAATATTATCAATAATTTAAGTTAAAATTGTTGATAAATATATCAAAATATCAAAATAACGTAAACATTTTAGTTATTCGAATTTTAGAAGATGACGCACTAAACATTAAAAGATGAAAAGAATCACTCAAATCAATATGGAATTTAGTGATAGGAATCATATGACGAAATAATTTTTTTTGCTGCTCAAACAAGTGGGAAAAAATATTTTTTTGAATTTTCAAACCTTTTTTAATACCCTAAATAACCTTTAATGACCTTGAAAAAAATCACCTAATTTTGTATTTAGGTCAGTAATGTTTGTGATTGTTTTTAGATTTTTAAAATATTTTTTTAGTGATTAAAAAAATATATTTGAAAAACCCCATTTTGGGATTTCCCGGGTTATTTGGGGAGGATTTTGTTTTGATATACGGCTTACGGTTACTTTGGTTTAAAGGCACAACTAACGATATTTTCATATTTATTTAAAAATCCATGTCGGCTGGCATTTTGAAAATCTTATCCCGGGATACCCTTTGACTTTCAATGGTATTGATGATGTTTCGAATTCGAAACATATCCATTTTAAAGTCCACCGAAGGGATTCCGACCAATTTGAATGTATACTGTATCCCGAAAACTACACTCGGCGTCAAAAAAAGCGCCACTCGAAAAATCGCGAAAAAACTCGATTTTTCAAACCGTCGTAACTTGGTTCAATTTGGTCGAAAATCGACGAATCTTTCAGTTTGGGAAACTCGATGGCATTTTGCGATCTAAGAAGTTTTCGACTTTCGTGACTCCCTGAAAACCCCTACCAAGTGTTTTGGATTGACAAAAAATGTTAAATTTTTACAACTTGTTCTCATTTTCAATGTCATTTTTTTCAAAAATTCATTACTTTGCTCCAAATCATCGAAATGACTCGAATTTTTAAGGCATTTGAAGGAAATTGATTAAATTTTTCTGCCATTGTGGTGAAATTTCCCGCCGACTTTTTTGCGCACGGTACAGCTTGTCAAACTTTTTGGATAATTTTTTACATAAAAAAATATTTTTTTTCCATCGCGTTGTTACGGGGGGTGGGCTGGATTTGGGGTCAAAATCAACTACACATTCTTAAAGATAAAACTTGAATCTTACCCAAACTGAAAGATTCATCGATTTTCGACCAAATTGAACAAGTTACGACGGTTTGAAAAATCGAGGTTTTTCCCGATTTTTCGAGTGGCTCTTTTTTTGACGCCGAGTGTACTGGAGATTTAAAAATAAAACTTCAAAATCAAGCTTTATCAGATAATTGAAAGAACTGAAAAGTTTTTGGTAAAATTTTGAATAGCGAAAGTGGACGTTTACTCCAAGCGACATATTTTGAAACTCCATAAGAAATTTGTAGTTCATATTTTTTTTTATTTCCAGGAATTTTTTTAATTTGATTTTCTTAGGTCTATAATTATGAAATGGAGCGGTCCGTTGGTGTAGTGGGTAGAGGCGAGCGCTTGCAGCCGTGTGGGTTCGGTTCCCATCCCAGGCGGAAGATTTTTCGGTTTCGAGAAGTATTTGTTCGGGTCCCTGGTTGTTTGTATGCGTCTTTCATCATGTATTTGTTCATTTATTCATTTAATTTATAACTTAAAATATTTCCTGATATTCCTATTAAAAAAAATATATCCCGTGAATTATAGTACTGAAAACTTTATACGCGTTTTTCTCGAAATTGCAACAAAGCTACAATTGCTGTAAAAAACTAAATGTAAGATTGGCCGGAACTTTCAACTGTATTTTCTTGAAAGTGTTCCTCCCATGGTAAACTAGAAATTTTTCATAAAAGTGGAAAATTGGCCGTTTGGCGCGATTTTTAATTAAAGAAAAACATGTTTTTCGTAACTCTTTTTTGAAAAGCGCGCCATCTTTAGAAGTTTTGTCAGAATTATTTTTTTGTTGGTTCACCGTGGAATGACAAGTCCCTAGTTTAACCTATTTTTTGTTTTTTTTTTAATCTTCACCAGGGGCAGTAGCCGAATGGGTGTTTCAAAGCCAAATAGGCGTTTCAAAAAAAGGACCCAGATAGGCGCATGTCCACTCGATAAGAACAAAAAATAATAATTTTTCAAATAACTGACGTGCTTTCATATGTATAAATTTGTTTTCATGTACAATAAATGTATTCGTAAGGAGAGAAAAAAATAAAAAATACTTAAACCACTGTTTGATGAAACTAATGTTTTAGTCAGATCACGAGAGATGTAATAGTTTCAAAAGCACAAAGAAGGAACGTTAGTGTGAAAAATTTAAATGAAACAGAGGGAGATGGGTGGGCCCTATCCCACCCTTCAACTTTTTGAAGACGCGCTAGAGTTTCTATAAATGAAAACGTTTGTCAAAAGACCAGAAAACCGTTAGATTATTTTCTTATCAATAAATTTACACTTGCAAAACCCTCGTTTGCGTTCTAAAGATTGGAGGATAGAATAGGGCCCACCCACTGTGGACTGGAGTTTTTTTTTAAATGCTTTTTTAAGAGTGTTTTCACGAATTTTGTCCGTCATGTTGTTTAAAATCTCAGGCTGTGATTCATGCATTACTCTCGGCATTAGTGTAACCCGATGTGCACCACGTGAAGGTTGCCGATGGGATTTTGCAGATTTTGAAAATTCGTAAAACAAACTCCCGC
This sequence comes from Ocypus olens, assembly GCA_910593695.2. NCBI lineage: Eukaryota > Metazoa > Arthropoda > Insecta > Coleoptera > Staphylinidae > Ocypus > Ocypus olens. Next base: position 4,529,631 of record OU343061.1, read on the forward strand.
CACTGCTAATGAGGTAGAGAGATTTTTCCGTTCCGAGAAGCATGAGCGGTTAAAAAAAGATAAAAACAAAGAGTGTTTAAAGAGAGGTTGTCGCGACCACCGCGTAATGCCAAAAATTTCGGTCGTTGCCGAAAAGGTAGAGGGTAAGTGGTAAAACACCGACCGCACTTTGGGAAGGAAACATTTGCCGAGACTTTCTTGGGATCAGGCAGTCGGTCCCAGTTCTGCGGGATCTTAAGAGAACGGACATTTATGTGCCCTAGGTTGCCGACGCTTGTAGACCACGTGACTAACGAAGGGTTTACATAAGAGAGCCTAAGGTGGCATGAGTGCTCCAACGTCAAAACGCCTCTTATTAAACAGGTATAATATACTTTGAATTTTGAAAAATATGGAATTATTTTGAAATGCATCCGGCATGATATTAAAGAGGGACACCCGTTGAAAATTTTCAAAATATCGATTTTTTTTTGCATTTTCGGCATCCTTATAGTGTCCAGAATATTGTGTCAATATGCCAGTTCGATATACAAAGGCGTTACGAAAATGTAGCGAGAAATAGGGGACAATGACTGAGCAAGTATAAACATCATCGTTTAGAGGAAAAAATGTCCCTTTCTCCCACCAGGTGGCGCCAGCATCAGTTTGTTTTGATATCAGTTGTACGGAACCGTGCTATAAGACGGTTTAATTTGTCACTTTTGGAAGGGAACATCAGTCCGAAAAGGCGAACAAAGAAGCCGATATTCGGCTCATGAAGAGCGACCACCGAAAAGGAGCAGAAAATGAACACGGCAATTTGGGCAACATTTCTTCACAAGATTTTTACCGACAAACATCCGCAACATGAATGGTACTCCTATCTGCAAGCGAAGGAATCCAATACTTTGAAGACCTATATCCACCCTCAGCTGTTGCCAGAAATCGTCCAGAAGGCAATTCGACCAATTTACGAAGACCTTTCTGCGGATAAATAGCTGGAACGATGCGAATGTGATTTTACTCAAAACAGTAACAAAAGTTTTAACTCCAACATCTTGTCGATTGCACCGAAAACCAAGTTTTGCGGCAAACACAACTTCGGCATCAATCGGTATTTTCAATAAATTAGAAACAACCTTACATGTTGCAGAAAGCATTAAATAAATTTAAAAAAAAGGTATTTTCAATGATGGCTACAACAACGTTATTGTCAATGATGATACTGCTGGGATTGACACTCGGTCCAAGCAGCCACAAATTGCAGCGCAAGATCAACGAAAACCGCATCGCCAAGGCTGACGTGCAGCGTTACGCGAGCAGCAAAGAGGCACGACAACTGCTTGCTGCTTCGAAAAAGGATGCCAACGAGCAGTATCTGCAGTCCGAAGGAGATGTTAATGCTGCCGGAATAGCAGAGTCGCTGTCAATCTTGCATTAAACGCACTTAAATATAACTCAAATCTTTAAAGGCGTTTTTCTCGAAACTACATTTTTTTACCTTGAGAGACAGAGATTTCTGAAACTATTCGATCAATTTTGTTGATTCTTTCGGTTTTCTATGCAAAAATGAATTACCTAAAGGTAGCATAGGATTTTTCGGATATTATAACTTTTAGATTTTTTTATGCGCATTTTAGTAGTGATTTTTTCAACGAAAAATTGAACTTTTTTTTTGAGCGCCGCCATTTTGATAATTTTGCGAATTTTGAAAAAATCCTAAAATTTAATTTAGAACCCGAAACAATCCATTTTTTTCTCCAATGTTTCTGTACTGAACCAAGCGACCAATGCACCGCTTGCAGCTGTATATTCGCAGGACTGCCAATGGCAGGCAAACAATTTTTTTCTGCTGAAAATTTCCAAAAATAAAGCAGAAATATTACTTTATAACATGTTAAAAACCCAAAGCGATTGCATTTTTTCTAATGTCCTAAAAAAAAGATCAAAAAAATACCTTTTTTTAGCAGGCTGAACGGGTGTCCCCCCTTAACCAGGGAAGTGGTTGTTTCAATAAGTTCTTAGTAAGACTTAATTTTTCAGAGTTACGAAAAGAAATATTTTAAGATTGCAATACAAAAAACCATGTGAAAATTTAATTAGTACCAGTATCACTGATTATGATATTTAGTTGATTTCAATATATCGGCCGTAAAAACTAGGGTTCCACTGAGCTCAATTGGAACGTAACAATATTTCTTTTTATAGTTTGAACACATATTCCTGCAAAGGTACTACTCTCAGACCTGTAGAACTAAAGTAGAGGAATGCCCCATTAAGCGTGAAATGTTTGCAACAAGATCTTGTCACAATTACAACAAATAACCTTGAAATCTAATAACTTTAACCTTGAAAGAGCAAAATAGCACGTCTCTAAAAGCGAGTGTCCGGATATAACCCCATCCATCGCCACCATAAATCAGCGCCCGCAGCGGCGCCGGACTCGGCCTCTTCCTTTTACTTCTGGCACTCGTCCACCCATCTCTCGGCCTCCTGGTCATTAGCTTAACATTGCCGATCGCACACGTTCGCGACGACAGATTTACGCGTCCGAATGCACCGTTCCTAATGGCGCCACATTTTCCACATCCTAAATTCTCGGTGTAACGGGATAACAGTCCGCCACCAGAACGCATAATTGCATCGAGAAATTTACATTTTCGCGACACACGTGCAGCTCGAATGTGTCGGGAATTGAACACGTTTAGCATAATTCCTTGTTCCTGTAATTCGCACGCCATTGGTACACTGCATCCTTGTGATTACAATGGGGAGTGTAACTAAATTCGGTCGCATCCTAATTTGAATTTAATTACAAACTATGTGATAACGTATTGATCTAATGTTTGATTGCATGATGGGCGTTAATAATTGTTGATTTGCATCTGCTTAAGACGAGTTGAATGAAAATTTTCTTCTACAAATAATGGAGTTGAAGTCAATGGAAGTACCAATTGGACCATTTGCGATTTGTTAGTAATTTTAGGACTCTTATATTTATTTTTAGTTCTTCCTTTCAGGTAAATTATTATTATAATAAGTAAATATTTCCATTGTTGGTGTTGTAATCCATGGTTACTGGGTAATATGTAAGTGGTGTAATGAAGTGACGTACGTCCCAGTATTTAGTTGTAACACTGGGACGCATGGGCGGCTCGTTATGTAGAGCCAAGGAGCCATGGCACTACCTCTAATTTCAAGCGCACAAAGATTTTTTTATTAATTCTAAAAACACTGATGCGTCATTTTAAATGTTTAAACAATGCCTGCAAAAGTTTAACGAGTAGAGAAAAATCGCAATGCATTTGTTCCCCAACGCAAACGGAGCCATTTCGTTAGAATATAGGCAGCGGCAGAAAGGTGCACGGTTCAGGCCGGACGCGTTCTGAACCTGCTTTAGGAGCCAAATAATTTATGGCTCACCTCGTGCACGCGACGACAACACACTATGAATAAACTTAGTTCATTGCCGAATAAGTCTTCTTGCTCATGCACTATTGAGAAAAAAGTGCAAATTAATATTTGCAGGCAAGTAATGTACATATTAAATACATGTCAATTGAGAAAATAACGGAAATTCGGACGTTCAATTGTTTTTTATCTTTAAAGGACTTGAAAGGACTCAAAAAATAAATTCGTTGCTCAATTGATTGAAAGGATGACCAGATTTAAAAAAATTCATCCTGCAAAGTGTTCTACCCATCGAATAGAAAATTAAATGCGTCGTTTAATTGTTTCATGGTTTTGAAAAGATAACTCTTGAACAAAATAGCAGATTTGAAAAATCCTTCCAGAGTGTTTTCAATTGCTTTTTGAGGATAACTCTTGAACTCTCTTCACCAAGTAGATGCAGATAAGACCCAAAAAATGTAATTTGTAGTTCAATTCTTTTCTGTTTTTTGGGGATAATTCTTAAACGAACAGACAGAAGGTTTATTTTTAACTATAATCATATTTTAAATGTACATCGAGCGTTTCGCAAGAACGTCAAAATTATGAAAGATGAAATGACAAATTATACTTCAAATTCTAATAATCTTTACCGTAAGTTTACTCAAAAACAAACAAAAAATCAAAAAAAGATTTATAAAATAGTCCTGCTTAAGAGGTCCTAACAAACCTAATAAAAGTCCCGAACGAGAAAATACTGAAAAATATTTCTAAAAATAGTCCTAATTAAAAAGTCCTAAATAAACTAGTAAAAGTCCTGAACAACAAAGTCCTGATAAAAAAGTCTTGATAAAAAGTCCTGAAAAAAAAGAGTCCTGACAAAAAAATGTCTTGCACAACAGTTCTGAAAAAAGTTCAGAAAAAGAGTCCTGATAATACATCCTAAATCTGTAAAAAAGAGTACTGAAAATAAATCTTGAAATAGTTCCGAAGAAATTGTTTAAATTTTTTTTTAAAGAGTCTTGAAAAAGTTCTTAAATAAGAAGTCCTGAGAAAGAGTCCTATAAAAAATCCAGCAAAAAGGCCTGAAAAAAGTCTCCAAAAAATGTCCTAAATAAATACCTGAAAGTAAATGTTTTTAAAATCAACTTGAAAAAGAAAATTCAGAAAAAGTCCTGCAAAAAAAATTCAAACAAGGTCGTGAAAGAAAATTCAAGAAAAAGATATTCCGAAAAAAATGTCATGAAGAAATTCGGAAAAAATTGTTCTAGAAAAAAATACCAAGAAAAAGTCTTAAAAACAAGAAGGTACTTAAGAAATTCCCCAAAAAAAATTCCTGAAAAAGAATTCCTGTTAATACAATTAAAAATAGTCCTGGAGAAACAATGTTGGAAATAAAATCTTGAAGAAAGAGTCCTGATAATTCCTTTATGAATGATTTTGTAGAGGTTAAGAGTCAGCACTTGTTTTGAATTTTGAAAAATTTACGTTTTTTTCGATTTTCGAGCGCAGCAATTGGTTATTTTTTAGTTTGACGGTGATTATTTGGAAAACTAAGTGACTAATAAGTCTGGATTTTTCTAAAATATGAAAGCTCAGTGTTTCACAAATCATTCTGTAAAAGTTAAGTCCGCACTTGTTCCAACTTTTGAAAAAACAACGATTTTTCGATTTTCGAGCGCATAAAATGGTTATTCTTGAGTTTGACAGTGATTATTTGGAAAACTGCGCGATTCATGAGACTGAATTTCTCTAAAATATGAAATCCTAGTGTTTTGCGAATAATTCTGTAAAAGTTGAGTCTGTATTTGTTTCAAATTTTGAAAAAACAACGATTTTTCGATTTTCGAGCGCAAAAATGGTAAATTTTGAGTTTGTCAGTGATTATTTGGAAAGCTGCGCAATTAATGAGCCTGGATTTTTCTCATATATGATAGCCCAGTGTTTTATTAATGATTCTATAACAGTTAAGAGTAAGTACTTGTTTGAAATTTAAGAAAAAACAACGATTTTTCTATTTTTTTAGCACATAAAATGGTCATTCTCGAATTTGACAGTGATTATTTGGAAAACTATGCGATTAATCGGTCTGGATTTTTCTAAAATATGAAAGCCCAGTGTTTTACGAAAAATGCTGTACAAGTTAAGAGTCCGTCTCTTGTTTCAAACTTTGAAAAAAGACATAAAAACGTCCTGCATAAAAGTCCTGAAAAATAGTCTTCGTTCAAAATACCAGAGGACCTGAAAAAGGTCATCTAAAGAGTCCTAAAATAAGTCCTAAGAAAACTTCTTAAAAAAATTCTCGTAGAAAGTTCTTTTCAAAATGTCCTTAAGTTTCTGAAAAAATTGTCTCAGAAAGGCTGAAAAAAGTCCTAAAAATGCACAGACAGTATGTTATGTAGAGTAAAAATGGTGATGTGGCCATCATGTTACTTTCTCCGACAAGATAATATCATTTATATTTACGCTTCCATGGTTTATTTTCAATTGAAATCATATTTTAAATGTACATCGAGCGTTGCATAAACTCGGATGAAACTGACGTTTAAAACGTCAAAATTATGAAAGATGGAAAAATTATACTTCAAATCCAAAAACTCGGTTTACTCAAAAATTAACGAGATTTCGGAAAAAACTTATTCTTTAGAAGTTGTTCATTTTGGTATTCTCCACAATTATTATTCACATAAATTTGCTGTAACTATTATCGTTTCATAATTATAAACCAAAAATTTAAAAAAAATAATAAATTTTTTTCTCGAATAGCAATGATTTTATGAAAAATATTTTTAAGCAAAAGATGTTAATTTGTTTGTTGTCTTTAATGTTTGTTTAAATGTTTTTGTAATATTTTTCATATTTAAGAAAATATTGGCAAAAAACAAAAAATAGTTGAGGTAAACACCCACTTCCGGTGTACGAAATTACACACACACACACACACAGACAGACAGACAGACAGACAGACACACACACACACAATTTTTTTTTTCCAGAAATTGTTGAAATGGTATCTAGGGACCCCAAAACGGATATTTCCGTAAAAAAAATTTTTGAAAAAAAAATCACGATCACAATACTTTCTCGTACTTAGTAACGGAGAAAGTAAAAAGATGTAGGCTAAAAAATTAAATGCTTCGTTAAATTGATTTCTGTTTGTTTTAAATACAACTTTTAAACCGTTGGCCAGATTTATAAAATACTTCCAGCAAAGTCTTACATTTATCCGAAAGATGTAGTTGTTTAATTGTCTTTTAGGTGTCAACTTTTGAACGGATGACCAAGTTGAAAAATAATGCATTTCTAATTGACCATAAAAACAATTGTCATATCCCAAGTAAAAACAAAATGGCAGCTATTTTAACTTGAACTAGAAAAACGAAAAATGCATTCAACAATTTGAAAAATTCCAAAAATTTAATCAGTCAAGGAATTTGCGTCAATAGCACAAAATCTATTCGAAAATAATGCATTTATAATTTACCCTAAAAACAATTGTTATATCCTAGATCTAAACAAAACGGCAGCCATTTTAACTTGAACTCAGAAAACGAAAAATGTATTTAACATTTTGAAAAATTTAAATACATTAATCAGTCAAGGAATTTGCGCCAAAACCTCAAAATCCATTGAAAAATAATGCATTTCTAATTTATCATTAAAAACAATTGCCACATCCTAGGTCAAAACAAAATGGCAATTATCTTAACTCGAACTAGTAATACGAAAAATGAATTCAATAATATGTGAAATTCTAAAAAAAAAAAATAATCAGTCAAGGAAGTTGCTCCAAAAGCTCAAAATCCATTGAAAAGTAATTCATTTCTAATTTACAATAAAAAATAATTACCGTATCCTAGATCAAAACAAAATGGCAACCATGTTAACTTGAACTGGAAAAACGAAAAATGTTTTCAGCGATTGAAAATAATCTAAAAAAATAATCATTTGACGAATTTCTTTTAACAGCTAAAAATACATAAAACAACAATGCATTTAAAATTCTGGTTAGAAATAATTGCCACTACCAAAGTGGCAACAAAGCGGCAACAATTCAAACTTAAACTAGGAAAACAAAAAAATGCATTTTTGAAAAATTCTAAATTAGGAATTTGCGTCAAAAGCTCAAAATCAATTAAACTATAATACATTACTGATTTTCCATCAAAACAATTGCCACATCCTACGTGGAAGCAAAACTACAACAATCCAAACTTAAACTAGGAAAACAAAAAATGTATTCAACGGTTTAAAAAATTCTAAAAAAATTTAGTCAGCTGATGATTTTTTCAAAAAGCTTAAAATCAGCGTCTCTGCTTTGTCATCAAAACAATTGCCATATTCTAAGAGGAGACTAAACGTAAAACAGTCCAAATTTAAACTGGGAGAACGAAAAATGTTTTGAACGATTGAAAAAATTCTAAAAAATTAATAATGCGATGAATTTCCTTTAAAAGTTTAGAATGCATAAAACAACAATGCATTTCAGATTTTAGATAAAAACAATTGCCACATCCTACGTGGAAATAAAAGCGGCAAAAATCCAAATTTCAACTAGAAAAAAACGAAAAATGTATTCTTCGGTTTAAAAAATTCTAAAAAATTCAACTCATTTGTTTCTTTTTGATAAAAAGCTTAAAATCCATAAAACAACAATGCGCAGATTTTAGATAAAAACAATTGCCACATCCTACGTGGAAATAAAAGCGGCAAAAATCCAAATTTCAACTAGAAAAACGAAAAATGTATTCTTCGGTTTAAAAAATTCTAAAAAATTCAACTCATTTGTTTCTTTTTGAAAAAAGCTTAAAATCCATAAAACAACAATGCGCAGATTTTAGATAAAAACAATTGCCACATCCTACGTGGAAATAAAAGCGGCAAAAATCCAAATTTCAACTAGAAAAACGAAAAATGTATTCTTCGGTTTAAAAAATTCTAAAAAATTCAACTCATTTGTTTCTTTTTGAAAAAAAGCTTAAAATCCATAAAACAACAATGCGCAGATTTTAGATAAAAACAATTGCCACATCCTACGTGGAAATAAAAGCGGCAAAAATCCAAATTTCAACTAGAAAAACGAAAAATGTATTCTTCGGTTTAAAAAATTCTAAAAAATTCAACTCACTTGTTTCTTTTTGAAAAAAAGCTTAAAATTCATAAAACAACAATGCGCAGATTTTAGATAAAAACAATTGCCACATCCTACGTGGAAATAAAAGCGGCAAAAATCCAAATTTCAACTAGAAAAACGAAAAATGTATTCTTCGGTTTAAAAAATTCTAAAAAATTCAACTCATTTGTTTCTTTTTGAAAAAAGCTTAAAATCCATAAAACAACAATGCGCCTCTGATTGGCGATCAAAACAATTGCGATATTCCGAGAGGAAACAAAGCGGCAACAATACAAACTTAAACTAGAAAAACGACAAATGCATTCAACGATTTGAATAATTCTAAATTAATTATCAGCCAAGGAATTTGTGTTAAAAGCTCAAAATCAATAAAACTATAATACATTTTTGATCATCCATCAAAACAATTGCCACATCCTAGGTGGAAACAAAACGGCAACAATCCAAACTTCAACTGGGAAAACGAAAAATATTTTCAACGATTTAAAAGAATCTAAAAAATGCATCACTTGACGAATTTCGTTTAAAAGCTCAAAATACATAAAACAACGGTGCATTTCAGACTTTAGCTCTAAACAATTGCCACATCCTGGGTAAAAACAAAAGCGGCAACAATCCAAACTTGAACTATGAAAAAAAAATGCATTTATCGATTTGAAAAATTCTAAAAATGTATTCTCTCCAGGAATTTGCTTCAAAAGCACGTTCAGGAAAGTAAAAAGGACTCGTCAAATAGAAGCAGATAAGACCAAACAAATAAATTTTCTGAATTTGGAGGATAACTCTTGAACTGATAGATTTTGATTATTTTTTTAGTAAAATATTATACTCACCGAATAGATGTAGATTAAAAAGAATCGTTGGTGGTTTTAAGAAGATGACTTTGAACAAAATAGCAGATTTTAAAAATTTTTCAAAGTATTGTACTCTTCGAATATCTAGACAGAACAAAAAAAAAAGTTTTTTTTTGAGGTTAAACTTTTGAACGGAAGACCAATTCAAATTCTTATAGCAAAGTGTTGTACTCGCCGTATAGCTATGCATATAAGACACAAATAAATAAATTTGTATTTCAATTGATTTCTGTTTCTTTTTTTGAGGATAACTCTTGAACGAAAGGACAGATTTTGCAAATTCTTTCACTACTCATTAATTAAAAAATAAATTCGCATTGTAATTGTTTTCCGTTTTTTTTAAAATCAAAAACAGAGTTTCAAATTCTTAAAGTATTGCACTCATTAAAGAGTTGTAGATCAGGTTACAAAATAAAATTCGTCGTTTAATTGATATCCGTTTTTTTAAAGTCGACGAAAATTGGTAGTGCAGATTTAATGCAGGCTACTTTGCGTGTTTATTTAATTTTTTGAAAGGTTTTTATATTTTTCTTTCTTCAGAAAGAAGACGGTGGATTGTATGCTAAGTGGCTCTTCCATCAAAATGTTCCACGAGCCGCCACTGCTGGGACGTACGTCACTTCATTACACCACTTAAATATTTTCAATTTATTACATGTAAATGGAATTTCCCGTTAATAAAATATTGTTATTTTTATTATTACAAATTTGAATTATAGGTTGATGATAAAATTAATTTCATTTTATCACGTGAAAGCAGCAACTTGCGATAAAATCGCTTCCATTCATTCAAGTGACATTTCCGTAGAGTTGTCAACTGATACAAGGACAGAAATCATTTCGTTGGCACTTCCGCGAACGCGAGAGGGAATCACGACTCCTCTTCCTCAAGAAACCTGCCAACGAAATAATGATTCTGCAATTTTAAAATTGGCCAGACAATCGCAAGCGCAAATAACAATGGCGTCAACTCGCTAGTAATTTCATTTGATAATTAAAAAGCCACAATAAAGGTGTCTGCAGCAATTAAAATATGAAAGCGATGACACTTACGTAAATAATCTTCCTTTGTTCGATGGTTTGTACTTGTAAAGATTATTTTACATCAAAAAAAAAAGCGCCACTCGAAAAATCGTTTTTCAAACCGTCGTAACTTGGTTCAATTTGGTCGAAAATCGATTAATTTTTCAGTTTGGGAAAGATTCAAGTATTATCTTTAAGAATGTGTAGTTGATTTTGACCCCAAGTCCAACCCAGCCCCCCGTAACAACGCGATGGAAAAAAATGTTTTTTTATGTAAAAAATTGTTCAACTTTGACAAGCTGTACCGTGCGCAAAAAAAATCGGCGGGGAATTTCACCACAATGGCAGAAAAATGAAATCAATTTCCCTCAAATGCCTTAAAAATTCGAGTGGTTTCGATGATTTGGAGCAAAGTTATGAATTTTTGAAAAAAAAAGACATTGAAAATGAAAACAAGTTGTAAAAATTTAACATTTTTTGTCAATCCAAAACTCTTTTTGTAGGGGTTTTCAGGGGGTCGCGAAAGTCGAAAACTTGTTAGATCGCAAAATTCCATCGAGTTTCGTGCGAAATTCGCCTTGTTATGGCCAAAAAGGCGCAAAATGTATTTTTTTTCAAAACTTCATAGCTTCGCGCCAAATCATCGCATCGGCTTGAATTTTGGAGGAAATTGGAGGAAAATAATTGAACTTTATTGCCATGCTGACCGATTGAATCCACGATTTTTTTTTCATCAAAAATTTGCACATTTAAACTTCAAAAACATGTTTGTTTCCTTTAGGGGGTGGCAGGGGGTGGAATCGTTTTAGCAACAAAACAATTCACATGAAGCTGAAGAGAAAATTTGAAACTGTTCAGACTGCAAAAGTTCATCGATTTTGGTGCAAAATTACTCAAGTTATGGCCAAAAAAGCAAATTTTTTTTTTTTCAAAAATTCATTACTTTGCTCCAAATCATCGAAACGACTCGAATTTTTAAGGCATTTGAAGGAAATTGATTAAATTTTTCTGCCATTGTGGTGAAATTTCCCGCCGATTTTTTTTGCGCACGGTACAGCTTGTCAAAGTTGGACAATTTTTTACATAAAAAACATTTTTTTTTCATCGCGTTGTTACGGATGTGGGTTGGACTTGGGGTCAAAATCAACTACACATTCTTAAAGATAAAACTTGAATCTTTCCCAAAATGAAAGATTCATTGATTGAATCAAGTTACGACGGTTTGAAAAATCGAGTTTTTTCGCGATTTTTCAAGTGTCGCATTTTTTTTTGACACAACAGATGATCGAGATAAAAATTAATTTAAATTTGTACCTTTTTGATTGTTGATACAACACTTAAAGAAGAACAAAACCACTCACATTATTCCACCACGCAGATTGCTCGTTCGAAGAGTGAACATAGAATGTGGTCGTTATCGTATTCCACTTTTGAATTCTCGCCCACGTAACTAATTACCCTATCGATGGCGATAAGGGCGCAATTTTTATGAATTGCTGCATAATTTCGCACCGCAAAAAGTAAAACACTAGCGAGTTTTGCATACCGTGTCCCATTTAGACCAATTTTTCCTCCTCTTGCCGATTAAGCTGATTAAAGTTGGCGTAAACATTTCGACCGCAACAGTGGAAAACCAATTGTTGTTTACTCACTGCATGCAATCGACCATTCAGGCGAAACGTTCGTTAATCCGGTACTTACATATCCCATTATTTTTTTCATAAAATAGTAATTAATATTGAATTCATATAAGTGACGTCATTTCGGGTGGTAATATTGATTCGTCCTTGGTAACTTGATACCTTCGTGGTACCTCTCATATTTATCAATTTCTACTTTCTCTGTTACGAAGTACAGGAAAGTATTGTGATCGTGAAATTTAGGAAAAAAAATTAACGGATATATTCGTTCCCTAAAGGCGATTTCAACGATTTCTGGAAGATTTTTTTTGGGTCTGTGTGTATGACAGGACTTGCTTAGGTATTTGTTATATTGATCTCGCATGTGAGACTATCTCCAACATGCACCCTAGTGAAGCATTTCCTAAACAATTAGTCAAGAAAACTCAAAGGAATGATCGTCAATGAACATGTAGTTATGTATTCTTTATATTTGAGTCATTTAAACATGTATCTGTTTTACCAAACTTTATCTTGACGTATGTTAACTTTCTTGTTTCAGCATTAACAATAAATAAACCATAAATAAACCAACTACCGAAAATGATATTTTTCAAACGCAAAAATCGACGATTTTTGGCAGAAAAAATGTCAGTTTCGGCAGTCAAAAACTGACATTTTTTCTGCCAAAAATTATCATTTTCAACTGCCAAAATGCCGATTTTCTAGCTACGGAAAAGGACAATTTTCAAGTGTCATAAATGACTATTTTAACAAACAAAAATGACAATTTCCAACTACGAAAAATGATAATTTTCAACAGTCAATAATGGCAATTATCAACTGTCAAAATTGAAAATTATCACATTCCAAAAATTACTATTTTCAACTGATAATAATGACAATGTTCACTGCCAAAAATGTCCAAAATTACAATTTTTGACAAAAAAAAAACAATTTGAAAATTGACTATTTTAACAGACAAAAAAATCAATTTTAAACTACGTAAATTTATCAACTATTTTATCATATTGTGTATTTTATATTTTAACATGTATTTATTTATTTTATTTTTTTATATTTTATATTTTAACATGTACTTATGTATTTGAGCCATTTTAACATGTATTTTTTTGCTAAACTTTATCTTGACGTATGTAAACTTTCTTGTATAAGCATTAACAATAAATAAACCATAAATAAACCAACTACCGAAAATGACATTTTTCATACGCAAAAATCGACGATTTTGACTGCCGAAACTGACATTTTTTCTGCCAGAAATGATCATTTTCAACTGCCAAAATGACAATTTTCCAGCTACGGAAAAGGACAATTTTCAAGTGTCCTAAATGACTATTTTAACAAACAAAAATCTACGAAAAATGATAATTTTCAACAGTCAATAATGGCAATTATCAACTGTCAAAATTGAAAATTATCACATTCCAAAAATGACTATTTTCAACTGCCAATAATGATAATGTTTACTGCCAAAAATGTCCATTTTTGACAAAAAAAAAAACAATTTGAAAATAGACTGTTTTAACAAACAAAAAACCAATTTTAAACTACGTAAATTGATCATTTTCAACTGCCAATAATGACAAATATCAACTGTAAAAATTGAAAATTTCCACATTCCAAAAATGACTGTATATAACTGCCAATAACAACAATATTTACTGCCAAAAATAACAATTTTCAACTGTCTAAAATAACCATTTTCGACCAAAAAAATAAACAATTTTCAACTCCCAAAATTGATAATTTTCAATTGAGAAAAGGGATTATATTCATGTACCATAAGACCATTTTACCTGCCAAAATTGAAAATTTCCAAGTGACAAAAATTACATTTTTCCTACTGTCAAAAATGACGATTTTGAATCAAAATTGACTATTTTAATTGAATTGTCTAATGCTGTTTTTTAAGTCGCTGATTAAGAATTTGAAAATAGAAAAATTTGAAAAACAAAATGGCATATGATTAATTAATTTCTCACTTAACCCGTGGTGAAACATAATTATATAATTTGATTAATTAAAACACTTGGTTTTGTTTCACTGCTTTTAAAGCAGTAAAACAAAACCAAGTGTTTTAATTAATCAAATTAACAAAATGGCAGATCCAATGTGGCCAACAAAAATTTTAAAAATTGGCATTTTTTAATGAGATTTTGGGTATAGTGGTTTTCCCTTATAAATATGTTTTTATATTTTATATTGAATTGTATATGAAAAATAACTGATCCTTCATCAGTTTCACAGTAAATAATTACTTTATTATATTGGATCCACAATTTTGTTTTGTGAATTTTTAAGTTCATATTCTCACTCAGTGACCTCAAAAAACCATATATTCGAAATTTCATTAAAAAATTACAATTTTTATAATTTACATTCAATTTTTTTTAATTTTCACATTCCAAAAATGACTGTATATAACTGCCAATAACGACAATGTTTACTACCAAAAATGACAATTTACAACTGTCTAAAATAACAATTTTCGACCAAAAACGGAACAATTTTCAACTCTCAAAATTGATCATTTTCAATTTAGAAAAGTGATCATTTTCATGTGCCATAAGACTATTTTACCTGCCAAAATTGAAAATTTCCAAGTGACTAAAATTACATTTTTCCAACTGTCAAAAATTACGATTTTGAATAATCAAAATTGACCATTTTAATTGAATTGTCTAATGCTGAAAATGAACAATGTGATAGACCAATAAAAATTCTATTCTATTCTATTCAAGTGCCAAAAATGACAATTTCAAGACTCGAGAATGGTCATTCTCAACTGACAAAAATGATCATTTTCAAGTGTCAAAGTGACAATTTTCCAACTACGGAAAAGGACAATTTTCAAGTGTTATAAATGACTATTTTAACAGACAAAAATAACAATTTCCAACTACGAAAAATGATAATTTTCAACAGTCAATAATGGCAATTATCAACTGTCAAAATTGAAAACTTTCACATTCCAAAAATGACTATTTTCAACTGTCAATAATGACAATGTTTACTGCCAAAAATGTCCAAAATTACCATTTTTGACCAAAAAAAAAAACAACAATTTGAACACACAAAAATGGTGATGTGGCCATCATGTTACTTTCTCCGACTTGATGGTAGTATCATGGCCATTTACATTTACGTTTTCATGGTTTATTTTCAATTGAACTCATTTTTAAGTGTACATCTAGCGCTGTGTAAATTCGGATGAAACTGACGTTTAAAACGTAAAACGTAAAATTATGAAAGATGGAAAAATTATACTTCAAATTCAAAAACTCAGTTTATTCAAAAATTAAAGGGATTTCGAAAAAAAAACTTATTCTTTATAAGTTGTTCATTTTCTACAATTATTATTAACACAAATTTGCTGTAACTATTATCGTTTTATAATTATAAACCAAAACTTAAAAAATAATAATAATTTTTTTTCTCGAATAACAATGATTTTATGAAAAATGTTTTCAAGCAAAATATGTTTATTTCTTTGTTGTCTTCAAGGTTTGTTTAAATGTTTTTATGATATTTTTCATATTTAAGATAATATTGGCAAAAAACAAAAAACAGTTAAGGTAAACGCCCACTTCCGGTGTACGAAATTTTACCAAAAGCTTTTCAGTTCTTCAGATTATCAAATAAGACGTGTGTTCAAAGTTTCATATCAATTGCTCTGTTAGTTTTTGAGATACAGCGCGCACAGACAGACACACAGCCACACACAGCACACACACAGCCACAGACACACACACAGACACAATTTTTTTCCAGAAATTGTTGAAATGGCATCTTGGGACCCCAAAACGGATATTTCCGTAAAAAAAAAATTGATCACAATACTTTCTTATACTTCGTAACGTAGTAAAAATACGCATAAGACTTGTGCTTAATTTTAATGCGCAGAAATGTACAAGGACTTTCTTAAACAGAATAATTAAAATAAATTTAAAAACTTAACACTATTCTCATAGCTAAAAAACTAGAAAATAGAGACAGAACTTTATGTAATGCTTCCAGATGAAATAAATTGTATAATAGCTTAATAAACGAAATGTGTTTGTCTAGCCGAAACAAATTGAATTTATTTAATTATCAAATTTGCTTCGGTCGGCAGCACTAGAAATGGTTAGCACTGGTGTGCCCGTGTAAAATATTTTCCAGTTCTGCTACAATGCGTTTTAAACATACATAGTACAACTATTTACGCAACATAACAGTTTTCTTTTACCTCGAGCAAAAGTTAATTTTGAAACTAAAATCTTGAATATTGTTAGAAATAAGTTCTATCGTGTGGATGGTCAATATTTTACTCGGAATTGATTATTTTTATTAACCCGTACTTTAAGAGAGATAAAAAGAGGCAATACATATGTTGAGAAACTTTTACAAATTACCTCAACAGGCAATTGACCAGAGGTATGTGGTGACTGCCTGGACCGAAATAGGAAAACGACAATAATTATTATTACATTAGTGAAGGTTAAGAAAATTTATCCACTTGCAAACTTGTACCCACCATTTCAAAATTTCAACCCCGGAGCTGGCAGAAGGGTATTCGGAAGAATTAAAATATCTAGCCGAAAGTCCAAATTTAAAAAAGGAGCGATTTGTATGGAAAATTCCGGAAAAACTAATTATAACCCATTTTCGGATTTTTCTGTTCTTTCATAGTTACATATGTCTGGAAAATATATGGAAAATTTCATTGAAATTCATCAAGGGATTTTCAGGAAAATTAAGAAAATCTAGACGAAAGTTCAAATTTTGCAAAGCATCGTTCTTGATGGAAAATTCCAGAAAACTAAGGGCAACCCATTTTAGAATTTTGCTTTTGTTTTATAGCTACATACGTCAGGAAGATATCCTGTAAATTTCATTAAAATTCAACGAAAGGTATTCGGGAAAATTAAGGAAATCTAGCCGAAAGTTCAAATTTTGAAAAACAGCGAATTTGATGGAACATTCCGGAAAACTGAGGTTAACCCATTTTCGAATTTTCCTTTCGTTTTATAGCTATACACGTCTGGAAGATATCCTGTAAATTTTATTCAAATTCAACGAAAGGTATTTGGGAAAATTCAGAGAATCTAACCGAAAGTGCATATTTAACAAAGTAGCGATTTGAATGGAAAATTTTGGAAAAGTAATGATAACCCATTTTCGGATTTTTCTGTTGTTTCCTAGCTACATATGGCTGGAACATATATTGAAAATTTTATTGAAATGCATTAAGGGATTTTCAGAAAAATTAAGGAAATCTAGACGAATGTTCAAATTTTGCAAAGCTGCGAATTTGATGGAAAATTCCAGAAAAACTAATGGTAACTCATTTTCCGATTTTTCTTTTGTTTCATAGATACATATGTCTGGAATATATCCTGAAAATTTTATTGAAATCCATCGAGAGATTTTTAGGAAAATTAAGGAAATCTAGGCGAATGTTCAAATTTTGCAAAGCTGTGATTTTGATGGAAAATTCCGGAAAAACTAATGATAACCCATTTTCAGATTTTTCTTTTATTTCATAGATACATATGTCTGGAACATATCCTGAAAATTTTATTGAAATCTATCGAGGGATTTTTAGGAAAATTAAGGAAATCTAGGCGAATGTTCAAATTTTGCAAAGCTGTGATTTTGATGGAAAATTCCGGAAAAACTAATGATAACCCATTTTCAGATTTTTCTTTTATTTCATAGATACATATGTCTGGAACATATCCTGAAAATTTTATTGAAATCTATCGAGGGATTTTTAGGAAAATTAAGGAAATCTAGGCGAATGTTCAAATTTTGCAAAGCTGTGATTTTGATGGAAAATTCCAGAAAAACTAATGATAACCCATTTTCGGATTTTTCTTTTATTTCATAGATACATATGTCTGGAACATATCCTGAAAATTTTATTGAAATCTATCGAGGGATTTTTAGGAAAATTAAGGAAATCTAGGCGAATGTTCAAATTTTGCAAAGCTGTGATTTTGATGGAAAATTCCGGAAAAACTAATGATAACCCATTTTCGGATTTTTCTTTTATTTCATAGATACATATGTCTGGAACATATACTGAAAATTTTATTCAAATCTATCGAGGGATTTTTAGGAAAATTAAGGAAATCTAGGCGAATGTTCAAATTTTGCAAAGCTGTGATTTTGATGGAAAATTCCGGAAAAACTAATGATAACCCATTTTCGGATTTTTCTTTTGTTTCATAGATACATATGTCTGGTACATATCCTGAAAATTTTATTAAAATCCATCGTAGGATTTTTAGGAAAATTAAGGAAATCTAGGCGAATGTTCAAATTTTGCAAAGCTGCGATTTTAATGGAAAATTCCGGAAAAACTAATGATAACCCATTTTGGGGTTTTTCTTTTGTTTCATCGATACATATGTCTGGAACATATCCTGAAAATTTTATTGAAATCCATCGAGGGATTTTTAGGAAAATTAAGGAAATCTAGGCGAATGTTCAAATTTTGCAAAGCTGCGATTTTGATGGAAAATTCCAGAAAAACGAATGATAACCCATTTTCAGATTTTTCTTCTGTTTCATAGATACATATGTCTGGAACATATCCTGAAAATTTTATTGAAATCCATCGAGGGATTTTTAGGAAAATTAAGGAAATCTAGGCGAATGTTCAAATTTTGCAAAGCTGTGATTTCGATGGAAAATTCCGGAAAAACTAATGATAACCCATTTTCAGATTTTTCTTTTGTTTCATAGATACATATGTCTGGGACATATCCTGAAAATTTTATTGAAATCCATCGAGGGATTTTTAGGAAAATTAAGGAAATCTAGGCGAATGTTCAAATTTTGCAAAGCTGCGATTTTGATGGAAAATTCCAGAAAAACTAATGATAACCCATTTTCGGATTTTACTTTTGTTTCATAGATACATATGTCTGGAACATATCCTGAAAATTTTATTGAAATCCATCGAAGGATTTTTAGGAAAATGAAGGAAATCTAGGCGAATGTTCAAATTTTGCAAAGCTGCGATTTTGATGGAAAATTCCGGAAAAACTAATGATAACCCATTTTCCGATTTTTCTTTTGTTTCATAGATACATATGTCTGGAACATATCCTGAAAATTTTATTGAAATCCTTCGAGGGATTTTTAGGAAAATTAAGGAGATCTAACCGAAAATGCATATTAAGCAGAGCAACGATTTTGTCGGAAAATTCCGGAAAAACCAGGGATAACCGATTTTCAAATGTTCCTCTTGCTTTATAGTCACATACATCTGGAACATTCCTGAACATTTTATTACAATTCAAATCTAACCGAAAGTGCAAATTCAGTAAAGTAGCGATTTGAATGGAAAATTCTGGAAAAACTAATGATAACCCATTTTGGGCTTTTTCTTTTGTTTCATAGCTACATACGTCTGGAACATATTCTGAAAATTTTGTGAAAATGCATTAAGGGATTTTCAGAAAAATTAATGAAATCTGGCCGAAAGTGCAAATTAAGCAGAGCAACGATTTTATTAGAAAATTCCGGAAAACCTAAGAATAAACTAATTTGGATTTTTCCATTATTTTATAGTTATATATGTGTGGAATTTATCATGAAAAATTTATTATAATTCAAAGAAGGATTTTCGGGAAAATGAAGCAAATCTAGGCGAAAGTTCAAATTTTGCAAAGCTGCGAGTTTGATGGAAAATTCCGGAAAAACTAATGATAACCCATTTTCGGATTTTTCTTTTATTTCATAGATACAAATGTCTAGAACATATCCTGAAAATTTTATTGAAATCCATCGAGGCATTTTTAGGAAAATTAAGGAAATCTAGGCGAATGTTCAAATTTTGCAAAGCTGTGATTTAAATGGAAAATTCCAGAAAAGCTAATGATGACCCATTTTCGGATTTTTCTGTTGTTTCCTAGCTACATATATCTGGAACATATCCCGAAAATTGTATTGAAATCCACAGAGGGATTTTTAGAAAAATTAAGATCTTGCCGAAAATGCAAAATAAGAAGAGCAACTATTTTATCGGAAAGTTCTGGAAAACTCAGAATGACCTGATTTTGGATTTTCCTATTGTTTTATGGTTATATACATTAAGGAAAAGAATAAATTAAGGAAATCGAGCCGAAAGTGCAAATTTAGTAAAGTATCGATTTGAATGGGAAATTCCGGAAAACCCAAGTGTAGCCCGTTTTCGAATTTTCCTTTTGTTTTATAGCAACATACGTCTGGAAGATATCCTGTAAATTGTATTCTTCAGCGGTATTAAATATTCGATGCCACAATTTTTATAAATGAGAAAAATTCTATGCAACGAATTATACAGGGTTGGTATAAAGTATGGAACCAAGTAAATATCTTTAAAACAAAAAGGGCTAAATTTATGAAACTTTGCAGGCAAGTATAATGACACATAACGCATCTGATGCCATATTTTTTGTTACTACTGTACTTCCGGTTTCACCGGAAATACCGTCAACTTTTTTCATTTAAATAGGACACCCTGTATATTTTTAAATTCAGCCCTTTTTGTTTTAAAGATATTTACTTGGTTCCATACTTTATCTCTACCCTGTATAAATATGAAATTCTCGACGCAACAAATTTTATAAATAAAAAAAATTCCTACGCCACAAATTTGACAAAAATTTCTTTCTCGGCGCAATACATTTTATATTTGCGTAATATCCTATGGAACGAATTTTATAATTATTACATTCTCGCCAAATGAATTGCATAATTTAATGAATTTCCATGCAGCGAATTTTATAAATATTAAATTCCATGGACGAATTCTATCAAATGAAACGTAGCGAATTTTGTGAATAATAAATTATCTATGAAACATTTTTTTTTAATGCGAACATATCTATGCAACGAATTTTAAAGGTATTATATTTTCTATGCAAAAATTCAATGCAACGAATTTTATATAAATATTACATTTTCGACCATAAACAAATTTTATAAGTTGCGGCAACGAACTTCAGCGGTATTAAATATTCGATGCGATAAGTTTTATAAATAAAAAGAATTCTATGCAACGAATTATATAAATATGATATACTCGACGCAACGACTTTTAAAAATAAAAATGTTTTATGCCACGAATTTGACAAAATTTGTTTTTTCCACACATTATACATTTTATAATTGGAAAAAATCCTATGGAATGAATTTTATAAATATTACACTCTCGCCAAACGAATTGTATCATCATTCAATGAATTTCCATGCAGCAAATTTTATTAATATTAAATTTACTACGAAAACATATTTTACAATGATCATGATGATGTGAGCATTTTTATGCAAGGAATTTCAAAAGTATTTAATCTAAAAGTTTTATAAATGGGACACGTTGTATGCAACAAATTTTATAAATAAAAAAAATGTCGACTAAACAAATTTTAAAAATATTAAGTTTACTCCAAAAACGAATTTTATAATGATCGTGATAATATAAGCATTTTCGTGCAACGAATTTCAAAAGTATTTAATTTTAGATGCAAGAAATTTTAAAATGGGACACATTCCACAAATTTTATAAATAAAAAGAAAATCGACCAAACAAATTTTATTAATATTAAATTTACTACGAAAACGAATTTTATAATGATCATGATATGAGTTTTTCATGCAACGAATTTCAAAGGGTATTTAATTTTCGATGCAACAAGGTTTATAAATGGGACACATTCTACGCAACAAATTATATAAATAGAAAAAAAATCGACTAAACAAATTTTATAAATATTAAATTTACCACGAAAACGTATTTTATGATCATGATGATATGAGCATGTTTATGCAACGAATATCAAAGGTATTTAATTTTCGATGCAACAAGTTTTATAAATGGGACACATTCTATGCAACGAATTTTATAAATAAAAAAGTTTCGGCTAAACTAATTTTATAAATATTAAATTTACTACGAAAAAGAATTTTATAATGATTATGATAAAATGCAACGAATTTCAAAGGTATTTAATTTTCGACGCAACAAGTTTTATAAATGGAAAGCATTCTATGTAACGAATTTTATAAATGAAAAAAAATCGACTAAACAAATTTTATAAATATTAAGTTTATTACTAAAACGAATCATGATAATATGAGCATTTTTATGCAACGAATTTCAAAGGTATTTAATTTTCGACAAAACAAGTTTCATAAGTGGGAAACAATCCATGCAACAAATTTTATAAATAAAAAAAAATCGAAAAATCAAATTATATAAATAGCGCCATATGCAAAGAATGATTAAATATTCGAAGCAACAATATATATTATATTTTTACTTTCTCCGTTACGAAGTACGAGAAAGTATTGTGATCGCGATTTTTTTCCAAAAATTTTTTTTACGGAAATATCCGTTTTGAGGTCTCTAAACGTCATTTCAACAATTTCTGGAAATTTTTTTTTGTGTCTGTGTGTGTGTGTGTCTGTGTGTGTGTCTGTCTGTGTGCGCTGTATCTCAAAAACTAATAAAGCAATTGATATGAAACTTTGAACATACGTCTTATTTAATAATCTGAAGAACTGAAAAGATTTTGGTAAAATTTCGCACACCGGAAGTGGGCGTTTAACTGTTTTTTTGTTTTTTGCCAATATTTTCTTAAATGTGAAAAATATCACAAGAACATTTAAACAAACATCAAAGACAACAAAGAAATGAACATCTTTTGCTTGAAAATATTTTTCATAAAATCATTGCTATTCGAGAAAACAATTTATTTTTTTTTTATTTTTGGTTTATAATTATGAAACGATAATAGTTATAGCAAATTTATGTCAATAATAATTATAGAGAATACCAATGAACAACTTCTAAAGAATGTCTCGTTAGTTTTTGAGCAAACCGAGTTTTTGAATTTGAAGTATAATTTTTCCATCTTTTATAATTTTGACGTTTTAAACGTCAGTTTTATCCGAGTTTACGCAACGCTCGATGTACATTTAAAATATGATTTAAATTGAAAATAAACCCATGAAAACGTAAATATAAAGTCGGAGAAAGGAACATGATGGCCACATCAACATTTTTTTTAAATATATTTTGAGTAACATATAATTTATTTATATTAAAACACCATTGATGAGAATCGCTGCATAGTTAATCTTAATATCAAATGGTACCAGTGACCTATCTATTTGCCTACCTTACTTTCACAATTGCTCATCAGGCGATGTGGCGATATACCACTACCGGTTTTTAATGATCTTAATGGGAATCCATATGCTGCATTCTTAAATATCAATACATACTTTCAACGGGTATTAGATTCCACAATCTGAGGAGGCACTAATTGGTTAATTTCACCATACGTTACCGGTGGGCAAAATCGCCCTCGCATGATTCATAATGCCAATTGGCAATAATTCTCTTGACATTACGAAAATACCACGTGCAGACAAAGGCGAGCAACTGACCTTCTAAGCGGCAGGCACGATATCTTGTCAACTTCTTGGCATTGTTCTAAAAACCATTTGCATTTCGAACTCGTTGCGGATGACGAGGCGAATTAACTGGAATTTCGGGTTCGACTTCCTGGAGGGTTGTCCGATTACACAGGTAATTGGTCTTAGACGTGATCGTTGAAATAATCGGTTATGGAATTGGTTCCGGTACGTTCGCGCAAATATGAAAATTTCACGGTATTTGAGCAACTGTGTGAGATGTTACATGATAGGTTTTGTGCATGTGGTTGAACGGAATTTTTGACAAAGATTTACATATTGAGTAAGCGGGTACGTAAGTAACGCTTTTGTTAAAAATGTACAAGATTTTCATGAAAGTTTTCAAAAATTAGTATTTTTTTTGGCTTCGGCTTATAGATAGATAGATATACAGGGTATTTTTTTATCTTGGGGGGCATAGGATTTTACATGCTAAAAATTATACCTTGTGTTAATGTATATTTTATCATAAAATTTTGAAGGAAATTTTAGTTAGTAATAAATCAATTATTTTTCTACATGATGCGCTTAGTCAGAATAATTTAAACATGTTTTACTCCATTAAAAAATGAAATTATTTAAAATAAATAACTGAGCAAAAATAATTAAAGTACCTAGAATTTCTGAAATGTCAGATTGATTAGTGAATTAATTTCATTTTTTAATGGAATAAAACATGTTTAATTTAATCTAATTAAGCGCATCATGTGGAAAAGTAATTGATTAATCACTAACTAAAATTTCTATCAAAATTGTATGTTAAAATATACATTAACGCAAGGTATAATTTTGAGCATGTAAAATCCTATCGCCCACCATAAAAAAAACATACTGTAATTATTGGCCCCAATTAGAAATATAGGATATTAGGACAAGTCAAATAAGCCACAAGGATTGTAATATTTTAGAAGAATAAAAAAATTAGAGTTTGGAAGTATTAATTTAAGAAAATGTGGTCCTTTCAAAATCACTTTGTTTTTCCGAAAATCCTATTTGTGTCTCAAAGTTGAAAAACTTTCGGGAAAGTTAAGAATTCAATTTTTGTCTTCCAGTTCACTTAAACAATTTGACAAATGTATGTATTTCGCAGATATTACTCACATAATATGATTTTAAATGATACAACATTATTCTTTTAAAATCATATGCGTTTTTAAATATTGGATGGATGAGGCTGTTACTTGTTGAAACTCCATGGTATTATTTAATAAAACACTAACACAGTGTATGGTTTCAAATTATCTTTATTGTTCTACAACAATTGTTTCACCACACAGTGGCTTCATCAGGTAGATGAAAAATAATGGTTATACATTATACATGTTTTTAGTCATCTCTACAATAATTCATTTATTATAACGCAAATTTTAATTTTAATTCTGATTTCAACGCATTAATGCAACACCCCCCCCACCCACCCTCAACGTTTGTTCCCAATTTTTTAGTATATAAGCGGTAATTGTAAAATGTATAACCATTATTTTTCATCTACCTGATGAAGCCACTGTGTGGTGAAACAATTGTTGTAGAACAATAAAGATAATTTGAAACCATACACTGTGTTAGTGTTTTATTAAATAATATGCGTTTTTAGTATTAGACTGACTTTCAGGGGCAGTTGAGTATTTTTTTAAATTATTAAATATAAGTTTATTAATTAAAGGGCCTGAGGTTTATAACCCACGAGAAAGTATTTGGATTGTATAACAAATTGTATTGTATAAAAATGAAATACTTGCATGTAATATTTTACAATACGAAGAAGTTTGTATTTACTCCTAGAGTTTTTTAACAGAAAAAAATATCTAGATGAGAAAAATATTTTAATCAATGTTGAAAAACGATAGAGACTGTTCTTGGTATCCAAGACGAGATGACGCTAAAACCAATTTGGTTATAAAATTTTTGAAATAAATGAAACCATAGTTTCTTCAATCGTTTTCTCCATAATTACGAAAATACACCGGTGGAAAAAAATGAAACACTTTAAATTCGTGAAATTTCGACCATTTTCAAACCGCCATAACTAGGCGTATTTTCAATCGATTTTGATGAATCTTTGAGAGCAAAAAACTTTGAAGTGTCTTCTTTAAAGCCATGCATGCGAACTTAAGCGTAACCCCTTCCGCCCCCCTCTAGCACCCCTGTGAAAAAAAATGTTTTTTCAGGAAACCATATCCAACTTTGACGATGTCTATAGAGTTGAAAAATATTTTTACACTGGTTCCATCCATTCGATTGCCGGCAATAATTTTCACCGTTATTCCGAGATGCCGTGTGAACATATTTATATAGCAGTACCGAAAAGCATATTAATTTATCTCCGGACAGTAATGTGTTATTATAACTTCATATTTTTTTAATCATTGTTAAATCTTAAAATCGGTCCATTGTCCAGAGATTGACATAATTATTGAGTTTGAATTAAATACGTATATACACATATTGTTCTACAATTTACGACTATAAATTTGAGTTAACATTTTTGTCACAACTATACACATATAATAAATGTAGGTCAATTTCATGGAAAGATAAACAATCCTGGTAAGTGGTGTTCATTACTCTAACGCTCGAGGATACCGTAGATTATCGTGCGGAAGAAACGTATTTCAGGTCCTGCCTTCGAGGCCCTTGAATTTCCCGACGGACAAGAAACTCCGACCGGGTTTCCAGATATGGAAACGTGCTGTGCGAAAATCTACTGCGGTTTCACAAACCGCAATCAGTTTGACCTTAGGTGATATCTAAACATATGATACACGTTCATTAATAATAATAATAATAATAATTAAATAAATAATAATCGAAGTTGCTCCGTATATAGCTGAATCAAAAGTGTGAACATGCCTCCGACAGGGATCGAACCTGCAACTTTCAGATCTCCGGTCTGGGATGCTACCAGTTGCACCACAGAGGCCGCACAGTTTCTCTCCCATTGTGCAACTGGTAGCATCCCAGACCGGAGATCTGAAAGTTGCAGGTTCGATCCCTGTCGGAGGCATGTTCACACTTTTGATTCAGCTATATACGGAGCAACTTCGATTATTATTTATTTAATTATATTATTACTCCGTAATTCGGGAAACATCGAAAATAATAATAATAGTTATAGTAATATTAGTTTATTAGTGCAAATTTTTGCACAGGTCATGAAAGTATTTGTAAATTAACAGTTGAACAGATAGATTTATAAATTTAAAAAATGTCCAGTTCATCAGCAGAAAGATCATCAATGGTATTGAGATTGAAAAAATATATTATTTATTATTGCAAATGTATAAATTAATAAATAAGAAATGAAGGTGTACACCAAATAGTTGAAATATTAAATAAATAGTTATCTACGGGATACCCCATTTACAATATAATAATTACAACAAAACAATATTAAATGTTCCTTAAAATTAACTAAACTGATTTAACAAAATTAAAAGCATGAATGAAAACAATAATAATAATTAATTACATATTAGATAATTGTGAAGGTTAAATAAGTACTTTTTTGTGATATACAAGGTGTCTAAAAAAGACACCACCAAAATGATGGTGTATTCCTGAGACAAAAAAAGAGCAAATTAACTAAATTTATCTATATGAAAAATTACATACCTTCCAAGATACAGCAAGTCAAAGTTTAAGATTTTTAAAATATTTTAATCTATATCTCGAAAATGGCAGATGAGAATGATTTGTTTATTTTTTTCTGACAACTACATTAGGTGTACTACATTGTTTAAAAATTTCAAGAAATTTCTTCAAGTACAAAGGTGCTCCAGAGGACATGCTGTTTACATTATTACATAGAACTTTTTTGTTCTTCATATTTTTTACGATTTAATATTTTTTTCAATGCAACTCATCACTTTTAAAGAATTTATAACTCTTAAAGTTTTTTAGTTTACGCCTTATTTTTAAGAAAAAAAAAATAAAAAAGAACTTATTGTTCATTGTTTAATTGCGCTCGTCCTGCAAGAAAAGTCTTAAAAATAACTATAATCCAAAAACTGCTTTTATTTTAACATATCAAATTATTTAACAAATTACAAAAATTGTTCAAAATGACAATTTACTTAAATTGAAAGTTTTAATTGTACTGACACACGTTTTCAACGAATTGACACCCGCCTACTTAGATTATTTCATTTTTTAACACGAAATTTTCCAAAAACAATAAGTTCTTTTTTATTTTTTTTTTGATCACAAGTATTGTGATCGCTTTTGGTAAACTTTCGTGCACCGGAAGTGGGCGTTTACTTTAACCGTTTTTTGTTTTTCTCCAATATTTTTTTAAATATGAAAAATAACACAAAAACATTTAAACAAATATAGAAGACAACAAAGAAATGAACATCTTTTGCTTAAAAATATTTTTCATAAAATCATTTTTAATCAAGAAAAAAACTTATTATTATTTTTTTATTTTTAGTTTATAATTATGAAACGATAATAGTATAGCAAATTTATGTTAATGATAATTACAGAGAATGTCAAAATGAACAACTTATAAAGAATACGTTTTTTTTTTTTTAAATCGCTTTAGTTTTTGAGTAAACTGAGTTTTTTAATTTGCAGTATAATTTTTCTATCTTTCATAATTTTGACGTTTTAAACGTCAGTTTCATCCGAGTCTACAAAATGCTCGATGTACATTTAAAATATGATTTAAATTGAATATGAACCATGAAAGTGTAAATATAAATGATACCATCAAGTCGGGGAAAGTAACATGATGGCCACATCACCATTTTTCTCCTCCTTCTAGCCCCTTCTTAGTGCTTCAAACGTCATTTTTTCACTTGCACTTGCACTCTCTGCATTCACAGAAATTGTTTGCCTTCTTCAATTACCATTGTTTGCAATGCATTTTCAGGAGCAACATCGAACAAATCTATTTTTTTTCTACAAATTATTTTTCTTTATTTACATGTGCTGCAGTTTTTCAAGTAGAGTGCCTATTAAAATTTTGCCATTCTTTATGCCATAACAACACTTTTTTTTTATTTTTAAGCGCTATATTTTTTAACTGAATTATTGATTATTTGGAATTTTTGATTTTTTGCCGGTATTTTTCTTTAAATTTTTGATTTTTTATCCTTTATTTTAGATTTTGTCACCTGAATATTGTTCTTTGTGCATGCATTTTTTAAATTTTTTGGCATTTATTTTTGAGTTTCGGGTCGGAAACTTATTAAAGGCTAGAAATTTAATTTTGGGGCTACAAATTTTTCTTTTACTTGAATTTTCAATTTTTTTCTCTGCGTTATTTCTCGACCGGGTTTTCTGATTTTTTGGCTCATATTTAAGATCTTTGGCCTGTTTAACCCATTTTTTACTAATTGTTTTGGCCTAAATATTCATTATTTTTTATTTGTTTCTAAAATTGTAGATTTTTTGCTCCGTTTGATGTTTAGACTCAAATGTCTGATTTTTGGCCTTATATTTCGGATTTTTTAACCTGAATGATTAATTATTATGCGCGTATTTTTTTTGCCGGTATTTCCGAGTTTTTTGGTCTAAATTTTCGAAGTTTTGGCATTTATTTTAGATTTTGTAACCGGAATATAGTTCTTTCTTCGTAATTTTTTTTTATTTTGTGGCGATTATTTTCGTGTGTCGGGCCGAAAACTTATTTTGTACTAAAGAGTTATTTTTGGGGCTACAAATTTTTCTTTTAATTGAATTTTCAATTTTTTGGTCTGTATTTTTTTTGCTGCCCGGGTTTTTTTGATTTTTTGGCTCATATTTAAGATCTTTGGCCTGTATTTCACATTTTTTACTAATTTTTTTGGCCGAAATATCCTTTATTTTGGCCCAAATTTTCGATTTGTTTGTTAAAATTTTCGATTTTTTTGCTCCTTTTGATGTTTGGGATCAAATTTCTGATTTTTGACCTTATATTTTTGATTTTTTAACCTAAATTATTGTGTCATATACTTGTTTCTCATTGATCACTTGGTGAAACATTATGTTAATATAGGTTTATAAATTAAAATTCACTTGGTTTGTTTCACGATTAAATTGTTTTAATCATTCTTGAAAATGGCACTAAGCCGAAACTAGTTGATAATAAAACAATTTAATCGTGAAACAAACCAAGTGAATTTTAATTTATAAACCTATACTAAATTATTGATTATTATGCACGTATTTTTTATTTTTTTGCAGGTATTTCCGAGTTGTTTTGGTCTATATTTTTGATTTTTTGCCTTTTATTTTAGATTTTGTAAACTGAAAATTATTCTTTCTTCATATATTTTTTTTTATTTTGTGGCCCTTATTGGGTCGAAAACTTATTTTAGACTAAAGAGTTATTTTTGGGACTAAACATTTTTCTTTCACTTGAATTTTTGCTTTTTTGGTCAGAATTTTTTATTTCTAGAACGGCATTTTTTAGTTTTTGGCTCATATTTAAGATCTTTAGCCTATTTTTTTTCGATTTTTGACTAATTTTTTGGCCTTTTGTGATCATTCTTTATTTTGGCTTAAATTTTTTATTTTTTATTTTTCAGCTCGAATTTCTAATTTTTGACTCTATATTTTGAAATTTTAACTTGAATGATTGATTATTGTGTCTGTATTTTGTATTTTTAAACCCGAGTTTTTGATTTTTCGTCAAAATTTTTGATTTCTTGGTTCCAATTGTGGATTTTTTAGTATATATTTTAGATTTTTGACCGGCATTTTCGATTTTGTTGTCTAAATTCTTGATCTTCTGTGGTACATTTCCTTTATTTTGACAGAAATTTTCGATTTGTTTGTTTAAATTTTCGATTTGTTTGTTTCGATTCTTGATTTTTCATTTTTTGGCCTATATTTTAGATTTGTTCCTTACATTTTCGACTTTTGCGGACTAAATTTTTGATCTTCTGTCCTAAATTTTCTTTATTTTGGCCGAAATTTAATCTTTTTAATCTGAGTTTTTGATTTTCAGTCCCGAATTTTCGATGTTTGGTCTAAATTTATGATTTTCTGTCATATTTTTTAGATTTTTTAACTTAAATTATTGATTTATTTTATTTTTTGGTCGTTTTCAGTTTTGGTTTATAATTATGAAACTGTAATAGTTACATCAAATTTATTTATATAAAAAATTGTAGAGAATGCCAAAATGGACAAAGTTTTTTTCATTTTTTTTTTAGTTTTTGAGTAAATTAACTACTATAATTTGCAGTGTAATTTATCATTTTCATCTTTCATAATTTGACGTTTTAGACGTCATTATCAACCGATCCTACAAAACACTCACGTACATTTAAAATATGATTTAAATAGAAAATAATCCATGAAAGTGTAAATATAAATAACTATAGCATCAAATCGGAGAAAGTAACATGATGGCCACATCATAATTTTTTTAGACTCCAAATCGAACGCGGTTTTCAAATCTGTGCTCCTTGGATGCAAATTAGTCGGATTCAATTAAAATTGGCGATTTTTAATTTTACGTTTCTTGCTAAATTAAACACCTTGCAAATTTATTACTTTCCTGATAAAATTCCATGGTAGAGCACTACCAAAATTTCGCAGTACCTCATGGCAAGTTTGGCAAAGTGAGAAAGTATTCAGAGAAAACACTTTCTCACTCTGCTCACCGAATTAAATAAGCGCGAGATTTTAGTGCAACTCTATTGAATTAAATATTTACCATTAGAAACGCACTTGCTCTATTTAGACGTGCAAATATTCTAAAATTAAAAAAAACAAATCTAAAATATCTTAAAAAATCTTTTAATTAATATTTTAAAACACAATTGCACCTTTAATCACATTATTAGTAGCAGTCTTTTCACATACCCTTTCCTGTAAGTTGAATTGTTAAGTGGATATTAGCAAATACGTTAAATTCAATGTTAATTTCCTTTGTTCAAGAATGGGCATCCCGTATATATAAATATAAATTACAATCAACAGTGGAAACCTTATCATGTTATTGCTTTTTCTCATTATTTTTTTAGTTAATTAGCTTTCATGTCAAATCGTGACGACCCTCACCGGTAAAATAGCCTGTGCTTCCATTATGTGCAGCGTTTATCGAGTGTATGAAAATTTAAAATATAAAGTAGTGGCGGATGACCTATTAGTGGACGATTTTTTTTTATAACAACTTAGACAAAGCAATTGTAGTTACTATTGCAATATTTTAGAGCTGGGAGTTTGTCAAAAATCATATTGCTAAGAACGAGCAAATTCACGTAGTTTTGGGTTTGTAAGTAATAGTTTTGATCATTCCTTGTATTATTCTTTCAACTTAAAATATATCTGACTATTTTTCATAATGCAACTATTTATGCCAATACAACACGCACACGAACAAGGTAGCATGTTAACCCTTAACGAACGAGCGCATTTTTGTAGAACAATGACCAGTAGATCGACGAAATTCTAACAAATTAATTACTTTATTACCAGAGCGAGAAAAAGTGCATAATTAACCATTAGCTTACGAGCTACTTTATGATAGTAGCAACCATTGCTTTACAAACAACTAAAATGAGCTCATTTGTTAATTGTTCTTTTTGGTGGATGCGCCTGTACTTAATTTAAAATGTCGCGAATATGGCGAAATACCATTATTTCAAAACATTTTATGGATTTTAAAACTTGTATGATACGACGTGGAAACGGAATATCAGTTACTGTAGCTTCTGAGTTAATATTGGCATTAGAAATGATAGCCGAACTGAAAAATGCAACATGTCTAGGGCGTAAACATGTACGTCCATATTATGGGCACGTAATCGCGTGCGGACAACTAATTGGCTATCCAGGGGATGAAATGAGTTTCTGTTCGGTTTTAATAACTGAAGATAATTTCATATTGCCGTGATTAATACTACGAGGAGGAGATAACGATATCAACTTTGTAGAAATACGTGACTTACACTGCTGATGATCGAGCTTTATAATCAAGGAACAATTAATTATATTTGGAAGATGAAATTAAATTAACATTTAGAAATAACAATAAGGTATTTTCGGAATTTTCCATTAAAATCGTTATTTTGCTAAATTTGCACTTTCTCCTTAATTTTCCTACAAATTTCTCGACCGATTTCAATAAAATTTTCAGGATATGTTCCAGACATCTCTAGCTGTGAAACAAAAGAAAGGTCAAAAAATGGGGTATAAGTAGTTTTTTCGGAATTTTCCATTCAAATCGCTACTTTGCTAAATTTGAACTTTCGGTTAGATCTTCTTAATTTTGCTAAAAATCCCTCGATGGATTTCAATAAAATTTTAAGGATATGTTTCAGACATCTGTAGCTATGAAACAAAAGAAAAATACAAATATGGGTTATCATTAATTTTTCCGGAATTTTCCATTTAAATCGCTACATTGCTAAATTTGCACTTTCGGCTGGATTTTCTTAATTTTTCTGAATACCTTTTGTTGAATTTTAATAAAATTTGCAGGATATGTTCCAGACATATGTAGCTATGAAACAAAACAAAAACCGAAAATGGGTTATCATTAGTTTTCCGGAATTTTCCATTCAAATCGCTACTTTGCTAAACTTGCACTTTCGGTTAGATCTCCTTAATTTTCTTGAAAATCTCTCGATCGATTTCAATTTCAATCAGCGACAGAAAGGCCACGTTGGAACGGACACTATTAACACAGCATTTCTTTCTCACGATCACTGAGATCCTACCGAGTCGGTTGCAACAGAAGATATAACCAATTTTTCATGAGTGCTCTCTTTTCTCTACACCGGAATAGCAAACTTCCGCCAGACATGGTCAATAAGGAAGAAAAAGCATAGTCATCGTAATACCCAGAGAAGCTTCTCCGAGTTTCTATAATCCTCTGCGGGACTAGTCAGGCTCAAGCCTGATTTCAAATGAAACTTCAGCGTCTCTTCTGGTCCAGATATTACTCTCTTCTGGTCTAGATATTACTTTCTTCAAACGTTGAGACGCATATTAAAATACACACATTTGTAGGGGATTTTAATTTTGGATCAGCTACTATTATTAAATTTTCCAGGAATTTTTTTCCTTGTAAACGTAAAACAAAAAAATGCCAAGAATTACCTGGCGGAGTCCATTGCTAAAACAATGGGCTTTTACAACTTACATTTTCGTTCCGTTTTGGTAGATTATGCACGTAAAAAAAAATCGGTCCAATCGTCTATTGCCAGGTCATGTTTCTTTTCCGCACCTTATCGTAATTGTAATAATAAACCTTCTATTCGCCCGAGATAAACGTTATGAGTCATACACCATATTGCACTGTAAAACACTGCAGCACGCCACACCTACACTTTGTTACAATTGATTTGCTCTATATATAACATTTTTTTTACTGAACAAAGCGATCGAGGATAACATCTGCACTCAACCTCTGGCAGCACCCCGCCGTTCCGTATCTTGAGCAAAACTAGGCGTACTCCTTTCACTAGCACGAATTTTTGTACAATCGAGTGTGCCCATTTTTCGGCCAAAACCACCAGGGAATAATTTAAATTATAGATTACTTTTCGGTCATAAAACGTGCACATATACTTGTTACGGTAGATTGTTACAATTTGTATTACATAAAATATAGCCCTGTATAATACAGGACAAACTGCTTGCATTCTTCTGAATTTATTGATACTCTTTTATGCAATCTTCATTTAACATTTAGTGCGTGATTGTCCCTTTAAAAGTTTGCTGTAACATCATATAAATATTAGGGTGCCATCGTCGAAAAGTGTGCCGTTCGCCGATTAATCGTCAAGTGGCTAGCACACATTCATATTATGTTTTGGGAACAGCGGAATGTTTGTTCCCTTTGATTCGTAACAAAAGTATAACACGAAATGGGAAATGTTGAATATTTATGATGGCTATCATATCCATACTACTTATCATTCAAAACTCGCTCAATGCGGAATGTGTGGCGCCGCGTTTAGCAGATTCTCACTGTGATTAATGCACTCTTCATGTATTTATTACAGTATTCTGGTTTTTGCAAAACATTCTCGAAGAAATACGAAAATTTACCAAAATGTCGTTGCGGGCTTACAAGGGAACATGGGGAACCCGTAAATTCAAAAAATCTGAAGCATTTTGTGGAAGGAAAGTGGTTCATCCGTAACATAAAACCATTTTCTGTTTCTGCGGAATTCCAGACTGACGGGGTTACCATAGTAATTCGGCCATAGCGGCATGAACAAGGGGTATAATTTGCGGGTTGTTTACTACCGACGATCAGGGATGCTATTCTCGACATAATGGTATAGAAATTATAATTTTGGAATTTTTTAAAATGTATTTTTTTCAATGACGCACACTGGAATGCAAAAAATTAAAAATTAGAATAAAACAGAAGGATAAAATCCTACAAAAATTCAGTTTACTTCAAAAGCCGTCAATCTTTCAAAATAATTTTGGTTTTTGAATGTGCAGCAATTTTCAGTCGAGTTATGAATTTTTGAAAATATATTTTTTTGAATGACGCACACGGGAATGCAAAAAAATAAAAATTAATATAAAACAGAAGGATAAAATCTTACAAAAATTCAGTTTACTTCACAAGCCGTCGATCTTTCAAAATAATTTTGGTTTTTGAATGTTCTGCAATTGTCAGTCGAGTTATGAATTTTTGAAAATATATTTTTTTGAATGACGCACACTGGAATGCAAAAAAATAAAAATTAATATAAAACAGAAGGATAAAATCTTACAAAAATTCAGTTTACTTCACAAGCCGTCGATCTTTCAAAATCATTTTGGTTTTTGAATGGTCTGCAATTTTCAGTCGAGTTATGAATTTTTGAAAATGTATTTTTTCAATGGCAAACACTGGAATGCAAAAAATGAAAAATAAAATGAAGCACAGGGATAAAATCCTAGAAAAATTCAGTTTAATTCACAAGACGTCGATCTTTCAAAATAATGTTGGTTTTTGAATGTTCTGCAATTTTCAGTCGAGTTATGAATTTTTGAAAATGTATTTTTTTGAATGACGCACACTGGAATGCAAAAAATTAAAAAAATAATATAAAACGCAGGGATAAAATTCTACAAAAATTCAGTTTACTTCACAAGCCGTCGATCTTTCAAAATCATTTTGGTTTTTGAATGTTCTGCAATTGTCAGTCGAGTTATGAATTTTTGAAAATATATTTTTTTGAATGACGCACACTGGAATGCAAAAAAATAAAAATTAATATAAAACAGAAGGATAAAATCTTACAAAAATTCAGTTTACTTCACAAGCCGTCGATCTTACAAAATAATTTTGGTTTTTGAATGTGAAGCAATTTTCAGTCGAGTTATGAATTTTTGAAAATGATTTTTTTTCAATGGCGAACACTGGAATGCAAAAAATAAAAAAATAATATGAAATACAGGGATAAAATCCTAGAAAAATTCAGTTTAATTCACAAGACGTCGATCTTTCAAAATAATTTTGGTTTTTGAATATTCTGCAATTTTCAGTCGAGTTATGAATTTTTGAAAATGTATTTTTTTTAATGACGCACACTGGAATGCAAAAAATTAAGAAAATAATATAAAACGCAGGGATAAAATTCTACAAAAATTCAGTTTACTTCACAAGCCGTCGATCTTTCAAAATCATTTTGGTTTTTGAATGTTCTGCAATTGTCAGTCGAGTTATGAATTTTTGAAAATATATTTTTTTGAATGACGCACACTGGAATGCAAAAAAATAAAAATTAATATAAAACAGAAGAATAAAATCTTACAAAAATTCAGTTTACTTCACAAGCCGTCGATCTTACAAAATAATTTCGGTTTTTGAATGTGAAGCAATTTTCAGTCGAGTTATGAATTTTTGAAAATGTATTTTTTTCAATGGCGAACACTGGAATGCAAAAAATAAAAAAAATAATATGAAACACAGGGATAAAATCCTAGAAAAATTCAGTTTAATTCGCAAGACGTCGATCTTTCAAAATAATTTTGGTTTTTGAATGTTCTGCAATTTTCAGTCGAGTTATGAATTTTTGAAAATGTATTTTTTTTAATGACGCACACTGGAATGCAAAAAATTAAGAAAATAATATAAAACGCAGGGATAAAATTCTACAAAAATTCAGTTTACTTCACAAGCCGTCGATCTTTCAAAATCATTTTGGTTTTTGAATGTTCTGCAATTGTCAGTCGAGTTATGAATTTTTGAAAATATATTTTTTTGAATGACGCACACTGGAATGCAAAAAAATAAAAATTAATATAAAACAGAAGAATAAAATCTTACAAAAATTCAGTTTACTTCACAAGCCGTCGATCTTACAAAATAATTTCGGTTTTTGAATGTGAAGCAATTTTCAGTCGAGTTATGAATTTTTGAAAATGTATTTTTTTCAATGGCGAACACTGGAATGCAAAAAATAAAAAAAATAATATGAAACACAGGGATAAAATCCTAGAAAAATTCAGTTTAATTCGCAAGACGTCGATCTTTCAAAATAATTTTGGTTTTTGAATGTTCTGCAATTTTCAGTCGAGTTATGAATTTTTGAAAATGTATTTTTTTTAATGACGCACACTGGAATGCAAAAAATTAAGAAAATAATATAAAACGCAGGGATAAAATTCTACAAAAATTCAGTTTACTTCACAAGCCGTCGATCTTTCAAAATAATTTTGGTTTTTGAATGTTCTGCAATTGTCAGTCGAGTTATGAATTTTTGAAAATATATTTTTTTGAATGACGCACACTGGAATGCAAAAAAATAAAAATTAATATAAAACAGAAGAATAAAATCTTACAAAAATTCAGTTTACTTCACAAGCCGTCGATCTTACAAAATAATTTCGGTTTTTGAATGTGAAGCAATTTTCAGTCGAGTTATGAATTTTTGAAAATGTATTTTTTTCAATGGCGAACACTGGAATGCAAAAAATAAAAAAAATAATATGAAACACAGGGATAAAATCCTAGAAAAATTCAGTTTAATTCGCAAGACGTCGATCTTTCAAAATAATTTTGGTTTTTGAATGTTCTGCAATTTTCAGTCGAGTTATGAATTTTTGAAAATGTATTTTTTTTAATGACGCACACTGGAATGCAAAAAATTAAGAAAATAATATAAAACGCAGGGATAAAATTCTACAAAAATTCAGTTTACTTCACAAGCCGTCGATCTTTCAAAATAATTTTGGTTTTTGAATGTTCTGCAATTGTCAGTCGAGTTATGAATTTTTGAAAATATATTTTTTTGAATGACGCACACTGGAATGCAAAAAAATAAAAATTAATATAAAACAGAAGGATAAAATCTTACAAAAATTCAGTTTACTTCACAAGCCGTCGATCTTACAAAATAATTTCGGTTTTTGAATGTGAAGCAATTTTCAGTCGAGTTATGAATTTTTGAAAATGTATTTTTTTCAACGGCGAACACTGGAATGCAAAAAATAAAAAAATAATATGAAGCACAGGGATAAAATCCTAGAAAAATTCAGTTTAATTCACAAGACGTCGATCTTTCAAAATAATTTTGGTTTTTGAATGTTCTGCAATTTTCAGTCGAGTTATGAATTTTTGAAAATGTATTTTTTTGCATGACGCACACTAGAATGCAAAAAATTAAAAAAACAATATAAAACGCAGGGATAAAATTCTACAAAAATTCAGTTTACTTCACAAGCCGTCGATCTTTCAAAATCGTTTTGGTTTTTGAATGTGAAGCAATTTTCAGTCGAGTTATGAATTTTTGAAAATGTATTTTCTTCAATGTCGAGCTCACGAGCGCAAAAAACAAACAAAAATAAATAATATGAATCGCAAGCAAAAATTCTACAAAAATTCAAATCACTTTACACGACGTCGATCTCTCTAAATCATTTTGGTTTTTGAATGTGAAGCAATTTTCAGTCGAATTATGAATTTCTGAAAATGTATTTTTTCCAATGTCGAACTCTCGAGCGCAAAAAAATAATAATATGAATCGCAAGAAAAAAATTCTACAAAAATTCAAATCACTTTACACGACGTCGATATTTCAAAATCATTCTGGTTTTTGAATATTATTATTATTAAAAAAAAGAGTTTGAAATATCATCAAAATTAATTAGCATTATCTCCGTGATTTTAATTGGATAAAGTTAAAATAAAAATTGTTGACAATTTCATTTTCATATACAGGCATTTAGATGTAATAAAAAATAAATATGGCGTCTATAAGAAATAAGAAAATTGATAATAAGAACGTCTTTACCAGTCTTAAATATCCCCTCAATTAACGAATATATAAAGAAAAAACGAAAATCCGTTTTTTCAGTTTTTTTGACCTAACGCGAAAACAAAGAAAAAATAAGTTTTCTTTTTCGGTGGATTATTAATCAGCATAAAATTATGCAAAAGTGCCATACCCTCTACCTCTTCTAATAAACGAGTGAACCTCGAATTTGAAACACCCTGCATAATATCAAATATTACCGATAATTAATGCACCTATGATGAGGAAAAGCATTCTATTTTTTAATTATTTCATCTTCATCTTGGGATCGATAAACCAGTTTAGACATGCGCGGCTTATTATAATACACCCCAAAAAAGGGTTCAAAAATTTAAAATTCGATCCGATAGGCACGTGCCTCAAGTTTGACATTTTTACGACCGTCTCGTGATTATTACCCACCGCAATAAACCCAAGGGCCATGCCGCCTTGCGACCTTACAAATAATCTAATTTAGAAAATACTAAAGCACAAACGCAATATTTAAATGTTAGATTGATCACTCTCCGTATGTGCAACCCTTATTTATGTTCAACTTTTTGAAGGGTAGAACTGGGACCACCCACCGCCCTTTAGACTAATTTTTACTCAAACTACAAACCCTATTTTCTAATTATTGTTAAATTTCCAACATCAAAGATTCGCAAAAAAATTTCATCATCGAATAATCGATTTATTACTCTACTTATATGTAACTCTCGTTAATGTTTAACTATTTGGAGTGTAGAATAGGGCACCCACCACCTGGAGTGTAATAGTATATTATGCATCAAGGGCAGAAAATATGCTTTAGCAGCCCGCGGTGGGGAAGGAACTTAGGGCAGCTAAAGCGTTGCTGCCCACGGGACACAAGCTATTTCTCCGCCTACCGATAATATGGTAAAATAAATAAATTGTGAAGCACACTTCTAGATTTCGCGATAAATTATTCGAAGCGACAGTGGCAATTTCCTTTAGTTCTGGTGGTGTGAGCACATCACTGCTATCGTCGTTGCTGCTAACATCTATAATTGTAAATTTATTTACAAACGATTGCAGAACACAGGTGATTTTGTATGTATCGTGCACTCACATTAGTTTGACAAGTATGTGGCCATCTATCGGAACATTTCTGTAAAGCTAGATCATCACTTGCTTGGAATTCTAAAGGAGATTTTCATCTCGCAATTTAGACAAGATAATTTAACGCAAAAGGTGCATTTAAAACGGCGAACATCCTGTTTCCACGAGTTATAACCAGTGGCGGCTCGTGGAACATGTTGATGACAGAGCCACTGATACAATACACCCCCCCCCCTTTTAAGAAAGAAAGAACGATTTGTCTTTCTAGACTCTGTTTTGAGAATTAATCAAAAATTTTTGCTGAGCTTGAAACCACAGATAGTGCCGCCCTTGGTTATAACCCATTAAAAAAATATTGAAATTTAAGAAGTTGTTTATATTCTTAAAGTATGATAGTTTGAAAGTTGTATAGAATTATTTCAGAATTTCTACTATTTTTTATTTATTTTTTAAAATCCTCAATTTTAAACGCAATTCAAAAAAATCCTGTTTAACAACGAATAGTTATAGCACATTAAGAAATATTAGAATTTAAGAAGTTGATTATATTCTTAAAATGTAATAATTTGGGAGTTGTATAGAATTATTTTAGAATTTTCGAACACTATTTAATTTAATTTAGAAAATAATTAATTTTGAACGCAATTAGAAAATTCAAGTTTAACAACGAACAGTTATAACACATTAAAAAAAGATTGAAATTTGAGAAGTTAATTATATTCTCAAAATATAATAATTTGGGAATTGTATAGAATTATTTCAGAATTTTTAAACAATTTCTGCTATTTTTTTATTTATTTTAAAAAATGCTTAATTTTGAACGCAATTTAAAAACGCATGTTTAATTATGAATAGTCATAACCTATTAAAAAATTGTTGGAATTTAAGAAGTTGATTATATTCTTAAAATATAGTAGTTTGGGAGTTTTAAACAATTTCTACTATTTTTTATTTATTTTAGAAAATTCTCAATTTCAAACGCAATTGAAAAAACCAATTGCCAGACACTTGAAATTTCCTAAAGCTACTGAAACAATACTTTATTTCACTTTCGGTGAAAGAAATAAATGCAAGAAAACCAAAACTTACAAAAAAGGAAAATCCTTTCGGGGCGTTTTGGCGGTTAGGATGTTACCTAGATGATGATTCTTTGCTTCCCTCAAATTGATGGAAAAATACAAACACCAACACACACACACACACATCGTGAAGATGTATCACAACACAACGGGCGCTAAGACTTTCGAAAAACAAATATTTCGAACCAGAACACACACATTCTTCGCGATCGCGAACTGCAGACTGAATTGTTATCAACAGGTACGCCGCGAATTGGTGATGTGAATTTAATCTTGTTTCGGGCGAGAGAAAAAAAAACAATATTTTGATTATCTTCAATCGCCTGGGGAAGGTTAAAAACTGGTCGAATTTTAACACGGAGGTCAAGATAAGATGTAGAACGTTAGAAACATTGCTAAGTGTTTTAAGGATTAATTAAAAATTCTTGTTGAGCTTGAAACTACAGGTAGTGACATGGCTCCTTGGCTCTATATAACGAGCCGCCCCTGGTTATAACAACTATTTACCCCCAGTAAAAGAGATATTTGATTCATACATGAATTACCAATTAAATTAACGAAAGCTAAAGATTTATTAGAACGTACTAATTTGTCCTTTACTCTCTCCAGATTGAATGTATCGAATCTCATCACAGATTATTAAAAATTTAAAAGTGGGTCGTTGCTTTGAATAATAAAACATGATTTGATCGCTGTGCTGCCATTGTTTTAACATGATAAATTTAAACGACCATTAAAACAACAAAACTAGTCCAATGTACGTTCACAAAAAAACTAGATCGGCGCTGACTAATGTGGAAATTGGTCAATCGATTATGAACGACAGTTCATAATTTGCAACCACAAAATTTACATAGAATGTCAAGGCGTATCAACAAACTGTAATATTTTACAAAATACGTTAAAAAAATTCCCATCTGCACCCAGGCTAACGGTGGTGCACTTTTGAATAGAGAAGAGCCCCGCGCTGCTGTGCGAAATCGCAACGGTCGCTTGTTGCCAGTGGCGTACGCATTTCAAGTAGAACTATTCGAGAGGGAGGCATAATATATAAATATAGTGGGAACTATTTGGTAGTACAGATGTGTTACATTCTCAATCATAAAATTAATCAAAGCGAAACAAAAAAACAATAAAAAATTGTATACTCGGAATCAACTACTGCCACACCCTAACGGGATCAAATAAAACGTTCGTTCTCTATTAAAATGAACTCTACGTGACGTTTTAACCAGAGATGGACCGATATGGATTTTTCGGGAGGTATCGATATTTTGGTGGCTGATACCGATGTGTATCGGCTAAATGGCGGAATATCGTCTGTAGTCTGATAGTTTGATAAGGGAAAACCGCGTTGCACCCATTCCGACTTTGGAGTGGGAAACCTATGGAGGATCGTGAATGTGAATGACAATATTCAACTTAAAAATAGCCACAAATAGAAAGAAAAGGGCTGAAAGACCTCGGGTCGATAGCCATTTGACAGACTAACACACTAACCAAATTGTGATATAAACATAATTGCTACTTTTTCATATATGTAAAAAGTCTGTCAATAAAGATATTGTATATATAGAAAGAAAAGTGGATTATTAAAAAAAAAAAAACTCGATTGCTAACATTAGGTTGGACATGCTGCAAAATATCTACAACATACTTCAAGAGTGCTCGTGGAGAAGGTGGTTATTTAAGCGACATATTTCTTTAAGAAATATAACTTGGTTACTACTGTTACACTTTGCTTAAATTAAATACAATTAATTATCTTCAGAATCAGAACTCGGTCGTTTTCCGTTATTTGTTGTATAATATAATCAAATATTCGACGCGGTGTTAGCTGTTTAAATAAGTAATTTCTTTCTATTTAGTAGTCTTAATAAGATTCATGTTTCAAATTACAAGAACCGCGTATTTTAAATTCCATTATTCCATCAACTTTAGTATGCACTTTATTTAAAATATTTCCTCGTTAAATTCATATTAACTCGCAATATCCCCATTTTCAAATTGCAAAAAACCCGTTTGCAACCATTCAATACGTAATGTAGGCCAACAGATGATTGCATTTGCTAATGAACCACAATTTCAATGAATCATAGAACAATCTGGTACGCAATAATGCCGCGATACGCGGATCTTCTGTGGGCGCCGCATCGACTAAATTGATGTAAAAGGAGAGGTACCGCTAGACGAATAATAAATCGTCTTCAGATTTCGTGTCGGCTAGCAGTACCAGACGTAATGAAGAGAGGAGAGGAAAGCGGTTCCTGAGGCGGTTAACGATTTTCCGAGATGAATACGTTTGACCCAGCGC
The DNA here is from genome assembly GCA_910593695.2 of Ocypus olens. Lineage (NCBI taxonomy): Eukaryota > Metazoa > Arthropoda > Insecta > Coleoptera > Staphylinidae > Ocypus > Ocypus olens. Next base: position 4,572,766 of record OU343061.1, read on the forward strand.
CAAGAAAAAATCCACATACCTAACAGTAATGATCGGGAAAAATTAATAATCGCCTTGGCACACCGAGGTGTGGATTCGCCGTTACGTGTGGTACCGCCAGATGTGTGTAATTGGATTTGGATTTAATGAATACCCATTGTTGAGGAAAGACATACATTCATTTAACTTAACTGTTAAGAGTGAATGTATGTTATCCGCTAATGTGGGATCAGTTGAATAACAGACTATACATACAGGGTGATGGCAATCCACCTGTGCAATGGAAGGCTTATAATAGTGGACAGTATTTTTCGTAATGACGGTTTGGGCCGTGCAGCAAAAATGGGGCACTTACTTTGAGTCTCACGGGTCGGGCTTCTTTAATGAGGTCTCCCTGGTCTGACTCTGACTCTGACGAGGACTTAAACTGTACGATCGTTTCCGAAATCTCACATGAGATCACGAAAGAAATAATCCAAAACAAACTTGTGAAGGAGCATACTAATACTTACAACAACCACATGAGACACACGAAACTCTTCCTATCAGGGCCATTACCTAAAACCCAATCTGACGTATTAGGTATGAGTAGAACCTAACAGGACCAATAACTGGACACTGTGGTCTAAACAAACATTGCACTGAATTGGGCTCCACCAAGGCCCCCAATGCCATGGATGCTTGGAGGATGAAAAAACGTTCCAGCATCTGCTGTGTGAATGCGTGGGGCATTTAAGATGCAACGGCCAGCTCTATTTGGGAAACCCAAACAAGCTGAAAACAATCCCTTGGCAAAAACTCGTGGATGTCATGGACGAAACAGGACTGCCAGAGAAGTAAATCCCCAGAGGAATGCAATAGGACCATAGAGACGGCAGTGCAGGGACGTCAAAGGCGAACCAAAAGGAAAAGAAAAGAAAAACCTTAGCCGTAAAGAAACGCGTTCTGCTCTGTTCGCTGGATATATAGGAATTATGGAGAAAAATATCTGTAACAATACATAATTGAGGCAGTATGTAGATACCTGGAAAACCAAAAGCTAATAATAGGAAAGTGCCACGAGTTGGACATGACCTGAGTTGTTCCGCAGGGCTCGGTGTAAGGACCAACCAATAGAATATTCAATATGAAGGTGCACTAAGAAACTGCAAGGAAACACTCTCATAGGATGCCCAAATAACCTGGCGATGATAATGATGACAGGAAATAGCAGTGAAGAAATTCTAGAGTACGTAGATGGGCTGTGAAAATATTTTAGAAATAGATGATGAAGGAAAACCTATAACTTGCAGCCCACAAAGCCCTTGGAGATAAGTAGAAGATATGAAAACTATCAGCTCCAAAGTATCAATAACTATAGAGAGACTCAACGCAGTTCAAAATACCTTGGCTTAATATAGAAATATGAGTATTGTGGGAAGGACAAGTAAAGACAGCGGTGTCGCTCGGCCGCCGAATACCCAATAGCGGATGTCTAAAGGAGAGTAATATCCAGAGTGGTGAACTCTACAGTACCACAAGGCGCATCAATTTGGAACAAATGGGCAGGAAAATCCTAATATGAAAAAAAGGTCTCTCTTATAAGATGACCTCCACTAGAGCGCTACAAGTAATCGCAAGGACGATACCGTTACACATAATAGCCCTAGAAATAAGGGCAACAAATAGAATGAGAGAACTAATCAGGGGAAACAACACTGGAGAGATGAGAAAATGGTTAGGGCAAGAACAGCGACATGGCGAAGTGACCACAGATACCTAAAGTAATACCTTGAAAATTAAGCAGTGTTGACTACTACCTTACCCTATTTTTTATTAAAATATATATAAATATATAAATAAGAAATAGGCTGGAAAATTACAGCCCATAGTTTTGTTGGGCATATGCTAGCAAGCGGCAAGAATCGGAGAAGGGATCTACATAGTGATAGGAAATATCAAGAAGACGAAAAAATAGGCCCAAGTACAACGAAGTAATATCGTAGGTAATTCCGCTGGAATGGATGTACTAAAGAGTGTGGTAACTTCAGAAGAAGAAAAATAACTTTATCAAACGAGCTAGTTTATAATAGTTTTTATAAAAGCGCCGGGAGCATACATTTTAAATTTATTCGAACTTACGGGCATATTTTTGTTGTCGCGAATATGACGGCAGTGGTTAGGTTGGGGTTAAGCATTTCTTCCTCTATAAGAAAAGAAGTCCTGGAAAGTAAAGGCTTCACTGAAAGGAATCTGCAAGCAGGAGTGCCAGACGAAGCTAGAAAACGGAAATTGGAAGGCGCCACTGCACGCTCTTGACTTAATATAGAGGCTGATTCTAAATATATGCGAGAAACTAGATCTCTAGACATCAATTCTTTTGTTTCTCCGGGGTTACTTGAAATTGCAATTTTATGCGACTTCCAATGACTGGGAGATATCAGTGTTCAAGCTGTCGAAACAATTCGGAATACTCCCCGTATTTTTGAACGCACTGGCCAACCAACGAGATGGAGGACATTGCAGTTGATGGTGGCAATTTTGAAAAATTACTACAACTGCTATAAAACATTAAAACAAACGGTGGTGGCAGACCTCGTAGTTTAGTTGGCACAAAAAAAAACGTTTCATTTTGTTAATTTCGTACGCTTTATTGTAATTATGTGTATTAAACATTCTAAAAATAATCAATAAAATAAGAATTGGAAATGAAAAACAGGTAGTTAACATTTTATTTATCAAGACAACAACAAAAACAAAAATAATGCTAAACTCAAACAATCTGGGTGTGCTGTTTATTCAGCTTTTGTCAGTTGGCATGCTTGTGTTGAAAGAGTATTTCAACTGTCAGTGCGGGTACTTATCTTTTAACAAAAAGAACCAGAGAAGTAGCTTTGAACGAAGATGGACGCAGTATTCGATACATCGCAGCTGTCTTAAATATTGCCAGGAGGACGGTCCAAGACGCAATACAGTGACATCGCCTAACTGGGGAATATACAAGAAGGCCAGGATCAGGCAGACCCCGCACCACAACCCGGCGACAAGACCGATATATAACATTAATATTGTCTACACTACACGATCGTGGTTTCTCATCAACAATTTTGTCTCGCCAAGTGGAAGACGTTTATGGTACTGCAATTACTGCACGAACTGTTCGCCGAAGATTGAAGGAATACGGATTGAAGTCAAGAAAACCTGCTGCTTGCCCACTTTTGCTCCCAGCTCATCGTATTGAGCGACTACGATTTGCTCGTGAACATAGAGACTGGACATTGGAACAATGTATGTAGTATGTAGCTTTCAAGGTTAAACCACTATGCAAATGAAAACCACATGCTGCTACAAAAATATACATGCTTTTCGGAAGGTCTAAAATCAAAGCAAATGCGAGTCTTATTGAGAGTAGCAAAAACAGACCTTAAACTATGTGGTCGCTAATAAACAACGGTAGAAGTGAGCCGAGCAAAGACAACAGCTGTAATAATTTTTGCAGTGGTTTTAATGTTTACTGTAGTAAAATTACTGAGATATTAATATCAAACCTGCCCAAAACAAACATTTAAAGATTCGTACCTCAGTTAACTGGAATACGATTTTCAATCTAAAAAGAACACTTACTCGCAAAATGTATGGCCTAACACCTAGCCTATTCAATTGTATCATTGATGTTGTCATTTTACCAATAATTCAATAAAAAACGAGTGTATCAGAACCTCTGTCTTTCACGAATGTCTAAAAATCATACCAGTTTTCAAATAAGCTCAATAACTAAAGGCCGATAGCTCTATTGAATATTTTTTCGAAGGTACTGGAGAAAATATTGCTACAACAAATGGAAGCATTTTTAGAACGGAACTTTATCTTGAATGCCAATCATTTTGGTTTTCGTAAGGGATCCTCGACTGAGGATGCAATCATGGCCTTGGTCGGCTTAATAACTGAAGGTTTCAACTCTATTTTTTTAATTGCAACGTTTTTGGACCTCAGCAAGGCCTTTGACTCTTCCACGAGATTCACTTGCGGAAGTTATACTTTTATAACTTTTCTCCCTCTAACTGCCGGCTGATAAACTCTTCTATTGCTGGCACAAGACAACAAGTTAATCAGTTAACTATTGACAATGAACACCTGTACATTGAGTGTTATAAATAAACGAGTGAAGTAAGGAATATAACTGTGTTTAATTATTTAATTACGCAACTTCACATGACTCACAAATACATAATAAGGAGACAACAAGTAAGATTAAACACGATTTTTGAACAAACGAAAAATATGGGGTACCGGAAGGATCCATCCTTGGTCCCCTGATGTTCCTGCGATGATTTTAACGTAATTATGTGTGTAGATGATACTACTTGCATAAATCAATCCCCAGATACCAAATCTGCCCATCTGATCAATGCTAGTGTAAATGCTGATATTATAATTGATTTATTTTAATACTAACAAGATGACCCTGACACGTTGTGCAACTGGAGTACTGAAAACGGTCTAAAAAGTTGAATACTAATAAATACAAAACGTTTTCTACGTCCGTTATAAAATGTACAGATTTTTTCATTAATCTGCGTTCATAAAATATGTGATTCCTGAAACCATCCAGTAGCGTAAAAAAATGCCATAACGGTTCACTTTTTCACTCTTTTGCGTGAAAAAAAATGCCGCAGCGGTTCATTTTTTAACGCAACTAAAAAATTGTTTGCGCAAAGTGTCATGAACGCTTCGCAACACGCCGCGAGTTCCACCGATAAATATCAAATATTCGTTTCCGATCAAGAAAACTTGATGATTTTTATTATTTTCTTTATTTAAAAGAACTATTATTACTTATAAAAATTGATTAAGGTTTTATCAAACTTATAAATTTAGTTAAAGTTACGGACGTAAAAAAATGTTTGTATGAAACTCGAGAGTAAAGCAACTTTTTTCACTTGTAGGAATTGCCTACTCGTGAAAAAAAGTATTACTTTACTCACTTGTTGCATAAATAACTATTATCGTTCTCCAGAAGTCTAAACCCTATTAGATTTGATTACAGGCTCGATGGAATGGTGGTGTCGCGTGTTTCTGAATTTTGTGACTTCGGTTTATTAATGAACTCCAAGCTTGACTTTGGCGACCACACATAAGGAAAGTCTGCAACGACAGCTATAAAACTCTGGGATATCTGCTCCGCAATACCAGGTCTTTCCGGCATCAGACGGCTCTTACAAATTCTTTGTGGCTTTCATTAGAAGTAAGCTGAAATACTGGTCCATAATTTGGTTCCCTCATCAAAAAATCTACATTGACATGTTCGAAAAGGTGCAAAGAAGATTTTTAAAGATTCTATATTTTCCTAAATTTGGCACCTATCCTGAACAAGGGTTTCCTCATGAAAGACTAGAATTTCCCTTCTTTTCATTCTCGGCGAATCAATTCACATAGAAAGTTTATTTTTAAATTGCTTAACGGATATTCCAACGATCCGACTCTGTTATCTAAGTGTTCTTTTTTATGTACCACGTGTCTGCCCTAAGAAGGTATGGGGACACTTGGGCCGACCTTGAGTGACCTCGTCGGCCTTCCTAAGATGACCTCCATGAGGGAGCATTGACCCCGGGGCGATCGTAGTACAGACCTGTTTCCAGTTAAACAGATCCGTTAAAAAGCTGTTTTTTAGTTAAATAGACCTGATTAAAACCTGTTTTCAGTTAAATAGACCTTTTCAAGAGCTGTTGAACCTTTTAATTTAAGTACATTCAAACATGAAGGAACAAGATAGAAAAATAGCTTTTAAACAGGTCTATATAACTGAAAAACAGCTTTTTAACGGGTCTGTTTAACTGAAAAACAGCTTTTTAACAGGTCTGTTTAACTGGAAACAGGTCTGTACTACGATCGCCCCGGGGTCAGTGCTCCCTCATGGAGGTCATCTTAGGAAGGCCGTAGAGGTCACTCAAGGTAGACCCAAGTGTCACCATACCTACTTCCCGCCACTAAATTGGCGGCCATTTTGAGCGTACAACGTTGCCATTTTCACTTCCGGTTTTCCGGGATCACTTCCTGGCCCAGAATCAGCTAACTCTCTCTACTGCCCTGAGATCAATAACCTGTTCAATATCCCATTTTCAACCACCACTCACAGAGCCTCTAGACCCCTTTTATCAATATTTAGGTCTGCGAATTCGTACTGTAAGAATATTTATCTATTCAATATTTCACTTAAAGCTTTAGTTAGGCAACTTGTACAAATCATTCGTGTTTAATGTATTATTATGTCTATTTTGCGCCATTTTGCTTATTATATGTTACTTTTGAGTTCGCTTTGTCAATTTTCTCTATTCATAGTAAGAATTATTTTCAGGGGATACAAATGGCGCGTAGAGTTAGTTCAAAAAATTTTGAAAAAATATCTTCTGCCATCCCTGAAAGTTTCAGGTTTTCGACCTTAAAAGAAGGAAATTCATTCTTAGAACTTACGCTATGCACCATTTGCACCCCAAGGTGCAAACAGTGCGTAGGGGTAGTTTCAAAAATATCTTCTTCCATCCCTGAAAGTTCCAGTTTTTCGACTTTAAAAGAAAAAAATCCGTCCTTGAAAGAAGAAAAACGAACCCAGGGGTGCAATTGGAGCGTAGGGGTAGTTTAAATTTTTTTGACAAAATATCTTCTGCCATCCCTGAAAGTTTCAGTTTTCCGACTTAAAAGAAAAAAAAATCATCCCTAAAAGAAGGAAAACGAACCCAGTGGGTGCAAATGGAGAGTAGGGTTAGTTCCAAAAATTTTGAAAAAATACCTTCTGCCATCCCTGAAAATTTCAGCTTTTCGAATTTAAATGAAAAAAAAAATACGTCCTTAAAAGAATAAAAACGTACCCAGAGGGTGCAAATGGCGCGTAGGGGTGGTTCCAAAATTTTTGAAAAAATTCCCAATGAAAACCAGTCATCGCTTCTGTCATCCCTGAAAGTTTCAGCTTTTCGACTTGAAAAGAAAAAAATACGTCCTTAAAAGAAGAAAAACGTATCCAGAGGGTGCAAATGGCGCGTAGGGGTGGTTCCAAAAATGTTGAAAAAATTCCCAATGGGCGCCAGTCATCGCTTCTGTCATCCCTGAAAGTTTAAGCTTTTCGACTTGAAAAGAAAAAAATACGTCTCCTTAAAAGAAGAAAAACGTATCCAGAGGGTGCAAATGGCGCGTAGGGGTGGTTCCAAAAATATTGAAAAACTTCCCAATGAAATCTAATCATCGCTTCTGTCATCCCTGAAAGTTTCAGCTTTGCGACTTGAAAAGAAAAAAATACGTCCTTAAAAGAAGAAAACCGAACCACCCCCTGGGTTGGTGGCGTTGGTTAGCGCGTAGGGGTGGTTCCAAAAATTATGAAAAAATTTCCAATGAAAGCCAGTTATCCCTTCTGCCATCCCTGAAGGTATCAGCTTTTCTACTTGAAAAGAAAAAAATACGTCCTTGAAAAAAGAAAAAAAAATTGTTTTACCCGGTTTTTAAAAAATCATATCTCGGAAACGGGGCAAAAATTTAAAAAAGTGGCCCGACGAATTTTAGATATTTTCTTTAAAATTATTTTAAGATAAACCGGGATCGTCCAGCTCCGGTGGTTACGGAGGAGATATATTTTTTTTGGAAACGTGCAAAAATCTAAAATCTGCGTTTGAAAAATCTCCACCGGGGGTGGGGGTGAAACAAAACGACCGCACTGGTTCTAAAAACTTGCCCGGTTATCTGGGCGTCGATCTGTGTGCAAAAACTAACAAAATTTTAGCGTACAAGGCCCCGATAAGGGGTGGGGTTTAACCCTACCCCCCCGTTTTAAGGGTGAGTTTCGGGGGACGCGATTTTCAAAATCCTCCTCATATTTTTGAGCGAATTTTTTGTGTCGGTCGCCCGACGCCCCTCTATAGCGGTTTTTTCTGGGCGACTAAACTTTTCTTACTCATTTAGTATACAGGGTGTTTTAGAGCTTTGGGAACGGTCAATCACGTGCTTATTTGTCAAAATTTCGAAAAATGTTTTATACAAAAGTTGTGTATAACAGTGAGCTGCACGCCCTAAAAATATTTAAATTTATACAGGGTGTCTCATAACAAAGTTACAGACCAAACTTATGTTTTTTTTAAATGGAACACCCTGTATTTTTTGTCATTTTTGAATTATATGGAGAAAATAAAGGTAAGTTACTTCAATACTTCCTGTACCTATTGTTTGCCGTTTTCGAAATATTTGAAGATTTGTTGAACTGCATGGTCTGGGTGAAATTTTATTTTTGCCCCAGTGATTGACGTTGAACGATTAAAATCATTTCTATTATTTGGTTGAAGGTTCGAACTATAGAGCCAACCATGATTTCATACAAAAAATTATACAAGGTGATAAAAAAAATGCGGTAGAAAAACCGAACTTATAAAGTTAAATAACTTCGTTTTTTTTAAATGGCACACCCTGTATTAAGTAACGTATTCTTAAATAAGTAATCTGAAAGATAATTGGATTCTACTTGAGAATACGTTACTAAATACAAGGTGTGCTATTTGAAAAAACGAAGTTATTCAACTTTATAATTTGGGGTTTTCAACCGCATTTTTTTTTATCACCCTGTATAATTTTTTGTATGAAATCATGGTTGGCTCTATAGTTCGAACATTCAAGCAAATAATTAAAATGATTTTAATCGTTCAACGTGAATCACTGGGGCAAAAATAAAATTTCACCCAACAAATCTTCAAATATTTCGAAAACGGCAAACAATAGGTATAGGGAGTATTGAAGTAACTCACCTTTATTTGCTCCATATAATTCAAAAATAACAAAAAATACAGGGTGTTCTATTAAAAAAAAAACATAAGTTTGGTCTGTAACTTTGTTATGAGACACTCTGCATAAATTTAAATATTTTAAGGGCGTGCAGATCACTATTATACACAACTTTTGTATAAAAGATTTTTCGAAATTTTGAAAAATAAGCACGTGATTGACCGTTCCCAGAGCTCTGAAATACCCTGTATATAAAAAACTTCTAAAATGTAATATGTTCCAGTTCGCAATATAAAAAGTACATATTTAGGTTTTTTTTATTATCCACTGTGTGGTGTTATGGGGGAGCAAACGCCCAACAAATAAACTGCTCCCAGGCGCCCGAGGGTAAGTTACTCCACTGTTGGACTGTGGCAATATGAATACATAAATCTTCAGTGGATCGTTAATCCTGGTACATATAAAATATCTATCATGGGATTTTCATTCATTTGCGTTAATCTGTATCTATTAAATTGACTTAAATGGTCACATCAAAATAAAAATAATTTCTAATTAATTTCATTATCACTTTACATTAATTAATGTTATCTAACATAACAAAAATTGATATGGGAAAACATATCAATTACATTATGTTCAATTAAAAAAATAATCATTATCACAAGGAACCGCATTGGAGTGCACTTTGGGTGTCGAAATTTATAATTACATCCGGAAAATTGACTAAATTGCAATCAAAATAACAATAATTTCGCTCGTTATCACTAGACATGAATTTATGTTTATTTAACTATTGATACGGGAAAGCATATCAATAACATAATCTTCAATCAAGCAACATGTACTCCACCTTGTGTGTATAATACTTCATAAATATTAATAATAATCACGTGGAAACGCGTTGGAGTGCACTTTGGGTGTAGAAGTTATAATTATATCCGGAAAATTTCAGAATCGAATCCTTCTCGCGCTCAATTTACTCTTTGCACGCCAGAGTGGAAGCACGTGGGCGTTCCGCGCGCCTTTTCTCGCTCCATTTCTCCGGCTTTAACTTTAATGCACCGCCCGTAACTTATTGTACAGGAGATAAGCTTTTAAGGCGCATTTCATGGCTTTGTTGAATTTTTAAAATGAAATTCACTGTGTTACAGGCTGGAAGTTGAAGCGGTATGCAGCACTTATGTTAATGTATTTGATGTTGTGTACATGAAATAATAATTAAAACTGAAAATTTAGTTTTAAACATAAAACAAAAATGCCTCCAATAGCGGCAGGAAGAAGCCAAATATTGCAAACATTCAATTGAATATAAAGTACACCATGAAGGTAACTACAGGTACGAGTGGAAGATCATCAATGGAATGAACTCTGCTTTTTCCACGTGTGAACAGAGTTTTAGTTATTTTTTTTTGTACAACAATGATTTGCCATGTTATGTAAATACGAGGAATAAACAATAAATAATAATATTCATAAAATGAGAAATACGATACTTTTCGTCTTCTACAATTTAAGAATTTTTAAGAGACTACAATTACCAAATCATCTACCGAAACAACTACTTTCCTGGCTAGTACCACGACGAATATTGAATGATACAGTAGATAATTTGTGTGTTAAAAATATCAAAGATATCAAATTAACACAAGGCTCAATGTATTTATCACTGCAGAAAAACACCAAATAAACAGAATTAATTAACAAATTGGGAATAATCTTACTTGTTGCAGAAAAAGTAATTATCTAAGAATTAATTAAGATATAAGTCAGAATTGAGTTGTTAATGTTGGCTATCTACAAACGCGTTTTATTGAATAATATTCATTGTTATACGGTGTGTTTCACAAAGATCAAAATTAATCGAAGACGCCTATGAATTGAAATGCGCAGAAAACATGAATTCAAAATTTTCAATTTGACTCACCTCTAGTCTTATATCACAAAACACCGTTATCACTAGCAAAGCACCAGAGCCAAATGACCAAGACGGACAGGGGGACTTCGAAAAAGATGGTGCACAAATTGCTCAACAGTAATCGATTTGTCGGTCAAGTGAATCGAGCGTTTTTAGTTTTGGTGTGTGCCGTGTTTGCTTTCCGTGCGAAGGCCCCCGCCAATCGTGAATACAAATGAAGACTAGAGGAAGATACCGTATGCTTACTGATCACCAATGCGCCAAGGTCATCCAACCATTTGTAAACAGTCTCACCTGAAACAAAACAAAAAAAAAGTGTTAACATGTCAATTGTAATTAATCCCAGGAGTGTTCAATGATGTATGTTGTGAAGGTAAAGCTTGCCACCATGTCTCAATTAGTTCGTGCAATTATTTTTAATTATGAAATAATTAAAATGATTTGGTTTATATTATATTAACACAAACGGTGGTGGCAGATGACCTCGCAGTCGACGCCAAAAACAACACAAAAAAAATATCATACGAGGAATGTTTCTTGTTGTTGTCAAAAAAATGTAGCACTTGAATTTATTCATTGGCTACAGTTTTAGCAACTCAACTTATCAAAACTGTAAGTTTCGTTCCGAAAAAGTGACCGCACGGATGGGATTCGAACCCACGACCACGAGGCCCGTGAACAGGAGCTCTACTCACTAGGCCACCGCGGCCCCGGCCGAATGATTAATTTTTAGATTTTCTACCTGTTTTTTTTTTCGATTTTTTGGTCTAAATTTTTTATCTTTTGGCCTGAATATCCTTTATTTTTGCCTAAATTTTTGATTTAATTGTTTAAATTTTCGATTGTTTTGTTCGCATTTCTAATTTTTCGGGCCGAATTTTTAATTTTTAGATGTTTTGCCTGTATTTTCGATTTCTTTCGTTTGAATTTTTGATCATATATACTAATTAAGTAAGAAAAGTTTAGCTGCCCAGAAAAAAAACCGCTATGAAGGGGCCCCGGCCGACCGGCACAAAAAATTCGTGAGGATTTTGAAAATCGCATCGCCAGAAACTCACCCTTAAAACGGGGGGGGGGGGGGTTAAACCTCTCCCCTAATCGGGGCCTTATTCGGTAAAATGTTGTTAATTTTTGCGCGCAGATCGACGCCTAGATAACCGGGCAAGCTTTTAAAACCGGTCCAAACGCAGATTTTCGATTTTTGCATGTTTAAAAAAAAATAAATCCTCCGTAACCGCCGGAGCTGGACGATCCCGGTATGTCTTAAAATAATCTTAAAGAAAATATCTAAAATTGATCGAGCCACTTTTTTGAATTTTTGCCCCGTTTCCGAGATATGATTTTACGGGGTAAAAAAAAAAATCTTCTTTTAAGGACGTATTTTTTTCCTTTCAAGTGGAAGAGCTGAAACCTTCAGGGATGGCAGAAGGGATAACTGGCTTTCATCGGAAATTTTTTCAAAATTTTTGGAACCACCCCTACGTGCCAACCAACGCCACTAACCCAGGGGGTGGTTTGGTTTTCTTCTTTTAAGGACGAATTTTTTTCTTTTCAAATCGAAAAGCTGAAACTTTCAGGGATGACAGGAGCGATGACTGGCTTTCATTGTGAATTTTTTCAAAAAATTTTTGAATCACCCCTACACCCTATTTGCACCCTCTGGATTCGTTTTTCTTCGTTTAAGGACGAATTTCTTTCTTTTAAAGTCGAGAAGCTGAAACTTTCAGGAATGGCAGAAGATATTTTTTCAAAATTTTTGTAACTAACCCTATGCTCTATTTGGACCCCCAGGGTTCGTTTTTCTTCTTTTAGGGACGATTTGTTTTCTTTAAAATCGGAAAACTGAAACTTTCAGGGATGGCAGAAGATATTATTTCAAAATTTTTTGAACTACCCCTACGCTCCATTTGTACACCTGGGTTCGTTTTCCTTCTTTCAAGCACGGATTTTTTTCTTTTAAAGTCGAAAAACTGAAACTTTCGGGGATGGCAGAAGATATTTTTTTTTAATTTTGAAACTACCCTTACGCTTCATTTGTACTCCGGGGTTCGTTTTTCTTCTTTCAAGGACGGATTTTTTTCTTTTAAAGTCGAAAAACTGAAACTTTCAGGGATGGCAGAAGATATTTTTTCAAAATTTTTGAAACTACCCTTACGCACCATTTGCACCCCCTGGGTTCGTTTTTTTTCTTTTAAGGACGAATTTCATTCTTTTAAAGTCGAGAAGCTGAAACTTTCAGGGATGGCAAAAGATATTTTTTCAAAAATTTTAAAACTACCCTTACGCTCCATTTGTGCTCCTGGGTTCGTTTTTCTTCTTTTAAGGACGGATTCTTTTCTTTTAAAGTCGAAAAACTGAAACTTTCAGAGATGGCAGAAGATATTTTTTCAAATTTTTTTAAACTACCCCTACGCACCATTTGCACGCCCTGGGTTCGTTTTTATTCTTTTAAGGACGAATCTCTTTCTTTTAAAGTCGAAAAGCTGAAACTTTCAGGAATGGCAGAAGATATTTTGTCAAAATTTTTTGAACTACCCCTACGCTCCATGAAAGTTTCGGCTTTTCGACTTTAAAAGAAAGAAATTCGCCCTTAAAAGAAGAAAAACAAACCCAGGGGTACAAGGTTTGTTTTTCTTCTTTCAAGCATGGATTTTTTTCTTTTAAAGTCGAAAAACTGAAACTTTCAAGGATAGCAGAAGATATTTGTTCAAAATATTTTAAAACTACCCTTACGCAGTATTTTCACCCCCGGGTTCGTTTTTCTTCTTTTAAGGACGAATTTCTTTCTTTTAAAGTCGAGAAGCTGAAACTTTCAGGGATGGCAGAAGATATTTTTTCAAAATTTTTGGAACTAACCCTATGCTCTATTTGCACCCCCAGGGTTCGTTTTTCTTCTTTTAGGGACGATTTGTTTTCTTTAAAGTCGAAAAACTGAAACTTCCAGGGATGGCAAAAGATATTTTGTCAAAATTTTTTGAACTACCCCTACGCTCCATTTGCACCCCCTGGGTTCGTTTTTCTTCTTTTAAGGACGAATCTCTTTCTTTTAAAGTCGAAAAGCTGAAACTTTCAGGAATGGCAGAAGATATTTTGTCAAAATTTTTTGAACTACCCCTACGCTCCATGAAAGTTTCGGCTTTTCGACTTTAAAAGAAAGAAATTCGCCCTTAAAAGAAGAAAAACAAACCCAGGGGTAAAAGGTTTGTTTTTCTTCTTTCAAGCATGGACTTTTTTCTTTTAAAGTCCAAAAACTGAAACTTTCAAGGATACCAAAAGATATTTGTTCAAAATGTTTTTAAACTACCCTTACGCACTATTTTCACCCCCGGGTTCGTTTTTCTTCTTTTAAGGGCGAATTTCTTTCTATTAAAGTCGAAAAGCTGATACTTTCAGGGATGGCAGAAGATATTTTACAAAATTTTTGGAACTACCCTTACGCGCCATTTGCATTCCTTGGGTTCGTTTTCCTTCTTTTAAGGACAATTTTTTTCTTTTTAACTCGGAAAGCCGAAATTTTCAGGGATCGCAGAGGATACAACTGGCTTTCAAAAAAAAGAAACAAAAATAAAAAACACAAAATTTTAAATAAAAAATAAAAATGAAACATAAAAAATTAAAAATTAAAAATAAAAAACGAGAAATTAAAATTTAGAAAAAAATTATGTTTTTCATTGATGGCGCAGCGCAATTCAATCGCTTAATTCTGATGGGTACCGCATGGACGACGGCGCAGCGCAGCGGAGCCGTCGTTCGTCACCGGTTACTTTGCTCAAATTTAATAGGCTACACACGGTCGTAGGCGCAGCGCAGCGGAGCCGTCGTTCGTCACCAGTTACTTTTCTTACATTTTCACATTTCACAATTTCACATAAAGAACACAATTTCACATACATCAACTTTAGCCTAGGAAAAACTAGTTTGGCTCTAAATATTTTTTTTTTATTAATTAAAAATAGTGAAACAAAACCAATGTTTTCATTAATCAACATTATATAGTAATGTTTCACCACGGGTTAAGTGAGAAATTAATTAATCGTATAATAAATATTCTTTATTTTCACCTAAATTTTCGATTTAATTGTTAAAAATTTCGACTTTTAAGTCTAATCGTTCGCGAGTTATGAATTTTTTTATGTGTCAAGGTACCATATTTTTTATTTTTCATGATAAACATCGGAAATTTGAGTGGAAATCACATGATATGGATTCGGCTAAAATTTTTACCAAAGATACCTCTTACCGGAAGGGCTGAAAAGTGACAAGTATTTGCCTTCAAACTGAGCGATTCAAGATTATTTTTCAGGAGTCTTCATGCCTTCAGTTTTGACTTTGAAGAATCTGTCAAAGCTCCAGTATATTCACAAAGTATTCCCCTATAATATTTATATAGGGACATTTTTTGATTTGTTGCTCCGTTAAGAAGATATGATTTTTTTAAATTTGACCAAAATAATTACACCAATTTTGATGTTTATTTCAAGCACGAATTTATTACATTTAAAGAGGAACAGTTTAAATGATTAAGGTCAGTAGAGGGTACGACTTGCTTTCATCAATATTTTTTTCAAATTTTTTGGAACAATCGAAATCAAAAGTTTCGATTGTCAAATTTTGAAAACGGGACTGTAAAGTGTATACATTTCTCAGACGCTCACCAAATAATTTTCAAATGATCAAAATTAATGAAAGAAAATAAGCCTTTTACTGTTAACGTTCGAGTGCTTTCTAAACAGCAAATTAAGAAATACATTGATAGTGCGTCACGTTTAACAGATTATGAGAGATTCACGAAGTGAAGATTAGCAATGTATGCAGAGTTCTTGAATGTGAATATAACATACAAGCGGAGCCCGGCGGACGGCGCAGCGCAGGGGTGCCGTCGTTCGTCACCAGTAGCTTTCTTAAATTTTAAAGGGCCACCCACGGACGACGGCGTAGCGTAGCGGAGCCGTCATCCATCATCAGTAACTTTCTTAAATTTTAAAGGGCCACGAACGGACGACGGCGCAGCGCAGCGGAGCCGTCGTTCGTCACCAGTAAGTTTCTTAAATTTTAAAGGGCCACCCACGGACGACGGCGTAGCGTAGCATATAACATGACCATTCGCATTGATCAACAAACGTACATCAAGGGACGAAGAGTCGATGGCCCGTTCACACAAACTTATGCATAAACAGGAAGTAATTCCAAAAAGAATTTGTTTTGTACGTATAATTCCACATTGGACAATCAAGATTACCGCTAAGAAAAAGTATTTTCATACATGCACTGTCCTGATAATATCTCGTTCCTAACAAATCCTGACAAATCAAATTACTCCAAGAAAAAAAAAATGGTTCTACTATAATTCCAGTTGATTGCCACATGAAAAATATCATAACTCAAGTGTATGTATTTTGCAAACTAGTGGAATGTCCTGAATCATACATCATTACCCATTAAATAATCAAGATACTTATTAAGCACGTCTTGATCCAATCTTAATTACACGAAAAACAATTTACATTTGCAAAATGTTTGCATACTCATACATCATACCTCATTTAAAAATCAAGAAGATCATTAAACAAAACTTATCTGATCCCAATTACACTCAACATGGTTTTATTTATGTTAAATCTGGCTTCCGCCGTTCTTCTCCGTCCTTGCTATAATGATATGCTCAAAAATCGTAAAACCAACTTTAAGATGATCTAGCGGAAGGCAATTATAGCTTATCGTGGAAGCGACGTTAATTAAACTATTAATTGCGTCAGAATAAAAAAAAACAAGTCGGTAATCGACGACTTCCCGAAGGACGATAGATACACACGGAGATAACGAGGTACAGAAATTGAAAATGGCTAAAAATAATTAATTGCAGATATTCCGGAGGATGCAATTTGTGTTTAATGCGAATTTTGTGGTGAAATTACATATTGAGATAATTTAATTATAGAAGATTGTGAGAGTTCTCGCGTTGTAATTTAATTATCCGTTTCATTAACTTCTTTATTTGAAATATTTATTAATTAAAGCTTTTCTTTTTAATGGATCCAGTATGCTTATTCTTTGGTAGTTCATCAACCTATCAACCGTCTTATTTTACAGTTTAACTCAAGAATTAATGATTTACATTGTGGTTCTAGTGAATCATTTTTCTCAGGTATATAATTAAATATTTATGAAGATGCGAAAATCATTAGTGTAACCAATTACGATGCGTATTAAGAAGCGTGTTGGCTCGAGAATTAAAATAATAATATTATTAGAAAACGAACAAAGATTTTAGTTGCCAGGTACCTCTGCAGAGTACTACCTTCGAAGAGTCATAAGTTATTTTGAGCTCTTCCGTGACAAAATCCGAGTATCATATCTAACCCGGTACGAAATTAATACATTACAGCTTGAACAACGTTTTTGATTTTTAGGCCAAAATAATCGATTTGTTTGTTGAGATTTTGTCTGCATTTTTCATCTTCAGGCCCGAGTTTTCCACCTTTCGTCTAAATTTAGGCCAAAACGAATCGAATATGCTTAAAATATAAATGAAAAATAGAAATTCGAAAATAATAGCAAAAAAAAATTACAAAACCGCAAAATAAAATCATTAATTCTGGTTAAGAAAATCTAAAATATGTGATAAAAAATAAAAAATGAAGACCAAAAATCTAAAATATGTACCTAGAAATCTAAGTGGTGGACCAAAAAATTAAAATTTTTAACAAACAAATCGAAAATTTCAACAAAAAAATCGAAGTCAAAATAAAGAAAATTTCGGCCACAAGACCAGAAATTTAAACCGAAAATACAAAACATAGGCAAAAAAGTAAAAATCTACGATAAAAAAGGTGAAAATTTAGAGCGTAAAGATAAAAAATGCTGACAACAAAAAACGAAAATAAAGAATATTTAGGCCAAAAATTTAAGAAAATGGACAGAAATCTAAAATATGGGCCAAAGAATCAAGAATCCGGATCCAGAAATAAAAAAAGCAGACAAAAAATCAAAAATCTAGGTAGAACCAAAATCAGCCCCCAAAAATAAGTTTCTGACCAGAAATTTGAAAATAGTAGCCTAAAAATACAAAAAATCGCAGAATAAAATCAATCATTCAAGTTGAAAAATCTAAAACGTGGGACAAAAAATCTAAAATTCAAACCTAAAAATAAAAATGGTGGTCCAAGAGAACAAAAATTTTAACAAACAGAGCAAACAAAATGATAATAATAAATAATAATAATGATAAATGCGGACTAAAAAATCTAAATTTTCAGCAAACAAAACTCGAAACAATTCTCGGATCAATAATTCAGGTTAAAATATTTAAGAAATCAAAACGTTTCAACTAAAATTAAAAATTCGGTCCGAAAAATCGAAAATTCCGACTTTCAAATCAATTCCTCAATATATTAGTTCTGCACAAATGTTCTAATCGTTGAATGAAATTTTCGTTTTCTCCAGTTTAAGTTTAAGTCGTTATGGTTTTGTTTTTAGGTTCGATATGTCAATTGTTTATACAAAAAATCTGAAATACATTATGTCTGAATGGATTTAGAAACTTTCAAGTCAATTCCTCAATATATTAGTTCTCCACAAATTTTCTAATCATTGAATGCAATTTTCGTTTTCTCCATTTTAAGTTTAAGACGTTGTAATTTTGTTTTTAGCTTCCATATGTCAATTGTTTTGATGAGAAATCAAAAATACATTATTTCTGAATGGATTTAGAAATTTTCAAGCTAATTCCTCAATTTATTAGTTCTGCACACATTTTCTAATAGTTGAATGCAATTTTCGTTTTCTCCATTTTAAGTTTAAGATGTTGTGGTTTTGTTTCTAGCTTCGATATGTCAATTTTTTTGACAGAAAATCTGTAATATAATATTTCTGAATGAATTTAGAAACTTTCAAGTTAATTCCTCAATACATTAGTTCTGCACAAATTTTCAAATCGCTGAAAGCAATTTTCGTTTTCTCCATTTTAAGTTTAAGATGTTGTGGTTTTGTTGCTAGCTTCGATATGTCAATTTTTTTGACAGAAAATCTGTAATATTATATTTCTGAATGAATTTAGAAACTTTCAAGTTAATTCCTCAATACATTAGTTTTGCACAAATTTTCAAATCGCTGAATGCAATTTTCGTTTTCTCCATTTTAAGTTTAAGACGTTGTGGTTTAGTTTTTAGCTTCGATATGTCAATTGTTTTGACGAGAAATTTGAAATATGATATTTCTGAATAGATTTAGAAAATTTAAAGTGAATTCCTCAATTTATTAGTTCTGCACAAATTTTCTAATCCTTGAATGCAATTTTCGTTTTCACCAATTTAAGTTTAAGACGTTGTAGTTTTGTTTTCAGCTTCCAAATGTCAATTGTTTTGACGAGAAATCAGAAAAACGTTATTTTTGAATAGATTTAGAAACTTTCAAGTTAATTCCTCAATTTATTAGTTATGCACAATTTTTCTAATCGTTGAATGCAATTTTCGTTTTCTCCAATTTAAGTTTATGTCGTTGTGGTTTTATTTTTAGTTTAAATATATCAATTGTTTTGACAAACAATCAAAAATACATTATTTCTGAATGGATTTAGAAACTTTCAAGCTAACTCCTCAATTTATTAATTCTGCACACATTTTCTAATCGTTGAATGCAATTTTCGTTTTGAGACGTTGTGGTTTGGTTTTTAGCTTCGATATGTCAATTGTTTTGACGAGAAATCTTAAATACAATATTTTTGAATGAATTTAGAAACGTTCAAGTTAATCCCTCAATACATTAGTTCTGCACAAATTTTCTAATCGTTGAATGCAATTTTCGTTTTCTCCAATTTAAGTTTAAGTAGTTGTGGTTTTGTTTTTAGTTTCCATATATCAATTGTTTTGATGAGAAATCAAAAATACATTATTTCTGAATGGATTTAGAAACTTTCAAGCTAACTCCTCGATTTATTAGTTCTGCACAAATTGTCTAATCGTTGAATGCAATTTTCGTTTTCTCCAATTTAAGTTTAAGTAGTTGTGGTTTTGTTTCTAGCTTCGATATGTCAATTGGTTTGACGAGAAATCTTAAATACAATATTTTTGAATGAATTTAGAAACTTTCAAGTTAATTCCTCAATACATTAGTTCTGCATAAATTTTCTAATCGTTGAATGCAATTTTTGTTTTCTCCAATTTAAGTTTAAGTCGTTGTGGTTTTGTTTTTAGTTTCCATATATCAATTGTTTTGATGAGAAATCAAAAATACATTATTTCTGAATGGATTTAGAAACTTTCAAGCTAACTCCTCAATTTATTAATTCTGCACACATTTTCTAATCGTTGAATGCAATTTTCGTTTTCTCCAGTTTAAGTTTAGGGCGTTGTAGTTTTGTTTTCAGCTTCCAAATGTCAATTGTTTTGATGAGAAATCAGAAATACATTATTTCTGAATGGATTT
This sequence comes from Ocypus olens, assembly GCA_910593695.2. Taxonomy (NCBI): domain Eukaryota; kingdom Metazoa; phylum Arthropoda; class Insecta; order Coleoptera; family Staphylinidae; genus Ocypus; species Ocypus olens. The sequence continues at coordinate 4,592,822 of OU343061.1, forward strand.
AGAAACTCTCAAGTTAATTTCTCAATTTATTAGTTCTGCACAATTTTTCTAATCGTTGCATGCAATTTTCGTTTTCTCCAGTTTAAGTTTAAGGCGTTGTAGTTTTGTTTTCAGCTTCCATATGTCAATTGTTTTGATGAGAAATCAGAAATACATTATTTCTGAAAGGATTTAGAAACTTCCAAGTTAATTCCTCAATTTATTAGTTCTGCACAATTTTTCTAATCGTTGAATGCAATTTTCATTTTCTCCAGTTTAAGTTTTGGGTGTTGTGGTTTTGTTTTCAGCTTCAATATGTTAATTGTTTTGATGAGAAATGAGAAATACATTATTTCTGAATGGATTTGTGTTTTCAAAATAATTCCTTAATTAATTGGTTCTGCAAAACAAAAATGTGGAACAAATAAAAAAAATGTTTCAGATAGCATATTTTTAAATTAATTAGCACAAGGAGAATAAAAAATGGAGTTTATATTTGACCTTGGTCTGACCTTGTTAATGCTTTCCACGGTGACCCATATACTCAAACCTTAAAACTTTTGTCGGAAACACTTTTTTTAAGTGAATTGTTCATGAAATATTCGATCGATTCCATGTCAGGCTAGGACATCCTAAATCGTGAGGTTATCATACGCCATTTTTTTTAACACAAAGATAGGGGCTATAACTTTCAGAATGTCTTGTAGGCATCGCCTTTATATTTCTGTATAGAGTTTGAATCGAAAACGGTGAATCACCTGGGGTCGAGTTTTTTTTTAATTTTCAATTGTTATTTATTGCATCAATCAAATAAAATTTAAGAAAAACTTTGCTGTGTGCATCACTTGGAGTGCCTGGTTGGGTGGCATATAAAATTAATACTTATGTGGGTTGCATTTACAAATAGGGATAATCCCAATCGGTGTGGTAATTCCAAATAATGATTTCGGAGGATCGCCACCGTTTCTCCAAAACCGTATTAATTGCATACAATTAGCGTATATTATTAATCACCGTCCAAAAATAAACCACGGAAAGCAGCGCGCAACTCCGATAATTGCTAATCAGATTATATAGCTTAATAGGTCACCGCAAGATACGAAAAAAGTCTTGGTGAAAGTTGAATGTTTGTTTCATTTATTAATCACTTTCATAGTTCCTCTCTTCTGCGTTTATAAGAATACATAAATACAAACATTTCATATTTGTTGAATTTGGTTCCCGTTTATCACGTGGTGAAACATTTTTAACATTCCAGATAAATTACGAAATAATTTCGACATACCTTAGAAACATATATTGGATCTCTCTGTTCTTCCTTGGCGAGAAAATGTAACATAAGTGTTTCAGCTGGAATAGCGTACGTTCACATTCAGACACCCACAAAATAACACTTTTCACAATTCAAGATTGGATAACCGTAACACTCATCCGCATAATTTACCAGAATTTGAACTGGTGCCTCGGGCACCAATCCAAGTGCGGAAACGCAACACCTGACCATCGGATGGTCAAAACTACTCTGCCGAGTTCTTCATCTTTAGAACAGGTATATTCCCACCAAGAAAAAAAAAAAAAAATTCAATATAAACAACGTAGTAAGATGAATCATTAAGCGTAAATGCTCATCATTAATTTTTCGAATGGATGATTCACTTCCAAATTCTCAGGAACAAGATAATTATTGCTATTTTACAAACAATATAAAAACCTGGTCGTAGTAAGTATTTTTTTTTTAAACATGATCATGATGATGTAATACCAGACAAATTCTTGTGTAAACGCTTGTATCATCTCCGGATCTCAATGCCGCCAGGAAGCCGTCATCGGGTTAACGCAATTGTAGTTTTTTTTTTAACGAGGAATCGAGGTTTGCATCGATAATGAATGCTTATCGATGGCACATGATTTGTGTCTTTAGTGGGTAATTATAAAAAAATTATAATGAAACAATAGGGTGAGTAAGTCTGTTACATTGTGAAGATATGGGCGTATGCCAAAATTGACAATAATGAATAGTCAATTGTCTATTGTTTAATATATGTATACTCATTTATGTCGAGTGATGAGTTAATATATTGTAATTCTTCTCTGCTTGTCATCAGAACATTGTAGAGTTTGAATTAATTTTATTATTATTATTTACAAGTGTTGTAAAATGTATCTTAACGCAACTCGTTGCTAAGGAGATATTGGCATGCCAACACTATAGCATAAAATTTCGCATTTCAGCGGTATTAAAGTTTTTTTTTAATTAAAAAAAAAACAGAAATAAGATCAAATAAACCGTGTTACGACATACGCAACGTTATTCGCTTGTGCTTTCAAACTTTACTCTCGTAATGTAAAAAGCTTCATAGCGTTATTTATATCGTAAATCACTATTACTTAATATTCAAATAAAAATGGAAATTTAAGTTTCAAAAATAACAGATTTGTTTGCATATATCAATATTTGTTGTGGCAGCAGCCAAAAGAATTTAGACCAAACGATAAGTTAAGGCAGAGGGACTTCTAAGCGATTGTCATTTATTGTATTATATTATATTGTCATTAGTCTTGTTACGAATAATATTTTGTCATGGAAAAAATAATTCTTGAGTACAAAAAGCTTAAGTTAACAATGCTTTAAACTTTTACATTACTAAAGTCAAAACAGTCTCTTGCCACCTTGTTAAATTTTAATGCCAATAAATTGTTTTTCAAAGCCACCTTCGATTTTTATTTAGTAAAATAGTTGATAAAACGAGTTTTCTGCAAAATTTTTTTAATGCGTTAGGAATTGGGACAGGGTTGTTATAAAGAAAAATGTTTGTTTTTTAATTCTGCATGGAATAACATAAAAATATACAGTGGCTCCAATTTAAAATAAGAAAAATAAAGTGCTTTAAAGTTTGAAATGTTTGACACTAAATTTTGGACACCCTGTATAATTCATATCGATCAAACTTGGTTAACGGGACCATCAGACCTTATTTAATAAGTACCTTGTATGATTTAATTAACAAGGCACTATTTTTATTTTTTATTCATTTTTTTAAATCAATAGTGCAAAACTGATTTTTTTTAGTTTTAATTTTTTTTGCTGATATCCCTGAATCGATTCCAATAAAATTATAGGAGTATGTAGGCAACCATAAAAGGCACCCGAATAAGCAATAAAATACATAGCATGTAATTAAAAAAAAATATATCATCATTACGTCACGCTTTTTTGGGACACCCTGTATAATCAAAAATATTTTTCTGAAATGCATTCTAGGATGCAAGTTTATTCTGCAAAATATCAAAATTAGTAAAAGAGCTATAGAAGACGGGAGGTGAAATGCAGGACCCTGTATATATCAAATGAATATTTCATTTTACTGCTGAATGTTGATAAAATGAAACAGTGTAATAATATCAGTTGGCATTACCGCATAATTTATGCATTACCAGACATGCATTATGCTTATTTATTTATCTCAACGCCCACCGTATTTAGTTTCATAAAACTAATCAAAATATTTCATTTTAGTTAGGACAAGCAACAAATGAAAGTGATGAATTTGCTGGTGCAATTGTTGTGCATAGTGATATATATTTGTGGTAAGTTTCTTATACATACAGGGTTAGCCAAAATTACCGAAACATCTAATTCATTCTAAAACAAACAAAAATTCAAAATAATATAAACCATCGTTTAAATATATTTTTAATATACAGGGTATTCATTTTATTATGTATATTTGGTAAATTTCCTTTTTCAAATAGAACACCCTGCATATTTTTACATAATTTTAAGAATTTTTTGTACAAACATTTGTTTTTATAAAATGCATCATTTTATGAATTGATCACATTTTAATCCCTTTATGGTGGATCGAGTGGATAAAATTTTTCCAACTCCGTAGACATCGTCAAAGTTGCACATGGTTTTCAAAAAAAACTTTTTTTTTCACAGGGGCGCTAGAGGACCGCGGAGGGGGTTACGTTTAGTTTCGCATGAATCACTTTAAAGAAGACACTTCAAAGTTTTTTTGCCCTCAAAGATTCATCAAAATCGATTGAAAATACACCGAGTTATGGCGGTTTGAAAATGGTCAAAATTTTACGAATTTAAAGTGTTTCATTTTTTTAAATTTACTAAAACAGCTTATTTCTATCAGAAGTATCGATTAAGGTAAAAGTTATGTATTTTAAAAAGTTTAAAATATTTGTCGGAAATAAAAAATAGTCAAAAAAATGTTATATTGTTTTGTAAATGTTGATAAATACTTATGCAACTACTGACTAACTGAAATAGTTAAAAATTGTCACCAAGAAAAAGGTTATAAATTTATAAAATTATCCCAGCAGTTTGGTTAAAACTAGAAAAAAATATTTAAAAAAGTAAACTTTTGTATTATTGCGTTTCAAATGCAAACAAATACTTTTGCATCTATTTACAAACCAAAACAGTTTAGTTATCTAAAAAAATTCAACCAAGACAAAACTTTTGAATTTTTTAAATTGTCCATGCACCAAGGTAGAAAATCTAGCTAGATAAAAAAAAACAACAAAAATTAAAGGGTTGGTCCATTGTTTTGCAAATGCGTTCAGATACATTTGCATCTATGTAATAACCAGAACAGTCTACTTCCTTTAAAAAATCCTATTAAGACAAAACTTATGAATTTCCAAACTTGTCCCTGCAGTAAAGTTATAATTAACAAAAAATGAAAACAATTGAAACCGTTCCGTTATAGTTTTGTAAGTGCTAACAAATATTTTTGTATCTATTTAATAACTAAAACAGAGAAATTTCTCATACGACAAAAGTTTTAAATTTCTAAAATCGTACTTGCAGTAAGGTTAAAATTTCAGCTGGAATAAAAATTGGTAAATAAATTGAAAAATTTAATGTAGTGTATGTATTTTTGCATATTTTCACTCAATAAATCATTTACTAAGACAAAAGTAATGATTTTTCAAAATTGTTATGCAAATACCTTCAGATACTTTTGCATCTATTTACTAACCAGAACAGTTTACTTCTTGGAGAAATTTTGACTAACATTAAAGTTGTAATTTTTTTAAAATTAAATATTGGCAAAATTTTAGCCAGAATTAAAAGTAAAACCTGTTACGTTATTATTCTGTATAAGCTTATAAAGTTAAGGACTTTTACATCTATTTATTAACTAAAACTATTTACCTCTTGTAAAGATTCTGACTAGAACAAAAATTATGAATTTTCAAAAATGTTTAAATTTTGGGCAGATTTCAAATATTGTAAAATAATTTAAATTGTCGAGTTATTATTTTACACATGTTATTAGATACTTTTGCTTCTATTTACTACCTAAGATAGTTAAGTTTAAAAAAGACTTTCTAATACGAAAAAGTTATAACTTTTCAAAATTGATAAATTTTAGCTAGAATTCAAAAATTATCAAGCCGTTCAGACATGGAAGTTTGAAAATGTACTTAAATTCTATTTAACTGTTCTTTTTATTTGCTTTTAATTTTATCATAAGTTTGAAAATGTACTTAAATTCTATTTAGCTGTTTTTTTTATTTGCTTTTAATTTTATCATAAGTTTGAAAATGTACTTAAATTCTATTTAACTGTTACGTTATATGCTTTTAATTTTATCATTTTTATAATCCGTTTGGTTAAAATATATCTGTATTAATTGTTTATAACTTAAAAAAAATCTGAGAAGTAAAAATGTAATAATAATAATAATAATTTATTTACGGGTAGCCCCTTTTACAAAAATAAACACAAAATACAGCAGTACAAACCCAAAAGTAAATATTTAAATTAAGAAAAAATAATAAAAATAATTAAATAAAATACAAATTTGGTCACTACCTAAACTAAAATGTAACTAATTACAAATTTACAAAAATAAGAAAATAAATTAAAAAAATGAAATACAAGTTTGACATCTGTCTAAACTAAAATATAACTAAAAAAAATAAAATACAAAATGAGCAAAAAAAAAAATCAATTCAAATGAAAATATACCGAAGCTGATATAATGCAACGAAGAAATTAAACTACTAGTCTCTTATTTAAATTCCTTTTAAAAGAAAATATACACGGTGTTCATTTGAAAAAGGAAAGTTTATCAAATTTCCATAATAAAATAAACACCCTGTATTTTGAAAATATACTTAAACGATAGCTCGTTTACGTCTATGAAACTTTTGTTTGAAAATATTTTTGAAATTCTTTAGGGTTTGAGAATTATTTAGGTGTGACCAACCCTGTATATGCTTTAGAGGTGTGTATTTAGGAAAATACATACAGGGTTGGGATAAAGTATGGAACCAAGTAAATATCTTTAAAACAAAAAGGTCTAAATTTATGAAACTTTTCAGGCAAGTATAATGACACACAACGCTTCTGATGCCATATTTTTTGTTACTACTGTACTTCTGGTTTCACCGGAAATGCCCTCAACTTTTTTAGTTTAAATGGGACACCTTGTATATTTTTACATTTTGAAATAAACACTTTTTCAATTACAATGATGTAAGATTTAGACTTGTGTTTTTTTTAAATAATAAATAAAATAATAAAAAACGAAATTTGTGAATTTCATAACAATTTTGTTCAACCCTTGAAAATTTTGATTTATAAATATTAGAATTGCTCTCAGGGAATGTTGTATTAAAAATATTGCATGCATCTTGTGGAGATCTCTATCAATCTCTAAAACTAACCATCATTAACAAAGTAATTTTTTCACGTTCAGTTAGTTCACCCAAAATTAAACAGCAATGTTAATATTTCATATGGATACTATCTGTTACAGAAAACGTAAAAAACACGAAATTGTTTTATCAGAAAACAGTGTAAAAAGATACAAAGCCAACTCGATGTAGAATTATTTTATTTAATATTTAAAAAACTACAAGTCACATACCCACCGAACCATACATCATTGCAATAGTTGGAAAAGTATCTATTCGAAAATGTAAAAATATACAGAATGTCCCATTTAAATTAAAAAAGTTGACGGTATTTCCGGTGAAACCGGGAGTGCAGTAGTAACAAAAAATATGACATCAGATGTGTTATGTGTCATTATACTTGCCTGCAAAGTTTCATAAATTTAGACCTTTTTGTTTTAAAGATATTTACTTGGTTCCATACTTTATCCCAACCCTGTATAATGAAAGCATATAGTTATTAAAGATATGAAATCGCTTGCCACTCGTATCTGTACTCGATACTCGGATGTATCAATAAAACGTGACAAAATCCTTTGCTTAGATAGTTGCCTAACAAGTTTGGAAGGCCAAGGAATTGCTAAGCTTGACATAGTTTTTCAGAAGTTGATTACTTTTTTCGCATCTTATTAAATAATATAAACGTTGTTAAATCGTTTTTGATTGAGAAAGTGTCCATTATTCGGCGGAATCATTTTCTCCACAGGTGACGTCCAATCAAATTATAGTGGTTTCATTGCTCAACAGTTTAGTTGTAACTATGGTTACGATTCGTTGTTTGTCAGCGAACTGCCGAAATTTCCAAATAGAAAAACTATTCGTTATAATTTAATACAAACAGAAAAATCTTTAGGTACTTATTTAATATGATCACTCGGGTGAATTGCAAACTCCACCGTCGTGGCAATGGCCAACTCTCTCGCTCGTTTAATAATATACTATTTCTTAACGTTTATCATGGCACTCATAGAATATGCATTCGTTTTAATACATACGTGTGTTTCAATAAGAAATTAATCGCAGACACCTATGCATTAAAACGCGCAAGTCTCTGATTAAACGTTAGTAGAGAGTTAACCTCAAAAATGTTGAACATTGTGTAAAAAAGCTTTAGAGACATGCGCATTTTAATTCAATGGTGACTGCGATTAATTTCTTTTTCAAGCACAGTGTATTAAAATGGTACAAAACTTTATTCATCCCAGCATCCATCCATCTTTTAATAATAAGTAATAAAATCATATCATTTCTTGCCCTTATTTTTGTATTGATCGACACTATAGAGAAACGATTTCCCCAAAGTTCCGAAACACTTTTTTACTCCGTGGGAATAGCGTATATTACAAAAGTTTTAAGAATAAAAAAGGGATATAAGGAAATTGATTTAAAACTGAATTGTTACATTTTACGCAATAAGTAAAACAAAAATTACATTTAAACTATTGACAAAGGGATATGACTTTCAGTAATCATCATCTAAACACTTTATCAGCCAATGGACTTCCGTTCTAAGCAGTGCCCATAAAATTATGTTAAAGAGAAAGAGGGTTGTAATTAATTCATCATTAACACTAATTTAAAATCGAACGCTCACACTTATTGCAGAAGCATTAAATATTGAAAATTAAACGCTCAAAAATATTAAAATCCGTTTCTAAAGTTGATTTTCCAAAATCTGGAAGGTGACTAGAATCTTCGTATCTAAAGTCAGCTTTCTCACATTATCTTTAAATAATTGGTGTAACGTTGTATATTGATAATTATTTAAATGAAGTATTTCGATTAATTGCTTAATGATAGAAAATCGATATTTTCGAAATTAAATTATCCACTTTCAATTAACAACTTTATTATATCGTGATTTTATCATTGTGATCACTACATTCTCTGTACGGGGTCGTGAAAATTATTTCAAACTTTTAACGTAATTATATATTTTTAGAAGTGATTTAAACGAATTCTGGAGAATTTTGTGTCTGTGTGTCTGCATGTGCGCTGTTGTGTTGTAAAGTGCGCGAACGTGCGCGAAGCCGTGCGGCAAGTGCGGCGAGAAATATGCGCACACTATGCTATATTTTAATCAATGAATACATTTTATTGGTTTCTATGATAATAGTGGAAAAAAAAAATGAAACACTTGAAATTCGTGAAATTTCGACCATTTTCAAACCGCCATAACTTGGTGTATTTTCAATCGATTTTGATGAATTTTTGAGGGCGAAAAACTTTGAAGTGTCTTCTTTAAAGTCATGCATACGAACTTGAGCATAATCCCTTCCGCCCCCATCGAGCATCCCTGTGAAAAAAAAAATGTTTTTTCCATGTCCAACTTTGACGATGTGTACGGAGTTGGAAAAAAATTGTCGACTCGATCCACCATAAAGGCAAAAATTTCATCAATTCCCTATACAGGACTCAGGGAACGAGTTGGCACCAAGTTATGGGTGTTTGAAAAAAAAGTGCATAAGTGATCATTTTAAATTTTAAAAACGCCGAAAACTAATAAAACTCAGAAAATCATCGCGTAAATTTGTTATTCTGATCTCTCACGTTCTTTTACAATACTTTCTCACTCGGCGCAAATTTTACCGCCTAGTGACACCAGATATTTATAGGTCTATATGTAATGATTAACAATTCTGATCACAATGGCCAGTTATTAAAGAATAACATAATTGTAAATCAAATGGTAAAAAAAAACTATATTTGATACACGAGCATCGTTTTTTTAATTGCTATTAATTTCTTTTACATTTTAAGGTATAAATGGCCTCAAGAGATACTGGATAAAAAACAGCAATGTTCTAAATAGAGAAAATTGGGAGACCGATAATAAAAACTGCAAAGGAATGGTATTTCCACGGATCACGGATGGCTCCATGCTTTTGGATAATATGACCATCAGCCAAATTGTGCTGCCAGAAGATGGCGAACTGTACATCAACAATGATGCCACGATTGCATTTGATAAAGAGGACAAAAAGTGTAAGAAAATAAAAACATTATTATTAGCTAATTTGAAACGCATTGCATTAAAAATAACTAAGAAGCAATAAAATTGTTAAATAAACCAAAAGTAAAAAAAATATATGTTTCAATTATTCGAGTATAAAACCCAAATTCCTTTAAAATCTCAGCGAAAAGTTTGGTTGCATTGTATCATCTGGTGTCACTAATTCAAAGAAAGTTTCAATCTTAAAATATCTAATAAGCAATATTATTGTAAAATATACCGAGTACTTTTTGATCTCATAGTATACATTTGATCAAAATAAACCAATGGTTAATTCAGCCAATAGATTCCGCATCTTTGGTGTTTTATTTGTAATATTTATATTCCAAAAGTAATTTCCGTCTTCCCATCGGCAACTAACTGCACTGATGGCAGCTGAAAGCTCGAAACCTTTCCGTAGGTATACTGATGGGGAAACAATATTTAATGGTAAACGACTTAATTTCTTATCGCAAAATAGAATTTTCTCGCGAAATTAGGATTCGTCGTTCAGAACGACTTAACAATAAAATAAGGAACCCTAAGAAATAACAGTTTGAGTACATTTAAGGGATGTCAGATTTGAGAGTACTAAGAATATTTGAAATAGTAATTACAGTATGAAGAAGATTGAAATTTTCCGTGAATTAGTGACACCAGATGATACAATGCAACCAAACTTTTCGCTGAAATTTTAAGGGAATTCGCGTTTTATACTCGAATATTTTTTTTACTTATAGTTGGCAGCCCTTAAAACATAACCCGAATAACAGAAATTAAATGGCGTCACAAGAATGAGAATTTTGGCATGGAAAACCTTGAAATTAAAATAAAACAGCTACAATATGAATCTTAAATATATTAATAATAGTAATGAATAACTGGCAATGTTTAAAGTAGGCAAAAATTGGCAGATAAAAGCACACAAAATTGTTTTTGAAGCAAGTAACCTTAAAAAAATCACAAGACGTCAAAATTAACAAAATGTACACTGCACTGTATTAGAGATTTCAAGTCAATATAATTTAACTTGAATTATTATAGGAATTTCCAAAAAATGTGCTACCAACAATTTTTGACTTTCCGATCTGTATGTACTATTATATGACGTAACAAAAGAAATAATCACATTGAAATTGAAAATATAACATCTGCAATGACAGATATACGAATGCGCCATCTGGTGGCAATAGTGTTAACTTATTTTGCCAAGATAGTCGTGTTATATGAGTTTCGGCGTTCGTCGGTAAAACTTTCGCATAATGTTGAATACAAAAAATTCTTAACGCTACTATTAAAATAAATATCTGTTCTAGGTATTAAGATAAAACCACAAGGCAATGAATTCGTCTACGATCCAAGAAATTGGAATACATTATCAAATAAAGCCATACCGGATTCCCATCGGATCCCATGTGCGTTCGACGATGTTTACATACCCGAGAATTCCACATATAATATTAGTCCCAATGGCGCGTTACTTGTAAAATCTGTGCAGTTTACTTCGAAAAGGCCGAATCCTGATAGAGTTTTTGTACGCACAGTTCGATGTCTTAATAAACAAGACATGGATTGCCCCTGCAAAATATTCATGGATAATTTCTATTATGACGCGTTATGCTCGTACGTGCTCACTTATAAGAAAGATGCAACAATGTGCGAGAGCCCACTTTACATCCATGACTATTTTTGCACCAGTATTTGTGGTAAGAAAAAAAATGTATCCTAATTTACAGATATTTACGTCCTCATATTTAAAAAGGGAGATCCGATGTCACTCGGGGAACAATCCCTCATACAGGGTGCGGCAAAATGATAGGTACTATTTGGGATGCCAATAAAAACCAAACCACATAAAACAAAAAAATTATTTTAATTTTTGAAATCTACATTTCATGCCATTCAGGAACGCTATTAAAAAAAATGATATGTTTTAAATGACGGCCATTATTGTCGATGCACTCTTGTAGGTTCTCACGGAAGCGCGTCATTGCCCGATGGATAATTTTTGGGGAATTGCGGCATTTTCTTGTCTTATGGCTGCCTTTAATTCTTCCAAAGTCTGCGGACGATGTGTAAAAACTCTCGATTTGAGGTGACCCCAAAGAAAAAAGTCGCAAGGCGACAAATCAGGCGTACGCGGTGGCCAGCCGAGATCACCCCGTAAAGACACCACTTTGTTTGGGAACATTTCTTGAAGAAGATTAAGTGAACGACGCGTGGTGTGCGATGTAGCACCATCCTGCTGGAACCAAAGATGTTCTCGGTGATTCGTTCAACTCGTTAACTTTTGGACGCAGGAAATTGTTAAGCATATCAAAATATCGATCTCCGTTGACTGTTACCGTTATTCTATCTTCTTCAAAAAACTAAGGACCCCACACGCCGAACTCAGATATTGCACACCAGACGGTAACCTTTGGACTGTGAAGGGGTCGCTCATGAAGTTCCTGTGGATTATTTGCCGACCAATAACCACTCCAAGCCATGTCAATAACTGAAAATTGCATACTTTTGTCTACCTAACGCGACCGCATGCACAGTGTTGCCGGTTTTAAAAACCGAGCAACCACTATTTGAAATCCTGCCTACCTTTTTGCCGCACCATGTACATTACTTGTAACAACAAACCTTACAATTTAAAAAAAAATCAAAATTACCAACAAATCTTTGGTAAACGTTTATTTAAAATCTTACATATTTATAGTTTAACACGTTCACTGCGTTACGGGGCATATGTGTCCCGGCATGCACAGAATTCCATCGAACTTCCCTACGGACGGAGGTTGTAACTTCATCGTACTTTGACGGAATTAAAAAATTTTTGGTACCGATCAGACATAAATATTAATATGCGGTACCAATTAACTTCATTCGGTTTGCAGTAACACAATTAAAAAAAAAACTGTACAAGGTTCATATGACCCGTGCCGCCCATTATGAAGCCACACAAAAATCCTAGCCTAAATGAACGTGTTAAAGGAATAATATCATGTATTAACTCATTTTTTATTTTATAATTTAAATAGAATTCAGATGCACTAGTTTCAATTACCGATGTGAAGATGGCCACGGATTTCCCGGCGCCGCGACCACCGAATAAAATTTCTTCAATTTTAATGATTTTTAATAAATAAAACGCTGAGAATGTAATTAACATAAGCCTATAGATAAACAGTCAATCCACAATTTAGATGAGAGTCTACTTAAACGATTTAAACGATGAAATTTTACGGGTGTGAAGTTAGCAATAGATTCCAGCAATAGATTTTAAATTGCGTTTTTCCATTAAGACGGGCTACATAATTGAATGTTTCTATGATTGTTATGATACACATGAACATTGTAAACCCAAAAAAAAAAATTAACCCCTAATTGTCTCCTTTTGAAACCACCCCCACTTCCCCTCAAAAATCTTCCGCTTTTATAACAAGAAGACAAATTCCAATATGAAAACAAAAAATACAGCTGTATTCTGTGGACACCCTAGAATCATAATTATAAAAAACCGTAGGCAAACCCCCAATTTTTTCGAGAAAAATAATAATTTGCGTACCGCTGCACGACATTAACATATTTTTGCAAAAAAAAAAACAAGGAAGTCATACTCCCACATAGAAAAAATTCAATCAGATAAACGTTCCACACATTCTGCTGATTAATAATCATACAAAAACCGTAGGCACCCCCCCCCCCATTTTTCGGGAAAAAAAATAATTTGCGTAACGCTGCATGACATTCACATATTTTCGCAAAAAAAAACAAGGAAGTCATATTCACATTGAAAAAATAAAAAGTAGTATGTGAGGAGCTTTTATCTGATTTTATTTTTTTTATGGGAATATGACTTCTTTGTTTTTTTTTGCGAAAATATGAATGTCGTACAGCGTAACGCAAATTATTTTTTTTCTCGAAAAAATGGGGGGTGTGCCTTCGGTTTTTGTATGATTATTATTCAGGAGTATGTAAGGAACGTTTATCTTATTTAATTTTTTCTATGGGAATATGACTTCCTTGTTTTTTTTTTGCGAAAATAAGTGAATGTGGTGCAGCGGTACCAAATTTTTTTTTTCTCGAAAAAATGAGGGGGTGTGCCTGCGGTTTTTTTATGATTATGATTCAAGGGTGTCCACAGAATACAGCTGTATTTTTTGTTTTCATATTGGAATTTGTCTTCTTGTTATAAAAGCGGAAGTTATTTTTGAGGGGAAGTGGGGGGCGGTTTCAAAAGAGGACAATTAGAGGTTAATTTTTTTTTGGGTTTACAATGTTCATGTGTTTCAAAATAATCATAGAATCATTAATGGAAAAACGTAATTTTAAATCTATTGCTAGAATCTATTGCTAACTTCACACCCGTTGAAATTTTTGGTAAAATTGTTTATAACTTTTTTATAATTTTTTTTTTGCGGGTCCACCCAAACCATATATATATAATATGGCAAACTTTCAAAGGCCAAAATGGCACTGTTTGACGCGTTTCAAATTTAATTTTTTTACAACAACGTGTTGTTAAGAGTCTACTTAACCCTTTCAGGACGGGTCACATCAATAAGCGTTCTAACGTAACTTACAACAAAATTTTCAAATTTTTTTTATCCGTTTCAAAAATTATTTATTGATAAGTCGTTATTATTATTCAAATGCAGAAACATGTATTTTTAGTTTCGGAGCAAAATCCCACACTAGAAATCGATGTGGACATTTTTTACGTCCGTCGGGTGTGATATTGCCAAATATACCCGTACCGAAAGGGTTAAACGATTTAAACGATGAAATTTTTGGTAAAATTGTTTATAACTGTTTTATAAATTTTTTTTTCGCGGGTCCAACTAAACTATATATTTATATAATATAGCAAACTTTCAAAGTCCAAAATGGCACTGTTTGGCGCATTTACAATTTTACCCAAAATTTCATGGTTTAAATCGTTTAAGTAGACGATTATCTACACGTTGTTGTTGAAAATTTGAATTTGAAACGCGTCAAACAATGCCATTTTGGCCTTTGAATTCTTGTCATTTTAAGGGAGTTCGCGTGGACTCAAGAAAAAATAATTGAAATTGTGGATTGACTGTACATCTAAATTTTCTTTCTTCAATTCGATCAGTTCATGACGCATTTTAGTAATGGTTTGCGCATCATCATCTATGTTTTATTTCTAGGTGCACAAATAACGTTTATAGCTAAACAAGTACCCAAAGAGGTATTTGAATATCTGGAGCAAAATTCTGAGTATGTAGATTTTTATTTTACTGCATCGTATAGACCTACAAATCAACGAAATTTGTTCATCGTGGATAAAGACACAGATGATGGATATTACTCTACTGGCGTTGCCAAGGAAGTGTGTAAAATTTTAGAATCAGGTATTGTCTTTTTGTATTTTTACTTTCTCCGTTACGAAGTACGAGGAAGTATTGTGATCGTGATTTTTTTTTCAAAAATTTTTTTTTACGGAAATATCCGTTTTGGGGTCCCTAGATGCTATTTCAACAATTTCTGGAAAAAAAAAATTTGTGTCTGTGTGTGTGTCTGTGTGTGTGTGTGTCTGTCTGTGCGCGGTATCTCAAAAACTAATAGAGCAATTGATATGAAACTTTGAACATACGTCTTATTTGATAATCTGAAGAACTGAAAAGCTTTTGGTAAAATTTCGTACACCAGAAGTGGGCGTTTACCTTAACTGTTTTTTGTTTTTTGCCAATATTTTCTTAAATATGAAAAATATCACAAAAACATTTAAACAAACTTTGAAGACAATAAAGAAATGAACATCTTTTGCTTGACAATATTTTTCATAAAATCATTTTTATTAGAGAAAAAAATTTATTATTATTTTTTAAACTTTTGGTTTATAATTATAAAACGATAATAGTTACAGCAAATTTATGTTAATAATAATTGTAGATAATACCAAAATGAACAACTTTTGAAGAATAAGTTTTTTTCGAAATCTCTTTAGTTTTTGAGTAAACTGAGTTTTTGAATTTTAAGTTTAATTTTCCCATCTTTCATAATTTTGACGTTTTAGACGTCAGTTTCATCCGAGTCTACAAAACGCCAGATGTATATTTAAAATATGATTTAAATTGAAAATAAACCATGAAAGCGTAAATATAAATGATGGCCACATCACCATTTTTTTTTTGGCGTCGACTGCTTGGTCATTTGCCACTAACGCTTGTTTACTATACAGCTACAAAAAAAATTACGGGCATATTTTGGTGATTCTAAATTCACCCAAGAAGTAATTTTGATAGAAAACACAGGTTTCTAAATAAAAATTACAATTTTTTTTATTCATACGTAATTATTTATTATTATTCGTTATTTATGCAATCGGAGTCAAATGAACCCATTTAGAGCCGAAATATTGTTTTAGCCACGAATTTATAATTTTTGGTATATACAGGGTGTTTCAGAGCTCTGGGAACGGTCAATCACGTGCTTATTTTTCAAAATCTTGAAAAATGTGTTATACAAAAGTTGTGTATAATAGTGAGCTGCACGCCCTAAAAATATTTGAATTTATACAGGGTGTCTCATAACAAAGTTACAGACCAAACTTATGTTTTTTTAAATGGAACACCCTATATTTTTTGTCATTTTTGAATTATATGGAGCAAATAAAGGTGAGTTACTTTAATACTCCCTATACCTTTTGTTTGCCGTTTTCGAAATATTTGAAGATTTGTTGAAATGCAAGGTCTGGGTAAAATTTTATTTTTGCCCCAGTGATTGACGTTGAACGATTAAAATCATTTCTATTATTTGGTTGAAGGTTCGAACTATAGAGCCAACCATGACTTCATGCAAAAAAATTATACAGGGTGATAAAAAAGTGCAGTAGAAAAACCCAACTTATAAAGTTGAATAACTTCATTTTTTCAAATGGCACACCCTGTATTTAGTAACATATTCTCAAGTAGAACCCAATTATCTTTCAGATTATTATAATTATTCCTGATATGATAATCGCCGAATACAAGAAGACTATTGAGATTAGGAACTGGGAACCCTTATACAATCTGAAAGATAATTGGATTCTACTTAAGAATACGTTACTAAATACAGGGTGTGCCATTTGAAAAAACGAAGTTATTCAACTTTATAAGTTGGGTTTTTCTACCGCATTTTTTATCACCCTGTATATTTTTTTTGCATGAAGTCATGGTTGGCTCTATAGTTCGAACCTTCAACCAAATAATAGAAATGATTTTAATCGTTCAACGTCAATCACTGGGGCAAAAATAAAATTTCACCCAGACCATGCATTTCAACAAATCTTCAAATATTTCGAAAACGGCAAACAATAGGTATAGGGAGTATTGAAGTAACTCACCTTTATTTGCTCCATATAATTTAAAAATGACAAAAAATACAGGGTGTTCCATTTAAAAAAACATAAGTTTGGTCTGTAACTTTGTTATGAGACACCCTGTATAAATTTAAATATTTTTAGGGCGTGCAGCTCACTATTATACACAACTTTTGTATAAAACATTTTTCGAAATTTTGAAAAATAATCACGTGATTGACCGTTCCCAGAGCTCTGAAATACCCTGTATTTATTTAAAATATGCCTACTAAAAATTATTTGATTTTTTGTAAATCAAAGAATTTTTCAACTTAATAATTGTCTACGGTTAGGTTGATCAGTAACATCTTAAAACTTTGAAGTTCACAAGTTTTTATATGATATATTGGCGTTTAAAAGGACGGTGGCGCCATCTAGGTTAAGCACTATTTCCATCAAGGAACCATGGCACCATCTGTAGTTTGAGGCTCAGCAAGAATTTTTAATTAATTCTTAAAACATTTTTTCGCCAGTTATTTTGGTCCAGGAAATCGTTCTATCTTTCTTCAAAAAAAAAACAAGAAAGGAGGGGGGGATATATTGTATAAGTGGCTCTACCATCAACATGTTGATGGCCGCCACTGGTTTCGCATGGACCATTTTTTATGTATCTCCGTTGTCATAAGTCCCACAAGGAAATTTTCTAGACAAATAGTTCTCAGAATGAATGGTTGGATATTAAAAAAAAATTAAAAAATTGAAAACAAAATTAGCATATCGGGTTTGCTGGTACATCCGCACTCTTTTCTTGAAATTTTTCATGACCGTCTTGCATAAATGTGGCTGAATTTAATTGACACAGCGCTCAATTTCCTCCGTCACGGCGTGGGTGATCTCTGGCAAAAATTTTAGTCTTAAAAAAAGACCCAAAGAAAAAAGCCCAACAGCATTCAACCGCTCGATATGGGAGTCCAATTCTGATCACCAAAATGAGAAAGTAAACGACCAGAAAATGACTCGTGCAGTAATTGAATTGTTTTTCGGGCTGCATGGCATGTGGCAAGTTTGTTTATTTGTTACATTCTGCATCGCAATAATCGCAAAAATATAATAACATACAAACGTTTATTTCAGCAAACATTTTTAAAGTGGCGCTTCAAACATCAGGGAAACCCATAAGAACAATGGAAGTTCTAGAGGTAACTTTTGGAATACTTCTCGGTGCACTCTTCGTAACAGTTGTATTCTTCATTGTAATATTTGTGGTGTATGTCGGTGTGCCACAGAAATACGGATACAAAATTAAGTAAACATAGAAATTGGTAAAATTAGAGCGTCAATTTTAATATTTATTACTTCTATTTGTAGATGGCCTTCAACTTCAAAATACACCCTTCGCCCATTTACTTTCGCAAGATTCGAGAATAGGGACGAAGGTGGGCTGTCATTTGATAGATCTGTCGCTAGTTCGGTGCTGAGTTTAGAGAAATCATTTCAAAATCCACTGTATGGAACCGAGCCGTCAACCAGTAAAGATTATTTAGAGGTAAGTATATGAGAATTGCAATTGTGGTTCGAAAGAAAATGCAGAAAAATTATTCTCTCCTAGAATTTGTTTTAAAATTTGCAAACCTTATCAAAAACAATATGTTTTCAACATATCATGAAATAATTGATAGACTACGGTCAGTGGCGGATCCAGAGTGCTCCTAGGGGCTGGGTGGTTCTTGAAACGAATATTCAAAAGAATGTATTAAATACCCCGAAATTGACATTATTTTTTAAAAGCCACCACCGATATTTTTGTGAAATTCCTGACAGATTAAAAAAAATCTAGAAAAAAGTAGATTTTTAGTGAAAGTTTACTATCAGGGTGAGGTGAGTCCCATATAATTTTTAAGTGGGGTCGTGAAACCGAAATGTTTAAGAACCACTGATCTAGAATGTCGTAGACCTTATCAGCCTCTTTTTTAATTTTTAAAGCAGTTTTAAATCATAACTTATATACACTGTGTACATAAAGTAAGGAATAAATTCGATTTCGAATAAGCGATACTTCGGCTATTGAGGATGATTTTTTATGGATTTTTTCCTGCATTTTTTATATTTTTTCTGCGATGTTTTTGTTCAAGTGCTCAGAAAATTAAATCAAAAATTATCAAATAATCCATATCTTTATTGAAAATTGTTGAATTTACAAAAACCAAATTGATTTCGAATAAGCAATACTTCGGCCATCGAGCATGATTTTTTATGGAATTTTACCTGCACTTTTTATATTTTTTTCTGCGATGTTTTTGTTCAAGTGCTTAAAAAATTAAAACGAAAATTTTCAAAAAATTCATATCTTTATTGAAAATTGTTGAATTTACAAAAACCAAATTGATTTCGAATAAGCTATACTTCGGCCATAGAGCATAATTTTTATGGAATTTTTCCTGCACTTTTTATATTTTTTCTGTGATGTTTTTGTTCAAGTGCTCAGAAAATTAAATCAAAAATTTTCACAAAATCCATATCTTTATTGAAAATTGTTGAATTTACAAAAACCAAATTTATTTTGAATAAGCGATACTCCGGCCATCGAGCATGATTTTTAATGGAATTTTTCCTGCACTTTTTATATTTTTTCTGCAATGTTTTTGTTCAAGTGCTCAGAAAATTAAATCAAAAATTTTCAAAAAATCTATATCTTTATTTAAAATTGTTGAATTTACAAAAACCAAATTGATTCTCAATAAGCGATACTCCGGCCATCGAGCATGATTTTTAATGGAATTTTTCCTGCACTTTTTATATTTTTTTCTGCGATGTTTTTGTTCAAGTGCTCAAAAAATTAAATCAAAAATTTTCAAAAAATCCATATCTTTATTGAAAATTGTTGAATTTACAAAAACCAAATTGATTCTGAATAAGCGATACTTCGGCCATCGAGCATGATTTTTTATGGAATTTTTCCTGCACTTTTTATATTTTTTCTGCGATGTTTTTGTTCAAGTGCTCAGAAAATTAAATCAAAAATTTTCAAAAAATCCATATCTTTATTGAAAATTGTTGAATTTACAAAAACCAAATTGATTTTGAATAAGCGATACTCCGGCCATCGAGCATGATTTTTAATGGATTTTTTCCTGCATTTTCTATATTTTTTTCTGCGATGTTTTTGTTCAAGTGCTCAAAAAATTAAACGAAAATTTTCATAAAATCCATATCTTTATTGAAAATTGTTGAATTTACAAAAACCAAATTGATTTTGAATAAGCGATACTTCGGCCATCGAGCATGATTTTTATGGAATTTTTCCTGCACTTTTTATATTTTTTCTGCGATGTTTTTTTCTGGTTCTCAAAAAATTAAATTAAAAATTTTCAAAAATCTATATCTTTATTGAAAATTGTTGAATTTACAAAAACCAAATTGATTTTGAATAAGCGATACTCCGGCCATCGAGCATGACTTTTAATGGAATTTTTCCTGCACTTTATATATTTTTTTCTACGATGTTTTTGTTCAAGTGCTCCGAAAATGAAATCAAACATTTTCAAAAAATCCATATCTTTATTGAAAATTGTTCAATTTACAAAAACCAAATTGATTTTGAATAAGAATTATTTATTTAATGAAATGATTTTTCCTTATTAATTCCAATGTTTCGATGAAGCATGTTATCTTTTACCAGAAATAAAATAGTAGTAGTACTTTTTTAAACGCCATTTCTTCGAAAACAGCTGAATATCGACATAGGGTATGCTACATGAAAAATACTCAGAATTTTATGTAGAATCCATAAATGCAACAAAGAATGGGGGTTCACATTTGAAAATTTTAACTTAGGGCTCGTATCTCAATTTTGGGACACCCTGTACATTTGAATTTTATCTCAAAAAATGCGCGTTAAAAAATAATAATACACGTGTCCGAGCATTTTTCCGAAAGAAAATGCCCTGAATTTTAATCGAATTTATTCCTTACTTTATGTTCACAGTGTATAATTATTTGTAATCACAGATTGATCGATTTATGTCATTATTACTAGAATGAGCAATAGAAATAGGAGCTGTATTACCTTTTATTATGCATATTATTTAGTCTTTTTCGACTAACCTCAATCGGCGCCAGAAAAGTTTTTCATTTCCATGAGAACTTGCAAATTGCCATAAATTGTCTGGTGGAATCTTCATCTCGTATTGAAAATATCAATTCTTCCGTCTTGGCAAACATGCAGACCGACAGTTAATGATTTTCAACTTCACTAACTGTCGAATTGGATGATTGTGCAACTTTTACGATTTTGGTTTATTAATATCACCAATCACCAATCACCAATCGTCGAATCCTCTTCCACGGCGTTGTGAATCGTTTAGTGGCCAATTAGCATAATTTATCGTACGGTCAGAAGCGCGACCTTCCGGACCCGTATAGCTTGGTTGCGTCTGTTGCATAACAAATTAGGTACAATTACGGATCTATTTATAATAGAATTAACCAGCGAGTCGAAGGTTGTAGCGGAGGAATGCTTCAAAATGCTGGTACCATCAGTTAAGCAATAATTATAGATGTGATATTAGGGATAGTAATTGTATACACTGTTCCTTTGGTTATTGTGTCATTTGTAATAATCAAATTTCGTAGCTTCGAATGGTCCATCATAGATTATAGACATTGTAGTCAGGAGTGGCTTTGTAGGCGTGCACACTTTGCGGTTGTTCAGAGCCCAAAACGGGCCCTACAGTAGTTCAATAATAAAATGTTCTTCCACGAAATGTGCCTACTCAATAAAATTATTGCAATTGCATTTATTGGACTCCAACCAATATTGTAATTCTCCATTCATGTGATTTTTGATTTGTTTCATAATTGGAAACATTGATAATATTTTTAAGGGGGTTACTTCCTCAGCCGTTTTCCATTACACAAACGTGATTTTGAGGTACACTTTTTGGAAAACTACTGGACCGATTTGCCTGAAATTTTACACAAATGTTCCTTCTTTCAAAATAAGCATTTATGGCTGAGGAATTAAAAAAAATTATTGCATCCATAATTATGACATAAACACATAAAAAAAGTTCTTCATATTTTAAAAAAGCAGCCATTCAACATATGGAAATAATCAGCCATTTTGGTAGGTATCGGTACCATTTTTAGAACAAACAAAAAATCATGTTGATAGCTTTTATAGTTTTGATTAAAAGTGTAGCTAAACTTAAAAAAGTAAATTTTCCAGGAGAGTCAAAAACCTTAAAAATGGTGAGCTCGCCTGGATTTTTGAAAATTTTCGTTTTAATTTTTTGAGCACGTGAACAAAAAAATCGCAGAAAAAAATATAAAACATGCAGGCATAATTCCATAAAAAATCATCCTCAATGGCCGAAGATCACTTATTTAAAATAAATTTGGTTTTTGTAAATTCAACAATTTTGAATAAAGATATAGATTTTTGAAAATTTTTGATTTAATTTTCTAAGCACTTGAACAAAAACATCGCAGAAAAAATATAAAAAGTGCAGGAAAAATTCCATAAAAAATCTTGCTCGATAGCCGAAGTATCGCTTATTCGAAATCAATTTAGTTTTTGTAAATTCAACATTTTTCAATAAAAATATGGATTTTTTGAAAATTTTCGTTTTAATTTTTTGAGCACTTGAACAAAAACATCGCAGAAAAAAATATAAAAAACGCAGGAAAAAATCCATAAAAAATCATGCTCGATGGCCGAAGTATTGCTTATTAAAAATCAATTTGGTTTTTGGAAATTCAACGATTTTCAATAAAGATATAGATTTTTTGAAAAGTTTTGATTTAATTTTCTGAGCACTTGAACAGAAACATCGCAGAAAAAAATTTAAAAAATTCAGACAAAATTCCATCCAAAATTATCCTTAAATACCAAAGTATCGCTTATTCAAAATCAAAAAGATTTTTTGAGAATGTTTGATTTAATTTTCTGAGCACTTGAACAAAAATATCGCAGAAAAAATATAAAAAACGCAGGAAAAAATCTATAAAAAATCATCGTCAATAGCCGAAGTATCGCTTATTCGAAATCAATTTGGTTTTCGTAAATTCAACAATTTTCAATAAAGATGTAGATTTTTGAAAAAATTTGATTTAATTTTTTGAGAACCTGAACAAAAACATCGCAGAAAAAATATAAAAAGTGCAGGAAAAATTCCATACAAAATCATGCTCGATGACCGAAGTATCGCTTATTCGAAATCAATTTGGTTTTTATAAATTCAACAATTTTCAATAAAGATATGGATTTTTTGAAAATTTTTGATGTAATTTTTTGAGAACCTGAACAAAAACATCGCAGAAAAAATATAAGAAGTGCAGGAAAAATTCCATAAAAAATCATGCTCGATGGCCGAAGTATCGCTTATTCGAAATCAATTTGGTTTTTGTAAATTCAACAATTTTCAATAAAGATATGGATTTTTTTGAAAATTTTCGTTTTAATTTTTTGAGAACCTGAACAAAAACAACGCAGAAAAAATATAAAAAGTGCAGGAAAAATTCCATAAAAAATCATCCTCAATAGCCGAAGTATCGCTTATTCAAAATCAATTTGGTTTTTGTAAATTCAACCATTTTCAATAAAGATATGGATTTTTTGAAAATTTTTGATTTAATTTTCTCAGCACTTGAACAAAAACATCGCAAAAAAATATAAAAAATGCAGGAAAAAATCCATAAAAAATCATCCTCAATAGCCGAAGTATTGCTTATTCAAAATCAATTTGGTTTTTGTAAATTTTCAATAAAGATATAGATTTTTGAAAATTTTTGATTTAATTTTTTGAGAACCTGAAAAAAAACATCGCAGAAAAAATATAAAAAATGCAGGAAAAAATCCATAAAAAAACATCCTCAATAGCCGAAGTATCGCTTATTCGAAATCAATTTGGTTTTTGTAAATTCAACAATTTTCAATAAAGATATAGATTTTTGAGAATTTTTGATTTAATTTTTTGAGAACCTGAAAAAAACATCGCAGAAAAAATATAAAAAGTGCAGGAAAAATTCCATAAAAAATCATGCTTGATGGCCGAAGTATCGCTTATTCGAAATCAATTTGGTTTTTGTAAATTCAACAATTTTCGATAAAGATATGGATTTTTTGAAAATGTTTGATTTAATTTTCTGAGCACTTGAACAAAAAGATCGTAGAAAAAAATATAAAAAGTGCAGGAAAAATTCCATTAAAAATCATGCTCAATTCCTGAAGTATCGCTTATTCAGAATCAATTTGGTTTTTACAAATCCAACAATTGTCAATAGAGATATGGATTTTTGAAAACTTTCGTTTCAATTTTCTGAGCATTTGATCAAAAACATCGAAGAAAAGATATAAAACATACAGACAAAATCCCATCCAAAATTATACTTAAATAACAAAGTATCGCTTATTCAAAATCAATTTGGATTTTCTAAATTCAACAATTTTCAAATCCTTATCTGGTTTTTAAAGATTTTTGTTTTAATTTTTTGAGCACCTGAACAAGGAGGAGTATTTATTAGAGATTTTCGCAGTTTGGTAAATTGTTTTTATTTTTTTTCTTTTTAGTACATGAAGTTTGCAATTTCAAAATTGGTTTCGTGGTATTATTTCAAAATATATTTTTAGATATTCGTACCAAATCTTAAATTAAAATAAATTTTGAGTAATTTTGGGTTTACTATTTGTAGCAATTATTTGTATATATTTTTCGTAATTTGAACATGAGAGTAAGAATAAGAGAAATGGGAGTATACTGTATTGAATATAAAATAACATTTAGAAATGCTATTCTCTATTGCATTCTTACAATCACGTTTTAAGTAACAGTCGCAGTTTAAGTTTAGCAATCACTGTTCAGGTAATAGTTGTGATTTTAAGGAGCAAGCACAGTATAAGTCACAGTTTATAAATAGCAGTGACTAGGTAACGGTTATATTAAGTAGCAGTGATTTTAAGTAACAGTGATTTTAAGTAGCAGTAAAATTCGCCTATTAGTAACAGTAACGACCTGTGATTTTTCAATACTAGTGAAAAATTACTGGTATGTGAAATATCGCCCATCCCTACTTCTCACGCACCTGGGTTTTCAAATGAAGAAACGTGTTACTTATAGTTCATGTTTTTTTTTTTAATTTATGCTCTTTGACAATAAAACAAAGATATTTAATCAATTTAAGCTCTGCAATGCGGCAGCTACTCGAAATTGCAACAAAAAACAATAACGGAGAATAAAGTTATTCGACACACCCGGTCTCACAGACCTGTAGGGTCACCATTGGCGGGCTAGAGAGACTGTTAATGAGTTAGAACATAAAAGGTGAAATAATGGTAATATAATTAGTTACAAATTTATTTTGATGTAAATTATACTTAACCCATTTCATTCTTCTATTCTTGATTCTTTTTTTACGTCTGACAATATTTCAAATAAGGGGCCCGTTATAAAATAGTGCGTGACGAACACCATTAAAATTGCTGGAAATATCTAAAATTAGCGTTTAGCTTCTTGAAGATAAACATGTTGAAAATAAAGGTTTATGGGCGGCTGCTGCGAAGGAGGCCATGCATTATCGGATGTCTCCGGAATCTTGACACCCGTCGGATTTCACATTTGGTTTCGAGTAATTATGGAATTTTATTTTTAGGTGGACGATGACACCACAGAAGTTTTAGAAGAAGCTGAAATGAACGACATGGACTCTCCTGCGTTGCTGCTCATTGAAGACATCGATGAAGATGATTAGAGTAGTAGTGATAAATAGTTGATAAAATAATTTAAATTACAATGGATACTCCTAAAAGGACTATCTTTACAATTCTTATTTCACTGAAATCAATACATAAAAATCACATACAAGGATATTCTTATCCTTCCGTGATCATCATAACTTTATTGAAACTCTATGTTACCTGTAAATTATACCGCATATGTAAATATATCTAAATAAAGAGAATTATTATTATTATTACTATTATGAAATTTAAATATTTTTTTATAAGATATATTATAGTTTTTAGGTACATACATATAGCCGCGGCGGTTAATCTGTGAATATATTTAAGAGCACCCCTTCGCCTTTTTTACTTGAAGACTAGATCGCGTCCCTTTTTTTATTTACAAACAAAAACGTTCAGTAGCTTTGGCTTTTCGCACGAACACTGGATTTTACAAACCTCGTTTTTCGTAAGCCGGTATCATATTTTTAGCTGTGTAAACGTTCTTTATGCGTCATTGTCTGTCACATTTTTGTTCAGCTTTTATTTTATTTCGAAATTACTTTTATTTGTATTGTAAGAAGGCAAATATATTTCTCCAAGTTTATGTATTTTTAATTAAATTTACCTTTGGTCCGTCTCTAGCCGATTCAAACTTAGTAAGTGAAAAATTACTCATTAAATACGCCACTGAATTCTCGGCCGAAGCTCCATTATGACTAATTAACCGACAGCGAGGAGAGCACACAAAAAAGTACGTTCGGTGTCCCATCGGGTATTAAAAAGTTATTTCATTTTAAAGTTTGCCGTTGGATGCCCTGCCCTCTGATACAAAGGAAATAATGATTCGCAGTGTGTGCTCTTCAGAAAAAATAGGAGATACATTAATTACATAATTGGTAGACGTAAAGAAAAGCAAAGCTTGGTGCTGTACATTTTGTAACAATGACGATAAAAAGATGACTAAAACCAACCTTCATGTTTGCTCTATTGGTACGAGCGTTTTCTCCAACTTGGCTTTTCTTTATGGTCGGCTATCATCCACGAACAATTCACCTGAAACAAAACAAATACATTCATAAATTGTTGTAAGCGTTAAATTACAGGGTGTCACAATCATGGGGTCAGATTTATAATAAAACGCATCTTTTGTAATATTTAAATGTAAAGTATACTCCGTCTACTCATAGATTAGACTTTTTTGGCATCTTGAGTGATAGAAATCCCTCTAGGTTGCCGAACAATACTCGCCATAAAAAGTAGTACTTACGAAACTTAATTTATTACGAAATCGCACTCAAAAATCTTACCGCCTGGGTGTGTAATTGGTTTGTCACATCATTCAGAACGTTCTCCATGGCGAACTATAATGTGTCTATTCGCGACGTCGCGTATGAATATATTGGAAGTATACTAGTACCAACCCAACTTGCAGCAAATGCTGCAAAATTACAATTTTCTCATAGCCACGTTGGTACTTTTCATTTTTTAATGTTTGTCACTGAAGATGTCAAAAACGTATAATCTATGAGTAGATGGAGTATATATATATATATATATATATATATATATATATATATATATATATATATATATGGTACGATCAATTATGGAACACATTATCCATTCCCATACAGACAGTCCCTCTTTTGGCAAAAAAAATCGATTTTTTTCATTGTCGAATTTTCTTTGCGAACGTGCCATGGGCTTCAAATTAAGATTTGTTCTTACGCAAGAACATTTTCTGATGGGTCTTAATGAGACCTTTACAGTGACGTGTAGAAACTCCTATTCCAACCAATGTTTTTTTCTGGAATTTTCATTTTTAATGCATTTTTTTGGATAATGTACCATTGGTTTCCAAAAATCCCTTTA
Organism: Ocypus olens; assembly: GCA_910593695.2. Classification (NCBI taxonomy): domain Eukaryota; kingdom Metazoa; phylum Arthropoda; class Insecta; order Coleoptera; family Staphylinidae; genus Ocypus; species Ocypus olens. The sequence continues at coordinate 4,620,392 of OU343061.1, forward strand.
ACCATAAACTTAAAAACCCATTCACAACATTCGATTTCATATCATTATTCAACGCGATAAGACGGACAAATCTCGGCAGAAAGACCTTAGGTCTATAGCCATTTAACAGGCGAACAATAGGATTAAATATTTGTAAACATAATTGTAAAAATTAACCTGTTAATAAAGATATGATATACCGGGTGCCCAGAAAGTCCGGCAACGGGTCAATATTTCCCCGGGGGTAGATTTAAAAAAAAAAGTTTGGTACAAAAGTTGCTTGGTTACGAGTTACGAATTCTTTGGATACGAAACCATCCCTCACCCCCTCACGCCTTCGCGAGGGGTGGGGATGACTTTAAAATTTTAAATAGCAACCGCCGTTTTTCTTGACGGATTCAGATTTTTAGGGACAAAATATCAATCTTTCAATCAATCAATTTTTCTTATCCGAAACCTCCCTCACCACACAGATTCAAAAAATCGGTTTTCTGACCTTCTGACGATCTAAACTATTTCCGAGAACAAGTTTGAGACAATTATGCTCAGTTATTAGTTTGAAGTCGCGTGCCGCAGGTTTGACATTGAACATCTGTTCACGCGGTCCCAATGAGAGCCTTCCAGAAGCTTTTTTGAAAGCACTCTGGTTTTTGAATAAAAATTTCGTTTGATAGAACGAAGGAGAAAGTCACCTACATGATGGCCACATCAACATTTTTTTGAGAATAACTTTCAAAAGCTTTTTGTAGATAAGAGTAAAATCTCTGCATGTGTGTATAATTTAGAGAAACTTGTTCATTTACATATATCATGTCCAAAACCAACCACTCATGATGTAAAAAACATATAAATTATTGAGAACGATTTTGTTAATGTCTCCCCTCACTTTTTTCGTAAATAGTGCTTAAATCGACTGGAAATGCCTAAAAATCGATCAAATTAAATTTTTCTTAAAAAAATATTTTTTTGTTTTTTTTCTAGACTAAGAACTCATTCTGAACACTATTTGTCTATAAAAAAAATTGTGAGACTTCCTGGAACTAGATAAGCAAAATTACTTTTTTCGTAAATGCTTAAATCGACTGGAAACGCCTAAAAAACGATTACATTAAATTTTTCTTCAAAATTTTTTACTTTGTTTTTTTCAAGTCTAAGATCTCATTCTTAACACTATTTGTTTATAAAAAAATTTTATAGGACTTCTAGAACCCGTGATATGCAAAATGGCTTTTTCGTAAATAGTGCTTAAATCGACCGGAAATGCCCAAAAAATCGATAAAATTAATTTTTTCTTCAAAAATTCTTTTTTGTTTTTTTCAAGCCCAAGAGCTCATTCTGAACACTATTTGTCTATAGAAAAATTTTGTGGGACTTCCAGGAACCGAGAAACGCAAAATGACCTGTTTCGTAAATTGTGCTTAAATCGACCGGAAACGCATAAAAACGGTTGAATTAAATTTTTCTTTATAAAATTTGTTTTGTTTTTTTGTCAAGTCTCAGAACTCATTCTGAACAATATTTGTCTATAAAAAAAATTATGGGACTTACAGGATCCGAGATACGCAAAATGGCTTTTTTGTAAATAGTACTTAAATCGACTGGAAATGCCTAAAAAATGATTACATTAAATTTTTCTTCAAAATTTTTAGTTTGTTTTTTTTTTCAAGTCTGAGAGCTCATTCTGAGCACTATTTGTCTATAAAAAAATTGTAGGACTTCCAGGAACCGAGATACGCAAAATGGCATTTTTCGAAAATTGTGCTTAAATTGAATGGACGCGCCTAAAAACCGATTGAATTAAATTTTTCTTCAAATTTTTTGTTTGTTTCTTTTTCAAGTCTTGGAGCTCATCTGAGCACTATTTGTCTATAAAAAAATTGTAGAACTTCCAGTAACCGAGATACGCAAAATGGCCTTCTTTGTAAATTGTGCTTAAATTGACTGGAAGCGCCTAAAAACCGATTGAATTAAAATTTTCTTCAAAATTATATTGTTTTTTTTTCAAGTCTAAGAGCTCATTCTGAACAATACTTGTCTATAAAAAAAATTGTGGGGCTTCCAGGGAACCGAGATACGCAAAATAGCTTTTTTCGTAAATTCTTAAATCGACTGGAAACGCCTAAAAAACGATTAAATAAAATTTTTCTTCAAACATTTTTTTTTTGTTTTTTTCAATGTCTAAGAACTCATTCTAAACACTATTTTTCTATAAAAAAATTTGTAGGACTTCCAGAAACCGAGATACGCAAAATGACTTCTTTCGTAAACAGTGCTTAAATCGACTGGAAACGCTTCAAAATCGATCGAATCAAATTTTACTTTAAAAATTTTTGTTTTGTTTTTCTTTTCAAGTCTAGAGCTTATTCCGAACACTATTTATCTATAAAAAAAAATTGTGGGACTTTCAGGAACAGAGATACGCAAAATGGTTTTTACTGGAAACCCCTAAAAACGATTAAATTATATTTTTCTTCAAACATTTTTTTTGTTTTTTTTTCAAATCTTAGAGCTCTTTCTGAACACTATTTGTTTATAAAAAAGCATTGTGGGACTTCCAGGATCCGACATACGCAAAATGACTTTTTTGTAAATCGTGTTTAAATCGACTGGAAACGCCGAAAAAACGATTAAATTAAATTTTTCTTCAAAATTTTGTTTTGCTTTTTCTTTCAAGTCTAAGAGCTCATTCAAAACACTATTTGTCTATAAAACAAATTGTGGGACTTCTAGGAACCGAAATACGTAAAATGGCTTTTCATAGTGCTTAAATTGACTGGAAACGCTTAAAAATCGATTGAATTAAATTTTTCTTGAAATATTTTTTTTTGTTTTTTTTTAAGTCAAAGAGCTCATTCTGAACACTATTTGTCTATAATTTTTTTTTGCGACTTCGAGGATCCGAGATACGCAAAATGACTTTTTTCGTAAATAGTACTTAAATCGACCGGAAATGCCCAAAAATCGATCAAAGTAAATTAAAAAAAAAAGTTTTGTTTTGTCGAAGAGATCATTCTGAACACTATTTGTCTATAAAAGAAATTGTGGGACTTCCAGGAACCGAGATCCGCAAAATGGCTTGTTTCGTAAATCGACTGGAAACGCATAAAAACGATTATATAAAAATTTTCCTTAAAAATGTTTTTTTTTTTCTTTCAAGTCTGAGCTCAATCTGAACACTATATGTCTATAAAGAACCGAGATACGCAAAATGACTTATTTTGTAAATAGTGCTTAAATCTACTGGAACCGCCTAAAAATCGATTAAATTAAATTTTCCTTCAAAAAAATTTTTTTTTCAAGTCGAAGATCTTATTTTGAACATAATTTGTTAAAAAAATATGAGACATCCGGGAAGATGAGATAGCAAAATTACTTTTTTTCGTAAATAATGCTTAAATCGACTGGAAACGCCTAAATAACGATTGAAATTATTTTTTCTTAAAAAAATATTTTTTTTCAAGTCCAAGAGCTTAGTACTTATCTGTTTTAAACTTAATAAAAAAATATATTTTGCGTTATTATTACACATTCACTGATTTAAAAATGTAAGTTTGTTATTTATATCCTTTTCTGTTTTAAATTTAATTAACAAAACTTTATATTTTAGGTTATTATTTCACATTCACTGCTTAAAAAAATGCATGTTTATTATTTGTATCTATTTTCGGGTTAATATCTATTACTGTTCTAATTTTAGCACGACGGCACATTTTTCCTCCTCGGGGCCGATGCGCCTCAAAGTCCCTTTTAATTGCCGGCTTGCGCTTTAATTAAAGGAAATTGAAAGTAATGCTGATGGTAATTTGGTGATTTTCTGTGCGAAACTTGCGGTAATTAAATCCTCCGACTCATTAATTTTATTTATTACTCTGTACGTTATCCAGAATAATTGTAATTAAAATAATTGGCCTTCAATAAATTCAAGTTTACATAACCGTATGATTATGTTTCTCGATAAATTAACACTATAACAACGACAAAATGGCAACAAGCAGCAAACAATTTTAAAATTGGAGACATGGTATTGATAAAGAATAGTAACCTTCAACCACTGCATTCCGAAGACGACGGAAAGGTGAGAGTAATGAGACAAATACAAAAATAATTCAATCATCAAAGCTGTGTAAATTATCATATGATGCTGCTAGATTTGTTTAGCTGTACTATCTCATGTTATCTTTGATGTCTGTTGGATAATAAAGCCCATTATTATTATTTTTATAAAATGCCAATGCAAAAGAATGATGATGTTTATCCACTTGCAAACTTGTATCTATATTTTTCTACATTTTTATCCTATTGCAAAACCGCTAACTAGGCACATTTTTATACATGAGTTGAATTATCAAGATTAATTTACTATTTTGATAAGCATCCGAATCCAATTACACTAATTGATTGCAAGGATCATTAACGCTAAAATTAAATAATTTCTTTCATGGATAAATGCCAACAAATCGCACGGAGGTTAATAACAATGAACCTTTAAGAAGGCGAAGGAAGGTCGTCGCTAATTACATCCTTCGTTTCAGGTTAGTGCCTCACCTACTCCAGATGTTATTATTTTTAATTTGAAAATATAAATATATTTACGTCAAAAATTAGCTACAAAAACGCAGTCCTTAAAATATTATGTCTGTTTTATAACAATCAGTTATCATCTAACAATTACCGTTGAGTATTTTTCAGAACACTCGATTCATCACCGAAGCCGGTAAACCCACATGCTGCCGTCCTTTTATTTGAATATCGGTAAACCTGTCTATGACAACGACTGTCTTCCTGCTCTTCCGCAGCAGGTCGTAAATCCAATGACTAATTAACATAAGAGCCACAGGCGAATTTTGCTATTGCATTTCGAAACCCGTTATTCGGAGATTCTCGTCGGAGATGGTGTTCATTTCGCAAAATCTGTCGTAAATTATTGCATCACGAGGGTCGCCTAAAAGGCTTTGCGTGCCGCTCCGAAAGGTGTAATTTTGGGCCGCCTCCAATTACCCGCGCGATTCCTCAGGCACAAAATGTAATTGGATGTACTAGGTCCTAATTGCTTCACGAGTTTTTTCCGTGTATTGCATTAACTCCGATCCGTTTATTATTTCTTCCGTTGTTGTAATTATTTTAATACGGCATCTTTGTTTTTTTCAGATCTCCATTGAATGGTAGATGTTTGGAATTGAGTTCAAGTATCTACAAATGGTATGCTTTCGAAATTTACGTGTTAATTTCTTGCATTAGATGCAGGGGCGGCTCGTTATGTAGAGCCTAGGAGTCATGGCACTACCTGTAGTTTCAATCTCAGCAAGAATTTTTAATTGACCCTTTTTGCCTGTCTAGGACAGTGGTCGGCAAACTTATTAGCCAAAGAGCCAAATATGAACATTACAACAATTTAAAAAATATGGTGATGTGACCATCATGTTACTTTCTCCGACTTGATCGTATTATTTATATTTACGCTTTTATGGTTTATTTTCAATTGAAATCATATTTTAAATGTACATCGAGCGTTGTGTAAACTCGGATGAAACTGACGTTTAACGTCAAAATTATGAAAGATGGAAAAATTATACTTCAAATTCAAAAATTCAGTTTACTCAAAAACTAAAGGGATTTTAAAAAAAACTTATTCTTTATATGTTGTTTATTTTAGCATTCTCTACAATTACTGTAAACATAAATTTACTGTAGCTATTATTGTTTTATAATTATCAACCAAAAATTAAAAAAAATAATACATATTTTTTCTCGAATAACAATGATTTTATGAAAAATATTTTCAAGCAAAAGATGTTCATTTATTTGTTGTCTTTAATGTTTGTTTAAATGTTTTTGTGATATTTTTCATATTTAAGAAAATATTGGCAAAAAACAAAAAAACAGTTAAGGTAAACACCCACTTCCGGTGTACGAAATTTTACCAAAAGCTTTTCAGTTCTTCGGATTATCAAATAAGACGGATGTTCAAAGTTTCATATCAATTGCTCTATTAGTTTTTGAGATACAGCGCACACAGACAGACACACACACAGGCACAATTTTTTTTTTTTCCAGAAATTGTTGAAATGGCATCTAGGGACCCCAAAACGGATATTTCCGTAAAAAAAAATTTTGAAAAAAAATCACGATCACTACTTTCTCGTACTTCGTAACGGAGAAAGTAAAAAAGGGAGCCAAATCTGCTTGTTTGGTAAACTTTCATTACACTAAATAAGTAGTACACTAAATAAAACTAAATTTCATACTTAGTAAATATTTACAATGTGCTTGCATCTCCTTGGAAAGTTTGAGTAAGTCAGGTTTGTATGTTGTTATTTTTAATTTTAGGCATGATTCCAAGTTCTCATCAATAAGACGACTTCTCAGTTTACTCTTGATAATGTTCATGCTTGAAAAAGATTGTTCGCATATATATATGTATAACCGAAAAGGGAAAGAACAGCAAACGCGAGCTTTTTCAGCTGATCGTAAAAGCAGGGGCGGCTCGTTATATAGAGCCAAGGAGTCATGGCACCACCTGTAGTAGTTTCAAGCTCAGCAAGAATTTTTAATTAATTCTTAAAATTATTTTTGTTTTCCATGTGTATCGTTTGATGTCGAAGAATGGTGTTACAGTCTGGGGCAAAATGTAAACGCGCGATAAGTACTCATAAATCACATTTTCAGCTTGTTGAAATTGTGAACCTTTACTTTGGAACTCAAAATAATCTTGGACTATGAAGATTAATCGTTCTTTCTTTCTTTAAAAAAAGAGGCGAGGGCCTGCCCATATTGTAAAAGTACCATCAACATTTTCCACGAGCCGCTACTGAGAGTCATACTAACCAAGTGAATTGTTTTATTTGAATTATTCAAAATGTATTTACTAAATCTAAAGTTTTCGCAACCGCCGACACAAAAGCTGAAACAATAAAGTTAATGGTTTTATTTGAATTCTTTTTCAAATTAGTTTCACTTTTTTGGACAATTAAAGCGAAAATTAAAGAAAAGTATTCTCCTATTAAAAAAAAAATTGAGAAATGATTTTGAACAATGGAGTGATTTTTAGGACTAATTTAAACCATTTTCTTACTACAATATTCTGCATATTTTATTATATATACAAAATCTTTATTGACAAAGTGGTTACAAATTATCATAAATACATAAACAAATAAATACATGGAGTTTTCATGTCAATTGGCTATCGACATATTTTATTATTAAGCCTGTATTTTCTATTTGTTTTTTTGACTAAATTTTGGATCATTTGGCCTAAATATTCTTTATTTTGACCTAAATTTTCGATTTCATTGTCAAAATTTTCGACTATTTAGTCCGCATTTTTTATATTTTATTTTTTAAATGTTGACCCGTATTTTCGATATTTTTGGTAAAAATATTATAACTTTGAGCCTAAATATCCTTTATTTTGACCTTTAGCGATTTAATTGTTTAAATTTTCGACTTTTTGATTTTCCCGCCGAATTTTTAATTTTTAGACTTTTGACCTGTATTTTCAATTTTTGATCTGTCGACCTAAATATTCTTTATTGTGGCATACATTTTCGGTTCAATTATTAAAATTTTCGGTCCGCATTTTTGATTTTTCGCGCCGAATTTTTAATTCTAGTTCCAAATTTTTGATTTGATTTTGGTTAAAATATCTATAACCTGAATGATTCATTCATATGCGAATTTATTTTAATTTTTTTCCGGTATTTTCGAGTTTTGTTTGTTGAAATTTTCGATTTTTTAGTCTGCATTTATTATCTTCAGGCCCGAGTTTTCGATATACTGTCAAAATGTTCGACTTTCTGGCCAACATTGCAGATATTTATAATTTTTGTAAGTATTTGGATCTAAATTTTTCTTTATTTTGACCCAACTTTTCGACTTTATTGTTAAAATTGTCGATTTTTTTGGCCCCAATTTTTGATTTTTCGTTTAACCTGTATTTATTATCTTTAGGTCCCAGTTTTCCATGTTTTGTCTAAATTTTCGACGTTTTGATCAACATTGTGGATTTTTTTAAATCTTTTGCCCTAAAATTTTCTTTATTTTTATTTTTATTTGTCTGTTAAAATGTTTCTTTCCTTGGTCCACTATTTTTATTTTTAGGCCAGAATTTTAGATATTTGGTCTGAATTTTTTAACGTAGGTATATATTTTTTTGATTTTTGGTATATTTTGTATCCTATATTTTACATTTTTTAACTTGGATTATTGATTTCATTTCGTGATTTTTTTTCTTTTTTACTATTATTTTCGAATTTCTGATCAGAAACTTATTTTTTGCGGCTGAAAGTGGCAAATTATTTTGCTTCTTCCCAAGTTTTAGATTTTTGTCTGCTTTTTTTATTTTTAGGTCAGGATTTTTGATTCTTTGGCTCATATTTTAGATTTCTGTATTTCCGATTTTTTTAATTTATTTATCTTTTTAAATCTTTTGCCCTAAATTTTTCTTTATTTTAATTTTATTTGTCTGTTAAAATTTTTCTTTCCTTGGTCCACTATTTTTATTTTTAGGCCAGAATTTTAGATATTTGGTCTGAATTGTTTAACGTAGGTATATATTTTTTTGATTTTTGGTATATTTTGTATCCTATATTTTAAATTTTTCAACTTGGATTATTGATTTCATTTCGTGAATTTTTTTATTTTTTACTATTATTTTCGAATTTCTGATCAGAAACTTATTTTTTACGGCTGAAAGTTGCAAATTATTTCCTAAGTTTTCGATTTTGGTCTGCTTTTTTTCATTTTTAGGTCAGGATTTTTGATTCCTTGGCCCATATTTTAGATTTCTGTATTTCCGATTTTTTTAAATTTATTTATTTATTTATTATTAAACGGGTAGTCCCAATAATATAAAATTAGAAACAAAAACTAACATACAAATTAAATTAAATTTAAATCGCAAGAAAACAAATTAGCCATAAGTTTAATCTTATTTATTTTTTTTTCTTTATTTTGACCAAAATATTCGATTGGTTTGTAGAAATTTTCGATTTTTTTTGTCTGCAATTTTTATCTATACACTCGTTTTCGATGTTTTGTCTAAATTTTCACCATTTTGGGCTATATTGTAGAATTTTTTATTTTTTAGTCTTAATATTTATTATTTTGACGATAAAATTCGATTGGTTTGTAGAAATTTTGGATTTTTTGTCTGCATTTTTTATCTTTACGCCCGAGTTTTCGATGTTTTTTCTAAATTTTCACCTTTTTAGGCCCTATTGTAGGTTTTTACTTTTTTGGCCTCTGTTTTGTATTTTCGTTTATTTTGGTTTCAATATTTTTAGGCCCAAATTTTCTTTATTTCGACTTAAATTTTCGATTCGTTTGTTAAAAATTTTGATTTTTTGGTCTACCGCTTTGATTTTTGGGTACAAATTTTAGATTTTTGGTCTTAATTTTGTATTTTTTGTCCCATATTTTAGATTTTCTTGCGATTTTTTTTTTATTTTTACATATACAAACATCTTTATTCACAGAAATAACATTTAAATACATTATGTTAAAAACTTGAAATCCGCTTTCCGTTGTCTGTGAAAGGGCTGTCGATTTTTATTTTTGCTATTATTTTCGAATTTCTGGTTGGAACTTATTTTAAGCTAAAAAGAGTTATTGTTGGGGCTGAAAATGGCAAATTATTTTTCTTTTGCTTGTATTATTAATTTTTTGGTCTGCATTTTTATTTTTAAACCAGGTTTTTTGATTTTTTGGCCGATATTTTAGATCTTCCAAATTTTTGATTTTTTGGCCAAAATATTCGATAAATGATTCTTTGTTTCTTCAAACATGTTCTACAAGCCGCCACTGCGTAAGAGTCAGGAATACTATTCCAAGCGTTGAAAATGATCATCTCTTCCTTCTATAGGTCAATCAAAGCAGACCACTTGTGTAGTGTAAGATGTAATTTTTTTTATGAAAATATTATTGCGCCTTCCGTAGATATTTGTGCCAGAGCCGCACTTAAGGAGCCAAAGAGCCACATGCGGCTCTGGAGCCGCACTTTGCCGACCACTGGTCTAGGAAGATAAATTGTTCTTTCTTTCTTCAAAAAGGAGGGGGAGGGGGTATATTTATAAGTAGCTCTACCATCAACATTTTCCACGAGCTGCCACTGTTTAGATGAATAATACTGCTTCTTTGTTTTTTAGTGGAAGAAATATTTTGAATTCAGTTTAAGTGTCTAGAAACTGTTTGCTTTCAAAATTTTCGTGCTATTTTATCACATTAGAAGAATAATACTGCAACTTTCTGGTTGGTTCTTTTAGTAGAGGAAATGTTTGTAATTGCGTGTCTACAAATTGTATACTTTCGAAATTGTTTGTATTATTTTGTCGCATTAGAAGAAGTAACGGCCTTGAATCGAAAGTCAATACACTTTCATATGCACAGCATTAATTCATTGACTGGAATTAATGGTAATTAAAGGGGAATCCGTGCAATTTCAGCAAATTAAAGCAATTAATGGTTCCAGTTCACGCTATGCTGTAGTACGCGAGGAATTGTTTCGATTGATGCGCAACAGTGTTGCAACAGACAACAGATTATTGCACTGACACAGTGTTTCTGACTACTAAAGTACTCAATATGCGAACAGCAAAAACGTAATTACATTATTCAAGAGGCGGCAGTTGACTGCATTTTTTGTCCTGAAATATACATCAGCAGGAAACGTTGACTGTTAACAATTAAATTTTAAACTAGTGAATAAAAGATCGCATAATTATCATCTATGTATATAAAAATGAATGTTTGTTTGTTTGTTTGTCGTTTATGGACACCTAAACCACTCGTCGGATTTGGATGAAATTTTCAGGGTTTAATGTAATCATGCGGGGGAAGGTTTCTGTGTAAAATAGAATATGTTTGTCTACCATTTCTTGATTTTCAATGTACATAACCTAACTAATAGTATTTGTTGTATTTAGCGAATGTCAGGAGGATGTACATCAGACGTTACCAACTGAAATTGGTGCGACCTGCCGGTTGCTTTCACAACCTGTAATTAGCATTTAAAATTAAAACATAAAATTAAACAGCCCTCACTAACGTTTAGAGCCTAATCCGTTTTCGGCCAGACGAACAAATCCAACAGGATACGTCACCAGTAATAAACTACGTATTGACGACGGCGCAGCGCAGCGGAGCCGTCGTTCGTCACCAGTTACCTTGCTTAATTTTTAAGGGCTACGCACGGACGACGGCGCAGAGCAGCGGAAATTCGGCTTAAAAAAAATAAATACAATGGCTACAAGCCTGAAACTTTCTAATATTACTTAGAATAGATGTTACTACGTGATTTCAGAAACATTCCAAAATATCCCTTCCCTAAATTAAAAAATAATCCTACTGTAACATACTTGTGTTACTTTAAAAGTTACATTTTTTTGGAACTCAGCTAAAAAAATTGAAAAAGATTTGCTACAAGAATGAAACTTAGTTCAAATAGGAAGAAGAGGAAGATCTGCACCAAGATGGTGCCGAAAGTTCTCATCGACGACATGAAGGAACAGCGCCTGTTGAAGTACAAGGAATTGCTCGAACGCTACGAAATTTTGGACAAAGGTGGTGACAGGAGACGAAACCTGGATTTTTGAGTACGATCCCGAATCTAAACGCCAGAGCAGCGAGTAACACACGAAGGAGTCTCCTCGACCAAAGAAAGCAAGGATCAAGGTAATGCTCATCATGTTTTGTGAAGAAAAAAAAGGAGAAATGCTCAGGGACAAACAGTGAACAGCCAGATTTACCCTCAAACTGTTGAGAAACAGGATGCTACGCGTCCGAAATGCCATTTGTGACAATTGGATCCTGCATCACGACAATGCGCCATGCCACACGTGCTCATTGTTACCGAGTTGTTTGCAAAAATGGGCGTGGCAACGCTGCCCCTAGCCGCCGTCAAGCCCCGACACCATCGCACTTCTCTTTGTTTCCCAAAATAAAAAAAACTCTGAATGGAAACCACCATGGGACGCTGGAGGGAATAAAATAAACTTCGTTGGCGTTTCCACGAGAAATATCCATTGTCGCCTTCGAGGAAGCCAATGAGGGGTGGTTGAAAAATGTGTATCGAATCGGGAGGAGAGCACTTTGAAATGTTCTAAAGAGATTGTAAATTTATGTTCAATAAATGATAATCAAAAATTGATAGCCCCTTGAAGAGAATTAGTCATTTATCTGAAGTCGGACTTGTATCAAAATTTCTTTTCTTTTTCAGGCACCAACAACCAACAAATTTCCAGGTTAATTCTTTCAAAATAATGCAAATTTCGTTCAAATTTCTTACCACAGGGAGGAAAGAAAACTCAAAAATGGTATTAAATTAATTAGAAAGTATTTTAGCAAGCACCGAAGAACTATAGAGCGATTCAGCAGAGATGGCGGTCGGCGTGTCTTGTCCGTCTGAATCAAGTAGTGTCTTGTCCGTAGTGTCCGTTGCGACTAAATCACGCGCGCCTATGAAATAACCGGTAAGTAAGAGACGCCGTAAACTATTTCTTTCTCATGAGTCCAGAAAACACTAACTAAACCGCCGAAATAAACAAAAATATATGAATGAGCACAATACACGTGCGAGTTATGCAATTTATACACATTTAAAAAATCGCTTAAAACTCAAAACATTTCGGAAATCTGAAACAATTTGAAATCTTTGCTAAATTTAATATAATTTTTGTGAAATTTAAAATTTTTTTGAGTATTTTTAATCACCAATATCATTAATTTTTTTAAATAATTTTTTATTGTAAATGTATGTTGTGTGAAATATCCCCGGGCTTAATTATAATCGTTTATTTTCAAAAATCACAAGTTATCTAAAATTCATCTGAAAATACTTGCATTTTCAAATACTAAAGTGGCTTTGAAAGGACAACAGATTCTTAGTTGAATCTAAATTTTGGTGAACTTTTAGCTTCTTATGCTTTTTTCTAAATAACGAGATTTTATTGATTTGAAAACATAACTAAAAAATCAAACATTTTCAAAATTAAATACAAGAAAACGAAATGTAGCCTGAATATATGAATATTCAACATGTGCGTTAATCATATATTCAGGCAGTTTAAAGTTTCACATTTCATTTTAGAATAATTTTCTAAGTTAGTCTTGTATGTAGAAATTAACATAACATCTTAAACCAATGTTATTATCTAGTAGTACTAGTAATAACATGCAAATTTCTTTTGTATCATTCAATGTCCAGCGTGGCACTAGCTAGGGAAGTAGTTGTTTCAATAAGTTATTTGTTTATAGTCTTAGTAAGACTTAATTTTTTGCTTTGCAGATTAACGAACAGGTTGAATATTCATATATTCAGGCTACATTTCGTTTTCTTGTATTTATCTAATGCTTTCTACAACAAGTAAAGTTGTTTCTAATTTGTTTATTTTCAAAATTACTAAAGTAATTTTTAGGATGACCGTTATTGAATTGAATATAATCGCAATGATTTATACTTGTTCGAAGATTTCAAAATTCCATAAAACGATTTTTTTTAACCGAATGTATTTGTATGTTTATGTCCTCCTCCGTGTGTGCTCACCTTGACGTGGTGGGGGGGCTTGCGTATCCAGATGATCCTAAGTGCTACACCAGCGGGAGCGTCAGCTCCCGGCAGGGCCACCCATGCTGGGAAGGACGTAGGTGATGGATCTGACTAAGCAGCACGCAACATGGGGCAGAAGGGGCTCCCAGCCGCAGTGAAGGCAACCCTTCTAGGGAAGGACACCCGAACAAACCAAATACTTCTATGAATGGACACCACCAATGTCAAGCTTACGGAGCAGGAGCTCGGAACTCCAGTTCCGGTCGGAGACGGGTGTGCTCGGGCGGGCACCCACCGACCGTCATCCATCGACTGCCCAAAAACAACAACCCTGGTGGGCTCGCCTTCGGGTGGCCCACCACCAACACTCAGCCACCATATCGCGAGTGCACTGCACCAGTCCCCCCTGCTCAGGGCCGGCCAACTGGCTGTCCCTGACAAGGACACTGGGGCGGCGCCTCGCGTGAGGGTGAGGAAACAGCTCTGCGGGGCTGAAAAGAAAAGGAGGAAGAAGCTGAAGGGGGCTGGCAAGAAAGCCTCCACTGTGGAACGGGCCACCACGAGCTCCAAGGCAAGCCCCCAAAAAGGGCAGCCAGGGACGAGTGGCACAAGTCACAGCAGCTTCCCCCCCCAAACCAATACCAAAGGGGGCGACGGCAGCAGACCGATCCCCAAAAAGGGGCCTTCTACCAAACAAGGCCCTTTGCCGGGAAAGGTCAAGCAGACCGTCCCCCCCACAAAGAAGCGAAACCGGTCGGACGACTCTGGGAAGTCGCCTGGGCTCAACCCCAGGAAGAAACCCAGAGACGCAACCTCAAAGCCCAAGTCATACACGGAGGCCATCAACAGACACCTGCAGATGGCCATCGTCGACAAAAGCAACCTCCTAGGTAAACTAAAGGAGGAACAGGAGAAGCTGGTACGCGACTCCCTCATGAGGGCAATCCTGGGAGTGGACCCGGCCAGCACGGTCGCGCCACACTTCTCCAGGTGGTCCTACTTGGGGGAGATACTGCGTATCACCTGCGCGGACACCGATTCCTTGAGATGGCTCGAGGAAACGGTCAACGGACTTGGACCTCTCTGGGTGGGAGCCGAACTGGCAGTGGTGCAGGTTGACAGCCTGCCCAGGCTAGTAAAAGCTTCAGCCTGGCTGCCCAATGCACAGGACAAGGATGAAGCCTTGACCTGTCTGGGCGTCCAGAACAGAGAGGCCCAAACAGCCAAGTGGTGCATTTTCCACCACGAGAAAAAAGAAGATGGCATCCTGGTGGTGTTCGGGATACCACTTCAAGAAATCGAGCTGCTGAAGGGCAAGCACCCCCAAGGCAAATGCCAACTATGGTATGGCCTGGGGAAAGTGACCCTTCACCTGAAGCAGCCAGAGGAAAAGGAAGACACCCCGCAGACCGTTGAGGACCCTCCCACGGAGACCGCAGCAGTCCAGGATGCTTCCCAAAACTAGAACCCCAAGTCCGAGGCCAGACCAGGACGGACCGGGAAATACAGAAAGGTAAGTCTCTTTTTGCTTATTAGCAATTAAGTACTAACCACACAACCAAGAAATTGACTTAACCATTACAGGCAAACTCAATATCATACAAATTAACCTCCGACATTGCAAGATGGCTGTGGCGCACTTGTGCCAACATCTACACAACCACGAGGATAACATAGCCCTCATACAGGAACCCTGGCTAACAAGCGAAAGGGTTGCCGGTATGGGCACTCTAAAAGGTAAGGTGAATTATTTTCACTCCACTAAGCCAAGAACATGTATCTACACTCCTAAGAATGTGCAGTGCGTGTTCCTACCACAACTAAGCTCACCGGACCTTGCAGTGGTCAGTGTGGAGGGTGCTGAGGGCAGGACCCTGATCCTGGCATCAGCTTACCTTCCGTACGACAGTGAGGCCCCTCCTCCCACAAAGGAGATGGCGGCACTCATTAAACACTGTGAGGACGGCAAATTAGATCTGATAATAGGGTGCGACGCCAATGCCCACCACATAGTGTGGGGCAGCAGCGACACCAACCACAGAGGAGAATCTCTTCTAGAGTACCTCTCAACTACGACCCTAGAGATAGTGAACAGGGGTCGCGAACCCACCTTCGTGACCCCCACTAGACAAGAGGTCATAGACATCACCCTCGCAAATGCGAACACAGCAAAGCAGATAGAGAACTGGCGCGTCCACCAAGACGTGTCATTCTCGGATCATAGATGGATCTGCTTCAGTATAGGAGTTACGACCGTGGAACGAATCCTGGTTCGAAACCCAAGAAGAACGGATACGGAACTGTTCAACAACTGCCTATCCAAACATCTAGAAGAGGACGTCTTCAGGCAGGACCCTGTAAACAGCGAGGCGGTTGAGAGACTGTCTCTGAAATTACAGACCAGCCTTATAGACTCTTTCCACGAGGCCTGCCCCGCCAGGAAGGCAGGCACATCTGCCAAACCTCCCTGGTGGTGTCCAGAGCTCGACCAAAAAAGGTCAGACTCTCGCAAAGCCTTTAACAAAGCCAAGAACTCCCGACTTGAGGAGGACTGGGCCACATTCAAGAGAACCCAGAGGGACTTTAAAATGACCCTCAGGAGAAACCAAAGGGCCTCATGGCATAACTTCTGTGAGGGCATTAACTCCGTATCGGAAACAGCCCGCACCAGGAAAATACTATCTGGGTGCCGTAGTGCACAGCCAGGCATCTTCAAAAAGGAGGACGGCACCTATACTGCTGACCTCCGAGAATCCCTAAGTCTGCTTCTGAAGTCACACTTCCCTGACTCCAAAAGCGGTTCTGATGCAAACCATCAAAATGACCCAGAATATCTCCCCACAGCGGAGGACTGGAACATGAGCATGGAAATCGTCACAGAAAGCAAAATAGAATGGGCAATAAGATCATTCTCCCCTTTCAAATCGCCAGGACCGGACGGTGTGTATCCTGCCCTACTACAGTGGGGCTTGGAGCACTTACTGCCGCTACTGTGCAGACTGTTTCGGGCATGTATTGCAATGCAGTACGTACCGAGACTATGGAGGGAAGCCAGAGTGATTTTTATTCCCAAATCAGGCAAAACTGACTACACGGCAGTCAAATCGTTCAGACCAATCAGCCTCACGTCTTTTCTTCTGAAAACCCTAGAGAGGCTGTGCGACAACTACATCAGGGAGCAGTGCTGCTTGAACAGCAAACTGCACCCAAGCCAACACGCCTACAGGCCAGGCAAATCGACTGAGTCGGCCCTTCATCATGTGGTATGCAGGATTGAAGGATCGCTGGCTAACAAACAGTCAGCCCTAGGAGCCTTCATAGATATCGAGGGGGCTTTTGACAAAGTCTCCTACGCCAACATAGAACAGGGTCTAAACAAACACGCGGTCCCCACAACCATCATTGGATGGGTCGGGGCCATGCTAAGGAATAGAACTGTAACTGCCTCAATAGGTAAAGAAAGCCAAACAGTAGCTGCCACAAAAGGATGTCCACAGGGCGGGGTGCTATCCCCGCTTCTGTGGAACGTCGTTGCGGACGGCCTACTACGGCAACTGAACAACGCAGGATACCATGCTGTGGGTTACGCAGATGACGTGGTAATCCTACTTATCGGAAAACACGAGAGCATTCTGTCTAGCCTTATGCAGAATGCCCTCAAAATCATAGAGGATTGGTGCGAAAAAACGTCTCTCTCGGTTAACCCCAAGAAGACAGAGTTAGTACTATTCACAAGAAAAAGGAAGATCAACACAGGTAGACTTCCCAAACTTTTCAACAACCAGCTATGCTTGGCAGACGAGGCGAAATACCTCGGTATTATACTGGACTCCAAGCTTAACTGGAAGAACCACCTAGAACACAAGCTGGAAAAAGCATGTGTCATCTTCTGGCAGTGTAGGGGCGCGCTAGGACCAACCTGGGGCTTCAAACCAAAGGTGGCCCGGTGGCTCTACACTGCAATTGTCAGACCAGCTCTGACATACGGAGCGATAACCTGGTGGCCGAGAACAGACCAATCGGTAACCAGGAAGAAGCTAAACCATCTACAACGATTGGCGTGCCTGGCCATGACGGGCGCAATGCGCACAACACCCACGGCTGCAATCGAAACTCTACTGAACCTGACGCCCCTTCACATACATGTAAAGGAGGTGGCAGTAAGCACAGCCTTAAGACTAAAGGCAAATGGCACGTGGAGCCCGACAGCAAACGGTGTGAGACACGGGAAAATATTGAGAGAGGCGGGGTTAACCATGCCTGAACTCAAAGAATCCCTCGACAGTGTCCCACCGAGACACCTGTTTAAACGGCAATACGAAATAAAAGATCAGATTAATGACAAACCAGAAATCACCGTCTATACCGACTGGGCCAAGAACCATGAAGGCGCAGGGGCAGGCATCTATTGCCAGGAACCTGACCTCAGTCTTAGCATCCCCCTAGGTAGGAATGCGACGATCACTCAAACGGAACTTTTCGGGATACTTGAAGGTGCTCGGAAACTATCGGAACTGGCAGTCTCGAACAAATCCATTTTGTTCCTCACTGACAGCAAATCAAGCATAGCTGCGCTTTCGAGACCGAGGGTGGCCAGCAGTATAATATTGGAGTGCAAGCAAGCCTTAGACAAACTCGCCGCAACCAACAGAGTCACAATCTCCTGGATTAAGGGACATTCAAATAATGAAGGGAACGACCGGGCCGATAGGCTTGCCAAAAGGGCTGCCCTGAAAAGGGAAGGCTCTAAGGCTTTGCCACTGGCACCACTCACTGTCTCCCAAATACTTAAAGGAAACTCTCTTGAAGAACACAAAAAGGAATGGCTACAGACTGACAAATATGTGGTCGCCAAAAAATTCATCCACTCACCAATACCGAAGCTGAGCAGGAAATACATTGAATTACCAAGAAGTAGCTTGCGGTTGCTAGTCGGTACACTTACTGGGCACTGCAAACTAAAAAAGCACCTCCACAACATAGGGGTGGTAAAAGACCCCCTATGTCGGAAATGCGAGCAAGAAGAGGAGACACTAAGACACATCATGTGTGAATGCGAGTCACTCAAACAACTTAGGTGGTCCGTTTTCGGAGAGGAGTGGCCAGATTGGTCACAACTGGGCAACACTCCACACGGCCAACTACTTGACTTCACAAGAAGTTTAGGTTGGCTTGAGGAGTAGGGCCCAGGAGGCGGCACAAAGGACCAACGTATGGTCTAAGCGCTGCGACCATTTGGTCGCCCTCCACAAACCATCAATCATCATCATGTTTATGTCTGATTATTTAGATAGTCGACGGGTTTTACATGTTTGTTATAGATTTATGAAGCAGTATTTATTTTGAGTAAATTTTGGCGATCTTTTTTTGCAAACTTCGAAAATATGCATCTTGATCATTTGAACCCGGCGCTTTTATGTGTGACTATTTTTAAAATCTAGACGGATGTTGCAGATGTTTATAGATTCATAAAGCAAAATCTATTTTGAATAAATTTTGAAAGGTTAATCATTTTTCTATTTTTTGCAGACTTTTAAAATACGCATCTTGAATCTTGAAACCTGAATAGTCATTTGTAAATATCTAGAAAGCTGATGAGAGATATTTGCAATTTTTAATAGATTTATCAACCAGAACTAATTTTGAGTTCGTTTTGAAAGGTTAAAACTTTTGGTAAATGTTTTTCAATTTCTTTGGCAGACTTCAAAAATATGGGTCTTGAAAATTTGAAGCCGGTGCCAGTGTTTGATTATTTTAAAATTTGCAAATTTTTGTAGATTCATAAAGGAAAATTTGCCACGTTTTTATTTAGGCTGGAAGTATATGGAAATAACGCGACTGTCCTGAAACGAATGACCAGTAACAGAATAAAGCTGGTAATCCATGCCTTACATCTGATTCGTATGTGTAAATACATTCCAAACATTAATAATAAAACATTCTTCAAACAAATAATTAGTCTTAAAAGACGTGCCGAGCTGTAGACATTTTTAATCGCTTAAAACGGTTCATTGTTTATTTACGATAACATTCTCGACGGATTAGCTGTTCACAGCAAGCGGCGTCTTTAAGATGTTTTCCTTGACATTTAAAGCCGATGCTCAAAACTGGATCAGCTTGGCGAAAAACGGATAATAAAATCATAATAAAATTTTCAATGTTAAACTCTTCAGCCTCAACAACTTTCTATAAAAGTCGGAACGTGTTCACGACAGTAATTAATTTTAAAACGCAATTAACGAGCTGCAGCAAATGTTGAAGAATTATTCAGCAGTCTCGACGATTGGATTTTTAATGGATTTAAAAAAAAAAACTTTTAATTCAATCATTTCAAGTTTAAGTAATAACGAATGCAAAATACAGGAACAAAACAACTACATTATAGTGTTTCAGCATTGTTCATTTATTATTAATTTTGCAGAGTCAGGAACAGGTTGAATATTCATATATTCAGGGTATATTTCGTCTTTATTAAATTTATGTAATGCTCCTGCAACAAGTAACGTTATTTCAAATTTATTTAGGATTCTAGATTTAAGTGTTATAACTATGTAATTATATAGTGGGGATTTCTTCCTTGCGATTATTATTATTATTATGCATTTCTTGTAAAGTATACTTACTTTATTGATATAAGTCATTTATAAACGAAATTTTGTTTAATTCTGTTGAATCTTAGCAGTAGTTTAGTATTGTTCTTTTACAAATAATATTCAAATCACAATGTTTAGATTAGGTGTATAAATTACGTTGTAAAAAATCCAATAAATAAATTTAATCATCCAAGCTCACATGTATTGCTTCCTGTAGACAGTAGCATTCATGCAATCACATACAATCTCAAATTGGAATCGCTTTCTTTGACCTTAAATGTTCCTATTTTATGGCATTTGTCGTTTGTTCGCATAATGAAAACCATTATAATTCGTTATGGTGATTACATTATTGCGCAAACTATTCATGCGGTAAAAGTGCGCTTGATATCGAACAATCGGTCGTTAGAGAGGTCAGCGTTGAAGCAAAGAGCATCTCTTGAAAGGAATCTCATCTCTTACGAGATTGTAAACTGGAAGGCTTTGCAACTTTTATGCATCGCTCTTCGTTACACTAGAAAGTGACAGGTTCAGTTGGATTGTTTAAAAATTTGCCGGTTTTTATGACACACTAATAACACGCTAAACATCTTCAAAATCATCACGACTTTAACCCACATTCAATCCATCGTTTATTATAACAGATACTTCGTACCTCGAGACGATCGCGTAATAAAGTTTACTAAAAGTAGCTTTCGCTATCTTAATTTTATTTAGAGAGGTTTATGTATTGGTATTTATATGTGACTCATGCATTATTGGAATAAATTAAGATAATGACCTTGATTTTTGCGTTGTTTAAATAAAACTCAAGTCGAAGGATCGAGAAGGCCGTAACTTTTTGAGGTTTTATTGACGTCATTTTTGGTCGAGCCCAAATAACTGTAGATACCGTTGTTTATTTTGGCTGTGATATAAGCCCAGGGATTTTAGAGAGTCGTGGTTTGTTTCTGAACACTATTTCCTTTTTTTTTTAAAGGAAGGATGTTTGACGGAATAGCGGGTTAAGGAGAGTGAATGATTAAGGGAATTGGCGTAAGCGTTTTAGCTGTTCGGCCACTAACGTTGTTTATAGGTGAAATCATTTTTATAATGAATGGGACACATACTGAATAACCATGGACACGAACGATAACTTTTCGTTAATAAAAGCTACCGCCCGAGCGTGGGACTCGAACCCACGACGCCTCGCACCGAAAGCGGGAGCTAAACCGCTCCGCCACGAAGCGCCGCCACCATTTCCTTGAAAACAGAAAATAATCTTGCGCAGCCAAGTTGGTGACCTTGGGGGGCCACAAACGCTTCGAAATAACACGGTCTTCAAAGAAGCAGATTATATGTTACATTGATGCATTAAAGGTAAGAGCACCATCTTGCTGAAAATTTCCCTCCATAAGTTTGATGTCTGTCTTCTAGCTGCTCCTCAAAATTCGTGAAAATCTGTGTATGCATGCGATGAGCAGTGATGACCGGTAGGCAAATACCGACAGGGTGGAGGGTATATACGTATTGAAGAATACTGGACACATATCTGATTTTTACCCGGCATCTACAGGGTATTTACTAACCACTTGTCTGGGAATTACATTATAAAATTAGGGTATTCCCCTAAATCGTACCATCACGTTTCTGCTAGGATTTAGGCTAGTGCTGTTTATTGAGGTTGTTGTATAACGTTTGATCGTTTATGGTTGCGTGAAATTGTGGTTGGGAACTGTGCGTGGCACCGCTGCTATTATACAGCACCAAAACCGCACATTAAAAGTATATGAATTTCTAATTAATGTATTGTAAAGAGATTTTTAACTGTCATATAATCGAGTGTGCTCTTTCCAAAGAAAATATTTTCAACCGTAATACCTTCAAGTGGTATGATTATTACCGATGATATTTTGGAGTTGAAACCGGGCTGCAGATTCAACGAGTGCGTGGCACGAGTTGAATGTGCTGATTCGGTTTCAACGACTAAAAATCATCGGTTATTAATCGTACCATGAGTTAGATTTAGTGAGAGAATATAAGGAATACAATTTTATAATCTTGATGACAACTCACATACTGCAATGTTTTAATACGTTTTGTTCACTAAAATGTTATAATGTGCGCATTATTTAATTGTAGGGGCAGCATTAATGGGATACATTTAACACTCAATTTCTTAAACACGCATTCGCGTGTTTAATACGTTTATTAAACACGCACACGCATTTGCGTGTTTAATATGGTTGTGAAACACGCTAATTCGCGCATTAATTCACAGAACGCGATTTATGATAATATTCTGTTTACCCTGTTTAATACTGATTTTAATATTTTTTTTCAATTGTAATTGTAATTACAACTTTAATTTCGATTTTAATTTTGATTTTGTTTTTTTTTATTTTGATTTTGATTTTAATTTTCGTGAACAAAGTATAGTGTACAACTCGCATATAATGGCTATTAATCACTCAAACGATTTGCTCCACTAGCCTACGGCTCGTTCCGCAAACATCGTTCTCGTGATTAATAGCTATCATTATATGCTCGTTGTACAATATACTATTGTAGTTTCTTGCAGCACAAAAACTCCGTAAACTGTCGGCACTGCGACTCTTTATTATTCGCGGTTTTTCCGGGCGTCGTATTTTTCATAATTTTACTGATTTCACTGTAAAAGACTGCATCCCAACGATTTGTTACGTCCATTTTGACGTTTAAAATTCTGACTGGGCCAAAACAAATTATCTTTTGTTTTTGTTTTATCATCGCAGTGATACACATGCTGCTGTGCATTTCCTCGCATCTGGCTGAAAATTCATTCTAGTAGGCCATGAGTTGTATTCAGTTGTAGATTATACCGGGAAATCAACTTCAAATTTAAATTCAAATTCAAATTCTTTAAATTTAAATATATGACAAGTCGAGTATTACATGAAATAACGCAAATTTCAAATGGGATGCAATTTTTTTATTGCAAATTTGGATTCTAGCAGCGGCCGCTAGTGGATTTCTGTAGAGGAGTTTAAGACAGAGATGCTCGTGTTGCACTGCTTACTCTTATAGAGGAAGCACATATTTCTCTGCAGTTTTGGCCAAATTTTCTTCCGTAGCCTCCTCGCCAAACATCCACGAGCCGCCGCTGGATTCTTAAAAACAATCATCAAGAAATATTACCTACAAATTTAACCGTTTTTCAGACATTTGACATTAAAAAAAGTGCTTTTTCATAATTAACTTTAAAAATACGTATCTCTACACAAAAAAAACGAAGGCATGCAATTTTGGCTATAGAAAGCCAATACTGCAGGATACCCAGTCGTGATTTATTTTTGCAATAATAAAATACGGAGTGTTTTAAATTTCATACCACATTTAGTCAACTTTAAAGCGTTCAATTTCGATTTTTCTGAACGGAACACCCTGTATATTTGTACACGTTCTGGCGCAGAATTCGGTTATAAATTGATCTATACTAGCATTCCCTAACATGTTTGTTGAAATACTTCAATATTTTGTGCTATACAAAAACAAGGGAATGCAATTAATGAAACGGGAATAGAAAACAAAACAAAAACAGCAGTTGTTAACTAAACAGTTTTTGAATTAAAACGTCAAACGTACTGTTGCCGGTAAAACGGCGGCCAAATTGAGCATTTAGTAAATTAATTTTATTAGATATTAAAACAAGTTTCGTTATTTAATAATTAAATTAATAAATTTTGTTGGTTTTCCGTTAAATTATTTCAATTTAGAAGTTTTATTTTTGTGTCAAATAAATTTGAAAGTTATGTTGCTTAATGATTTTTTCCACAGAATTTCACGCAAAATCCAAATTTGCAATAAAAGATTTAGCATTCCATTTAAAATAACATAGTTGGTGTTGACTTCCGGTGTGACCGGAAGTCAACAACATGTTGGGCAACATGTTTTCAGTCCATAAAACTCTCTAGAATTTGAGAAAATAGTATAACTTCATTTGACATCAGCCAACTTTATTTTTCTTAACAAATAATAGCCAATATGTAAATTGATTTCAAATGGGTCTGAGCATTATTTCATTTTTTTGTGATCAAAGTAACAATTTTAGGAGAAAATGTCAAGAGATAAAAAAGTTGCAGATTGAATCCCTCAATTTAAATCAAGTTTTAAAATAGAAAACTGTAGACGCATTAAAAAGTTCTGATGCAAACTATTATAGGGGTTGAATTTTTCACCCTCGTGTAATAACATTTTAGGGTTACGAAAATCGTCAAAAAGTGTCATTTTATTAGTTATCTGTCAAATTTCATTTTTCTAAATTCTTCCATAGTCGATATATCAAATAAAAACATTTTTCCCCTTAACTTTAGAGGGCTGCAACTTGGAGAGGAAGGGATTTTGAACAAAACATTATATAAAATCCCTTAATTCCTTCTGAAAAATCACCGTTTAAAACCTTTTGCATTAATTTAGAAACACCCTGTATATTCAGAAGGCGCATTAATTAATTATTTTCTGCAAAGTAGAAAAAATCATAGAAATAAATACATATTGTAATTAAATGGGTTTCATTGGAATATAACACTTTAACTTATATTTTTTATTATTTAATAATGTTTATTTAAGTTTGTTCGCACAAATTTATTTCCAGCAGTGTCAATACTATAACTACCAAATAGAATGGATAAGATATCCTCATTCCCTCACTAATAACTGTTGCTATCCTTCTGGGCGGAGTTTATAAGCCGCACTTATCGTGTTCTCCACCGTGGCAGCACTGTATGGACATTTTCGTAGCACCAAGATTTAATAATTAATTTGCAAAAAATATTAAATAAAATTTCATGGTTATATTTAAAATCATATTTATGAAATATTATTGTTTTCAAATATTATAAATCGTCAAAAATAAACCTTCAAAATTAAATTCCCCAGTTATGTAACAAGCTATAAAAAAATCCTTACAATAATTGTTTCTAAACATTTTATATAATCAATTTCAGTAAACAGAAATAAATTTACAACAACCGTATTGAAGATATCTTGGCGCTACGTTACCATGTAATTTCATATGGCCAGTTCGATGTGCGTATCCCAGGTTTCTATTTAAAAATAACGAGTTGACCTTGAAATGACCTTGAAAATCGACATAGAATTACAAATAAATATGCCTGATACATTAGTCCCTTCATGACAAATACATTTTATTTGAAACATTTTTTTCTCAGAATTTTCAGGTGTCCAGGATAAAATGCCTCACCCTGTATATTTAAAAATCCATTCTTGTCAGGCCGGAATATCAATAATTTCTTGACTAAATGTTTAAACATTGTATCTACTAATAATACAAGCTAGAAAAAAAATAGGGGAAAATCTATAGATTTTCGAAAAAAACATTCCAAAAGACAGTTCACATATAAATATTAAAAAATCCAGAATTTTTGTTTTTGGTCTTAATATCAATAATTTGTTCACTAAATGTTTAAACAATGTATCTACCAATAACACAAGCGAAAAAATAGAGAAAAATTAATAGTTTTAAAAAAACATATTTTTTTTTTGAAAAACCACAGATTTTCATAGATATTTTATTCGCTTGTATTATTGGTAGATAAATTGTTTAAACATTTAGTGAACAACTTATTGATATTAAGGCCGGACAAAAAAGTTATGAATGTTTAAAAATTTGCAATTGAAGAATTTTATCGCTATTTAAGAATGTTTGAATATTTGTATTTGGTAAGATTAATTAAACTTATTCTTGATGTGTAGTGGTATAAAACTTATATTTTAAACATGATTTATTAGCAATTTACGATGCAAGTAACGTAGTTTTTTACATTACAAAAGAGAAGTTCCTACGTCGCTCGAGCTTTTCAATTCTCGAGTCGAGGGGTGCCCGTAACGTTTTCTTTTTACTTTTGATTATGAAGGTACCTTTATTAGTGATAAGAATAAGAATTTTTATTTAGTTATGGTTGATTGCAAACTTTGTCAAAAATCGAGATTTATATCTCCAGGTGTGGATTTCTGCGACTTACGGAGATTTTTTTTTTGTTGAAGGAGTGCCCGTAACGTTTTTTTTTAATCTTGATTATTAAAGTACTTGTATTAGTGATAACAATAAGCATTTTTATTTATTTATGGCAGATTGAAAACTTAGAAAAAAACAAAAACTTTTTGAATAAGGGGTGAATAAATATAAAGGGTTAAAATTAAAAATTGATTCTTTTTGTGTTATTAATTTAGACCTTCCCTAATGGTATGGTTCACTTTTTTTTCGAATTGCTTTTCTTTCCTCCGAGATATGACTTTTTAAAATCCATTGCTGGATCTCACTTCACACCCGATAAAATTAAGTGGTTTATTTAATTTAAACTTAAATTACTATTTCGGCATCGACTTCGGTATTGGCACAATATCCTCAAGTACAAGTATGTACAAAAACGTAATTGAATTTCCTTGGCGCTAATTTACATATTTATCTTCAATGCCAGACAATGCCTTGTGCACGCTAATCTTCAGTGATGTAAGCGAAGTTCAAATAAATTATTTATTACCACGATCACAAGTTTTACCATGGTGCAATAATTACGCAAGCAACGAAGTTTTTACAACGAATATAAAATACTACAAATTTACTTGATGAATAATCTGAAGAATATTTAAATCTGAAGTATCTGTTAGTAGTTTTAGACCTGCATTTTTACGTATCCATTCAATCAAACCAAACACAATCTAATAGTAATCAATGTTATGCTATAAAAAATTAAATATCCAGAATATATGAATATTCAATTTATTCGCAACTCCACAAAATATTTTTTTTTTGGCTGATTGACGGTGGTTGACGAGAATTCGGCCACTAACGATAATTAAATTTTTGGGTTTTAATTTTTAATAATGAATCGGACATACACTAGACATCCATGAATCCGCACGGCCACTTCTTCGTTCCGAAAAAGTGACCGCACGGATGGGATTCGAACCCACGACCACGAGGAACGTGAGCAGGAGCTCTACTCACTAGGCCACCGCGCCCCCCCACAAAATCTTACTAACACTAAAAATAACTTGAATTTGTATTTGTAAGACTTAATTTTGCAGATATAGGAACCGATTGAATATTCATAAATGCAGATCATTTTTTGCCTTTATTAAATTTGGAGAGAGAAAGAGAATACATTTATTGAGACACTTATACAAATGACCACAACAGGTAATTGTCCACAGGTCTTTCAGCTTTATTAAATTTATTTAACGCATGTGCAAGAAGTGAGGGTTCCCCATTTCAATCATTTTTTTTCTTAACAGTATCATACAGAGTAGGCATTGACTCTAAAACATAACAAAGTGTGCCTTGACAATAATAAAGATTGTAATAACCATACATACAATACCAAGTCTTCCACGTTTGTCCAATGTGAAAAATGGTGATGCAGCAATCATTTTACTTTCTCCGATTTGGTGGTAACCCTAAGTCACACATGCCCAGACACAATTGTTTTTCTTCAGAAATCGCCTCAAAACGGATATTTCCGTTAAAAACATATTTTTTCACAATCACAATACTTTCCCGTGACCGGAGAAAGTAAAAAAAAGCAACGTGTCGAGCGGACAGCTTTACACCACTAACACCGTTCTGTTTGGCCGACTGCTTCCATTATCCGCGTATTATCTAACACAACGGTTCTAATTGAATAATGACGGATCGAAAAGTAAAAAAGTGTCTGCAACTAAATAAAGGTAACTGGGTCGTCGGTCGCGACCCACATTTCGCGATTTTTTACTCTCGCCCACATAGTGCATTATTCTATCGTGTATTAGGAAAAAAAAATTCGCAACACGGCCGGAACCTTCTTGGATTCGTGAAAGGCCTCCACGCCGCGATCGATTAAATTGGAGCGTGCAAATTGTCCGGAGCCATTGTTGTATTTTAATTTACTAGATGGAAATCATAAGGTGTGAGTAACAAGAAAATTCATGAAATTAATGGATTTGCGGCGTGGGATTGGTCACGAGTTTTATTGGAATTAAGTTCGATTAATAATAACAACTGGAAACTAGAGGGCGACGTAATCCGTATATTTGAAGCAACGAAATTGGAGGCGTACTTGATTATATGCAATTTCTGTAGGTACCCTTGGGCGGTGTTTTTGCATCGTGCAAGTGCTTATTATTTGCGTTGGTTACATTCGCAGGATTAAATTGAGCAATCTTCGGTCACAAGTCGTCGATGTACCGATTTAAAAGCGTCAAAAAGGCAATAATCAAATCGATGTACTAAAGACGAAATATAGCCTGGATGAGTGAATATTCAACCTGTTTGTGACTGCAAAATTAATCACGAAGACTTTAGACAACTAACTTATTGAAATAACTATTTCCCTGGCTAGTGCCACGCCGGATATTGAATGAGACAAAAGAAATTTGCATGTTATTACTAGTACTACTAGTGAAATAACATTGGTTTATAATTAAATCTGTAACAGAAGGGCAAATTCAACAACTGCATTCGGACTTCCGATAAGGACAGATAAATCTGCACCTTTATTGGAATTAATTTCATAAGTCATTACTTATTTCACAACACCTCCGATTTTATTTTAATGCAAATAAAAAATTTTGACACCGTACAGAGGGCGCCAAAAGGTAAAAAATATTAGATTTTGGTAATCAACTCCCACCCCCGGGGGGTGAACCTCACCCCGGGGGGCGGGGTTTAAAGTACGGCCGAATTTTTTTTCTGTTTGTGTAAAATGGTCGATCGAGTCGATCCCGACCACTCCCACCCCTCTAGAACCGGCGGAGCCCCCTGGGCGAATTTTTGAAAATCGAAAAAAAAAACATCAAAACGCGCCGGATCAGAAGTGGATAGGCGACCGAGCGGGAGGGTGGCGGCCGTATTTTTTAGAAACTAAACTTGATTTCAAAGGGACGCTCGGTGCCCGATTTTTGAATTTTTGCCCCAATCGGGCCACGCCCCCTTTTTTACTTTTCGGCGTACTTTCGGGGACGTATTTTTTTCTATGGAAATCTAAGAGATGAAACTTTCAGGGTGGCCCGGTGTTAAGACGAGCCGTGATCCTTAATTTTTTCAGAACCTTCCGAACACCCCACGCCCCTCCAGAGCGCGTTAATCGGCCCACCCCTGACATTTTTCTCTTTCCTTTTTATTTCTTTCGAGGACGTATTTTTTTCTATTCACATCGGAGAGTTGAAACTTTTACGGGGGGTTCGGGGTAAGACGAGCCTTCTTCTGTATTTTTTTCAAAAAATTTTAAACACCCCCTACCTTTCCAGAGCGCGTCACCCGGTTTTTCGTTTTTCTTTTTTCAGTGATTTATTTGTTTCTATTTACATCAGAGAGTTGAAACTTTCAGGAATGCCGGAGGATATAACCGGCTTGCATTGGGATTTTTTTCAAAAAATTTTAAAGAACACAATTTTACCTGAAAATAGTTTAAACTTGGAAAACTAGTTATATATACTAATTGACTTTTGAAGGGTAACCGATTGCGAGAAAAGTACAAGTCGTACGGACTTGAAATTTTGACATCGTATAGAGGGCGCTAAATGAGGAAAACTATTATGTTTTTTACAAATTATTAATCCTTTTCAAAGAGACTCTCGGTGTCCGATTTTTGAATTTTTGCCCCAATCGGGCCACGCCCCCTTTTTTACTTTTCGGCGTACTTTCGGGGACGTATTTTTTTCATTGGAAATCGAAGAGATGAAACTTTCAGGGTGGGCGGGGGCTGAGACGAGCCGTAATCCCTATTTTTTTCAGAACCTTCGAGCACCCCCCGCCCCTCCAGAGCGCGTTAATCGGCCCACCCCTTAGTGATTTATTTTTTTCTATTTATATCAGAGAGTTGAAACTTTCAGGAATGCCGGAGGATATAACCGGCTTGCATATATATACTAATTGACTTTTGAAGGGTAACCGGTTGCGAGAAAAGTACAAGTCGTACGGACTTGAAATTTTGACACCGTATAGAGGGCGCTAAATGAGGAAAACTATTATGTTTTTTACAAATTATTAATCCTTTTCAAAGAGACTCTCGGTGTCCGATTTTTGAATTTTTGCCCCAATCGGGCCACGCCCCCTTTTTTACTTTTCGGCGTACTTTCGGGGACGTATATTTTTCTATGGAAATCGAAGAGATGAAACTTTCAGGGTGGGCGGTGGTTGAGATGAGCCGTGATCCCTAATTTTTTCAGAACCTTCCGACCACCCCTAAGCCTCCAGAGCGCGTTAATCGGCCCACCCCTGACATTTTTCTCTTTCCTTTTTATTTCTTTCGAGAACGTATTTTTTTCTATTCACATCGGAGAGTTGAAACTTTTACGGGGGGTTCGGGGTAAGACGAGACTTCTTCTGTATTTTTTTCAAAAAATTTTAAACACCCCCTACCTTTCCAGAGCGCGTCACCCGGTTTTTCGTTTTCCTTCTTTCAGTGATTTATTTGTTTCTATTTACATCAGAGAGTTGAAACTTTCAGGAATGCCGGAGGATATAACCGGCTTGCATTGGGATTTTTTCAAAATTTTTTAAAGAACACAATTTTATCTAAAAGTAGTTTAAACTTGGAAAACTAGTTATATATACTAATTGACTTTTGAAGGGTAACCGGTTGCGAGAAAAGTACAAGTCGTACGGACTTGAAATTTTGACACCGTATAGAGGGCGCTAAATGAGGAAAATTATTATGTTTTTTACAAATTATTAATCCATTTCAAAGAGACTCTCGCTGCCCGATTTTTGAATTTTTTCCCCAATCGGGCCACGCCCCCTTTTCTATTTTCCGGCGTACTTTCGGGGACGTATTTTTTTCTATGGAAATCGAAGAGATGAAACTTGCAGGATGGGCGGGGGGTGAGACGAGCCGTGATTCCTAATTTTTTTCAGAACCTTCCGACCACCTCCCGCCCCTCCAGAGCGCTCTATTTGGCCCACCCCGAACATTTTTCTGTTTCCTTTATATTTATTTCCAGGACGTATTTTTTCTATTCATATAGGAGAGTTGAAACTTTTAGGGGGGGTTCAAGGTAAGACGAGCCTTCTTAAGACGAGCGGGGTAAGACGAACCTTCATCTGAATTTTTCTCAAAATTTTTAAAACACCCCTACCCTTCCAGAGCGCGTCACCTGGTTTTTCGTTTTTCTTCTTTCAGTGATTTATTTGTTTCTATTTATATCAGAGAGATGAAACTTTCAGGAATGCCGGAGGATATAACCGGCTTGCATTGGGAATTTTTGCAACATCTTTTAAACCACACAATTTCACCTAAAAGTAGTTTAAACTTGGAAAACTGGTTTACTACTAAACGCAATAGCCCCAAAGTGCGAGATCTCAAAAACTGTAATAGGTAGAGGGTTGAAATTTTTACGAAAAATCACAAATCATTCAAGAATACGACTATTAAAATTTCAACCCCCTCCGACCACCCCGCCAAGAAAGGGTTGCCAACCCCTCAAAAAAAAAATGTTTTCCAATTTTTATTTTTTTTCCCGAAAGCCGCAAACGTCCTCTAGGGGCCCGTGAAATCCGCGATTTTCTAAGTTACCCAATTACTACAGGGTGATTTTTTGATAATCGATTTTTGACGATGCAGAGGTTCACGACAAAACTATCTCCTCCCTGGATTTTTGAGCTGGAAAATCGGGACTAGGCTCAAAAAATCCCCAATATACTGGGACATAAAGGCTATTATAGGAAATTGGGTTGCGACCTGCGGTTGCAATCCCTCAGCCATTTTTCTAAAAAATCACATTTCGGACGCTTCCGGAAAAAAGGGCACGCTTGCCTTTACGATTACGACTTTAGTTTCCATAGGGTTTTGTAGAAATAGCTCCCCTCTACATTTTATGTCTCTTATGAATTTTTGATATCTCTAACCATCGAGGAGT
Source organism: Ocypus olens (assembly GCA_910593695.2). Lineage (NCBI taxonomy): Eukaryota > Metazoa > Arthropoda > Insecta > Coleoptera > Staphylinidae > Ocypus > Ocypus olens. The sequence continues at coordinate 4,652,381 of OU343061.1, forward strand.
TATTCAAAGAAAACCACCCTCGATTTCAATAAAAAAATTCTACAGCGGCCATTTTTAATCCGACGTGAGAAATTTAAACGGCATGCCATTTGGAATTGCATTCTGGGTCGAAAAGGTAAGGGCTATATTTTTTGTAGAGCGCACCGTTTACGATCTACGGTCGATTTTTGATTGTTTTCCGAGTTTTTTTTTTTCAATTTTTTCAATTTTTTTTCTAGAAAATTGAAAATCCGACGACGGCATATCAGTCGTCTATTATTACTTATATAAATATTATATACCGGTCGTCAATATGGATTACCATATCTTAACGGCCGACAATATGGATTACCGCATACCGCAGAATACAATATAAATAAATGCAGTTTTTGAAGATTATAATTTTGAACAATATTTGCAAAAACCAATTGTAATTCTTCACTTTACAAATGCAATATATTTCCTTAATTACATGAAGAAAATAAAATGAAAGACTTACCAAGTCTACACATTCACTGAGCATTATCCATTGTTTTCATTGCGGGCACCCGATAACATTGTTGTATTTATTGTTCGCCACATCAAATCGCGGATTATTACAAGTGTCCATTCTTAACCGCAAAAAGAAGTCAACCTGAGTCATTGAAACACGTGAATTCCACACCACACCACACAGCACAATGCCGCAAGACCGTTAACAACAAAAAGTTAATCACGAGATGCCAGAAAGAAAGATAACATTTTACGCAAGCCGATCGCCGCCGATGCGCTCTCTTAGGAGGAAGACCTCGACTACGGGTCAAAACTCTCTCGGACGTCCTTGCCGAGGATTTCTAAAGTGCAATCCTGATGGTCGGCAGAACTGGAAATGCGCCTGTAATGCCGGTTCTAGCGCAATAAATAAATAAATTGGCTAATGAGATGGAGTCTCGGCTTCACATAATTTTATGGGTCGAATTTTTAATTAACAGTTTACATTTCTTACAATTAACGGGCAGAAAGACCTATGGTCGATAGCCCTTGACAGTTCATCATAAATTAAATATGTAAAAATTATTGTATAAAAAATATGTCTGTCAATAAAGATGTTTCATATACAGGGTCTTCATTTCAAAAGGAGCCACCCTGAATAACTTTGGATCTGAAGTAGTTACGGTTTTAAGAAAAAATACGTCAATTTTGTTTTCGAGGGGGAACTTAAAAAACAATGTTTTTAAATTTTTATCTTTCACCCCCTCACCCCCAGCCACCCCATCTTTATAATTTCAAATGGCACCCCCTATTGTGCGATACCTCATTTTAAAGGGCATAAAAAATACTATCCAGCAAAGCAAAAATAATTGAAATCGGTTCATTTGTTTTAGAGAGAGAGGGTATTGAAATAAGGTATCGCACAATAGGGGGTGCTATTTGAAATTATAAAGATGGGGTGGCTGGGGGTGAGGGGGTAAAAGATAAAATTCTAAAAACAGTGTTTTCAAGTTCCACCTCAAAAACAAAATTGAAATATTGTTTTCCTGTAACCGTGACTACTTCAGAACCAGGGTTATTCAGGGTGGCTTATTTTGAAATCAATACCCTCTCTCTCTAAAACAAATGAACCGATTTCAATTATTTTTGCTTTGCTGGATAGTATTTTTTATGCCCTTTAAAATGAGGTATCGCGCAATAGGGGGTGCCATTTAAAATTATAAAGATGGGGTGGCTGGGGGTGAGGGGGTGAAAGATAAAATTCTAAAAACTATGTTTTTTAAGTTCCCCCTCGAAAAAAAAATTGACGTATTTTTTCTTAAAACCGTAACTACTTCAGATCCAAAGTTATTCAGGGTGGCTCCTTTTGAAATGAAGACCCTGTATAGTATTTCTTAATAAATTATTATTACATCCGATAAAGCATTTTAATAAAACACGTACATTTTTCGGGTTCTTAAGGAAGATGTTAAAATATTTTTTCTATATTTTGACTTGTATTAATCGGAAATTCCATCCGCGATTTTCTTTAGTAATAAGCTTAGTTACATAATTATAATCCACGAAAAATTCCTACGAATGCTGGTCCATGTAGTCATTGCATATAATTATTTATTTATTATTTGGATTTGGTTTAGTAAAAAAAAAGAATAAATAGAGATTGGATGATCCTGGGAAAGCTCGAGTATATCCGGAGACTGTCTACATAATCCCATCAATGCGGAATGGTAATGATTATGGTGATGATGTGAAGAAAGGCTTACTGTCATTAAGCGCCATTAAATTATTTAAGCCTAATTAGTTACAATTTATTTACACTCTAATTAGATTTTAACGGTGTGTTGAGAAATATATTATTTCTAAGAGTATTCAGAGTTTTTTAACACAAGTGATAATTTAATATTAGTCACTGCAAAATTGAAGTTTCGTTTTTTTTATTCAAGTTTAGAATGTCGCTATTTTGGGGATATCAATTTTTTTTGTTGTGTTTAAAAATATATTATTTTCAAGTGGATTTAGAAGTTTTGAAGGCTAATACACAACGGGTGTGAAGTCAGCAGTAGATTTTAAAATAAGTTATTTCCTCTAAATTTACCTAAAATTAAAAACCTTAAATAGCAACTTAAGCAATATCAAATCAATTAGTTGTCACAACGCCACCCCTAATTTTCAACCCCATAATTATTTGGCGCACATCTAATAGCATGTAACTATTTACAAAGTTCGCATATCGCCTTAAAATTTATAAGCACATTCTTATAAAAAAGAAATAAATTTGGATCACCGCAGATTGTCCTTAGATTTAAACTGCTGCTTGATCTCCTAGTTACATAATATTATTTATAATGTTCGGGGGCGGTGATCCGAATTTTATTTCCTTATAAGTTAGTATCGTTAATGTAGAAACTATGTGCTTATATTTTTATAGCGATATGCGAAATTTTCCATTTGTTGTGAAAATGAATTATTTTTATAATGTTCGGGGGGCGGTGATCCGAATTTTATTTTTTTATATGTTAGCATGGTTAATATGCAAACTATTCATGTCCTTATATTTTTTATGGCGACATGCGAATTTGTAGAAATTTTCCATTTGTTGGGACTCCGCGCGAATTCATGGCGCGAGGGTGGGAATTAATTATTTTTATAATGTTCGGGAGGCCATGATCCGAATTTAATTTTTTTTATATGTTAGCATGGTTAATGTGCAAACTATTCATGTGCTTATATTTTTTATAGCGACATGCGAACTTATATAAATTTTCCATTTGTTGGGACTCAGCGAATTCGTGGCGCGAGGGAGGAAATTAATTATTTTTATAATGTTTGGGGCGCGGTGATCCGAATTTTATTTTTTTATATGTTAGCATGATTAATGTGCAAACTATTCATGTGCTTATATTTTTTATGGCGACATGCGAATGTACAAAAATTTTCCATTTATTGGGACATCGTGGCGCGAGGGAGAAAATTATTTTTTTTTATAATGTTCGGGGGGCGGTGATCCGAATTTTATTTTTTTATATGTTAGCATGGTTAATGTGCAAACTATTCATGTGCTTATATTTTTTATAGCGACATGCGAACTTATATAAATTTTCCATTTGTTGGGACTCTGCGCGAATTCGTGGCGCGAGGGAGGAAATTAATTATTTTTATAATGTTCGGGGTGCGGTGATCCGAATTTAATTTTTTTATAAGTTAGCATGGTTAATGTGCAAACTATTCATGTGCTTATATTTTTTATGGCAACATGCGAATTTATAGAAATTTTCCATTTGTTGGGACTCTGCGCGAATTCGTGGCGCGAGGGTGGAAATTAATTATTTTAATAATCTTCGAGAGGCGGTGATGCGAATTTTATTTTTTTGTAAGTTAGTATGGTTAATGTAGAAACTAACTGTGTGCTTGTATTTTTAATGGCGATATGCGAACTTTGAAAATAGTTACATGTTATTAGATGTGCGCCAAATAATTATGGGGTTGAAAATTAGGGGTGGCGTTGTGACAACTAATTAATATGATAGTGCATAAGTTGCCATTTGAGGTTTCTTTAATTTTTCTAAAGTAAATTTAGAGGAAATAATTTATTTTAAAATCTACTGCTATATTCACACCCGTTATTCCACAAGTAATTATTTTTTTATAATTTTATTAACTCCGAGATGAAAATTTCGTTCCCTTCTATTCCTAGTATATAGTGTCAACATTTTGTTTCCAGTTTGGGGATATCAAGTTTTTTTTGTTGTGTGTCAAAAATGTATTATTTCCAAGTGGATTTGGAAGTTTTGATGGCTATACCACAACTGATTATTATTTTTTTGGAATTTTAGTAATCGCGCGATGCCAATTTCGTTGCCTATAGTTCAAGTTTAGAGTGTCGCCATTTTGTTTCCAGTTTGGGGATATCCATTTTTTTTGTTGTTTGTCAAAAATATATTATTTTCGAGCAGATTTGGAAGTTTTGAAGGCAATTCCACAAGTGATTATTTTTGTAGAATTATATTAATCGCAAGATCCAAATTTCCTTTTATTTAAGTTTAGAGTGTCACCATTTTGTTTCCTATTTGGGCATAACATTTTTTTTGCAGTATGCCAAAAATATAAATATATTATTTTCACGTGAATTTTGAAGTTTTGAAGGTTATTCTGCAAGTGATTATTTTTTTAGAATTATAATAATCGCGAGATGTAAATTTCGTTCCCTCCAATTCCTAGTTTACAGTGTCGCCATTCTGTTTCCAGTTTGAGGATATCAATTATTTTGTAGGATATCAAAAAAATATTATTTCCAAATGGATTATACAATTTTGAAGACAATTTTGTCAGTGATAATTTTCTTAGAATGTTAGCCTTGTTTGATAATCGAAAGAACTGAAAAGGTTTTGGTTAAATTTCGTACACCGTAAGTGTATAAAATAATCGTATTTTTTCGAAAACATTTTATATGTGAAAAATCTTACAAAACACTTTTAAACAAATATTGAGGATAACAAAGAAATGAATATGAATAACTCTTGGTAAGTTTGCTGTTTCTTATGAGGAAAGCTATATGACAAAAAATTTAATATGCAACCTTTTTAACACGTTGATGCAACCTTTTTAACCGGTGACTGACACCGTCGTATTCCATTGAGGCCGCGTCAGGTACCGATGACTGACAGTGAGTATATACTTTAAACTTACGGTTTGGCGCTGTCAGTCACGAAAATGAATTAAATAAGCATGTTCTTACTCATTTTATAAAATAAAACTTAAAACAAAGAAATCTTTTTTTGACGTTTTACAAAAAAATGGTGATGTGGCCATCATGTTACTTTCTCCGACTTGATGATATCATAGTCCTTCATATTTACGCTTACATGGTTTATTTCCTATATAAATCATATTTTAAACGTAAATGGAGCGTTGTGTAAACTCGGATGAAGCTGACGTTTAAAACGTCAAAATTATAAAATTATACTTCAAATTCAAAAACTCAGTTTACTCAAAAACTGAAAAAAACTGATTCTTCATAAGTTGTTCATTATAGCATTCTCTACAATTATTATTCATATAAATTTGTTGTAACTGTTATCGTTTTATTATTATTAATCAAAAATTTAAAAAAAAGAATAAATTTTTTTCTCGAATAAAAATGATTCTATGAAAAATGTTCATTTCTTCGTTGTCTTCAAAGTTTGTTTAAATGTTTTTGCGATATTTTTCATATTTAAGAGAATATTGGCAAAAAACAAAAAACCGTTAAGGTAAACGCCCACTTCCGGTGTACGAAATTTTACCAAAAGCTTTTCAGTTCTTCAGATTATCAAATAAGACGGATGTTCAAAGTTTCATATCAATTGCTCTATTAGTTTTTGAGATACAGCGCGCACAGACACACATACAGACACACACACACAGAAACAAACAAAAAAATTCCAGAAATTGTTGAAATGGTATCTAGGGACCCCAAAACAGATATTTCCGTGAAAAAAAATGTTGAAAAAAAATCACAATCACAATACTTTCTCGTACTTCGTAACGGAGAAAGTAAAAACTTGTTGGCAGCCAATGTGTTAAATATGAGTATCTAGAAATAAATAAATAAAGACAGGTGGAACAAAATTCTTCTATAATTGTCTGATTGTCCGGACAGTCTTCTGCGTTGGTTGTTATCATTGGTTGTAAGTCATATGGAGAGTGATTCATACTTATTCCAAGATGTTGAAAATGTTAGGGTCAGGGTGGACTAACTCTACAAACTTTACGACTTGAAGAAGCCGCAGAAGGGAATGGTGGATGTAGGCTACGCAATGTGGGAAAGCATTCAACTTGAAAAATGGGCAGTGCGAATTGATTACTTTCTTACAGATGGACTGTGAATGCCGTAAACCATGTTTATATGAAGGGTGTGAAAAGGAAATCCTTGTCCCATAATAAAGACGAAACAAAAACATCAGTCCTATTTTTAGTCATTCATTGTGATTTTGTAGAGAATTTGCCTGGCGAAGAACTGAGAGAATGGCTAAAAATAGATTTTTACAGCAGTGACATAGTTTTGCAATTGCTAGTCATGACAAAAGATACGATTCTTCTCATGCTGTATTCGCACTTCAGAAGATCAAAGCATACGTTGGTGGTAAAACAACCAGAACTAGCATAATCTCAGATATAGTCACTTTAAGAAACGATTACAAGTTTAAGAACTCAGGTGGAACACTTAAGGAACTCTTAGGAGTAGCGGGACAAGCAGATCAAATCCCAACGTGAGAGGACAGCATCCAAGTTCAAAGAAGCAACAAAAAAATGGAAAAAAGCGTGGCCGACAGCCGTGGCAGAGGAGCTGATGTCGATGCCCCCTACGACTATCAACGATACCCAAGTATGGGGTATCAAGCTTATCACATAGTTCTATCCAAGCGCTTTTTCAAAATCGACCAAAAATTGAAATTTTAAAAAACATTCATAAAAAATTCAGAAGCAAAATGGCATACTTCCCATTTCAGAATATATACTCTAATTTTTGAGGTTGGTGTTTATGAGAAAGGAAAATTTTCTGAAATAAAAAACACATATAAGACACAGGTCTTAAATAGAAAAAAATAAATTACACAAAGTTACTAAAAGTAAATAAGTACTGGCGCATAATCGACAGTTCACGTAAAATTATGTGCTAAATATTCTTCCCATGAATAAAAAGCGAACTTAATTAGGAATGACTTAATTTTTATTTTATATGTTCAAATGTTGGTTTTAAAGATACTATTCGTTTATAATATGCAGATACACAACTACTACAAGACAAAGATGCATCCATTTATCTCTGATTATTGCGATTTAAAAAAAAATCAACTTTCCAAAATGACAATTTTGAACAGTTAAGTAAGAGAAAAAAACATTCCTTCACACTTGTACGTTTTAATTAAAAGTCCAGGAAAATCTGAGATGGTGATTACCATCCTTTCGCCTCTAGATGGATTGGGCCGATGGATACCAAAAAATTGCATGTTTTGAAGACGATAGGACGCTTATCTATGTTTATGTAATACTTGTGTTAGATTAGATCGGACTTATTTCAGAAGTAATTACGTTTTCAACACGACGTAATAAAAATTATTAATGGGTTATAACGCAAACTAATTTTAAAGTCATCGTGTAACCTCCTGGCACCATTCATCGACCAAATGCCTCACAGCACTTTCAACTGATTGTGCCTCTTTCACACAAACTTATTAATTAAGTCCCCCTGTATGAAATATTGATCATGTTCGGAAATCCGTACGTGCGAGGAAAATTGACTTTGCACCGAGTTACATGCTATTATTATATTGCATTTACCGGAATGACATACATAAAGTTTGCTGAAAGCAAAATGGCTACGTTGTAATGTATATATTTATTGTTTGATGTAAAATTTCCTTGTAAATAAAACGAAATTTCACAGTGAATTCATTTATTATTTCGCAAAAATGTGAACAAATTCACTGATAATTCTATGTAATTCATGGGTGTGAAGTTAGCAATAGATTTTAAAATACATTTTTTTGCCATAAAAATGTACCTTCTGTAAGCAGGGTGGGGTTACTACTGAAGAATACACATGAACCTCCCCCACCCCAAAATTTCAATCCCCTGCAATTTTTCACACTATATAAAAAATCCCTTTTCTCCTTTTTCGCTAACTTCGATGACCGATAAGAAAATTCTGAAAACATGTAATTATTCTACATACTTAGACCTACTAATAAAAAAAATAAAAAAACGTTCCGGCTCCTAGATCACTTCAAAAGAAATTAAAAACTTGTCCGCCCCATGCACCGTGAAGAAGTGCGAGGGCACACTTACTAAAGTTTTTTACGATGTTCGATGTCCATCTCAAAAAAGTAAAAAATACAAAAACAATCTAAACATACAGGCCTAACAACAGGAGAAATAAAAAAAAACGTGCCGGCCCCTTGATCACTGTATAAAAATAAAAATAAACAATCCGACACACTCTCCGAAAATATATGTGCCGTCACATTAACTGAAGTTTTTTTCAAAGTTCAGTGACCCCCATAAAAAAGTTAAAAACTTATAAACAATCTAGACATACAGGCCTAACAAATAGAGAAATAAAAAGAAAGTGCCGGCCCCTTGATCACTTTGAAAAAAAAATAAACAATCCGACACACTCTCCGAAAATGTATGCGCCGTCACATTAACTGAAGTTTTTTTTAAAGTTCGGTGACCGCCATAAAAAAGTTAAAAATTTATAAACAATCTAGACATACAGGCCTAACAAATGGAGAAATAAAAAGAACGTGCCCGCCCCTTGATCACTTTGAAAAAAAATAAACAATCCGACACACTCTCCGAAAATGAATGCGCCGTCACATTAACTGAAGTTTTTTTTTAAAGTTCGGTGACCGCCATAAAAAAGTTAAAAATTTATAAACAATCTAGACATACAGGCCTAATAAGTGGAGAAATAAAAAGAACGTGCCGGCCCCTTGATCACTTTGAAAAAAAATAAACAATCCGACACACTCTCCGAAAATGTATGCGGCGTCACATTAACTGAAGTTTTTTCAAAGTTCGGTGACCGCCATAAAAAAGTTAAAAATTTATAAACAATCTAAACATACAGGCCTAACAAATAAAGAAATAAAAAAAACGTGCCAGCCCCTTGATCACTTTGAAAAAAAATAAACAATCCGACACACTCTCCGAAAATGTATGCGCCGTCACATTAACTGAAGTGTTTTTCAAAGTTCGGCGACCGTCATAAAAAGATTAAAAATTTATAAACAATCTAGACATACAGGCCTAACAACAGGAGAAATAAAAAAAAGGTGCCGGCCCCTTGATCACTTTGAAAAAAAATAAACAATCCGACACACTCTCCGAAAATGTATGCGCCGTCACATTAACTGAAGTATTTTTTAAAGTTCGGTGACCGCCATAAAAAAGCTAAAAATTTATAAACAATCTAGACATACAGGCCTAACAAGTGGATAAATAAAAAGAACGTGTCGGCCCCTTGATCACTTTGAGAAAAAATAAACAATCCGACACACTCCGAAAATGTATGCGCCGTCACATTAGCTGAAGTTTTTTCAAAGTTCGATGACCGCCATAAAAAAGTTAAAAAATTATAAACAATCTAGACATACAGGCCTAACAAATAAAGAAATTAAGAAAACGTGCCGGCCCCTTGATCACTTTGAAAAAAAAAACAATATTAATATATAATATTAACAGAAATAGATGTGCGACTAAGCGAAAATATTGTAAGGCAGACATGGAGGAAATTTTGGGGTGGGGGAGGTTCATGTGTATTCTTCAGTAGTAACCCCATCCTGCTTATAGAAAGTTTTTGGAAAATGTACATTTTTATGGCAAAAAAATGGTGATGTGGCCATCATGTTACTTTCTCCGACTTGATGGTATCATAGCCATTTATATTTACGTTTTCATGGTTTATTGAAATCATATTTTAAATGTATATCGAGCGTTACGTAAACTCGGATGAAACTGACGTTTAAAACGTCAAAATTATGAAACATGGAAAAATTATACTTCAAATTAAAATAATTTTTTTCTCGAATAGCAATGATTTTATGAAAAATATTTTCAAGCAAAAGATGTTCATTTCTTTGTTGTCTTCAATGTTTGTTTAAATATTTTTGTGATATTTTTTATATTTAAGAAAATATTGGCAAAAAACAAAAAATAGTTAAGGTAAACACCCACTTCTGGTGTACGAAATTTTACCAAAAGCTTTTCAGTTCTTCAGATTATCAAATAAGACGTATGTTGAAAGTTTCATATCAATTGCTCTATTAGTTTTTGAGATACAGCGCACACAGACAGACACACACACACAGAAAGACACACACACACACACACAGAACAAAATTTTTTTTTCCAGAAATTGTTGAAATGGCATCTAGGGACCCCAAAACGGATATTTCCGTAAAAAAAATTTTTGAAAAAAAAATAACGATCACAATACTTTCTCGTACTTCGTAACGGAGAAAGTAAAAATGAATTTTAAAATCTATTGCTGAAATCTATTGCTAACTTCACACCCGTTGCTACCATTCGTTAAACTCTTCAGGGAGATAGTAATTTTGAATTTTTTAAATCTTTTGAAAACAATTGGTAGAGCCGTCCCAAAATGTGGTGACGCCTGTGGGTAAAGTTTGCGCAGACTGAGAAAGTTTCTCTTAAAATTTAAGATTTTCAATGCGCAGAGTATCACATTTTGGGACGGCCATATCTCGCCTGTCGAGCCTAACAGCAGAGATAGTTGTAACATTAATCGTATGTGTCACAAAAACAAGTTTGTTATAATTCAATTTGTAATCAAGTATCCTCGAGTATCCTCAAGTATCCTCAAGTACGCACGTTGTTCATTCAAAGATAGTATAGTTTATAAAAGAATATTTTTTTTCAAATATAACGTCGACCGAAATGATTATCTTATTTATTTATTGCACATCCTCATCTATCTTTACTGATAACTTTAAAAATAACTCCAATACTGTAATGAGTACATGGGTCCCGTAATAAAAATAATTAATGTAATATTTTTTTCAGCAAAATCATTCGTAATTGTAATAATCTGATAAATGTAATTCACACAATAATCATAACAGCGCATAATAAATATCAATCGTAAAAGATAATGTAAGCAAGAAGTTGAGACACGCGCGGCCTCGCGGTCGGAATAACATCGCTAAAATAAACAACACATCCACGCTGAAAAACATGCCTCGTACAAAGAACTCTTTAACTTGTATCATCTAAAATCACACTTAGCACCGGGAAGAAAACGTAAACATCCTCCTGACCGAGATTCAGAAAAATGCAATTTATAAAAATTAACGTCCAAAACAAGACCAGAAAAATACTAATAAGTAAATTCACGGGAAAGTTCATGAACTTAAACATACACGAGGCAATTTGGCACGTGTATTTCTGAATGTGGCGGTGGCAAATTAGATGATAAAAGGGACGGGATCACAAAATTCGAGAGGATTTCCGTGATGGAAATAGAATGGTGAGAATCAGTGAGTGATTCGACAACATACAGGGTAAGTAATTTCTTTAATGTCTAAAGTGAACTGGTCTCAATGAATAACTACATCCGAGTAAACACTCTGCAACGAAATGTGAAACTATTCACATCTGAGTTATTACTTTGCCACGAAATGCAAAATCGTCGGAGAAAGAATGACTAACCTGAGTTAGCAGACATTATACTACGAATTACTTTCTCACAACCTCCAGACGCTTTGAGCGCTAGGACCATGGGTTGTGTAGAAAGGGGGTATCGCCAAGACGCTTTGAGCGCTAGGAAAAGAACCTCCAAAATCTAATGTCTAATAACTTTAACTTGTCATTATTGAACGTATTACTTTCTTTACAACCTCCAGACGCTTTGAGCGCTAGGACCATGGGTTGTATAGAAAGGGTGTATTGCCAAGACGCTTTGAGCGCTAGGAAAAGAGCACCAAATTTCTGATGGTAATCTTAAAATTTCTGATGGTAATCTTATTCTCCGAACGAAATAGTATAGTCAAGGTCATCGATTGTGTAAGTTATTCATTGAGATCTAGTTGAAAGTTTTATCGACATCAAGCAAAGAGGTCAATTGCCAAACCTCACGTCGTTACAAACAAGTCATACGTATTCTGGTCTGGTCAAAGAAAAAGTACGACAGTCGTTGTAAATCTCAAATTCTTGCAATATTCTTTTGTAAAATGTTCGACGATAGTTCTGAGACTGGTTTTCCCACAGGGTTTTCCCAGATCTATTGGTACAGCAAGGATATGTGTTCATAAATCAAATAACATACTCTTTGGTGTGTCAATGCAAATGCCAGAACTAATAAATCAAATGAATAAACGTCCATTCGTTCAACAAACAAGTATTTTATTTACCTAAACCTAACCAACACGCATCGACACTCGTAACGAATCTTAAATAATTAAGGGTTACTACAAAAAATTAAACACAACGTATATAAGTACAAAAAGGTCAGACTTGACGTACTACAATACGAAACCCATTAAAACATTAAATAACAACGACAATTATGTCACATTCGAAAACGTTAACGTGCAATTCCTTCACGTCAATCATTTGAAAGTAAGTAATGATCGGTTTAGAACTAGTTTATCACTCGACTCCTTTTTTTTCTGCCGATGGAACACATCTGTTTCGCCGTTACGTGCAATTTTCACCATGAAAATCGCTATCGCGCCTTTTCCACACGGCTCGTGCAAATGGCTCATTTCGCCGATGCAATTAGACGTTATTTACATAACAAACACAACAATTTTCACGGTGGATGAAAGTGAGATCCGTAACGTGTAATAAGTGTACATAAACACTAGAACATGAAAAGCTCGCCTAGCATATGCCATACGAAAGAATCTCTAGAATTGCAAACTTGAGAAGCAGTACATCGCAATGGTCAATTTGTACAGTTTCGCAGTAATACTCAGGGTCGGCTTTATAGATGTGTGAATTGTGCGGTTCCCCAGGGCGCTGCTATAACAAGGGTCCCGCAATGGTAAAATGTCCTCACACAATATGTACATAACCAGAGCGGCAAGGATTTGGATATGTCAACGCGTGTACACAATACGAAAATTCGAATGGGTTGAATATTCATATATTCAGACTACTTTTCGTCTTTATTTAATTTACAAAATAACTACATTTAATTTGGTTATTTAAACCAGTACTTACGCCAAAAGTTGGGAGTAAGAAAAAAATGAATTAGCCAAATAACATGCCAGCGAAACTCGACTACTTTCTTCATAATATCTATTTAAAGGCCGAAAGCCAAATTGGCATCCAGTAATACCAAATAATGTATTATATTATAAAATAATGTACTGTAAATAATTGCCAATAAATATGTATGCATGTATCCATTTACATCCTCAGACAAAAATAACAGTATATCATCCTAATTGATTTATTATTGGAACCTCGTTATCACTAATATCGGTCTTAAGAGAGTGAATATTAATTTTACCTTACCTTTACGAATAAAGCCTTGACCAAAAAGTATCCACAAACAACTCGTTACACATGTCACACACACATTGACTAATCCTTGAAAGCTTTCCTCGCGAACTGATGCGGATTTACAAATTGTTAGTTCTGGTGAAGAATTCCCAGGTCCATTAGATTACTGCACGAAAAAAAGGTTCGCCTCTGCGAGTTGACGTAATGCGTGTATAATTGATTATCAAAGGAGGCGAAGATGAGAAACGACCTCGCTTTGTTTTTTATTTAATTGTAGCGCTCACTTTCGAATCTCACTAATTAACCGCTTTGTTCCTCTCTAATCTAATTATAAAATCGGAAAGGAGATTTGCGCCATTTTGGGGGAATACAAATGCCGGTTCGGTTGTGTGCTGAATATAATAAAATTAAATGTTCAGGCTGTGTAAATAAATATTAAAAAACACGTGTAAACGACTTATCAAATCCATTAAACAGAGAAAAGTCAAATATCCTTCACGGAGTGATGTAGTTATTTACGTCAGCTAGAGTTTTCGGTGAATAAAATGATCATCAGTAATGCCTCCACATTAATTTGGAATGCAGTAGGTAAATGACGATTTCATATGTATATCAAATGTCGAAAATCTAATTTTCAGCGTATATTTAAAGCGAATACTAGTTTTTACTATTAACCCTTTGACCTACAACCACGAGTACTCCTCATGTTTAAATGTTCGGGCCAAACACAACGACCACGAGCATATCTCGTGGCGCGCCGCTTGGGCCAATCACATCGAGCACGAGCTCAACTCCTGGCGCAGCGCTTGCGTTAGTAGTGCTGCACAATGAATGCATTTTCTTGCGAAACAGAATTTTTTGTAGTCCATACCTTACGTTTTCAGTTGTGCCATGAAAAATGAATTTGGCGTGCCTCAGTCGGACTGGTTTCTGCTGCTGCATTCGGACGTAAGTAAAGTAGGCCAAAGGGTTAATAAATATATTTCCATGTTCTATTTTTAGAGAATATACTTTGAGCTTTTACATTTTTCTCCGGCATCAGTCTCGTTTTAAGTATTTTCATTGGAAGAATGTTCTCATTTAAAATAATCCTATTCGTTTTTGTGTCTAGAATCTGTGTCACAAAACGTCTGCGAAAATATAATCAGAAAATAGAAGTTAATTCTATATACTTTTTTTATCTCAACGGATCTGAAACTGAAACCATGGCTTAAAGTCTTTAATATGCCAGTTGCCCAAATTTTGATCCTCTAAGTTATAAACAGGATCACCAATCTTGTATCGAACACAATCGAAACTTCGGCGCTAATTTCGTTGCAAAGTTCCGCACTCCAACCGATAATTCTTTGTTGCGACACCAAACACGATCTCCTTCCCGCCGGTGCTGGTGGAAGTCGAACGTTATATGAATGGGCATTGTCCCAAGTTCGGTGATCAAGATCGTTGACAAAATAATCAATTGTGCGATTAGGTAAATTAACCAAAATTGACTTGCACGTAGCATTATACCAAATCTTAGCATGATACAGCCTTGGCAAAGCCTTTGTTTCACCTGCAGTAGTTTCATTTATTATAATTTTATTTTATTTTGATGGTAGTCCGGAGTAATACGTAAGTACTCAACCAATTTATATTCAACGAAATTAGTAATAAGGTCTTGGTTATTTACAACGTGTTCAAAAAGTTTGCCATCAACAATTTTCCAATCTGGAATTTCCTTGGGAGATTCTTCTACAGCTCTTAGAATTTTGACGTACCAAGAATCAGTTAGGATGCTCTCTCGTGCAACTTCTAAAATACATAATTCGACGGGTTTTCTTGATAGAGATTCCGGGACAGTACAATTATCTTCATCGGCTTCAATATGGTCTTGGGAATATTCAGAATCTGAATATGAGTATTCAAAGATCGTACTGTAGAAATTTGACAGTCCGCCTAGATACCCTACCAACTGGATCTTTGAGCCTCTGCAGCAGCAATAATGAATGATGATCTGTAACTATCTTAAAAAGAATGCCTTCAACATAAAGCCTAAATAACACTGTTAGATATTCTCTTTCTGTCACGGTATATTTCTTCTCGGTACCTGTTAAATCACTAATTTTCCAGGTCTGAAGCCATCCAAATCGCGGTTTTGTCTTTTAAAAATTCCATAATTTATCAACAGGTTGTTAGATTTTTGAAGAATGCATAATTAAATGTACTGGCGTAAGCGACTGGAATATCTTGAACAGAATCATCCTGCTGTGTCAGAAAATGACTACTCCAACGTCAATTTATTTATTACAAAAACCCAACAGACATTATTGATCGAAATTATAATTGGAATGAACAGGAGCAGATATCAAAGCTTGTTAGGAAGGAATGGAACGCAGTGTCCGCCTCGGGCGTCCAGGTTATCGTGTGGGTTTTTTTTACCCTTGATGAGAGAGATAATAGGGGCTGTTAATGACGAGAAATTTGGACGATACCATGAACACATTTCAATAAACCTTTTCATCTTAGTTGCAGTTACTGGTTGAGGGTACTCCACTGTGGCCAAAACCTTTTCTAGATCCGTTCTTAGTTCCAAACGATCCATCACGAAACCCAAATAATTTAAGGATGGGCGGCAAAACTTACATTTTTTAGATTGGCTTCTTTGGGTCGATCAAATACCTCATTAAGTATCTCCATATGTTTATCAAAATTTAGGGTTGCTACAAACACTTCATACTAATAAACAAAACAGTAAGGGTCCCGAGTTGCAAAAGAACTGGGCTCCGTTCAACTTGTTCAAAATATGGTCCACTAGTGGTAGAGGATAAGCATCCCTTTCGCCAATGAGTTGATTGTTCTGCCATCGAAACAACATCGCAAATCACTGTTAGATTTCCGGACCAAAAGTATGGGATAGCACTATGGACTATTTGATTTTTGGATTACTTCCAATGATTCCATTTTATTTATATAGATGTTTCAACGTATATGGAGATGAAAGGTACTGTCTCCTCTAGCAGGAAAACTGTTACCGGTATCAATCACATGATATGTTTTATTTGTTCAGCCCAGCAAGTCATGATAACTCCTCAGTCAACAGACAAGCGGGGAGATAAGTCCTCTCAGCCCTTAACCTTTGACTCATTCAGAGCAACTGTAGGATCATTACTTCCAAACGTCAATTGCTAATTCTTAATCAAATAAGATTTCCAATAAAAATCTAATTTTATCCTAATAGTAACCGACAAAAATCAATACCTAAAATAAGAAAAGAAGAAAGAAATAATAGATGTAACGACGAATACCTTTAACGATTTTACAATTTTAACGAAACAAATTAGTAAATAAATGTAACCAAGAATCGCTTGGGTTATTATATCCGCCGTGTTCATACTTTTCATCGGACATTCATGTATTTTAGGATACAAAGATATAATCATAGTCACTCATGCATTGCCTTAAAAATAGACTACCTCCACAGTCTAACAAGGCGGTACAACATATATCAAATAAATATGTTATCATAAGGGCATCGGCCAAAATCCAAAGTTCTTTACGAAATTTAAACGCATTAACATCAAGCGGCTTAACAGAGCCATCTACACAAAAAATCGATACCAAATTAAGCCAGTGTACCGTTGCCTTATATATTCTACGACGCCTTTCGCCTTTTCAATAGAAGAGAGATGGCGGCCCTTAAACTTCCCCCTTGTCCGTTACCCAAACATCTAACATAAGCGGACCGAAGCATACCGGGCGATCCTCATCCATAGCAGAACTTTTGCATATCTTTGGAACAATTAAAAGAGACGTGTCCAATATCTTGACAGTTCCAACAAGTAACTATTTTTCCATTGATTCTTCCAATACAGAAAGGTATTGTACTCTCAAGACGACGACTAACATCACATAGCTTCTCCACGGATGGGATATCCAAGCAACGCAAAATTAGGACGATAGAACGGAAATGAAAATGACAGCAAACTTGTGCTGGGTTAAAAATAAAATAACTATTTCCAAGAAAATCGAGGGATGTGTTCTTAAAAGAACCGATTCTTACGCTATCAACGGGAGAAATAACTGGCCAAAAACACAAAGACTAAGGCGAAACACGTGTAACCGGTAGGACACAAGGAACGGTAACAGATCAGGTGATCATAACAACGGCCATTACTGTCTTAAGCAATTTTGGCAGGTGTAAAAACGGCGGCCGTTTGGCCAATCACAACAACGAATTTTCGCTGCTATAACTTAATTTAGTCCACCAGGGTTGTACTACTGCAATTATTTTTGTACTTTTAAATTTGACTGCTTTTAAATTTTTATTTTCTTCTAACTCCTGCCTTTTGTTCTTGCTCGTTTTAATAACTTTCTGGGTTTTGCTTTAGAAAGCCCCCGTATATTTTCTGGTGAAATAAATCTTCGTGGGGTTATTTCACGTGTAAAATGTACGATTTGAGATGCTTCAGCAGTATTTGATGCTCCCGCTACTTCTTGATTGTCCAATGGTCGATTTGTAATTTCAGACTGGACAAAATATATCAGGATTCAATGGCATTACTCCCATCTTACGAAATCCTGAAGCTATGTTGGCTGGAGTAAATGCTTTACGATGTGCTTCGGCCACACATACCACAATATTATAAATAGTTAGTGGAGTGCCCCGACTTTTCAGCATCAATGTGTCACATGCTTTAAAATACGACTTGAAAGAACCATACACAGCCACATCAACTGACTGCATACGGTTGGTGCAATGAGGTGGTAGGGTAAGAATTGTGACTCCAACTTCTCTAGCGTTATTTACTCATTGTAATGAAAGGTGGTTTTCATGCTTGTCAGAAATAAGTAGACACGGATTTTTTTTAATATCTTATGAAGTGGTCCAAGACCTGAACGAAAATTGCTTCACCAACTTCAATGGCGTTGCTAATCCCAGTGTTCCCCGACAGTATACCTGCCAGTGTATGAGGTTTAAAATGTTTGCGAGAAAATATTAAAATAGGCGTTAGAAAAGTTTCTAATGCGTTCACGACTCACAATGGTTCACTTGCACCTTTCAGTACGATTATTTTTTGTGGATTTTGCACAATGGTAGTCTCCGTTTCGTCCAAATTAAATACACTGGAGTCATCACTTAAGCTTAGGTTTTGCTTCAAAATATTACGCAAATTGGTAAAGAATATTTGTACGTTATGTCGGTTAAATGACGTTAACCTTGCTGCATGCTTCTAGCTTTCTAATGCTTAGAGGTTTTCGCCGTTTAAAAAAAAGACCTGTCTTGGCCCGCTATTTTAGAGTATTTCCAGGAATCTGGCATTGTCTCATTATTCGCTATTGCAACTTGAAACGACGCAAGCTTTCTTGCATCTACTGTTGTTAACCCCCTTGCCATTTTACTGCACGTGCCAAAATAACTACCTCAATCTCTTTATGTTTGTCTTTAAATACTAGTCTATGATAAATAATTAGGTTTCATTCTTATAAAAAAAGATCCTTATTGGCATACAATTTACATCCTTTCCTTCTCCTTTCTCCCCTTCTTTATCTTCTTACCCCTTCCCCTAAACCCTTTTGCAGTCCCTCTCCCATCCCCGTCTAACCAGAGCCTTTACCCCGGTTCCGTCCTCACGCATCCATTCATTCTTTCATAATGTTGACGTTTTAAACGTCAGTTTCATCCGAGTTTACACAACGCTCTATGTACATTTAAAGTATGATTTCAATTGAAAATAAACCATGAAAACGTAAATATAAATGGCTATGATACCATTAAGTCGGAGAAAGTAACATGATGGCCACATCACCATTTTTTTCCGAAAGTATCATTGCAATATCTGATATTTATAATTGTAGCGCACTGCTGCCGTTCTTACTAGAGTAATTTACGTAACATGTTTCGAAAGTGTTATTTTACGGGATGAGTAGGAAGTTTCTAGGACGAGCCGTAGGCAAGTCCTGGAATCCTGCGAGTTCCGTAAATTCACTGTTGGAACGAGTTACGTACAATATTGTTTCTGCAGCCGTTTTATGTTAAAAAAGCAAAAACACACACGAATGTTATATGACAAGCGCTGTCATAATTAAATACGAAGTTGATGTTATTGTCAAGGCCGCTTACATATACCGGGTGTGGCACTTAAGACGCCTCGGACCATAGCTCCTTTACGATAAAAGCTATCGAAAAAAATCTAAGAACAAAGTGGTGCATAGTTACCGTCGCTATGTTTTAAAAATATTTCTAATCATCAGTGGCGTGCCGTACTCCAGTGGCGTACCAAACTTATGTTTTTTTAAATGGAATGCCCTATTTTTTATTGCAGATTTGGAAAGTGCTCGACGAGTACTTATTTTTTTATCTAACATGTTATACCCTTCACTTTAGCGGTTTCGCTGTTATAACCCCTTCTTTCAAAATTGCGCCCCATTTTTGAGATTTTTTTGTAGAGAAACTAATTGACGCCGGCGCCTAAATTTTGAATTGAGGTACAGGTTAAGACCTCGTATACCTTCACATAATTTTTTTTTCGGGTAATTTATGGAAAAAAAATAATTTTTGATTGATCTTCGTAAGTTGTCATTTTTTCCGAAAATTTCGAATGGCACCCCCCTAAAAAAATTACGGCGTTGTACAGCCAAAACTCTAAATTTTTCATTGGTGTAAAAAAAATTACACATTGCATAACAAAATTTCGGAGAAAAAAGGAATTTCATCGCAAATGTCGGGAAACGTTTTCCGTTCCCAAGTGTGCCATGAGAAAACAAAAGATTGGTAATTGTCAAAGTACCAAAACAAATACACAAATACGGTCAACATAATAGTATGTACCTATTTATTCAACATGATATGAAAAATGCAGATTAAGAAAATTTAACAACTTAAACTAAATGTTCGAAATGACGACCTTCCTGCTGGAGGCATAACCGCAACTTCTGGTGATATACCGCAGTTCATTATTTTCGGTAATAACTGCCTTCTTTCTAACTCTCCTTGGCCGTTTCACACTTCCCGTAGTAGTAAATCTCTCCAACACTTTTTGAAACGCACGTTCATTTGGATGTGCCCTGTGCGGATATCTCGCAGCGTACATTCGTGATGCCAAGAAACAATTCTTGTTACATTCTCCAAGAATAAATATCATGTCAACCATTTCCTCTTGAGTTCGGAACATTTTTAGAACGTTTATCAAAAATGACTTATGGCTGCTACTGACGTCTAATAATTTACTTTGACAATTACCAATCTTTTGTTTTCTCATGGCACACTTGGGAACGGAAAACGTTTCCCGACATTTGCGACGAAATTCCCTTTTTCTCCGAAATTTTGTTATGCAATGTGTATTTTTTTTTACACCAATGAAAAATTTAGAGTTTTGGCTGTACAACGCCGTAATTTTTTTAGGGGGGTGCCATTTGAAATTTTCGGAAAAAATGACAACATGCGAAGATCAATCAAAAATTATTTTTTTGCCATAAATTACCCGAAAAAAAATTATGTGAAGGTATACGAGGTCTTAACCTGTACCTCAATTCAAAATTTAGGCGCCGGCGTCAATTAGTTTCTCTATAAAAAAATCTCAAAAATGGGGCGCAATTTTGAAAGAAGGGGTTATAACAGCGAAACCGCTAAAGTGAAGGGTATAACATGTTAGATAAAAAAATAAGTACTCGTCGAGCACTTTCCAAATATGCAATAAAAAATAGGGCATTCCATTTAAAAAAACATAAGTTTGGTACGCCACTGGAGTACGGCACGCCACTGATGATTAGAAATATTTTTAAAACATAGCGACGGTAACTATGCACCACTTTGTTCTTAGATTTTTTTCGATAGCTTTTATCGTAAAGGAGCTATGGTCCGAGGCGTCTTAAGTGCCACACCCGGTATATCCAAAATCGCCCCGAAGGTAACAAAAATCGTTCCGAAAATAACTACTTTCGGTACGATGTATGTAAGTGGTGCTTTCGATTTAATAAGTCATACCGAAAATTTTATTTTCGGGACGGCTGCAGAAAAACTTTATTACCATTCGTCTAGCAAAGAAATGCGTTATTTTATTAATTTACTTGCCTCTTTTGTCAATTCTGGACGATTGGTGTATTATCTGTTTTCAGTTTTTATGAAGTATTATTTAAACATTAAATATTGTTCACCCATACAGTACAGCATTCAGGCAATAGATTCCGCCACTTTGGCGTTTCTACCTAGAAGTATTATTTCATTACAATTTTTGCTTTGGGGATGAACAAACAAAGTAGATAGTAGTTTTTTCATAATTTATTACGTCACTTCAGCTGTTATTTTTATTCATGTTGTTTACTTGATTATGGTGGTCGTAATTGTGAAGGTTAATACGTACTTCCTTTGGTAAACAAATAATGGAGGAAATTCTCCGTCGATAACTGGATCAATAATGTGAACATAACTCCGACGAGGATCGAAACTGCAATCTATAGTTATTGTTATTATACCGATTTTTGTTTAAATATTCAATTTGTCTAGTCCCTGGTATAGCACTAAAGTCAGTAACAAGTTGACACAATGTAAGAGGTCACTCCACTACCATGAAAATATATTTCCCACCATCTGTCTGAACTATATTGAATGAATTTTGGGTTTAAGGCGCATCAACATCTATGGTCATTCGCGCTGAACTATATTGAAACCTGTCTTTAGTTTATTAGTGATCGGGAAACAATAATTCATAATTAGAAATGTAATCATTTTACAGGCACACTTTACGTAACATATTTTAAGCGTACAAATATTATTATCTGTATATCTACAAATAGATATCTTGAAGTGTTTTTCCTCACAATTGATCTGAAAAAATTCATTACTATACTGGATTTTTAATAAACTTAGTAATTAGTGTGTAAGCCGTGTTTCTTTGGCTGAGCAACAAAAGTGAACGACTTACATAAAATAATAATCGCTTCATTGTAATACTGACTGGTTACATTCATTAATACTTAAAACTTGCTAATAATTATGTTATCGAGTGAATGTCTTTCATTTTCTCCTAATTATGTAAAATAAAGAACTTTCACACACGCACTGGTATGTGTACAGAGTGACACATGACGTGATCTAGTATTTGATTTATTTGTAAAAATTAATTACAATACAAAAAAAAATTGCATTGATTTGTTTTATCTTATAATTGTTATTTGTGGGACTTTTTTTTTTTTCAAAAATATCTAAAAGGAAATTGTCCATGTTTGTTTGAGTTGTTTTACCAGATTTGTAATCATTTTAGACATCACCTAATCGTCCCTTTGTTTCAATTTAGAAAAATTCAAAATATATATAAAACAACTTCTTATAACAAAATGTCCTTTCAGCAATGATGAATTCCTAAATTATGATTTTATATAACTAAATGGACAATTAATGTATAGCTTTCTTGGACGAGTGTAAGCATTGTATTGTATTGAATGTATTAACACAATAAATATATTATTATTATTATTATTATTATTATTATTAAGTAGTTATGCCCACTCACGGTTTAGGTAGAAATTTATTTTACACGTTTATTGCAGCTACGATTTTTGTGTGACTTTATAATAGGCGGTACGGGTCATATAAATCCCGAACAGTTTTTTTTTTAATTATGTTAACCGCATGGCGTTAATCGGTTCCACAGATTAACACACTTTGAGCGGGAGCGTCTATTTGTAGACACTTTGAGAACTGTGTGCTATAGGCGGGGCGTCTATTTTTAGACGCAAACAGTCAGAATGGGTTGCATATAGTTCTTCATACACGGCGGCGCGCGCAATTTTTTCGCTTGCGTTACAAATCCAACCCGCTACACAGGCAAGTCACGTTGGTC
Organism: Ocypus olens; assembly: GCA_910593695.2. Lineage (NCBI taxonomy): Eukaryota > Metazoa > Arthropoda > Insecta > Coleoptera > Staphylinidae > Ocypus > Ocypus olens. The sequence continues at coordinate 4,675,660 of OU343061.1, forward strand.
AAAGCGCCCGCTCAAAAAGTGTTAATATTAATCTGTGATTGATACCAACAAACTTTTAATTTCGTCAAAGTACGACGAAGTTACAACTTCCATCCGTTGGGAAGTTCGCCAAATACGGTCCACGACGGGACATATATGCCTCGTAACGTAGTTGACCTGTTAATAGAGGTGTTACAATTAATATAAAATAAACTAGAACAAATAAAAGAGTCTATATACGCTGATAGAGTTAAGAAATCATCATTAATATCTGTCTCACAAACTTAAGATACCTGGTATATCCACAATCTTACAAAACCACAAATTGTAATCAAGTTAGGGCACTTTCAAACTTTCCCCCTGGAGGAGTTCCTGGTGATCACTGGTAATAAATCATCAGGTATAGGTGTTAATTACAACCGCAGCGGACGGTATTACGCAATTAATCTGTCAGATCTACACGATGCACGTTTTGTGTCCATTCGTTTTGATATCGTGTCCATTTGTTACGGCCTTGTTCATCCGTCATCGTAATTAATTATGTTGCTCTGTTTGATTAAACCGTGTCATCCAGTTGCTGATTTTGCACAGGCATGCCCCACATTTACAAATTTTTTTCAGGAATCGAAAATTGTGTTTAAGAAAGATTCTTTAATTAAAGCAAGTAGTACTCTATCCGTGTTTAAGAATCAGTTAAATCATTGCACACATAAACTATTACATATATTATATGTACTCTGTTCGTCATCCAGAATTAGTTAAATTTGCTAAATAATAATTCTATGGAACTGTTACGTATATTATATGAACAGTGGTGTCTTGCTGCGGCCTTCTTCCTATTGTGGGTGTTTGCAAATAATTGATGAGAAAGGAAAGTCGGCGTCCTTTCACAATTCACAAGTATGTGGGTTCGTCGCGGAATTTTATAGGCGATCCGGCGATTATGTATATATTCCGGAGACAGGAAACCGGCGGGCGACGTGACCGGAGTCGTTGCACATCCGGTTTTTGTTTCCTTCGTGGAAGTGACTGAAAAAATTAATCGAAGGATCTCGACCGGTGTACCGTTTAAGGAGCAAATGTCTGCGAGCAGAAACGGAATCCGACGACGTCCTGGTTTTCTGCACTCCGAACGATGGAGGAATCTAGGAAATATTGCTCGTGGCTGTTTTTTTTATTCAGCTTTCTAATGGCTGTAAATGCTCAGTTACAATGCAGATGCAGTTCTCATTTTCTATCTCTGGTAATATTGGTAGTGGTTATACAGAATTAATTGCTTAAGTATCAAGTGTGCTGATTTTAATATAAGAATGCTTTCTAAAACTACAAGTTTGTACACTTTAAATTGCTGTCGTTACCAACATTAAAAATAATTACTAACAATATGACAATTGCTATCGACTTAAAACTTACCAAGGTTACTCAAAATACATCCTTAATTATGGTTATTTAAAAACCATAAACACCCCCTCCCTAAACTTTGAAATAAATGTATGCGAACAGAGCGTAAATATTGCGAAAAATCTCAAAAATTTTCGGACTTGAAAAAAATTTAAAAACAATTGCTATCGACTTAAAACTTGCCAAAGTTACTCAAAATACATCCTTAATTATGGTTATTTAAAAACCATAAACACCCTCTCCCTAAACTTTGAAATAAATGTATGCGAACAGAGCGTAAATATTGCGAAAAATGTCAAAAACTTTCGTGACTTGAAAAAAATATAACAACAATTGCTATCGACTTAAAACTTGCCAAAGTTACTCAAAATACATCCTAAATTATGGTTATTTAAAAACCATAAACACCCTCTCCCTAAACTTTGAAATAAATGTATGCGAACAGAGCGTAAATATTGCGAAAAATGTCAAAAACTTTCGTGACTTGAAAAAAATATAACAACAATTGCTATCGACTTAAAACTTGCCAAAGTTACTGAAAATACATCCTAAATTATGGTTATTTAAAAACCATAAACACCCTCTCCCTAAACTTTGAAATAAATGTATGCGAACAGAGCGTAAATATTGCGAAAAATCTCAATAACTTTCGTGTCTTGAAAAAAATATAAAAACAATTGCTATCGACTTGAAACTTACCAAAGTTACTCAAAATACATCCTTAATTATGGTTATTTAAAAACCTAAAACATCCTCACCCTAAACTTTGAAATTAATGTATGGGAACAGAGCGTAAATATTGCGAAAATTCTCAATAATTTTCGTGACTTGAAAGAAATATAAAAACAATTGCTGTCGACTTAAAACTTGCCAAAGTTACTCAAAATACATCCTAAATTATGGTTATTTAAAAACCATAAACACCCTCTCCCTAAACTTTGAAATAAATGTATGCGAATAGGGCGTGAATATTGCGAAAAATCTCAAAAATTTTCGTGACTTGAAAAAAATATAATAACAATTGCTATCAACTTAAAACTTGCCAAAGTTACTCAAAATACATCTTAAATTATGGTTATTTAAAAACAATTAACACCCTCTCCCTAAACTTTGAAATAAATGTGTGCGAACAGAGCGTAAATATTGCGAAAAATCTCAAAAACTTTCATGACTTCAAAAAAAATATAATAACAATTGCTATCGACTTAAAACTTGCTAAAGTTACTCGAAATGCATCCTTGATTATGATTATTTAAAACCGATAAATACTCTCTCCCTAAACTTTGAAATAAATGTATGCGAACAACACGTAAATATTGCGAAAAATCTCAAAAATTTTCGTGATTTGAAAAAAATATAATAACAATTGCTATCGACTTAAAACTTGCCAAAGTTACTCAAAATACATCCTTAATTATCGTTATTTAAAAACTATAAATACCCTCTCCCTAAACTTTAAAATAAATGTATACGAACAGAACGTAAATATTGCGAAAAATGTCAAAAACTTTCGTGATTTGAAAAAAATATAATAACAATAGCTATCGACTTAAAACTTGCCAAAGTTACTTAAAATACACCCTTAATTATGGTTATTTAAAAACCATAAACACCCTCTCCCTATACTTTGAAATAAATGTATGCGAACAGAGCGTAAATATTGGGAAAAATCTTAAAAACTTTCGTGACTTGAAAAAAATATAAAAACAATTGCTATCAACTTAAAACTTGCCAAAGTTACTTAAAATACACCCTTAATTATAGTTATTTAAAAACCTTAAACACCCTCTCCCTATACTTTGAAATAAATGTATGTGAACAGAGCGTAAATATTGCGAAAAATCTCAAAAACTTTCGTGACTTGAAAAAAACATAATAACAATTGCTATCGACTTAAAACTTGCCTAAGTTACTCAAAATACATCCTAAATTATTGCTATCTAAAAACCATAAACACCCTCTCCCTAAACTTTGAAATAAATGTATGCGAACAGAGCGTAAATATTGCGAAAAATCTCAAAACCTTTCGTCCCTTGAAAAAAATATAAAAACAATTGCTATCGACTTAAAACTTGCTAAAGTTACTCAAAATACATCCTAAATTATGGTTATTTAAAAACCATAAACATACTTTCCCTTAACTTTGAAATAAATGTATGCGAACAGAGCGTAAATATTGCGAAAAATCTTAAAAACTTTCGTGACTTCAAAAAAATATAATAACAATTGCTATCGACTTAAAACTTGTCAACGTTACTCAAAATACATCCTTAATTATGGTTATTTAAAAACCATAAACACCCTCTCCCTATACTTTGAAATAAATGTATGCGAACAGAACGTAAATATTGCGAAAAATGTCAAAAACTTTCGTGATTTGAAAAAAATATAATAACAATAGCTATCGACTTAAATCTTGCCAAAGTTACTTAAAATACACCCTTAATTATGGTTATTTAAAAACCATAAACACCCTCTCCCTATACTTTGAAATAAATGTATGCGAACAGAGCGTAAATATTGGGAAAAATCTTAAAAACTTTCGTGACTTGAAAAAAATATAAAAACAATTGCTATCAACTTAAAACTTGCCAAAGTTACTTAAAATACACCCTTAATTATAGTTATTTAAAAACCTTAAACACCCTCTCCCTATACTTTGAAATAAATGTATGTGAACAGAGCGTAAATATTGCGAAAAATCTCAAAAACTTTCGTGACTAGAAAAAAACATAATAACAATTTCTATCGACTTAAAACTTGCCTAAGTTACTCAAAATACATCCTAAATTATTGCTATCTAAAAACCATAAACACCCTCTCCCTAAACTTTGAAATAAATGTATGCGAACAGAGCGTAAATATTGCGAAAAATGTCAAAAACTTTCGTGACTTGAAAAAAATATAACAACAATTGCTATCGACTTAAAACTTGCCAAAGTTACTCAAAATACATCCTAAATTATGGTTATTTAAAAACCATAAACACCCTCTCCCTAAACTTTGAAATAAATGTATGCGAACAGAGCGTAAATATTGCGAAAAATGTCAAAAACTTTCGTGACTTGAAAAAAATATAACAACAATTGCTATCGACTTAAAACTTGCCAAAGTTACTGAAAATACATCCTAAATTATGGTTATTTAAAAACCATAAACACCCTCTCCCTAAACTTTGAAATAAATGTATGCGAACAGAGCGTAAATATTGCGAAAAATCTCAAAACCTTTCGTCCCTTGAAAAAAATATAAAAACAATTGCTATCGACTTAAAACTTGCTAAAGTTACTCAAAATACATCCTAAATTATGGTTATTTAAAAACCATAAACATACTTTCCCTTAACTTTGAAATAAATGTATGCGAACAGAGCGTAAATATTGCGAAAAATCTTAAAAACTTTCGTGACTTCAAAAAAATATAATAACAATTGCTATCGACTTAAAACTTGTCAACGTTACTCAAAATACATCCTTAATTATGGTTATTTAAAAACCATAAACACCCTCTCCCTAAACTTTGAAATAAATGTATGCGAACAGAGCGTAAATATTGCGAAAAATCTCAAAAACTTTCGTGACTTGAAAAAAATATAATAACAATTGCAATCGACTTAAAACTCGCCAAAGTTACTCAAAATTCATCCTTAATTATGGTTATTTAAAAACAATAAACACCCTCTCCCTAAACTTTAAAATAAATGTATGCGAACAGAGCGTAAATATTGCGAAAAATCTCAAAAACTTTCGTGACTTGAAAAAAATATAATAACAATTGCTATCAACTTAAAACTCGCCTAAGTTACTCAAAATTCATCCTTAATTATGGTTATTTAAAAACCATAAACACCCTCTCCCTAAACTTTGAAATATGTGTATGCGAACAGAGCGTAAATATTGCGAAAAATGTCAAAAACTTTCGTGACTTGAAAAAAATATAATAACAATTGCTATGGACTTAAAACTTGCCATAGTTACTCAAAATACATCCTGAATTATGGTTATTTAAAAACCATAAACATCCTCTCCCTTAACTTTGAAATAAATGTATGCGAACAGAGCGTAAATATTGCGAAAAATCTCAAAAACTTTCGTGACTTGAAAAAAATATAATAACAATTGCTATCGACTTAAAACTTGCCAAAGTTACTCGAAAAACATCCTTAATTATGGTTATTTAAAAACCATAAATACCCTCTCCCTAAACTTTGAAATATGTGTATGCGAACAGAGCGTAAATATTGCGAAAAATCTCAAAAAGTTTCGCGACTTAAGAAAAATATAATAACAATTGCAATCGACTTAAAACTTGCCAGAGTTACTCAAAATCCATCCTTAATTATGGTTATTTAAAAACTATAAACACCCTCTCCCTAAACTTTGAAATAAATGTATGCGAACAGAGCGTAAATATTGCGAAAAATCTCAAAAACTTTCGTGACTTGAAAAAAATATAATAACAATTGCTATCGACTTAATACTTGCCAAAGTTATTCAAAATACATCTTTAATTATGGTTATTTAAAAACCATAAACACCCTTTCCCTAAACTTTGAAGTAAATGTATGCGAACAGAGCGTAAATATTGCGAAAAATGTCAATAATTTTCGTGACTTGAAAAAAATATAATAACAATTGCTATCTACTTAAAACTTGCCAAAGTTACTCAAAACACATCCTTAATTATGGTTATTTAAAAACCATAAACACCCTCTTCCTGAACTTTGAAATAAATGTATGCGAACAGAGCGTAAATTTTGCGAAAAATCTCAGAAACTTTCGTGACTTGAAAAAAATATAATAACAATTGCTATCGACTTGAAACTTGCCAAAGTTACTCAAAATACATCCTTAATTATGGTTATTTAAAAACCGTAAACATCCTCTCCCTAAACTTTGAAATAAATGTATGCGAACAGAGCGTAAATATTGCGAAAAATATCAATAACTTTCGTGATTTGAAAAAAATATAAAAACAATTGCCATCGACTTAAAACTTGTCAAAGTTACTCAAAATACTTCCTTAATTATGGTTATTTAAAAACCATAAACACCCTCTCCCTAAACTTTGAAATAAATGTATGCGAACAGAGCGTAAATATTGCGAAAAATCTCAAAAATTTCGTGACTTGAAAAAAATATAAAAACAATTGCTATCGACTTAAAACTTGCCAAAGTTACTCAAAATACATCCTTAATTATGATTATTTAAAAACTATAAACACTCTTCCCTTAAATTTTGAAATAAATTAAGGAGAACTGAGCGTAAATTTGCGAAAAATAAAACTTTTGATAAAGGTAATTGCTATCGACTTAAAACTTGCTAAAGTTACTCAAAATACACTCAAAATTATGTTTAGTTAAAAACCATAAACACCTTTTTTGTAAATTTTGAAATTAATTTATGCAAACAGAGCGTAAATCACATGCCTTAACTGGGCGTGACGCCACATAAATTTTCAATGAATTTAATGATTTGTCATTTATTCATAATCTTGAGAGGCCATGAAGCAGTTTCAAGAGCTCAGGAGACTTTCTTTTATTTTCGATGTCGGATTACAGATGAAGTATTGTAGAGAAAAAAAAAATGTTAACAAGCTTTTTTTGTAGACAATTTATTAAATTATCTGAACTGTTTTTTCGTATCAGTTATAGTTGCCGAGATATAGGCAAAAAACTGAAACCTTTTTTCCAAGATAGCGGTTCGAGCGCAATAGATTTTGACGGGCACTTTTAGTATGTTTAATGAGCCGTAATAAGGATGTACAAAAAATTCAGATATTTATCGTTTAATACTTTTTTCTTTTAATTTGACTACTGGAGAGAATTCAAGTTCTAAATTTACGAGAATATAAAAATGTGGAAATGTGAAAGTATCGCAAAAGGGGCAATAAATATTATTAAACGTACTAAGGGCTGGGATAAAAATCACTTAGCTACCCACAACCCATAGATTGTCCACCTTTATTCTAGATAAAATGAAACATTACCACTTAAGTGGATTTTAACACCATTATTTTTCTTAATTTTCACCCTCCACCAAAACAACGTAAATAAGACTAATGGAAGCATCCATTTCATCCATTAATTATTAAAAAAAAAACATAAGTTGCAACCTCTAAATGAGATCCATTACACAACGAATTAAACTAATTACAGAGCAATAAACCAAAAAAACGCGGTGGAATATATTACAGACTGGCCATGATCATTCTTACCAATCAACTTGCTATTTATAACTCGTCTGTGTGATAATAACAACAAATTTTAATGTTGACCGGGCGATCTTTTGTCCTCTCGATACTGTCGCGCCCTGATGACGTGCAGACCCAGATATCCAGTGCAGGGTCAAGCGACCCACGTCGCCTTGTAACATGGAGGAAAGCCCGTGTACGATTGTTTATCACGATCTGTAGAAATTTTATTGCTATGAATAATGAAATTACTTTTGCTTTGTGATAAGGAAGGTAATTCAAACACACACAAGAGGCTTGAAATATACGTGGATATCTTAATTACGTATTGTTGAGGCGTTTTTATGTGATACACATATTTAACTAGCGTGCACCAGTGAAAAATCACGGAAAAGATTTAATATTTAAATATTGCGATATTATTTTCCATTTCATATCTAAAATTTTCTCGTATTGGCAACACCGATAACGAGTTGAAAATTCCGGTTGTCTTTATGTTGTATTGCCAGCACCGACAACGACTTGTAAATTCGGTTGCCTATTGATTGTATTAGCAACACCGATAACGACTTGTAAATTCGGTTGCCTATTGATTGTATTGGCAACTCCGATAACGACTTTTAATTTGGTTGTCTTTTTAATGCAATTAAGTAATATAAATTAAAAATCCTTAAATTCCTGGGAGCCGGTAATAATCCTAACTATGTTAATTTAAGCGCCGACAGAGCGGCATTAACACCTCAGACAGTATACAGATAATTAAATCCCATGAAGAATTTTGATCCCCACGAAACGGAAACCCAGATATAAATCTCATTACCTCATGAATTTTTATTGGACGTTCCCAGATCATCCGATATTTGCGCAGAAGGCAGTTCTTGGTTTTTATGATGAGAACAAGGATGATGGTATCGCCATTGACATTCAAATATGAAGGAGATTAACTCAGTCTGATACCCGTGTTGGGCGGAGTGCATTGACGTTCCACCAGAAACCCACCTGTAACAAGAGAAAAAAAAATCAACGTCAGAAAAATTATTTTGATTACGCAAGTGAAACGTACTTTATATTCGGTTTAAAAATGGATGCATTAAGTTTTTTTTTTAAATGTTGTACATTGATAAAATAGGATATGAGTAAATAATAAGATATAATTGGAAACGTCAAGTTGGGTCGTTTTTTTAAATTGAAGGAAAACATCATGGTGATGGTTGCGGCCGTTACTACGTGGTAATTCATTATAAAAACACTGAATTTAACAAACAATAAACAATTTATTTTGGTAAAAAACTTAGTAAGTGTTTTATTCAGTGTTTCTGAAGGAAAACACTGATCAGATTACTTTATTAACACTAGGAATACCAACTGTTTACCATACTGTACCAAAATGGCTCAAACTTGACCCAATAAAAACATGTTTAATCATGTTTCTAATTTTAACAAAGCTTTTTATTTATAATGGGTATATGTGTTTTCTAAGTAACAAAAAGAATTACGATACAAAACAAAAGATATAATGAAATCCGTAAAAAAGGGTTGTGGCAAAGTCTTTCGTCCAATCTAAAAATATAAGATTATAAAAAAGGGTTATTTATATTATTAGTTGCAGCCAGTGGTGTATAGGCGGGGAAACGTGGAGGAACGACGTTCCCCCACCTTTTTTTTGTATAGTAAGAATAAAAAAAATAAAAAAGCTTACAAGGAAAACAATAGTTTGCTTAAAAGAAGATGATCTCCGAAAAACTTTCAGCAAGCTGCTTGTGGAAAGTCGCGGATTATTTTTTTTGCTCTCACCATGCGTTCCCTTACTTCTTATTTTACCAATACACCACTGGTTGCAGCTTACTATGGCTCCTCATCTTCTTGCTTGAAGCAACGAGCACAGTTGTCTATTTTTAATTTGGATTGATTAACAATGAGTTTTTCAGATTTTATTACAGTTGCTACATTTTGTATAATAATTAGAGCCATTGTCACAACAAAGGTGACATCGACCACGTTTTCGGTTATCAGGATCTTCATTTGGCTTTATTCTTTTGATATTCTGCGTTCTACCACCTTCTGTAATTTGTGTTACTCATTGTTTAATATTGTCTTTCATCAATTCGTTAGCGTGTTCTGCCAAAAAAATGTATTTCCACATCATTCTGATTTTTTTTCGTCTATAATAAAAACACATTATAAGAAGCTATAAACAGTTCATGAATAATCTGAATGGCCATCTCCTGGTACTTCGGATGGGCGACGTTCTCATTCAAGTGCTCAAAAAATTAAAAAAAATCTTCAAAAATCCAAATCTCTATTGAAAATTGTTGAATTTACAAAAACCAAATTGATTTTGAATTAGCGATCCATTGGCCATTGAGGATGCTTTTTTACGGAATTTTTTCTACGCGTTTTATATTTTTTTCTGCGATATTTTCATTCCAGTGGTTAAAAAATTAAAACGAAAATCTTCAAAAATCCAAATCTCTATTGAAAATTGTTGCATTTACAAAAACCAAATTGATTTTGAATTAGCGATCCGTCGGCCATTGAGGATGCTTTTTTACGGAATTTTTTCTACACGTTTTATATTTTTTTCTGCGATATTTTCATTCCAGTGCTCAAAAAATTAAAACGAAAATCTTCAAAAATCCATATCTCTATTAAAAATTATTGAATTTACAAAAACCAGATTGATTTTGAATTAGCGATGCTTCGGTTATTGAGGATAATTTTTTTAATTTTGTCTGCGCGTTTTATATTTTTTCTGCGATGTTTTTAAAAAAAATCTTCAAAAATCCAAATCTCTATTGAAAATTGTTGAATTTACAAAAACCAAATTGATTTTGAATTAGCAATCCATTGGCCATTGAGGATGCTTTTTTACGGAATTCTTTCTACGCGTTTTATATTTTTTTCTGCGATATTTTCATTCCAGTGTTCAAAAAATTAAAACGAAAATCTTCAAAAATCCATATCTCTATTAAAAATTATTGAATTTACAAAAACCAGATTGATTTTGAATTAGCGATGCTTCGGTTATTGAGGATAATTTTTTTAATTTTGTCTGCGCGTTTTATATTTTTTCTGCGATGTTTTTAAAAAAAATCTTCAAAAATCCAAATCTCTATTGAAAATTGTTGAATTTACAAAAACCAAATTGATTTTGAATTAGCGATCCATTGGCCATTGAGGATGCTTTTTTACGGAATTTTTTCTACGCGTTTTATATTTTTTTCTGCGATATTTTCATTCCAGTGTTCAAAAAATTAAAACGAAAATCTTCAAAAATCCATATCTTTATTAAAAATTATTGAATTTACAAAAACCAAATTGATTTTGAATTAGCGATCCATTGGCCATTGAGGATGCTTTTTTACGGAATTTTTTCTACGCGTTTTATATTTTTTTCGGCGATATTTTCATTCCAGTGCTCAAAAAATTAAAACGAAAATCTTCAAAAATCCAAATCTCTATTGAAAATTGTTGAATTTACAAAAACCAAATTGATTTTGAATTAGCGATCCGTCGGCCATTGAGGATGCTTTTTTACGGAATTTTTTCTACACGTTTTATATTTTTTTCTGCGATATTTTCATTCCAGTGCTCAAAAAATTAAAACGAAAATCTTCAAAAATCCATATCTCTATTAAAAATTATTGAATTTACAAAAACCAGATTGATTTTGAATTAGCGATGCTTCGGTTATTGAGGATAATTTTTTTAATTTTGTCTGCGCGTTTTATATTTTTTCTGCGATGTTTTTAAAAAAAATCTTCAAAAATCCAAATCTCTATTGAAAATTGTTGAATTTACAAAAACCAAATTGATTTTGAATTAGCGATCCATTGGCCATTGAGGATGCTTTTTTACGGAATTCTTTCTACGCGTTTTATATTTTTTTCTGCGATATTTTCATTCCAGTGTTCAAAAAATTAAAACGAAAATCTTCAAAAATCCATATCTCTATTAAAAATTATTGAATTTACAAAAACCAGATTGATTTTGAATTAGCGATGCTTCGGTTATTGAGGATAATTTTTTTAATTTTGTCTGCGCGTTTTATATTTTTTCTGCGATGTTTTTAAAAAAAATCTTCAAAAATCCAAATCTCTATTGAAAATTGTTGAATTTACAAAAACCAAATTGATTTTGAATTAGCGATCCATTGGCCATTGAGGATGCTTTTTTACGGAATTTTTTCTACGCGTTTTATATTTTTTTCTGCGATATTTTCATTCCAGTGTTCAAAAAATTAAAACGAAAATCTTCAAAAATCCATATCTTTATTAAAAATTATTGAATTTACAAAAACCAGATTGATTTTGAATTAGCGATGCTTCGGTTATTGAGGATAATTTTTTTAATTTTGTCTGCGCGTTTTATATTTTTTCTGCGATGTTTTTAAAAAAAAATCTTCAAAAATCCAAATCTCTATTGAAAATTGTTGAATTTACAAAAACCAAATTGATTTTGAATTAGCGATCCATTGGCCATAGAGGATGCTTTTTTACGGAATTTTTTCTAAGCGTTTTATATTTTTTTCTGCGATATTTTCATTCCAGTGCTTAAAAAATTAAAACGAAAATCTTCAAAAATCCAAATCTCTATTGAAAATTGTTGAATTTACAAAAACCAAATTGATTTTGAATTAGCGATCCGTCGGCCATTGAGGATGCTTTTTTACGGAATTTTTTCTACGCGTTTTATATTTTTTTCTGCGATATTTTCATTCCAGTGCTCAAAAAATTAAAACGGAAATCTTCAAAAATCCATATCTCTATTAAAAATTATTGAATTTACAAAAACCAGATTGATTTTGAATTAGCGATGCTTCGGTTATTGAGGATATTTTTTTTAATTTTGTCTGCGCGTTTTATATTTTTTCTGCGATGTTTTTATTCAAGTACTCAAGAAATTAAAACGAAAATCTTCAAAAATCCATATCTCTTTTGAATATTGTTGAATTTACAAAAAACAAATTTATTTTGAATTAGCGATACTTCGGCCATTGAGGATGATTTTTCATGGAATTTTTCCTGCATGTTTTATATTTTTTTCTGCGATGTTCAAAAAATTAAAACAAAAATTTGCAAAAACCCATATCTTTATTGAAAATTGTTGAATTTACAAAAACAAAATTGATTTTGAATTAGCGATACTTCGGCCACTGAGGACAATTTTTTATGGAATTTTGTCTGTGCGCTTTATATTTTTTCTGCGATGTTTTGATTCAAGTGCTCAAAAAATTAGAACGAAAATTTTCAAAAATCCATATCTCTATTGGTTAATAATTTTATTTCAAAATAATCCTTCGAGAACAGAGCAAATCATCTTGCAGAAGATGCGTTTTTTCAGAGGTAAAACCAAAATAGTAAAACATTTGCCACATACCTAAAATTTTTCAACTTTTCAAATTTTATTTGGAATAGCAGATAATATACCCAAAATATTACTTTTAGTCATAGGTATAATATCAAAAGGACCACTATTTACGTGACAAATATTAGCACAATCATATTAAAAACAATTTTGAGAAACCATTAACAATTTCAGAAGGTGTTACGACGTTTACTAAACGTGATCACAGTCACACTTTAAAATCACTGATATTAGAAAGTAGCATTTCATGTAGCAACGTGATTTTGCCCATCTCTACCTGGTACCTTTTTTGCATTAATATTTTCTGATAATTTTATCCATCTTATTTGGTTTTGTTATAAACCCAGAATTATTTCTCGACTTCTCCTGGAATTTCATGATCATGGTGCATTGTCGACATTTTTTTAAGAGTCTTTTCTCCATATAAGAAGCTAATGTTACATTTTTTGTAAATAGGAATAACGATTCACATAAAGCTCTTATTAATGTTTCAGTTAGGCACTCTGGAAGGTTTATTCTATTTTTTTCTGGCTGTTTTTTTTGATTTGGAGAAATTCTCCCAAATAAATATCTCTGAAAAAGTTATGTGTTGTTATCTTCCTTCCAGAGCTATTCCAAAATTCCCTTCGCAGGTTGAAGGTATACGAAGGAATTTCACCACCGTACGACCGCTAAGAGCCATAGAATTTTGTTGTTGGCATGCCTGAGAGAGAGAAACATAGCAGTCATGTCTGAGATTAATTCTTTTTTTTTTAAATCCAATTCAATTGAACTAATCTAGACTCATGGTGTACTAATATGCGACATACCTCATTTATCTCACATCTAACTCTGAAACAAAATTTTGTTGCTTACACGATATTTGTTGCACTATCAAACATAAATAAAACAAGTTTATGATTTTACGATGGGATTTTTCTTTGTAATCCAAGCAATTTAAAAGTTAGCATGAAACTTAATTTAAAGATAAAACTAAAAACTGCACTCAAGTTAATTTTCAGGAATTTCGGCCAAAAACCACAATTCGATTTAATTAAATAATATTGTTCAAAATTACCATTTAGTATCGTGAGATTAAAACAAAAATTAATCACGAACAAGTCATTTTAAAGTTCCTTAAAAAAACGTCAAGCATCAAGTTTGACTTTTTGAGTGTCGATAATTATTTTCAAATTTAGGAAGAAGACAAAAAAACGTGCTGCTTTTGAAAAAATATTCTCTTACTTTTTAAATGGAAATAATGTTTTTTATGCGAATATTTTATGTTCATCTGTGAATAATTGTTCTACTCGTGTAAGCCAAAGTTGTTTTTTCTCTTTCTAAAACCCATCCATGCTTATTTGCCCAGAGAATAGACTTGCAATGCAATGATAAGAAAATTAACTGCGATAATTCAACTTATGTATAAAAAGGTGCATTTAAAACGGCGGACAAAAATTTTTGCAAATGGTTAAAAATTTATTTACCTTCACCATGACAACGATTTCTATATTAACAATTTTAGTAAACAGCTGACTTCAGTTGTACTCTGGCAGTTCGTGTCAGTTCCGAATACCTCTGCGGTGAAATATAATTGAAATTCGTTTCGGACACTCTTCCACGTGAAAATTATTTCACGATTTTCATTCCGATCCATGTATAAGTTGAGTAAGTATTGTCCATTCACCAATAATACACATTTAGTTACGTACATTTGTAATTAAAGCCTGACATAGTATTTTGTACTTCGGCCTAGTGTCGTGAGATGTCGCAAGTGTACGGTAGCGCTGCCATAATGCGTGAAATGCAAAATTGGATTGCATTTAATATCCATCTTGATCAATAGTATAAAATAAACATTTTTTATATTTGTGCAATTGGCGTCTTCTTTTTTATTTGTGTCGGAAATAAGTGCACCGGCGATTAAACGATCAGCCGTTATTGGTCTCCTAACTTGTGTCGCTTGTAGTGTGTGTGAGAAAATTATAACCTATAATATAATATAAGAAGCGTCAGAAATGTATGGAATGTATACGTATATAAATGTAAGTAATAATATTTACTTATACAAAGCAATAATTATAAATATTTTAACGGTTAGATCTCAGTGTTTGTACCACTTGCAAACGCGCAGGTGCGAATTTCGCTATTGCCGTGGCACTCAACCATTTTCACTTTGTCCACACACGATTTTGATGATTGGTACTTCATCCAATTCCATTACAAATAAACAATGCTCTTTCACCCATTGTACTTTTAATTAACATAAATTGCTAATATATATATATATATATATATATATAGTTTTTATTCGTTAAATTATCTCAACAAATACCACTCGCGGTTATAATTTCCGCAGGAAAAATTTTATTTTAAGCACTCGTCATTTCATCGCAAATTTCTTGAATGAATTGAGATTAGGCAAAATCCACTCGCGCTTAAGCGCTCGTGTATTTTTCCATCTCAATTCATTCTCGAAATTTGTATCGATTCAATGGCTCGTGCAAACAAATAAAATTTATCCGGCCAAATTAAACCTCTTGTGGTATTACCCCCGATAAATCTCCTAGTTAGCAGTAAAGATGGGTAACTCTTCAGTGAGCCAACTCAAAAAGTCAAGTCAGTGAAATTAGTCGGGTGACTCGGTGGAAAATCTGAAGATCTGTTTGAGCCACAGTGTAGAACGACGAAGTATTTTAAGATTTTTGGAAGTGAGGACTTTTTTGAGTTCATTGCTTTATTTGACGGACGTATTTTTATTTGACGAAGAGTCGACTCTTTGTGTACGGGGCAAGGCATAAGATAGTTATTTTGTAAATAAGCAACATAGCGCAATATCATCCCAAACATATTTTATATGAAATCTCTTATATTTCCTACCAGAATGGGACAATCGTTACGAGCCGTATTGAGAAATATCACTAGAAACTTTAGTATAAGAAAATCTGCAAATACACAGTGGGCAAAAAAAGGTTTGTACTGTTATATCTTTGTAAATTATTAGTATTTTTAATTAAATAATATAACAGTGAAACGACCAATTTTTATAGATAAGATGAAGTACTTTTGATCTAAGGAAATAGTACTTAAACTTCAAAATGTTTTGTCCCAAAAACTGAAATAACTGATAGAAGTGACAGCCATTATCTGAGATTTAGAAAATCAAAACAAATAATGGCCCACTAATTTTAGTACCTAAAAATGCGACGCGGCCAATTTGTACCGTTTTTTTGGCCCACTGTGCGTAATATGTTGCCAGATGCGTTCTTTACTTACCTCCTAATATTACATGAAATAATCGTTTTCTAAATGCTAACCCTGGTACTCTCATTACGTACCCTAGTGACACGCACTCATCTAAACAATTGCATAAGATTACCAGCAATTTCGCGTCCACCCAACAATTCGGCATCCTAGCAAATGCGAGGGCGTCATTAACGAAGGTGAAAATGCCCATGCAGGCGTCCTTGCACACTTTTTTACCATTCACGTGTCAACTATCACGTTTATCGCGACTTTTTCGGCCCCCAAAAACCATTTCCTGTGCTAATTCAAAAGAATCCACACAATAATATATCTCGTCACAAAAACCTCAAGGCATTTGTTACGTATTAGTACCGCAATTGCTCGACGCGTGTCATCATCATAAGCAAGATGCAGAACTGATTAAGTATTATTTTAAGCGGAAACGCGAGGAGACTGCATCGTCTTCGCTGTGTAATCAAGTCTTCGACGCAAGAAACTTTACCTTCGGGATAATTGAATGTTGGCAATGATGGGCATTAATCATGATAGTTGGCAGAACTGATTGTCTGTCATATCCCCGCAAATAACACACCCGACGGTAACGTAATACAGCGTTTGGTTTTATTATTGAGGCTTTTGCCTGGAGACGATTATCTCGACCTTGATTTCTCGTTACATCACTAACGTTATTTACTACTTTTTGAGTAAATGTAAATCATGGTATTATAAGTGATTATTTTCAAGTTGGATGGTATCAAACTTATTCAGATTTTAAAGTGCGTGTTTAAGGTAACTCACCTTTTTCATTGAACACAGTATAAGCATCGATTGCTTCCTTTGGTATGTGGTACGAATAGTAATATGAATCCCACCTACTGGCATAAATTATCGCCATTGCGTAACATCTGTTAAATTTAGATTTCGTAAAACGCAGCAAATTAAAATTCCATAACCGCGGAGACAGTGAGAATGAACGAATTTGTCGATCTTCGCGACGTGACCTGAATATTTGTAGACCATGCAAGTCTGCTCACCTACATACCAACAATTCGTGCGCCAAAGATCCTAGACATATTAATTTGATATGTATGCGTCCGTTAAGGTGAGTACCCGTGAAATATGATTTGTTAAAAAAGCGTAACTCTTAAAGGAGTATTTACAAATGATTTAGTGTTAAAACGTGTGGTACTGATTTGTTTTCATTCGCCATTATTTGAAATATGAATAAATTTAGCAGCTTAAAAAAAATGTAAAAACAATGGCCATCGACTTGAAAGTTTCTAAATTTACTCAAAATATATTTGAGGATTATTTTGTGAAAAGCTTCAAATTTAATGCCACGAGGTTTCAAGATAATTTTGTGTGAACAGAGAGTAAAGTTTTGAAAAATTGTTATAAATTTAGCAGCCTGAAAAAAATGTAAAAACAATTGCCATCGACTTGAAACTTTCTAAATTTACCCAAAATATATTTGAGATTTATTTTGTGAAAAGCTTCAAATTTAATTCCACCAGGTTTCAAGATAATTTTGTGTGAACAGAGAGTAAAGTTTTGAAAAATTGCTTTAAATTTAGCAGCTTGAAAAAAAATGTAAAAACAATTGCCATCGACTTGAAACTTCCTAAATTTACCCAAAATATATTTGAGATTTATTTTATGAAAAGCTTCAAATTTAATGCCACCAGTTTTCAAGATAATTTTGCGTGAACAGAGAGTAAAGTTTTGAAAAATTGCTTTAAATTTAGCAGCTTGAAAAAAAAAATGTAAAAACAATTGCCATCGACTTGAAATTTTCTAAATTTACTCAAACTGCATTTGAGATTTATTTGGTAGAAAGCTACAAGTTATATGCCAGTAGATGTCGGAATAATTTTATGTCAATAGAATGTAGAGTCTTAAAAAATAGTTATAACTTTGGTGACTTGAAAAAAATGTATAAAAACAATTGCCAACGTCTTGAAACATTGCACAATTGCTCATAATGCCTGTATAAAATCGTCAGTAACTTTTGGGAAAACATTACGTGAACTTGATTTGCGAAAATTGTAACCAATTTGGTAACTAATTAAAAAATATAAAAATAATTGCTAACAACAATTACTATCAACTTAAAACGTGACAAATTTACTCGCAGTGTATCACAAGTTGCGAATCTTGAAAAAAATATTGAAACTTCATCCAAAGATTATATGATAATTTGCATCACATGTTGCAAATCTTTAAAAATGATAAAAGCTTCATCCAAAGATTTTATGATAGTTTAATTCGAATTGATCGTAAGGATTTGAAAATTGTAATAATGGCGATTCGATAACAAATATATAAACAATTGCCTTCTCGAAAAATGATTTTTAAATAAAATCATTAACCAATAAATTTTCGTTTTAATGTTTAATTAAGCACTTGAACAAACACATCGAAGAAAAAAATATAAAATGCGCAGACACAATTTCATAAAAAATCATCCCCAATGGCCGAAGTATCGCTTATTAAAAATTAATTTTGTTTTTGAAAATTGATTAATTTTCAATAAAGATGTGGATTTTTGAAATTTTTTGTTTGAATTTTTTCAGCACTTGGCAAAAATATCGCAAAAAAAATATAAAACATGCACGCAAAATTCTATAAAAAATATGCTTATATTATTAATAAGATATTAATAAGATGTTCGTACTACTTGCACGACGGTAGATGGCCCCCTTAACAGAATAACGTATTAGCATTGTATGGACCCAACATATTCCATATGCATGATTACTGGGATTAATCTAAATTGCTGTAATCACATCAGTAATTTACTTAAAGGAATGTCCACATTCAATGTTTACAATAGCCCTATTTACCTTATCAACCATCGAGGGTACCTGCTAATTTATTGAACCGATTTATATTCCTCCTTTTAATCCGGCACGGTTCATTCAAATTGATGTGGATTAATATTATCCATCGCCAATTTAAGTAAATTGCGCCAATAAGAGGAGCATCGAGAATTATTACGTTCGTTACGTACAAATATAGTGGAATTGGAACGGCTCTGTCGATGATGCGCTCTACTTGCGACTCGATTGAAAGACCATTAAAGCGCTAATTACATTTCATTACGATAGAGGCAATTCGGATTCTCGTGTTATATGGAGTTCATTATTCATGATAACTTGTCAGTGTGTAAATAGATATTTTAATGCCTTGTTTAGCCGCTACGGCCGATCGAAGTCTGAAAAATCAATTATTTTCTTAAATTTTCCAAAATCCTCATGGTGACTGACTAATTTTTTTGCTATTGAAGTTAGCTGAAATTGTTTAACGGCAATCAATTTCTCTCGTCTTTCTTATGAAAATAAAGTTAAATTCAATAGTCTACGATGATTTTTAAGAAAGTTGCATTTTTTAACAAAATTTCCAAGGGGGTTAGTCATGTCTTTTTTTCGTGTATTCATCAAAAATTCAAAATCTCTAATCCGACTAATTGACGTACGAGGAGCTCAGATTTGCAAACCGCGTTCAATTTGGAGTTTTCGTTTGGCCGCTACGGCCGATCAAAGTCTGAAAAATCAATTATTTTCTTAAATTTTTCAAAATCCTCATGGTGACTGACTAATTTTTTTGCTATTGAAGTTAGCTGAAATTTTTTAACTGCAATCAATTTCTCTCGTCTTTCTGATGAAAATAAAGTTAAATTCAATAGTCTACGATGATTTTTAAGAAAGTTGCATTTTTTAACAAAATTTCCAAGGGGGTTAGTCATGTCTTTTTTTCGTGTTTTCATCAAAAATTCAAAATCTCTGATCCGACTAATTGACTTACGAGGAGCTCAGATTTGCAAACCGCGTTCAATTTGGAGTTTTCGTTTGGCCGCAACGGCCGATCAAAGTCTGAAAAATCAATTATTTTCTTAAATTTTCCAAAATCCTCATGGTGACTGACTAATTTTTTTGCTATTGAAGTTAGCTGAATTTTGTTAACGGCAATCAATTTCTCTCGTCTTTCTGATGAAAATAAAGTTAAATTCAATAGTCTACGATGATTTTTAAGAAAGTTGCATTTTTTAACAAAATTTCCAAGGGGGTTAGTCATGTCTTTTTTTCGTGTTTTCATCAAAAATTCAAAATCTCTGATCCGACTAATTGACTTACGAGGAGCTAAGATTTGCAAACCGCGTTCAATTTGGAGTTTTCGTTTGGCCGCAACGGCCGATCAAAGTCTGAAAAATCAATTATTTTCTTAAATTTTTCAAAATCCTCATGGTGACTGACTAATTTTTTTGCTATTGAAGTTAGCTGAAATTTTTTAACTGCAATCAATTTCTCTCGTCTTTCTGATGAAAATAAAGTTAAATTCAATAGTCTACGATGATTTTTAAGAAAGTTGCATTTTTTAACAAAATTTCCAAGGGGGTTAGTCATGTCTTTTTTTCGTGTTTTCATCAAAAATTCAAAATCTCTGATCCGACTAATTGACTTACGAGGAGCTCAGATTTGCAAACCGCGTTCAATTTGGAGTTTTCGTTTGGCCGCAACGGCCGATCAAAGTCTGAAAAATCAATTATTTTCTTAAATTTTCCAAAATCCTCATGGTGACTGACTAATTTTTTTGCTATTGAAGTTAGCTGAATTTTGTTAACGGCAATCAATTTCTCTCGTCTTTCTGATGAAAATAAAGTTAAATTCAATAGTCTACGATGATTTTTAAGAAAGTTGCATTTTTTAACAAAATTTCCAAGGGGGTTAGTCATGTCTTTTTTTCGTGTTTTCATCAAAAATTCAAAATCTCTGATCCGACTAATTGACTTACGAGGAGCTCAGATTTGCAAACCGCGTTCAATTTGGAGTTTTCGTTTGGCCGCAACGGCCGATCAAAGTCTGAAAAATCAATTATTTTCTTAAATTTTCCAAAATCCTCATGGTGACTGACTAATTTTTTTGCTATTGAAGTTAGCTGAAATTTTTTAACTGCAATCAATTTCTCTCGTCTTTCTGATGAAAATAAAGTTAAATTCAATAGTCTACGATGATTTTTAAGAAAGTTGCATTTTTTAACAAAATTCCCAAGGGGGTTAGTCATGTCTTTTTTTCGTGTTTTCATCAAAAATTCAAAATCTCTGATCCGACTAATTGACTTACGAGGAGCTCAGATTTGCAAACCGCGTTCAATTTGGAGTTTTCGTTTGGCCGCAACGGCCGATCAAAGTCTGAAAAATCAATTATTTTCTTAAATTTTCCAAAATCCTCATGGTGACTGACTATTTTTTTTGCTATTGAAGTTAGCTGAATTTTGTTAACGGCAATCAATTTCTCTCGTCTTTCTGATGAAAATAAAGTTAAATTCAATAGTCTACGATGATTTTTAAGAAAGTTGCATTTTTTAACAAAATTTCCAAGGGGGTTAGTCATGTCTTTTTTTCGTGTTTTCATCAAAAATTCAAAATCTCCGATCCGACTAATTGACTTACGAGGAGCTCAGATTTGCAAACCGCGTTTAATTTGGAGTTTTCGTTTGGCCGCAACGGCCGATCAAAGTCTGAAAAATCAATTATTTTCTTAAATTTTCCAAAATCCTCATGGTGACTGACTATTTTTTTGCTATTGAAGTTAGCTGAAATTTTTTAACGGCAATCAATTTCTCTCGTCTTTCTGATGAAAATAAAGTTAAATTCAATAGTCTACGATGATTTTTAAGAAAGTTGCATTTTTTAACAAAATTTCCAAGGGGGTTAGTCATGTCTTTTTTTCGTGTTTTCATCAAAAATTTAAAATCTCTGATCCGACCAATTGACTTACGAGGAGCTAAGATTTGCAAACCGCGTTCAATTTGGAGTTTTCGTTTGGCCGCAACGGCCGATCAAAGTCTGAAAAATCAATTATTTTCTTAAATTTTCCAAAATCCTCATGGTGACTGACTAATTTTTTTGCTATTGAAGTTAGCTGAAATTTTTTAACTGCAATCAATTTCTCTCGTCTTTCTGATGAAAATAAAGTTAAATTCAATAGTCTACGATGATTTTTAAGAAAGTTGCATTTTTTAACAAAATTTCCAAGGGGGTTAGTCATGTCTTTTTTTCGTGTTTTCATCAAAAATTTAAAATCTCTGATCCGACTAATTGACTTACGAGGAGCTAAGATTTGCAAACCGCGTTCAATTTGGAGTTTTCGTTTGGCCGCAACGGCCGATCAAAGTCTGAAAAATCAATTATTTTCTTAAATTTTCCAAAATCCTCATGGTGACTGACTAATTTTTTTGCTATTGAAGTTAGCTGAAATTTTTTAACTGCAATCAATTTCTCTCGTCTTTCTGATGAAAATAAAGTTAAATTCAATAGTCTACGATGATTTTTAAGAAAGTTGCATTTTTTAACAAAATTTCCAAGGGGGTTAGTCATGTCTTTTTTTCGTGTTTTCATCAAAAATTCAAAATCTCTGATCCGACTAATTGACTTACGAGGAGCTCAGATTTGCAAACCGCGTTCAATTTGGAGTTTTCGTTTGGCCGCAACGGCCGATCAAAGTCTGAAAAATCAATTATTTTCTTAAATTTTCCAAAATCCTCATGGTGACTGACTAATTTTTTTGCTATTGAAGTTAGCTGAAATTTTTTAACGGCAATCAATTTCTCTCGTCTTTCTGATGAAAATAAAGTTAAATTCAATAGTCTACGATGATTTTTAAGAAAGTTGCATTTTTTAACAAAATTTCCAAGGGGGTTAGTCATGTCTTTTTTTCGTGTTTTCATCAAAAATTCAACATCTCTGATCCGACTAATTGACTTACGAGGAGCTCAGATTTGCAAACCGCGTTTAATTTGGAGTTTTCGTTTGGCCGCAACGGCCGATCAAAGTCTGAAAAATCAATTATTTTCTTAAATTTTCCAAAATCCTCATGGTGACTGACTAATTTTTTTGCTATTGAAGTCAGCTGAAATTTTTTAACGGCAATCAATTTCTCTCGTCTTTCTGATGAAAATAAAGTTAAATTCAATAGTCTACGATGATTTTTAAGAAAGTTGCATTTTTTAACAAAATTTCCAAGGGGGTTAGTCATGTCTTTTTTTCGTGTTTTCATCAAAAATTCAAAATCTCTGATCCGACTAATTGACTTACGAGGAGCTCAGATTTGCAAACCGCGTTCAATTTGGAGTTTTCGTTTGGCCGCAACGGCCGATCAAAGTCTGAAAAATCAATTATTTTCTTAAATTTTTAAATATTTAAATGATTGTCAAGGTCTGTAAATTTTAATATCTTTTAATTTGTATTTTTATTTGTCCTAATTTTAGTTCTGACATTTGTAATACGTGATCATCATGTCATACTGCAAATAAATCTACTATCTACTGCGAAATTTTCCAAAATCCTCATGGTGACTGACTATTTTTTTGCTATTGAAGTTAGCTGAAATTTTTTAACGGCAATCAATTTCTCTCGTCTTTCTGATGAAAATAAAGTTAAATTCAATAGTCTACGATGATTTTTAAGAAAGTTGCATTTTTTAACAAAATTTCCAAGGGGGTTAGTCATGTCTTTTTTTCGTGTTTTCATCAAAAATTCAAAATCTCTGATCCGACTAATTGACTTTCGAGGAGCTCAGATTTGCAAACCGCGTTCAATTTGGAGTTTTCGTTTGGCCGCAACGGCCGATCAAAGTCTGAAAAATCAATTATTTTCTTAAATTTTCCAAAATCCTCATGGTGACTGACTAATTTTTTTGCTATTGAAGTTAGCTGAAATTTTTTAACGGCAATCAATTTCTCTCATCTTTCTGATGAAAATAAAGTTAAATTCAATAGTCTACGATGATTTTTAAGAAAGTTGCATTTTTTAACAAAATTTCCAAGGGGGTTAGTCATGTCTTTTTTTCGTGTTTTCATCAAAAATTCAAAATCTCTGATCCGACTAATTGACTTACGAGGAGCTCAGATTTGCAAACCGCGTTCAATTTGGAGTTTTCGTTTGGCCGCAACGGCCGATCAAAGTCTGAAAAATCAATTATTTTCTTAAATTTTCCAAAATCCTCATGGTGACTGACTAATTTTTTTGCTATTGAAGTTAGCTGAATTTTGTTAACGGCAATCAATTTCTCTCGTCTTTCTGATGAAAATAAAGTTAAATTCAATAGTCTACGATGATTTTTAAGAAAGTTGCATTTTTTAACAAAATTTCCAAGGGGGTTAGTCATGTCTTTTTTTCGTGTTTTCATCAAAAATTCAAAATCTCTGATCCGACTAATTGACTTACGAGGAGCTCAGATTTGCAAACCGCGTTCAATTTGGAGTTTTCGTTTGGCCGCAACGGCCGATCAAAGTCTGAAAAATCAATTATTTTCTTAACTTTTCCAAAATCCTCATGGTGACTGACTAATTTTTTTGCTATTGAAGTTAGCTGAAATTTTTTAACGGCAATCAATTTCTCTCGTCTTTCTGATGAAAATAAAGTTAAATTCAATAGTCTACGATGATTTTTAAGAAAGTTGCATTTTTTAACAAAATTTCCAAGGGGGTTAGTCATGTCTTTTTTTCGTGTTTTCATCAAAAATTCAAAATCTCTGATCCGACTAATTGACTTACGAGGAGCTCAGATTTGCAAACCGCGTTTAATTTGGAGTTTTCGTTTGGCCGCAACGGCCGATCAAAGTCTGAAAAATCAATTATTTTCTTAAATTTTCCAAAATCCTCATGGTGACTGACTAATTTTTTTGCTATTGAAGTTAGCTGAATTTTGTTAACGGCAATCAATTTCTCTCGTCTTTCTGATGAAAATAAAGTTAAATTCAATAGTCTACGATGATTTTTAAGAAAGTTGCATTTTTTAACAAAATTTCCAAGGGGGTTAGTCATGTCTTTTTTTCGTGTTTTCATCAAAAATTCAAAATCTCTGATCCGACTAATTGACTTTCGAGGAGCTCAGATTTGCAAACCGCGTTCAATTTGGAGTTTTCGTTTGGCCGCAACGGCCGATCAAAGTCTGAAAAATCAATTATTTTCTTAAATTTTCCAAAATCCTCATGGTGACTGACTAATTTTTTTGCTATTGAAGTTAGCTGAAATTTTTTAACGGCAATCAATTTCTCTCATCTTTCTGATGAAAATAAAGTTAAATTCAATAGTCTACGATGATTTTTAAGAAAGTTGCATTTTTTAACAAAATTTCCAAGGGGGTTAGTCATGTCTTTTTTTCGTGTTTTCATCAAAAATTTAAAATCTCTGATCCGACTAATTGACTTACGAGGAGCTAAGATTTGCAAACCGCGTTCAATTTGGAGTTTTCGTTTGGCCGCAACGGCCGATCAAAGTCTGAAAAATCAATTATTTTCTTAAATTTTCCAAAATCCTCATGGTGACTGACTAATTTTTTTGCTATTGAAGTTAGCTGAAATTTTTTAACTGCAATCAATTTCTCTCGTCTTTCTGATGAAAATAAAGTTAAATTCAATAGTCTACGATGATTTTTAAGAAAGTTGCATTTTTTAACAAAATTTCCAAGGGGGTTAGTCATGTCTTTTTTTCGTGTTTTCATCAAAAATTCAAAATCTCTGATCCGACTAATTGACTTACGAGGAGCTCAGATTTGCAAACCGCGTTCAATTTGGAGTTTTCGTTTGGCCGCAACGGCCGATCAAAGTCTGAAAAATCAATTATTTTCTTAAATTTTCCAAAATCCTCATGGTGACTGACTAATTTTTTTGCTATTGAAGTTAGCTGAAATTTTTTAACTGCAATCAATTTCTCTCGTCTTTCTGATGAAAATAAAGTTAAATTCAATAGTCTACGATGATTTTTAAGAAAGTTGCATTTTTTAACAAAATTTCCAAGGGGGTTAGTCATGTCTTTTTTTCGTGTTTTCATCAAAAATTCAAAATCTCTGATCCGACTAATTGACTTACGAGGAGCTCAGATTTGCAAACCGCGTTCAATTTGGAGTTTTCGTTTGGCCGCAACGGCCGATCAAAGTCTGAAAAATCAATTCTTTTCTTAAATTTTCCAAAATCCTCATGGTGACTGACTAATTTTTTTGCTATTGAAGTTAGCTGAAATTTTTTAACGGCAATCAATTTCTCCCGTCTTTCTGATGAAAATAAAGTTAAATACAATAGTCTACGATGATTTTTAAGAAAGTTGCATTTTTTAACAAAATTTCCAAGGGGGTTAGTCATGTCTTTTTTTCGTGTTTTCATCAAAAATTCAAAATCTCTGATCCGACTAATTGACTTACGAGGAGCTCAGATTTGCAAACCGCGTTCAATTTGGAGTTTTCGTTTGGCCGCAACGGCCGATCAAAGTCTGAAAAATCAATTATTTTCTTAAATTTTCCAAAATCCTCATGGTGACTGACTAATTTTTTTGCTATTGAAGTTAGCTGAAATTTTTTAACTGCAATCAATTTCTCTCGTCTTTCTGATGAAAATAAAGTTAAATTCAATAGTCTACGATGATTTTTAAGAAAGTTGCATTTTTTAACAAAATTTCCAAGGGGGTTAGTCATGTCTTTTTTTCGTGTTTTCATCAAAAATTCAAAATCTCTGATCCGACTAATTGACTTACGGGGAGCTCAGATTTGCAAACCGCGTTCAATTTGGAGTTTTCGTTTGGCCGCAACGGCCGATCAAAGTCTGAAAAATCAATTATTTTCTTAAATTTTCCAAAATCCTCATGGTGACTGTCTAATTTTTTTGCTATTGAAGTTAGCTGAAATTTTTTAACGGCAATCAATTTCTCTCGTCTTTCTGATGAAAATAAAGTTAAATTCAATAGTCTACGATGATTTTTAAGAAAGTTGCATTTTTTAACAAAATTTCCAAGGGGGTTAGTCATGTCTTTTTTTCGTGTTTTCATCAAAAATTCAAAATCTCTGATCCGACTAATTGACTTACGAGGAGCTCAGATTTGCAAACCGCGTTTAATTTGGAGTTTTCGTTTGGCCGCAACGGCCGATCAAAGTCTGAAAAATCAATTATTTTCTTAAATTTTCCAAAATCCTCATGGTGACTGACTAATTTTTTTGCTATTGAAGTTAGCTGAATTTTGTTAACGGCAATCAATTTCTCTCGTCTTTCTGATGAAAATAAAGTTAAATTCAATAGTCTACGATGATTTTTAAGAAAGTTGCATTTTTTAACAAAATTTCCAAGGGGGTTAGTCATGTCTTTTTTTCGTGTTTTCATCAAAAATTCAAAATCTCCGATCCGACTAATTGACTTACGAGGAGCTCAGATTTGCAAACCGCGTTTAATTTGGAGTTTTCGTTTGGCCGCAACGGCCGATCAAAGTCTGAAAAATCAATTATTTTCTTAAATTTTCCAAAATCCTCATGGTGACTGACTATTTTTTTGCTATTGAAGTTAGCTGAAATTTTTTAACGGCAATCAATTTCTCTCGTCTTTCTGATGAAAATAAAGTTAAATTCAATAGTCTACGATGATTTTTAAGAAAGTTGCATTTTTTAACAAAATTTCCAAGGGGGTTAGTCATGTCTTTTTTTCGTGTTTTCATCAAAAATTTAAAATCTCTGATCCGACTAATTGACTTACGAGGAGCTAAGATTTGCAAACCGCGTTCAATTTGGAGTTTTCGTTTGGCCGCAACGGCCGATCAAAGTCTGAAAAATCAATTATTTTCTTAAATTTTCCAAAATCCTCATGGTGACTGACTAATTTTTTTGCTATTGAAGTTAGCTGAAATTTTTTAACTGCAATCAATTTCTCTCGTCTTTCTGATGAAAATAAAGTTAAATTCAATAGTCTACGATGATTTTTAAGAAAGTTGCATTTTTTAACAAAATTTCCAAGGGGGTTAGTCATGTCTTTTTTTCGTGTTTTCATCAAAAATTCAAAATCTCTGCTCCGACTAATTGACTTACGAGGAGATCAGATTTGCAAACCGCGTTCAATTTGGAGTTTTCGTTTGGCCGCAACGGCCGATCAAAGTCTGAAAAATGAATTATTTTCTTAAATTTTCCAAAATCCTCATGGTGACTGACTAATTTTTTTGCTATTGAAGTTAGCTGAAATTTTTTAACGGCAATCAATTTCTCTCGTCTTTCTGATGAAAATAAAGTTAAATTCAATAGTCTACGATGATTTTTAAGAAAGTTGCATTTTTTAACAAAATTTCCAAGGGGGTTAGTCATGTCTTTTTTTCGTGTTTTCATCAAAAATTCAAAATCTCTAATCCGACTAATTCACGTACGAGGAGCTCAGATTTGCAAACCGCGTTCAATTTGGAGTTTTCGTTTGGCCGCAACGGCCGATCAAAGTCTGAAAAATCAATTATTTTCTTAAATTTTCCAAAATCCTCATGGTGACTGACTAATTTTTTTGCTATTGAAGTTAGCTGAATTTTGTTAACGGCAATCAATTTCTTTCGTCTTTCTGATGAAAATAAAGTTAAATTCAATAGTCTACGATGATTTTTAAGAAAGTTGCATTTTTTAACAAAATTTCCAAGGGGGTTAGTCATGTCTTTTTTTCGTGTTTTCATCAAAAATTCAAAATCTCTGGTCCGACTAATTGACTTACGAGGAGCTCAGATTTGCAAACCGCGTTCAATTTGGAGTTTTCGTTTGGCCGCAACGGCCGATCAAAGTCTGAAAAATCAATTATTTTCTTAAATTTTCCAAAATCCTCATGGTGACTGACTAATTTTTTTGCTATTGAAGTTAGCTGAAATTTTTTAACTGCAATCAATTTCTCTCGTCTTTCTGATGAAAATAAAGTTAAATTCAATAGTCTACGATGATTTTTAAGAAAGTTGCATTTTTTAACAAAATTTCCAAGGGGGTTAGTCATGTCTTTTTTTCGTGTTTTCATCAAAAATTCAAAATCTCTGATCCGACTAATTGACTTACGAGGAGCTCAGATTTGCAAACCGCGTTCAATTTGGAGTTTTCGTTTGGCCGCAACGGCCGATCAAAGTCTGAAAAATCAATTATTTTCTTAAATTTTCCAAAATCCTCATGGTGACTGACTAATTTTTTTGCTATTGAAGTTAGCTGAATTTTGTTAACGGCAATCAATTTCTCTCGTCTTTCTGATGAAAATAAAGTTAAATTCAATAGTCTACGATGATTTTTAAGAAAGTTGCAGTTTTTAACAAAATTTCCAAGGGGGTTAGTCATGTCTTTATTTCGTGTTTTCATCAAAAATTCAAAATCTCTGATCCGACTAATTGACTTACGAGGAGCTCAGATTTGCAAACCGCGTTCAATTTGGAGTTTTCGTTTGGCCGCAACGGCCGATCAAAGTCTGAAAAATCAATTATTTTCTTAAATTTTCCAAAATCCTCATGGTGACTGACTAATTTTTTTGCTATTGAAGTTAGCTGAAATTTTTTAACTGCAATCAATTTCTCTCGTCTTTCTGATGAAAATAAAGTTAAATTCAATAGTCTACGATGATTTTTAAGAAAGTTGCATTTTTTAACAAAATTTCCAAGGGGGTTAGTCATGTCTTTTTTTCGTGTTTTCATCAAAAATTCAAAATCTCTGGTCCGACTAATTGACTTACGAGGAGCTCAGATTTGCAAACCGCGTTCAATTTGGAGTTTTCGTTTGGCCGCAACGGCCGATCAAAGTCTGAAAAATCAATTATTTTCTTAAATTTTCCAAAATCCTCATGGTGACTGACTAATTTTTTTGCTATTGAAGTTAGCTGAATTTTGTTAACGGCAATCAATTTCCCTCGTCTTTCTGATGAAAATAAAGTTAAATTCAATAGTCTACGATGATTTTAAGAAAGTTGCATTTTTTAACAAAATTTCCAAGGGGGTTAGTCATGTCTTTTTTTCGTGTTTTCATCAAAAATTCAAAATCTCTGATCCGACTAATTGACTTACGAGGAGCTAAGATTTGCAAACCGCGTTCAATTTGGAGTTTTCGTTTGGCCGCAACGGCCGATCAAAGTCTGAAAAATCAATTATTTTCTTAAATTTTCCAAAATCCTCATGGTGACTGACTAATTTTTTTGCTATTGAAGTTAGCTGAAATTTTTTAACTGCAATCAATTTCTCTCGTCTTTCTGATGAAAATAAAGTTAAATTCAATAGTCTACGATGATTTTTAAGAAAGTTGCATTTTTTAACAAAATTTCCAAGGGGGTTAGTCATGTCTTTTTTTCGTGTTTTCATCAAAAATTCAAAATCTCTGATCCGACTAATTGACTTACGAGGAGCTCAGATTTGCAAACCGCGTTCAATTTGGAGTTTTCGTTTGGCCGCAACGGCCGATCAAAGTCTGAAAAATCAATTATTTTCTTAAATTTTCCAAAATCCTCATGGTGACTGACTAATTTTTTTGCTATTGAAGTTAGCTGAATTTTGTTAACGGCAATCAATTTCTCTCGTCTTTCTGATGAAAATAAAGTTAAATTCAATAGTCTACGATGATTTTTAAGAAAGTTGCATTTTTTAACAAAATTTCCAAGGGGGTTAGTCATGTCTTTTTTTCGTGTTTTCATCAAAAATTAAAAATCTCTGATCCGACTAATTGACTTACGAGGAGCTCAGATTTGCAAACCGCGTTCAATTTGGAGTTTTCGTTTGGCCGCAACGGCCGATCAAAGTCTGAAAAATCAATTATTTTCTTAAATTTTCCAAAATCCTCATGGTGACTGACTAATTTTTTTGCTATTGAAGTTAGCTGAATTTTGTTAACGGCAATCAATTTCTCTCGTCTTTCTGATGAAAATAAAGTTAAATTCAATAGTCTACGATGATTTTTAAGAAAGTTGCATTTTTTAACAAAATTTCCAAGGGGGATAGTCATGTCTTTTTTTCGTGTTTTCATCAAAAATTCAAAATCTCTAATCCGACTAATTCACGTACGAGGAGCTCAGATTTGCAAACCGCGTTCAATTTGGAGTTTTCGTTTGGCCGCAACGGCCGATCAAAGTCTGAAAAATCAATTATTTTCTTAAATTTTCCAAAATCCTCATGGTGACTGACTAATTTTTTTGCTATTGAAGTTAGCTGAATTTTGTTAACGGCAATCAATTTCTCTCGTCTTTCTGATGAAAATAAAGTTAAATTCAATAGTCTACGATGATTTTTAAGAAAGTTGCATTTTTTAACAAAATTTCCAAGGGGGTTAGTCATGTCTTTTTTTCGTGTTTTCATCAAAAATTCAAAATCTCTGATCCGACTAATTGACTTACGAGGAGCTCAGATTTGCAAACCGCGTTCAATTTGGAGTTTTCGTTTGGCCGCAACGGCCGATCAAAGTCTGAAAAATCAATTATTTTCTTAAATTTTCCAAAATCCTCATGGTGACTGACTAATTTTTTTGCTATTGAAGTTAGCTGAATTTTGTTAACGGCAATCAATTTCTCTCGTCTTTCTGATGAAAATAAAGTTAAATTCAATAGTCTACGATGATTTTTAAGAAAGTTGCATTTTTTAACAAAATTTCCAGTCCAGTCATGTCTTTTTTTCGTGTTTTCATCAAAAATTCAAAATCTCTAATCCGACTAATTCACGTACGAGGAGCTCAGATTTGCAAACCGCGTTCAATTTGGAGTTTTCGTTTGGCCGCAACGGCCGATCAAAGTCTGAAAAATCAATTATTTTCTTAAATTTTCCAAAATCCTCATGGTGACTGACTAATTTTTTTGCTATTGAAGTTAGCTGAATTTTGTTAACGGCAATCAATTTCTCTCGTCTTTCTGATGAAAATAAAGTTAAATTCAATAGTCTACGATGATTTTTAAGAAAGTTGCATTTTTTAACAAAATTTCCAAGGGGGTTAGTCATGTCTTTTTTTCGTGTTTTCATCAAAAATTCAAAACCTCTGATCCGACTTATTGACTTACGAGGAGCTCAGATTTGCAAACCGCGTTCAATTTGGAGTTTTCGTTTGGCCGCAACGGCCGATCAAAGTCTGAAAAATCAATTATTTTCTTAAATTTTCCAAAATCCTCATGGTGACTGACTAATTTTTTTGCTATTGAAGTTAGCTGAAATTTTTTAACTGCAATCAATTTCTCTCGTCTTTCTGATGAAAATAAAGTTAAATTCAATAGTCTACGATGATTTTTAAGAAAGTTGCATTTTTTAACAAAATTTCCAAGGGGGTTAGTCATGTCTTTTTTTCGTGTTTTCATCAAAAATTCAAAATCTCTGATCCGACTAATTGACTTACGAGGAGCTCAGATTTGCAAACCGCGTTCAATTTGGAGTTTTCGTTTGGCCGCAACGGCCGATCAAAGTCTGAAAAATCAATTATTTTCTTAAATTTTCCAAAATCCTCATGGTGACTGACTAATTTTTTTGCTATTGAAGTTAGCTGAATTTTGTTAACGGCAATCAATTTCTCTCGTCTTTCTGATGAAAATAAAGTTAAATTCAATAGTCTACGATGATTTTTAAGAAAGTTGCATTTTTTAACAAAATTTCCAAGGGGGTTAGTCATGTCTTTTTTTCGTGTTTTCATCAAAAATTCAAAATCTCTGATCCGACTAATTGACTTACGAGGAGCTCAGATTTGCAAACCGCGTTCAATTTGGAGTTTTCGTTTGGCCGCAACGGCCGATCAAAGTCTGAAAAATCAATTATTTTCTTAAATTTTCCAAAATCCTCATGGTGACTGACTAATTTTTTTGCTATTGAAGTTAGCTGAATTTTGTTAACGGCAATCAATTTCTCTCGTCTTTCTGATGAAAATAAAGTTAAATTCAATAGTCTACGATGATTTTTAAGAAAGTTGCATTTTTTAACAAAATTTCCAAGGGGGTTAGTCATGTCTTTTTTTCGTGTTTTCATCAAAAATTCAAAATCTCTAATCCGACTAATTCACGTACGAGGAGCTCAGATTTGCAAACCGCGTTCAATTTGGAGTTTTCGTTTGGCCGCAACGGCCGATCAAAGTCTGAAAAATCAATTATTTTCTTAAATTTTCCAAAATCCTCATGGTGACTGACTAATTTTTTTGCTATTGAAGTTAGCTGAATTTTGTTAACGGCAATCAATTTCTCTCGTCTTTCTGATGAAAATAAAGTTAAATTCAATAGTCTACGATGATTTTTAAGAAAGTTGCATTTTTTAACAAAATTTCCAAGGGGGTTAGTCATGTCTTTTTTTCGTGTTTTCATCAAAATTCAAAATCTCTGATCCGACTAATTGACTTACGAGGAGCTCAGATTTGCAAACCGCGTTCAATTTGGAGTTTTCGTTTGGCCGCAACGGCCGATCAAAGTCTGAAAAATCAATTATTTTCTTAAATTTTCCAAAATCCTCATGGTGACTGACTAATTTTTTTGCTATTGAAGTTAGCTGAATTTTGTTAACGGCAATCAATTTCTCTCGTCTTTCTGATGAAAATAAAGTTAAATTCAATAGTCTACGATGATTTTTAAGAAAGTTGCATTTTTTAACAAAATTTCCAAGGGGGTTAGTCATGTCTTTTTTTCGTGTTTTCATCAAAAATTCAAAATCTCTGATCCGACTAATTGACTTACGAGGAGCTCAGATTTGCAAACCGCGTTCAATTTGGAGTTTTCGTTTGGCCGCAACGGCCGATCAAAGTCTGAAAAATCAATTATTTTCTTAAATTTTCCAAAATCCTCATGGTGACTGACTAATTTTTTTGCTATTGAAGTTAGCTGAATTTTGTTAACGGCAATCAATTTCTCTCGTCTTTCTGATGAAAATAAAGTTAAATTCAATAGTCTACGATGATTTTTAAGAAAGTTGCATTTTTTAACAAAATTTCCAAGGGGGTTAGTCATGTCTTTTTTTCGTGTTTTCATCAAAAATTCAAAACCTCTGATCCGACTTATTGACTTACGAGGAGCTCAGATTTGCAAACCGCGTTCAATTTGGAGTTTTCGTTTGGCCGCAACGGCCGATCAAAGTCTGAAAAATCAATTATTTTCTTAAATTTTCCAAAATCCTCATGGTGACTGACTAATTTTTTTGCTATTGAAGTTAGCTGAATTTTGTTAACGGCAATCAATTTCTCTCGTCTTTCTGATGAAAATAAAGTTAAATTCAATAGTCTACGATGATTTTTAAGAAAGTTGCATTTTTTAACAAAATTTCCAAGGGGGTTAGTCATGTCTTTTTTTCGTGTTTTCATCAAAAATTCAAAATCTCTGATCCGACTAATTGACTTACGAGGAGCTCAGATTTGCAAACCGCGTTCAATTTGGAGTTTTCGTTTGGCCGCAACGGCCGATCAAAGTCTGAAAAATCAATTATTTTCTTAAATTTTCCAAAATCCTCATGGTGACTGACTAATTTTTTTGCTATTGAAGTTAGCTGAATTTTGTTAACGGCAATCAATTTCTCTCGTCTTTCTGATGAAAATAAAGTTAAATTCAATAGTCTACGATGATTTTTAAGAAAGTTGCATTTTTTAACAAAAATTCCAAGGGGGTTAGTCATGTCTTTTTTTCGTGTTTTCTTTAAAAATTCAAAATCTCTAATCCGTCTAATTCACGTACGAGGAGCTCAGATTTGCAAACCGCGTTCAATTTGGAGTTTTCGTTTGGCCGCAACGGCCGATCAAAGTCTGAAAAATCAATTATTTTCTTAAATTTTCCAAAATCCTCATGGTGACTGACTAATTTTTTTGCTATTGAAGTTAGCTGAATTTTGTTAACGGCAATCAATTTCTCTCGTCTTTCTGATGAAAATAAAGTTAAATTCAATAGTCTACGATGATTTTTAAGAAAGTTGCATTTTTTAACAAAATTTCCAAGGGGGTTAGTCATGTCTTTTTTTCGTGTTTTCATCAAAAATTCAAAATCTCTAATCCGACTAATTCACGTACGAGGAGCTCAGATTTGCAAACCGCGTTCAATTTGGAGTTTTCGTTTGGCCGCAACGGCCGATCAAAGTCTGAAAAATCAATTATTTTCTTAAATTTTCCAAAATCCTCATGGTGACTGACTAATTTTTTTGCTATTGAAGTTAGCTGAATTTTGTTAACGGCAATCAATTTCTCTCGTCTTTCTGATGAAAATAAAGTTAAATTCAATAGTCTACGATGATTTTTAAGAAAGTTGCATTTTTTAACAAAATTTCCAAGGGGGTTAGTCATGTCTTTTTTTCGTGTTTTCATCAAAAATTCAAAATCTCTGATCCGACTTATTGACTTACGAGGAGCTCAGATTTGCAAACCGCGTTCAATTTGGAGTTTTCGTTTGGCCGCAACGGCCGATCAAAGTCTGAAAAATCAATTATTTTCTTAAATTTTCCAAAATCCTCATGGTGACTGACTAATTTTTTGCTATTGAAGTTAGCTGAAATTTTTTAACTGCAATCAATTTCTCTCGTCTTTCTGATGAAAATAAAGTTAAATTCAATAGTCTACGATGATTTTTAAGAAAGTTGCATTTTTTAACAAAATTTCCAAGGGGGTTAGTCATGTCTTTTTTTCGTGTTTTCATCAAAAATTCAAAATCTCTGATCCGACTAATTGACTTACGAGGAGCTCAGATTTGCAAACCGCGTTCAATTTGGAGTTTTCGTTTGGCCGCAACGGCCGATCAAAGTCTGAAAAATCAATTATTTTCTTAAATTTTCCAAAATCCTCATGGTGACTGACTAATTTTTTTGCTATTGAAGTTAGCTGAATTTTGTTAACGGCAATCAATTTCTCTCGTCTTTCTGATGAAAATAAAGTTAAATTCAATAGTCTACGATGATTTTTAAGAAAGTTGCATTTTTAACAAAATTTCCAAGGGGGTTAGTCATGTCTTTTTTTCGTGTTTTCATCAAAAATTAAAAATCTCCAATCCGACTAATTAACGTACAAGGAGCTCAGATTTGCAAACCGCGTTCAATTTGGAGTTTTCGTTTGGCCGCTACGGCCGATCAAAGTCTGAAAAATCAATTATTTTCTTAAATTTTCCAAAATCCTCATGGTGACTGACTAATTTTTTTGCTATTGAAGTTAGCTGAATTTTGTTAACGGCAATCAATTTCTCTCGTCTTTCTGATGAAAATAAAGTTAAATTCAATAGTCTACGATGATTTTTAAGAAGTTGCATTTTTTAACAAAATTTCCAAGGGGGTTAGTCATGTCTTTTTTTCGTGTTTTCATCAAAAATTCAAAATCTCTGATCCGACTTATTGACTTACGAGGAGCTCAGATTTGCAAACCGCGTTCAATTTGGAGTTTTCGTTTGGCCGCAACGGCCGATCAAAGTCTGAAAAATCAATTATTTTCTTAAATTTTCCAAAATCCTCATGGTGACTGACTAATTTTTTTGCTATTGAAGTTAGCTGAAATTTTTTAACTGCAATCAATTTCTCTCGTCTTTTTGATGAAAATAAAGTTAAATTCAATAGTCTACGATGATTTTTAAGAAAGTTGCATTTTTTAACAAAATTTCCAAGGGGGTTAGTCATGTCTTTTTTTCGTGTTTTCATCAAAAATTCAAAATCTCTGATCCGACTAATTGACTTACGAGGAGCTCAGATTTGCAAACCGCGTTTAATTTGGAGTTTTCGTTTGGCCGCAACGGCCGATCAAAGTCTGAAAAATCAATTATTTTCTTAAATTTTCCAAAATCCTCATGGTGACTGACTAATTTTTTTGCTATTGAAGTTAGCTGAATTTTGTTAACGGCAATCAATTTCTCTCGTCTTTCTGATGAAAATAAAGTTAAATTCAATAGTCTACGATGATTTTTAAGAAAGTTGCATTTTTTAACAAAATTTCCAAGGGGGTTAGTCATGTCTTTTTTTCGTGTTTTCATCAAAAATTCAAAATCTCCGATCCGACTAATTGACTTACGAGGAGCTCAGATTTGCAAACCGCGTTTAATTTGGAGTTTTCGTTTGGCCGCAACGGCCGATCAAAGTCTGAAAAATCAATTATTTTCTTAAATTTTCCAAAATCCTCATGGTGACTGACTATTTTTTTGCTATTGAAGTTAGCTGAAATTTTTTAACGGCAATCAATTTCTCTCGTCTTTCTGATGAAAATAAAGTTAAATTCAATAGTCTACGATGATTTTTAAGAAAGTTGCATTTTTTAACAAAATTTCCAAGGGGGTTAGTCATGTCTTTTTTTCGTGTTTTCATCAAAAATTTAAAATCTCTGATCCGACTAATTGACTTACGAGGAGCTAAGATTTGCAAACCGCGTTCAATTTGGAGTTTTCGTTTGGCCGCAACGGCCGATCAAAGTCTGAAAAATCAATTATTTTCTTAAATTTTCCAAAATCCTCATGGTGACTGACTAATTTTTTTGCTATTGAAGTTAGCTGAAATTTTTTAACTGCAATCAATTTCTCTCGTCTTTCTGATGAAAATAAAGTTAAATTCAATAGTCTACGATGATTTTTAAGAAAGTTGCATTTTTTAACAAAATTTCCAAGGGGGTTAGTCATGTCTTTTTTTCGTGTTTTCATCAAAAATTCAAAATCTCTGCTCCGACTAATTGACTTACGAGGAGATCAGATTTGCAAACCGCGTTCAATTTGGAGTTTTCGTTTGGCCGCAACGGCCGATCAAAGTCTGAAAAATGAATTATTTTCTTAAATTTTCCAAAATCCTCATGGTGACTGACTAATTTTTTTGCTATTGAAGTTAGCTGAAATTTTTTAACGGCAATCAATTTCTCTCGTCTTTCTGATGAAAATAAAGTTAAATTCAATAGTCTACGATGATTTTTAAGAAAGTTGCATTTTTTAACAAAATTTCCAAGGGGGTTAGTCATGTCTTTTTTTCGTGTTTTCATCAAAAATTCAAAATCTCTAATCCGACTAATTCACGTACGAGGAGCTCAGATTTGCAAACCGCGTTCAATTTGGAGTTTTCGTTTGGCCGCAACGGCCGATCAAAGTCTGAAAAATCAATTATTTTCTTAAATTTTCCAAAATCCTCATGGTGACTGACTAATTTTTTTGCTATTGAAGTTAGCTGAATTTTGTTAACGGCAATCAATTTCTTTCGTCTTTCTGATGAAAATAAAGTTAAATTCAATAGTCTACGATGATTTTTAAGAAAGTTGCATTTTTTAACAAAATTTCCAAGGGGGTTAGTCATGTCTTTTTTTCGTGTTTTCATCAAAAATTCAAAATCTCTGGTCCGACTAATTGACTTACGAGGAGCTCAGATTTGCAAACCGCGTTCAATTTGGAGTTTTCGTTTGGCCGCAACGGCCGATCAAAGTCTGAAAAATCAATTATTTTCTTAAATTTTCCAAAATCCTCATGGTGACTGACTAATTTTTTTGCTATTGAAGTTAGCTGAAATTTTTTAACTGCAATCAATTTCTCTCGTCTTTCTGATGAAAATAAAGTTAAATTCAATAGTCTACGATGATTTTTAAGAAAGTTGCATTTTTTAACAAAATTTCCAAGGGGGTTAGTCATGTCTTTTTTTCGTGTTTTCATCAAAAATTCAAAATCTCTGATCCGACTAATTGACTTACGAGGAGCTCAGATTTGCAAACCGCGTTCAATTTGGAGTTTTCGTTTGGCCGCAACGGCCGATCAAAGTCTGAAAAATCAATTATTTTCTTAAATTTTCCAAAATCCTCATGGTGACTGACTAATTTTTTTGCTATTGAAGTTAGCTGAATTTTGTTAACGGCAATCAATTTCTCTCGTCTTTCTGATGAAAATAAAGTTAAATTCAATAGTCTACGATGATTTTTAAGAAAGTTGCAGTTTTTAACAAAATTTCCAAGGGGGTTAGTCATGTCTTTTTTTCGTGTTTTCATCAAAAATTCAAAATCTCTGATCCGACTAATTGACTTACGAGGAGCTCAGATTTGCAAACCGCGTTCAATTTGGAGTTTTCGTTTGGCCGCAACGGCCGATCAAAGTCTGAAAAATCAATTATTTTCTTAAATTTTCCAAAATCCTCATGGTGACTGACTAATTTTTTTGCTATTGAAGTTAGCTGAAATTTTTTAACTGCAATCAATTTCTCTCGTCTTTCTGATGAAAATAAAGTTAAATTCAATAGTCTACGATGATTTTTAAGAAAGTTGCATTTTTTAACAAAATT
Source organism: Ocypus olens (assembly GCA_910593695.2). NCBI lineage: Eukaryota > Metazoa > Arthropoda > Insecta > Coleoptera > Staphylinidae > Ocypus > Ocypus olens. The sequence continues at coordinate 4,714,766 of OU343061.1, forward strand.
TCCAAGGGGGTTAGTCATGTCTTTTTTTCGTGTTTTCATCAAAAATTCAAAATCTCTGGTCCGACTAATTGACTTACGAGGAGCTCAGATTTGCAAACCGCGTTCAATTTGGAGTTTTCGTTTGGCCGCAACGGCCGATCAAAGTCTGAAAAATCAATTATTTTCTTAAATTTTCCAAAATCCTCATGGTGACTGACTAATTTTTTTGCTATTGAAGTTAGCTGAATTTTGTTAACGGCAATCAATTTCTCTCGTCTTTCTGATGAAAATAAAGTTAAATTCAATAGTCTACGATGATTTTTAAGAAAGTTGCATTTTTTAACAAAATTTCCAAGGGGGTTAGTCATGTCTTTTTTTCGTGTTTTCATCAAAAATTCAAAATCTCTGATCCGACTAATTGACTTACGAGGAGCTAAGATTTGCAAACCGCGTTCAATTTGGAGTTTTCGTTTGGCCGCAACGGCCGATCAAAGTCTGAAAAATCAATTATTTTCTTAAATTTTCCAAAATCCTCATGGTGACTGACTAATTTTTTTGCTATTGAAGTTAGCTGAAATTTTTTAACTGCAATCAATTTCTCTCGTCTTTCTGATGAAAATAAAGTTAAATTCAATAGTCTACGATGATTTTTAAGAAAGTTGCATTTTTTAACAAAATTTCCAAGGGGGTTAGTCATGTCTTTTTTTCGTGTTTTCATCAAAAATTCAAAATCTCTGATCCGACTAATTGACTTACGAGGAGCTCAGATTTGCAAACCGCGTTCAATTTGGAGTTTTCGTTTGGCCGCAACGGCCGATCAAAGTCTGAAAAATCAATTATTTTCTTAAATTTTCCAAAATCCTCATGGTGACTGACTAATTTTTTTGCTATTGAAGTTAGCTGAATTTTGTTAACGGCAATCAATTTCTCTCGTCTTTCTGATGAAAATAAAGTTAAATTCAATAGTCTACGATGATTTTTAAGAAAGTTGCATTTTTTAACAAAATTTCCAAGGGGGTTAGTCATGTCTTTTTTTCGTGTTTTCATCAAAAATTAAAAATCTCTGATCCGACTAATTGACTTACGAGGAGCTCAGATTTGCAAACCGCGTTCAATTTGGAGTTTTCGTTTGGCCGCAACGGCCGATCAAAGTCTGAAAAATCAATTATTTTCTTAAATTTTCCAAAATCCTCATGGTGACTGACTAATTTTTTTGCTATTGAAGTTAGCTGAATTTTGTTAACGGCAATCAATTTCTCTCGTCTTTCTGATGAAAATAAAGTTAAATTCAATAGTCTACGATGATTTTTAAGAAAGTTGCATTTTTTAACAAAATTTCCAAGGGGGATAGTCATGTCTTTTTTTCGTGTTTTCATCAAAAATTCAAAATCTCTAATCCGACTAATTGACTTACGAGGAGCTCAGATTTGCAAACCGCGTTCAATTTGGAGTTTTCGTTTGGCCGCAACGGCCGATCAAAGTCTGAAAAATCAATTATTTTCTTAAATTTTCCAAAATCCTCATGGTGACTGACTAATTTTTTTGCTATTGAAGTTAGCTGAATTTTGTTAACGGCAATCAATTTCTCTCGTCTTTCTGATGAAAATAAAGTTAAATTCAATAGTCTACGATGATTTTTAAGAAAGTTGCATTTTTTAACAAAATTTCCAAGGGGGTTAGTCATGTCTTTTTTTCGTGTTTTCATCAAAAATTCAAAACCTCTGATCCGACTTATTGACTTACGAGGAGCTCAGATTTGCAAACCGCGTTCAATTTGGAGTTTTCGTTTGGCCGCAACGGCCGATCAAAGTCTGAAAAATCAATTATTTTCTTAAATTTTCCAAAATCCTCATGGTGACTGACTAATTTTTTTGCTATTGAAGTTAGCTGAATTTTGTTAACGGCAATCAATTTCTCTCGTCTTTCTGATGAAAATAAAGTTAAATTCAATAGTCTACGATGATTTTTAAGAAAGTTGCATTTTTTAACAAAATTTCCAAGGGGGTTAGTCATGTCTTTTTTTCGTGTTTTCATCAAAAATTAAAAATCTCTGATCCGACTAATTGACTTACGAGGAGCTCAGATTTGCAAACCGCGTTCAATTTGGAGTTTTCGTTTGGCCGCAACGGCCGATCAAAGTCTGAAAAATCAATTATTTTCTTAAATTTTCCAAAATCCTCATGGTGACTGACTAATTTTTTTGCTATTGAAGTTAGCTGAATTTTGTTAACGGCAATCAATTTCTCTCGTCTTTCTGATGAAAATAAAGTTAAATTCAATAGTCTACGATGATTTTTAAGAAAGTTGCATTTTTTAACAAAATTTCCAAGGGGGATAGTCATGTCTTTTTTTCGTGTTTTCATCAAAAATTCAAAATCTCTAATCCGACTAATTGACGTACGAGGAGCTCAGATTTGCAAACCGCGTTCAATTTGGAGTTTTCGTTTGGCCGCAACGGCCGATCAAAGTCTGAAAAATCAATTATTTTCTTAAATTTTCCAAAATCCTCATGGTGACTGACTAATTTTTTTGCTATTGAAGTTAGCTGAATTTTGTTAACGGCAATCAATTTCTCTCGTCTTTCTGATGAAAATAAAGTTAAATTCAATAGTCTACGATGATTTTTAAGAAAGTTGCATTTTTTAACAAAATTTCCAAGGGGGTTAGTCATGTCTTTTTTTCGTGTTTTCATCAAAAATTCAAAACCTCTGATCCGACTTATTGACTTACGAGGAGCTCAGATTTGCAAACCGCGTTCAATTTGGAGTTTTCGTTTGGCCGCAACGGCCGATCAAAGTCTGAAAAATCAATTATTTTCTTAAATTTTCCAAAATCCTCATGGTGACTGACTAATTTTTTTGCTATTGAAGTTAGCTGAAATTTTTTAACTGCAATCAATTTCTCTCGTCTTTCTGATGAAAATAAAGTTAAATTCAATAGTCTACGATGATTTTTAAGAAAGTTGCATTTTTTAACAAAATTTCCAAGGGGGTTAGTCATGTCTTTTTTTCGTGTTTTCATCAAAAATTCAAAATCTCTGATCCGACTAATTGACTTACGAGGAGCTCAGATTTGCAAACCGCGTTCAATTTGGAGTTTTCGTTTGGCCGCAACGGCCGATCAAAGTCTGAAAAATCAATTATTTTCTTAAATTTTCCAAAATCCTCATGGTGACTGACTAATTTTTTTGCTATTGAAGTTAGCTGAATTTTGTTAACGGCAATCAATTTCTCTCGTCTTTCTGATGAAAATAAAGTTAAATTCAATAGTTTACGATGATTTTTAAGAAAGTTGCATTTTTTAACAAAATTTCCAAGGGGGATAGTCATGTCTTTTTTTCGTGTTTTCATCAAAAATTCAAAATCTCTAATCCGACTAATTGACTTACGAGGAGCTCAGATTTGCAAACCGCGTTCAATTTGGAGTTTTCGTTTGGCCGCAACGGCCGATCAAAGTCTGAAAAATCAATTATTTTCTTAAATTTTCCAAAATCCTCATGGTGACTGACTAATTTTTTTGCTATTGAAGTTAGCTGAATTTTGTTAACGGCAATCAATTTCTCTCGTCTTTCTGATGAAAATAAAGTTAAATTCAATAGTCTACGATGATTTTTAAGAAAGTTGCATTTTTTAACAAAATTTCCAAGGGGGTTAGTCATGTCTTTTTTTCGTGTTTTCATCAAAAATTCAAAATCTCTAATCCGACTAATTGACTTACGAGGAGCTCAGATTTGCAAACCGCGTTCAATTTGGAGTTTTCGTTTGGCCGCAACGGCCGATCAAAGTCTGAAAAATCAATTATTTTCTTAAATTTTCCAAAATCCTCATGGTGACTGACTAATTTTTTTGCTATTGAAGTTAGCTGAATTTTGTTAACGGCAATCAATTTCTCTCGTCTTTCTGATGAAAATAAAGTTAAATTCAATAGTCTACGATGATTTTTAAGAAAGTTGCATTTTTTAACAAAATTTCCAAGGGGGTTAGTCATGTCTTTTTTTCGTGTTTTCATCAAAAATTCAAAACCTCTGATCCGACTTATTGACTTACGAGGAGCTCAGATTTGCAAACCGCGTTCAATTTGGAGTTTTCGTTTGGCCGCAACGGCCGATCAAAGTCTGAAAAATCAATTATTTTCTTAAATTTTCCAAAATCCTCATGGTGACTGACTAATTTTTTTGCTATTGAAGTTAGCTGAATTTTGTTAACGGCAATCAATTTCTCTCGTCTTTCTGATGAAAATAAAGTTAAATTCAATAGTCTACGATGATTTTTAAGAAAGTTGCATTTTTTAACAAAATTTCCAAGGGGGTTAGTCATGTCTTTTTTTCGTGTTTTCATCAAAAATTCAAAATCTCTGATCCGACTAATTGACTTACGAGGAGCTCAGATTTGCAAACCGCGTTCAATTTGGAGTTTTCGTTTGGCCGCAACGGCCGATCAAAGTCTGAAAAATCAATTATTTTCTTAAATTTTCCAAAATCCTCATGGTGACTGACTAATTTTTTTGCTATTGAAGTTAGCTGAATTTTGTTAACGGCAATCAATTTCTCTCGTCTTTCTGATGAAAATAAAGTTAAATTCAATAGTCTACGATGATTTTTAAGAAAGTTGCATTTTTTAACAAAATTTCCAAGGGGTTAGTCATGTCTTTTTTTCGTGTTTTCATCAAAAATTCAAAACCTCTGATCCGACTTATTGACTTACGAGGAGCTCAGATTTGCAAACCGCGTTCAATTTGGAGTTTTCGTTTGGCCGCAACGGCCGATCAAAGTCTGAAAAATCAATTATTTTCTTAAATTTTCCAAAATCCTCATGGTGACTGACTAATTTTTTTGCTATTGAAGTTAGCTGAATTTTGTTAACGGCAATCAATTTCTCTCGTCTTTCTGATGAAAATAAAGTTAAATTCAATAGTCTACGATGATTTTTAAGAAAGTTGCATTTTTTAACAAAATTTCCAAGGGGGTTAGTCATGTCTTTTTTTCGTGTTTTCATCAAAAATTCAAAATCTCTGATCCGACTAATTGACTTACGAGGAGCTCAGATTTGCAAACCGCGTTCAATTTGGAGTTTTCGTTTGGCCGCAACGGCCGATCAAAGTCTGAAAAATCAATTATTTTCTTAAATTTTCCAAAATCCTCATGGTGACTGACTAATTTTTTTGCTATTGAAGTTAGCTGAATTTTGTTAACGGCAATCAATTTCTCTCGTCTTTCTGATGAAAATAAAGTTAAATTCAATAGTCTACGATGATTTTTAAGAAAGTTGCATTTTTTAACAAAAATTCCAAGGGGGTTAGTCATGTCTTTTTTTCGTGTTTTCTTTAAAAATTCAAAATCTCTAATCCGTCTAATTCACGTACGAGGAGCTCAGATTTGCAAACCGCGTTCAATTTGGAGTTTTCGTTTGGCCGCAACGGCCGATCAAAGTCTGAAAAATCAATTATTTTCTTAAATTTTCCAAAATCCTCATGGTGACTGACTAATTTTTTTGCTATTGAAGTTAGCTGAATTTTGTTAACGGCAATCAATTTCTCTCGTCTTTCTGATGAAAATAAAGTTAAATTCAATAGTCTACGATGATTTTTAAGAAAGTTGCATTTTTTAACAAAATTTCCAAGGGGTTAGTCATGTCTTTTTTTCGTGTTTTCGTCAAAAATTCAAAATCTCTGATCCGACTAATTGACTTACGAGGAGCTCAGATTTGCAAACCGCGTTCAATTTGGAGTTTTCGTTTGGCCGCAACGGCCGATCAAAGTCTGAAAAATCAATTATTTTCTTAAATTTTCCAAAATCCTCATGGTGACTGACTAATTTTTTTGCTATTGAAGTTAGCTGAATTTTGTTAACGGCAATCAATTTCTCTCGTCTTTCTGATGAAAATAAAGTTAAATTCAATAGTCTACGATGATTTTTAAGAAAGTTGCATTTTTTAACAAAATTTCCAAGGGGGTTAGTCATGTCTTTTTTTCGTGTTTTCATCAAAAATTCAAAATCTCTAATCCGACTAATTCACGTACGAGGAGCTCAGATTTGCAAACCGCGTTCAATTTGGAGTTTTCGTTTGGCCGCTACGGCCGATCAAAGTCTGAAAAATCAATTATTTTCTTAAATTTTCCAAAATCCTCATGGTGACTGACTAATTTTTTTGCTATTGAAGTTAGCTGAATTTTGTTAACGGCAATCATTTTCTCTCGTCTTTCTGATGAAAATAAAGTTAAATTCAATAGTCTACGATGATTTTTAAGAAAGTTGCATTTTTAACAAAATTTCCAAGGGGGTTAGTCATGTCTTTTTTTCGTGTTTTCATCAAAAATTAAAAATCTCTGATCCGACTTATTGACTTACGATGAGCTCAGATTTGCAAACCGCGTTCAATTTGGAGTTTTCGTTTGGCCGCAACGGCCGATCAAAGTCTGAAAAATCAATTATTTTCTTAAATTTTCCAAAATCCTCATGGTGACTGACTAATTTTTTTGCTATTGAAGTTAGCTGAAATTTTTTAACTGCAATCAATTTCTCTCGTCTTTCTGATGAAAATAAAGTTAAATTCAATAGTCTACGATGATTTTTAAGAAAGTTGCATTTTTTAACAAAATTTCCAAGGGGGTTAGTCATGTCTTTTTTTCGTGTTTTCATCAAAAATTCAAAATCTCTGATCCGACTAATTGACTTACGAGGAGCTCAGATTTGCAAACCGCGTTCAATTTGGAGTTTTCGTTTGGCCGCAACGGCCGATCAAAGTCTGAAAAATCAATTATTTTCTTAAATTTTCCAAAATCCTCATGGTGACTGACTAATTTTTTTGCTATTGAAGTTAGCTGAATTTTGTTAACGGCAATCAATTTCTCTCGTCTTTCTGATGAAAATAAAGTTAAATTCAATAGTCTACGATGATTTTTAAGAAAGTTGCATTTTTTAACAAAATTTCCAAGGGGGTTAGTCATGTCTTTTTTTCGTGTTTTCATCAAAAATTCAAAACCTCTGATCCGACTTATTGACTTACGAGGAGCTCAGATTTGCAAACCGCGTTCAATTTGGAGTTTTCGTTTGGCCGCAACGGCCGATCAAAGTCTGAAAAATCAATTATTTTCTTAAATTTTCCAAAATCCTCATGGTGACTGACTAATTTTTTTGCTATTGAAGTTAGCTGAAATTTTTTAACTGCAATCAATTTCTCTCGTCTTTCTGATGAAAATAAAGTTAAATTCAATAGTCTACGATGATTTTTAAGAAAGTTGCATTTTTTAACAAAATTTCCAAGGGGGTTAGTCATGTCTTTTTTTCGTGTTTTCATCAAAAATTCAAAATCTCTGATCCGACTAATTGACTTACGAGGAGCTCAGATTTGCAAACCGCGTTCAATTTGGAGTTTTCGTTTGGCCGCAACGGCCGATCAAAGTCTGAAAAATCAATTATTTTCTTAAATTTTCCAAAATCCTCATGGTGACTGACTAATTTTTTTGCTATTGAAGTTAGCTGAATTTTGTTAACGGCAATCAATTTCTCTCGTCTTTCTGATGAAAATAAAGTTAAATTCAATAGTTTACGATGATTTTTAAGAAAGTTGCATTTTTTAACAAAATTTCCAAGGGGGATAGTCATGTCTTTTTTTCGTGTTTTCATCAAAAATTCAAAATCTCTAATCCGACTAATTGACTTACGAGGAGCTCAGATTTGCAAACCGCGTTCAATTTGGAGTTTTCGTTTGGCCGCAACGGCCGATCAAAGTCTGAAAAATCAATTATTTTCTTAAATTTTCCAAAATCCTCATGGTGACTGACTAATTTTTTTGCTATTGAAGTTAGCTGAATTTTGTTAACGGCAATCAATTTCTCTCGTCTTTCTGATGAAAATAAAGTTAAATTCAATAGTCTACGATGATTTTTAAGAAAGTTGCATTTTTTAACAAAATTTCCAAGGGGGATAGTCATGTCTTTTTTTCGTGTTTTCATCAAAAATTCAAAATCTCTAATCCGACTAATTGACTTACGAGGAGCTCAGATTTGCAAACCGCGTTCAATTTGGAGTTTTCGTTTGGCCGCAACGGCCGATCAAAGTCTGAAAAATCAATTATTTTCTTAAATTTTCCAAAATCCTCATGGTGACTGACTAATTTTTTTGCTATTGAAGTTAGCTGAATTTTGTTAACGGCAATCAATTTCTCTCGTCTTTCTGATGAAAATAAAGTTAAATTCAATAGTCTACGATGATTTTTAAGAAAGTTGCATTTTTTAACAAAATTTCCAAGGGGGTTAGTCATGTCTTTTTTTCGTGTTTTCATCAAAAATTCAAAACCTCTGATCCGACTTATTGACTTACGAGGAGCTCAGATTTGCAAACCGCGTTCAATTTGGAGTTTTCGTTTGGCCGCAACGGCCGATCAAAGTCTGAAAAATCAATTATTTTCTTAAATTTTCCAAAATCCTCATGGTGACTGACTAATTTTTTTGCTATTGAAGTTAGCTGAATTTTGTTAACGGCAATCAATTTCTCTCGTCTTTCTGATGAAAATAAAGTTAAATTCAATAGTCTACGATGATTTTTAAGAAAGTTGCATTTTTTAACAAAATTTCCAAGGGGGTTAGTCATGTCTTTTTTTCGTGTTTTCATCAAAAATTCAAAATCTCTGATCCGACTAATTGACTTACGAGGAGCTCAGATTGCAAACCGCGTTCAATTTGGAGTTTTCGTTTGGCCGCAACGGCCGATCAAAGTCTGAAAAATCAATTATTTTCTTAAATTTTCCAAAATCCTCATGGTGACTGACTAATTTTTTTGCTATTGAAGTTAGCTGAATTTTGTTAACGGCAATCAATTTCTCTCGTCTTTCTGATGAAAATAAAGTTAAATTCAATAGTCTACGATGATTTTTAAGAAAGTTGCATTTTTTAACAAAATTTCCAAGGGGGTTAGTCATGTCTTTTTTTCGTGTTTTCATCAAAAATTCAAAACCTCTGATCCGACTTATTGACTTACGAGGAGCTCAGATTTGCAAACCGCGTTCAATTTGGAGTTTTCGTTTGGCCGCAACGGCCGATCAAAGTCTGAAAAATCAATTATTTTCTTAAATTTTCCAAAATCCTCATGGTGACTGACTAATTTTTTTGCTATTGAAGTTAGCTGAATTTTGTTAACGGCAATCAATTTCTCTCGTCTTTCTGATGAAAATAAAGTTAAATTCAATAGTCTACGATGATTTTTAAGAAAGTTGCATTTTTTAACAAAATTTCCAAGGGGGTTAGTCATGTCTTTTTTTCGTGTTTTCATCAAAAATTCAAAATCTCTGATCCGACTAATTGACTTACGAGGAGCTCAGATTTGCAAACCGCGTTCAATTTGGAGTTTTCGTTTGGCCGCAACGGCCGATCAAAGTCTGAAAAATCAATTATTTTCTTAAATTTTCCAAAATCCTCATGGTGACTGACTAATTTTTTTGCTATTGAAGTTAGCTGAATTTTGTTAACGGCAATCAATTTCTCTCGTCTTTCTGATGAAAATAAAGTTAAATTCAATAGTCTACGATGATTTTTAAGAAAGTTGCATTTTTTAACAAAAATTCCAAGGGGGTTAGTCATGTCTTTTTTTCGTGTTTTCTTTAAAAATTCAAAATCTCTAATCCGTCTAATTCACGTACGAGGAGCTCAGATTTGCAAACCGCGTTCAATTTGGAGTTTTCGTTTGGCCGCAACGGCCGATCAAAGTCTGAAAAATCAATTATTTTCTTAAATTTTCCAAAATCCTCATGGTGACTGACTAATTTTTTTGCTATTGAAGTTAGCTGAATTTTGTTAACGGCAATCAATTTCTCTCGTCTTTCTGATGAAAATAAAGTTAAATTCAATAGTCTACGATGATTTTTAAGAAAGTTGCATTTTTTAACAAAATTTCCAAGGGGGTTAGTCATGTCTTTTTTTCGTGTTTTCGTCAAAAATTCAAAATCTCTGATCCGACTAATTGACTTACGAGGAGCTCAGATTTGCAAACCGCGTTCAATTTGGAGTTTTCGTTTGGCCGCAACGGCCGATCAAAGTCTGAAAAATCAATTATTTTCTTAAATTTTCCAAAATCCTCATGGTGACTGACTAATTTTTTTGCTATTGAAGTTAGCTGAATTTTGTTAACGGCAATCAATTTCTCTCGTCTTTCTGATGAAAATAAAGTTAAATTCAATAGTCTACGATGATTTTTAAGAAAGTTGCATTTTTTAACAAAATTTCCAAGGGGGTTAGTCATGTCTTTTTTTCGTGTTTTCATCAAAAATTCAAAATCTCTAATCCGACTAATTCACGTACGAGGAGCTCAGATTTGCAAACCGCGTTCAATTTGGAGTTTTCGTTTGGCCGCAACGGCCGATCAAAGTCTGAAAAATCAATTATTTTCTTAAATTTTCCAAAATCCTCATGGTGACTGACTAATTTTTTTGCTATTGAAGTTAGCTGAATTTTGTTAACGGCAATCAATTTCTCTCGTCTTTCTGATGAAAATAAAGTTAAATTCAATAGTCTACGATGATTTTTAAGAAAGTTGCATTTTTTAACAAAATTTCCAAGGGGGTTAGTCATGTCTTTTTTTCGTGTTTTCATCAAAAATTCAAAATCTCTGATCCGACTTATTGACTTACGATGAGCTCAGATTTGCAAACCGCGTTCAATTTGGAGTTTTCGTTTGGCCGCAACGGCCGATCAAAGTCTGAAAAATCAATTATTTTCTTAAATTTTCCAAAATCCTCATGGTGACTGACTAATTTTTTTGCTATTGAAGTTAGCTGAAATTTTTTAACTGCAATCAATTTCTCTCGTCTTTCTGATGAAAATAAAGTTAAATTCAATAGTCTACGATGATTTTTAAGAAAGTTGCATTTTTTAACAAAATTTCCAAGGGGGTTAGTCATGTCTTTTTTTCGTGTTTTCATCAAAAATTCAAAATCTCTGATCCGACTAATTGACTTACGAGGAGCTCAGATTTGCAAACCGCGTTCAATTTGGAGTTTTCGTTTGGCCGCAACGGCCGATCAAAGTCTGAAAAATCAATTATTTTCTTAAATTTTCCAAAATCCTCATGGTGACTGACTAATTTTTTTGCTATTGAAGTTAGCTGAATTTTGTTAACGGCAATCAATTTCTCTCGTCTTTCTGATGAAAATAAAGTTAAATTCAATAGTCTACGATGATTTTTAAGAAAGTTGCATTTTTTAACAAAATTTCCAAGGGGGTTAGTCATGTCTTTTTTTCGTGTTTTCATCAAAAATTCAAAATCTCTAATCCGACTAATTCACGTACGAGGAGCTCAGATTTGCAAACCGCGTTCAATTTGGAGTTTTCGTTTGGCCGCAACGGCCGATCAAAGTCTGAAAAATCAATTATTTTCTTAAATTTTCCAAAATCCTCATGGTGACTGACTAATTTTTTTGCTATTGAAGTTAGCTGAATTTTGTTAACGGCAATCAATTTCTCTCGTCTTTCTGATGAAAATAAAGTTAAATTCAATAGTCTACGATGATTTTTAAGAAAGTTGCATTTTTTAACAAAATTTCCAAGGGGGTTAGTCATGTCTTTTTTTCGTGTTTTCATCAAAAATTCAAAATCTCTGATCCGACTTATTGACTTACGAGGAGCTCAGATTTGCAAACCGCGTTCAATTTGGAGTTTTCGTTTGGCCGCAACGGCCGATCAAAGTCTGAAAAATCAATTATTTTCTTAAATTTTCCAAAATCCTCATGGTGACTGACTAATTTTTTTGCTATTGAAGTTAGCTGAAATTTTTTAACTGCAATCAATTTCTCTCGTCTTTTTGATGAAAATAAAGTTAAATTCAATAGTCTACGATGATTTTTAAGAAAGTTGCATTTTTTAACAAAATTTCCAAGGGGGTTAGTCATGTCTTTTTTTCGTGTTTTCATCAAAAATTCAAAATCTCTGATCCGACTAATTGACTTACGAGGAGCTCAGATTTGCAAACCGCGTTCAATTTGGAGTTTTCGTTTGGCCGCAACGGCCGATCAAAGTCTGAAAAATCAATTATTTTCTTAAATTTTCCAAAATCCTCATGGTGACTGACTAATTTTTTTGCTATTGAAGTTAGCTGAATTTTGTTAACGGCAATCAATTTCTCTCGTCTTTCTGATGAAAATAAAGTTAAATTCAATAGTCTACGATGATTTTTAAGAAAGTTGCATTTTTTAACAAAATTTCCAAGGGGGTTAGTCATGTCTTTTTTTCGTGTTTTCTTTAAAAATTCAAAATCTCTAATCCGTCTAATTCACGTACGAGGAGCTCAGATTTGCAAACCGCGTTCAATTTGGAGTTTTCGTTTGGCCGCAACGGCCGATCAAAGTCTAAAAAATCAATTATTTTCTTAAATTTTCCAAAATCCTCATGGTGACTGACTAATTTTTTTGATATTGAAGTTAGCTGAAATTTTTTAACTGCAATCAATTTCTCTCGTCTTTCTGATGAAAATAAAGTTAAATTCAATAGTCTACGATGATTTTTAAGAAAGTTGCATTTTTTAACAAAATTTCCAAGGGGGTTAGTCATGTCTTTTTTTCGTGTTTTCATCAAAAATTCAAAATCTCTTATCCGACTAATTGACGTACGAGGAGCTCAGATTTGCAAACCGCGTTCAATTTGGAGTTTTCGTTTGGCCGCAACGGCCGATCAAAGTCTGAAAAATCAATTATTTTCTTAAATTTTCCAAAATCCTCATGGTGACTGACTAATTTTTTTGCTATTGAAGTTAGCTGAAATTTTTTAACGGCAATCAATTTCTCTGGTCTTTCTGATGAAAATAAAGTTAAATTCAATAGTCTACGATGATTTTTAAGAAAGTTGCATTTTTTAACAAAATTTCCAAGGGGGTTAGTCATGTCTTTTTTTCGTGTTTTCATCAAAAATTCAAAATCTCTAATCCGACTAATTCACGTACGAGGAGCTCAGATTTGCAAACCGCGTTCAATTTGGAGTTTTCGTTTGGCCGCAACGGCCGATCAAAGTCTGAAAAATCAATTATTTTCTTAAATTTTCCAAAATCCTCATGGTGACTGACTAATTTTTTTGCTATTGAAGTTAGCTGAAATTTTTTAACTGCAATCAATTTATCTCGTCTTTCTGATGAAAATAAAGTTAAATTCAATAGTCTACGATGATTTTTAAGAAAGTTGCATTTTTTAACAAAATTTCCAAGGGGGTTAGTCATGTCTTTTTTTCGTGTTTTCATCAAAAATTCAAAATCTCTGATCCGACTAATTGACTTACGAGGAGCTCAGATTTGCAAACCGCGTTCAATTTGGAGTTTTCGTTTGGCCGCAACGGCAGATCAAAGTCTGAAAAATCAATTATTTTCTTAAATTTTCCAAAATCCTCATGGTGACTAACTAATTTTTTTGCTATTGAAGTTAGCTGAATTTTGTTAACGGCAATCAATTTCTCTCGTCTTTCTGATGAAAATAAAGTTAAATTCAATAGTCTACGATGATTTTTAAGAAAGTTGCATTTTTTAACAAAATTTCCAAGGGGGTTAGTCATGTCTTTTTTTCGTGTTTTCATCAAAAATTCAAAATCTCTGATCCGACTAATTCACGTACGAGGAGCTCAGATTTGCAAACCGCGTTCAATTTGGAGTTTTCGTTTGGCCGCAACGGCCGATCAAAGTCTGAAAAATCAATTATTTTCTTAAATTTTCCAAAATCCTCATGGTGACTGACTAATTTTTTTGCTATTGAAGTTAGCTGAAATTTTTTAACTGCAATCAATTTCTCTCGTCTTTCTGATGAAAATAAAGTTAAATTCAATAGTCTACGATGATTTTTAAGAAAGTTGCATTTTTTAACAAAATTTCCAAGGGGGTTAGTCATGTCTTTTTTTCTTGTTTTCATCAAAAATTCAAAATCTCTGATCCGACTAATTGACTTCCGAGGAGCTCAGATTTGCAAACCGCGTTCAATTTGGAGTTTTCGTTTGGCCGCAACGGCCGATCAAAGTCTGAAAAATCAATTATTTTCTTAAATTTTCCAAAATCCTCATGGTGACTGACTAATTTTTTTGCTATTGAAGTTAGCTGAAATTTTTTAACTGCAATCAATTTCTCTCGTCTTTCTGATGAAAATAAAGTTAAATTCAATAGTCTACGATGATTTTTAAGAAAGTTGCATTTTTTAACAAAATTTCCAAGGGGGTTAGTCATGTCTTTTTTTCGTGTTTTCATCAAAAATTCAAAATCTCTGATCCGACTAATTGACTTACGAGGAGCTCAGATTTGCAAACCGCGTTCAATTTGGAGTTTTCGTTTGGCCGCAACGGCAGATCAAAGTCTGAAAAATCAATTATTTTCTTAAATTTTCCAAAATCCTCATGGTGACTGACTAATTTTTTTGCTATTGAAGTTAGCTGAATTTTGTTAACGGCAATCAATTTCTCTCGTCTTTCTGATGAAAATAAAGTTAAATTCAATAGTCTACGATGATTTTTAAGAAAGTTGCATTTTTTAACAAAATTTCCAAGGGGGTTAGTCATGTCTTTTTTTCGCGTTTTCATCAAAAATTCAAAATCTCTAATCCGACTAATTGACGTACGAGGAGCTCAGATTTGCAAACCGCGTTCAATTTGGAGTTTTCGTTTGGCCGCTACGGCCGATCAAAGTCTGAAAAATCAATTATTTTCTTAAATTTTCCAAAATCCTCATGGTGACTGACTAATTTTTTTGCTATTGAAGTTAGCTGAAATTTTTTAACGGCAATCAATTTCTCTCGTCTTTCTGATGAAAATAAAGTTAAATTCAATAGTCTACGATGATTTTTAAGAAAGTTGCATTTTTTGACAAAATTTCCAAGGGGGTTAGTCATGTCTTTTTTTCGCGTTTTCATCAAAAATTCAAAATCTCTAATCCGACTAATTGACGTACGAGGAGCTCAGATTTGCAAACCGCGTTCAATTTGGAGTTTTCGTTTGGCCGCTACGGCCGATCAAAGTCTGAAAAATCAATTATTTTCTTAAATTTTCCAATATCCTCATGGTGACTGACTAATTTTTTTGCTATTGAAGTTAGCTGAAATTTTTTAACGGCAATCAATTTCTCTCGTCTTTCTGATGAAAATAAAGTTAAATTCAATAGTCTACGATGATTTTTAAGAAAGTTGCATTTTTTAACAAAATTTCCAAGGGGGTTAGTCATGTCTTTTTTTCGTGTTTTCATCAAAAATTCAAAATCTCTTATCCGACTAATTGACGTACGAGGAGCTCAGATTTGCAAACCGCGTTCAATTTGGAGTTTTCGTTTGGCCGCAACGGCCGATCAAAGTCTGAAAAATCAATTATTTTCTTAAATTTTCCAAAATCCTCATGGTGACTGACTAATTTTTTTGCTATTGAAGTTAGCTGAAATTTTTTAACGGCAATCAATTTCTCTCGTCTTTCTGATGAAAATAAAGTTAAATTCAATAGTCTACGATGATTTTTAAGAAAGTTGCATTTTTTAACAAAATTTCCAAGGGGGTTAGTCATGTCTTTTTTTCGTGTTTTCATCAAAAATTCAAAATCTCTAATCCGACTAATTCACGTACGAGGAGCTCAGATTTGCAAACCGCGTTCAATTTGGAGTTTTCGTTTGGCCGCTACGGCCGATCAAAGTCTGAAAAATCAATTATTTTCTTAAATTTTCCAAAATCCTCATGGTGACTGACTAATTTTTTTGCTATTGAAGTTAGCTGAAATTTTTTAACTGCAATCAATTTCTCTCGTCTTTCTGATGAAAATAAAGTTAAATTCAATAGTCTACGATGATTTTTAAGAAAGTTGCATTTTTTAACAAAATTTCCAAGGGGGTTAGTCATGTCTTTTTTTCGTGTTTTCATCAAAAATTCAAAATCTCTGATCCGACTAATTGACTTACGAGGAGCTCAGATTTGCAAACCGCGTTCAATTTGGAGTTTTCGTTTGGCCGCAACGGCCGATCAAAGTCTGAAAAATCAATTATTTTCTTAAATTTTCCAATATCCTCATGGTGACTGACTAATTTTTTTGCTATTGAAGTTAGCTGAAATTTTTTAACGGCAATCAATTTCTCTCGTCTTTCTGATGAAAATAAAGTTAAATTCAATAGTCTACGATGATTTTTAAGAAAGTTGCATTTTTTAACAAAATTTCCAAGGGGGTTAGTCATGTCTTTTTTTCGCGTTTTCATCAAAAATTCAAAATCTCTAATCCGACTAATTGACGTACGAGGAGCTCAGATTTGCAAACCGCGTTCAATTTGGAGTTTTCGTTTGGCCGCAACAACCGATCAAAGTCTGAAAAATCAATTATTTTCTTAAATTTTCCAAAATCCTCATGGTGACTGACTATTTTTTTTTGCTATTGAAGTTAGCTGAAACTTTTTAACGGCAATCAATTTCTCTCGTCTTTCTGATGAAAATAAAGTTAAATTCAATAGTCTACGATGATTTTTAAGAAAGTTGCATTTTTTAACAAAATTTCCAAGGGGGTTAGTCATGTCTTTTTTTCGTGTTTTCGTCAAAAATTCAAAATCTCTGATCCGACTAATTGACTTACGAGGAGCTAAGATTTGCAAACCGCGTTCAATTTGGAGTTTTCGTTTGGCCGCAACGGCCGATCAAAGTCTGAAAAATCAATTATTTTCTTAAATTTTCCAAAATCCTCATGGTGACTGACTAATTTTTTTGCTATTGAAGTTAGCTGAAATTTTTTAACTGCAATCAATTTCTCTCGTCTTTCTGATGAAAATAAAGTTAAATTCAATAGTCTACGATGATTTTTAAGAAAGTTGCATTTTTTAACAAAATTTCCAAGGGGGTTAGTCATGTCTTTTTTTCGTGTTTTCATCAAAAATTCAAAATCTCTGATCCGACTAATTGACTTACGAGGAGCTCAGATTTGCAAACCGCGTTCAATTTGGAGTTTTCGTTTGGCCGCAACGGCCGATCAAAGTCTGAAAAATCAATTCTTTTCTTAAATTTTCCAAAATCCTCATGGTGACTGACTAATTTTTTTGCTATTGAAGTTAGCTGAATTTTGTTAACGGCAATCAATTTCCCTCGTCTTTCTGATGAAAATAAAGTTAAATTCAATAGTCTACGATGATTTTTAAGAAAGTTGCATTTTTTAACAAAATTTCCAAGGGGGTTAGTCATGTCTTTTTTTCGTGTTTTCATCAAAAATTCAAAATCTCTGATCCGACTAATTGACTTACGAGGAGCTAAGATTTGCAAACCGCGTTCAATTTGGAGTTTTCGTTTGGCCGCAACGGCCGATCAAAGTCTGAAAAATCAATTATTTTCTTAAATTTTCCAAAATCCTCATGGTGACTGACTAATTTTTTTGCTATTGAAGTTAGCTGAAATTTTTTAACTGCAATCAATTTCTCTCGTCTTTCTGATGAAAATAAAGTTAAATTCAATAGTCTACGATGATTTTTAAGAAAGTTGCATTTTTTAACAAAATTTCCAAGGGGGTTAGTCATGTCTTTTTTTCGTGTTTTCATCAAAAATTCAAAATCTTTGATCCGACTAATTGACTTACGAGGAGCTCAGATTTGCAAACCGCGTTCAATTTGGAGTTTTCGTTTGGCCGCAACGGCCGATCAAAGTCTGAAAAATCAATTATTTTCTTAAATTTTCCAAAATCCTCATGGTGACTGACTAATTTTTTTGCTATTGAAGTTAGCTGAAATTTTTTAACGGCAATCAATTTCTCTCGTCTTTCTGATGAAAATAAAGTTAAATTCAATAGTCTACGATGATTTTTAAGAAAGTTGCATTTTTTAACAAAATTTCCAAGGGGGTTAGTCATGTCTTTTTTTCGTGTTTTCATCAAAAATTCAAAATCTCTAATCCGACTAATTCACGTACGAGGAGCTCAGATTTGCAAACCGCGTTCAATTTGGAGTTTTCGTTTGGCCGCTACGGCCGATCAAAGTCTGAAAAATCAATTATTTTCTTAAATTTTCCAAAATCCTCATGGTGACTGACTAATTTTTTTGCTATTGAAGTTAGCTGAAATTTTTTAACTGCAATCAATTTCTCTCGTCTTTCTGATGAAAATAAAGTTAAATTCAATAGTCTACGATGATTTTTAAGAAAGTTGCATTTTTTAACAAAATTTCCAAGGGGGTTAGTCATGTCTTTTTTTCGTGTTTTCATCAAAAATTCAAAATCTCTGATCCGACTAATTGACTTACGAGGAGCTCAGATTTGCAAACCGCGTTCAATTTGGAGTTTTCGTTTGGCCGCAACGGCCGATCAAAGTCTGAAAAATCAATTATTTTCTTAAATTTTCCAATATCCTCATGGTGACTGACTAATTTTTTTGCTATTGAAGTTAGCTGAAATTTTTTAACGGCAATCAATTTCTCTCGTCTTTCTGATGAAAATAAAGTTAAATTCAATAGTCTACGATGATTTTTAAGAAAGTTGCATTTTTTAACAAAATTTCCAAGGGGGTTAGTCATGTCTTTTTTTCGCGTTTTCATCAAAAATTCAAAATCTCTAATCCGACTAATTGACGTACGAGGAGCTCAGATTTGCAAACCGCGTTCAATTTGGAGTTTTCGTTTGGCCGCAACAACCGATCAAAGTCTGAAAAATCAATTATTTTCTTAAATTTTCCAAAATCCTCATGGTGACTGACTATTTTTTTTTGCTATTGAAGTTAGCTGAAACTTTTTAACGGCAATCAATTTCTCTCGTCTTTCTGATGAAAATAAAGTTAAATTCAATAGTCTACGATGATTTTTAAGAAAGTTGCATTTTTTAACAAAATTTCCAAGGGGGTTAGTCATGTCTTTTTTTCGTGTTTTCGTCAAAAATTCAAAATCTCTGATCCGACTAATTGACTTACGAGGAGCTAAGATTTGCAAACCGCGTTCAATTTGGAGTTTTCGTTTGGCCGCAACGGCCGATCAAAGTCTGAAAAATCAATTATTTTCTTAAATTTTCCAAAATCCTCATGGTGACTGACTAATTTTTTTGCTATTGAAGTTAGCTGAAATTTTTTAACTGCAATCAATTTCTCTCGTCTTTCTGATGAAAATAAAGTTAAATTCAATAGTCTACGATGATTTTTAAGAAAGTTGCATTTTTTAACAAAATTTCCAAGGGGGTTAGTCATGTCTTTTTTTCGTGTTTTCATCAAAAATTCAAAATCTCTGATCCGACTAATTGACTTACGAGGAGCTCAGATTTGCAAACCGCGTTCAATTTGGAGTTTTCGTTTGGCCGCAACGGCCGATCAAAGTCTGAAAAATCAATTCTTTTCTTAAATTTTCCAAAATCCTCATGGTGACTGACTAATTTTTTTGCTATTGAAGTTAGCTGAATTTTGTTAACGGCAATCAATTTCCCTCGTCTTTCTGATGAAAATAAAGTTAAATTCAATAGTCTACGATGATTTTTAAGAAAGTTGCATTTTTTAACAAAATTTCCAAGGGGGTTAGTCATGTCTTTTTTTCGTGTTTTCATCAAAAATTCAAAATCTCTGATCCGACTAATTGACTTACGAGGAGCTAAGATTTGCAAACCGCGTTCAATTTGGAGTTTTCGTTTGGCCGCAACGGCCGATCAAAGTCTGAAAAATCAATTATTTTCTTAAATTTTCCAAAATCCTCATGGTGACTGACTAATTTTTTTGCTATTGAAGTTAGCTGAAATTTTTTAACTGCAATCAATTTCTCTCGTCTTTCTGATGAAAATAAAGTTAAATTCAATAGTCTACGATGATTTTTAAGAAAGTTGCATTTTTTAACAAAATTTCCAAGGGGGTTAGTCATGTCTTTTTTTCGTGTTTTCATCAAAAATTCAAAATCTTTGATCCGACTAATTGACTTACGAGGAGCTCAGATTTGCAAACCGCGTTCAATTTGGAGTTTTCGTTTGGCCGCAACGGCCGATCAAAGTCTGAAAAATCAATTATTTTCTTAAATTTTCCAAAATCCTCATGGTGACTGACTAATTTTTTTGCTATTGAAGTTAGCTGAATTTTGTTAACGGCAATCAATTTCTCTCGTCTTTCTGATGAAAATAAAGTTAAATTCAATAGTCTACGATGATTTTTAAGAAAGTTGCATTTTTTAACAAAATTTCCAAGGGGGTTAGTCATGTCTTTTTTTCGCGTTTTCATCAAAAATTAAAAATCTCTGATCCGACTAATTGACTTACGAGGAGCTCAGATTTGCAAACCGCGTTCAATTTGGAGTTTTCGTTTGGCCGCAACGGCCGATCAAAGTCTGAAAAATCAATTATTTTCTTAAATTTTCCAAAATCCTCATGGTGACTGACTATTTTTTTTTGCTATTGAAGTTAGCTGAAATTTTTTAACGGCAATCAATTTCTCTCGTCTTTCTGATGAAAATAAAGTTAAATTCAATAGTCTACGATGATTTTTAAGAAAGTTGCATTTTTTAACAAAATTTCCAAGGGGGTTAGTCATGTCTTTTTTTCGTGTTTTCGTCAAAAATTCAAAATCTCTGATCCGACTAATTGACTTACGAGGAGCTAATATTTGCAAACCGCGTTCAATTTGGAGTTTTCGTTTGGCCGCAACGGCCGATCAAAGTCTGAAAAATCAATTATTTTCTTAAATTTTCCAAAATCCTCATGGTGACTGACTAATTTTTTTGCTATTGAAGTTAGCTGAATTTTGTTAACGGCAATCAATTTCTCTCGTCTTTCTGATGAAAATAAAGTTTAAATTCAATAGTCTACGATGATTTTTTAAGAAAGTTGCATTTTTTAACAAAATTTCCAAGGGGGTTAGTCATGTCTTTTTTTCGTGTTTTCATCAAAAATTCAAAATCTCTGATCCGACTAATTGACTTACGAGGAGCTAAGATTTGCAAACCGCGTTCAATTTGGAGTTTTCGTTTGGCCGCAACGGCCGATCAAAGTCTGAAAAATCAATTATTTCTTAAATTTCCAAAATCCTCATGGTGACTGACTAATTTTTTTGCTATTGAAGTTAGCTGAAATTTTTTAACTGCAATCAATTTCTCTCGTCTTTCTGATGAAAATAAAGTTAAATTCAATAGTCTACGATGATTTTTAAGAAAGTTGCATTTTTTAACAAAATTTCCAAGGGGGTTAGTCATGTCTTTTTTTCGTGTTTTTCATCAAAAATTCAAAATCTCTAATCCGACTAATTGACGTACGAGGAGCTCAGATTTGCAAACCGCGTTCAATTTGGAGTTTTCGTTTGGCCGCAACGGCCGATCAAAGTCTGAAAAATCAATTATTTTCTTAAATTTTCCAAAATCCTCATGGTGACTGACTAATTTTTTTGCTATTGAAGTTAGCTGAATTTTGTTAACGGCAATCAATTTCTCTCGTCTTTCTGATGAAAATAAAGTTAAATTCAATAGTCTACGATGATTTTTAAGAAAGTTGCATTTTTTAACAAAATTTCCAAGGGGGTTAGTCATGTCTTTTTTTCGTGTTTTCATCAAAAATTCAAAATCTCTGATCCGACTAATTGACTTACGAGGAGCTAAGATTTGCAAACCGCGTTCAATTTGGAGTTTTCGTTTGGGCCGCAACGGCGATCAAAGTCTGAAAAATCAATTATTTTCTTAAATTTTCCAAAATCCTCATGGTGACTGACTAATTTTTTTGCTATTGAAGTTAGCTGAAATTTTTTAACTGCAATCAATTTCTCTCGTCTTTCTGATGAAAATAAAGTTAAATTCAATAGTCTACGATGATTTTTAAGAAAGTTGCATTTTTTAACAAAATTTCCAAGGGGGTTAGTCATGTCTTTTTTTCGTGTTTTCATCAAAAATTCAAAATCTCTGATCCGACTAATTGACTTACGAGGAGCTCAGATTTGCAAACCGCGTTCAATTTGGAGTTTTCGTTTGGCCGCAACGGCCGATCAAAGTCTGAAAAATCAATTATTTTCTTAAATTTTCCAAAATCCTCATGGTGACTGACTAATTTTTTTGCTATTGAAGTTAGCTGAATTTTGTTAACGGCAATCAATTTCTCTCGTCTTTCTGATGAAAATAAAGTTAAATTCAATAGTCTACGATGATTTTTAAGAAAGTTGCATTTTTTAACAAAATTTCCAAGGGGGTTAGTCATGTCTTTTTTTCGTGTTTTCATCAAAAATTAAAAATCTCTGATCCGACTAATTGACTTACGAGGAGCTCAGATTTGCAAACCGCGTTCAATTTGGAGTTTTCGTTTGGCCGCAACGGCCGATCAAAGTCTGAAAAATCAATTATTTTCTTAAATTTTCCAAAATCCTCATGGTGACTGACTAATTTTTTTGCTATTGAAGTTAGCTGAATTTTGTTAACGGCAATCAATTTCTCTCGTCTTTCTGATGAAAATAAAGTTAAATTCAATAGTCTACGATGATTTTTAAGAAAGTTGCATTTTTTAACAAAATTTCCAAGGGGGTTAGTCATGTCTTTTTTTCGTGTTTTCATCAAAAATTCAAAATCTCTGATCCGACTAATTGACTTACGAGGAGCTCAGATTTGCAAACCGCGTTCAATTTGGAGTTTTCGTTTGGCCGCAACGGCCGATCAAAGTCTGAAAAATCAATTATTTTCTTAAATTTTCCAAAATCCTCATGGTGACTGACTAATTTTTTTGCTATTGAAGTTAGCTGAATTTTGTTAACGGCAATCAATTTCTCTCGTCTTTCTGATGAAAATAAAGTTAAATTCAATAGTCTACGATGATTTTTAAGAAAGTTGCATTTTTTAACAAAATTTCCAAGGGGGTTAGTCATGTCTTTTTTTCGTGTTTTCATCAAAAATTCAAAACCTCTGATCCGACTTATTGACTTACGAGGAGCTCAGATTTGCAAACCGCGTTCAATTTGGAGTTTTCGTTTGGCCGCAACGGCCGATCAAAGTCTGAAAAATCAATTATTTTCTTAAATTTTCCAAAATCCTCATGGTGACTGACTATTTTTTTTGCTATTGAAGTTAGCTGAAATTTTTTAACTGCAATCAATTTCTCTCGTCTTTCTGATGAAAATAAAGTTAAATTCAATAGTCTACGATGATTTTTAAGAAAGTTGCATTTTTTAACAAAATTTCCAAGGGGGTTAGTCATGTCTTTTTTTCGTGTTTTCATCAAAAATTCAAAATCTCTAATCCGACTAATTCACGTACGAGGAGCTCAGATTTGCAAACCGCGTTCAATTTGGAGTTTTCGTTTGGCCGCAACGGCCGATCAAAGTCTGAAAAATCAATTATTTTCTTAAATTTTCCAAAATCCTCATGGTGACTGACTAATTTTTTTGCTATTGAAGTTAGCTGAATTTTGTTAACGGCAATCAATTTCTCTCGTCTTTCTGATGAAAATAAAGTTAAATTCAATAGTCTACGATGATTTTTAAGAAAGTTGCATTTTTTAACAAAATTTCCAAGGGGGTTAGTCATGTCTTTTTTTCGTGTTTTCATCAAAAATTCAAAATCTCTTATCCGACTAATTGACGTACGAGGAGCTCAGATTTGCAAACCGCGTTCAATTTGGAGTTTTCGTTTGGCCGCAACGGCCGATCAAAGTCTGAAAAATCAATTATTTTCTTAAATTTTCCAAAATCCTCATGGTGACTGACTAATTTTTTTGCTATTGAAGTTAGCTGAAATTTTTTAACGGCAATCAATTTCTCTCGTCTTTCTGATGAAAATAAAGTTAAATTCAATAGTCTACGATGATTTTTAAGAAAGTTGCATTTTTTAACAAAATTTCCAAGGGGGTTAGTCATGTCTTTTTTTCGTGTTTTCATCAAAAATTCAAAATCTCTGATCCGACTAATTCACGTACGAGGAGCTCAGATTTGCAAACCGCGTTCAATTTGGAGTTTTCGTTTGGCCGCAACGGCCGATCAAAGTCTGAAAAATCAATTATTTTCTTAAATTTTCCAAAATCCTCATGGTGACTGACTAATTTTTTTGCTATTGAAGTTAGCTGAAATTTTTTAACTGCAATCAATTTCTCTCGTCTTTCTGATGAAAATAAAGTTAAATTCAATAGTCTACGATGATTTTTAAGAAAGTTGCATTTTTTAACAAAATTTCCAAGGGGGTTAGTCATGTCTTTTTTTCGTGTTTTCATCAAAAATTCAAAATCTCTGATCCGACTAATTGACTTACGAGGAGCTCAGATTTGCAAACCGCGTTCAATTTGGAGTTTTCGTTTGGCCGCAACGGCAGATCAAAGTCTGAAAAATCAATTATTTTCTTAAATTTTCCAAAATCCTCATGGTGACTGACTAATTTTTTTGCTATTGAAGTTAGCTGAATTTTGTTAACGGCAATCAATTTCTCTCGTCTTTCTGATGAAAATAAAGTTAAATTCAATAGTCTACGATGATTTTTAAGAAAGTTGCATTTTTCAACAAAATTTCCAAGGGGGTTAGTCATGTCTTTTTTTCGTGTTTTCATCAAAAATTCAAAATCTCTGAACCGACTAATTCACGTACGAGGAGCTCAGATTTGCAAACCGCGTTCAATTTGGAGTTTTCGTTTGGCCGCAACGGCCGATCAAAGTCTGAAAAATCAATTATTTTCTTAAATGTTCCAAAATCCTCATGGTGACTGACTAATTTTTTTGCTATTGAAGTTAGCTGAAATTTTTTAACTGCAATCAATTTCTCTCGTCTTTCTGATGAAAATAAAGTTAAATTCAATAGTCTACGATGATTTTTAAGAAAGTTGCATTTTTTAACAAAATTTCCAAGGGGGTTAGTCATGTCTTTTTTTCGTGTTTTCATCAAAAATTCAAAATCTCTGATCCGACTAATTGACTTACGAGGAGCTCAGATTTGCAAACCGCGTTCAATTTGGATTTTTCGTTTGGCCGCAACGGCCGATCAAAGTCTGAAAAATCAATTATTTTCTTAAATTTTCCAAAATCCTCATGGTGGCTGACTAATTTTTTTGCTATTGAAGTTAGCTGAATTTTGTTAACGGCAATCAATTTCTCTCGTCTTTCTGATGAAAATAAAGTTAAATTCAATAGTCTACGATGATTTTTAAGAAAGTTGCATTTTTTAACAAAATTTCCAAGGGGGTTAGTCATGTCTTTTTTTCGTGTTTTCATCAAAAATTCAAAATCTCTTATCCGACTAATTGACGTACGAGGAGCTCAGATTTGCAAACCGCGTTCAATTTGGAGTTTTCGTTTGGCCGCAACGGCCGATCAAAGTCTGAAAAATCAATTATTTTCTTAAATTTTCCAATATCCTCATGGTGACTGACTAATTTTTTTGCTATTGAAGTTAGCTGAAATTTTTTAACGGCAATCAATTTCTCTCGTCTTTCTGATGAAAATAAAGTTAAATTCAATAGTCTACGATGATTTTTAAGAAAGTTGCATTTTTTAACAAAATTTCCAAGGGGGTTAGTCATGTCTTTTTTTCGCGTTTTCATCAAAAATTCAAAATCTCTAATCCGACTAATTGACGTACGAGGAGCTCAGATTTGCAAACCGCGTTCAATTTGGAGTTTTCGTTTGGCCGCTACGGCCGATCAAAGTCTGAAAAATCAATTATTTTCTTAAATTTTCCAATATCCTCATGGTGACTGACTAATTTTTTTGCTATTGAAGTTAGCTGAAATTTTTTAACGGCAATCAATTTCTCTCGTCTTTCTGATGAAAATAAAGTTAAATTCAATAGTCTACGATGATTTTTAAGAAAGTTGCATTTTTTAACAAAATTTCCAAGGGGGTTAGTCATGTCTTTTTTTCGCGTTTTCATCAAAAATTCAAAATCTCTAATCCGACTAATTGACGTACGAGGAGCTCAGATTTGCAAACCGCGTTCAATTTGGAGTTTTCGTTTGGCCGCTACGGCCGATCAAAGTCTGAAAAATCAATTATTTTCTTAAATTTTCCAAAATCCTCATGGTGACTGACTAATTTTTTTGCTATTGAAGTTAGCTGAAATTTTTTAACGGCAATCAATTTCTCTCGTCTTTCTGATGAAAATAAAGTTAAATTCAATAGTCTACGATGATTTTTAAGAAAGTTGCATTTTTTGACAAAATTTCCAAGGGGGTTAGTCATGTCTTTTTTTCGCGTTTTCATCAAAAATTCAAAATCTCTAATCCGACTAATTGACGTACGAGGAGCTCAGATTTGCAAACCGCGTTCAATTTGGAGTTTTCGTTTGGCCGCTACGGCCGATCAAAGTCTGAAAAATCAATTATTTTCTTAAATTTTCCAATATCCTCATGGTGACTGACTAATTTTTTTGCTATTGAAGTTAGCTGAAATTTTTTAACGGCAATCAATTTCTCTCGTCTTTCTGATGAAAATAAAGTTAAATTCAATAGTCTACG
Source organism: Ocypus olens (assembly GCA_910593695.2). Lineage (NCBI taxonomy): Eukaryota > Metazoa > Arthropoda > Insecta > Coleoptera > Staphylinidae > Ocypus > Ocypus olens. Next base: position 4,741,050 of record OU343061.1, read on the forward strand.
ATGATTTTTAAGAAAGTTGCATTTTTTAACAAAATTTCCAAGGGGGTTAGTCATGAATTTTTTTCGAGTTTTCATCAAAAATTCAAAATCTCTTAACCGACTAATTGACGTACGAGGAGCTCAGATTTGCAAACCGCGTTCAATTTGGAGTTTTCGTTTGGCCGCTACGGCCGATCAAAGTCTGAAAAATCAATTATTTTCTTAAATTTTCCAAAATCCTCATGGTGACTGACTATTTTTTTTGCTAATAAAGTTAGCTGAAATTTTTTAACGGCAATCAATTTCTCTCGTCTTTCTGATGAAAATAAAGTTAAATTCAATAGTCTACGATGATTTTTAAGAAAGTTGCATTTTTTAACAAAATTTCCAAGGGGGTTAGTCATGTCTTTTTTTCGTGTTTTCATCAAAAATTCAAAATCTCTAATCCGACTAATTGACGTACGAGGAGCTCAGATTTGCAAACCGCGTTCAATTTGGAGTTTTCGTTTGGCCGCTACGGCCGATCAAAGTCTGAAAAATCAATTATTTTCTTAAATTTTCCAAAATCCTCATGGTGACTGACTATTTTCTTTGCTAATAAAGTTAGCTGAAATTTTTTAACGGCAATCAATTTCTCTCGTCATTCCGATGAAAATAAAGTTAAATTCAATAGTCTACGATGATTTTTAAGAAAGTTGCATTTTTTAACAAAATTTCCAAGGGGGTTAGTCATGTCTTTTTTTCGTGTTTTCATCAAAAATTCAAAATCTCTAATCCGACTAATTGACATACGAGGAGCTCAGATTTGCAAACCGCGTTCAATTTGGAGTTTTTGTTTGGCCGCTACGGCCGATCAAAGTCTGAAAAATCAATTATTTTCGTAAATTTTCTAAAATGTTCACTGTGACTGACTAATTTTTTTGCTATTGAAGTTAGCTGAAATTTTTTAACGGCAATCAATTTCTCTCGTCTTTCTGATGAAAATAAAGTTAAATTCAATAGTCTACGATTATTTTTAAGAAAGTTGCATTTTTTAACAAAATTTCCAAGGGGGTTAGTCATGTCATTTTTTCGTGTTTTCATCAAAAATTCAAAATCTCTAATCAGACTAATTGACGTACGAGGAGCTCAGATTTGCAAACCGCGTTCAATTTGTAGTTTTCGTTTGGCCGCTACGGCCGATCAAAGTCTGAAAAATCAATTATTTTCTTAAATTTTCCAAAATCGTCATGGTGACTGACTAATTTTTTTGCTATTGAAGTTAGCTGAAATTTTTTAACGGGAATCAATTTCTCTCGTCTTTCTGATGAAAATAAAGTTAAATTCAATAGTCTACGATGATTATTAAGAAAGTTGCATTTTTTTGATTTTTTCCATTTTCGACGCGTCACGGGCTTCAAATTGACATTTGTTCTTGCGAAAGTAAATTTCCCGAGGCGTCTTGAAAGGATATTTCCAGTGATGTGTAGAAACCCGGAATCGAACCAGTGGTTTCTTCAGGAAATTATTTCAAAGCCAATTTTTGAGAAAAAGTAAGAAGGGGGACCCGTGGTTGGTTTTTCAGGTTTTTCGTTCTTTAATTTGGTGGGGTATCACAAATTTCGACTTTTAGGAAACGCACATATCAACATTGTTTTGAGGATTAATTGTAATTCGCAGCAATGACTGCATTGCCCATAATGAGGACGGTTTCGTCTTTTCCAAAAGATTTTAGAATTAAGACAGTAACACATTCTCGGAGTTTTATTTGAGTTTTGCGATTTAAAAAAACTTCAGTCCATGACTAAAGCGCAAAAAGTCGCACTTTGTAGTTTGTCAAAGATCAGTTACTGTACTTGATTTAATCAATTTAAGTGACGTAAACACAAACTATTTTCATCACATTCACTAATTATAGTTCGCTCTTCTTACACCCATAATTTACGACTCTAAATATAAACGGAAACCGTTATAAAATCTCTTTGTAAGTGCTAGAACGCAATTTAAATAACTGTCGACATCTGACAAAAAAAGGCGGTTTCTCGTTGCCTATCGCCAGTGAAAATTGAATACCTATGAGTGGTATCCCCCGAGGCTCCGTAAACGGCGCATTCAAGGTCAAGGTGGGTACGTCTATAATTTTTCTGCAGCTGGTATGTGCTAAGGAGATGTCTCTAACGCTCCAATAAATTCCTTGCGTTTCACAAAACTTGGACGCATGGAAATAATGAACGCATAGTGAATATGTGGAACATTTAATATTGTAAGGAAAATGTTCTGAGAGCTTCTAGTATTAGGTGTTATGGAATGCTGTCCACTTTGAAGGCGGAATAGGTTTATAGCGATCATTTGTTTTATGCTAATCAGTTGTTGAAACCCGAAGGCTTGTGGCTTCTGGCGTTAGGCGCGTGCTCCTTTTTTTTATTGCATAAGTTGATCAACATTTCTCCAGATTTAATTAATTCTTGGGTAATGTGCGTTTAGTTTAATGTAGATCTAAAAGGAAAGTAATAATGCGGCGATATTTCGTGCAACTAATCATTCATTCAATAAATAAGATTGTTATGCTTATATGTGCAATAAAGAGATTTCAAACTTTCAAAATAAAAAAGGACGTAAGCATTACGCAGATTTTAAATCTACTGTGTTCATTCCTAAGCAAAGTAAATGAGTAATGATAAATTATAATTGCATCTGTTAATTTTATGCCAAATAAAAAATTATTTTCACAGTGTTTTGATAATAAAAATTAGTTAAATTCTAACATTCGCGTTTTGCAATGGAATTTTATCAAGTAAGAATCGCAGAAATCTAAAATGATGTAATTATTGTTATACGTACAATGGGATATTGATATTCATTAATACTGCCATTGTTAATGCCGAAGGCTTTAAGTTAATTATGCTTAAATTTAATAAACACGAAATCTGGCCTTAGGATGGTGAATCGATTGACGAAATTAACTTTTTTATTGAAGTTGGCGAACTGTGCAAAAAGTTAAAATTAAAATATCGGTGCGCCCGAAAATCGACTGCGGACAAATTATTATTTTTTTTAGTCAACATCAAGAAGACTGGAGGTTTCTTTTATTTTCCTAATTGTTTCATTAAAGTACGGTGAATCGATTGCTGCGGCCGACTTTTTATAGGAGCTGACGAAATTTACAAAAAGTTGAAATTAAAATATTGATGCGTTCGAAAATCGACTGCGGACAAGTTATAATTTTTTTTAGTCATCAAGAAGAGTGGAGGCTTCTTTTATTTTTCTAGCTGTTTTATTAAAGTACGGTGAATCGATTGCTGCGGCCGACTTTTTATGGGAGCTGACGAACTTGACAAAAAGTTGAAATTGAAATATTTTATGCGTTCGAAAATCGACTGCGGACAAATTATTATTTTTTTAGTCATCAAGGAGAGTGGAGGTTTCTTTTATTTTTCTAGTTGTTTCATTAAAGTACGGTGAATTGATTGCTGCGGCCGACTTTTTATAGGAGCTGACGAACTTTAGAAAAAGTTGAAATTAAAATATTGATGCGTTCGAAAATCTACTGCGGACAAATTATTATTTTTTTTTTTGTCATCAAGGAGAGTAGAGGCTTCTTTTATTTTTCTAGTTGTTTCATTAAAGTACGGTGAATCGATTGCTGCGGCTGATTTTTTGTAGGAGATGACGAACTTTACAAAAAGTTGAAATTAAAATATTGATGCGTTCGAAAATCGACTGCGGACAAATTATTATTTTTTTTTAGTCATCAAGAAGAGTGGAGGCTTCTTTTATTTTTCTAGTTGTTTCATTAAAGTACGGTGAATCGATTGCTGTGGCCGACTTTTTATAAGAGCTGACGAACTTTACAAAAAGTTGAAATTAAAATATTGATGCGTTCGAAAATCGACTGCGGACAAATTATTATTTTTTTTTTAGTCATCAAGAAGAGTGGAGGCTTCTTTTATTTTTCTAGTTGTTTCATTAAAGTACGGTGAATCGATTGCTGCGGCTGATTTTTTATAGGAGATGACGAACTTTACAAAAAGTTGAAATTAAAATATTGATGCGTTCGAAAATCGACTGCGGACAAATTATTATTTTTTTTTAGTCATCAAGGAGAGTGGAGGCTACTTTTATTTTTCTAGTTGTTTCATTAAAGTACGGTGAATTGATTGCTGAGGCCGAATTTTTATAAGAGCTGACGAACTTTACAAAAAGTTGAAATTAAAATATTGATGCGTTCGAAAATCGACTGCGGACAAATTATTATTTTTTTTAGTCATCAAGGAGAGTGGAGGCTTCTTTTATTTTTCTAGTTGTTTCATTAAAGTACGGTGAATCGATTGCTGCGGCTGATTTTTTATAGGAGATGACGAACTTTACAAAAAGTTGAAATTAAAATATTGATGCGTTCGAAAATCGACTGCGGACAAATTATTATTTTTTTTAGTCATCAAGGAGAGTGGAGGCTTCTTTTATTTTTCTAGTTGTTTCATTAAAGTACGGTGAATCGATTGCTGCGGCTGATTTTTTATAGGAGATGACGAACTTTACAAAAAGTTGAAATTAAAATATTGATGCGTTCGAAAATCGACTGCGGACAAGTTATAATTTTTTTTAGTCATCAAGGAGAGTGGAGGCTTCTTTTATTTTTCTAGTTGTTTCATTAAAGTACGGTGAATTGATTGCTGCGGCCGACTTTTTATAGGAGCTGACGAACTTTAGAAAAAGTTGAAATTAAAATATTGATGCGTTCGAAAATCTACTGCGGACAAATTATTATTTTTTTTTTTGTCATCAAGGAGAGTAGAGGCTTCTTTTATTTTTCTAGTTGTTTCATTAAAGTACGGTGAATCGATTGCTGCGGCTGATTTTTTGTAGGAGATGACGAACTTTACAAAAAGTTGAAATTAAAATATTGATGCGTTCGAAAATCGACTGCGGACAAATTATTATTTTTTTTTAGTCATCAAGAAGAGTGGAGGCTTCTTTTATTTTTCTAGTTGTTTCATTAAAGTACGGTGAATCGATTGCTGTGGCCGACTTTTTATAAGAGCTGACGAACTTTACAAAAAGTTGAAATTAAAATATTGATGCGTTCGAAAATCGACTGCGGACAAATTATTATTTTTTTTAGTCATCAAGGAGAGTGGAGGCTTCTTTTATTTTTCTAGTTGTTTCATTAAAGTACGGTGAATTGATTGCTGCGGCCGACTTTTTATAGGAGCTGACGAACTTTAGAAAAAGTTGAAATTAAAATATTGATGCGTTCGAAAATCTACTGCGGACAAATTATTATTTTTTTTTTTGTCATCAAGGAGAGTAGAGGCTTCTTTTATTTTTCTAGTTGTTTCATTAAAGTACGGTGAATCGATTGCTGCGGCTGATTTTTTGTAGGAGATGACGAACTTTACAAAAAGTTGAAATTAAAATATTGATGCGTTCGAAAATCGACTGCGGACAAATTATTATTTTTTTTTAGTCATCAAGAAGAGTGGAGGCTTCTTTTATTTTTCTAGTTGTTTCATTAAAGTACGGTGAATCGATTGCTGCGGCTGATTTTTTATAGGAGATGACGAACTTTACAAAAAGTTGAAATTAAAATATTGATGCGTTCGAAAATCGACTGCGGACAAATTATTATTTTTTTTAGTCATCAAGGAGAGTGGAGGCTTCTTTTATTTTTCTAGTTGTTTCATTAAAGTACGGTGAATTGATTGCTGCGGCCGACTTTTTATAGGAGCTGACGAACTTTAGAAAAAGTTGAAATTAAAATATTGATGCGTTCGAAAATCTACTGCGGACAAATTATTATTTTTTTTTTTGTCATCAAGGAGAGTAGAGGCTTCTTTTATTTTTCTAGTTGTTTCATTAAAGTACGGTGAATCGATTGCTGCGGCTGATTTTTTGTAGGAGATGACGAACTTTACAAAAAGTTGAAATTAAAATATTGATGCGTTCGAAAATCGACTGCGGACAAATTATTATTTTTTTTTAGTCATCAAGAAGAGTGGAGGCTTCTTTTATTTTTCTAGTTGTTTCATTAAAGTACGGTGAATCGATTGCTGTGGCCGACTTTTTATAAGAGCTGACGAACTTTACAAAAAGTTGAAATTAAAATATTGATGCGTTCGAAAATCGACTGCGGACAAATTATTATTTTTTTTTTAGTCATCAAGAAGAGTGGAGGCTTCTTTTATTTTTCTAGTTGTTTCATTAAAGTACGGTGAATCGATTGCTGCGGCTGATTTTTTATAGGAGATGACGAACTTTACAAAAAGTTGAAATTAAAATATTGATGCGTTCGAAAATCGACTGCGGACAAATTATTATTTTTTTTTAGTCATCAAGGAGAGTGGAGGCTACTTTTATTTTTCTAGTTGTTTCATTAAAGTACGGTGAATTGATTGCTGAGGCCGAATTTTTATAAGAGCTGACGAACTTTACAAAAAGTTGAAATTAAAATATTGATGCGTTCGAAAATCGACTGCGGACAAATTATTATTTTTTTTTTAGTCATCAAGAGTGGAGGCTTCCTTCATTTTTTTAGTTGTTTCATTAAAGTACGGTGAATTGATTGCTGCAACTGACTTTTAAAGGGAGCTGACGAACTTTACAAAAAGTTGAAATTAAAATATTGGTGCGTTCGAAAATCGACTGCGGACAAATTATTATTTTTTTTAGTCATCAAGGAGAGTGGAGGCTTCTTTTATTTTTCTAGTTGTTTCATTAAAGTACGGTGAATTGATTGTTGCGGCCGACTTTTTATAAGAGCTGACGAACTTTACAAAAAGTTGAAATTAAAATATTGATGCGTTCGAAAATCGACTGCGGACAAATTATTATTTTTTTTTAGTCATCAAGGAGAGTGGAGGCTACTTTTATTTTTCTAGTTGTTTCATTAAAGTACGGTGAATTGATTGCTGTGGCCGAATTTTTATAAGAGCTGACGAACTTTACAAAAAGTTGAAATTAAAATATTGATGCGTTCGAAAATCGACTGCGTACAAATTATTATTTTTTTTTAGTCATCAAGGAGAGTGGAGGCTACTTTTATTTTTCTAGTTGTTTCATTAAAGTACGGTGAATTGATTGCTGAGGCCGAATTTTTATAAGAGCTGACGAACTTTACAAAAAGTTGAAATTAAAATATTGATGCGTTCGAAAATCGACTGCGGACAAATTATTATTTTTTTTTAGTCATCAAGGAGAGTGGAGGCTACTTTTATTTTTCTAGTTGTTTCATTAAAGTACGGTGAATTGATTGCTGTGGCCGAATTTTTATAAGAGCTGACGAACTTTACAAAAAGTTGAAATTAAAATATTGATGCGTTCGAAAATCGACTGCGTACAAATTATTATTTTTTTTTAGTCATCAAGGAGAGTGGAGGCTACTTTTATTTTTCTAGTTGTTTCATTAAAGTACGGTGAATTGATTGCTGAGGCCGAATTTTTATAAGAGCTGACGAACTTTACAAAAAGTTGAAATTAAAATATTGATGCGTTCGAAAATCGACTGCGGACAAATTATTATTTTTTTTAGTCATCAAGGAGAGTGGAGGCTTCTTTTATTTTTCTAGTTGTTTCATTAAAGTACGGTGAATCGATTGCTGCGGCTGATTTTTTATAGGAGATGACGAACTTTACAAAAAGTTGAAATTAAAATATTGATGCGTTCGAAAATCGACTGCGGACAAATTATTATTTTTTTTAGTCATCAAGGAGAGTGGAGGCTTCTTTTATTTTTCTAGTTGTTTCATTAAAGTACGGTGAATCGATTGCTGCGGCTGATTTTTTATAGGAGATGACGAACTTTACAAAAAGTTGAAATTAAAATATTGATGCGTTCGAAAATCGACTGCGGACAAATTATTATTTTTTTTTTAGTCATCAAGGAGAGTGGAGGCTACTTTTATTTTTCTAGCTGTTTTATTAAAGTACGGTGAATTGATTGCTGCGGCCGACTTTTTATAGGAGCTGACGAACTTTACAAAAAGTTGAAATTAAAATATTGATGCGTTCGAAAATCGACTGCGGACAAATTATTATTTTTTTTTTAGTCATCAAGGAGAGTGGAGGCTTCTTTTATTTTTCTGGTTGTTTTATTAAAGTACGGTGAATCGATTGCTGCGGCTGATTTTTTATAGGAGATGACGAACTTTACAAAAAGTTGAAATTAAAATATTGATGCGTTCGAAAATCGACTGCGTACAAACTATTATTTTTTTTTTAGTCATCAAGAGTGGAGGTTTCTTTTATTTTTCTAGTTGTTTCATTAAAGTACGGTGAATTGATTGCTGCGGCTGATTTTTTTATAAGAGATGACGAACTTTACAAAAAGTTGAAATTAAAATATTGATGCGTTCGAAAATCGACTGCGGACAAACTATTATTTTTTTTTAGTCATCAAGAGTGGAGGTTTCTTTTATTTTTCTAGTTGTTTCATTAAAGTACGGTAAATAGATTGCTGCGGCCGACTTTTTATAGGAGCTGACGAAATTTACAAAAAGTTGAAATTAAAATATTGATGCGTTCGAAAATCGACTGCGGACAAATTATTATTTTTTTTTAGTCATCAAGGAGAGTGAAGGTTCCTTTTATTTTTCTAGTTGTTTCATTAAAGTACGGTGAATTGATTGCTGAGGCCGACTTTTTATAGGAGCTGACGAAATTTACAAAAAGTTGAAATTCAAATATTGATGCGTTCGAAAATCGACTGCGGACAAACTATTATTTTATTTTTAGTCATCAAGGAGAGTGGAGGCTTCTTTTATTTTTCTAGTTGTTTCATTAAAGTACGGTAAATAGATTGCTGCGGCCGACTTTTTATAGGAGCTGACGAAATTTACAAAAAGTTGAAATTAAAATATTGATGCGTTCGAAAATCGACTGCGGACAAATTATTATTTTTTTTGTTAGTCATCAAGAGTGGAGGCTTCTTTTATTTTTCTAGTTGTTTCATTAAAGTACGGTGAATTTATTGCTGCGGCCGACTTTTTATAGGAGCCGACGAACTTTACAAAAAGTTGAAATTAAAATATTGATGCGTTCGAAAATCGACTGCGGACAAATTATTATTTTTTTTTAGTCATCAAGGAGAGTGGAGGTTTCTTTTATTTTTCTAGTTGTTTCAATAAAGTACGGTGAATCGATTGCTGCGGCTGATTTTTTATAGGAGATGACGAACTTTACAAAAAGTTGAAATTAAAATATTGATGCGTTCGAAAATCGACTGCGGACAAATTATTATTTTTTTAGTCATCAAGGAGAGTGGAGGTTTCTTTTATTTTTCTAACTGTTTTATTAAAGTACGGTGAATTGATTGCTGCGGCCGACTTTTTATAGGAGCTGACAAACTTTACAAAAAGTTGAAATTAAAATATTAATGCGTTCGAAAATCGACTGCGGACAAGTTATAATTTTTTTTGGTCATCAATGAGAGTGGAGGCTTCTTTTATTTTTCTAGTTGTTTCATTAAAGTAAGGTAAATCGATTGCTGCGGCCGACTTTTTATAGGAGCTGACGAACTTTACAAAAAGTTGAAATTAAAATATTGATGCGTTCGAAAATCGACTGCGGACAAATTATTATTTTTTTAGTCATCAAGGAGAGTGGAGGTGTCTTTTATTTTTCTAGTTGTTTCATTAAAGTACGGTGAATTGATTGCTGCGGCCGACTTTTTATAGGAGCTGACGAACTTTACAAAAAGTTGAAATTAAAATATCGGAGCGCCCGAAAATCGACCGCGGTGTAAACAAATTATATTTTTGGAGGTTTTCTTTGTTTCTAGTTGTTGATATAGGGTACAGTGAATCGATTGTCACAATTGACTTTTTTATGAGAGATTGAGAACTTTACAAAAAGTTAAAATTAAAAAAATCGATGCCTCCAAAAATCGACTGCGGCGCGCGTGGAGAAACTTATTTTTTAGTCATCAAGGCATGTGATTTTTTTGCTATTTAGGGAACGGTGAATCGACGAACATAGATACATTTTTAATATGAGTTGGCGAACATCGAAAAAAAAATCGCAATTAGTACAGCAACGCATCCGTTTTTTAATTTTTTTATTTAAAAAAAAAATAAGTTCATGGATGCCTAGGCTCTTTATAAGAGTAATATAAAAGTAAATAAATTGATCTACAACTAGCTAAACTGTAAAATTAATCCTAATTGTAAATAAATTAGAAAAAACCTTACTTGTTGCAGAAAGCATTAAATAAAGTTATATTTCGTTTTATTGAATTTATATAATCTTAATTGATATAAACTAGAAATAAAAATTATTGCTTGACTCGTTCGTTTCTATCACAAGACTTTTGATACATCTAAAGCACACTAATACCAAGATTTATCAATTCCAGGCACGATTTGACTTACTTAAACCAAAAAAAAAAAATAGTGAATAGGTGAAAACTAGATAATTTATTTGCATTCCTTTTTACCTCACTTGTTAAATCCGAGAATTATTCCACGAACTCGCTTATAATCAAAAACGCCACATCACGAAACCAAAATCCCCTCACAACTAACTTCACCATCGAGTTAAGCCACGAATTTAAAATACTCCGGATTTAATCAAACCCGACTTATGTGCGTGCTTGCGTGAACAAAAAAACAATGATAAATTAATACTCAATTCGTCGGTATCGGAATTAAGGAGTAAAACTCTGATTCAATATATTGTTTGCCTTGTTCATTTATACAATAAATCATCGCAATTCGTTGCAATTCGATCGGGAAACGCCGTAAATGAATGGTTATTAAAATAACAAGGTTTATGGAGTTTATTTCATTATTTAAAAACAATATCTGTATGATAAATTGGTTACTGCACAAATCTAATTATGATAAATTGGATTTAAAAAATCAACACGGTTTAAGTGGTTTAAGTTTTGTGGTTATCATTTTTATATGTCAGATATAATTTATTGATTTGATTTACATATCATCAGCACCGTTGATGTTACGACAAAGTTTTGAATATAACTCTAATATTTGCGATTTATAACAACCTCGGGCGAAAAAAAAAAGGAAAAAACATCCACTATTTTTATCAATTACATATTCTCGTTATATTGATAGGTATTATTTTAACAAACTACTTAAACTTATATTTATAAATAATGATACACCTGTATGTATAACTTGCTCCCTTTTCTAGATAAATAAAAAAAAACTTGTTTTACTTCTACGTAAACATCTAATAGCCATGGTCTCATCTCCTAGAAAAACACAATTATCCAGCACGCAATAATTTCTTAAATCATGCCAGTCCATGGTACAGCAACATAAAAATGATAATTGCACCTCAAGGTAACATCGAAATTATCATCAACTCGTACAAAACAGAATCATCATTTTCAATGATAATTGCTAATGCTGGTATTATTAAAAAAAAAGAATCAATTATACGAATTAATTGCGATTTATCGGACGAGGTTCGAGTTCCAGCCGCGAAAACAAGAGAGGTTGCGTAACCAGCGGCCTCTAACGGTAGATCCGGTGCACACAATGCCCGGCATGACTAACAGAAATCGATCGCTTATAAATAAGCAAACAAAAAATAAAATGAGGAACCAACAAAAGGAATATCTTTCGAGTTTATCGAAGTGCAACGACTTTGGACGCGTCGGACGAACGGCCGACCTTTGCAAGAGACACGTGCTCAGTAATTAATTGATAGTGGAGCCGCTCAGGCGATTAATCGGAATCGATTGCGGGTTCACTGAAAACGGGTGTTTTATATAGAAACGTTTCATGTGCTTCGGTGGCAGAAGTGCAGCAATTTCAGGAATTCATTTAATAAAATTAATCTATCTAGACTTTTGTGGATATTGTCCATTGATCCATAAAGATATGATTAGATTAGGGAGATATAGAAATAAGTACCTTTTGCTAAATCGTCCGTAAAATTAAAAAAAAAATGGTGATGTTACTTTCTCCGATTTGATAGTATAATAGTTATTTATATTTATAGATTCACTCATTATTTTTCAATTGAAATCATATTTTAAATCGAACGTTTCACATGATCGAGTGGTAATGGCGTTTAAAACGACAAAAATATAAAAAGTAATATTGAAAAAAAATGTGATGTTACTTTCTCCGATTTGATGGTATAATAGTTATTAATATTTATAGATTCACTCATTATTTTTCAATTTAAATCATATTTTAAATCGAACGTTTCACATGATCGAGTGGTAATGGCGTTTAAACGAAAAAAATATGAAAAGTAAAAATGACAAATTATGTTTCAAATTCTAATAATCAAACTAAAAAAAAAATGCCAAAAAAGAGTCCCGAAGAAGATTTTTACAAAGTCCTGAAAAACTAATAAAAGCCCTGAACAAGAAAGTCTTGAAAAAGACTTCTAAAAATAGTCCTAATTAAAAAGTCCCAAAAAAAATCTAATAAAAGCCCTGAGCAAGAAAGTCTTGAAAAAGATTTCTAAAAATGGTCCTAATTAAAAAGTCCTTAAAACCCTAATAAAAGTCCTGAAGACGAAAGTCTTGAAAAAAGTCCCGATAAAAAAATCCTGATAAAAAGTCCTGACAAAAAAATGTCTTCTAAAACATTTCCTTCAAAATGACCAGAAATAAAGTCCTGAAAAAAGAGTTCTGTCAAAAAAAAATCCTGATAAAAAGTCTTGACAAAAAATGTCTTCTAAAACATTTCCTTCAAAATGACCAGAAATAAAGTCCTGAAAAAAGAGTTCCGTCAAAAAAAGGTCCTGATAAAAAGTCCTGGAGAAACAGTTTTGAGAATAAAGCTTGAAAAAAGAGTCACGATAAAAAGTTGTGAAAAGAGCCGTAAAAAAAAGTCCAGAAAAAAGTACTGCAAGAAGAGTCCTGAAAAAATAAGTCTATAAAACACCAGAAATAAATATCCTCAAAAAATCCTGGAATAAGTCCGAAAAAGTGTCGCGAAACAAAGTCGGGAACAAGAAAATTAATCCTACAAAAAATATCTTGAAATATAGTACTGAAAAAAGTCCGGTAAGAAGGCTTGAAAAAAAAATTCCCGAAAAATATTTTTAAGAAAATTCAGAAAAGAATTCTGAAAAGAAGTCCTGAACAAGAGGTTCTTAAGAAATTCTCGAAAAAGTCCCAGTCCTGAAAATAAAGTCTTGAAAAAAGAGTCCTGAAAAGCCGCGAAGAAAAGTCCTGAAAAACAGCCTCTATACAAAATACCAGAAATAAATGTCCCGAAAAAAGCCCCAAAAATCCCGAAAGAAAGCTAAAATAAGTCCTAAAGAAACTTCAGAAAAAGAGTTTTGATGAAGTATCATAAAAAAATTGCCCTGAAAATAACATGTTTAAAAAATAAACAAAAAAATTTCTATAAAAAAATCATTGTAAAAAGTCCTTAAAATGGTCCTTAAAAAGACCTAAAGAAATTATCCTGGTAAATAAATCAAAAAGTGTCTTGAAAAAAAATCCTGCAAAATGGCTTAAAATAAGTTCTTAACAAAATTCCTAAAATAAAAAGTTTTGAAACTAAAAATATCCCAAAAATGAGAATCCTGAAAAATGTCATGAAGAAAATTCTGAAATTTTTTTCTGAAAAAATCCCAAAATATCATTAAAAAAAATTCTCCTGTAAAAACAGTCTTAAAAAATTGCCCTAAAAATAACATGTTTAAAAAATAAACAATTTTTTAAAAAAGCGTTGTAAAAAATCTTTTAAAATCCTTAAAAAGATCTGAAGAAATTGCCCTGAATAAGAAATCCCAGTCTTAAACAAAAGTCCCGCAAAAAGGCATAAAATAAGTCCACAGCAAAATTCCTGAAATAAAAAGGTTTAAAATTATCTTGAAAAAAAAATGCTAAAAATATCTGAAGAAGTCCTTAAAAAGGTCCAACAAAGGTCATGATAAGTAAGAATTCTAAAAAATGTCATAAAGAAAATTCCGAAAAAAATCCCAAAATATCCTAAAAAAATTGTCCTTCAAAAATAACATGTTTAAAAAATAAACAAATAAATTTCTGAAAAAAAAACCATTGTAAAAAGCCCTTAAAATGGTCCTTGAACAGATCTGAAGAAATCGTCCTAAAAAAGTCATTCAAAAGAGTCTTGAAAAAATGTCCTGCAAAAAGGCCTAAAATAATTCCTCGAATAAAAACTTTTGAAAATAGTGTTGAAAAAAAAGCTAAAAATTTCTGAAAAAGTCCTTAAAAAGGTCCAAAAAAGGTCCTTGAAAAATGACCCTGAAAATAACATGTTTAAAAAATAAACAAAAAAAAAATTTGAAAAAAAACCATTGTAAAAAGCCCTTAAAATGGTAACATTGTAAAAAAATAATAATGTCATTAATAAAATGCATTTACACACTATTTTCGCTTTTCCTCAATTCCTTGATTTTTAATTTGGATTTTGCTGCATTTACGTTTGAAAACATTACCTCTTTTTAACAGTGGCGGCTCGTGGAACATGTTGATGGCAGAGCCACTTATACAATATACCCCTACCCGCTTTTTCTGAAGAAAAAAAGAACGATTTATCTTCCTACATCAAAGTAACTAATGTGTTTTAAGAAATAATTAAAAATTGTTGCTGACCTTGAAATTACTTGGTTCTATATAACGAGCCGCCCCTGGTTATAACTCATTAAAAAGTTATTAGAATTTAAGAAGTTGCTTATATTCTTCAAATATAATTATTTTTGAGTTTTTTTAAGAATTCTTAAACAATTTCTATTATTTTTTATTTATTTTAGAAAATGCTGAATTTTGAACGCAATTAAAAAATGCATGTTTAACTACGAACAGTTATAACCCATTAAAAAATTTTTGGAGTTTAAAAAGTTGATTGTATTCTCAAAATATAATAATGTGGGAGCTGTGTAGAATTATTTCAGAATTTTTAAACAATTTCTACTATTTTTTATTTATTTTAGAAAATGCTAAATTTTTAACGCAATTAAAAAATGCATGTTTAACAACGAACAGTTATAACCAGTGGCGTCTCGTGGAACATGTCCCCCCTCCTTTTTTGAAGAAAGAAAGAACGATTTATCTTCCTTGACCAAAGTAACTGACGAAAAAGAGTTTTAAGATTTAATTAAAAATTCTTGCTGAGCTTGAAACTACAGGTAGTGCCATGGCTCCTTGGCTCTATATAACGAGCCACCCCTGCTTTTTATGTACAAATGAAAAATTGTAAAAAGTAAAATCTGGAAAGCAAATGTAATTGATGTTGTAACGTTTTTAGGCTTCTGCAAGAAAGTTACTTTTGAGGATATGCTCCTCGACCTGACGCGGAAAATGCTAAATACCACTAAATATATAAGTTTTAGCAAACAAATAATAGCTATAAATTTTCTAGGCAACAAAATTTTCTATAAAATGAGATAATAATTAGGTTTAGGACGTGTGGTTTCCGTTTAATGGAGGAAAATTGCAATTGGCAACTTTAAAGAGGGTCCTGCATCAAAAATTCGAACCACCCTAGTGATACAGTGACCTCTGTAACACTGTTGAAAAATAAAAAAAATGACTGTTTTATGGAGAAAAAACCTCGATTTTTTTGGCAAAAATCGCAATTTTTCAAAACTTTAACCACAGTGAGGCACGGGTTAACGTTATAAAGTTGAGCTGAAACTTTGCCAATCATACTTTCAATTGGTAACTTTAAGGAGGGTCCTCCAGTAAAAATTCGAACATTGATTTCTTGTGACCACCCTAGTGATACAGCACTGTTGTAAAATAAAAAAAATTATAAAAAAAAATTCATTATTAAAGTTCGAAGCATATATTTTTTAACCCATTATCACTAATCAAAAAAAAAATTCTCAAAATCACGTAATTTTTTGGTCGTCACCCAATTGTTGCCCCTTAAACATTTATTATAAATATTTAATTTCTCGATTTCAGAAAAAAATAATGTACACCTCAGCACCAAAATTATTGTTTTATGACTCACAAGAATTATTTTTACAAACTCCATACTCTTCATAAAAAAATGCAAATTCAGCGCCTTGGTATACAAACAACTATTATAAGCTAAATTAGTATAGATAACATAATACATTAATTACACGATGTTAATGTATATTCGATATGGGATCAATTTCGTAAGGTATGTGGCCGTTATTGGCCCATCTACATTATCCTAAGACAGGCCAGGCCAGAGAATATGATGATAAAACATTTTCCTAAACTGTTGGATACTTAAGCAAATCTTTATTGCCAGACCAATTTACAACTAAATTTAGATATTTTCCATAAATAAATAATTTTGGTCTGACAACTAGTTATCGACCAAAGGAGGTCCTGCTTTAAAGATTCGTAAAACACGTCAAAATGACTGGAATTGCAGACAAACTTAATAACACAGAACGCTTAGTTAACAAAATATTTGCCATTGCATTAATAATATAACACATTACTTCCCATTGTGCTCAAGCGAGTTCAACAAATATTAATACAGTGTGTTTAAAAAAAATTATCGCAGTCGAGTCCGGATTGAAATGCCCATGTCTCTTATTATTATGTAGTCTGAACATAAAAATATTCTCCGTGCTCGTAAATCTACAAGATTAAGTCTTACAAATTTTTTTGTAAATTTACGAACCGGTAGAATATTTTTTTATTTATGCTTTATTATAATAATATACTGAAGAAAAAAAAAGTTTTTCGCCCTCAAATGATCAAAATTTCACGAATTTCAAGTGTTTAATTTTTTTTTCCCACAGTGTATAATTTCAGTTTTGAACAACATTATGTAATTAAATCGAACTGTGGTTTTTGCAAGAAAATTAACGTGACGGTCAACGTGCTAAGGACGTAATCATCCAAAGAAACAACACTTACACATTCGACACACTATCAGACCGCTAATAAACCTTGAGGCTTATAAACAGGGCGTTTCAAGATCATTTACAATGACCCGCAAATATTTAATTAACATCCGAATCAGACAAGTATTGGGTCAGATAATGTTTTGCCACATTACAACAATAATTATACTATGTGGATAATTTACATCCACTTGGTTCTATCCTGTGTTTCTTAATGTAAAATTTGGAAGACATAATTTGTTTTGCAACAATAATCCGGCTTTTCGAATCTTGCAAAAGGATCTGCACGTTTCATATAATCAAGTTCCGCTCATATAATTTACAGCTGAATGTAACTTTGATTAACAATTGAATTGCAATAATAATTAAAACTCCAATCCCATTTCCAACATCGGTGAAACTATACAATAGAATGGGAATTCATGAATTATGAAAGCATTAACCATTTTATAAAAACATTTTCATTCAATTTCAATCCTAGCGTCTGCGACGTAGGAATAATAATGCATGTATTAATTATATGAACTTAATTACTGGAGAAACGCAATTCTCTAGAGTTTACAGTAGAAAGAAATAAACAAGAAAGGTTTTAAGTACTGTTTTAATATTTATTTCTCTATTCACAGTTATAAAGTTATATAAGCTGAAAGACCTCTGGTCAATTGTAAAAGTGTCTCAATAAATGTATTGTCTCCCTCTCATTCATATAAACATTATCTTGATAAAAATATTATTTCATTATTATCTGATCCAGCATTATCATTATTGTTGTATATTGACGATAACATCTGTAATCATGACAATTTCGTGTCTAATATCGAGAATTTTGCCGCGAACGGTAATTACCACTTGGATTATTAATGTTCGTACTTTATCTTTTATTCGAACAAATTATTTTATCTAAAAAATAATTTATTAATTTTATCCACAATCCGGTATTACAACGCGTTTAGCCGAAAACCGCATATTTGGGTATGAATATCAAAAGTAGACATCGATAAGGAATCGAATTAAAAGTCCAATATAACTAAATGGCATATCGTTACTCCTCCAAGTATTCACTTTTCGATCATTGCTTAATCCGGGCCGATGTCCGAGAAGGTAATTAGAAGGTAGTAAATTGCCGGCATTATTACATAATGCAGATGGGTCATCCGTTCGCGCTGCAAAGACCACTAGATTGCTTCCATTGAAATTTGCAATAGGTTATTGGAACAGTAATTGATGGACATTTGCAGGAGGTGGAGCGTGGTGTACGCTTTATGGAGCAAGAGATTTTAACAGTACGGAAAATTACTTAATAATATGCACTTTAAGTCCCGAACGAATTTCCTATGGACTGTAGGAGTAATGATGTATTGGTATTGCGGAGGCACGACAACCGATAAATTTTGTTTCCTCAATTTGGCTCAGCGTGTATTAATATTGATTGAAAGTAGTCGAGAATTTTAAACTTTTAGAATTTAAACTGAGTTTTTATTTGAACGAAAGTTAATTACTAAGCCGTACATTGTTTTCTGTTATGTTATTTTTTATTCATTTAATTTCATATATCTGTAATAAATCTGTTAAAAAGGTGAATCCGTCAAATAAATGATTTAAAAAAAAAACCATTTTGAACAAAGTATTAATTTATTGCCATCGACTTGAAATTTCACAAAACGATTAAAATAACGTTCCCCTTCCCTAAATTTCAAAATAATCCCATTCGAACGGAACGTGAAATTGTCGGAAAATACAAAAATTTGCGAAAAATATAAAAACACTTGCCATCGACTTGAAATTTTACAAATTTATTAAAAAAACATTCTGGATTATATATACAGTGCGAGTCTCTAACTTGGAATAAATTCAGTAAATCAAACAAAGTTTATTTTTCGGAAATATGCTCGGACACGTCGATTAGTATTTTAAATTGCGCTCTTTTTGTTGTAATAAAATTTTATACAGCGTGTCCCAAATTTGAGATATGACGTCATCGACTATTTTTTTTAATAGCAACCCTAATTTTTTTATCACTATTTTTAAAGAGTATATCAAGTTACACATGTGTGCCAAATTTTAAATTTTTATTTCCTGTCATTTAGAAGATATTTAACAAACATTATCAAATTTGTAGAATGAAGAAATCAAGTCACCTTAATCGAATTTTTATGCATTTTAAAAGTGGAATGCCAAAACGTGCTGGTTTGTCATTTTTTTTTCAAACTGACGTTTATCATTTTGACGTTTAGTTATAAAAACAAGTAAGAAGTGTAGCATCGCATTCCACGCATATTCGAGTGAGGAGAGTATTAGTCGTTCCATTGTTGTGTTGACTGTTGTTCACCGTTGGTCGAAAAATTATACTAACATGCCGTACTTAACTGAAACCCACAAAATCGAAATTTTAATGATGATTGGCTATGGAGATAGGACAAGAACACAAAATGAAGTTATTTATTTATTTAGAGAGAAGTATCCTGACTTACCAGCCATATCTCAAAGTACCGTAAGCAAGATTGAAAATCAGTTTCGGGAAAATGGGCATTTAAGAAAAACGAATAATCATCGTCAGAATCCGCTGAGTGAAGAGGTCAAAATTGATGTACTTCTCTCTGTTCAGGAAAATCATCATGTCTCCTCTAGGCAGATGGCTAGGGAACTCAAAATTAGCCAGTCTTCAGTGTCAAGAATCCTTAGAGAGCAAACATTTAATCCTTATAAAATGACAATACTCCAGGAACTCATCGAAGATGATCCGGATAGAAGACTTCAGTTTTGCGAAAAAATGATGGATCTACTAGATAGAAATGTTCTAAAAATAGAAAATATATTGTTTTCCGATTAATCAACGTTTATGTTAAATGGTGAGGTAAATCGTCAAAATTGCCGTTATTGGGCAGACAAGAACCCACACTGGATGAGGGAAGGCCACACTCAATATCCAGAAAAAGTTAATGTTTGGGCAGGGATTGTTGGTGATCGAATTTTAGGACCAATTTTCTTTCCAAATAATCTCAATGGAGCGGGATATTTACAATTCTTGGAGGAAGAGCTAATTCCGAGTTTGGCTATTTTGTTTCCTTGCCCTGTAGAAGCTGACGTCCCGAATAGAAACATCTGGTTTCAACAGGACGGTGCGCCTCCTCATTTTGCAAGGCGTGTCCGTGAGTACCTGGATAATGTATTTCCACGAAGATGGATTGGCAGAAGAGGACCAGTTGAATGGCCACCCAGGTCTCCGGATTTAACACCTATGGACTTTGTCTTATGGGGGTACTTGAAAAGCAAAGCTTTTAAGACCAAACCGCCAAATCTTGAGGAGTTGAAAGAACGAATAAGACAGGAGTGTAGACTAATTTCCCCCGAAGTAATTAGAAATGTTCAAAACGAGTTTCAGTTCCGTTTAGGGTATTGTCAGTTAGAAAATGGACAACATTTTGAGCATTTATTGAAGAAAGACTATTAAGTTGAATTCATTTTTCAAATTTGATACTGTTTGTTAAATATCTTCTAAATGACAGGAAATAAAAATTTGAAATTTGGTACACATGTGTAACTTGATATACTCTTTAAAAATAGTGATAAAAAAATTAGGGTTGCTATTAATAAAAATTGTCGATGACGTCATATCTCAAATTTGGGACACGCTGTATAAAATTTTATTACAACAAAAAGAGCGCAATTTAAAATACTAATCGACGTGTCCGAGCATATTTCCGAAAAATAAACTTTGTTTGATTTACTGAATTTATTCCAAGTTAGAGACTCGCACTGTATATGAAAATTTGTGGACACCCTATCCCAAAATTTCGAAATAATCTCATTCGAACGAAACGTGAAGTTATCGGAAAATACAAAAAATTGCGAAAAATATTGAAACACTTGCCATCGACTTGAAATTTTACAAATTTATTAAAAAAACATTCTGGATTATATATACATGAAAATTTGTGGACACATCCCAAAATTTCGAAATAATCTCATTCGAACGAAACGTGAAATTGTCGGAAAATACAAAAAATTGCGAAAAATATAAAAACACTTGCCATCGACTTAAAATTCTACAAATTTATTAAAAAAACCTTCTGGATTACATATACATGAAAATTTGTAGACATCCCATCACAAAATTTCGAAATAATCTCATTCGAACGGAACGTGAAGTTGTCAGAAAATACAAAATGTGCGAAAAATATAAAAACACTTGCCATCGACTTGAAATTTTACAAATTTATTAAAAAAACATTCTGGATTATATATACATGAAAATTTGTAGACACCTCATCCCAAAATTTCAAAATTATCTCATTCGAACGAAACGTGAAGTTGTCGGAAAATACAAAAAATTGCCAAAAATATAGAAACACTTGCCATCGAGTTGAAATTTTACAAATTTATTAAAAAAACATTCTGGATTATATATACAGGAAAATTTGTAGACACATCCCAAAATTTCGAAATAATCTCATTCGAACGAAACGTGAAATTGTCGGAAAATACAAAAAATTGCGAAAAATATAAAAACACTTGCCATCGACTTGAAATTTTGTAAATTTATTAAAAAAAAACATTCTGGATTATATATACATGAAAATTTGTAGACACCCCATCCCAATATTTCGAAATAATCTCATTCGAATGAAACGTGAAGTTGTCGGAAAATACAAAAATTTGCGAAAAATATAAAAACACTTGCCATCGACTTGAAATTTTACAAATTTATTAAAGAAACATTCTGGATTATATATACATCAAAATTTGTAGACACATCCCAAAATTTCGAAATTATCTCATTCGAACGAAACGTGAAATTGTCGGAAAATACAAAAATTTGCGAGAAATGTAAAAACACTTGCCATCGACTTGAAATTTTGTAAATTTATTAAAAAAACATTCTGGATTATATATACATGAAAATTTGTAGACACCCCACCCCAAAATTTCGAAATTATCTTATTCGAACGGAACGTGAAGTTTTCGGAAAATACAGAAATTTTCTAAAAATATAAAAACACTTGCCACCGACTTGAAATTTCACAAATTTATTAGAAAAAACATTCTGGATTATACATACATGAAAATTTGTAGACACCCCATCCCAAAATTTCGAAATAATCTCATTCGAACGAAACGTGAAGTTGTCGGAAAATACAAAAATTTGCGAAAAATGTAAAAACACTTGCCATCGACTTGAAATTTTACAAATTTATTAAAAAAACATTGCGGATTATATATACATGGAAATTTGTAAACACCCCATCCCAAAATTTAGAAACCATCTCATTCGATCGGAACGTGAAGTTGTCGGAAAATACAAAAATTTACGAGTCTTGAAAAAAATATAAAAATAGTCGCCATCAATTTGAAATTTTCCAATTTTATTAAAAAAAACATTGGGGATTATATACACATGAAAATTTTTAAACACCCCTTCCAAAAATTTCGACATAATCTCATTCGAACGAAACGTGAAATTGTCGGAAAATACAAACATTTGGGAAAAATATAAAAACACTTGCCATCGACTGAAATTTTGCAAATGAAAACCCTCAAGAATTCCATCAACAACCTCTTCGTAGCCCAAAGGTCACCGTTTGGTGTGCTTTGTCCTCTGCAGGCATCGTGGGGCCTATTTTTTAAGTGGGTGGGGTTGTAGAATTTTTTTGTTCCAAAATGGAGGAAAACGATACAATTGCCTTCTAATTTCAACAAGATGGAGTCACATCCCATACGGTCCGTTGTTCCCGCGCCGTTTTGCAAGAGATGTTTCCTAGGTTGACGAGAAGACGCAATTTTCGTTATTGGGCTGCTGAAAACCCTCGAAAGCTCCACCAACGACCTTTATATAGCCCAAAGGTCACCGTTGGTTGTGATTTGTCCTCTGTAGGCATCGTGGGGCCTTATTTTTTGAAGTGGATTGGAGAATTTTTACGTTTCAAAATGGAGGAAAATGGAGTAGATCCGTTTTTTCTTTCATGAAAAGATCATCGAGTAAAATAAATGTTCAAAAATCAGCCAATATCCGCAATTAAATCTCCGGGCATTATATTTCTTGTATATTGGATTACATATACAGATTTTATGTTAATTACGCAAAAAAAAAATCAATAGAGCAGGGCCGTGTTTTCCATGAAAAAAATATTAAAATTATTTAAAGTGAATGTTCAAATATGAGCCAAAATCCGCATTTAAATGTATGGGAATTATATGGTGTGCAAATTGGGATACATATACTGAAGATATGCAAACCATTCTAAAAATCAATAAAGTAAGGCCGTTTTTTTTCCTGAAAATAGCTTTAAGAGTAAAATAAATACTCAAAAATGAGCCAAAGTCCGCATCTAAATATCTAGGAATTTTATCATGTGCAAATTAGGTTACATATGCAGTTTTCTTGCAAATTGCTATTGCTATGAAAAATAAGTCTGCCAAAATCCTCATTTAAATGTCTATGCAATATATATATATATATTGTGTAAATTGGGTTGCATACAGAGGTTTTATGCAAATTACTCTGAAAAATCAATAACAGAGTAGACCCGTTTTTTTTTATTTCATGAAAATACCCTTGAGTAAAATAAATATTCAAAAATGAGCTAAAATCCGAATATAAATATTATACCTTGTGTAAATTGGGTTGCATTCAAAGATTTTAAGCAAATTATTTGGAAAATTCAATCGTTTTTTTTTTTATAAAAAAATCATTTGAATAAAAAAAACATTAAAAAATAAGCCAAAATCCGCATTTAAATGTCTAGGCATTATATTTTGTGTTAATTGGGTTGCAAATAGAATTTTTTTGCGAATTACACTAAAAACTCAAAAGAGTAGGGCTGAAAGACCTTATTAATAATAGGGATATAGTTTTATTGATATAAAATATTCTTTTTACATAATTATATAAAATAAAAATCAGTTAATGTAGCGAGAAAAAAGGTTACTTACATATGCATATTTTTTTGTCATTATTATATTGTTTTTATATGTATTATACAGTAATTGGACTGTATGTCTGTTGGGTGTTAAATAAATAAATAAATACAGAAATAGTATTCAAAACATATAAGCAACAATATCATTTGAATATTCCATTTTACATTAGCATGCAATATGATCGAGAGATTTTAAAATAATTATAAACAAAATAGTACAAAATGCATAGATACAAATCATCTAAAAATAAATCATATGTAATCCACATTAATTATTTAATTTCTAGGCATTATGTATTGTACAAATAGGGTTGCATATACAGTGTGTATCAGCCAAATGGAATAAATGCGATAATAAATAAATGGGGGCGTGTTCGAAAAAACGCTCGGATACGTCGATTGGTATTTTTAGTTGCGCATTTTTTTTAACAAAAACTTTTTATACAGGGTGTGTGATGTAACAGAGACCAATACCAACTGTCTTATTCCACTCATTCGTTATTTGCGTTGAGAGATATTAAACTGAATTGAAAAATACATTCAATAAAATTAAACCACTTACCAACAGTCCATCTTCATAACTGATAATTAAAATCGATTTTTGTTAATCCAATTTTTCACAATCTGCACACTTTAGCTACGCGCACACTTGTCGGAATCGGACGGACGGCACGCATCGGATAAAATTGCTTAACACAGTTGTAAACGAGTCAACGCACATTTATGGGTACGACATGGAACGGATAAATGTGCGTTGACTTGTTTACAACTGTGCAATTTTAGCCGATGCGTGCCGTTCGTCCGATTCCGATAAGTGTGCGCGTAGCTTTAAGCAATATTTTCCGATGCGTGCCGTCCGTCCGATTCCGACAATTGTGCGCGTAGCTTAACTTACTCGCCGGAAGATAAACTGCCCGACTTTCAATGAAAACAGGTGTTTTGCATCTTTGTCTATCTTGTGTGCAAATTGAAATGAATTTGATTTTGCGTAGATAAGCACTGATAACAGGTGAAGAAAGAATGTGGTCTCGCGATATCTCCGCCGAAAGTCAAATGCCCCTGAGGCAAAAGATGATCAGGCTGTTAGCACCTGACGAAATTTTCCAGTTTCGTGCGCGAGTTCGGTGTTAAAAGAGTTTAATAATGTGGCGGAGTGTTGTTTTCGGATTATCATTTTTGAGTCAAATTTTAGAAGGACAGATGAGGGACAGTTGTCTTATAGACATTACTTGATGAAGGTAAGTGCACAGAGCTGAGTAATTGGAAATGTTCTCAAACAATTAATAGTCGAACTGCGTTTGGCAGTTTTAAAAACGAACTTTAAAAAAGCGCAATTTTTGCATTTTGAGTTTTTTTCACGAGAAATCCGTTAAAAAAATTGGAAAAATTTTCTCGTACTTCGTAACGCAGAAAGTAAAAATTATTCGAGAACTTTTTGCAATGTGAATTTTAATTAGGAATTATAATATTATAACGCTATATAAAAATGAATGTTTACTTACTATGGCTATCGTTACGATCAATGTAAAGAGTGGAAATTACCTGAAAAAAAAAACACATAATTAATTATCAATGATAATCAAAGCTAATTTTCCATAAAATACAAATTTAGGTTTAAATTAATATTCAATTTATCACATTGATTTTAACCGCTTCAACGACTACATTTAATAAAATGCACTGTTTTCGTTTTTGGTACCGAATGGTTAAATTGGATGAAGGATCGCAACATCAATGTCTGTTAAGTGAATAACATACATGAATTTAACACGGGACAAACAAATATGCAAATAAATAAACATTGAACATTACCTGAGTATGCAACATTTACATTTCAACGATGCTCCATCCAACAACTCGATTTGCGACACATCCCATCCAGTTGTTTGCTAATTAAATGGAATGGTTTGTCATTGCTGCATTGCCGTGCACACGTCGCAATTTTGCTGTTTAAGTTATGCAAAGAATATGCATTATAAATACACCTAGAACTTGCGTTGGAATGTTGTTTATTCAGAAAATGTCAACGAGGTAGAATTAAATACCCGCTTCTTTTATTTATGCCTTTTAAAAATTCTGGTCATTAGTACTAATGGAAAAGTACTAATTTATCTATTACGCAGGATCTTTTTAAAATATGGAACCAAAGCTGAGTCAGTGAGCTCGAAAAAGTAAAATATACTCGAATAGATCGAATTTTAATTAAACATATTAAAACACTAAAGGGTGGGCCATCTCTTGGAATCTTTTCGAACTACCACTTTATTTTTATTTTCATGATATTTGACATCCGATGTATGACAGTTCTTCAGTATACAACACCCGGTTAACGAAATGGCACGCTATACGTTTGAAGAACGTTGGGAAATGTTAAAAATTTACTTTGAATGTAATTCGGGTATTGCAGAATCAGTGCGAAAATTAGGTCGCGAATATGCACCAAATGCAAGTGTTCTGAAGAAATTTGTGCACAAAGTTCGTGAAACTGGTTTGCTGGTGGATCGTACTAAAGCTCCACACGCTCGTCCGGTTCGTACACCCGAGAATATTGCTGCTGTAGCACGTAGTGTGCAAGCCAACCCAAGAACATCGACTCGTCATCGCTCCCAGCAATTGAACATTAGTCGCACTACCATGAGGCGTATTTTGCATAAAGACATCGGTTTATTCGCCTATAAGGTCCAAATAACACAGCAGTTGAAGAGAGTTGACCATCCACTTCGATACAACTTCGCTGATTGGGCCTTAGAGCAGCTGGAAGCCGATGGTGAATTTTGGCAAAAAATGAACTTTTCCGATGAAGCGCATTTTCACCTCGACGGCTATGTAAACAAGCAAAACTGCAGGATTTGGGCATCGGAAAACCCACACGTGATCGTTGAGGAGCCAATGCATCCCGAACGAGTGACATCATCGGCCCATTTTTCTTTAAATCTGGCGAAACGGTCAACGGAAACCGCTATAGGACCATGATGACAAAATTTTTTTTTTGAGCAAATTGCTGGTTTGGATGTGGGCAACATCATCTGGTTCCAACAAGATGGGGCGACATGCCACACTAGCAACGAAACTATCGACTTATTGCGGTCAAAGTTCGAAAATCATCGTGGAGATGTGAATTGGCCAGCAAGGAACTGCGATTTGACGCCCATGGACTTTTATCTCTGGGGTGCCGTTAAAGAACGTTGTTATGCCAACGATCCAGCAACGATTGACGATCTTAAAATCAATATCCAAAATGCCATTGCTGAGATAGAGCCGCAGACGTTGGAAAAAGTTCTGAAAAATTGGGTCGAGAGAATGGACTATTGTAAGGCCAGTCGTGGCAGCCATGTGACTGATGTCATATTCCATGTATAACCGGATACTCTTGGCTACAAAATAAATGCAAGATCATGAAATTCCATCTAGCCGTTTGTGTTTTATTAAGATTTTAAAAAGATTTCTTACGATGGCCCACCCTTTATGTAACCTATATTAGTATTAGTAACTTATTTTGTTTAAATAATCTTTTTAAAACACGTAACCAAAGCTGTGTGAGCTCAAAAAATAAGAAATACTCTAATAGATCGATTTTGAATTAAACAAATGAAAGTATTATACAACCTATACTAGTAAGTATTAGTATTAGCATTGTATTTATATATCTAGTATGCCAACGCAATGTAAATTTTTGTGGCTAAAAATTGGGTTTCCGAATACACCAAGAGAGCGCGTAAGCATTCACACATTGAAAAACTCGCTACTCAAGTGATATGTGTTGCATACTTGAAAATTATTACTCGTTTTAGAATGAATTTTTGAATTATTCGATCCGTATAGGAAATTCAAGGCCGCCGTCTGTCCCGAAACTCTTCCGTTGTAATGTAAACAAAAATCGAGGAACATAAATAAACACCGCACCGCATAATATATTTTAACATAAAGACGATTGCTTCAGTAATATTGAAAATATTCTTCACTCAGATAAACTACAATATTGAAATGTATGTAGATAGAAATAATTAGAGGAAAGAAAAAACAATATTTACTTTCTCCGTGTAAAGTACGCAAAAGTATTGTGATCGTGAAAATATTTAAAAAAAAAATAAAAATTTCCTCTTTGTTATCCGTAGAAAAATTGTTTGGGTGCTGAACTGAATATATTTTGGTAAATTTTATTTCACCGGAAGTATATAGGTATATATGTATATATATATTTTTTTATATTCAGGGTGTAGAATTGGTTTACGCACCATAGGGATTTCCATGTTAAATTCTTAATGTTCAAATATTGGCTCCCCAAATGATTTTAGAGAAAAATCGTAAATATGTTTCAGGTAGAGAAAAAAATACTCTACACAACCGTTCTCTTACTAGTTTTTTTACTTTCCATAGAAAGGGGAAATCGAGGAAATTAAAACTACTATTTTAGCAAAAATAGGTGGCGCCCTGGAATTTCTGAAACAATAAACCGTTGAACGTTAGCGGTCACGTTAATGTTTTAATCAGAAATTTAGGCGTATTTTAATAATGATTAACAACAAATCCATAATAAATATTATGGATTTGTTGAATGAAAATATCCTAATAGTAATATCAAACTATTCTGCTAATAGTGCATGTGCAGTAAACCACACTACTGTTAACAGAATGGTCCGCAAATTTCGAAATGTTCAACGGATTTTTGTTCCAAAATCATTTGGGGAGCCAATATTTGAACATTGAGAATTTAACATGGAAATCGCTATGGTGCGTGAACCAATTCTACACCCTGCATGAAAAATACCAGAAAATCATTTTGAGAAATACAGAAAGTAACAAAAAAAAAATTGAAATCTTTCATTATAAATAGTTTTTGTAAACTTTTTGGTTTATGAAAAAAAAATATAAATTAACTACGGCATTTTCAGGATACGCCACAGCAGGTCTCAAGTTTTTTGTCAATAATTATTAAATAATACCAAAATGAACAATTTAGAATAAGAATATTTCGAAATCTTACGAGTTTTTGAAAAAAATAAATGGGGAAAATATCATCATAAACCCTACTATTATTATATTTTATTTACCCCTTTTGTTCTATAATAAGCGATATGCCCATGGCGAGGCTCGAATTTGAAATACCCTTTATACAATAATCAAAAGTTTTTAACTGCCGTTCTACGTAAAGTTAAGATTATCATTTAAACATGAGTAACTTTATACCGAGTTTACGGTTAAACTTGGTTTAAGGAACTATTGAACAACTGATCCTGCTGTTATTAGCTTTCAATGAAATTTTGTTTTCCGTTCTAAACATTACAAATAAGCAATTATTTCAAAGTTTTAAAGAATACAACTTCCACATTTGGAAGTTTTGATAATATAAATGCTTTTTATGATATTTTTCATATTTATCGCTTTTTCTCAAAAACTAGTGACAAGTTAAAAAATAACATGTTTTATAAATTATTATTTTTGACATTATCTATAGATAGTGATAATTCTAATTTCATGTAACTCTCGTAGTTTCATGATTATGAACAAAATATTACAAATATTTGTAATTATTTCATTTTTTTCCAAAATTAAATAAAATTTGAACCATGTTTCTTAGAAGTATCCGGACCAACATACCGGCAGACCAACAAACAGAAATGTGTGGAAAATGGTCTCGAAAATGCACATTTTCGTTGAAAGTTAGACTAAAAATGGTTTTTAATTTTTGAAACTGTATATAAAAACTTATTGTACATAAATTTTACCTACTCTCACTTTGTAATTAATAAATTAAACAGTTTCCATCAATATGTAATAATGCAATGTAATTTAAAAATTCAACCATTCAACGTAGCTCAAAACGGACATAAAAAAAGAAAACATTTTCACGATCACAATACCTTTCCGTACTTCGTACAGAGAAAATAATGACAAAAATTGAAAATTTCCTTTCTTTTGAGAAATTTTCAACTGATTATTATTCCGCGTTATAATACATACATTTACCCTATTTAACCAACTTTGTATGATAACCGGAATCGCCGGAGTACCTTTCTAAAAACGATAAGCCTGCAACTCGCTAAATTCCGTTTTATATAGGGTTTTTCAAAAGTAAGTTGTGTATTGAAATACTGATATTTGTATCAATCATTGGGAAATTTGAAAATTAAAAATGCCTATATGTGAAGAAAGAAATAGAGTTATGGATACATTTTAAGTTGCCTTTGAAGAATCTCCAAATGGCCTGCTATTTTATTGACACTAGATGTTCCATATTTGTTTTCATTTGCTAAATTTTGCGTTTCTTATAAAACTTTAGCAACTACAACATCTGTTGTAACAGGGGGTCTTCCTGATTTCTTTTTATCCATAACAGAACCACTGTAATGTACCCGATAATCTAATAATCACTATTATTATTATTATTATATATGTTAAATATATAAAATATAATATAAAATATTTAACATATATAATAATAATAATAATAGTGATTATTAGATTATCGGGTACATTACACCACTTTCTTCAAATTTTGCTACCAGCTTTTGAATAGCTCTCAAAGTGCATAGGCTAAAGCCCTGCACAGGCCGTCTTTTAAAGACCCGGCCCGACAGTGAATATTCAAAGGCCTGGCCCGGCCCGAAGAAATAAAATGTTTTGTCGGCCCGGCCCGCTAGTCAATATTCAAAGCTCGGCCTGGCCCGGTCCGGCCCGGCCCGGAATCGTTCTTTATTTTTTTTTGCTATTATTTAAAATTTATAATAAAACAAATGAATTATTCTGTTTTGAAATATTTTATAAAAAATCATATCTCAAAAATCTTTTGAAAAAAGAAGAAAGGATCAGGGCAAAACATATATTATTTTTAAGAAAATTAAAATATGAGTAATTGATTATTCTTTGAGATATATTTTATTCATTAAATACTATCTAAATTTTTTTTTTTGTTTTGGAATTTTTTTTTAACTCTTAGCTTTAAACATTCAAGCATAAAAAAGTATAGAATAACTTTTTCGTATCCGTAACGGTTTACGATATTTTTGAGTCCAAAATAAGTGTACTGAAAGTTTATATTGTTATAATAATTTTCTAAGCCTCTAGTAAAGACCAAAAGCCATGTCTTGATAGCCTTTATAATATATGTAAAATTCGCTAAAATCCCTGATGTACCCCCAAAAAGTGTGCATTTATTTATGGCATGATTTAACATTTATATTAAATAAAAATAGTCCATTTAATTGTATTTAGAAAGAATTCATGCATCCGAAAATATAATCAAGATCAGCGGGTGTAGTGGAACAGGAAACATTATAAAAAAGTATCGTAAAACACACCGAGTAGGTATAAAAAAAAATAAACAAACCCAGAGCATTTATCAACAGTAAATCTCTCAACGCTGTGCGACCGAAAATGTATATTAGGACGCGTGTTATTAGTCATTCTCCACAAAAACAAATAATTTCCTATTAAATTCAGGCAACTCAGTAGGCATATTATTTTCATAGCCATCTATGAGGGCATAGTAAAATCAATTTAATTGCTATTTTATATCGCAGCGGGAGCGCCTCATACGGAGGCTTCCAAAGTAGGGGTCCACAGGCTTCCAATACTTGCCTCGTTTTCTCCCATAAGCGTTGCACTACTAGATATGTATATACAATGGTATTAGTAATGTATTCCGTTTAAATACTAACTAAAAAAAAAAATAAGATTCAATAAATGCTCCTCAAAATCTCTGCAGATAAAACGACCTAAACACATTCCGGCAAGTTCGTAAGTACACTTGAATGGCTGGAAGAATAAAATTCTACTATAATTAGAGAAGGCATTAGAGTGATAATAATTGCCTCAAGTGGGAAATTGAATTATGCTCGAAATGGCTCGTTTCACTTTAGATAATGCAGAATTATACGACGTGCGGCATTTCATTACCCACTTCACGTTCCGTAATTACGCCGAAATACTTAAGTGCATTAACGTATTTGATTATAAATTAGTGATTACACGCATTCCAAATGCGGTCAAATTCTAAAGTTGTATCAAGGCGCGTGGAATCATCCAAATTAATTTACGGCACGCACAAAAACGCAATGTTTGTATTGTTGATTGTATTTTTTTATAATCAAGGTTTAAAAAAAAACGAATCAATTAGTAAATCTATTTAAAAGCAAATATTTAAATATCTTGGATTGATGAGGCTGTTACTTGGTAAAATTCCATAATATATGTGGTAAGTAAAACACGCGTGTTGAGAATTTCCACAAATTTTCAATCATCTGCCTGATGAAGCCACTGTATGGCAAAATATATGTCGCAGTGTTTCGAAACTAAAAATTTGTGAAAATTCTCAACACACGTGTTTTACTTACCTCATATTTAAATATCTGCATCAACCGTCTTCGATTTGGAGTCTGAGTTTAGCCGCTACGGCCGTTCAAAGTCTGAAAAATCAGTTTTTCTCCTTTTACTGATGAAAAATAATGTACACTTTAAAAAAAGTTAGTGTCACCAGAAGAGCTCAATGATGTAGTCCCTTCAAATTAGACAAAAAAATAAATAGGAAAATTCAACTGACCCATATCGATTGGAAATTTTCCGCTCTACAACTTTTAATAGAAGTAATTTTTGCCCAACGTGCATAGTTTTCGCTAAAAATGCAGCGAAACCATTAAAAAATGCGAAAATTGATATATGCCGGGTGTATATTGAAAAGTCTTAAGCTTTTATGTATTTTTTTGGGTAGATCGAAAAATAATTGTTCAGAGTTTCAAAAAGCTTTGTTTTTGCGGGCGTGAGTGTTGAGGTATTTTCAGTTTTGTTTTATACTCGTAAAATATAATTGATTCTGACCAAATTCAGAAAGAAATGTATGAAACAATTGTTTTTAAATCTTTTCCTGGAAATTACGCCTTCGGAGTTTCAAAAAGCTTTGTTTTCATTTGATTTTTTTAGAAATGAAAATTGGATTGAATTTCAGATTTTTGTAGACTCTTAAAATACAGGGTGTATTTGAAATAACGAACAGGCATTTAAGGACACATACACAAAATATTTGTGAAACCATTTCCGTCAAAATTTTTTCGAAAAAAAAAAATTAATTTTCCTAATTTTTCGAGGTTTTTTAAACATTTTGAGAACCGATGCTTTTCTCATTTGATTAGGTCTGCATGGAATGTGTGTTTGTTTATTTAAAACGCGAGATACGATTTCTTGCCTCCGAAATTTGAAGTGTTATCGCAACGTTTTTTTTTGTTTTTGTAAAAGATAAACAGTCCCCAAGTTCATTGATGCTTAAAGAACACTCAGATATTTCCTATGCGCTTGTTCTAATTCGATATCTAAAGCCGATGCCGTTTAAAAATTAGGTCACATTACCACTGCCCCCAAACATGTTGCGTATTTTCACACATTAACTTTAATAATTAATTGCGGGCTTTTTGTTACAGTTATAAACAAAATAATTGCGAATATTGTTTCAAAATAATATAATCTCTTTGTGGTTGCGAGTCTGTTCGTTATTTCAAATAAACCGTGTATAATTCATTTGAAGTAAATTTGGAATGTATTAAGTTTTCATATTTTTTTGGGGAGCTCCGAAATTGTGTCTTTGCAGTTTTAAAAGGCTTTGTTTTCGATTGATTTTCTAGAAACAAGTGTTGCAGTATTTTCAGATTTTTATAGAATCTTCAAATATAATGTACATTGAGTAAATTGAGAACGTATTAAATTTGTAGACATTGTTTTCATATTTTTTTGGAGGACCTCCGAAATTATGTCTTTACAGTTTTAAAAGGCTTCGTTTCCGTTTAATATTCTAGAAAGAAGTGTTATAGTATTTTTAGATTTCTATAGAATCTTCAAATATAATTTACATTGAGTAAATTTAGAACGTTTTAAGTTTGTAGACATTGTTTTCATTATTTTTTTTTTTTTGGGGAGCTCCGAAATTGCGTCTTTGCAGTTTCAAAAGGCTTCGTTTTCGTTTGATTTTTTAGAAAGAATTGTTGCAGTATTTTCAGATTTTAATAGAATCTTCAAATATAATATACCTTGAGTAAATTTAAAACGTATTAAGTTTGTAACCATTGTTTTCATTTTTTTGGGGGGGGGGAGCTCCGAAATTGTGTCTTTACAGTTTCAAAAGGCTTTGCTTTCGCGAGATTTTCTAGAAACAAGTATTTTCAGATTTTTATAGAATCTTAAAATATAATCGATTCTGTGTAAATTTGAAAAGTTTCAAGTTTGTAGCAATTGTTATTATATTTTTTTGGGTTGGTTGAAAATTACATTTTCAGAGTTTCTAAAAGGATTGTTTTAACGTGATTTGTTGAAGAGGTATTTTCGGATTTTTATAGTATCTTAAAATATCATCGATAATCAGTAAATTTGTAAATGATTAAGTTCTTAGAAATTGTTTATACCGTATGTTTTTTTTATCGGGGGCCATAGGATTTTACATGTTAAAAATTATATTTTGTGTTAATGTACATTTTATCATATAATTTAAACATGTTTTATTCCATTAAAAAGTGCATTTGCTCGGAACCGGACGATCTGGATACGCTGCAGAAAAGTTGTCTTGTAGAACTATTTCCCTGCTGGATAAACCTCTTATAATTGCCTTTACAAATTCCACCCGTTCTTCAACACTATGAACAGACATTTTCTGGTATAAATTCGTTTGATTTCTTGCCTCACTAATCAATCTGACATTTCGGAAATTCAAGGTACTTTGATTATTTTTGCTCAGTTATTTATATTAAATAATTTCATTTTTTAATGGAATAAAACATGTTTAAGTAATTCTAATGCAGCGCATCATGTAGAAAAATAATTGATTTATTACTAACTAAAATTTCCTTCAAAATTTTATGATAAAATTCACATTAAAACAAGGTATA
Organism: Ocypus olens; assembly: GCA_910593695.2. Taxonomy (NCBI): domain Eukaryota; kingdom Metazoa; phylum Arthropoda; class Insecta; order Coleoptera; family Staphylinidae; genus Ocypus; species Ocypus olens. The sequence goes on from OU343061.1 coordinate 4,775,578, forward strand.
CTTAGCATGTAAAATCCTATCGCCCATGATAAAAAAATATACTGTATAATTTTTTGAGGAGCTCAGAAATTACGTCGTGAGAGTTTCAAAAAGCCTTGTTTTCGCATAATTAGCATGAAACAAGTATTTATAATTTTTTATAGAATCTTAAAATATAATCTATTCTGAGTAAATTTGGAAAGTTATGAGTTTACAGTAATTGTTTATACATATTTTTTGGGGTAGCACAAAAATTGGGTCTTAATTGAAATTAAAGTTTTGTTTTGCGTGATTTTCTGGAGTGTTGAAATCTGAGGTAAAATCGATTCTGTGTAAATTTGAAAAGTTCTTGGATAATGGCCACAAATCTCTCCCGTGAGTGGCGAGCGAAATTTCTACTGATTTTTAAAAACAATCATTTGAGCAGTGGCGGCTGATGATTGGTCGCCAGCGGAAGTAAAGATTGGTCAGGACGACGCATCTCTACCGCATTAATATATTATTTCAATTGTTATGAAATGACAAGTCCATACTCGTAATAAATTCAATATGCAATATCCATTATTAAATCAAACGCATACCCAAAGAGGATTTGGTTATGCACGTCTGAAGTTTTTTTAATCGCCTTCCAAAGTTCATCAAAGAAGAACCGAACCTTAAGGCCTATGAACTCCTCCGAGAAATTGAACCTTATACAATTGAGGAATTTGATGATATCTTCCGATCTGTAATTGAACTTTGTTCCATTGATTGAGATAAACAAATAAATAAATAAACGCTTTGGTTTCCTAGGTAATTAGTATGTAAGCTACCATTTGTACATTATGTAAATTTAACTGTTTATATTTGTACGAAATAAAACATATTATTTTTTTTCCTTTTGCGGCATCGACTACTAAGGTCATTAGCTGCTGTTTTCCATTTTGTTTTGTCTTGTTTCATGCCTTAAATATTAGGCAGTGCCATGACCTTGGGACATGAGGCTCAACAGCGGATTATCAATAAATTAGTGATATCAAAATCGAGTCCACCAAGTTGGTGTAAGAACCCGACAAGGTGGAGGGACGACAAAAGTAAATTAATATTATTATTATTACTATTAATAGAATTCAACTCACTGAGTGTATGTGTCAATAGAACCGCAACCACCTGTATTGCCACCTTTACTACTCTGATTATTATTATTATTATTATTACTATTTATAGAATTCAACTCACTGAGTGAATGTGTCAATCGAACCGCAACCATCTTTATTGCCACCTTTACTACCCTGATACAAATTAATCTTATCCAGAAACACATTATTATATTTTTATTAACTATAACGACGAAGATTATTTGTCGTGAACGACTTTTATGTCGGCATTTATCTTTTAAATGGGAAATGATTTGTGGTTCTAAAACAATCAATTTCGTGACGTTTCGGTCACGTTCTATTGGTCAACATCATTCTCTATCGAAACGTCGCGAAATAGATTCTTTCTCACAAAGAATTTTCTTCTTATTTTCATAATTACGCTAATATTGGGATCAATAAATTAAGCTAACTACCACCAAGGGCGCCATTGCACAGTTTCGCCTATTTTTCGCCTAAACATCAGAATATCAAAGATTCGTTTTCATAAGATGAATGCGTTTTGGGGTTACTGATTTTGAATATGACACTAAAAATCGCACAAAGGCGGATCCAATATGGCGACCGATGATCAAAATTAAACATGGAGGGTTTTTAGGAGGTCGCTGATTTTGAATAGAATATGATAAATTAGAAATACAAAATAGCGGATCCGACAAGGTGCCCAAAAATATAAAGAAAGTATCGATCCAAACTTATTAATTAATAACGACTTATTCAATACGGGTGTCTTCCATTTCTATATTAAGATCGTCTAAATGAAATACTATGTTTTCAATCTTAAAGTTGCACTCGTCTTCGTCTTCAATTTCGGAAGTAACGTTTTAATTTAATTGTTAAGTCCGTATTATTAATAACTAATCAATCTACAACCTCTGGTGGAAAAAGTTTAAGCTTTTTGGTATGAATTATTTTTGTAAACTAGTGGTTAAATAAAATACGTTCAATTATAAACTCAATTTTTTTTTGGATCTATTATTTCTATAATATTCGTTTCGACTTTCTGTTGCGTCTTCTCTGAAGACGCCTACACGAATCTGTGCTCGTGGCATTTTGAAACATCCATATTTCTCGTAGTACCTAAACAAAACTTTTTAAATTGAAGAGGATCAACTGGAAGTTATTCAAAAAATTATTCTAAAATGTTCAACTAACGTTACATAAGGTCTAATACTTCAGGTAACAGTTCCGACTTTTCAAACGCTCTTCTGGAAACGTTTCTGGTACTAGTTGCAATACCTCCAGATTTTGGTTGATCTACCGCCTGAAAATTTTTCACGGGTGTAAAGTTAGCAATAGATCCAGCAAGAGATTTAAAAAATTCATATCTTGGAGAAAAGAAAAGCAATTCGAAAAAAAGGAAACCATACCATTAGGAGAGGTCTAAATTAATAAAACAAAAAGAATCAACCCTTAATTTTACCCCTTTATATTTTTTCGCCCCTTTCAAAAAAGTTTTTTTTTAAGTTTGCAATCTGTCATAAATAAATAAAAATGCTTATTCTTATCACTAATACAAGTACTTTAATAATCAAGAGTCAAAAAACGTTCCGGGCACTCCTTCAACAAAAAAAAAATTCTCCGTAAGTCGCTGAAATCCATACCTCGCAATATAAATCTCGATTTTTGACAAAGTTTGCAATCAGCCATCACTAAATAAAAATTCGTATTCTTATCACTAATAAAGGTACTTTCATAATCAAAAGTAAAAAAAAAACGTTACGGGCATTCCTTCAGCCCAGAAAAAAATAATTTCTCCGTAAGTCGCAGAAATCCACACATCGCGATATAAATCTCGATTTTTGGCAAAGTTTGCAATCGGCCATAACTAAATAAAAATTATTATTCTTATCACTGATTAAGGTACTTTCATAATCAAAAGTCAAAAAACGTTACGGGCACTCCTTTAACCCAGAAAAAAAAAATCTCCGTAAGTCGCAGAAATACACATTTCGGGATATAAATCTCGATTTTTGGCAAAGTTTGCAATCAGCCATAACTAAATAAAAAATCTTATTCTTATCACTAATGAAGGTACTTTCATAAACAAAAATAAAAAAAAACGTTAAGGACACTCCTTCAACCCAGATTTTTAATTTTTTTTTAAGTAGTGCCCGTAACGTTTTTTTTTACTCTAAATTATTAAAATACTTGTATTAGTGATAAGAATAAGCATTTTTATTTATTTATGGCAGATTGCAAACTTAAAAAAAACAAAAACTTTTTTGAAAGGGGTGAAAAAATATATCGGGTTAAAATTAAGGTTTTTACTTTTTGTGTTATTAATTTAGACCTTCCCTAATGGTATGGTTAACTTTTTTCGAATTGCTTTTCTTTTCTCCGAGATATGAATTTTTAAAATCTATTACTGGATGTATACTCATGGAATAGGAATATCGTATAACTTTCGTGTACCGAAATTGTGTCCAACATCTGTGCGACAAGGATAGATATAAAATTTCTTTTGTTCGCTATGCGCATGTCCCCAACACACACACACGCACCCATTCATGAGTGCGTCGGCCGCACGTGAACAATTCGAGCAAAAAAAAAAATAGAGTGAGACATCTACATCTCACTTCTTGGACACAATTCTATGCTTTGTATTCCAGTTCCATAAGTATATATTGTAAGCTTACGACGCTTAAAAAGGATGCCGATGTTCTAGACGAAAATGTGTTGCTCGCCTATATGTTACAGCGTTACGTTTCTGTTTATTATTTTCCTAGGTTCGTAAGTAAAAAATTAAGTTCCGTCGTCAAGGACAACAAACAACATGAATGTTATCAGCTACTTACAGTACTTGTAACCATGGATGCAATGCTTATTTACTTTGTCGGTAGCGGAAAAAAGTATTTTAAGTAAGAGTTTATATGTCTTCAACGTTAGAGGAGAAAAAAAAAGAAAAATAATCTTTCGTGATTTCAAGGTAGATTATACACTTTCGAATACAAAATGCGAAAGAGAAATACAAATAAATGAAATACATTTTTGCCATGTTTATACGAGGGAAATTCAGTAATTAGGTCTGAGAAAGCTGAAAATAGCAGTTAGTTTTTTTCCCTATATGTCAATAGGTGGCAGCACAATCCAGCTTTATGATACTCAAGTGACAGTTGTCGTACGCATATTTAGGCAGTGTTAAAATGGTGACCGTGCTCGAAGAGTGTACTGTGGAAGCGTGCTGTTGTGCGTTTTTTCTGGGCAAGGACTTCCTGTAAATCATGCTGAATCGTACTGTAGACTTTTGTTGTTGCTTCGGGATGCAATTCGAAACAAACGTCCAGGCCTACTGACGAGAGGAATATTACTGCATCGCGATAATGCTAGGCCGCATGCGGCCCGATTTACCCAAGCGAGAATTGAAGAATTAGGGTAGCAACTTCTTGAACATCCGGCTTACAGTCCCGACCTGTTTGGTCCACTCAAAAGGCATCTCTTGGCGGCAAACATTTCGAGAGTGATGACGATCTTCAACAATTATTATTATTATTATTGGGGCATTAATAAAGCGATGGGATAAGTGTATAAATGTTGGTGGAGACTGTCGAAAAATAAAACTGTTTTTTTTTTATAATACCTTTTGCGACCGTTTTGTGACCTAATTACTGAATTCCCATCGTAGAAACTTTTCCAGTCGTTAAACACTTTTTCGCACACGAATTCCGATTTTGATTTTTGCCACTTTTGGCCAGAAAACGTCATACTGTGCATCGTCGCTAATGTGTGATAAAACTTTATTTATTTTATTTATTTATTATTGTGGTTAATAATAGCCGGCTGTAGCAACAGCGCAATCTTTCTTACGTTCTGATTGGTTTTGTTTTCTGCCACACTCAGAAAATCATTCCCCGATCGCATATATAGAACGAATTTAAAAAAAAAGGTGAAATTACTGTAAATGCTCGTGAAAAACAGTGGAGGAAATAGCTATTTCATTATGTGTCTACTAAGAACGGAAAGAGCTTTCTATTGCACGATCAGCAAGCACATCAGTGCGGAAAATGCGGTGGACAAACTGTTTTTTCTCGATATTTAAGATTTTTGGTCGTAAAAATTTGTTGTAAAAATTTAACATTTTTTGTCAATCCAAAACACTTTTTGTAAGGGTTTTCAGGGGGTCACGAAAGTCGAAAACTTCTCAGATCGCAAAATTCCATCGAGTTTCGTGCGAAATTCGCCTAGTTATGGCCAAAAAGGCGCAAAATGTATTTTTTTTTCAAACTGCATAACTTCGCGCCAAATCATCGCATAGACTTGAATTTTGGAGGAAATTGGAGGAAAATGATTGAACTTTACTGCCATGCTGACCGATTGAGTCCACGATTATTTTTTTTGTTTGCACACGGTATCAGAAACCAAATTTGCACATTGCTTCAAAAACAGTTTTTTTCCTTTAGGGGGTGGAATCGTTTTAGCAACAAAACAATTAACATGACGTTGAAGAGAAAATTTGAAACTGTTCAAACTGCAAAGGTTCATCGATTTTGGTGCAAAATTTGAAGTGCATTTGAAGGAAATTGATTAAATTTTTCTGCCATTGTGGTGAAATTTCCCGCCGATTTTTTTGCGCACGGTACAGCTTGGACAATTTTTTACATAAAAAACTTTTTTTTTTCATCGCGTTCTTACGGGGGGTGGGTTGGACTTGGGGTCAAAATAAACTACACATTCTTAAAGATAAAACTTAAATCTTTCTCAAACTGAAAGATTAATCGATTTTCGACTAAGTTGAACCAAGTTACGACGGTTTGAAAAATCGAGTTTTTCGCGATTTTTCGAGTGGCGCTTTTTTTGACGCCGAGGTTATAGTGTGAAATACATGTACTAAATTAAACTCAAAATACTTATTTTAGAAATACCATTGGACAGAGTATATAAACTCATAATCTTTACAGGAACAATTATTAAATGCACGGACACCCCCACCAAATTTTTGTCGATTTGTAATTCAAACACCGGCCGGTTTCAATTATTTGATAAGGACCATAGCGCGGGCACGAGATTGAATTTTAATCGTGGCTTATCTGGATCTGACCGCGGACATGTCGCACACATTCATTGCGGACGGTTCGCCTTATCGATGATTCGGTGTAGTGGAGATTATGCTTTCCGAATGAGCGTGCGATTCATTTGTGTTTGCCTCGATACTGGATTATTTCGAACAGTCAGATTGATTTATTACAGCTCTATGTCTGGATATCCATTCAATGGAATTATGGGTTTGCAGTCGGCGGCGGTTGCCCGGAATACATCAATACGCGTCGTTTTGAATCATTTATAAGATATTGTGTATATGATGGATTTGGTGGGTATTTATGAAATCACCATTGTTTAAATAATATAGTTCCGCTACTTAAAACGTAGTTTTTTATGGAATTGTATGGTTGCGTACAGTTACATAAACCCGACGCAAATAATCACGCAAACACCGTATGCATCTTGCACGGCGCGGTTTTCGGCGCAAGTGTGTACAAAGCATAACAGCGTGGAGGGTCGATACAAATTGATTGTATTATAGCAGCAAATTTTCGCAAATGTTGTCTAAATACAATAATTCTTATTAAATTTATTAACTACACCAAGCCTGACGTTTTTAAAAACTGTTAATTTATATCCCCCATCATCATTATTTTTCTATTTCACTGTCTTGTGCATGTGAAACGGAAGGATTTAACCAAACGCCACAAAGTATTCGGCTATAATTTATCTGCCAGTGGCATGCCCACTCATTATTTAATTCACTCCCATTTGCAGAGAGTTGTGGTTCCTTTCTTGTTTAATTTACGGCGAGTTTGAACTTCCGTGAAATTTGTCATGCTCATGCGTGACCATTAACGTCTTGAACAATGCATGCGTCAATAACGCAGAAACGCAACTGAATCGTCTGCGGTTTTAATTTCTAGACCATTTTTCTACTGCTGGTTGTATTCACTTCCATTCTTCATCTACGAAAGCGGAGAATGCGCCGTTCCGTTGGTCAATGAAATTATGATTAATGTGGTCATCCTTGAACTGTTCATTTGTGGCCGGTCTAAAGTTTCCAGTCCTATTAATATATTTAAATGCGAGGTTGGCGTGAATGTGAAATTGAATGGGTGTAAATGCTTTTCTGAAGAACTTTTAGTGCTTCTAAATTTAGAATGTTCTGGTTTTGTTTGTACATTAAAAAGTGGTGTTGCAAATATTATGTTAACAATTTCTTTGAAGCGGCTCGTGGAACATGTTGATGGTAGAGCCACTTTTACAATTTATTGGATCGGATGATACTGGCGTTTGAAAAGTCAAAATTAGGAAAAATGGAAATGACAAATTATAGAAATTAAATACCGGCAAAAAATCCAAAAATTTGCACATACAAATCAATTACGTTAAAAATCTAAAGTATAGACCAATAAAAAATACGCTCAAAATTAACCATTTCGCGCCCATGTAGTTTGATTGGGCCATAGGATAATCCTGAAAAATCCCTTTTTTCTTATGGTTACCTTTTTCTACGATATATTATTCCACTGTCACAAATTTACTCATTTATGCAAAGAAATATGAAAAAAATATTCCATAGATGGCGCTAAAGGTGTAATTTTTTTGTAAAATATTTTTGTTTTCATTTTTTTATTTGTCGCCACATGTGGCGACCTGGGCGTGAAGAGGTTAAGATTAAAAAAAAAACTAAACTGAAAATATAACCACAAAAAATTGAAAATTTCAACAAAAGTTTAACTAAAACAAAGAAAAACTCTAAAATTTGGAACGAAGAAATGAAAAATACGGATCAAAGATCTAAAATATGGGCCAAAAAAATCAAAAATGCTGGCCTAAACAAAAAATGCCAACCACACAATTGAAAAATCAAGAAAACCAAAAATAATTTGTCATTGTCAGTCCCCAAAATAACTATTAAAAACCAAAAAATAAGCACAAAAAATCTAAAACTTAGACAAATATCAAAAATTCGCGGCTAAAGAAATGCAGACCAAAAATCCGAAAATTTGAACAAAAAAAAATCAAAAAGTTTAACCAAAATAAAGAAAATTCCGGGCAAAAACTCTAAAATTTGGAACGAAGCAATGAAAAATACGGGTCAAATATCTAAAATATGGGCCAAAAAAAATCAAAAATTTTGGTCTAAAAATAAAAAATGCAAACCAAAAAATTGAAAAATCAAGGAAAACAAAAATAATTTGTCATTTTCTGCCCCCAAAATAACTCCTAAAAACCAAAAAATAAGCACAAAAAATCTAAATCTTAGACAAATATCAAAAATTCGCGCTTAAAGAAATGCAGACCAAAAATCCGATAATTTCAAAAAAAAAAAATTAAAAAGTTTAACCAAAATAAAGAAAATTCCGGGCAAAAACTCTAAAATTTGGAACGAAGCAATGAAAAATACGGGTCAAATATCTAAAATATAGGCCAAAAAAATCAAAAATTTTGGTCTAAAAATAAAAAATGCAAATCAAAAAATTGAAAAATCAAGGAAAACAAAAATAATAAAAATGCAATTTACTCTGTTACAGAATTTGTTGATCTGTTACACAAATAGTAGCTATTTTATTTTATATGTTGTATTTTATTTTATGTGTTTAGTTTTTAATAATGAAAATAATTTATTGTGCATATGACACAACCTATTTTTAATTTGTTTTATATATTGTATATTTTATTATTTATTTATTATATTATAAGTCGGTCACTATTTTAATACTTAAGTCTGATATATTATTTTATCGAAATTGACAATGTATCTATAAAGTGTATAGAAATAACATAATAAAGATTATTGATATATATATATATATAGGCCAAAATAATCAAAAATGCAAACCAAAAAATTGAAAAATCAAGGAAAACGAAAATAATTTGCCATTTTCAGCTCCCAAAATAACTCTTTAGCTCAAAATAAGTTGCCGATCAGAAACTCAAAAACGGTAGTCAAAAAGTAACAAAGAATTTAAAAAAATCGCCCATTAAAAATATTAATTCAAGTTAAAAAATCTAAAATGGAGGGTACGAAATCAGAAACTGTACTTAAAAATATCGGCAAAAAATTTAAAAAAAGTCGCGCATAAAAAAATGTAAAATATAGGATACAAAATAAAAAACTTCGACCAAAAATTCGATCCTAAGAATGAACATTTCTGACAAAAAAATTTTAACAAAAAGTTTAGAAGAAAAATTTTTTTTTTGGAAATTTGTAGACACATTATTCAAAATTAGTCTGTCAAAATTTTACCCATTTGTTGCAATAAATGTGGAATTTCCATGAAAATTTCTGAAAAAATACGCCTTATTGGTTATCAAAATTTGCTTTTTAGTGCAAACATTTTTGTTGTGGTAAACTTGCGATTATTTTCTTTGGGAAATTCGTAAAGACACATTATTCAAAATGAGTCTGTCAAAATTTCAACTATCTGGTGCAAAAAATGTAGAATTTGCATGTGAATTTCTGAAAAATGCGTTTTTTTTTTGGTCATCAAAATTTACCTCTTAATGCAATCATTTTTGTTGTGGTGAACTTGCGATGATTTTTTTTTTAACTTCGTAAAGACACATTCAAAATGAGTCTGTCAAAATTTCAACCATCTGTAGCAATAAATGTGGAATTTGGAATTGCCATGTGAATTTCTAAAAAATGCGTTTTTTTTTTGTCATCAAAATTTGCCTTTTAATGCAATCATTTTTGTTGTGGTGAACTTGCGATGATTTTTTTTAAATTCGTAAAGACACGTTCAAAATGAGTCTGTCAAAATTTCAACCATCAGGAGCAATAAATGTGGAATTTGGAATTGCCATGTGAATTTCTAAAAAATGCGTTTTTTTTTGGTCATCAAAATTTGCCTTTTAATGCAATCATTTTTGTTGTGGTGAACTTGCGATGATTTTTTTTTAAATTCGTAGACACATTCAAAATGAGTCTGTCAAAATTTCAACCATCTGTAGCAATAAATGTAGAATTTGCATGTGAATTTCTAAAAAATCTGCTTTTCCAGTGCAACCATTTTTGTTGTGGTAAACTTGTGATTAGTTTTTGTAGAAATTTGTAAAGGGACATTATTCAAAATTGGTCTGTCAAAATTTCAACCATCTGTCGAAAACAATGAAAGTGAATTTCTGAAAAATTTGCCTTTTTGGTGATCGAAATTTGCCTTTTAGTGAAACCATTTTTGTTGTGGTAAACTTGCGATTGCTTTCTTTGTAAATATGCAAAAACACATTATTCAGAAATGGCGTATCAAAATTTTAACCATCTGTTGAAATTAATGTGGAACTTCCACGCGGTGTTAACTTTTAAAAAGTTTTTTTAAGAATCAGTTAAAAATTCTTGCTGAGCTTTAAACTACAGGTGGCGCTTTATAACGAGCCGCCCCTGCTTTGAAGTAAGTTTTAGTAATAAACTTTTGTTTGCGGATCCATGAGTAATAATGATTGTTTTACTTTCTCCGTTACGAGGTACGAGATAGTATTGTGATCGTGTTTTTTTTTCAAAATTTTTTTTTCTTCTTTGAAGACAACAAAGAAATGAAAACATTTTTCATTAAATCATTTTTATTCGAGACAGAAATTTATTATTATTTCTTTAATTTTTGGTTTATAATTATACAATGATAATAGTCACAGCAAATTTACGTTAATAATAATTGTAGAGAATGCTAAAATGAACAACATATAAAGAATAAGTTTTTTTCGAAATCCCTTTAGTTTTTGAGTAAACTGAGTTTTTGAATTTGGAGTATATTTTTTCCATCTTTCATAATTTTGACGTTTAAAACGTCAGTTTCATCCGAGTTTACACAACGCTCGATGTACATTAAAAATATGATTTCAATTGAAAATAAACCATGAAAACGTAAATATAAATGGCTATGATACCATCAAGTCGGAAAAAGTAACATGATGGCCACATCACCATTTTTTAAATATTTGGCCAATATTACGTTTTATACTGACACATTTCTTTTTAGATTTTAGAATGGCATGAAAAGACATCATTTTTAACGTGAAATGAATTAACAACTAAAAACGCATCTGCAAATTAGTATTACTAATGACAGTCACCAGTGGCGGCTCGTGGAACATGTTGATGGTAGAGCCACTTATACAATATCCCCCCCCCCCCCTTTTTCGAAGAAAGAAAGAACGATTTATCTTCCTAGACCAAAGTAACTGGCGAAAAAGTGTTTTAAGTATTAATTAAAAATTATTGCTGTGCTCAGAACTACAAACTCCTGACAGTCACAATACAATTATAATATTACCGAGCACTCGAGACGTGCGGGGGTAAAGTTTACGCAGAGCGAGAAAATATTCGCCAGAGAACGCGACAAAAAATCACGTAAATCAAATCAATTTCGCGCAACACGCCTCGAGTGCGTGGTATAATTCTACTATCAATTTCACAAATAAAAATGATCATGCGGTGTATATGCTATTTGAATTATTTTACAACGTAAAAAAAATTCCAATTGATGATAGTAAGACTGTTGACGCAACGCAGTTCCTATAATTATATTTTCTTATCGTTTCTAAATAACTGACGTAAATTTATGGTATTGTGAAAATGGCGATAATTTTCTTGATACGCGCTGCGATTTTACAGAATGGCGTGACAAAAACATCGGACGCCGCCGCAAGCAATTATCCAAAGATTATTATGAACGCTATTCCGAATATTGCAGACAAAAATGTTGCATAAGACGCCGAAAAAATAACAATGAAGTTCGTGATTGTAATTTTTTCTGTAAATTATTGGTCCGTATAAATCTATGCTGTCATTTATTATGCATGCAATTTTATGGAATCATCTGTATTTTGTAAAAGTAAAAGGATAGAAAATAATTATTAAATTATCTTATCTGTCACCTGTCAACTTTCAAATATTGACGAATTATAACCTAACAAAATTACAGCGAATATCTTCAAGTGGATATATTTATACATCAATTGATCTGTCATCTGCCAGTTTGCATTTCCATGCTTGTACTGTCGCACAGAAAACGAATCCCTGCAGTCGTCCTGTTCTGACTTAAATATATATAGGACTTTATTGTGTCGGTTAGTGTTAAAACCAACACTTTGAAATCTGTCACTGTCACTTTTGACATTTATAGATGTAACGTACTCATAGGGGGCCGCGGTGGTCTAGCGAGTAGAGCTCCTGCTCACGGACCTCGTGGTCGTGGGTTCGAATCCCATCCGTGCGGTCACTTTTTCGAAACGAAGAAGTGGCCGTGCGGATCCATGGGTATCCAGTGTATGTAACCCCAACCATTACATAATATATAATTGAGTATATACCGGGTGACCCAGTAGTGATCTGCAAAAGTCCCATAACTTATTTGCTATTAGAGATATCGACTTCTGGTTTTCTTAAACTGGTTCCCACACTTATTCTGCATATTTTAAAAATATGTATGTTTTTGTACAGGGTGTCCCAATATACATAACAGAACAAAGTTATGTGTTTTTAAATGGAACACCCTATATTTTATACTTTATTTTCAACCCTCTTGAGAAGCTGATGAAACTAGTAGAAGATAGTATGGGTCTATAATGGACGATTGATTAGTTATGGGCAAATTTGTGGCAAAAACAAGGACACATTGAAAAAATTGCAGAAGCGCTCCTAGCAAAGCTAGCATCATTTTTTATACACTAAAGAATTTTCCACATCATGAAGTATAATACAAATCGGCTTTGGTTATTTTTTGTTCATACTGCTATACAGGGTGTTAACATACGCAAAATATTGGATAACTATTTTTTTTCAAATGGAACATCCTATATATCTTGCCACCAATGCATCGAATTTTTAATAAGCTTTCCAATGATGTACAATTTGTGTAATGAAATATTAAGGATTCGTGAGGTTTATCCATAAAAACATTTTTCTTTTGTCACCTCCTGCACATTTTTGGATTTTCAGCCAAAACTATGCATTTTCTGAAAAAATAATAAGAGACCAAAGTTGTAGAGCGGAAAATTTCGATCGACATAGGTCTTTCGACTTTTCCGATAATGCGTGCATTGCCCGCCAGAGTGCCCAAAATCGTGACCGTATATGCATTTTAGCGTTTTTCTCAATTTTTTTGTTAATTAATTGCACTATACTTTATTTAGGTCCTCTAGCAGAGAAACGGGTAGTTATAGAATTATTCAAATGACATATATCGATTGAAAAAATTCCGCTCTACAACTCTTAAAAGAAGCAATTTTTGTTTCGTACACCGAAAGTGCGTGTTTACCTTAACCGTTTTTTGTTTCTTTTCGATAATTTTTTAAATATGAAAAATATTGCAAAAACATTAGGACACATAATATAGACAACAAAAACCTGAACATCTTTTGTTCATAAAAAAATTTTTTTTTTCGAAATTTAATTTAATTTTTCGAAATTTTACCAAAAGCTTTTCTATTCTCTGGATTAAAAAATAAGACTTATATTCAATGTTTCATGTTCATTCCTGTATTAGTTTTTGAGATACAGCACACACTTTGAATTTTACCTGATCTCACGTTGATTTTGCAAGGTCAAACTAAGTTCACCATGTCACTACTATATGCTCCTCTTCAAACCGTTTAACTTTTATCTAAGACATTTTTTAATCATTGATAGTTTCAGAGAAAATCGATTGATTTTTTTTTTAACAATTACACAGAAATGTCATAATAATACGTCCTTTAAAGGACTAAATAATTGCTTGAAAATAGCATCAAGTATACGAATGGACATGGCTGAAGAAAAACAGAAGTACCATCAATTGTCCACGTGAATTGGGTCTGAGTGGAAGATCATTATGTGAAGTGAAATCCGCCCGTGCTCCTTTCGTTTGAAATTTTGAGTATGTTTTTTGATATTTAGTCATACTGTGAATTTTATTTTGTAAGAAGGGAGAACGAAGATATAGTAAATAAATAAATAAATAAATAAATAAAAAATATCTTTGATAGAACCTCAAAAGTTTTCCCCAGACTTTTCCGCGGTCTAACCTATGTTTTCATCATACCTAGGCATTACTGATACATATTAAATTAAATTTAAATTTTTCCCGTTGCGGCGTTAGGTAAAAAACGGAGTTTTTTAACATTCTCCTTTAATCTTATAAAAGCTTCAATTCAATTGATGAATTAGAGATATATGTTACCTTATTGAATCAAACCAATTTTTCATTCGCGAATCACTTACTTGAAAAAGTGAAGCATAATCTGAAGTTTTCCATAATTAATTTTTTTAATTTTTTTAATTTTCCATAATTAATAAGCGTTACACTTCGATTTTCCTTCATTATCTAATAATATAAATACTTAATCTTAGTAAGACTTAATTTTTTGCTTGCAGATTAACGAACAGGTTGAATATTCATATATTCAGGCTACATTTCGTTTTCTTGTATTTATCTAATGCTTTCTGCAACAAGTAAAGTTGTTTCTAATTTGTATATAAATACTTGTTTCTCTATTTACTTCAAGTGATCAGTACATAGTTCAAAATATAATCACTATATGATAAATAAGTGTGATATTAAGATATTCCTTCTTTCAATTTCTAAAATATTAATTTGTTTTGCCCTTTACGAAAATAAATACGCCTATTTTGTGTTTGTTAATTTTTCATCAAATTCATTTCAATAATAATATAAAATCAATTTATTTATTTTTTAATATTTCTATTTATTTGCTTAAGCAATGTTTTTTTTTCATTTTTTGTACAATCCGTCAGAAATGATTGCCTATTTGAAACAACTATAACATTATCGGCAGAATATTAAAAATATTAACCCTGAGAGTTTTAATAACTTATGTTGGCAACCGGGTCCCACGATGCAATAATATCTCATGGTAAATAATCCGGAGGAAGCATTAAAAGTGTCTCGTTTCGCCCAGTGAACGCTCTTCATATTTCATCCAGAAACTCGCCGACCGAATGTAAATTACCCCAAGGATCGCACGCCGTTCAGGTGTTGTCTTAGCTGTTGGAAATTTATCTCTTATTTACTTTTATCAAAACATAATGCAACTGGTAAGATTGACGTCTCTTATTTTCCTTAATCAAAACATCATTTATGCAACTGGTAAGATAGAGGCAGTCATGTAAATTTGAAAATTATAACATCTCGGCGATGAAGATAGTAACGGTCGTGAGGATGATGTACCAACATCGGCGACCTTTAATACCCACCGACGACGACGTACCAAATGTCAACTTTTACTTTCTACGGCCGTTCCTCTGCACTTTATTATAATGCGTTGCTTATGTGCCAGAAATCTTCCATTACAATGCGAACGACACCGATTGTTATGAAATACGTGGCTGAAATGCGAGAAACTGGTGGGCAGGAACAAATTCATTTTGTATTCCAGAATACGTTAACCATTTGTGTCCTTCATTATTACCGATTTGCTCGCCGTGGATTGATTGTATTCGTGCAGAATCAATTTAACCGCCTCAACTTATTAGGTAACGCTGAAAACAATATGTATATAGCTTTGGTTTTGAGTAGGGATGTGCAAAATAATTGATAGATTTGTATATAGCTTCTCATCATCATCAATTTTTCGTACCAGCAATTCCTAGACACCCTGTATAGTTTTTATTTACTTTAATTTTTGATTTTATAAAAATAGATGTAAAATGAAAGTAGATATGAATCGATTTGAGACTAGTGAATTGATAAAAATCAAGTAACCTCTTTAAATATACTATATTATGCGAGTACGCTGAAATATATTTACTTAGAATAATTAGAAATCTTCTATTCAAAGTGTCGTAAAAACCTCATAATCAATGCTGTTATGTAAATAACGAATATTAAGTTTCATATTGGCAAATATAAAGAGGCCGCTTAACGGCGCGCGACAGTTGGCGCTCTGAATAAACGTCAAACCATAACCGACGCCGTTAAATGCAAAATTAAGCTGATTCATCGCGCACGTAAAGCCTTAAAGTGCTCCTTTACTGCGAAGCGATGCACCAATTTTCTAAACCGTTCTTTAGCTACATACTCCGGCAATCGGTTTCGCTTTCCTAGAGAACAAGCATATTTGTCTCTTGCTTATTGAAAACGACAATTTACATTGTGTGCTAATGCGAGGTTAAGTATTCTTAGATGTGAATTCGGAATTAATTAAAATATCATTGCACACATAAACCATGCAAATGATGCATTGTTCGTTGAGGTTGGTGTTTGCTTATTTGTTGTATAATTTTATGGACTTCCTTTTATTCTTATGATTTTTATAAACACATGGCTGAATCATAGGATATATATTTGCATCGGATTAGCATAGGTTAGTGTACTTTATTGTTCTCGTTAAAAATAAATACCGCATGAATATTGCAATGAACAAATTAAATTCCTACACGATTTACTGGCATACTTTTCTTTATCAATAAAATATTTAATTGACCACATTGAAAAATCAACTTTTTAGTAATCATTGCAGACAATTAAAATGAACATTCATTTTCATTTTAAATTAAAATTTCAGCTACCTAAAATATGCCAAATTTCAAATATTCCAGAGTAATTTGTTAGTTAACTATCAATTTTGATTTAATTAACTGGAGATTCTTCATATATTACAAACCATGTGAGCCTCATACTTTCACAGACCATTTATAATTTGCAATTGATTATTGTAAAATATTTCACATGCCGACATTTTATGCATCAATAGCAATAAATACCAATCGTGTTCAATAATTTCCTAGAATTATTACCTGTCATAATACTCGACTCCAATCTGATTAACAAATATTTATCAAACGTCCTACTTTACAGTGAAGTATCGTTGTGAAACGCCCGCCCAATTCCTGTGCACCCGTACAACAGCGAAACCAAAATGAGTCCAAAATTAATGACCATTATCGCTAAACATTGCTAATTCCCAAGCGAAATCATTTTGTATTGCTCAATGGTCATGTGGGTAATGAACAATACAATGCAATTGCACAACATAGAACCCATGCCCGAATAACAAAGTTAATTAATTTCGTTATCCGTTGGTGAGAATGGACAATATTCGCGTGATTTTCGTTTTTTTTTTCTCTAAATTCTGTGCATGTAAATGGGAGCAAAGTGCAGTAACCAAATGATTATTTCATTACATTTGTTAACAGTAATTACTCCGCCGACCTCGTCATAATCGTACTTTTACTTAAGGTTGTGGTTGTTAAGCTAATCGGCATCTTCTTTAATGAAGACAACTTTGTTTGTTTTTTTCTCTAAAAAATATCTTGATGGTGGTAGAGTTACAATTGAAGGTCAAAACTTGATACAAATAATCTTTCTTTCGTCACCTTAGGTATCAGTTGTGGATATTTACTGTTCAGCATTAGCTTATCCACTGATAAAGCTAGTATGTAGTTGCATCGCCACATTTACGCTGTGGGCTGCTTCTTAGAATCATATGTCATATGTAAATTAGTCAGATTTATTTAAAAGTGGTGATTTTCAATTTTTGACGAAAACTTGAAAAAGTACAAGTTACAACCCTTGGAACTTTTGCACAAAAAATGCAACTTTTTTAATAATCATCGTAGACCATTGAAGTATACCTTCTTTTCATCAGAAAAACGAGAGAAATTGATTGGCGTTAAGAAATTTCAGCTATCTTCAATATCAAACAAATTAGCGTGTCACCGTGAACATGTTAGAAAATTTAAAAAAAATCGATTTGTCAGACTTTGATCGGCTGTCGCGGCTAAACAAAAACTCCAAATTAAACGCGGTTTTCAAATCTGTGCTCCTTGTATGTAAATTAGTCGGATTCAATTAAAATTGGTGATTTTTAATTTTTGACAAAAACTTGAAAATGTACACTTGAAACTTTTGCTAAAAAAATGTTGATGTGGCCATCATGTTCCTTTCTCCGACTTGATGGTATCATTTATATTTACGCTTTCATGGTTTATTTTCAATTGAAATCATATTTGAAATGTACATCGAGCGTTTTGTAGAATCGAAGAAACTGACGTTTAAAACGTCAAAATTATTAAAGATGAAAATGGTCAGTTTACTTAAAAACCAAAGAGATTTCGAAAAAAACTTATTCTTTATAAGTTGTTAATTTTAGCATTCTCTACAATTATTATTAACATAAATTTGCTGTAACTGTTACCGTTTCATAATTATAAACCAAAAATGAAAAACAACAAATTTCTCGATTGCAATGATTTTACGAAAAATATTTTCAGACAAAACTTGTTCATTTTTTTGTTGTGTTCAATATTTGTTTAAATGTTTTTGTGATATTTTTCATATTTAAAAAAATATTGGAAGAAAACAAAAAGCCCATTTCCGGTGTACGAAATTTTACCGAAAGCTTTTCAGTTCTTCGGATTATCAAATAAGACTTATGTTCAAAGTCCCATATGAATTGTTCAATTTGGCCGGTTTTTTACAAAGTAATTCAAGGTCATATAGACCGATCATAATGAAAATAAAATCCAAAAGTTTTTTAATTGGTTTTATAAACATTATTTTTTTACTGACGAATGAGTGGATGAAAAATTCTGAAAAAATTCATGAAAATAGTCCACCCATTTAAGCATTTGACCAATTTTTTCCAAGGTCATTCAAGGTTATTTCGACACTGAAAAAATTTCAAAAGATTTTAAGCATAACTTTTTAAATCGATTTTTTAATCATTATTTTTATACTGACGAACAAGTGGATGAAAAATTCAGAAAAAATTCATGAAAATAGTCCACCCAATTAACCATTTGACCAATTTTTTCCAAAGTCATTCAACATAACTTTTCAAATCGATTTTTAATCATTATTTTTGTAGTGGCCAACGAGTGGATGAAAAATTCTGAAAAAATCATTAAAATAGTCCACCCAATTACCAATTTGACCAATTTTTCCCAAAGTCATTCAAGGTCATTTAGGTACTGGAAAAATTCCAAAAGTTTGTAAATCGATTTTTTTAAATTATTTTTTTACTGACGAACGAGTGGATGAAAAACTCTGAAAAAAAATCATGAAAATAGTCTACCCAATTACCCATTTGACCAATTTTTTTCAAGGTAATTCTAGGCCATTTGGACACTAAAATATTCCAAAAGTTTTTGAAATCGATTTCTTAAACAATATTTTTTTACTGACGAACGAGTGGATGAAAAATTCTAAAAAAAATCATGAAAATAGTCCATACAATTTAATATTTTATCCTTTTTTCCAAGGTCATTTTAAACTCTAAAAAAATACCAAAAGTTTTTTAATCGATTTTTAAACACTTTTTTTACACTGACGAACAAGTTGATGAAAAATTCTGAAAATTTTCATGAAAATAGTCCACCCAATTACCGAATTGAACGCTTACGAAGTTCCTTTATTTAATTATTTATTTACTTTTATTACTTTTTATAAAAAAATACGATTTTTTGTTTTGATTTAAAAAAAAATGAGATTTTGGCAATTTGCGTTGATTTAAGGTGGAAATTTTCCAATGATTTTTAAAAATGTGTTAAATTCGCTACATGTTCACGTTTAAATCATCAAATCTAAGAACGCGCTCAGCAGTTACGTAATAAAAAAAAAATTGTTTTGACTTGAAAATTTGCGCAAATTTTTGGCAATTTGCGTTGATTTAAGATGAAAATTTTACAATGATTTTTCAAAACGTATTAAATTCGCTACATTTTCCCGATTAAATCATCAAAATCTAACAACGCGTTCAACAGTTATATATTTTTTTTTAAATACGATTTCTTGTTTTGATTTAAAAATTTACGATTTTGGCAATTTGCATTGATTTAAGGGGGAAATTTTCCAATAACTTTTCAAAAAGTGATAAATTCGCTATAATTTCAAATTAAAAAAATCAAAATCCAACAACGCGTTCAACAGTTATATGATTTAAAAAAATACGATGTTTTAGTTTTGATTTTTGACAATTTACATTGATTTAAGAACCTACAAGAACGAGGATCGGGGAATTACATGCTTAACAGAGTATTAAACAACATGATTATGCCTCAAAACTCAAAACACGAAGGGCGCCCAGGTGATACGCGAAAGGTTTTCGCAGATTTTGCCCGATGATTTCGATCCAGGTATTTAAAATCATTGAGTAAAATGATCACAGTTCTAATGTAATATTAACGGTTACGCAAATTTTATGATAACCGTTTGATATTATCTCAACAAATGAAAGTACTCGTACGAAAAATATTATGCAAAATGAACGCACGTACAAGCAAAACTGCATTTACCCATCACGAGCGCGCATTAACATCGCATTAACCAGCATTTAAAACGATAATTTGACATTTGCAACGAGACCTGCATGACACAACAAAAGTGTCATTATACTCGAGCCGGCGACGACGATCCCGAACGTGATGAGATGGATGAAGATCGCCAGACCGTGACGAGACGTTTCAGTGTTGCGATCCCTCTAACTTTCTTTCATCCGAGAGAATCACATTACCTAACTCCGACATGGACGCAACAGATTCACCAGATTGCAGCTTAATACGCACGGTAAAAGCCATATTGATGCAATCTCTGAAGACAGACATGAGCACAGTAATTGTCCCCGAGTTAATACACATGATCCCGTTTTGCAAAAACTGTGTCATTTGTTATGCAGTTACTGCAATGTCAGCATGATATTTGTCGGTTAACAAGTGTGACCAACGTGCAATTATGTCAATGGTGTGTTTGTACTGGATAAATATGGCGTATTAACGTATCATCAAATGAATTGCATACGCCATGATTAAATTATGAGTTGCATCCTGATATTCCTGACCGTGAGGCTGTGACGTATGGTTTTTTTCAATCGATTCAATAATGTTTGTTTAACTTTATATGTATTTAATTTTAACAAGCAAACACCATGAGGTTCTCGAGGGCTCATAACATTAACATTAACTCAGAACTCTCTTTTTTTTTTCTTTTCGGACTTTTTTTCAAAATATTGATTTTTTTTTTAAATAGTTCTGGGAGTTCTGATTTGACTTATGGGTTGTATTCAAGGAGTACTAACGAAAACTCTAATGGAAAATTGCGATTAAGTGACAGGAAATAGGTATTTTCAAGATTAAATTTTCTATTATCGAATTTTAAATTTATTTAAAAATGCCATAAATCGTGATTACATCTTAAACCTAGTTCAGAACTATTCGATAACAATGTTGGGGTGCGGTGTCAAGTTGGCACCCCATTTTCAAAAAAATTCCTGACGGCCCAATTTTACAGAACTCTTTTTAAAAAGTTGATAGTACTTCTAGATACATCAAAAGGAATTGAGAACTCTATTCGGAACTATCAGAACTCTTCATTGGGGTGCCAACTTGACACACTAACATGGAAACTTTCAATCGTGCTAAATGAAATACTTTTCGAAATCAAATACAAAAATGTGAAAATGATCGAATTAAAATGCTTAAGAATCGTTCCATTTCACTTTAATCTTTACAAAACGTTTTCATCTCGTGTCTAATTACTATTTTTCTGACATAAGGTCAATTTAAATCAGCGGCGGCTCGTGGATCTTCGTAGAGGAGGCGTAAATATTCAGTTGCTGTTTTAGTCAAATTTCCTTCCGTAGCCTCCTCGCCGACCATCCACGAGCGGCCGTTGATTTAAATACTCTCGGACCAATAGTTTTTGATAATTGTGAAGAAATGTTATTTTCTAAACGGTAATGAATGTAAAGTCAAAACTTCAGAAACTGATTTTGTTACCCAATTATATTTATCACTACGACCCGGACGTATAGTTGTGAGAACTGCACTGGTTAATTAGGAATTTTTACAATGTACATAAAATATATGGGTGAGGTACCCTTCATAAATACGACTAGTCATAAAAATGGATATTTCATTCTGCCTAACCTGCAGTATGTTAATTTGTTTAATTGATCTAGTGATATGAATTAAAATTTAACATTGCAACAGAATTTAAGCTGCGTATTTTATCCCCAAATGACAGAATTCTTACCATACATGCTCTAGATTTCTTTTCTATTTTCGTACCTCGGTTTTAATTCATTCGGACTGCAGCATGTACATTCTTGAGTTTATCAATCTGTAAATGTTAATCCTGTTTTTTTCTTTTTTTGGAGAAAATATGAAAAGTTAATGTTCAGTGGACCGACTTGCAGCATATTTCCAATCTGTAAATGCTGATCCAGTATTTCAGGAGAAAAAATGAAAAGTAATGTCCAGTAGAACGACATGTGGAACTTAATCCAATAGCATGTTTTATAAGGTAAATCTTATGCCCTTCATCGAAATACTGTTGCAGATCGGCGTCAAAGCGCTAAATCAGATTTCCCGGCGGAATTCAATAACCTTCCATTCACGTCGTCACGTTGGCTGCGATAAAGAACTGTCAATGATCGTCGCTCCTTTGTTTTTCGCTCTTTGAACAAAGGCGGGCGGCGGCGGTGTGTATAAATTAGTAATGAATATCTTTCCGCTGGTAAAACAAATGACCCCACCACATTAGAGCTTTGAACTTGATAACTTGAGACGCCCATCTGGACGGCATATGTAGTAATTAAAAATTTCGTGAGAAAGACAAAGGGTTTTCTGTCGCCGGGAACATCTGCACCCTTTAAAACATGTGTGAATGCCGGAACGGATGACGACGGGGCGTGGCGGCCCATCAGACGGAGGAAATTATCTAGAAACATGTCCATTTACACAAATTGAATGGGGACAATTGTTTTGGGTAATTTTACTTTGTCTGTGTGGCCTGTGTGCGCCGTCTGACCGACATAATTATCACCAGGATGTCGCGAGAGATGTTTCGTGTTTTGTAAAACTTATCTGCTTATTTAATTCTCTGCCAAGGACAAGTTGTAGACCTAATTCAAACAAGATAATTTAAACTATTTATGACTGTTGAAACCTACGCATTTGGAATTTTGAAACCATTAACATTATTCGATTTTGGTATTTTTAAATCATCGTCCAGAGAAACATTACATTTATAAAGTGAGAGGACGCAAGCGCTTTTGATTATAAAGGTTATAATCGTAGTCTATGCTAATAATTGCCGGCAAGATCATAGTCACTAGTTATCGAGTGTGTCAAATTAGCACCCCAATGAAGAGTTCTGATAGTGCTGAATAGAATTTTCAATTCCTTTTGATGTATCTAAAAGTACTATCAACTTTTAAGAAAGAATTCTGTAAAATTGGCAGTCAGGAATTTTTTAAAAAATGGGGTGCCAACTTGACGCCGCACCCCAACATAGTTATCGAATAGTTCTGAACTGGTTTCAAGATGTATTTGGGTTAGTACTATAGTTCCTCATACTTTTAAAAAAGAGTTTTGTTGAATTTCCAGAGATAAAAATTTTCAAAGTTGGAAATTCCAAATATTCAAATTCATATTACTCACTTAATATTGGTTGAATGTAAATATGTCATAACAACTGTGGATAGAACTCACAAAGAACTACAGGAAACACCAATCAGAAGTACCCGGAATTATCAAAAATATTTTTTCGCAAAGCCAAAAAAGAATTGAGAATTCTATGAGTTCTGAGTTAATTTTCTATTTTTACTTATTGAGTACAATAATTCTTTCTTATAAACAAATTCGATACAATCACGATTTATGGCATTTTCAAATAAATTTAAAATTCAAAAATAGATATTTTAATTTTTTTCAATAGTTCTGGGAGTTCTGATTTGACTTATGGGTTGTACTTAAGAAGTTCTAACGAAAACTCTAATGGCGAATTGCGATTAAATGGCGGGAAATAGGTATTTTCGAAATTAAATTTTCTATTATCGAATTTTAAATTTATTTAAAAACGCCATAAATCGTGATTGTATCGAATTTGTTTATAAGAAAGAATTATTGTACTCAATATGTAAAAATAGAAAAGTAACTCAGAACTCCTAGAACTCTATTTTTTTTTCTTTTCGGACTTGGAATTTTTTTCAAAATATTGATTTTTTTTAATAGTTCCCCGAGTTTTGATTTGACTTATGGGTTGTACTCAAGTAGTTCTAACGAAAACTCTAATGGCAAATTGCGATTAAATGACAGTAAATAGGTATTTTCAAAATTAAATTTTCCATTTTCGAATTTTAAATTTATTTAAAAATGCCATAAATCGTGATTGTATCGAATTTGTTTATAAGAAAGAATTATTGTACTCAATAAGTAGAAATAGAAAATTAACTCAAAACCAATAGAACTCTCAATATTTTTTTTGGCTTTGCGACTTTAAAAAAATATATATTTTTTATAGTTCCGGATAGTTTTAAGCGGTGTTTCCTGTAGTTCTTTGTGAGTTCTATCCATGGTTGTTATGAAATACTTAGATTCAACCAATATTAAGTGAGTAATATGAATTTGAATATTTCAAATTTCCAACTTTGAAAATTTTTATATTTAAATTCAACAGAACTCTTTTTTAAAAGTATCAGGAACTATAGTACTAACCTAAACACATCTTAAAACTAGTTCAGAACTATTCGATAACAATGTTCATCAAAAGGAATTGAGAGCTCCATTCAGAACTATCAGAACTTTCCATTGGGGTGCCAACTTGACACACTCTTGCCATGTCCTAAATTACATGGTCTGTTATCATTTACCTTTTTATTCATTCAATTTGCGTTTTTAGTTTTCCTGCGTAAAGTATATTACTCTTTTAGGTAGATAACTGTGGTTTCCCCTAATCTTCACCCAAAGGGTTTCATTAGCAGAATTGGATGTTCTAATTTGCAGAAATGTAATTGGATAACTGCCATTAGAATGAGTAAATTTGTTGTATTTACACGAAAAACGGCAGTGAATTGATATTAGTTGACTGGAAGTAATGTTGTTGGATAGTGACAAAATGTTTATGGCAAGTTGTACAACTGTAATCAGTGAGATGGGTCCCAATTACCACACCACCATCAGCATAAAAACACATGAATTTTTTGGTGATTTTATAAAAAAAAAATGGTGATGTAGCCATCATGTTACTTTCTCCGACTTGATGGTATCATAGCCATTTATATTTACGTTTTCATGGTTTATTTTCCATTGAAATCATATTTTAAATGTACATCGAGCGTTGCGTAAACTAGGATGAAACTGACGTTTAAAACGTCAAAATTATGAAAGATGGAAAAATTATACTTCAAATTCAAAAATTCGGTTTACTCAAAAACTAACGAGATTTCGAAAAAAACTTATTCTTCAGAAGTTGTTCATTTTGGTATTCTCTTCAATTATTATTCACACAAATTTGCTGTAACTATTATCGTTTCATAATTAAAAACCAAAAATTGAAAAAAAAAAAAAATTTTTTCCTCGAATAGCAATGATTTTATGAAAAATATTTTCAAGCCAAAGATGTTCATTTCTTTGTTGTCTTCAATGTTTATTTAAATGTTTTTGTGATATTTTTCATATTTAAGAAAATATTGGGAAAAAAACAAAAAACAGTTAAGGTAAACACCCACTTCCGGTGTACGAAATTTTACCAAAAGCTTTTCAGTTTATCAAATAAGACATATGTTGAAACTTTCATATCAATTGCTGTATTAGTTTTTGAGATACAGCGCACACAGGCAGACACGCACACAGGCACACACACACACAGACACAATTTTCTTTTCTAGAAATTGTTGAAATGGCATCTAGGGACCCCAAAACGGATATTTCCGTAAAAAAAATCACGATCACAATACTTTCTCGTACTTCGTAACGGAGAAAGTAAAAATATCGATGTTAAGCGTTAAACTTGTTATATCACTTGTGAAAATTAAATTAGGTTGGGATATAACGGAGGGAAATAGAGGTCAGTAATCTGACGCTTCCCAACTTTTGAAAGATCATATACCGTTGTGAATAAAGCATTTTAAATGAGATCGCCTGAATCATATTTATGATTAATCAACGGAGACATAACAATACAATAATACAATAGTTTATTGGTGCCAACAACTTTACAGCTTTACACAAGTCAATATAGGTAAATAGAATCATGGTATACATTTAAATAATTACAAAAGTCAATTTAACATGCAGTTGAATTAATTAAATTAGGGAAGGTATCACTACACTAAAATTAAAGATAAAATTAAATGTAAAATTTAAATAATACAAACACAGAGCTAAAATGAAGTTTAAAATATAGATGTATAATTTAGATAAAAACTGAGTGTATTGAGACATTACGTACATATTAAAATATAATTGTATAATTTGGATAAAAAAAAACAGTGTATTTGAGACATTACGAACATATTAAAATATAAATGTATAATTTAGATAAAAACAGAGTATTTGAGACATTACGACAAATTAAAATAGACCTATTGAAATAAATCCAACAGCGACTCCCAACTTTTAATCATTAAAACTGTTTAGGAATTAATCATAAGAATAAAAAGCATTTTTTACCAGATAGTTCTTACACCATCTCTTAAATTTCTGAAATTGTAGTTGTTGAATTTCTGAAGGTAAAATAACCATTTAACTAACAAACAATTTTAAATGGAGTATAATTTAGAATGATTATGGACCCCACTTTAGTTAAGATGTAGGCAAAAATAACG
This sequence comes from Ocypus olens, assembly GCA_910593695.2. NCBI lineage: Eukaryota > Metazoa > Arthropoda > Insecta > Coleoptera > Staphylinidae > Ocypus > Ocypus olens. The sequence goes on from OU343061.1 coordinate 4,802,223, forward strand.
TTTTACTTGAGGTATTTTGACACTGCAACCGTTAGCTATGAGTGTTACAAATGAGTGTCAACAGGCCCACTGTTGAGCTAATACGGGCTACAACGAAAAAAAAAGGTGGCTACGAACATCGAAATTAAAGGAAGAAAAGAAAATGAAGCTAAACACATTTATGACAAAAAAATTATCGGTAAAAAGTTATTTTTAAAAAGGCGAATCTCGTACGAGTACCTCTTCGGATCAGGAGGAGGACGCGGAAAAACAAAGCATAGGAAACTAAGGAAAAAGAAATTTAAGAATCCAACCAGTGTGCAGAAAATGTTAGAAAACAACAAAAATGTGAAGAAATCAAAATCGATTTTGATTACTGCAGAATGGAGTGGTTTAAATGATACATAAATTTCGTATATCATAATTCAAGTTATCACCAATTGATATTAACAAACTGGTCTTTATACCGCATCAAAAGTTGCTTATAAAACTTAAAATAGATCCCCAAATTCAGCAATGTTTTACAGAGTTCTGCTGAATGGCGAAAACAAAAATGAAATTGGTTATCATACTCAGCTTGTTTTATATTCCTTGTAAATTGTTTATTAGAATGTCATCTGGTACTTTCAATGTGGAGGGATTTAATGATTGGAAACATGCAGAAAAAAATACTTTACATGAAAATTCCGTCCTTCACAAATATATGTAAATCGAATAAATTACTAGGCTGAAATACCTTTGCTCAATTGTAAAAGTGTAAATTGAATTTAATTGTAAAAGTGTCTCAATAAATGTATTGTCTTTCTCTCTGTCTGTAGATTAAATCATAAACAAGAATATTTTCAAAATTGTTCGGATGTATATTACCGGATAAATTTTATTTTATATAAGTCGTACAAATTTCGAGAATGAATTGAATGTTTATATGTATATTCATATGATTTGTCCTGTAATTGGGATTCGTTTCCTGTGTGGGCAATAAATGTATATTATTATTATTATTATTATTATTATTATACTTCACAGTAAGTTATTCAGAATTATCACGAACAGTCACGATTCAACTGACGTTAGATCCGTAATAAAATTGTAAATATGAAGATCCTAGTCTTGGTGAAGATAAATAAATTATTATCCACTTGCAAACTTTAATTTACCTTTTTATCCGCTAATAACCCGCTTACACGGCCATTTGTAAACGCACATTTTTATACGTGAGTTGAATTATCTATAACAGAGTTGACAAAAAATATATTGCTTAGGATAGTTAACTCATAAATTGTTTAAGTTCTAAAGCACCGGCTCTCCGAGGAAGTATGATAATATATACAATCCGTATCAGGCTGTTTTTGAGAAAACGGCCAGTCGTAGAGAGTTGGGACAAAAAAAATATATTGTAATACAATAGCCGTATTGAAGAATCGAATGATGATATTGTTATTCCAAAAAACGATCAGCATCCCTGAGAACTTGTGAAGAACTTCAGATTTTTAAATGGCACGACAGATCAAAAGTGGCATCGTTTAAAATGTCTTTAAAAAACAAGCAACTTTTGTAGGAAACAAATTTTTTGTACGGACGCGAATTTTAAATAATATCTGATTAAAGTTATTAAATTTCAATTTTCAATATTTTGAAAATTTGCATTTGAAGTTATAGTTACAAAAATAGATGTGTTCAAATTCACATTATAGAGCTCTTCAGGTGAAACTATCAGTGGCCCTAAGTAACTCTTCTGGTACTAATGATTGGCAAACAATTCGAATTCTCTGAATCATTCTCTCGTTGGAGGACAGGACTATACTTTCTCCACAATCCACCGGTTGGGAAATAGTTGATTTATAGTGTTCCTGGCAACTAATGAATAATGAGCGAGGCAACTCTTGCTGAGACCAAATTACTGTTTGAGTCACGAGTTGTACATTTTCCATCAAGTCAGTCAGTTACTGCGCAAAAACAGCATCCAGAGGTCCCAAAACGAATATTTCCGTTAAAAAAAATTTCATGATCACAATACTTTCTCGTACTTCGTAACGGAGACAGTAAAAAGTGATTTTTCCACTAATTTAATAAATTATAAATACGCTATCTAGATTGTTACAATACAATAAATAATTAACATAACATGTGTTATCTATTTGATAAGTGCAATTATGTTATCGGTTCATAAAATAAATTCTAACAGATATACGGTTATTATGTTATCATATAATTAATAACCATGATGTTTTACTGCTTTTCAAACCATGATAATAATTTAATATTATTATTTTGAATTGTTAACGCATATTAATATAGAAGTAGCAAATATAGTTCGACCAACGAATATTTGCATGTGCGTCATTACCGAAGACAGTGCCGACATATGTATGTATTCATACATATAATTAATAATTAGACTTAAGTTAAATAATTTGTATTTTAGTTAATTAATTCATATGTATTAAATTTTTATAATGTGATATATTATATCTCATGTAATTCATGTAATTGCCCTGTAACTGGACTTGCAGTCTGTTGGGGTTGAAATAAATAAATAAATGAATAAATATTTTTTTTTTTATTTTTTTATTTTTTGGCATATGTTTGACCATTCAGCCACCAACGATGCAAATAAATTAATATGTGAACACATTATTACCTCTTGTTGTTGAGGGACTAAAATGCTTGAAAATATCGGCGTGTACGCAGAGATCCTTTGGTCAAAGTATATCTGTTTGTGAATTATGACGAAATCAAATTAACAATTTAATTTAGAATATTTTGTTATTGTAAATTATGTTGGTGGCAAAGCTATTCTCATTTAAATACGCACAAATAATTAACAGCATTTTAAAACAAATTATAAATTCCATATAATTACAAATAATTTGCGTATTGTATCCAGTAAAGGATGTTCATTTATTTTGCCCTAGAGCGCACAATGGAGACAATGCCTAACAATATATTTTGAATGTAATTAACGTAAATAACCAGCGATAAATGTTTATCAATATTTATTAAAACGTAGTAGCTGAGAGATTATGGAGCCAGAAATTAGGACTAAAAAAAAAAATATAAATTTTTTTTTAAATATTTTTAAAACGGTTTTTTTAAATCGACGCCATATTTTGCCAAGTGTTTGGCTATGCTGCAATTAAAAATGAAATAAAATCGCAATTTAAAATCGTGAAAATCTGACGTTTTGCGTCGATTTTACAAAAATATTTCTTAACCAACTTTTAAATCGCACTAAATTTGACACTTTTTGATAGATAGATAGATACTTTATTTTACAAGGATACATACAAATTGTATAGAAAATGTTCAAGTACATACATATAATTATAAAAATCGTCAAATATTGGTAAAAAAGAAATATTATTAGGAATAGTTACAAAAACTGGTAAACCCTGTAAAAAATTAAATAAATGTTGTTGGAGATTTTGAGTTTGATTTTGACGGTAAAGATTATAAGGATTTGAAATATAATTTCATCATTTTCATCTTTCATCATTTTAATTTGATCCGATCCTACAAAACGAATGCTAACATATTGTTTCCAGTGGGGGTATATCGATTATTTTCCAGTATGTTGAAAAAAACTATATTTCTGGATGGGTTTGAGAAGTTTTAAGCTAATTTTGGTAATCACAATTTTTTAAATCACAAGATGCAAATTTCATTTTTCTAAAAATTAAGTTTCAAGTGCTGACATTTTGTTTCCTTTGGGGGTACATCAATCATTTTCCAGTATGTTCAATATGAAATATTTCTGGATGTATTTGAGAAGTTTTGAAGCTAATTATGGCAGTCACTATTTTTTTTAGAATTCCTTAAATCAGAAGATGCAAATTCTGTTTTTCTAAAACTCAAGTTTCGAATGCTGACATTTTGTTTCCAGCAGGGGTATATCGATTATTTTCCAGTATGTTAAAAATACTATATTTCTGGACGGATTTGAGAAGTTTGAAGCTAATTCTGGTAGTTACTATTTTTTTAGAATTTTTTAAATCACAAGATGCAAATTTAATTTTTCTAAAAATCAAGTTTCAAGTGCTGACATTTTGTTTCTAGTTGGGGTATATCAATAATTTTCCAGTATGTTAAATATGCAATATTTCTGGATGTATTTGAGAAGTTTTGAAGTTAATTATGGCAGTCATTATTTTTTTGGAATTTTTTAAATCACAACATGCAAATTCTATTTTTCCAAAACTCAAGTTTCGAGTGCTGACATTTTGTTTCCAGCAGGGGTATATCGATTATTTTCCAGTATGTTAAAAATACTATATTTCTGGACGGATTTGAGAAGTTTGAAGCTAATTCTGGTAGTTACTATTTTTTTAGAATTTTTTAAATCACAAGATGCAAATTTAATTTTTCTAAAAATCAAGTTTCAAGTGCTGACATTTTGTTTCCAGTAGGGGTATAGCGATCATTTTCTAGTGTGTTAAATATGCTATATTTCTGGATGACTTTGAGAAGTTTTAAAGCTAATTATGGCAGTCACTATTTTTTAGAATTCCTTAAATCAGAAGATGCAAATTCTGTTTTTTCTAAAATTCAAGTTTCGAGTGCTGACATTTTGTTTCCAGTAGGGGTGCATTGATCATTTTATAGTATGTTAAAAAGACTATATTTCTGGATGGGTTTGAGAAGTTTGAAGCTAATTTTGGTAGTCAGTATTTTTTTAGAATTTTTTAAATCACAACAAATTTCGTTTTTCTAAAAATCAAGTTTCAAGTGCTAACGTTTTGTTGCCTGTGGGGGTTTATCAATCATTTTCCAGTATGTTAAATATGCAATATTTCTGAATGTATTTGAGAAGTTTTGAAGCTAATTATGGCAGTCACTATTTTTTTAGAATTCTTTAAATCAGAAGATGCAAATTCTGTTTTTTTCTAAAACTCAAGTTTCGAGTGCTGACATTTTGTTTCCAGTAGGGGTATATCGATCATTTTCCAGTATGTTAAAAAGACTATATTTCTGGATGGGTTTGAGAAGTTTGAAGCTAATTTTGGTAGTCACTATTTTTTTAGAATTATTTAAATCACAAGATGCAAATTTAATTTATCTAAAAATCAAGTTTCAAGTGCTGACATTTTGTTTCCTGTGGGGGGTATTTTGATCATTTTATAGGATGTTAAATATGCAATATTTCTGGATTAATTTGGGAAATTTTAAGCTAATTCTGGCAGTCACTATTTTTTTTAGAATTTTTTAAATCACAAGATGCAAATTTCGTTTTTCCAAAAATCGAGTTTCGAGTGTTGACATTTTGCTTCCAGTGGGGTTACGTCGGTCATTTTCCAGTATGTCAAAAATACAATATTTCTAGATGGATTTGAGAAGTTTGAAGATAAATCAGGCAGTCACTCTTTGTTGATGCAATAGCTTCCAGCTTTATTGCGTCGATTTTGAAAATTCATAAATACGAAATTTAAAGCCAAACCAATTGGCTTTAAGGGTGTAAGGTAGAAAACGTATTTTTTTTGTTTTTCATGTGTTTTGTTTGGGGGTGGAGTTACGTGGACGAAAACGGTATTACAGATTTAGTGCACATCAGGGACAAAATTAAAATACACGACAAATCAAAAGTACACATAAAAGTATTTTCATTCTTTCTTCAAAATGAATTAATTGTATGCTAAGTGGCTCTACCATTAAAATGTTCCACGAGCCAGTGGCGGTTGCAAGGGGGGCGGGGGGGGCAAACGTCCTTGCCACGAGCCGCCAGTGTATTTACATTCAGTAAGATTTTGTAATATACTATATATCATCTGTTTGTATCACATGTGTAAACATATGTGTTAGCACCAATAAACTACTATTACTATTACTAAAGGTAGAACAAAACGGTTCAATAACTCAATTTGTCCTTCGAAATACATAAAAAATTTCATCAATGTAGTACGGACATGTTTCCAGTTAGTAAATTTGTGTAAAAACATATTATTATTTATAAGATTAGATCCGTGTGAGATTCCATCTATTTTACAATTTAAAGCAATGTTATGCTCGTTGAATACGAACGGGATTTTTTTTTTGTAACAAAATCACACATTCTCTAACGGTCCCGCGTTTTTGATGCTCGTAGATGTTTGCATGTACCAATGAACCTTTCTGGACCAAATTCAAAATTTTTTTTGTGGTTTTGTAACGGTGCCGAAAATAATTCTGGTCATGTTTGAATTTCCTGCTACTGCGTTTATTTTGTAAGTGCTCATTAAGGCTCAATTAACAAGGCGGTAAAAACCATTATAATTATACCGATGGGGTCAGATAATATATTGTGTTCTAAAACACGTATCACAAGTTAATTATTATATATGAATTCGGCTTCAGCTAGCGAGAGTGAACCAACTGAAGTTAGATGACTGATCGGTACCATTCGCCAATGGGATACAATTAATGACTTTCCAGAGTACCGGGTGTGACCCTCGAATTAAGAAGCACAAATATACAAACCTATGTACATGGCTGAAGAAACTCGCGATCGGTGGCCAGTTACTGCTACTAGTTAATAAGAATAACATTTTTTTTCATTGTCACAACAGTATTAAACACGTCAAAATACAGTACGAATTAAAAATATTAATAAGAATTAATGATTTTTGATAAAACAATGCAATAATATAAAAATTAGCTGAAATGGTTTAGCCTATTTTCTTCGTGAAATAAGTTAAATTTCACAGTAAAGCTTTTTCTAAATCCAGGATGAAATTAATTTAGTTTTGGATTGCTATATGTAAATCTTTATATCTGCATGTAAAAACTAATTAATTAATTAATTAATTAACGTAAACAACAATAATAAGATAAAAACATTTAATTTTTTTTAATATACTTGGAAAATACTTGGTGTTTTTTCCAAATATTTTCAGATAAATGTTACCCTAAAATATGTTTTTCGTATTCCACATTTTTTATACATTTTAAATCTAGTATTCTATATGTCAAATCGTTGTTATGCATATTTCAGTCAATAAATTTATTTTAAAATTCTTCTCCAAATACTGAAAACAACGTCAACCTAATATTGTTATTTCTCATTTATACCAATAAAAATTTTACCGTCATAATCTACATAGAAACCAGAACAACTAACTTCACGTGCCACAATTGTGGCCATTTTAGAATTTAATTAATTTTGGTACCAAAATAAAATGTAACATTGTATATAGTGATGAGCGTTATTTTCTCTAATTGGTACTTTTTAATCGATACTATGAGATAATAACAGTAACTGTTGTCGTCAAATTCCACTAACAGTGATTTTCCTAAAATGATATTTCATCAAAGGATAGCGATTCAATAACGAATCACATTTCAGTAACAGTAACTGATTCAACAACGTACCAGTTTTTAGTAACAGTAACTAGTTTTTCCTAGGCTTCAGTTTGATGTAAAAATTGATGATTCTTTATGTGAAATTGTGAAATGTAAAAATATAAGAAAAGTAACTGGTGACGAACGACGGCTCCGCTGCGCTGCGCCGTCGTGAAGCGGGGCCCATCAAAATTAAGCGATTAAATTGGTGACGGTCCGTGCGGGGCCCATTAAAATTAAGCGATTAAATTGGTAACGGACGACGGCACAGCGTGTCCCATTCAAATCACATTTTGGCCGCATACTGATGTTGATTTGCGTCTAATAGCAACTATTATAATGAATTAAGCAAAGTAATTGGTGAAGATCGACGGCTGCGCTGCACTGTGTCATCAATAAAAAAAACATAATTTTTTTCTAAATTAATTTTTCGTTTTTTATTTTTATTTTTTATTTTCATTTTTCATTTTCAAGTTTTAATTTTAAATTTTTCATTATTTATTTTTTATTTTCTATTTTTCAGTTTTCATTTTTCATTTTCCATTTTTCATTTTTATTTTAAATTTTTTATTTTTATTTCTTTAATTTTTTTGAAAGCCAGTTGTATCCTCTGCGATCCTTGAAAATTTCGGCTTTCCGACTTGAAAGAAAAAAAATGTCCTTAAAAGAAGGAAAACGAACCCAGGGAATGCAAATGGCGCGTAGGGGTAGTTCCAAAAATTTTGAAAAAATATCTTCTGCGATCCCTGAAAATATCAGTTTTTCGACTTTAAAAGAAAACAAATCCGTCCTTAAAAGAAAAATGAACCCAGAGGTGCAAATGGAGCGTAGGGGTAGATCAAAAAATTTTGACAAAATCTTCGGTCATCCCTGAGAGTTTCAGTTTTTCGACTTTAAATGAAAAAAATACGTCCTTAAAAGCAACAAAAAACGAACCCAGAGGGTGCAAATGGCGCGTAGGGGTGGTTCCAAAAATTTTGAAATTCCCAATGAAGGCCAGTCATCGCTTCTGCCCTAAAAGTTTCAGCTTTTCGACTTGAAAAGAAAAAAATCCATCCTTTGAAAGAAGAAAAACGAACCCAGGGGTGCAAACGGAGCGAAGAGGTAGTTAAAAAAAATTTGACAAAATATCTTCTGCCATCCCTGAAAGTTTCAGTTTTCCGACCTAAAAGAAAAAAAATCGTCCCTAAAAGAAGAAAAACGAACCCAGGTGGTGCAAATGGAGCGTAGGGATGGTTCCAAAATGTTTGAAAAAGTTTCTGCTGCCATCCCCGAAAATTTCAGCTTTTCGACTTTAAAAGAAAAAAACACGTCTTTAAAAGAAGAGATACGAACCCAGAGGGTGCAAATGGCGCATAGGGATGGTTTCAAAAATTTTGAAAAATTTCTCAATGAAAGCCAGTCATCCCTTTTATCATCCCTGAAAGTTTCAGATTTTCGACTTGAAAAGAAAAAAATACATTCTTAAAAGAAGAAAACCGAACCACGCCCTGGGTTTGTAGCATTGGTGGCTCGTAGGGGTGGTTCCAAAAATTTTGAAAAAATTCCGAATGAAAGCCAGTTATCCCTTCTACCATCCCTGAAGGTTTCAGCTTTTCTACTTGAAAAGAAAAAAATACGACCTCAAAAGAAGAAAATATTTTTTTTTACCCTGTTTTTAAAAAATTATATCTTGGAAACGGGGCAAAAAAATTAAAAAAGTGGCTCGAACAATTTTAGATATTTTCTTTAAGATTATTTTAAGACATACCGGGATCGTTCAGCTCCAGCGGTTACGGAGGAGATATTTTCTTTAAAAGTGCAAAAATCGAAAATTTGCGTTTGAAAAATCACCCCCGGGGGTGGGGGTGAAACGAAACGACGGGACCGGTTCTAAAAGCTTGCCCGGTTATCTGGGCGTCGATCTGCGCGCAAAAACTAACAAAATTTTACCGAATAAGGCCCCGATAAGGGGTGAGGTTTAACCCTACCCCCCCGTTTTAAGGGTCAGTTTCGGGGGACGCGATTTTCAAAATCCTCCTTATATTTTTGGGCGATTTTTTTGTGCCGGTCGGCCGACGCCCCTTTATAGCGGATTTTTCAGGGCTGTCAAACTTTTCTTACTTAATCAGTATATATCTCATAGCTGGATCAATAACGAATCACATTTCAGTAACAGTAATTGATTCAACAACATATCAGTTTTTAGTTTTTAGTAACAGTAACTCATAACCAATTCAATAACGCATCACCTTTTAGTAACAGTAACCGAATCACTTCTTGAAAGTGTCTTCTAGCCGCTATTAGTGGAACATAACCATGTAACGCATCGGAACCGTCTGTAGAAGTTAGTGAACATATCAGAAAATCTTAAAAAATGGCAATTTTCAGCTGCCAACAAATACAATTACCATCTGTCAAAATAACCATTTTCAACTGTCTTTCATTCATCGTGGATGGCGCGGAAATACGTCATCGTCGTGCGCATGAGCGGAGCCAGAAATAATTTGGTTCCTAATGCAGTTCCCAACGGAAAAATTTCTTGCCGACCTCGAAATTAGGGGTAGTGCCATGGCTTCTTGGCTCTACATAACGAGCCGCTCCTGGTTGAAATTACAGTCTTTTCGCTGTGAGCTATTGATTACTGAAAATCCAAAGTTTATATGCGCGTAAAATCTGAATCCTACCACGGATTTTTGCAATTTTTGTCAAAATCTAGAGTAGTATACGTTCTTTCAAAAAAGCAATTAAACGTTTTGTAGTAATTTTTCGTACGGGTTGAAATTGCAGGTTTTTCGCTGTGAGCTGTTAATTACTGAAAATCCAAAGTTTATATGCGCGTAAAATCTTAATTCGAAGACGGATTTTCGCAATTGAAACGTTAAATTGTAGGCAATTTTATGTTCTCTAAAAAAAGCATCTAAACACCTTAAAGTAATTTTTAAGTGTTAAAATTGCAGTTAATAATTTTTGAAAATCGTGCAACTTCTTAATCGTCTAAAGGACTTTTGCAATTGAAGCGAATTTTATATTCTTGGAGAAAGCATCCAAATACTTTAAAGCAATATTTTTAAGTGTTAAAATGCAGTTTTTTTGGCTGAGCTAGTTATTTTTGAAAATCCAAATTTTTTCTGAAACCTCCGACGGATTTTTGCAATCTTGCAAGCGTCCAAATCTAAGGCATTTTATGTTCTTTAAAACACCACCGAACACTTTGAAGTATTTTTTTAAAGTGTTGCCTTTGCAGTTTTTCTCTGTGGGTTAATTATTTTTGATAATCCAATTTTTTACACGCGGGTTAGTTCTGAATCCATTGACAGATTTTTCAATTTTACATTCTTCAAAAAAAGCATTGAAAAATTTTGCATTAATTTTTTTATGCATGTTAAAATTGCAGTTTGTTTTGCTGTAAGCGTTATTTTCGAAAATCCAAATTTTACAAGTACGCAACTTCTAAATCCTCCGACGGACTTTTACAGTTAAAACGTCAAAATTTAGGAATTTTTTTCTTATAGGCATAATTAATTTAATATAATATAAAAAATGTTTGCACCGACTGCATCTTTTCCGTGAACAGATTATAGGCCCAAACAACACACATTACACCTAATAAGTAATTTGTTCAGTTATCCAAAAAATAGCACTTTTCATCAAAATATTATTTAAATTTTGCTAGCAGCCTAAGAATGTTAGCGTAATTTGCTTTGCTCAAGGCTTTCAACAAAACTGACGTGCACATTATGCATACGAAACATCGTGTTACGAACAAATTGCAAACTTTCATTTCCACGGGTTATAATACAAGAGATGAGCCTAATCCACGATTCACCTGATGGCGGCAGCATGTCAAGAAAGTTCTATGAGCGTATTATCGAACGATCGCCAGGAATCTCTTTCACTTCATTTGCGGGCGCATCGGAGTGAACGTCCCAATGATGTTTTATAATTAATTCATCTATTGACACAGATAAGCAGCACAAATTCATTTATGTACACTACCGAGTTTGGAATTAATTAATTAATGAAGAGCCTCTGGTGCTTCCGAGAAAGCCGAAACTATCGATTTTGTGCTAAGCTGTTCACAAATAAAATGACTTGACCTTGAAAGAACCAATTTTCTCTTGAAATATTTAGCTGTGTGACTAATAATTATAGTTTGACCATCGGATCTTTGCGTGTGCGTCATTACCAAAAACAGTATCTTCGCGCCTAATATGACATGACATACCTACGTAAACACATTATTAAATGCTCTTAAATATTTGCGGTTTAGACATAATAGCAACTAAAAACGAAATATATTTTTGAATAAATGTTTTTTTCACCTGTTATAATTATTAGTAAAATAAACATTACCTTGTGTACTACCAGTTTATCCAATCTATCGGGAAGCAATCAGAAAGAGCGAACTATAACATAACAGCCAAAATATATTCTGTGATATCTGTGATGTTACTGAATGATATGCGCTACGGGTTTGATCACAATTAGCTCATCTATGTACACCAACAAGATATGATAAGAAAAATTGATATCCTAATCTAATATAAATCATCTTTAGTGGATTGTTTTTGAACTGGAATATTTGTCAAATAACGTATTTTTTGTGTGATAAATATTTTCTTTACCACAAAATATACCAAAAAAATTAACTCTTGTATTGTTCAATGAATTAAGTAGTGTAAAACAGCTTTAATGCTTGTTATACAGGGTGTTCAATTTATGCGAAGACATTGAAATATCTCGAAAACTACACATCGAATAAAAAAAAATTATAAATAAAATTTGTTCGCCTCCGAGGAGACATTTACATTTCACAAGTAATTAACTCATTTTTTGTTCAATAAATTGTGTTGTGTAAAGCGTCTTTTAGACCATAATTTTTGAATATTTGCCAAAAATCTTGCTTTCCTGATATTTAGTTCATAAAACAAGGCAAACGGCAGGAATTAAGAAATATTTTGGACATTTTTTGAGCACTGAAAATCGTTTCATTATCATCACGTCTGTTACATTTACATGTAAACTACCACATATTATGGTAATAGAACTTCTTTCCTCAACTTATCTTCCCTGTAGATTTCCAAAGCACCGTTCATCATCTTCATCAGGACGCGTCGTTTGAAGTCATCTAATTTATTTATTTAAATCAATAATTCCTCGAAAAAACGACTAGTTCTGTGGCGATGGATTAGTTGGCAACCACGTATACAAAGCATACTACAAAATTCATTCTTGCTCTAACTCGAGATATTTTCAATGGTCTTCCAAAGGTTATAAATACAATAAAATGTTTCTTTGATACTTTTTCAATTTTGAATACTATGTAGGTATATTTTTACATGGTTTGAAATAAACGACATTATTTTAATTATTATTGAGATATTTGAGTAGTATAACAGTATAACAGTTTATTGTACTCGAGATACATCGATATACAACAGGCCATCGACCGAGGTCTTTCAGCCATGAGATATTTGATTTCTTAGAAAATCCCGATTTTCATTTTTTTATAATTTCTAAACTGCTCTGAATTTTGAAAATTTCTCAACACTATCTAAACCAGTATACAAAACTGCACAACATTGCCCATTTAACCAGATCTCTAGCTTTAAGCATACGAAAGATACCCATGCAATCCTTTTCTATTTAGGACACCCTGTATATAGATTTTTGTAATAATTATCATATTTAGTTTTAAGGTTATATTTTTCCATGATTATATTACTTTAATTTTATTATTATTTTTATAAAATGGATTTTTCCGTAAATAAACATTATTATTATTTAGATTTATTTTGGAAAAGAACAAAAAATGGTTTTTAGAATGTTTCCAAATCCCCATTTGAGGTTTTCAAAATTTTTTATAGTTAATTTTTTTTAGGTGAAACAAATTCTCATTGATTAGTATTTGAGATACAGCGCGCACAGACAGACACACAGCACATTTTTTTTTTCAGAAATTGTTAAAATGGCATCTAGGGACCACAAAACGGATATTTCCGTAAAAAAAAAATTGAAAAATTTTTCACGATCACAATACTTTCTCGTCCTTCGTAACGGAGAAAGTGAAAATGCCAAAAAGAGTACTGACAAAAAATTGTCTTGAAAAAATGCCTAAAGTAGTCTTGAAAAAGAGTACTGAGAAAAATTGTCCTGAAAAAAAAATGCCAAAAAGAGTACTGGAAAAAATTGCCTAAAAAAATACCGAAAAGAGTATTAAAAAAATTGTCCTGAAAAAAAAATGCCAAAAAGAGTACTGGAAAAAATTGTCTTTAAAAAATACCGAAGAGTCTTGAAAAAGAGTACTAAAAAAATCGTCCTGAAAAAAAAATGTCAAAAAGACTCTTGGAAAAGGGTACTGAAAAAAATTGTCTTGAAAAAAATGCCAAAAGTAGTCTTGAAAAAGAATACTGAAAAAATGCCAAATAGAGTAATAAGAAAATTTGTTTAAAAAAATGCCAAAGGGAGCATTGAAAAAAATATGCAAAAAAGAGTACTGGAAAAAATTGTCCTGAAAAAATGCCGAAAAAGAGTACTGGAAAAAATTGTCTTTAAAAAATACCGAAGACTCTTGAAAAAGAGTACTAAAAAATTGTCCTGAAAAAATTCCAAATAGAGTAATGAAAAAATTTGTTAAAAAAAATGCCAAAAAGAGTATTGAAAAAAAATGCAAAAAAGAGTACTGGAAAAAATTGTCCTAAAAAAATGCCAAAAAGAGTCTTGAAAAGGAGTGCTGAAAAAAGTTTTCTTGAAAAAAAAAAGCCAAAAGTAGTCTTGAAAAAGAGTACTAAAAAAATTGTCTTTAAAAAATACCGAATAGTCTTGAAAAAGAGTACTAAAAAAATTGTCCTGAAAAAATGCCAAATAGAGTAATGAAAAAATTTGTTAAAAAAAATGCCAAAAAGAGTATTGAAAAAAAAATGCAAAAAAGAGTACTGGAAAAAATTGTCCTAAAAAAATGCCAAAAAGAGTCTTGAAAAGGAGTGCTGAAAAAAGTTTTCTTGAAAAAAAAAAGCCAAAAGTAGTCTTGAAAAAGAGTACTGAAAAAATTGTCTTTAAAAAATACCGAAGAGTCTTGAAAAAGAGTACTAAAAAAATTGTCCTGAAAAAATGCCAAATAGAGCAATGAAAAAATTTGTTAAAAAAAATGCCAAAAAGAGTATTGAAAAAAATATGCAAAAAAGAGTACTGGAAAAAAATGTCCTAAAAAAATGCCAAAAACAGTCTTAAAAAGGAGTGCTGAAAAAAGTTTTCTTGAAAAAAAAATGCCAAAAGTAGTCTTGAAAGAGTCCTAAAAAAATTGTCCTGAAAAAAAAAATTCGCGCCAAAAATACACGATTTCGACAAATTAAAACGTTAATTTTCAAAAATTCATAACTCACGGATAAATTGACACATTTTCAAAAATTTTAATCAATGTTAGATATCCTGTGAATACATTAAATATTTCGAGCAATTGAATCAAATAAGAATTTTTTTACCGATTTTTTTTTATTATTGAAGTGTTCGACAAATGAAAACGTTAATTTTTAAAAATTCATAACTTACGAAAAAATTAACACATTTTCAAAAATTTTAATCACCCTAAAAGGTTACATGATTTAATTTTTTTTTATGCATTTTTGTCAAAAAAAAAATTCCCGCCAAAATACCATTTTAGTTTCCTATGTTCCTGATAGACGATTTAAAACTTTTCCTGGCTTTTCGTCAAAAAAAATTTTCGAGCCAAAAATACACGATTTAAAATATTTTCAGCAATTTAATCATATAAGAATTTTTTTCTTTTTTTTTATTAAATTGTTCGACGAATTAAAGCGTTAATTTCAAAAATTCATAACTCGGAAAAATTGACACATTTTCAAAAATTTTAATCAATGTTAGATATCCTGTGAATACATTAAATATTTCGAGCAATTTAATCATATAAGATTTTTTTTGCCGTTTTTTTTATTATTGATGTGTTCGACAAATGGAAACGTTAATTTTCAAAAATTCATAACTCACGGAAAAATTGACACATTTTCAAAAATTTTAATCAACCTTAAAGGGAACATAGGAAACTAAAATGGTATTTTGGCGCGAATTTTTTTTTTGACAAAAATGCATAAAAAAAATTTAAATCGTGTAGACCTTTAAGGTTGATTAAAATTTTTGAAAATGTGTCAATTTTTTCGTGAGTTATGAATTTTTAAAAATTAACGTTTTCATTTGTCGAACACTTCAATAATAAAAAAATCGGAAAAGGTTCTTATATGATTAAATTGCTCGAAATATTTAATGTATTCACAGGATATCTAACATTGATTAAAATTTTTGAAAATGTGTCAATTTTTTCGTGAGATGAATTTTTGGAAACTGACGTTTTCATTTGTCAAACACTTCAATAGTAAAAAAGTCGGAGAAAAAATTGTTATATGATTAAATTGCTCGAAATAGTTAATGTATTCACAGGATATCTAACATTAATTCAAATTTTTGACAATGTGTTCATTTTTCCGTGAGTTATGAATTTTTGAAAATTAACGTTTAAATTTGTCGAAATCGTGTATTTTTGGCGAGAATTTTTTTTTTCAAGACGATTTTTTTTGTACTCTTTTTCAAGACTACTTTTGGCATTTTTTTTTTTCAAGAAAACTTTTTTCAGCACTCCTTTTCAAGACTCTTTTTGGCATTTTTTTAAGACAATTTTTTCCAGTACTCTTTTTGGCATTTTTTTAGGACAATTTTTTCGAGTACTCTTTTTTGCATATTATTTTCAATACTCTTTTTGGAATTTTTTTAACAAATTTTTTCATTACTCTATTTGGCATTTTTTCAGGACAATTTTTTCAGTATTCTTTTTCAAGACTACTTTTGGCATTTTTTTTTCAGGACAATTTTTTTAGTACTCTTTTTCAAGACTACTTTTGGCATTTTTTTTTCAGGACAATTTTTTTAGTACTCTTTTTCAAGACTTCGGTATTTTTTAAAGACAATTAAAACGTTAATTTTTAAAAATTAATGACACGGAAAAATTGGCACATTTTCAAAAATTTTGTTGTGAATACATTAAATATTTTGAGCAATTTTATCAAGTATTTCTATTTTATAGATTTTGTTTGATCATGTATTATATTAATTTTAAAACTCGCCCAAAAATTGACTAATTTGAAATCAAAAATCAAAGTTCATTTTAAAGATAAAAGTAGTAAAAAGTATTATTTCATCAGAGTTCTTAAGAAATTCAATCACCTGGATATTATTTTTTATTTCAGTTTTTCGTTGTTCAAATATTCGACCACTTTAAAAAAATTAAAACTCTCTCAGAAGTTGATACATTTTCAAGACTCAAAGTTTATGTTGTGAATATATTAAACATTTTTTGCTCGTTCTGCAAACATCGTTCTCGTGATTAATAGCCGTCATTATATGCTCGTTGTACAATATACTATTTTTGACTTCAATAAAATGTCTTCATAAAAACGATATTTTTGGATCGATATAGCAATTATTTTCGTTATTGCTAGTTCGATATATCCACTAATCAATATTTCGATATTTTGAAAAATTTTAATATCCCTCATCAAGATGATTTGGTCGGAGTTAGAAGCAGAAAAAAATACTTCACCAAAATTAGTGAAGCAACAGACAAACAAGTTGGTTTAATTGTGTTCAGTCTAAAGTAACAGTGTGGATTAAATAGTCGTGGGCCAAATTTGAATTTCCCAATAAAATCCAATTTTGTGTTGAGATCACTTGTCGCTGTGTTATTTGAAAAGAAAGAATTTAATGAGTCTAAATCCGCAAGAATTAATGTTAGAAAAAAAAAATCCGCAAGAAAGTATATTGGTATTGAATTGGATGGTTTTTCTGATTGTGTTTAGATTCTTTAAGCTATTCCATAACATCTAATTGTTAAGGTGCATAAGTTACGTAATTGTTTGTAGTATTCCAAACTGATGTGCGTTTGTATTTATGTAATGTTTTGTTCCTTAATTGCATTAATAATTTAAGTTGCCTGCTGTCCAAGGTTTATTTTTCTTTCGTTTCGTTTTTGAAGCAGCAGTTACTGGAGCATGTAAGTCAAAGAGAGTAATGAGGTTTTGGTTGAATAGTGTAACCATATCATCGACATTGCCTTGACGAAAAATATTGTCCCAAGGTATAATTTGCATGTATGAATTGAATTGCTCCATTAAAATATTTTTATTACTTTCTCCGTTACGAAGTACGAGAAAGTATTGTGATCGTGATTTTTTTTTCAAAATTTTTTTTTACGGAAATATCCGTTTTGGGGTCCCTAGATGCCATTTCAACAATTTTTGGAAAAAAAAAATTTGTGTCTGTGTGTGTGTGTGTGTGTGTCTGTCTGTGTGCGCTGTATCTCAAAAACTAATAGAGCAATTGATATGAAACTTTGAACATCCATCTTATTTGATAATCTGAAGAACTGAAAAGCTTTTGGTAAAATTTCGTACACCGGAAGTGGGCGTTTACCTTAACTGTTTTTGGTTTTTTGCCAATATTTTCTTAAATATGAAAAATATCACAAAAACATTCAAACAAACTTTGAAGACAACAAAGAAATGAACAGCTTTTGCTTGAAAACATTTTTCATAAAATCATT
The DNA here is from genome assembly GCA_910593695.2 of Ocypus olens. NCBI lineage: Eukaryota > Metazoa > Arthropoda > Insecta > Coleoptera > Staphylinidae > Ocypus > Ocypus olens. The sequence continues at coordinate 4,820,101 of OU343061.1, forward strand.
TTTATTCGAGAAAAAAATTTATTATTTTTTTAATTTTTGGTTTATAATTATAAAACGATAATAGTTACAGAAAAATTATGTGAATAATAATTGTACAGAATGCCAAAATGAACAACTTCTAAAGAATAAGTTTTTTTCGAAATCTCGTTAGTTCTTGAGTAAACCGAGTTTTTGAATTTGAAGTATAATTTTTACATCTTTCATGATTTTGACGTTTTAAACGTCAGTTTCATCCGAGTTTACGCAACGCTCGATGTACATTTAAAATATGATTTCAATTGAAAATAAACCCATGAAAACGTAAATATAAAGTCGGAGAAAGTAACATGATGGCCACATCACCATTTTTTTTTAATGTTTTGACTTAACTTTTAAATTTTATTGTTAAAATGTTCGATTTTTTTGCCCCATTTTTGATTTTTCGTTTAGTCTGCATTTATTATCTTTAGGGCCGAGTTTTCGATGTTTTGTCTAAATTTTCGACTTTTTGACCAACATTCTGGCTTAAATATTCCTTATTTTGACCCAAATTTTCGATTTCATTGTTAAAATTTTAGACTATTTGGTCCGCATTTTTTATTTCTCCCGACGAATTTTTAGTTTTTAAATTTTTGACCTGTATTTTCGATTTTTTCGGTCAAAACATTTTACCTTTTAGCCTGAATATCTATTATTTTGACCTTTTGCGATTTAATTGTTTAAATTTTCGACTTTTTGGAACGCATTTTTAATTTTCCTGCCGAATTTTTAATTTTTAGATTTTTGACCTGTATTTTCGATTCTTCTGGGTCTAAATTTTTGATCTGTTGACCTAAATATTCTTTATTGTGACATAAATTTTTGATTTAATTGTTAAAATTTTCTGATCCGCATATTTGATAATCTGAAGAACTGAAAAGCTTTTGGTATTTTTTTTGGTTTTTGTACACCGGAAGTGGGCGTTTACCTTAACCGTTTTTTGTTTTTCTCCGATAATTTTTTAAATATGAAAAGTACTATAAAAGAACTTAAACAAATCTTGAAGAAAGCAAAGAAATTAACATTTTTTGCTTGAAAATATTTTTCGTGAAATGTATAGTTTTTGAAAAATAATAGCAATTAATTTTTTTTTGTAATTTTTGGTTTAAAATTATGAAACGATAATACTTACAGCAAATGTATTTGAATAATAATTGTAGAGAATGCCAAAATGAACAACTTATATAGAATAAGTATTTTTCGAAATCTGTTTGGTTTTTGAGTAAATTGACTATTAGAGTTTAAAGTATAATTTGTCATTTTCATCTTTCATAATTTTGACGTTTTAAACGTCAGTCTCATCTGATTTTACTAAACGCTCTATGTACATTTAAAATGTGATTTCAATTGAAAATAAACCATGAAAGTGTAAACATAAAGTACTATACCATCAAATCGGAAAAAGTAACACAATTTTTTTATTTTTTTTTTGCCATTATTTTAGAGTTTCAGATCGTATCTTAATTTGAGCTTGTGTTATTTTTGAGGCAAATTATTTTTAGACCAGAATTTTTGTGCTCGTATTTTATATTTTTTGCCTGTTTCTTCGATTTTTTTTTCTTTAAATTCTTGATTTTTTTTCATAAATATTCCTTATATTGGTCCCAATTTTAAAATGATCTGTTGAAATTTTCAACTTTTTTGGTCAGTATTTTGATTTTTAAGCTCGTGCTTTCGATTTTTGGTCTAAATTTTCGATTTTTTGCCACAATTGTTGAATTTTTATTTGTATTTTGAATTTTTTTGGTCTTAATTTTTGATTTCATGTCCTAAGATTTCTTTATTTGGCCAAAAATTTCGATTTGTTTATTAAGATTTTCGATTTTTTAACTTTTTGGTCTGCATTTTTTTATTTTTAGGCCCATGTTTTCTATCTTTTGGCCACAATTGTTAAATTTTGACCTATATTTTCGATTCTTTTGGTCCAAATTTTTGATCTTCTGTCCCTTTAAATTTAATAACTAGACTAGGGTTATATTTTAATTATTTATTTATTTATTTATTTGTTTATTTTCACTGACATTTCACATCCACTACAAATTATGTATATCTGTTTAGCAAATGTATTTTTTGTGTATGGTGGCTTACGTGTAATAAATTGAATTGAATTGAATTGAATTAAGATTTCTTTATTTGGCTGAAATTTTCCATTTATTTATTAAGATTTTCGATTTTTTAATCTGTATTTTTTATTTTTAGCCCCAAATTTTCGGTATTTGGTCCAAATTTTGTTTTTTTCGTCCTTTATTTTAAATTTTTCAATTTTAAATTTTAGTTTGTGTTCGGAAACTTACTTTGAGCTACAGGGTTATTTTGAGGGTGAAAATGGCAAAAAAATTTTTCTTTGCTTGAATTTTTTTATCTGCATTTTTAGATCTCTGGCCTGTAATTTCTTTTTTTTTCAAAGTTTTGATTTTTGGCCGAAATATTCTTTATTTTGGCCTGCTTTTTTTAATTTTTTTGTCCCAAATTTTCAGCGTTTGGTCTAATTTTTTGTTTTCTTGGCCCATATTTTAGACTTTTTTATTTTCAATTTGAGTTTCTGTTCAGAAACCCACTCTGAACCACAGGGTTATTTTGAAAGTGAAAACGGCAAACTATTTTTCCTTTACTTGAATTTTTCCATCTGCATTTTTGGATCTCTGGCCTGTAACTTCGTTTTCTATTCCAAATTTTTGATTTTTGACCTAAATATTCTTTATTTTGGGGTGAAAATTTAGGTTGCGTGTTAAAAGTTTCGATTTTTTGGTCCGTATTTTTGATATTTAGATCCTAATTGTTAGTTTAAGTTTCAGCTTTTTTGTATTATATTTTGAATTTTCTAATCTGGTTTATTGATTTTTATGCGCGATTTTTTGCCAGTATTTTCGAGTTTTTTGATTTTTTGTTCTTTACTTTTGAACCTGAATTATTGTTCTTTATTTTATTTTATTTTTTTTTGCATTATTTTCGAGTTTCTGGTCGGAAACTTATTTTGAGCCAAAGAATTATTTTAGGGGCTAGCTAAATATTTTATCTTTTACTTGAATTTACAATATTTTGGTCTGCATTTTTTTGGTCCATATTTTAGATCTTTACCTTTACCTGTTTTCACCTCAATTTATTCCAGATTTTTATTTTTTTTGCCTGAATAATCTTTGTTTTGGACAACAATTTCGATGTTTTAGTTTGCGTTTTTTTTTTTATGTTTAGGCCATAGTTTTCGATATCTGGATTTTTTTGGGCCTATGTTTTAGTTTGATTGTTTAATTATTGATTTCTATTAGCGAATTTTTGATTGGCAAATATTTTAGATTTTTAACCTAAAGCAGCGATTTTTAAATGTTTTGCCAGTATTTTCAAGGTTTTGGTCTAATCGTCAAATCGGAGAAAGTAACATGATGGCCACATCACCATTTTTTTAAATTACAATTCTCAGTAATAGTCGAATTTCAAACCTGTCTAATCATGCAAATATTGGTAAGTGATCTATGTGTAAGACGGTTGGGGATATTTGGAGATTTATTATCACGTCCAAATTGTATGTAATTTTGATTGATATACATTTCAATAAATGAAACTTTGACCATCGTATATTATAAATAATCGCATTTTAGGTCACGGGTGTGCGGAGGAAAACTCTTGTTATTTACTGCCAATATTTCGCCGTTTAAATAACAAGAGTTTTCCTACCAGACCCAAGCCGCACACCCGTGGCCTAAAATTCGTTTTTCTAACTATAACGGCTGTTATACCCCTTCATTATAAATGTAAAATATTAACATTAATATTAAGTTTAATCGGGCCATTATGGGGTAATCCATCGCCGGCGTTATACATATTCATAATATCATTAATAGAAAATCAAGTATCCACAAAATTAAACAGTTGACCGGTTAATCATTAAAAAAAACAACAGCCCGCCGTTTTTAAGCACGTGGCCGCGTCGTGATTTCGACGAGGGATGCGAACCAACCTTTAAATCCGGAATGTCCCGCCGGTATCCAATAAAATCCTAATCCCGTCCTATATTTTAGGGATGTATCCTTCGCCAGAGCACCATCACTGTACAACGGGCACGCACGCACACTTTTCACGCGGTCCGAAATATATGCGATTATTCGGCTGGCCGTAAGAACTGGCCGACCGCGCGTTCGTAACTGGTACCACTTGGAACAGGTAAAGCTGAAGAAGTCCGTCACGGACCGGTTTCGGACGGCGCAAGCGCCCGTCCGCGGTCTCCTCGACTTCTTCTGTTTTTCCTGACCCACGTGCACGTCCGCAGGGGCGTAGGGGGGATGCCGAAGACGTTGCCTGGATGATGACGGGCCCTGATGCCCTGAGAAGTAAAAGTGATTCGCTTGAGGCGCGGTCTTCGTTGACCCCTTGGATTACGGTTGCATTTTTAATTCATTTCAACGTAAAATATTATGACCTTGCTGGATTATACAGTCACTCTCTGAGGAATAAATTTACTTACGCATTCCTTCATTCAGATGAATCTGTAATTATAAATAAATCATAAAAAACATTTTCTTTTAGAAATGCTATTTATTTTATTGTATAATTAATTTGTGTCATTTTCAAAAACATTTCCTATATCTAGTATTGACCTTAATTTATTTATGAAAGATTTGAAACCAAAAATCTAATTACAGCAATGTAAGTAAGGCCACAGAATTTTGTGTGCGATGTTTTCATTCAGGTGCTCACAAACTTATAATTAAAATTTTCAAAAATCCATATCTCCATTAAAAACTGTGAAATTTACAAAAACCATATTTATTTTAAATAAGCGATACTTCGACCATTGAGGATATTTTTTTAATGATTTTTTTCTACCCGTTTTATATTTTTTTGCGATGTTTTCATTCAAGTGCTCAAAAAAAATAAAACGAAAATCTTCAAAAATCCATATCTCTGTTGAAAATTGATGCATTTACAAAAACCAAATTGATTTTGAATGAGCGATACTTTGGCCATTAAGGATGATTTTTTATTAAATTTTTCCTGCATGTTTTATATTTTTCAGCGATGTTTTTGTTCAATTGCTCAAAAAAATAAAACGAAAAACTTCAAAAATCCATATCTCTGTTGGAAATTGTTGAATTTACAAAAACCAAATTGATTTTGAATGAGCGATACTTTGGCCATTAAGGATGATTTTTTATTGAATTTTTCCTGCATGTTTTATATTTTTTCTGCGACGTTTTTATTCAAGTGCTCAAAAAATTTAAACGAAAATCTTAAAAAAAACACATCTCTATTGAAAATTGTTGAATTTACAAAAACCAAATTTATTTTGAATTAGCGATACTTCGGCCATTAAGGATAATTTTGTATGAAATTTTGTGTCGCGTTTTACATTTTTTCTGCGACGTTTTCATTCAAGTGCTCAAAAAATTAATACGAAAATCTTCAAAAATCCATATCTCTATTAAAAATTGTTGAATTTATAAAAACCAAATTGATTTTGACTACTACTACTAATTATCTTTATTATTTAGTATTACATTATATGTTTACATTTTTATTTACAGCAATATAAATTCTAAAAGGCTATCGACCAGCGGTCTTTCTGCCAACTGCGTTAGTTATGTATTTTATTTATATCTTTTGATTTTGAATTTGCGATACTTTGGCCATTGAGGATAATTTCTTATGTTTTATATTTTTTTCTGCGATGTTTTTATTCAAGTGCTAAAAAATTAAAACGAAAATCTTCGAACTTTTGAAGATTTTCTCTATTGAAAATTGTTGAATTTACAAAAACCAAGTTTATTTCGAATAAGCGGTACTTCGGCCATTGAGGATAATTTTTTATGGAATTTTGCCTGCACGTTTTATATTTTTTTCTGCTATGTTTTGGCCAAGTGCTCAAAAACTTAAAACGAAAATGTTCAAAAATCCATATCTCTATTGAAAATTATTGAATTTACAAAAACCAAATTAATTTTAAATAAGCGATACTTCGGCCGCTGAGGATAATTTTTATGGAATTTTGTCTGCGCGTTTTATTTTTTTTTCTGCAATGTTTTCATTCAGGTGCTCAAAAAAATAAAACTAAAATTTTTAAAAATCCATATCTCCATTTAAAATTGTTGAATTTTCAAGCCCAAAATTAATTTTAAATAAACGATACTTCAGCCGCCGAGGACAATTTTTTAGGGAATTTTGTCTGCGCGTTTTATTTTTTTTTCTGCGATGTTTTCATTCAGGTGCTCAAAAAATTAAAACTAAAATTTTAAAAAATCCATATTTTCATTAAAAATTGTTGAATTTACATAAACCTAATTGATTTTGAATAAGCGTTACTTCGACCATTGAGGATATTTTTTTAAGAAATTTTTTCTACGCGTTTTATATTTTTTTCTGCGATGTTTTCATTCAAGTGCTCAAAAAATTAAAACGAAAATCGTCAAAAATCCATATCTCTATTGAAAACTGTTGAATTTACAAAAACTAAATTAATTTCGAATAAGCGGTACTTTGGCCATTGAGGATAATTTTTTATGGAATTTTGCCTCCACGTTTTATATGTTTTCTGCGATGTTTTGGCCAAGTGCTCAAAAACTTAAAACGAAAATTTTCAAAAATCCATATCTCTATTGAAAATTGTTGAATTTTCAAGCCCAAAATTAATTTTAAATAAACGATACTTCAGCCGCCGAGGACAATTTTTTAGGGAATTTTGTCTGCGCGTTTTATTTTTTTTTCTGCGATGTTTTCATTCAGGTGCTCAAAAAATTAAAACTAAAATTTTAAAAAATCCATATTTTCATTAAAAATTGTTGAATTTACATAAACCTAATTGATTTTGAATAAGCGTTACTTCGACCATTGAGGATATTTTTTTAAGAAATTTTTTCTACGCGTTTTATATTTTTTTCTGCGATGTTTTCATTCAAGTGCTCAAAAAATTAAAACGAAAATCGTCAAAAATCCATATCTCTATTGAAAACTGTTGAATTTACAAAAACTAAATTAATTTCGAATAAGCGGTACTTTGGCCATTGAGGATAATTTTTTATGGAATTTTGCCTCCACGTTTTATATGTTTTCTGCGATGTTTTGGCCAAGTGCTCAAAAACTTAAAACGAAAATTTTCAAAAATCCATATCTCTATTGAAAATTGTTGAATTTACAAAAACCAAATTTATTTTCAATAAGCGATACTTCGACCATTGAGGATATTTTTTTAAAGAATTTTTTGTACGCGTTTTATATTTTTTTCTGCGATGCTTTCATTCAAGTGTTCAAAAAATTAAAACGAAAATCTTCAAAAATCCATATCTCTATTGAAAATTGTTGAATTTACAAAAACCAAATTAATTTCGAATAAGCGATACTTTGGCCATTGAGGATAATTTTTTATGGAATTTTGCCTCCACGTTTTATATGTTTTCTGCGATGTTTTGGCCAAGTGCTCAAAAACTTAAAACGAAAATTTTCAAAACTCCATATCTCCATTGAAAATTGTTGAATTTTCAAGCCCCAAATTAATTTTAAATAAGCGATACATCGGCCGCTGAGGATGATTTTTTATGGAATTTTGTCTGCTCGTTGTATTTTTTCTGCGATGTTTTAATTCTGGTACTCAAAAAATTGAAACTAAAATTTTCAAAAATCTATATCTTCATTAAAAATTGTTGAATTTACAAAAACCGAATTCATTTTGAATAAACGATACTTCTACCATTGAGAATATTTTTTTAAGGAATTTTTTCTACGCGTTTTATATTTTTTTCTGCGATGCTTTCATTTAAGTCCTCAAAACATTAAAACGAAAATCTTCAAAAATTCATATCTCTATTGAAAATTGTTGAATTTACAAAAACCAAATTAATTTTGAATAAACGATACTTCGACCATTGAGGATATGTTTTTACGGAATTTTTTCTACGCGTTTTATATTTTTTTCTGCGATGCTTTTATTCAAGTGCTCAAAACATTAAAACGAAAATTTTCAAAAATCCATATCTCTGTTGAAAATTATTGAATTTACAAAAAAAAAATTAATTTCGAATAAGCGGTACTTTGGCCATTAAGGGTAATTTTTTATGGAATTTTTCCTCCACGTTTTATATTTTTTTCTGCAATGTTTTGGTAAAGTGCTCAAAAACTTAAAACGAAAATTTTCAAAAATCCATATCTTCATTAAAAATGGTTGAATTTACAAAAACCAAATTTATTTTGAATAAGCGATACTTCGACCATTAAGGATATTTTTTGAAGGAATTTTTTCTACGCGTTTTATATTTTTTTCTGCGATGCTTTCATTCAAGTGCTCAAAAATTTAAAACGGAAATCTTCTAAAATCCATATCTCTATTGAAAATTGTTGAATTTACAAAAACCAAATTTATTTTGAATAAACGATACTTCGACCATTGAGGATATATTTTTAAGGAATTTTTTCTTCGTGTTTTATATTTTTTTTTGCGATGCTTTCATTCAAGTGCTCAAAAAATTAAAACGAAAATTTTCAAAAATCCATATCTCTATTGAAAATTGTTGAATTTACAAAAATCTAATTAATTTCGAATAAGCGGTACTTTGGCCACTGAGGATAATTTTTTTTGGAATTTTGCCTGCACGTTTTATATTTTTTATGCGATTTTTTGGCCAAGTGCTCAAAAACTTAAAACGAAAATTTTCAAAAATCCATATCTCTATTGAAAATTGTTGAATTTTCAAAAACCAAATTAATTTCGAATAAGTGGTACTTTGACAATTGAGGATAATTTTTTATGGAATTTTGCCTCCACGTTTTATATTTTTTTCTGCGATGTTTTTGGCCAAAGTGCCAAAAAAATTGAAACGAAAAGTTTCAAAAATCCATATCTCCATTGGTTAATGATTGAATTTTCAAGCGCGAAATTATTTAAAAAAAAAGCGATGCTTCTGCCGCTGATGATATTGTTTTATGGAATTTTGTCTGCACGTTTTATTTTTTTTTTCTGCGATGTTTTCATTCAGGTGCTCAAAAAATTAAAAGTAAAATTTTCAAAAATCCATATCTTCATTAAAAATTATTGAATTTACAAAAACCAATTTGATTTTGAATAAGCGATTCTTCGACCATTAAGCATATTTTTTTAAGGAATTTTTCTACGCGTTTTATATTTTTTTCTGCGATGCTTTCATTCAAGTACTCAAAAAATTAAAATGAAAATCTTCAAAAATTCAAATCTTTATTGAAAATTGTTGAATTTACAAAAACCAAATTAATTTGGAATAAGCGGTACTTTGGCCACTGAGGATATTTTTTTATGGAATTTTGCCTGCACGTTTTATATTTTTTTCCGCGATGGTTTGGCCAAGTGCTCAAAAACTTAAAACAAAAATTTTCAAAAATCCATATCTTTATTGAAAATTGTTGAATTTTCAAGCCCCAAATTAATTTTAAATAAGCGATACTTCGGCCGCTGAGGATAATTTTTTATTGCATTTTGTCTGTGCGTTGTATATTTTTTTCTGCGATGTTATCATTCAGGTGCTCAAAAAATTAAAACTAAAATTTTCAAAAATTCATATCTTCATTAAAAATTGTTGAATTTACAAAAACCAAATTGATTTTGAATAAGCGATAATTGGACCATTGAGGATATTTTTTTGAAGAATTTTTTCTACGCGTTTTATATTTTTTTCTGCGATGCTTTCATTCAAGTGCTCAAAAAATTAAAACGAAAATGTTCAAAAATCCATATCTCTATTAAAAAATTGTTGAATTTACAAAAACCAAATTAATTTCTAATAAGCGGTACTTTGGCCATTGAGGATAATTTTTTATGGAATTTTGCCTGCACGTTTTATATTTTTTCTGCGATGTTTTTGGCCAAGTGCTCAAAAGATTAAAACGAAAATTTTCAAAAATCCATATATCCATTGGTTAATGGTTTTATAGCAAAATAATCCTTCGAGAACAGAGCAAATAATCTTTCAAGAGATGCGTTTTTTCAGGGGTAAAACCAAAATAGGAAAACATTTGCCACATACCTAAAACATTCCAACTTTTCAAATTTACTGAACAAACATTCTGTTATAAAATTCTAAAAAATCTGCAAATACTTCTCGAATTTTGAACTAAATCAAGGATAGTCGTATGTTTATTTGGTATAGCAAATAATATAAGAAAGTATTACCTTCAGTCACAAGTATAATATCAAAAGGAACACTATTTACGTGACCAGGTGAACAAATATTAGCAGAATCATATCAAATTTTTTTTGAAATTCTCAAATAATTATCACTTTGGTAATTAGCTTTAAAATCTCTAAATGTTTTCAAAATTAATGTATTTTCGACTTATCAGATAATAATCATCGTAACTTAGTTCGAGACAAAATGGCAACACTCCAAAAGTCAATTGGAGTAGACGACGTTTGCATCTCAAGATTAAAAAAATTCTCAAATAATTATCACTTTGGGAATTGGCTTTAAAATCTCTAAATGTTTTTAAAATTAATGTATTTTCGCCTTATTAGATAATAATCATCGTAACTTAGTTCGAGACAAAATGGCAACACTCCAAAAGTCAATTGGAGTAGACGACGTTTGCATCTCAAGATTAAAAAAAATCTGAAATAATTATCACTTTGGGAATTGGCTTTAAAATCTCTAAATGTTTTCAAAATTAATGTATTTTCGCCTTATCAGATAATAATCATCGTAACTTAGTTCGAAACAAAATGGCAACACTCCAAAAGTCAATTGGATTAGACGACGTTTGCATCTCAACATTAGAAAAATTCTCAAAAACTTCACCCTAGGAATTAGCTTGAAATTTTAAAAATAGATTCGAAATTAATGAATTTTTGCTATACCTGATAAGAATCAAATATAACCCAGTGTTGTGTCAATTTAAGACAGAGTTATATTTATTATCACCTTTATGAAATCCACTGTAAGTGTTTTTGGACGCCACAAATAAGGGATTATTTGGTGTTTCTGAGCCACAAATAAGAGTAAAGCTTGTTTCAAATTATAACAATATTGTATAAAGAGTGCCTTAGAAGTGACGCCTCTGCGTTTGCGATTTAATTCACGGAGGTAAATAAATAAAATTTTCCGATCGCCCATTATCAGCGACTTATTAAAAAAATGGTGGACATTATGTCACATCAAAATAAACAAACATTTATAACAAATAGTGAAATACATACCTATGATACAAGACGTGTTAATAATATTCGCATTTATAGTTGCCGCTTAAACATTAGAAAATATTCTTGGACCAAAACTGTTTAACAACCTGCCAGAGGACATTAAAAAAATCACTAAGGTAAAATTGAAGTTTTTTTTTTGCTGGAAAAATTGTACTAACCCTTTTTTCGATATTGGTTCCAGTAGCCTGTAGGCTAAATGACCCAATTTTTAATATTCGACGATATTCCTAATTAATCTCACCGCCAACTCTGAATAAAAATCGTGTGGCTCACATGTACATATTTAATATTTTTATAAGTTGTACGTCCTTAAATTGCAAAAAAAAAATAGAGGAACTAATGATCCTTAGGAACTGTAATATGCAAATAGTTTAATTATTCAATTCTACGCTATTTCCGTTTGTACGTTTCTGATGTAAATTTTAAAGGGAGCGGACGAGACACGGGCGCCTTTGTCTGAAGCCCTTGGTAACACAACAGCCTACAGATAGTTTCACTCCCATCCTCCTTCAAGTTTTGAACTTCTGGTGATTGTTTTGAATTACTTTTATTATAGTTCGGCTGATTTCCGTCTGGTGTAAGACTTCTCGTAGTTTGCGAGTTTTGAAAAGTTGCGATAATTTCCTTATCGTCAATAACGAATACGTGGATTTTCTTGCTGATCAATACATTATTTTCTATGGTATATTAGTAGCCCTACAATAATGGTGCATAAAACAACAATGGCGGCTAGCGGCGTGACTCATGGTACGGCCATGACAAATCACCAACGAATTTTGAAATATTAGAGTAACCATCAACTTCAGATATACGAAACCTTATATGAAACGAAAGCTTACTTAATTAACTTTCAAATTATTAAATAATATATAGGGTGTGCCATTTGAAAAAAAAAATTGAAATTGTGCAGTTTGCGAATGGCTATCACCCTGTATAATAAGCTGAGTTATGTTTTGGTTGAGAGTAATTTTGAAGACTAAAGTTCAACGATTTTTTTTTAAATTAAACGCATGTTTTAATTATGATATTTTATATGTTAAAAGGTAGAGAATTTAGAGTATTTTAAACAGTATCAAACATATTCATGTCGAGGCAACGGAAATTGCTAAAATCCGAAATATTCCGTGCTCAAAATGAACAAAAACAAGTTCTTGATTTAAAAACTTGCAATGGCGATATTTGATTTTGATGATTTAAACGCCAAAATGTAGCGAATTTAGTGTGTTTGATAAGAGTATCAAGAGATAATCATGCCGAGTCAGTGAAAAATGCCAAAATCCAAAATTTTACAACTTCACTTTTTAAAAATCGTTGAGGGTTTTCGATTATGATATTTTATGTGTTAAAAAGTATAGAATTTAAATGTTATTTTTTGACTATCTTGTAAGCAACAGTGTTTGTTTGCAATAAATTGATATAATATAAATGAAGTTGTGGATTCTTTAATTAATAAGTCATATAAATATTAATATTAATAATATTTTATGTGTTAAAAAGTGGAGAATTTAGTGTTTAAATAGTATTAAATAAGTCCATGTTGATTAACAAAATTAAGTTTTTGATGTAAAAAATTGTTTAACTTATAAATGTGTTATTTGATTTTGATGATCTAAATGCCAAAATGTAACGAATTTAGTGTGTTTGAAAAGAGTATTAAGATAGATAGATAGATAGATTTATTAGTCTAAATTACAAATATAGGATATTAGGACAAGTCAAATTTCATATTACATATAAGTAACATAAATACATTCAATTTAAAATAACAAACGCATAATAATCTCAAAATAATCTTGAATATTATACAGTTCTCTGTCGATTGGGAGAGACTTAATCACATCCTTGAATCTTTTTCAAGGGAGTCTCCTCACACTTTCGGGTAAAATATTATGAATAATGAAAAATGCCAAAACAGAAAATTCGTTCTCTCGTTTCCAATTTTTAAAAATTGCTAGGGCATTAAAAGCATTGTAAAGAATTTATGGTGTTCTAAAAAAGTATAAAAAATATGTTATGTTAAACTAACGAAAATTACCAAATTGATGAGTAGTGATCTGGGGATGTTTGACATTTTTTATAAATTTAAATGAATTGCATAAACTATTGAAAGGTTTGAATTATTTTTATGAAGTAATGAACGTAACCGCTATGTTTTATATTGACGTTTATTTGAAATTGAAAAATTGTAACGGTACCACACGGCGCGACCACAAGCTCTGAAAAAGTTTGCCTCGTTAGTGCTTACTTTTTCCTAATACGTATTGGAGAAAGAGTAGAAAGGCCATCGTGGTTCAAAGATCTTCACGTAGAGGTTAAGAGGATCACAAGAAAAAGGTCAATGCATCTATTGAATTGAGGAGCGGCGTGATGAATTATGTTAAGAATTCCTACGTATAATAAGTCTTCTGTTTAAATAATCCATTTAAGTAATAGAACGTAATAATAATTTGAATCAAATATGCCATGCAATAAAAATACATACCGTTGCGCTGAAATCATTTTTTTTTTTAATTTATATTTATACTATCATGGTTTATTGACAATTTAAATGTACAGGGTTGGCAAAATTCGATGTTATTTTATTAGGTTATTTTTTTCTCTTTTCAGCGATATATAGCATGTGGGGGTTGTATCTGTAATTTTATTAACATTTACCATTTTTTTAAAGTATGATACATAGGGAAGTTGCTGTAACCATTTAGCATTCACTTAACAATAATTACAACTCGATTACCACCCTCATACCTTCAAAAGAATTTCATGCACTCAACTTCCAAATTTATCTAACGTGCAAACGTACACCCCAGAAAAAGCAGCCGATGCAGGTGACGAATCAATGGTTGGTGGGGGCCGTACCTTTGTGTGCAAAACGGAACCATTCGTTCATGAGGTGGAATAAATTCACGGTCCCATTGTCGAAATTAATCCACCGTGAAGAAGGGCTTTTGATGAATGAATCAAAGGAAGTTCAGTGTCATGGTGGACCGACTACCTGAAACGAATAATGCGAACTGTATCGCTTTAATCATCTTACGTATTTCGTCTGTTTGCACATAAACAGGATGTAGGTTCGACCGGAATTTACCGGTTAAGTAGTTTTTCGATAATGTGGAATTTATTGCTTGCAGGAAATTCGTAAAAGAACAGCTGTAGTAAAATAATTGACTTAAAAAAAATTGCCAACTGTAAATTAGCCAACCACATTAATTGAACAACTTTAGGGACATCGTTTTAGTTGTTCTGAAGTGTTAATCTGCTAAAATTTTGCGAAAAACTTGCCAATCAATCGCATGATGGCATTTATAAATATTTTATGCGGATTTATTTTCGGAGTCATTCTTAGAATTTAAGAGTCGCATCAAACGCATGGATCTGGACTTGTTTTTAAAATTTTATCAATAAAATTATTTATTTGTATATTATTTTAGCTGTGCAATTTTTACCCGTTTTATTTTATTTTGTTTATATTTATTTTAACATGTTCTGTTCGTCATTGCTATTTATGTGATTTTTAGTGCGATTTATTTTTATATGTAAATTACCTTATTTCTGTAAAAAAAATTCTCGCTACATTTACAATATGTTTTTATTTTTGTTTTAAGTAATTTTGTTAAAGGAGATTTTCCGTTAATAAATCTATTATTATTAAAATACCAATGCGCAGGAATTACCGATAGCATGGCGAGGAGTTAATTGCGTCGGTTAGTATTATAAACAATATTTTGTAATCTGACAAATGTCACTGTCACTTTTGATATTTATAGACGAACGGGCAAATGAAGGGGGACTTTGTTGATGTTTATTGTAATTTATCAATAAGTATACCGGGTGTTCGATAAAAAACGCCCAACGCTATAACTCTATTATTTATTGACCGATTTGAATGAACTAAAAAAGAAAATCAATGGCTGTTTAAATACTATAAAATGACGGTAATTATATATTTTTTCAAAATCAACTTCATTGCCAAATGATAGTCAACTTTAAATATTTAAATGGCTATATATACTTTTCTAACTTTATAATACTAGACATTGTTTTTCTGAATCCAATTATGCCCGTTATGTTAGTTTTGAGTTAATATTTATGCTAGAAAAAGATAATAATAAATCCTGTTCACATGATTTTTTTGGTAATAAATGTGGTGCGCCTTAAAAAAAAAATCGAATCGACAAATGTCATTTATTATATAAGTAATGTCAACCATTTGTTATTAGTGTGTGTTTCAGACATATCATGAACAATAGCGAATTAAAAGACATGTTACAAATTTATTTTCTATGTAATAGAAATCGAAAAGCTGCGGCACGGTTTCCAGAGCGGCGAATACCAGAACCTAAATTTAGAAGGTTAGAAGAAAATTTGAGACGATTGGAGCCTTTAAAAAGTGGAAGAGAGTGGATCGACAATTATCTTTCAGATTATAATAATTATTCCTGATATGATAATCGCCGAATACAAGAAAACTATTGATATTAGGAACAGGGAACCTTTATACAATCTGAAAGATAATTGGATTCTACTTAAAAATACGTTACTAAATATAGGGTGTGCCATTTGAAAAAACGAAGTTATTTAACTTTATAAGTTGGGTTTTTTCTACCTATTTTTTTTTATCACCCTGTATATTTTTTTGAATAAAATCATGGTTGGCTCTATAGTTCGAACCTTCAACCAAATAATAGAAATGATTTTAATCGTTCAACGTCAATCACTGGGGCAAAAATAAAATTTCACCTAGACCGTGCATTTCAACAAATCTTCAAATATTTCGAAAACGGCAAACAATAGGTATAGTAACTCACCTTTATTTGCTCCATATAATTCAAAAATGACAAAAAATTCAGAGTGTTCCATTTAAAAAAAAAACAAGTTTGGTCTGTAACTTTGTTATGAGACACCCTGTATAAATTTAAATATTTTTAGGGTATGCAGCTCACTATTATACACAACTTTTTTCGAAATTTTGAAAAATAAGCACGTAATTGATCGTTCTCAGAGCTCTGAAACACCCTGTATATTCGTATAGGTCGCTTACCATTGGTGAAAACAGTTCATAATTTATAAATTACATAGCGGGAGTGGGTTAAATCAATGTAATCATTGCTCTAGTTTTTGGTTTACTTTTTATTTCTTATGAAAATAAGAAAAAAAAACTTGGAGGCGCCGGGCATCGATCCCGGTACCTCTCGCATGCTAAGCGAGCGCTCTACCATCTGAGCTACGCCCCCTGTACCAACCATTTCTATCCATGGGATTTTAATACTTTTAAATAATGCTACACGTAATGTATGTATATAGGCAACACAATTTGCACTGTCAAATATTTAAAACCTGATATCTAATCATCATTTTTAATAATTGTGAGATAAAACATTTTTATTTTTACATTTCCGAAATGTTGCTGTCTGCGAAAAACGAATTATTTGTAGTGCGCAGTAATAACCAGCAATTCTATTAAGGAAAGTCAATCGGCCATCTAACGGTTAATAGCCGTATTTTATTAGTTGCATTTTAGTTTGGATTATAATCAAAAGATGTATAAACTTGAATTTTATTTTATTTATTATTATTACTTCAGCAATAATCCTTGAACAGTTGTCGCAGTTTTCCAGCGTACTTGATAGTTTATCTTTTTTTTATCTAATTTTCGGCAGTAAAGACCTTATACACAGTGGACCAAATAAAACGGTACAAATTGAAAATATTCATATTTTTACTAATAATTAACGCATTAAATATTGCCTTGAAAAACAAAAAGTTTACAATTTGTAGTTTACAAAAATGATAACGCTTGGGTCCGTGGTTGTTGTATACGTCTTTCATTGTTCATTTATTCATTTAATCATTTCATTTATAACTTATACATATACGGCTCTGCAAAGGCGGGAGTTTATAATGCACTGCCGCGTCGCATTTGTAGGTATTAAAATTAGTGGGCCATGATTTGTTTTGGTTTTCTAGTGAATCTCGGACATTAGTCGTCACTTGTCATTGTAGTTTTTAGGACAAAAATATCTTGGATAGGATAGAAGTTCATGCATTACTTTGTAGTCAAGAAGGTGCTCCGGGCAGAAGTTTAAGTACTATTTCTTTATTTATAAAAATTGAGCTTTTCACTGTTATATTAAATATTTAAAAATTTTAATAACTCACGAAGATATGAGAAAATTACTTGTACCGTTTTTTTGGCCCACTGTGCATTTATATTAGCTATTTTAAGACGTTTTATCATATAGGTATACATTCTGATAAATATATTGATGTCTCAAGAGTATATACTCGTAAATACACTATTTCGAGTAAACCGAAAAAATATTAGTAAGACGCTTACGACAGCGAATACTCAGAAGCCGCTGAAGGGCAGATTTGGTAATCCGTGGTTGATGTAATGCAGGCGATAAACATACCATGTATAAAGGGGAATCACAAAACTAATCAAAACTGATAAAATTTCATCTAATCTAATTTCACGTAATAATGTTCGCAATTTTTTTAAATTGTAGAGTACAATTATATCTCGGGCGGAAAAATAAAATTCGTTAATATATCAGCAGTTTCTCCCTTTAACCTCCGAAAAATGACGTAATAGTCATTCGGGGTGTGGTACATCCCACGCCTATGAACTTCGGTCAATTAATGTTAAATTGACAAAAAACAAAAAAAAATCCGGGATACGTTTTGAACCTTTAGTTACAAGAATATGTGAATAGTTTTCGAAACCTGCAATTTTACATGTGAAAAAAATCCGCAAATATGAGTTTTTTTTCAATTTCAGCTAAAAAAAAATAGTTTGAATCTGAAATAGTATCATTCCAGGTGGAATTAATAAATTTTGCGACCTTTCCAAAAAGTATATTTATTTTCATGATCGAAGGTGGGATTTTTCACGAAAAAATAATATTAGTATTTTTCTGTTATAAAAAATTTAATGTTAAAATATGAATATGAAAATATTTTTAAAGCTATTATTATGAAGAAAAAAGGCCATTATAATGTAAAAAACAATTATTCGATCCCAAAAGAGCATTCGACGCACATATATGTCGCACATCGACCGCTCGCAACTGCGACATAGCATGTGCGTCTTTTTGTCGCTTCTTCTGGAACAAATATCGCAGCGCTTTTGTTTCGGCAATCTCGGAATAATCCACAGAGAAAAATATGGAAAAAAATGCTCAGAATTTCTTTCTAGCACAATGATCACACGGGGTGTTGTGCATCCCACAATTTTTCACGAATCGACTCGAACAGGTTCCACATTAAGTGGGAACACCCTCTGAGCCTGCTAAAAAAGGTATTTTTAGATCATTTTTTAAGACATTAGAATAAATGCAATCGCTTTGGGTTTTAACATGTTATAAAGTCATATTTCTGCTTTATTTTCACTAATTTTCAGCAGAAAACATTTGTTTGCCTGCCATTGGCAGACCTGCGATTATACAGCTGCACGCGGTGCATTGGTCGTTTGCGGGACAGCGTGTTTAGTACAGAAACATCGGAGAAAAAAAATGGATTACTGTTTCGGGTTCTAAATTAAATTATCTAAAAGGTAGCATAGGATTTTTTCGAAATTCGCAAAGTTATCAAAACGCGGCGCTCAAAAGAAAAGTTCAATTTTTCCTTGAAAAATCATTACTAAAATGCGCATAAAAAATAAAAAAAATGGAATATCCGAAAAATCCTATGCTACCTTTTAGATTATTAATTTTTACATAGAAAACCGAAAGAATCAGCAAAATTGATCGCACAGTTTCAAAGATCTCTGTCTCGCAAGGTAAAAAAAATGTGGTTTCGAGAAAAACGCCTTTAAAGATTTGAGGTGTATTTAAATGCGTTTAACGCAAGATTAACAGCGACTCTGCTATTCCGACATCATAAACATCTCCTTCGGACTGCAGATACCGCTCGTTGTCATCCTTTTTCGAAGCAGCAAGCAGTTGTCGTGCCTCTTTGCTGCTCTCGCAACACTTCACGTCAGCCTTGGCGATGCGGTTTTCGTCAATCTTGCGCTGCAATTTGTGACTGCTTGGACCGTGTCAATCCGAGCAGTATCATCATTGACAATACGTTGTTGTAGCCATCATTGAAGATACCGATTGATGCCGAAGTTGCAAAGTCGATCGTGTGTTTGCCGCAAAACATGGTTTTCGGTGCAATCGACAAGGTGTTGGAGTTAAAACTTTCGTTACTGTTTTGAGTGAAACCTCATTCGCATCGTTCCAGCTATTTATCCGCAAAAAGGTCTTCGTAAATTGGTCGAATTGCCTTCTGGACGATTTCTGGCTTGAATTCCTTCGCTTGCAGATAGGATGTCACACCATTCATGTTGCGGATGTTTGTCGGTGGAAATCTTGTGAAGAATTGCCGTGTTCATTTTCTGCCCTTTTTCGATGAGTACCCTTCTCGCCGAATATCGGCTTCTTTGCTCGCCTTTTCGGACTCATTTTCCCTTCCAAAACTGATAAATTAAACCGTTTTATAGCACGGGTACCGCACGGTTGCGTACAACTGATATCAAAACAAAATTATGCTAGCGCCACCTGGTGGGAGAAATGAACATTTTTTCCTCTAAACGACGACGTTTATACCTTGTGAGTCATTGTCCTCTATTTCTCGCTGCATCTTCGTAACGACTTTGTATATCAAATTGGCATTTTGACACAATATTCTAGACCAGGGGTCTTCAAACTTTTTCCATCGCGGGCCATATATACAATTCTTCATAACCTAGTGTGCCATGATATAATCAGTTTTATAACTAATCTCAAAACCTAAAAAAAAATCGTTATAGAAGTTTCAAATGTGACATTTACGGAAAATGTAACTGCTTGTCGCGGGCCGGACTCGTTGAGATCGCGGGCCGCATTTGGCCCGCGGGCCGTAGTTTGGAGACCTCTGTTCTAGACAGTATAAGGATGCCGAAAATGCAAAAAAAATCGATTTTTTTTGAAAATTATCGCCGGGGACTTAACACTGACGCGTGAGCTCAAATAAAACCTATTGGGGTTCACAGAAGATTCACACTATCTGTACATGTCCCGTTTACATTCAATTTCAGGGCCTTATTGAACGTCGAAAAAAGACAGGGGTGTATCGCACGCCTACTGACTATTAAATTACAGGACTTTATTTATTTATTTCCCAACAGAAAAACAAGTTAACCATTTACAGGGAAAAATTACAAAATAAGAAACATGAGACACAAAAGTAATCTTACAAATTAATTGAAAAAATATAGCAAGCTATTTTATTCGAATACGTGCAGTAGTTGGAGTAAAACATCGAACGGTAATATGAACTAAGTTTATATTTTTATGTTTTGATGTTTCCACCATAACTCACCGATTGCAACTCCTCCAATACCTGTTTAATTGCAAAGGCGGGTTAATTGATTCAAATTTGATACGCGAGCAGGATAATAATTTTTTAATTGAATTACGGCAAAGTTTTGATTTTTTTTGGATAATTAAAAAGACATATTATTCGGGATCAATCTGTCAAAACTTTTAGTATCCGTTGCAACAAATGTTGAATTTACAGAGCAATTTGTAGTAATTGTGCATTTTTGATCATCAACATTTGTCTTTTGGTGCCAATTTTGATATTGCAAAGTTGGAACATTTTATTGGGTGGTTGTAGAGATACGCAAGTCAAGATTAATCTGCCACAATTGTAAGCATCGGCCGAAAGAAATGTGGAATTTACAGAGCAATTGATTAATCACCATAATTTATATTCTAGAGCAGCCATTTTTTTTTACTGCAAAGTTTCAATGATTTTCTTTTGATAATTGTAAATTCACCTTATTCAAGATTAATATTTCAAAATTTTGAGTATCTGTCGCAACAAAAATAGAACTTACAGAGCAATGTCTAGTAATATTGCATTTTTGGACATCGAAATTTGCCCTTTGGCGCGACAATTTTTGTTATTGCAAAGTTTGGATAATTTTTTGTGGGCGGTTGTAAATATACTTTAGTCAAAACTAATCTGTCATAATTTCGAGAATTGGCCGAAAGAAATGTGGAATTTACAAAGCAATTTTTTAAGAAAACTTAGTTTCGGTCACCATAATTTGTATTTTAGTGCAGCCATTTTTCTTACTGCAAAGTTTCAATGATTTTCTTTGGATAATTGTAAATACATGTTATTCAAGATTATTCTTTTAAAATTTTGAGTATCTGTTCTATTACAGAACAATTTCTTGTAATAGTGCATTTTTGTACTTCAAAATTTGTCTTCCGGCGCGACCATTTTTGTTATTGCAAAGTTCGGATACATTTTAATAGGTGGTTGTAAACATACGTTAGTCAAGATTAATCTGTCATAATTTCAAGCATCGGCCAAAAGAAATGTGGAATTTACAAAGCATTTTTTCGAAAAAGTCAGTTTTGGTCACCATAATTTGTATTCTAGCGTAACCATTTTTTTTTTCTGCAAAGTTTCAATGATTTTTTTTTGGATAATTGTAAATATATGTTATTCGAGATTATTCTTTCAGAATTTTTAATATCTGTCGCAAGAAATATGAAAATTACATAGCAATTTCTAATAATAGTAATAGTGCATTTTTTGACATCGAAATTTGTCTTCTGGCGCGACAATTTTTGTTATTGCAAAGTTTGGGTATTTTTCTATGGGCGATTGTAAATATACGCCAGTCAAGGTTAATCGGTCATAATTTCAAGCATCGGCCAAAACAAATGTGGAATTTATAGAGCAATTTTTCGAAAAACTTAGTTTAGGTAACCATAATTTTTTTTTACTGCAAAGTTTGGTGGTTTTCTTTGGATAATTGTAAATACATATTATTCAAGATTAATCTTTCAAAATTTTGAGTATCTGTCGCAAGTAGGATGGAAATTGCAGAGCAATTTCAAGTAATAGTGCATTTTTGGACATCAAGTTTTGTTCAACTGCTAAGTTTGGATAATTTTTTATGGGCGGTTGTAAATATACGTTGGTAAAGTCTAATCTGTCATAATTTCAAGTATTGGCCAAAAGAAATATGGAATTTACGGAGCAGTTTTTTGAAAAACACAGTTTTGGTTACCATAACATGCCTTTTATCCGATTTCGGTGCTTGAAGAAGGATGCCAGAAGTTCCGCGCTTTTGAGTAAATGCCCTAGAAATGGCAATATCAAACAAAACAGGATAATTCGCGTCGCGTTTTAAGTTTCCCGGGAAAACGCGACACGAAACTAAAAAAAAGGAACAATTCCGTTGAAAAACAAGACCTTAGTTAACAAGGAATTCTATATAGCCCAGTTGCACCGAATAAACGAGGCTATTCAACTCTAAAGTGTTATAAATTAAACACGCTCTTCGGCGTTGCAAACGAGGCTGACTTTTATTCGTTAAAGTGAATAATACATATGCATAACAGATGGCGCCACAATGAACAATCTTTGGATAATATAATTCCAACAAAAAGACCCGATCGAACCCGATTGCTTCAAGACAGCGAATGAACATCATCAAAACAAACCTCCAGCAGCTCGAAAGGGAGCTTCTTCAACATATTCCGAATTTTCCTGGCCTGGGGCCAACTGACTATCACCTTTTCCGCTCGTTGTCCAACAAAATTAGGGGTGTAACCTTCAAAAACGAAGAGGACCTCAAAAAGTGGCTCAGCAATTTCTTTGAAACCCAGCCAAAGTGATTTCTGGTCAAAAGGCATCAACAATTAACATATTGCTCGAGAGATGGAAGCAGGGAGTACAACGACGGAGACTATTTGATTGATTAATTTGTTATTATAAAGGTTGGTTTCTTTCAATCAAAAACCTGATAGAACATTACTTCAAAAATCATTATCGACAACAAACACAAACGAACTATAGAATACAATTTTCAGTTATTACTAACAAGGGAACGGTCGAGGGTGTCCCTCACCGATTGCGACGTACTTCATATATGTTGTAGAGCGTCAAAAAGTAAGAGACCCGTATTTTTTTATATGCTTATCTCGAGGTTTAGGGAGTAAATCCACCCCTTGAAAAAAACGGTTTAAATTAAAAATTTTGAATTTAAAAAAAACTTAGTGTACTAAGAAGAACATAAAATACTGTAAAATTTTTATATAAAACATTTTTTTATATACCTCGTATTTTAGAAAATATATGCTACAAATGAAAATAACCCATTTTCTTTAATAGGTTTCACTCCCTAAACCTCGAGATAAGCACATAAAAAAAATACCCGTCTCTTACTTTTTTATGCTCTAAAACATATACAAGGTATGTCGCAATCCATGAGGGACGCCCCCGACCTTTCCCTTGTAAGTTTAATTAATTTACGATAACGATTAGCAGAATTATGTTAAAACAGTAATTTTTTCCATCCAATTACTTCCTGGAACTAGCTACTAACAAACGCATCATTAATGAGAAGTTTAGCTAAAATTAGAAACAAAATGTAAAAGCAAAGTTTTAATTATATAATTAAATACATTTATTAAGTTGGTATCTTTACAATACGGATTAAAAGTTACAGGAATTAATTCTGCAATAAATATTATCATTATACTGTGTCAATAGTTCTAATACTTCTTGAAATTAGGCTAATAAAATCAATATTCGATACGATCCTTATCTGGAGGAGTTGATAACGCTTTCATTTTTAAAATTATCTCCGATTAGATCAAACTGATTCCCCAGTCGGCCTGATAGTCAATTCTGTAATCTGAAAGACGCATTTCTTAGTAATCTTATTATCAATGTATGATCATTACTTACATGCACGTGTGCCGGTGTTGATAATACATAAATCACGTTATCGGCAATGTCTTTACTCGATAAGTACGGAGCCGCCTTTTCCATTTCCTTCAGCTCGTCTACATCCAAAAATCCGTTAACTACACTTATTTCCGTTTTAACGTATCCGGGGCTGATGCTCTAGACATGCAAATTAAGAATGTCTTAGTAATAATATTGAGGATACTCTTGATTTGAAGTTTCCAATAGAAATATAAAATGGAAATAATTTAATGGGCAAATAAAGCTCGACCATTCTTAAAATATCTAAAAATTAAAAGATATTTTGAAATTTAATATTGAATTGAAAATCTTTCGGAAGAACTTTGAAAACCGGATGTGTGTATTTAGCACAAACGGTTTTTAAATGAAAATATATGAAAAATATTAAAACTTTGAAATAATGTTGCTAAATATATTTCACAAACACTTTGATATTCAGGAAAAAGTTAAAAATACAAACATTTTTATCATTCTGATTTACAATCATAATTAGTTTTTGAAATAAAAAAAACGTTAAATATTCAAAATATCAGAAACATTCTTTTTACACCACTAATTGTAAGACGAAGAAAGTTACTTGATGGCCATTTTTTTAAGAATCATACTTCACTTGAAGCTCAAAAATTTTCAACTAACTAAAATTTATTACTTAGCTTGAACCTTCCGAAAGTTTTTTTTTATCCTAAATTTTACAATGTGCCTTTTTAAACTTTGATAATTCGCTTAGAAATAAAATTATTTTAACGAACTGAAATTTATTACGCAAGCAAAAAGAACATATGTGATGATTAGTCACTTGCTATCAGTTACCTATAAGTAATAATAATAGAAGTTGTAACGGTTACCAAGATAAACAGGTTTATTCGATTTTCTCAAAACTTAATTTTTGGACAAATGCTGTTTATGAAATCTACGCCTCAATTTTATTTTTGTCTTTATTTAATCTGCATGAACTTTATATTTACGGTGTTCAAGGACCTATTTTAATTTTCTAATTTTAAGTTGCATTGTTGCGTGTGTATATATTTAATTATTAAATTATTCGACATTTATGTAATTTAAATTTAATATTGATTTGGTTTTGATTTTTATTTTTATATTTGTATATTAATTTTAGGTTTAATTTTAATTTAATTTCTACTATAGTCTTAGTTTTAGTTTTATTTCTCCTTTTTCATTTATCATGTTTTTAATGTATGCAAAAGGTGTAACCGTAAACAAATAAATAAATAAATAAATTCTTCAGTAAAAAAATTAAATAATTTTAAGTGTGACACATCATTAGTTTTGGGAGGTGAAGAGCTGCTCAAAAATTAAATAAAAAATTCAGGTCGGTATTTAAAAAAATAAAGTGTTGGTATCTAAATAACGAAACATCGTATTAGAAAAATAAAATTATTTTATGAAACAAAATACAAAACTGTCCTCTTGATTTCCGAAAATAACCAGTAATAAAGTCGTAGAAAAATAAAAACCAAAATTAATATTTTCGGTTTTCTTCGAATATCTCCAGAAGTTGTGGAAATATTTTAAATTATTTTTTCTACTTCCACCTCTTAAATGCCATTTATCGCATAGTGATTCTTAAAAAATGAAAAAAATATTTTCCTATTAAAAAAAAATTGGAAAATTATTTTGAACATTTGATTTTTGTGTTTTTAAACTATTTTCTTACCAGAATATTCTGCATTTTTTATTATTAAGCCCGTATTTTCGATTTTTGTTGGCTAAATTTTTGATCATTTGGCCTAAATATTCTTTATTTTGACCTAAATTTTCGATTTCATTGTTAAAATTTTTGACCATTTGGTCCGCATTTTTTATTTCTCCCGACGAATTTTTACTTTTAGCCTAAATATCCTCTATTTTGACCTTTTGCAATTTAATTGTTGAAATTTTCGACTTGTTGGCTTGCATTTTTGATTTTTCCGCCGAATTTTTAATTTTTAGATTTTTGACCTGTATTTTCGATTTTTTTTGGGTCTAAATTTTTGATCTGCTGACCTAAATATTCTTTATTGCGACATAAATTTTTGATTTGATTGTTAAAATTTTTGATTTTTTGGTTCGCATTTTTGATTTTTCGGGCTGAATTTTTATTTCTACTTCCAAATTTTTGATTTAATTTTGGTTAACATGAATTATTGATTTATATGCGAGATTTCTTTTTATTTTTCCGGTATTTTCAAATTTGTTTGTTGAATTTTTCGATTTTTTAGTCTGTATTTATTATCTTTAGGACCGAATTTTCGATGTACTGTCTAAATTTTCGACTTTCTGGTAAACACTACAGATATTTATTTATTTTTTAATCTTTTGACTTAACTTTTAAATTTTATTGTTAAAATGTTCGATTTTTTTGCCCCATTTTTGATTTTTCGTTTAGTCTGCATTTATTATCTTTAGGGCCGAGTTTTCGATGTTTTGTCTAAATTTTCGACTTTTTGACCAACATTCTGGCTTAAATATTCCTTATTTTGACCCAAATTTTCGATTTCATTGTTAAAATTTTAGACTATTTGGTCCGCATTTTTTATTTCTCCCGACGAATTTTTAGTTTTTAAATTTTTGACCTGTATTTTCGATTTTTTCGGTCAAAACATTTTACCTTTTAGCCTTAATATCTATTATTTTGACCTTTTGCGATTTAATTGTTTAAATTTTCGACTTTTTGGAACGCATTTTTAATTTTCCTGCCGAATTTTTAATTTTTAGATTTTTGACCTGTATTTTCGATTCTTCTGGGTCTAAATTTTTGATCTGTTGACCTAAATATTCTTTATTGTGACATAAATGTTTGATTTAATTGTTAAAATTTTTGATTTTCTGATCCGCATATTTGATAATCTGAAGAACTGAAAAGCTTTTGGTATTTTTTTTTAGTTTTCGTACACCGGAAGTGGGCGTTTACCTTAACCGTTTTTTTGTTTTTCTCCGATAATTTTTTAAATATGAAAAGTACTATAAAAGAACTTAAACAAATCTTGAAGAAAGCAAAGAAATGAACATTTTTTGCTTGAAAATATTTTTCGTGAAATGTATAGTTTTTGAAAAATAATAGCAATTAATTTTTTTTTGTAATTTTTGGTTTAAAATAATAAAACGATAATACTTACAG
Source organism: Ocypus olens (assembly GCA_910593695.2). Classification (NCBI taxonomy): domain Eukaryota; kingdom Metazoa; phylum Arthropoda; class Insecta; order Coleoptera; family Staphylinidae; genus Ocypus; species Ocypus olens. Next base: position 4,847,145 of record OU343061.1, read on the forward strand.
CAAATGTAATTTAATAATAATCGTAGAGAATGCCAAAATGAACAACTTATATAGAATAAGTATTTTTCGAAATTTTTTTGGTTTTTGAGTAAATTGACTATTAGAGTTTAAAGTATAATTTGTCATTTTCATCTTTCATAATTTTGACGTTTTAAACGTCAGTCTCATCTGATTTTACTAAACGCTCTATGCACATTTAAAATGTGATTTCAATTGAAAATAAACCATGAAAGTGTAAACATAAAGTACTATACCATCAAATCGGAAAAAGTAACACTATTTTTTTATTTTTTTTTTTGCCATTATTTTAGAGTTTCAGATCGTATCTTAATTTGAGCTTGTGTTATTTTTGGGGCAAATTATTTTTAGACCAGAATTTTTGTGCTCGTATTTTATATTTTTTGCCTGTTTCTTCGATTTTTTTCCTTTAAATTCTTGATTTTTTTTCATAAATATTCCTTATATTGGTCCCAATTTTAAAATGATCTGTTGAAATTTTCGACTTTTTTGGTCAGTATTTTGATTTTTAAGCTCGTGCTTTCGATTTTTGGTCTAAATTTTCGATTTTTTGCCACAATTGTTGAATTTTTATTTGTATTTTGGATTTTTTTGGTCTAAATTTTTGATTTCATGTCCTAAGATTTCTTTATTTGGCCAAAATTTTCGATTTGTTTATTAAGATTTTTGATTTTTTAACTTTTTGGTCTGCATTTTTTTATTTTTAGGCCTATGTTTTCAATCTTTTGGCCACAATTGTTAAATTTTGACCTGTATTTTGGTCCAAATTTTTGATCTTCTGTCCTAAGATTTCTTTATTTGGCTGAAATTTTCCATTTGTTTATTAAGATTTTCGATTTTTTAATCTGTATTTTTTATTTTTAGCCCCAAATTTTCGGTATTTGGTCCAAATTTTTTTTTTTTCGTCCTTTATTTTAAATTTTTCAATTTTAAATTTTAGTTTGTGTTCGGAAACTTACTTTGAGCTACAGGGTTATTTTGAGGGTGAAAATGGCAAAAAAATTTTTCTTTGCTTGAATTTTTTTATCTGCATTTTTAGATCTCTGGCCTGTAATTTCTTTTTTTTCAAAGTTTTGATTTTTGGCCTAAATATTCTTTATTTTGGCCTGCTTTTTTTAATTTTTTTGTCCCAAATTTTCAGCGTTTGGTCTAATTTTTTGTTTTCTTGGCCCATATTTTAGACTTTTTTATTTTCAATTTGAGTTTCTGTTCAGAAACTCACTCTGAACTAAAGGGTTATTTTGAAAGTGAAAACGGCAAACTATTTTTCCTTTACTTGAATTTTTTCATCTGCATTTTTGGATCTCTGGCCTGTAACTTCGTTTTCTATTCCAAATTTTTGATTTTTGACCTAAATATTCTTTATTTTGGCCTAAATATTCTTTATTTTGGCGTGAAAATTTGGGTTGCGTGTTAAAAGTTTCGATTTTTTGGTGCGTTTTTTTGATATTTAGGTCCCAATTGTTGGTTTAAGTTTTAGCTTTTTTGTATTATATTTTAAATTTTCTAATCTGATTTATTGATTTTTATGCGCGATTTTTTGCCGGTATTTTTGAGTTTTTTGGTCGGTTTTTGATTTTTTGCCCTTTACTTTTTAACCTGAATTATTGTTTTTTATTTTATTTTTTATTTTTTGCATTATTTTCGAGTTTGTGGTCGGAAACTTTTTTTTACATTATTTTCGAGTTTCTGATCGGAAACTTATTTTGAGCCAAAGAATTATTTTAGGCGCTAGCTAAATATTTTTTCTTTTACTTGAATTTACAATATTTTGGTCTGCATTTTTTTGGTCCATATTTTAGATCTTTACCTTTACCTGTTTTCACCTCAATTTATTCCAAATTTTTATTTTTTTTTGCCTGAATAATCTTTATTTTGGACAACATTTTCGATGTGTTTGTTGAAATTTTCGATGTTTTGTTTAGGCCATAGTTTTCGATATTTGGATTTTTTTGGGCCTATGTTTTAGTTCTATTATTTAATTATTGATTACTATTAGCGAATTTTTGATTGGCGAATATTTTAGATTTTTAACCTAAAGCAGAGATTTTTAAATGTTTTGCCAGTATTTTCAAGGTTTTGGTCTAATCGTCAAATCGGAGAAAGTAACATGATGGCCACATCACCATTTTTTTAAATAAAAATCTGTGACATGAGGGCAACAAGATTTTTTTTATTTTGGGTGATTTTAAATGACATGAGCCAACTTTAATAAACATTACGTATCCTTACTTAATCTGAAGTACTGAAAAGCTAAAGGTAAAATTTTGGAAAGAGTAGGTGCGTGTGTGTACTTTAATCGGTTTTTGACTTTATCCAAAAAAATATTTAAATTTTCGGTTATGTTTTAGATAACAAAGTATCATCTCTTGTTAATAAATGTACTTTATAAATGTTTTACTTTTTGAGAGAATAGATAAACATTGAACGGTGCGAACCGTTTTGATCTATAATTATAAAATGATAATACATTCTCACTTGAAATGATAATAGTTACCTGACATTTAGATTTTACGATAATCAATAGTATTGAAAGGAATTAAAAATATTTGTTTTGACGATCACAATACTTTCTCGTACTTCGTAACGGAGAAAGTAAACGTTGTGTCTGTGTGTGTGTGTGTGTGTATGTGTGTGTGTGAAAATTAGTATTTGAAGTAAAATTTGTCATTTTCATCTTTGATAATTTTGACGTTTTAAACGTCAGTTTCATCCGATTCTACAAAACACTCGATGTACATTGAAAATACGATTTCAATTGAAGATAAACCATAAAATGTAAATGTAAACTATGATACCATGAAATCGGAGAAAGTAGCATGATGGCCATATCACCATTTTTTGGCCTGGGATATATGTCTATGACCAACTCTAAATAAACTAGATACAAATTGATACATATGCCTCAGGTCTCTTATAGTAGCATCAGGTATTGTAAAGGAAACAATATTTTCTAATTAAAAACCGTTAGTGCAATCAACGAACTTACTGTAACTTTAATTTTACTTCCAATCCTAAAAAGTTCCTGCCTTAACGTCTCCGTCATTGCCGTGATGCCATATTTACTAGCCGGGTAAACATTCTGTAAAGGCAACAGTGCCACATAATGCCCCATGATACTGTTTATATTGACGATGTGGCCATCGACTTCATTGCTTCTCATATTCTGCACCGCTTCTCTTGTAGCTATGGCAGTAGCCAATAAGTTGGTTTCCAAAACGATTCGGAAATCTTTGGTGTCTCCGTCAATAAGGCTGTTTGGTTTAGCTGTACCTGCGTTGTTAACCAGGATGTGGATTGGTCCAAAATTATCGATTCCGTATTTGATCGCAGCAAGCAATTCATCCTCTATTGTTACGTCAGCTTTAAAAGGGTAAAGTGTTCCAGGTTCATTCGCAAGACATTTTGATAGATCTTTTACTCGATCAACTCTTCTAGCCAAACCTACGACCTGAGAAATTAACAAAATGTAAAATTTAACAATTAATAAATGACTCATCATATAAAAATTGCAGGAAAATGAGGACGCAAATTTATTATATAGATATATTTTAAATTTACCATTTCTTATGACAAACACTACATGCAATACAATCACAATCGTGTGCAATTTTGAAATAAAACTATGTCGCTGTTATATTTCAATTTTCTGATGCGTATTTAAGATTGTCACAACCATGACCCAGAAAGATTATTTGAGATACTGAAATGCTTGCATTATTTTTTATATCCGAAGGCCTAACGATTAAAAAAATGATGTATGAAATCAAAATATTGAAAATTCAAATAAAAGAGAAAAAATTCGCTATTTTGAGCCCCAAAAATAACTTTAGCTCAAAATAAGTTCCCGACTAAAAACTCTAAAATAATGGCAAAAAATAAACAATAATTCAGGTTAAGAAAATCTAAAGTGAAGGACAAAAAAAAATCAGCAAAATTCCGCCGAAAAAATCGCGCATAAAAATCAATAATTCAGGTTAAAAAATTTAAAAGAACGGGCAAAAAACATCAAAATATCAAAAATTCGGACCAAAAAATCAAAAATTTTGAACAGAAAAGGTAAAGATTGGCCAAAAAAACGGACCAAAATATTGAAAATTAAAGTAAAAGAGAAATAATTAGCTATTTTGCGCCCCAAAAATAACTCTAGCTCAAAATAAGTTTCCGACTAGAAACTCTAAAATAATGGCAAAAAATAAACAATAATTCAGGTTAAAAAAATCTAAAGTAAAGGACAAAAAATAAAAAAATAAAAACTGGAAAATTCCGCCAAAAAAATCGCGCATAAAAATCAATCATTCAGGTTAAAAAATTTAAAATAACAGGCAAAAAACATCAAAATATCAAAAATTCAGAACAAAAAATCAAAAATTTGGAACAAAAAAGGTAAAGATGGGCCAAAAAAACGGACCAAAATATTGAAAATTCAAGTAAAAGAGAAATAATTAGCTATTTTGAGCCCCAAAAATAACTTTAGCTCAAAATAAGTTTCGACCAGAATCTCGAAAATAATCTGCAGATTAAAAATAATAATTCAGGTTGAAAAAATCTAAACAACGACAACTTCACACACGTGAATCGCTGGTTTACCAGTCATACGAATCAAGACCACGATTACGAAGAGCCGCTAAAAATAACAGAAGAGGAATACTATAGCATATTAAACCAAGGCAAAAACTCCGCACCAGGCATAGATCTCGTCACAAAACGCCTACTTCGTAACCTATCGGATGTGCTGCACAAACACATAATAAAAATGTACGATCTTTGTCTTAGCCTGAAAATCTTCCCAACCATATGGAAGGCGGGAACAATCATAACAATTCCAAAACCTGGACTAGACCACTCACTCCCGAACAACTACAGGCCTATAACATTGCTCCCGGTGTTGGGAAAAATCTTTGAACACATCATAAAAAACAGAATATCTACAATAGTAAGCGAAAAAATCCCCAAATATCAATTCGGCTTCAAACCTAAGCACTCCACCATTCACCCGTTATTCATCATGACAAACAACATTCAGGCCACTCACTTACAGAAAGGACACACTGCGGCACTATTTCTGGACATAAACAAAGCGTTCGACACGGTATGGCACAAAGGCCTACTCTATAAAATGCACTCTCTCAGTATACCACACTACCTATTGAAAATAACAAACAGCTTCCTAACAAACAGACAACTACAGGTCAAGATAAATACAGAATTTTCTGAAACATTCACCCCACTGCAAGGTGTGCCTCAAGGCTCCCCAATTTCACCAACACTATACAACATATATTGCTACGACATCTACAACCATAACCTCATCAACAAGTCACAGGTAAACCTCAACTCATACATACTACAATACGCCGATGACACAGCTATCATCTCGCACAATAAGAAACTAGACATCGCTGTGCACAACCTCCAACTACTAACCGACTCTACAATGGAATGGTTCCGTAAATGGCGGCTCACACCCAACCCCACCAAATGCCAACTCATCATCCCCCACCATACCATCACCGCTCATTCCCCCTCAATAGCAATCAACAATACCGCAGTAAAACCAACGGCCAACATCAAGTACCTCGGTGTAATATTTGACACAAAAAATAAATTCAAGGCGCACTCACAACGAACAAAAACAGAAATAATCAAACGATCAAGACACTTCAGCAGCCTGACTTTAAAAAAAACAGGCATATCAACCCATACAGCTGCAAGAATCTATAAATCAATATGTAGACCCATCATCGACTACGGACACATCATACTCGCAAACACCACGGAAACCACGAAACGGACGATAGAAAAGGCAGAACGCAAATCCATTAGAATCATATCCAAAATAAGACACCCAAACAACCCTCTCCATAACATATCAAACGAATCCCTATACCAAATTACCAACATCCCTCCCATACTGACCAGGCTGGAAAATCTTAGGCAGAAATTTAATGCAAACGACACAAACTGGACGATCATGGACGACCTCTGCATAAAACGCGGGACGAGACACAGCACAATAAAACACCCCACGAGAACCCTCTATGAAACGTACAGAGAATAAGCTCCACCCACCCCCAGCACCGCACCGCACGCATCAAGATTAAATAGCTACTTATTATCTTATACTATATATTTGTAACCTTAAATGTATGAACTAAGGGCAGAAAGACCGATAGGTCGATAGCCCTAATAAAACATTGTTTACTACTACTCTAAAGTAAAGGGCAAAAAATAAACAAAATAAAACATGAAAATACCGGAAAAAAGTTTGCCCATAAAAATCAATCATTTCGGTTTAAAAAAATAAAATAGGGGACAAAAAACCATAAAAATATCAAAACTGCGGACCATAAAATCCAAAATTTGGAACAAAAAAGGTAAAAATCTAAAATATGGGCTAAAAAAGCTGACCAAAATATTGAAAATTCAAGAAAAAGAGAAATATTTATCTATTTCGAGTCCCAAAAATAACTCTGACTCAAAATAAGTTTCTGACTGAAGAACTAGAAAATAATTGCAAAAGTAAAGGACAAAAAATGGAAAATACCGACAAAAAATCAATAATTTAGGTTTAAAAATCTAAAATAAAGAACAAAAACCAAATATTTAGAATAATTGTTGGTCTAAATATCAAAAATGCGAAAATTTTAAGAAACAATTCGAAAATTTAGGCCTAAATAGAGAATATTTAGGCCTAAATAGAGAATATTTAGGTTGAAAATCAAAAACACAAATTACAGGCCAAACATCTAAAAAGTCGTCCTGAAAACCTGGGGCAAAAAAATCAAGAATTTAAAGAAAAAAAATTGAAAGAAAAAATCTAAAATATAGGCACAAAAATAAAAATAAAAAATGCAGCCTAAAGTATTGGAAATTCAAGTAAAAAAAAAAACTCTGTGACAACAAAATAACAAATCTCAAAATATTGGCAAAAAATTAAGAACAAAAAAATTAAAAATGCGAAATTATAGGCCGAAAAATGAAAAATTCACAATCCTGGCCAAAAAAAGAATATTTAGATTAAAAATCGAAAACACGGGCCTAAAAATAAAGAATGCAAACCAAAAAATCAAAAATGTTAGCCAAAATAAAGATAACTTAGAACAGAAGATGAAAAACGAAGGCCAAGAATTAAAAATAAAGACTGAAATGAAAAATTTGCACCCTATAATTTTTTTTGTATTTTTAAACCTCACCCGAGTTTTTGTATTTTTGCATCATTAATTGAAAAAAATCATAACTTTCTTAAAAAGTTACTTAAATTGAGAAAACAAATGAATTATATTAAAACAATGATGCATCTGTAAATTGGCGAGTTCTTAAATTTTTCTGAGCACCCTGTATATTTTTTTCAAATTTCTTCATTCGAGTTTTTACATTCTTGCATCATTAATTGAAAAAAATCATAACTTTCTTAAAAAGTTATTCAAATCCAGAAAACAAATGAATTATATTAAATAAATGATACATCAATGAATTAACAAGTTTTTCGAACTTTCTGAGCAGTCTATATTTTTTTTTGTATTTTTAAACCTCACCGGAGTTTTTGTATTTTTGCATCATTATTTGAAAAAACATCATAACTTTCTTAAAAAGTTATTTAAATTGAGAAAACAAATGAATTATTTTAAAACAATGATGCATCTACAAATTAACGAGTTCTTAAATTTTTCTGAGCACCCTGTATATTTTTTCTAAATTTCTTAATTCGAGTTTTTATTTTTTTGCATCATTAATTAAAAAAAAATAACTTTCTTAAAAAGTTATTTAAATCGAGAAAACAAATGAATTATTTTAAAACAATGATGCAATTTTTCTGAGCACCCTGTATATTTTTTCTTAATTTCTTCATTCGAGTTTTTATATTTATGCATCATTAATTGAAAAAAATCATAACTTTCTTAAAAAGTTATTCAAATCCAGAAAACAAATGAATTATATTAAATAAACGATACATCAATGAATTAACAAGTTTTTCGAATTTTCTGAGCACCCTATAATTTTTTTTGTATTTTTAAACCTCACCGGAGTTTTTGTATTTTTGCATCATTATTTGAAAAAAAAATCATAACTTTCTTAAAAAGTTATTTAAATGGAGAAAACAAATGAATTATATTAAAACCAGGATGAATCTTTAAATTAGCGAGTTCTTAAATTTTTTTGAGTTCCCAGTATATTTTTTCTACATTTTCAAACCTCACCCAAAATTTTGTATTGTTAAATCCAATTTAGAAAAATTATAACTTTCCTAAAAAGTGACTCAAATTAAGAAAACAAATGAATTGTGTTAAATCAATGATACATCTATAAATTACCTGGTTCTCAATTTTTTCTGAGCACCCTGTATATTTTTTCCACATTTTCAAACCTCACCCAAATTTTTGTATTGTTACAAATCCAATTTAGAAAAATCATAACTTTCGTAAAAAGTGACTCAAATTAAAAAAACAAATAAATTATGTTAAATCAATGATACATCTGTAAATTACCCAGTTCACAAATTTTTCTGAGTGCCCTGTATATTTTTTCTACATTTTCAAACCTCACCCAAATTTTTGTATTGTTACAATCCAATTTAGAAAAATCATAACTTTCTTAAAAAGTGACTCAAATTAAGAAAACAAATGAATTATGTTAAATCAATGATACATCTATAAATTACCTAGTTCTCAAATTTTTCTGAGCACCCTGTATATTTTTTCCACATTTTCAAACCTCGCCCTATTTTTTGTATTATTACAATTCCAATTTTGAAAAATCATAACTTTCGTAAAAAGTTATTTAAATTAAGAAAACAAATGAAAAAGTGTTGACAAAAACAATTTATATTGAAAAAATAAATTAATCATGATAAATTAATAACACCTCTGGGAAATGGAACGTTTTCACGATTTTTGAAATACCCTGTATATTTTTTTCTATATTTATTACACCCAACCGAGTTTTCTCACCTTTACATTTTTAACTCGATAACTGAAGTAACAAATGAGTAATTATTCAATAATTTCTTGATAAAAATGAAGTAAAATAAAAACATAATTTTGAAGATTTTTGGTGGAAAAAAACAAAATAAGCATAAAAAATAATAACTTTCCTTTTTGAAGAAACCAAAATTTTCTATTCAGGGAAAGAAGAAACGAACGTCCTTTTTTTCTTTAAATCACAAGTTTTCCATACAAAAAAGGAAGCTTTTTGAAGAAATAAGCAACTTGAAGATAGTATTTTTTTTAAACGAAAATTTTCTATTCAGAGGCTTTTTGAAGAATCGAACGCCTGGTGGACAACATTTTTCTTCAAATCACGAATTTTCTCTGCAACGAGAGGAAGGTCTTCGAGGAAATAAACAGCTTGAAGACAGTATTTTTTGGAAGAAACGAAAATTTTCTATTCGGAGAAATTTTGAAGAAACAAACGGCCTTGTAGACAACTTTCTTCTTTAAATCACAAGTTTTATATTCAAAGAAAGGAAACTTTTTGGAGAAATAAACAACAATATTTTTTGAAGGAATAAACAACTTGCAGACAACAATACTTTTCGAAGAAATAAACAACTTGCAGACAACAATATTTTTTGAAGAAACGTACGTCTTGTCACAAGTTTTTTGAAGAAATAAAAAGCTTTGTATTTATTTTCTATTTCTGTTTACTTTTTTCTATTGTTAGGTTTCTACTTCTCTTTTAAGATTTTCTAAATTTGTTTATTCTTCTTGTTTAATTTTCTGCATTTTAAAGTTTTAATTTAATTTAGAATTAATGGTAACAGGTGCGATTTAAAAAATGTTCAAGGCACAAAAATTTTGATTGCAGTGCTCTCAAATAATAAAAACCGTTTTCTTACGTCTACAAGAAGTTTTAAAAGTGTTTTTATAGTTAAAGTAAATTTATCGTACATTTTGAAATACACCAGGATCGGTGACATTATTTGTGCCCACTACAATAAATTTTTGTGTCTTGAACATTTTCTAAATCGCACATGCTACCATTAATTTCAAATGAAATAAAAAGAAAACAAATTTTTTGTTTCGAAAAATCGTAAAATCTGGCTTACGATTTTTCGGAACAAAAAAAATATGTTTTTTTTTACTTCATTTGAAATTAATTAAAATTTAAAAAAAATGGACATCTAAAAAAATATGGAACAAATAAAAAAATGATTCAGATTATTTAAATTAATTAGCAGAAGAAGATAGTGTTTTGAAATATTTCAGATTCTATAAAAGAAAAGATGACCTTGGTCTGACCTTGCTAACGCTAACCATCATGACCCAAATACCGCCACTAAATGCACCTTCTCAACCTTAATTTTTTTTTCTGAAACACGTTTTTCTAAAATGTGTATTGTTCAAGAAATATTCTGGGTACGACATCCTAAATCATTTAACGCAAAAGGCATAACTTTCAGAATGTCTTATTGGCATCACTTACAACATTTCTGCATAGAGCTTGAATCGAAAACGGTGAATCATCTGGGGACCTTCCTTTGTAAGTGAGGTTTTCTCAAGTTTTTAAATACATACCTGTAGTCCTTCACGAACTAGCGCCTCGGCAATGGCGGCACCGATACCAGAACTAGCGCCAGTTACAATAGCCAGCTTTCCTCTCCATCGATCCATCTTCGTTCGGGATCAAGTGGAGACTGTGCCAAACATTTCTCTTCACCTCTTATAACACTTTCTCGCTACTGCTCCACTTCTCCATTTCTCCTCACCGGACACGCACATAATAACAACACACTCACCGGATATGCAAAAAGTGCGATCACAGTTTTCACCAAAGAAGTCTAGAAATACAAATTAAACAATTCAGCCTTAAAAAACATCGATTGCTGTAAAATTGTAAATGTAAAATGGGTCGATAATTATCAAACATGCGAACGGGTAATTTGTATTATACTGTTTTACCTTCAAGTAAGAGTCTTTAACTGATGTTCTGTGTTAATCACAATATTTATTATTTAACAACTTTAAATATTAATTTTCAAAAATTAATCTCACGCAAAAATTGACACATTTTCAAAAGCCTAAGTTGATTCTAAAGGCAGATGTTTTGTGAATATACTCACTAAAATTTTCAAAAATTACAGTCAGTTTTAAAGGAAGATGTTTCGTGAATGTATTAAAAAAATTTATTTTTTATTCAAGTCTTCGATAACTTTAAATATTAGTTTTCAAAAATTCATAACACGCATTTTCAAAACTCAAAATTAATTTTAAAGGTAAATATATTATGATTGCATTAAAGGTTTTAAAGAATTCAATCATTCAATCATCATTTTCTCTTTTTTCTTTGTTCAAATATTCAACAAATTAAAAAAAAAATCATTTTTAAAAATGTATACCTCGCGCATTTTCGAAAATTGAAGATAATTCAGACGTTTTGTGAATATACTATTTTTTTTTATTTTTGATAAATTCTAGCATATCATGTAATATATCAAGTGACGGAAATGAACCTTTTTGACTGCTAAAAATGCCAATTTTCAACTGCCAAAAAGGCCAATGTTCAAGTTTCGGAAACGGACATTTTTAAATGCCAAAAATGACAATTTTTTACTGTCACAAATGACAATTTTTTACTGCCAAAAATGCCAATTTTCAACTACCAAAAAGGCCAATGTTCAAGTGTCGGAAACGGACATTTTTAAATGCCAAAAATGACAATTTTTTACTGTCAAAAATGACAATTTTTAACTGCCTAAAATGACCATTTTAAACTGCCAAAAAGGCCAATGTTCAAGTGTCGGAAACGGACATTTTTAAATGCAAAAATGACAATTTTTTACTGTCAAAAATGACAATTTTTTACTGCCAAAAATGACAATTTTCAACTGCCAAAAACGACAATTTTCAACTGCCAAAAACGACAATTTTTAACTGCCACAAATTAAAATTTCAACTGCCAAAAAGGCCAATTTTCAACTGCCAAAAAGGCTAATTTTCAAGTGTCGGAAATGACTATTTTAAGCTGCCAAAAATGACAATTTTCAACTGCCAAAAATGACAATTTTTCACTGCAAAAAAAGCCAATTTTCAAGTGCCAAACGTTCAATTTTCAAGTATCGGAAACGACCATTTTAAGCTGCAAAAAATGATAATTTTCAACTGCAAAAAGGGCCAATTTTCAAGTATCGGCAACTACCATTTTTAACTGGCAAAAATGACAATTTTAAACTGCCAAAAAAGGCCAATTTTCAAGTGTCGGCAACTGCCATTTTTAATTGGCAAAAAGGACAATTTTAAACTGCCAAAAAATGACGATTTCAACTGCCAAAAACGACAATTTAAAACCCAAAAATGAACACATAGCATCGGACTGTTTAAAGAATTCAATCATATCGATATTATTTTATTTTTCTATTTTTTTCTTTATTCAAATATTTCGACCAATTTAAAAAAAATCATAACTCACGCAGAAATTGGCAGAGTTAGTTAGTCTTAAAGGTAAATGTTTTGTAAAGATATCAAAATTTTTGAGGAATTAATATTATATCAGTATTTATTTTCTAACCAAAACATGAATTTTCAAAAATTCATAACTCGCGCAAAAATCGACTCAATTTCAAAAATTAAGGTCAATTTTAAAGATAAATGTATTATGATTTCATTAGAGTTTTTAAGGAATTCAATCATATCGATATGATTTTTTTTTTCTATTTTTTCCTTGTAAAAATATTTGACCACTTAAAATTTCATTTAAAAAAATTTATAACTCAAAAATTAAAATTTATGTTAAATCTTGTGGATATATTAAAAATTTCGAGTATTTGAGTATTTATTTTCTCTAAATTTGTTCAATTGTTCGACAACTTACAAAAAATAATTTTCAAAAAATCATAACTGGCGAATTAGCAAAAAATTAGTTAGTTGCAAAGTAGAACTATTTTAAAATGTTTGTGGAGTTCAATTATATTACTATTTATTTGTTTTAGATTTTTTTTGTTCGTCTTCAACAACTAAAAATATTAATTTTCAAAAATTCGTACCTAACACAAAAATTGACTCAGTTTCAATCATAGGGATATGATTTTTTTTTCTAGTTTTTCCTAGTTTAAAGATTCGACCACTTAAAAATTCGTTTTTAAAAATTTATGACTCGAGCAGAAACACATTTTCAAAAATCTAAGTGTATATTAAGGGAATATAAGTATTCATTTTTATTTGTTTAACTGTTCGACAACTTCAAAAATTCATAAGAAATTGGCAAATTAAAAAAAAAATGCAAGTTACTTTTAAAGGTAGATGTATTGTAAAAAAATTAAAATTTTTGTGGAATTCTTTAATATCACTAATTATTTTTTAGATTTTTTCTTCTTCTTCTACCAAAAATATTAATTTTCAAAAACTTATAAAAATTTTTAGGAATTCAATCATATCTGTATTTATTTTTCTTTGAATTTGTTCATTGTTTTACCTTTCAATATTAGGCAATTCGTACGCAAAATTTACTGCTGAACATTATGTTAAAATAAGAGATAGATTTATTTCGTACTTTATATTTTGTACCGGAATTCTAGTGGAATTAGAACCAATAAAATATCATTCGTTATCATATTTTATCAACTGCTACAAACAAATTGATTATTAAATTGATAAGACGCGTTCCAATACAAAACTTAATTGCGGCCATAATATAAGCAGTCGCTCAACTATTAATAGTTTGATTGAAATAATTATTTCTCCAAAACAATTTTATATTTAATTTTTAGGGATAATAATTTAATATAACATATCGTCACAATTTTAATAATGCCATGGCAAAATGAAACTCATACATTTATATACGTTTTCGCTAATAGGTAAGTCAATAGTTCAGCATAACTTATAAGTATTAATTCTTAATTTTTCAGCAATCTGTGCATCCCATACTGAAAAATCTAACATAACAGGTAGGAAAATAATACTTAATAATAAACTAGAGTATTCAAATCCATCAAAAAAATGGGGGTTCCTATTTGACTCTTCTTTTTCTCACCCCCTACCCCCTGGGGGGTTCAGGGTAGTGGGAACTTCCTATCATTAGTTGTCCCCCTCCGAGGTGAACAAATTATAATTATAATTTTTTTTTATTCGCTGTGTAGTTTTCGAGCTATTTCAATGTCTTCACTTAAATTTAACACCCTGTATATGCGTTGGAGCATATTTTTTAACAATATCATCTATTGTTAAAAAAGTTATTAAAAAAGTTATTATTATTATTATTATTATTATTGTATTGTATTATTGTATTATGTGTACTGATATAGTTAAGTTTCATACCAAATGTACGGCTGGAACTAGGCCAGTGGGTTTGATTAAGGTCAGAAATCCCAAAGACTTAATTAAAATTAGATAACGATGATTAATTTTTCATTTATTCCATGTGAGCGCTCAGTTATCATCTTTAACATCTGTGCAATAACTTACAAAATCTCTTTTCGTATCATACGGTAAAATTCAAATTATATCTGGTCAGATCAAATATTGTGAGCAAAAAAAAATTATGTTACTTGCAAATTTGCATTTATCATTATCTTGAAGTAGTGGTGAGACCTTGATAGGAAATTCCCAATTAAATACAAAAATCATTTCAAGAATACCCCTATACAATCAAATAAAAAAGTTACACGATTGCCTCTTCAATAACGTCAAGTATAAGTTGATAAACGCGAAAATAATTGCTGAAATAATACATTTTATAACAAAACCGATTACCTAGCCTCCTTTACTATCAAAACTTTATATTTACCCTCGTCAACCTTGTTTCTTTGCCAGGAAAGATTTCTCTTACGTTCATATATATTTTCAGAAAATATTAGACAATCAGTAACAGAGCTTCACCAATCACCAAAGCAAGGAACCCTGCTTAAAAATGAAGAATTAAAGCAATCATTGAATCTTACAAATACATTATCCCAGAAAACTCATAAAAAATCAGACGTAAATATAAATAGAAAAATCATCAAAACTATTGAGGGTAAGCTAATTAAAAATACCAATAAAGCGACTAAGCAACTTAAGAGTGGAAGAACTACCACAAAGTCGACAATAACAAGTGATAACCCTACAAAAATAATATGGACAACCGAGAGCAGACCAACAAGCACAGAATCGACAGTCACTAGGAGCAGACAAACAAGCAGAGAATCGACAGCCTCAGAAAGCGGATCGACTAAAACAGAATTAACAGTAACTGGGGACGGACCTGCAAGCACAGAATCGACAGTCACTGGACGCGAATCAACAAGCAGAGAATCGACAGACATTGGAAGCGCAAAACGCCTAGAGTCTACATCAACAACTGATACCACAACTACTCCTACATTGACCACTGAGACAAGCACAGAGTCAACGTCAACAACTGATACACCAACTACACCTACATTGACCACTGAGACAAGCACAGAGTCAACGTCAACAACTGATACGCCAACTACACCCACATTGACCACTGAGACAAGCACAGAGTCAACGTCAACAACTGATACACCAACTACACCCACATTGACCACTGAGACAAGCACAGAGTCAACGTCAACAACTGATACACCAACTACACCTACATTGACCACTGAGACAAGCACAGAGTCAACATCAACAACTGATACGCCAACTACACCTACATTGACCACTGAGACAAGCACAGAGTCAACGTCAACAACTGATACACCAACTACACCCACATTGACCACTGAGACAAGCACAGAGTCAACGTCAACAACTGATACACCAACTACACCCACATTGACCACTGAGACAAGCACAGAGTCAACGTCAACAACTGATACACCAACTACACCTACATTGACCACTGAGACAAGCACAGAGTCAACGTCAACAACTGATACACCAACTACACCCACATTGACCACTGAGACAAGCACAGAGTCAACGTCAACAACTGATACACCAACTACACCCACATTGACCACTGAGACAAGCACAGAGTCAACGTCAACAACTGATACACCAACTACACCCACATTGACCACTGAGACAAGCACAGAGTCAACGTCAACAACTGATACACCAACTACACCTACATTGACCACTGAGACAAGCACAGAGTCAACGTCAACAACTGATACGCCAACTACACCCACATTGACCACTGAGACAAGCACAGAGTCAACGTCAACAACTGATACACCAACTACACCCACATTGACCACTGAGACAAGCACAGAGTCAACGTCAACAACTGATACACCAACTACACCCACATTGACCACTGAGACAAGCACAGAGTCAACGTCAACAACTGATACACCAACTACACCCACATTGACCACTGAGACAAGCACAGAGTCAACGTCAACAACTGATACACCAACTACACCTACATTGACCACTGAGACAAGCACAGAGTCAACGTCAACAACTGATACGCCAACTACACCCACATTGACCACTGAGACAAGCACAGAGTCAACGTCAACAACTGATACACCAACTACACCCACATTAACCACTGAGACAAGCACAGAGTCAACGTCAACAACTGATACACCAACTACACCTACATTGACCACTGAGACAAGCACAGAGTCAACGTCAACAACTGATACGCCAACTACACCCACATTGACCACTGAGACAAGCACAGAGTCAACGTCAACAACTGATACACCAACTACACCCACATTGACCACTGAGACAAGCACAGAGTCAACGTCAACAACTGATACACCAACTACACCTACATTGACCACTGAGACAAGCACAGAGTCAACATCAACAACTGATACGCCAACTACACCTACATTGACCACTAAGACAAGCACAGAGTCAACGTCAACAACTGATACACCAACTACACCCACATTGACCACTGAGACAAGCACAGAGTCAACGTCAACAACTGATACACCAACTACACCCACATTGACCACTGAGACAAGCACAGAGTCAACGTCAACAACTGATACACCAACTACACCCACATTGACCACTGAGACAAGCACAGAGTCAACGTCAACAACTGATACACCAACTACACCCACATTGACCACTGAGACAAGCACAGAGTCAACGTCAACAACTGATACACCAACTACACCCACATTGACCACTGAGACAAGCACAGAGTCAACGTCAACAACTGATACACCAACTACACCCACATTGACCACTGAGACAAGCACAGAGTCAACGTCAACAACTGATACACCAACTACACCCACATTGACCACTGAGACAAGCACAGAGTCAACGTCAACAACTGATACACCAACTACACCCACATTGACCACTGAGACAAGCACAGAGTCAACGTCAACAACTGATACACCAACTACACCCACATTGACCACTGAGACAAGCACAGAGTCAACGTCAACAACTGATACACCAACTACACCCACATTGACCACTGAGACAAGCACAGAGTCAACGTCAACAACTGATACACCAACTACACCTACATTGACCACTGAGACAAGCACAGAGTCAACGTCAACAACTGATACGCCAACTACACCCACATTGACCACTGAGACAAGCACAGAGTCAACGTCAACAACTGATACACCAACTACACCCACATTGACCACTGAGACAAGCACAGAGTCAACGTCAACAACTGATACACCAACTACACCCACATTGACCACTGAGACAAGCACAGAGTCAACGTCAACAACTGATACGCCAACTACAACCACATTGACCACTGAGACAAGCACAGAGTCAACGTCAACAACTGATACACCAACTACACCTACATTGACCACTGAGACAAGCACAGAGTCAACGTCAACAACTGATACGCCAACTACACCCACATTGACCACTGAGACAAGCACAGAGTCAACGTCAACAACTGATACACCAACTACACCTACATTGACCACTGAGACAAGCACAGAGTCAACGTCAACAACTGATACGCCAACTACACCCACATTGACCACTGAGACAAGCACAGAGTCAACGTCAACAACTGATACACCAACTACACCTACATTGACCACTGAGACAAGCACAGAGTCAACATCAACAACTGATACGCCAACTACACCCACATTGACCACTGAGACAAGCACAGAGTCAACGTCAACAACTGATACACCAACTACACCTACATTGACCACTGAGACAAGCACAGAGTCAACGTCAACAACTGATACGCCAACTACACCCACATTGACCACTGAGACAAGCACAGAGTCAACGTCAACAACTGATACACCAACTACACCTACATTGACCACTGAGACAAGCACAGAGTCAACGTCAACAACTGATACGCCAACTACACCCACATTGACCACTGAGACAAGCACAGAGTCAACATCAACAACTGATACGCCAACTACACCTACATTGACCACTGAGACAAGCACAGAGTCAACGTCAACAACTGATACGCCAACTACACCCACATTGACCACTGAGACAAGCACAGAGTCAACGTCAACAACTGATACACCAACTACACCCACATTGACCACTGAGATAAGCACAGAGTCAACGTCAACAACTGATACACCAACTACACCTACATTGACCACTGAGACAAGCACAGAGTCAACGTCAACAACTGATACGCCAACTACACCCACATTGACCACTGAGACAAGCACAGAGTCAACGTCAACAACTGATACGCCAACTACACCCACATTGACCACTGAGACAAGCACAGAGTCAACGTCAACAACTGATACACCAACTACACCCACATTGACCACTGAGACAAGCACAGAGTCAACGTCAACAACTGATACACCAACTACACCTACATTGACCACTGAGACAAGCACAGAGTCAACGTCAACAACTGATACGCCAACTACACCCACATTGACCACTGAGACAAGCACAGAGTCAACGTCAACAACTGATACACCAACTACACCTACATTGACCACTGAGACAAGCACAGAGTCAACGTCAACAACTGATACGCCAACTACACCCACATTGACCACTGAGACAAGCACAGAGTCAACATCAACAACTGATACGCCAACTACACCTACATTGACCACTGAGACAAGCACAGAGTCAACGTCAACAACTGATACGCCAACTACACCCACATTGACCACTGAGACAAGCACAGAGTCAACGTCAACAACTGATACGCCAACTACACCCACATTGACCACTGAGACAAGCACAGAGTCAACGTCAACAACTGATACACCAACTACACCTACATTGACCACTGAGACAAGCACAGAGTCAACATCAACAACTGATACGCCAACTACACCTACATTGACCACTGAGACAAGCACAGAGTCAACGTCAACAACTGATACACCAACTACACCTACATTGACCACTGAGACAAGCACAGAGTCAACATCAACAACTGATACGCCAACTACACCTACATTGACCACTGAGACAAGCACAGAGTCAACGTCAACAACTGATACACCAACTACACCCACATTGACCACTGAGACAAGCACAGAGTCAACGTCAACAACTGATACACCAACTACACCTACATTGACCACTGAGACAAGCACAGAGTCAACGTCAACAACTGATACGCCAACTACACCCACATTGACCACTGAGACAAGCACAGAGTCAACGTCAACAACTGATACACCAACTACACCCACATTGACCACTGAGACAAGCACAGAGTCAACGTCAACAACTGATACACCAACTACACCCACATTGACCACTGAGACAAGCACAGAGTCAACGTCAACAACTGATACACCAACTACACCCACATTGACCACTGAGACAAGCACAGAGTCAACGTCAACAACTGATACACCAACTACACCCACATTGACCACTGAGACAAGCACAGAGTCAACGTCAACAACTGATACACCAACTACACCTACATTGACCACTGAGACAAGCACAGAGTCAACGTCAACAACTGATACGCCAACTACACCCACATTGACCACTGAGACAAGCACAGAGTCAACGTCAACAACTGATACACCAACTACACCTACATTGACCACTGAGACAAGCACAGAGTCAACGTCAACAACTGATACGCCAACTACACCCACATTGACCACTGAGACAAGCACAGAGTCAACGTCAACAACTGACACACCAACTACACCTACATTGACCACTGAGACAAGCACAGAGTCAACGTCAACAACTGATACGCCAACTACACCCACATTGACCACTGAGACAAGCACAGAGTCAACGTCAACAACTGATACACCAACTACACCTACATTGACCACTGAGACAAGCACAGAGTCAACATCAACAACTGATACGCCAACTACACCTACATTGACCACTGAGACAAGCACAGAGTCAACGTCAACAACTGATACACCAACTACACCCACATTGACCACTGAGACAAGCACAGAGTCAACGTCAACAACTGATACACCAACTACACCCACATTGACCACTGAGACAAGCACAGAGTCAACGTCAACAACCGATACACCAACTACACCTACATTGACCACTGAGACAAGCACAGAGTCAACGTCAACAACTGATACGCCAACTACACCCACATTGACCACTGAGACAAGCACAGAGTCAACGTCAACAACTGATACACCAACTACACCCACATTGACCACTGAGACAAGCACAGAGTCAACGTCAACAACTGATACACCAACTACACCCACATTGACCACTGAGACAAGCACAGAGTCAACGTCAACAACTGATACACCAACTACACCTACATTGACCACTGAGACAAGCACAGAGTCAACGTCAACAACTGATACGCCAACTACACCCACATTGACCACTGAGACAAGCACAGAGTCAACGTCAACAACTGATACACCAACTACACCCACATTGACCACTGAGACAAGCACAGAGTCAACGTCAACAACTGATACACCAACTACACCCACATTGACCACTGAGACAAGCACAGAGTCAACGTCAACAACTGATACGCCAACTACACCCACATTGACCACTGAGACAAGCACAGAGTCAACGTCAACAACTGATACACCAACTACACCCACATTGACCACTGAGACAAGCACAGAGTCAACGTCAACAACTGATACACCAACTACACCTACATTGACCACTGAGATAAGCACAGAGTCAACATCAACAACTGATACGCCAACTACACCTACATTGACCACTAAGACAAGCACAGAGTCAACGTCAACAACTGATACACCAACTACACCCACATTGACCACTGAGACAAGCACAGAGTCAACGTCAACAACTGATACACCAACTACACCCACATTGACCACTGAGACAAGCACAGAGTCAACGTCAACAACTGATACACCAACTACACCCACATTGACCACTGAGACAAGCACAGAGTCAACGTCAACAACTGATACACCAACTACACCCACATTGACCACTGAGACAAGCACAGAGTCAACGTCAACAACTGATACACCAACTACACCCACATTGACCACTGAGACCAGCACAGAGTCAACGTCAACAACTGATACACCAACTACACCCACATTGACCACTGAGACAAGCACAGAGTCAACGTCAACAACTGATACACCAACTACACCCACATTGACCACTGAGACAAGCACAGAGTCAACGTCAACAACTGATACACCAACTACACCCACATTGACCACTGAGACAAGCACAGAGTCAACGTCAACAACTGATACACCAACTACACCCACATTGACCACTGAGACAAGCACAGAGTCAACGTCAACAACTGATACACCAACTACACCCACATTGACCACTGAGACAAGCACAGAGTCAACGTCAACAACTGATACACCAACTACACCAACATTGACCACTGAGACAAGCACAGAGTCAACGTCAACAACTGATACGCCAACTACAACCACATTGACCACTGAGACAAGCACAGAGTCAACGTCAACAACTGATACACCAACTACACCTACATTGACCACTGAGACAAGCACAGAGTCAACGTCAACAACTGATACGCCAACTACACCCACATTGACCACTGAGACAAGCACAGAGTCAACGTCAACAACTGATACACCAACTACACCTACATTGACCACTGAGACAAGCACAGAGTCAACGTCAACAACTGATACGCCAACTACACCCACATTGACCACTGAGACAAGCACAGAGTCAACGTCAACAACTGACACACCAACTACACCTACATTGACCACTGAGACAAGCACAGAGTCAACATCAACGACTGATACGCCAACTACACCCACATTGACCACTGAGACAAGCACAGAGTCAACGTCAACAACTGATACACCAACTACACCTACATTGACCACTGAGACAAGCACAGAGTCAACATCAACAACTGATACGCCAACTACACCTACATTGACCACTGAGACAAGCACAGAGTCAACGTCAACAACTGATACGCCAACTACACCCACATTGACCACTGAGACAAGCACAGAGTCAACGTCAACAACTGATACGCCAACTACACCCACATTGACCACTGAGACAAGCACAGAGTCAACGTCAACAACTGATACGCCAACTACACCCACATTGACCACTGAGACAAGCACAGAGTCAACGTCAACAACTGATACACCAACTACACCTACATTGACCACTGAGACAAGCACAGAGTCAACGTCAACAACTGATACACCAACTACACCCACATTGACCACTGAGACAAGCACAGAGTCAACGTCAACAACTGATACGCCAACTACACCCACATTGACCACTGAGACAAGCACAGAGTCAACGTCAACAACTGATACGCCAACTACACCCACATTGACCACTGAGACAAGCACAGAGTCAACGTCAACAACTGATACGCCAACTACACCCACATTGACCACTGAGACAAGCACAGAGTCAACGTCAACAACTGATACACCAACTACACCTACATTGACCACTGAGACAAGCACAGAGTCAACGTCAACAACTGATACACCAACTACACCCACATTGACCACTGAGACAAGCACAGAGTCAACGTCAACAACTGATACACCAACTACACCTACATTGACCACTGAGACAAGCACAGAGTCAACATCAACAACTGATACGCCAACTACACCTACATTGACCACTGAGACAAGCACAGAGTCAACGTCAACAACTGATACGCCAACTACACCCACATTGACCACTGAGACAAGCACAGAGTCAACGTCAACAACTGATACGCCAACTACACCCACATTGACCACTGAGACAAGCACAGAGTCAACGTCAACAACTGATACACCAACTACACCTACATTGACCACTGAGACAAGCACAGAGTCAACATCAACAACTGATACGCCAACTACACCTACATTGACCACTGAGACAAGCACAGAGTCAACGTCAACAACTGATACACCAACTACACCTACATTGACCACTGAGACAAGCACAGAGTCAACATCAACAACTGATACGCCAACTACACCTACATTGACCACTGAGACAAGCACAGAGTCAACGTCAACAACTGATACACCAACTACACCCACATTGACCACTGAGACAAGCACAGAGTCAACGTCAACAACTGATACACCAACTACACCTACATTGACCACTGAGACAAGCACAGAGTCAACGTCAACAACTGATACGCCAACTACACCCACATTGACCACTGAGACAAGCACAGAGTCAACGTCAACAACTGATACGCCAACTACACCCACATTGACCACTGAGACAAGCACAGAGTCAACGTCAACAACTGATACGCCAACTACACCCACATTGACCACTGAGACAAGCACAGAGTCAACGTCAACAACTGATACACCAACTACACCTACATTGACCACTGAGACAAGCACAGAGTCAACGTCAACAACTGATACACCAACTACACCCACATTGACCACTGAGACAAGCACAGAGTCAACGTCAACAACTGATACGCCAACTACACCCACATTGACCACTGAGACAAGCACAGAGTCAACGTCAACAACTGATACACCAACTACACCTACATTGACCACTGAGACAAGCACAGAGTCAACGTCAACAACTGATACGCCAACTACACCCACATTGACCACTGAGACAAGCACAGAGTCAACGTCAACAACTGATACACCAACTACACCTACATTGACCACTGAGACAAGCACAGAGTCAACGTCAACAACTGATACGCCAACTACACCCACATTGACCACTGAGACAAGCACAGAGTCAACGTCAACAACTGATACACCAACTACACCCACATTGACCACTGAGACAAGCACAGAGTCAACGTCAACAACTGATACACCAACTACACCCACATTGACCACTGAGACAAGCACAGAGTCAACGTCAACAACTGATACACCAACTACACCCACATTGACCACTGAGACAAGCACAGAGTCAACGTCAACAACTGATACACCAACTACACCTACATTGACCACTGAGACAAGCACAGAGTCAACATCAACAACTGATACGCCAACTACACCTACATTGACCACTGAGACAAGCACAGAGTCAACGTCAACAACTGATACGCCAACTACACCCACATTGACCACTGAGACAAGCACAGAGTCAACGTCAACAACTGATACACCAACTACACCCACATTGACCACTGAGACAAGCACAGAGTCAACGTCAACAACTGATACACCAACTACACCCACATTGACCACTGAGACAAGCACAGAGTCAACGTCAACAACTGATACGCCAACTACACCCACATTGACCACTGAGACAAGCACAGAGTCAACGTCAACAACTGATACACCAACTACACCCACATTGACCACTGAGACAAGCACAGAGTCAACGTCAACAACTGATACACCAACTACACCTACATTGACCACTGAGACAAGCACAGAGTCAACATCAACAACTGATACGCCAACTACACCTACATTGACCACTGAGACAAGCACAGAGTCAACGTCAACAACTGATACGCCAACTACACCTACATTGACCACTGAGACAAGCACAGAGTCAACGTCAACAACTGATACACCAACTACACCCACATTGACCACTGAGACAAGCACAGAGTCAACGTCAACAACTGATACACCAACTACACCTACATTGACCACTGAGACAAGCAGAGAGTCAACGTCAACAACTGATACACCAACTACACCCACATTGACCACTGAGACAAGCACAGAGTCAACGTCAACAACTGATACACCAACTACACCTACATTGACCACTGAGACAAGCACAGAGTCAACATCAACAACTGATACGCCAACTACACCTACATTGACCACTAAGACAAGCACAGAGTCAACGTCAACAACTGATACGCCAACTACACCTACATTGACCACTGAGACAAGCAGAGAGTCAACGTCAACAACTGATACACCAACTACACCCACATTGACCACTGAGACAAGCACAGAGTCAACGTCAACAACTGATACACCAACTACACCTACATTGACCACTGAGACAAGCAGAGAGTCAACGTCAACAACTGATACGCCAACTACACCTACATTGACCACTGAGACAAGCACAGAGTCAACGTCAACAACTGATACGTCAACTACACCTACATTGACCACTGAGACAAGCACAGAGTCAACGTCAACAACTGATACGCCAACTACACCTACATTGACCACTGAGACAAGCACAGAGTCAACGTCAACAACTAAAACACCAACTACACCCACATTGACCACTGAGACAAGCACAAAGTCAACGTCAACAACTGATACACCAACTACACCTACATTGACCACGGAGACAACCACAGAGTCAACGTCAACCACTGATACGCCAACTACACCCACATTGACCACTGAGACAAGCACAGAGTCAACGTCAACCACTGATACGCCAACTACACCTACATTGACCACTGAGACAAGCACAGAGTCAACGTCAACAACTGATACACCAACTACACCCACATTGACCACTGAGACAAGCACAGAGTCAACGTCAACAACTGATACGCCAACTACACCCACATTGACCACTGAGACAAGCACAGAGTCAACATCAACAACTGATACGCCAACTACACCCACATTGACCACTGAGACAAGCACAGAGTCAACGTCAACAACTGATACGCCAACTACACCCACATTGACCACTGAGACAAGCACAGAGATAACATCAACAACTGATACGCCAACTACACCCACATTGACCACTGAGACAAGCACAGAGTCAACGTCAACCACTGATACACCAACTACACCCACATTGACCACTGAGACAAGCACAGAGTCAACGTCAACAACTGATACGCCAACTACACCCACATTGACCACTGAGACAAGCACAGAGTCAACATCAACAACTGATACGCCAACTACACCTACATTGACCACTGAGACAAGCACAGAGTCAACGTCAACCACTGATACACCAACTACACCCACATTGACCACTGAGACAAGCACAGAGTCAACGTCAACAACTGATACGCCAACTACACCAACATTGACCACTGAGACAAGCACAGAGTCAACATCAACAACTGATACGCCAACTCCAACTACATTGACCACTGAGACAAGCACAGAGTCAACGTCAACCACTGATACGCCAACTACACCCACATTGACCACCGAGACAAGCACAGATTCAACGTCAACAACTGATACACCAACTACACCTACATTGACCACTGAGACAAGCACAGAGTCAACATCAACAACTGATACGCCAACTCCAACTACATTGACCACTGAGACAAGCACAGAGTCAACGTCAACAACTGATACGCCAACTACACCTACATTGACCACTGAGACAAGCACAGAGTCAACGTCAACAACTGATACGCCAACTACACCTACATTGACCACTGAGACAAGCACAGAGTCAACGTCAACAACTGATACGCCAACTACACCTACATTGACCACTGAGACAATCACAGAGTCAACGTCAACAACTGATACGCCAACTACACCAACATTGACCACTGAGACAAGCACAGAGTCAACATCAACAACTGATACGCCAACTACACCTACATTGACCACTGAGACAAGCACAGAGTCAACATCAACAACTGATACGCCAACTACACCTACATTGACCACTGAGACAATCACAGAGTCAACGTCAACAACTGATACGCCAACTACACCTACATTGACCACTGAGACAATCACAGAGTCAACGTCAACAACTGATACGCCAACTACACCTACATTGACCACTGAGACAAGCACAGAGTCAACATCAACAACTGATACGCCAACTACACCAACATTGACCACTGAGACAAGCACAGAGTCAACATCAACAACTGATACGCCAACTACACCTACATTGACCACTGAGACAAGCACAGAGTCAACATCAACAACTGATACGCCAACTCCAACTACATTGACCACTGAGACAAGCACAGAGTCAACGTCAACAACTGATACGCCAACTACACCTACATTGACCACTGAGACAAGCACAGAGTCAACGTCAACAACTGATACGCCAACTACACCTACATTGACCACTGAGACAAGCACAGAGTCAACGTCAACAACTGATACGCCAACTACACCTACATTGACCACTGAGACAATCACAGAGTCAACGTCAACAACTGATACGCCAACTACACCAACATTGACCACTGAGACAAGCACAGAGTCAACATCAACAACTGATACGCCAACTACACCTACATTGACCACTGAGACAAGCACAGAGTCAACGTCAACAACTGATACGCCAACTACACCTACATTGACCACTGAGACAATCACAGAGTCAACGTCAACAACTGATACGCCAACTACACCTACATTGACCACTGAGACAAGCACAGAGTCAACATCAACAACTGATACGCCAACTACACCTACATTGACCACTGAGACAAGCACAGAGTCAACGTCAACAACTGATACGCCAACTACACCCACATTGACCACTGAGACAAGCACAGAGTCAACATCAACAACTGATACGCCAACTACACCTACATTGACCACTGAGACAAGCACAGAGTCAACGTCAACCACTGATACACCAACTACACCCACATTGACCACTGAGACAAGCACAGAGTCAACGTCAACAACTGATACGCCAACTACACCAACATTGACCACTGAGACAAGCACAGAGTCAACATCAACAACTGATACGCCAACTCCAACTACATTGACCACTGAGACAAGCACAGAGTCAACGTCAACCACTGATACGCCAACTACACCCACATTGACCACCGAGACAAGCACAGATTCAACGTCAACAACTGATACACCAACTACACCTACATTGACCACTGAGACAAGCACAGAGTCAACATCAACAACTGATACGCCAACTCCAACTACATTGACCACTGAGACAAGCACAGAGTCAACGTCAACAACTGATACGCCAACTACACCTACATTGACCACTGAGACAAGCACAGAGTCAACATCAACAACTGATACGCCAACTCCAACTACATTGACCACTGAGACAAGCACAGAGTCAACGTCAACAACTGATACGCCAACTACACCTACATTGACCACTGAGACAAGCACAGAGTCAACGTCAACAACTGATACGCCAACTACACCTACATTGACCACTGAGACAAGCACAGAGTCAACGTCAACAACTGATACGCCAACTACACCTACATTGACCACTGAGACAATCACAGAGTCAACGTCAACCACTGATACGCCAACTACACCTACATTGACCACTGAGACAAGCACAGAGTCAACGTCAACCACTGATACGCCAACTACACCTACATTGACCACTGAGACAAGCACAGAGTCAACGTCAACCACTGATACACCAACTACACCCACATTGACCACTGAGACAAGCACAGAGTCAACGTCAACAACTGATACGCCAACTACACCCACATTGACCACTGAGACAAGCACAGAGTCAACGTCAACAACTGATACGCCAACTACACCCACATTGACCACTGAGACAAGCACAGAGTCAACAACAACAACTGATACGCCAACTACACCCACATTGACCACTGAGACAAGCACAGAGTCAACGTCAACAACTGATACGCCAACTACACCCACATTGACCACTGAGACAAGCACAGAGTCAACAACAACAACTGATACGCCAACTACACCCACATTGACCACTGAGACAAGCACAGAGTCAACGTCAACAACTGATACGCCAACTACACCCACATTGACCACTGAGACAAGCACAGAGTCAACGTCAACCACTGATACGCCAACTACACCTACATTGACCACTGAGACAAGCACAGAGTCAACGTCAACCACTGATACGCCAACTACACCCACATTGACCACTGAGACAAGCACAGAGTCAACGTCAACAACTGATACACCAACTACACCCACATTGACCACCGAGACAAGCACAGAGTCAACGTCAACAACTGATACGCCAACTACACCCACATTGACCACTGAGACAAGCACAGAGTCAATGTCAACAACTGATACGCCAACTACACCCACATTGACCACTGAGACAAGCACAGAGTCAACGTCAACCACTGATACGCCAACTACACCTACATTGACCACTGAGACAAGCACAGAGTCAACGTCAACCACTGATACGCCAACTACACCTACATTGACCACTGAGACAAGCACAGAGTCAACGTCAACCACTGATACACCAACTACACCCACATTGACCACTGAGACAAGCACAGAGTCAACGTCAACAACTGATACGCCAACTACACCCACATTGACCACTGAGACAAGCACAGAGTCAACAACAACAACTGATACGCCAACTACACCCACATTGACCACTGAGACAAGCACAGAGTCAACGTCAACAACTGATACACCAACTACACCCACATTGACCACCGAGACAAGCACAGAGTCAACGTCAACAACTGATACGCCAACTACACCAACATTGACCACTGAGACAAGCACAGAGTCAACGTCAACAACTGATACACCAACTACACCCACATTGACCACCGAGACAAGCACAGAGTCAACGTCAACAACTGATACGCCAACTACACCTACATTGACCAATGAGACAAGCACAGAGTCAACGTCAACCACTGATACGCCAACTACACCCACATTGACCACCGAGACAAGCACAGAGTCAACGTCAACAACTGATACGCCAACTACACCTACATTGACCACTAAGACAATCACAGAGTCAACGTCAACAACTGATACGCCAACTACACCCACATTGACCACCGAGACAAGCACAGAGTCAACGTCAACAACTGATACGCCAACTACACCAACATTGACCAATGAGACAAGCACAGAGTCAACAACAACAACTGATACGCCAACTACACCCACATTGACCACTGAGACAAGCACAGAGTCAACGTCAACAACTGATACACCAACTACACCCACATTGACCACCGAGACAAGCACAGAGTCAACGTCAACAACTGATACGCCAACTACACCTACATTGACCAATGAGACAAGCACAGAGTCAACGTCAACAACTGATACGCCAACTACACCCACATTGACCACCGAGACAAGCACAGAGTCAACGTCAACAACTGATACGCCAACTACACCAACATTGACCAATGAGACAAGCACAGAGTCAACAACAACAACTGATACGCCAACTACACCCACATTGACCACTGAGACAAGCACAGAGTCAACGTCAACAACTGATACACCAACTACACCCACATTGACCACCGAGACAAGCACAGAGTCAACGTCAACAAATGATACGCCAACTACACCTACATTGACCACTAAGACAATCACAGAGTCAACGTCAACAACTGATACGCCAACTACACCCACATTGACCACCGAGACAAGCACAGAGTCAACGTCAACAACTGATACGCCAACTACACCCACATTGACCACTGAGACAAGCACAGAGTCAACAACAACAACTGATACGCCAACTACACCCACATTGACCACTGAGACAAGCACAGAGTCAACGTCAACAACTGATACACCAACTACACCCACATTGACCACCGAGACAAGCACAGAGTCAACGTCAACAACTGATACGCCAACTACACCTACATTGACCAATGAGACAAGCACAGAGTCAACGTCAACCGCTGATACGCCAACTACACCCACATTGACCACCGAGACAAGCACAGAGTCAACGTCAACAACTGATACGCCAACTACACCTACATTGACCACTAAGACAATCACAGAGTCAACGTCAACAACTGATACGCCAACTACACCCACATTGACCACTGAGACAAGCACAGAGTCAACATCAACAACTGATACGCCAACTACACCAACATTGACCAATGAGACAAGCACAGAGTCAACGTCAACCACTGATACGCCAACTACACCCACATTGACCACCGAGACAAGCACAGAGTCAACGTCAACAACTGATACGCCAACTACACCTACATTGACCACTAAGACAATCACAGAGTCAACGTCAACAACTGATACACCAACTACACCCACATTGACCACCGAGACAAGCACAGAGTCAACGTCAACAACTGATACGCCAACTACACCCACATTGACCACTGAGACAAGCACAGAGTCAACGTCAACAACTGATACGCCAACTACACCTACATTGACCACTGAGACAAGCACAGAGTCAACATCAACAACTGATACGCCAACTACACCAACATTGACCAATGAGACAAGCACAGAGTCAACGTCAACCACTGATACGCCAACTACACCCACATTGACCACCGAGACAAGCACAGAGTCAACGTCAACAACTGATACGCCAACTACACCTACATTGACCACTAAGACAATCACAGAGTCAACGTCAACAACTGATACGCCAACTACACCAACATTGACCACTGAGACAAGCACAGAGTCAACGTCAACAACTGATACGCCAACTACACCAACATTGACCACTGAGACAAGCACAGAGTCAACATCAACAACTGATACGCCAACTCCAACTACATTGACCACTGAGACAAGCACAGAGTCAACGTCAACCACTGATACGCCAACTACACCCACATTGACCACCGAGACAAGCACAGAGTCAACGTCAATAACTGATACGCCAACTACACCTACATTGACCACTAAGACAATCACAGAGTCAACGTCAACAACTGATACGCCAACTACACCAACATTGACCACTGAGACAAGCACAGAGTCATCGTCAACAACTGATACGCCAACTACACCTACATTGACCACTGAGACAAGCACAGAGTCAACGTCAACAACTGATACGCCAACTACACCTACATTGACCACTGAGACAAGCACAGAGTCAACGTCAACAACTGATACGCCAACTACACCTACATTGACCACTGAGACAAGCACAGAGTCAACGTCAACAACTAATACGCCAACTACACCTACATTGACCACTGAGACAATCACAGAGTCAACGTCAACAACTGATACGCCAACTACACCTACATTGACCACTGAGACAATCACAGAGTCAACGTCAACAACTGATACGCCAACTACACCAACATTGACCACTGAGACAAGCACAGAGTCAACGTCAACAACTGATACGCCAACTACACCTACATTGACCACTGAGACAATCACAGAGTCAACGTCAACAACTGATACGCCAACTACACCTACATTGACCACTGAGGCAAGCACAGAGTCAACGTCAACAACTGATACGCCAACTACACCTACATTGACCACTGAGACAAGCACAGAGTCAACGTCAACAACTGATACGCCAACTACACCTACATTGACCACTGAGACAATCACAGAGTCAACGTCAACAACTGATACGCCAACTACACCTACATTGACCACTGAGACAAGCACAGAGTCAACGTCAACAACTGATACGCCAACTACACCTACATTGACCACTGAGACAATCACAGAGTCAACGTCAACAACTGATACGCCAACTACACCTACATTGACCACTGAGACAAGCACAGAGTCAACGTCAACAACTGATACGCCAACTACACCTACATTGACCACTGAGACAATCACAGAGTCAACGTCAACAACTGATACGCCAACTACACCTACATTGACCACTGAGACAATCACAGAGTCAACGTCAACAACTGATACGCCAACTACACCTACATTGACCACTGAGACAATCACAGAGTCAACGTCAACAACTGATACGCCAACTACACCTACATTGACCACTGAGACAAGCACAGAGTCAACGTCAACAACTGATACGCCAACTACACCTACATTGACCACTGAGACAAGCACAGAGTCAACGTCAACAACTGATACGCCAACTACACCTACATTGACCACTGAGACAATCACAGAGTCAACGTCAACAACTGATACGCCAACTACACCTACATTGACCACTGAGACAATCACAGAGTCAACGTCAACAACTGATACGCCAACTACACCTACATTGACCACTGAGACAATCACAGAGTCAACGTCAACAACTGATACGCCAACTACACCTACATTGACCACTGAGACAATCACAGAGTCAACGTCAACAACTGATACGCCAACTACACCTACATTGACCACTGAGACAATCACAGAGTCAACGTCAACAACTGATACGCCAACTACACCTACATTGACCACTGAGACAAGCACAGAGTCAACGTCAACAACTGATACGCCAACTACACCTACATTGACCACTGAGACAATCACAGAGTCAACGTCAACAACTGATACGCCAACTACACCTACATTGACCACTGAGACAATCACAGAGTCAACGTCAACAACTGATACGCCAACTACACCTACATTGACCACTGAGGCAAGCACAGAGTCAACGTCAACAACTGATACGCCAACTACACCTACATTGACCACTGAGACAAGCACAGAGTCAACGTCAACAACTGATACGCCAACTACACCTACATTGACCACTGAGACAATCACAGAGTCAACGTCAACAACTGATACGCCAACTACACCTACATTGACCACTGAGACAATCACAGAGTCAACGTCAACAACTGATACGTTAACTACACCTACATTGACCACTGAGACAATCACAGAGTCAACGTCAACAACTGATACGCCAACTACGCCTACATTGACCACTGAGACAATCACAGAGTCAACGTCAACAACTGATACGCCAACTACACCAACATTGACCACTGAGACAAGCACAGAGTCAACGTCAACAACTGATACGCCAACTACGCCTACATTGACCACTGAGACAATCACAGAGTCAACGTCAACAACTGATACGCCAACTACACCTACATTGACCACTGAGACAAGCACAGAGTCAACGTCAACAACTGATACGCCAACTACACCTACATTGACCACTGAGACAAGCACAGAGTCAACGTCAACAACTGATACGCCAACTACACCTACATTGACCACTGAGACAATCACAGAGTCAACGTCAACAACTGATACGCCAACTACACCTACATTGACCACTGAGACAATCACAGAGTCAACGTCAACAACTGATACGCCAACTACACCTACATTGACCACTGAGACAATCACAGAGTCAACGTCAACAACTGATACGCCAACTACACCTACATTGACCACTGAGACAATCACAGAGTCAACGTCAACAACTGATACGCCAACTACACCTACATTGACCACTGAGACAAGCACAGAGTCAACGTCAACAACTGATACGCCAACTACACCTACATTGACCACTGAGACAAGCACAGAGTCAACGTCAACAACTGATACGCCAACTACACCTACATTGACCACTGAGACAATCACAGAGTCAACGTCAACAACTGATACGCCAACTACGCCTACATTGACCACTGAGACAATCACAGAGTCAACGTCAACAACTGATACGCCAACTACACCAACATTGACCACTGAGACAATCACAGAGTCAACGTCAACAACTGATACGCCAACTACACCTACATTGACCACTGAGACAATCACAGAGTCAACGTCAACAACTGATACGCCAACTACACCTACATTGACCACTGAGACAATCACAGAGTCAACGTCAACAACTGATACGCCAACTACACCTACATTGACCACTGAGACAATCACAGAGTCAACGTCAACAACTGATACGCCAACTACACCTACATTGACCACTGAGACAAGCACAGAGTCAACGTCAACAACTGATACGCCAACTACACCAACATTGACCACTGAGACAAGCACAGAGTCAACGTCAACAACTGATACGCCAACTACGCCTACATTGACCACTGAGACAATCACAGAGTCAACGTCAACAACTGATACGCCAACTACACCTACATTGACCACTGAGACAATCACAGAGTCAACGTCAACAACTGATACGCCAACTACACCTACATTGACCACTGAGACAAGCACAGAGTCAACGTCAACAACTGATACGCCAACTACACCAACATTGACCACTGAGACAAGCACAGAGTCAACGTCAACAACTGATACGCCAACTACGCCTACATTGACCACTGAGACAATCACAGAGTCAACGTCAACAACTGATACGCCAACTACACCTACATTGACCACTGAGACAATCACAGAGTCAACGTCAACAACTGATACGCCAACTACACCTACATTGACCACTGAGACAAGCACAGAGTCAACGTCAACAACTGATACGCCAACTACACCTACATTGACCACTGAGACAATCACAGAGTCAACGTCAACAACTGATACGCCAACTACACCTACATTGACCACTGAGACAATCACAGAGTCAACGTCAACAACTGATACGCCAACTACACCAACATTGACCACTGAGACAAGCACAGAGTCAACGTCAACAACTGATACGCCAACTACACCAACATTGACCACTGAGACAAGCACAGAGTCAACGTCAACAACTGATACGCCAACTACGCCTACATTGACCACTGAGACAATCACAGAGTCAACGTCAACAACTGATACGCCAACTACACCTACATTGACCACTGAGACAATCACAGAGTCAACGTCAACAACTGATACGCCAACTACACCTACATTGACCACTGAGACAAGCACAGAGTCAACGTCAACAACTGATACGCCAACTACACCAACATTGACCACTGAGACAAGCACAGAGTCAACGTCAACAACTGATACGCCAACTACACCTACATTGACCACTGAGACAATCACAGAGTCAACGTCAACAACTGATACGCCAACTACACCTACATTGACCACTGAGACAAGCACAGAGTCAACGTCAACAACTGATACGCCAACTACACCAACATTGACCACTGAGACAAGCACAGAGTCAACGTCAACAACTGATACGCCAACTACACCAACATTGACCACTGAGACAAGCACAGAGTCAACGTCAACAACTGATACGCCAACTACACCTACATTGACCACTGAGACAAGCACAGAGTCAACGTCAACAACTGATACGCCAACTACGCCTACATTGACCACTGAGACAATCACAGAGTCAACGTCAACAACTGATACGCCAACTACACCTACATTGACCACTGAGACAATCACAGAGTCAACGTCAACAACTGATACGCCAACTACACCAACATTGACCACTGAGACAATCACAGAGTCAACGTCAACAACTGATACGCCAACTACACCAACATTGACCACTGAGACAAGCACAGAGTCAACGTCAACAACTGATACGCCAACTACACCTACATTGACCACTGAGACAATCACAGAGTCAACGTCAACAACTGATACGCCAACTACACCAACATTGACCACTGAGACAAGCACAGAGTCAACGTCAACAACTGATACGCCAACTACGCCTACATTGACCACTGAGACAATCACAGAGTCAACGTCAACAACTGATACGCCAACTACACCAACATTGACCACTGAGACAAGCACAGAGTCAACGTCAACAACTGATACGCCAACTACGCCTACATTGACCACTGAGACAATCACAGAGTCAACGTCAACAACTGATACGCCAACTACACCAACATTGACCACTGAGACAAGCACAGAGTCAACGTCAACAACTGATACGCCAACTACACCTACATTGACCACTGAGACAATCACAGAGTCAACGTCAACAACTGATACGCCAACTACACCTACATTGACCACTGAGACAATCACAGAGTCAACGTCAACAACTGATACGCCAACTACACCTACATTGACCACTGAGACAATCACAGAGTCAACGTCAACAACTGATACGCCAACTACACCTACCTTGACCACTGAGACAATCACAGAGTCAACGTCAACAACTGATACGCCAACTACACCTACATTGACCACTGAGACAATCACAGAGTCAACGTCAACAACTGATACGCCAACTACACCTACATTGACCACTGAGACAATCACAGAGTCAACGTCAACAACTGATACGCCAACTACACCTACATTGACCACTGAGACAATCACAGAGTCAACGTCAACAACTGACACGCCAACTACACCTACATTGACCACTGAGACAATCACAGAGTCAACGTCAACAACTGATACGCCAACTACACCTACATTGACCACTGAGACAATCACAGAGTCAACGTCAACAACTGACACGCCAACTACACCTACATTGACCACTGAGACAATCACAGAGTCAACGTCAACAACTGATACGCCAACTACACCTACATTGACCACTGAGACAATCACAGAGTCATCGTCAACAACTGATACGCCAACTACACCTACATTGACCACTGAGACAATCACAGAGTCAACGTCAACAACTGATACGCCAACTACACCTACATTGACCACTGAGACAATCACAGAGTCATCGTCAACAACTGATACGCCAACTACACCTACATTGACCACTGAGACAATCACAGAGTCAACGTCAACAACTGATACGCCAACTACACCTACATTGACCACTGAGACAATCACAGAGTCATCGTCAACAACTGATACGCCAACTACACCTACATTGACCACTGAGACAATCACAGAGTCAACGTCAACAACTGATACGCCAACTACACCTACATTGACCACTGAGACAATCACAGAGTCAACGTCAACAACTGATACGCCAACTACACCAACATTGACCACTGAGACAATCACAGAGTCAACGTCAACAACTGATACGCCAACTACACCTACATTGACCACTGAGACAATCACAGAGTCAACGTCAACAACTGATACGCCAACTACACCTACATTGACCACTGAGACAATCACAGAGTCAACGTCAACAACTGATACGCCAACTACACCTACATTGACCACTGAGACAAGCACGGAGTCAACGTCAACAACTGATACGCCAACTACACCTACATTGACCACTGAGACAAGCACAGAGTCAACGTCAACAACTGATACGCCAACTACACCTACATTGACCACTGAGACAATCACAGAGTCAACGTCAACAACTGATACGCCAACTACACCTACATTGACCACTGAGACAATCACAGAGTCAACGTCAACAACTGATACGCCAACTACACCTACATTGACCACTGAGACAATCACAGAGTCAACGTCAACAACTGATACGCCAACTACACCTACATTGACCACTGAGACAATCACAGAGTCAACGTCAACAACTGATACGCCAACTACACCTACATTGACCACTGACACAATCACAGAGTCAACGTCAACAACTGATACGCCAACTACACCTACATTGACCACTGAGACAAGCACAGAGTCAACGTCAACAACTGATACGCCAACTACACCTACATTGACCACTGAGACAATCACAGAGTCAACGTCAACAACTGATACGCCAACTACACCTACATTGACCACTGAGACAATCACAGAGTCAACGTCAACAACTGATACGCCAACTACACCTACATTGACCACTGAGACAAGCACAGAGTCAACGTCAACAACTGATACGCCAACTACACCTACATTGACCACTGAGACAATCACAGAGTCAACGTCAACAACTGATACGCCAACTACACCTACATTGACCACTGAGACAATCACAGAGTCAACGTCAACAACTGATACGCCAACTACACCTACATTGACCACTGAGACAATCACAGAGTCAACGTCAACAACTGATACGCCAACTACACCTACATTGACCACTGAGACAAGCACAGAGTCAACGTCAACAACTGATACGCCAACTACACCTACATTGACCACTGAGACAAGCACAGAGTCAACGTCAACAACTGATACGCCAACTACACCTACATTGACCACTGAGACAATCACAGAGTCAACGTCAACAACTGATACGCCAACTACACCTACATTGACCACTGAGACAATCACAGAGTCAACGTCAACAACTGATACGCCAACTACACCTACATTGACCACTGAGACAATCACAGAGTCAACGTCAACAACTGATACGCCAACTACACCTACATTGACCACTGAGACAATCACAGAGTCAACGTCAACAACTGATACGCCAACTACACCTACATTGACCACTGAGACAATCACAGAGTCAACGTCAACAACTGATACGCCAACTACACCTACATTGACCACTGAGACAAGCACAGAGTCAACGTCAACAACTGATACGCCAACTACACCTACATTGACCACTGAGACAATCACAGAGTCAACGTCAACAACTGATACGCCAACTACACCTACATTGACCACTGAGACAATCACAGAGTCAACGTCAACAACTGATACGCCAACTACACCTACATTGACCACTGAGACAAGCACAGAGTCAACGTCAACAACTGATACGCCAACTACACCTACATTGACCACTGAGACAATCACAGAGTCAACGTCAACAACTGATACGCCAACTACACCTACATTGACCACTGAGACAATCACAGAGTCAACGTCAACAACTGATACGCCAACTACACCTACATTGACCACTGAGACAATCACAGAGTCAACGTCAACAACTGATACGCCAACTACACCAACATTGACCACTGAGACAAGCACAGAGTCAACGTCAACAACTGATACGCCAACTACGCCTACATTGACCACTGAGACAATCACAGAGTCAACGTCAACAACTGATACGCCAACTACACCTACATTGACCACTGAGACAAGCACAGAGTCAACGTCAACAACTGATACGCCAACTACACCTACATTGACCACTGAGACAAGCACAGAGTCAACGTCAACAACTGATACGCCAACTACACCTACATTGACCACTGAGACAATCACAGAGTCAACGTCAACAACTGATACGCCAACTACACCTACATTGACCACTGAGACAATCACAGAGTCAACGTCAACAACTGATACGCCAACTACACCTACATTGACCACTGAGACAATCACAGAGTCAACGTCAACAACTGATACGCCAACTACGCCAACATTGACCACTGAGACAAGCACAGAGTCAACGTCAACAACTGATACGCCAACTACGCCTACATTGACCACTGAGACAATCACAGAGTCAACGTCAACAACTGATACGCCAACTACACCTACATTGACCACTGAGACAAGCACAGAGTCAACGTCAACAACTGATACGCCAACTACACCTACATTGACCACTGAGACAAGCACAGAGTCAACGTCAACAACTGATACGCCAACTACACCTACATTGACCACTGAGACAATCACAGAGTCAACGTCAACAACTGATACGCCAACTACACCTACATTGACCACTGAGACAATCACAGAGTCAACGTCAACAACTGATACGCCAACTACACCTACATTGACCACTGAGACAATCACAGAGTCAACGTCAACAACTGATACGCCAACTACACCTACATTGACCACTGAGAAAATCACAGAGTCAACGTCAACAACTGATACGCCAACTACACCTACATTGACCACTGAGACAAGCACAGAGTCAACGTCAACAACTGATACGCCAACTACACCTACATTGACCACTGAGAACAGCACAGAGTCAACGTCAACAACTGATACGCCAACTACACCTACATTGACCACTGAGACAATCACAGAGTCAACGTCAACAACTGATACGCCAACTACGCCTACATTGACCACTGAGACAATCACAGAGTCAACGTCAACAACTGATACGCCAACTACACCAACATTGACCACTGAGACAATCACAGAGTCAACGTCAACAACTGATACGCCAACTACACCTACATTGACCACTGAGACAATCACAGAGTCAACGTCAACAACTGATACGCCAACTACACCTACATTGACCACTGAGACAATCACAGAGTCAACGTCAACAACTGATACGCCAACTACACCTACATTGACCACTGAGACAATCACAGAGTCAACGTCAACAACTGATACGCCAACTACGCCTACATTGACCACTGAGACAATCACAGAGTCAACGTCAACAACTGATACGCCAACTACACCAACATTGACCACTGAGACAAGCACAGAGTCAACGTCAACAACTGATACGCCAACTACGCCTACATTGACCACTGAGACAATCACAGAGTCAACGTCAACAACTGATACGCCAACTACACCAACATTGACCACTGAGACAAGCACAGAGTCAACGTCAACAACTGATACGCCAACTACACCTACATTGACCACTGAGACAATCACAGAGTCAACGTCAACAACTGATACGCCAACTACACTAACATTGACCACTGAGACAATCACAGAGTCATCGTCAACAACTGATACGCCAACTACACCTACATTGACCACTGAGACAATCACAGAGTCAACGTCAACAACTGATACGCCAACTACACCTACATTGACCACTGAGACAATCACAGAGTCATCGTCAACAACTGATACGCCAACTACACCTACATTGACCACTGAGACAATCACAGAGTCAACGTCAACAACTGATACGCCAACTACACCTACATTGACCACTGAGACAATCACAGAGTCATCGTCAACAACTGATACGCCAACTACACCTACATTGACCACTGAGACAATCACAGAGTCAACGTCAACAACTGATACGCCAACTACACCTACATTGACCACTGAGACAATCACAGAGTCAACGTCAACAACTGATACGCCAACTACACCTACATTGACCACTGAGACAATCACAGAGTCAACGTCAACAACTGATACGCCAACTACACCTACATTGACCACTGAGACAATCACAGAATCATCGTCAACAACTGATACGCCAACTACACCTACATTGACCACTGAGACAATCACAGAGTCATCGTCAACAACTGATACGCCAACTACACCTACATTGACCACTGAGACAATCACAGAGTCAACGTCAACAACTGATACGCCAACTACACCTACATTGACCACTGAGACAATCACAGAGTCATCGTCAACAACTGATACGCCAACTACACCTACATTGACCACTGAGACAAGCACAGAGTCAACGTCAACAACTGATACGCCAACTACACCTACATTGACCACTGAGACAATCACAGAGTCAACGTCAACAACTGATACGCCAACTACACCTACATTGACCACTGAGACAATCACAGAGTCATCGTCAACAACTGATACGCCAACTACACCTACATTGACCACTGAGACAATCACAGAGTCATCGTCAACAACTGATACGCCAACTACACCTACATTGACCACTGAGACAATCACAGAGTCATCGTCAACAACTGATACGCCAACTACACCTACATTGACCACTGAGACAATCACAGAGTCATCGTCAACAACTGATACGCCAACTACACCTACATTGACCACTGAGACAATCACAGAGTCATCGTCAACAACTGATACGCCAACTACACCTACATTGACCACTGAGACAATCACAGAGTCAACGTCAACAACTGATACGCCAACTACACCTACATTGACCACTGAGACAATCACAGAGTCATCGTCAACAACTGATACGCCAACTACACCTACATTGACCACTGAGACAATCACAGAGTCAACGTCAACAACTGATACGCCAACTACACCTACATTGACCACTGAGACAATCACAGAATCATCGTCAACAACTGATACGCCAACTACACCTACATTGACCACTGAGACAATCACAGAGTCAACGGAAACAACTGATACGCCAACTACACCTACATTGACCACTGAG
This sequence comes from Ocypus olens, assembly GCA_910593695.2. Classification (NCBI taxonomy): domain Eukaryota; kingdom Metazoa; phylum Arthropoda; class Insecta; order Coleoptera; family Staphylinidae; genus Ocypus; species Ocypus olens. The sequence continues at coordinate 4,890,014 of OU343061.1, forward strand.
ACAAGCACAGAGTCAACGTCAACAACTGATACGCCAACTACACCTACATTGACCACTGAGACAATCACAGAGTCAACATCAACAACTGACACGCCAACTACACCTACATTGACCACTGAGACAATCACAGAGTCATCGTCAACAACTGATACGCCAACTACACCTACATTGACCACTGAGACAATCACAGAGTCAACGTCAACAACTGATACGCCAACTACACCTACATTGACCACTGAGACAATCACAGAGTCATCGTCAACAACTGATACGCCAACTACACCTACATTGACCACTGAGACAATCACAGAGTCAACGTCAACAACTGATACGCCAACTACACCTACATTGACCACTGAGACAATCACAGAGTCATCGTCAACAACTGATACGCCAACTACACCTACATTGACCACTGAGACAAGCACAGAGTCAACGTCAACAACTGATACGCCAACTACACCTACATTGACCACTGAGACAATCACAGAGTCATCGTCAACAACTGATACGCCAACTACACCTACATTGACCACTGAGACAAGCACAGAGTCAACGTCAACAACTGATACGCCAACTACACCTACATTGACCACTGAGACAATCACAGAGTCAACGTCAACAACTGATACGCCAACTACACCTACATTGACCACTGAGACAATCACAGAGTCATCGTCAACAACTGATACGCCAACTACACCTACATTGACCACTGAGACAATCACAGAGTCAACGTCAACAACTGATACGCCAACTACCCCTACATTGACCACTGAGACAAGCACAGAGTCATCGTCAACAACTGATACGCCAACTACACCTACATTGACCACTGAGACAATCACAGAGTCAACGTCAACAACTGATACGCCAACTACACCTACATTGACCACTGAGACAAGCACAGAGTCAACGTCAACAACTGATACGCCAACTACACCTACATTGACCACTGAGACAATCACAGAGTCAACGTCAACAACTGATACGCCAACTACACCTACATTGACCACTGAGACAATCACAGAGTCATCGTCAACAACTGATACGCCAACTACACCTACATTGACCACTGAGACAATCACAGAGTCAACGTCAACAACTGATACGCCAACTACACCTACATTGACCACTGAGACAATCACAGAGTCAACGTCAACAACTGATACGCCAACTACACCTACATTGACCACTGAGACAATCACAGAGTCAACGTCAACAACTGATACGCCAACTACACCTACATTGACCACTGAGACAATCACAGAGTCAACGTCAACAACTGATACGCCAACTACACCTACATTGACCACTGAGACAATCACAGAGTCAACGTCAACAACTGATACGCCAACTACACCTACATTGACCACTGAGACAAGCACAGAGTCAACGTCAACAACTAATACGCCAACTACACCTACATTGACCACTGAGACAATCACAGAGTCATCGTCAACAACTGATACGCCAACTACACCTACATTGACCACTGAGACAATCACAGAGTCAACGTCAACAACTGATACGCCAACTACACCTACATTGACCACTGAGACAATCACAGAGTCATCGTCAACAACTGATACGCCAACTACACCTACATTGACCACTGAGACAATCACAGAGTCAACGTCAACAACTGATACGCCAACTACACCTACATTGACCACTGAGACAAGCACAGAGTCAACGTCAACAACTGATACGCCAACTACACCTACATTGACCACTGAGACAATCACAGAGTCAACGTCAACAACTGATACGCCAACTACACCTACATTGACCACTGAGACAATCACAGAGTCATCGTCAACAACTGATACGCCAACTACACCTACATTGACCACTGAGACAATCACAGAGTCAACGTCAACAACTGATACGCCAACTACACCTACATTGACCACTGAGACAATCACAGAGTCAACGTCAACAACTGATACGCCAACTACACCTACATTGACCACTGAGACAATCACAGAGTCAACGTCAACAACTGATACGCCAACTACACCTACATTGACCACTGAGACAATCACAGAGTCAACGTCAACAACTGATACGCCAACTACACCTACATTGACCACTGAGACAATCACAGAGTCATCGTCAACAACTGATACGCCAACTACACCTACATTGACCACTGAGACAATCACAGAGTCAACGTCAACAACTGATACGCCAACTACACCTACATTGACCACTGAGACAAGCACAGAGTCAACGTCAACAACTGATACGCCAACTACACCTACATTGACCACTGAGACAATCACAGAGTCAACGTCAACAACTGATACGCCAACTACACCTACATTGACCACTGAGACAAGCACAGAGTCAACGTCAACAACTAATACGCCAACTACACCTACATTGACCACTGAGACAATCACAGAGTCATCGTCAACAACTGATACGCCAACTACACCTACATTGACCACTGAGACAAGCACAGAGTCAACGTCAACAACTAATACGCCAACTACACCTACATTGACCACTGAGACAAGCACAGAGTCCACGTCAACCACTGATCCGCCTACTACACCCACATTGACCACTGAGACAAGCACAGAGTCAACGTCAACAACTGATACGCCAACTACACCAACATTGACGACTGAGACAAGCACAGAGTCAACGTCAACCACTGATACGCCACATACACCCACATTGACCACTGAGACAAGCACAGAGTCAACGTCAACAACTGATACGCCAACTACACCAACATTGACCACTGAGACAAGCACAGAGTCAACGTCAATAACTGATACGCCAACTACACCCACATTGACCACTGAGACAAGCACAGAATCGACAGTCACTGGAAGCGAATCAACAAGCACAGAATCGACAGTCACTGGAAGCGGATCAACAAGCACTGAATCGACAGTCACTGGAAGCGAATCAACAAGCACTGAATCGACAGTCACTGGAAGCGGATCAACAAGCACAGAATCGACAGTCACTGGAAGCGAATCAACAAGCACAGAATCGACAGTCACTGGAAGCGAATCAACAAGCACAGAATCGACAGTCACTGGAAGCGGATCAACAAGCACTGAATCGACAGTCACTGGAAGCGAATCAACAAGCACAGAATCGACAGTTACTGGAAGCGAATCAACAAGCACTGAATCGACAGTCACTGGAAGCGAATCAACAAGCACTGAATCGACAGTCACTGGAAGCGAATCAACAAGCACTGAATCGACAGTCACTGGAAGCGGATCAACAAGCACTGAATCAACAATCACTGGAAGCGAATCAACAAGCACAGAATCGACAGTCACTGGAAGCGGATCAACAAGCACTGAATCGACAGTCACTGGAAGCGAATCAACAAGCACAGAATCGACAGTCACTGGAAGCGAATCAACAAGCACTGAATCGACAGTCACTGGAAGCGAATCAACAAGCACAGAATCGACAGTCACTGGAAGCGGATCAACAAGCACTGAATCGACAGTCACTGGAAGCGAATCAATAAGCACAGAATCGACAGTCACTGGAAGCGAATCAACAAGCACAGAATCGACAGTCACTGGAAGCGGATCAACAAGCACTGAATCGACAGTCACTGGAAGCGAATCAACAAGCACAGAATCGACAGTCACTGGAAGCGAATCAACAAGCACTGAATCGACAGTCACTGGAAGCGAATCAACAAGCACAGAATCGACAGTCACTGGAAGCAGATCAACAAGCACTGAATCGACAGTCACTGGAAGCGAATCAATAAGCACAGAATCGACAGTCACTGGAAGCGAATCAACAAGCACAGAATCGACAGTCACTGGAAGCGGATCAACAAGCACTGAATCGACAGTCACTGGAAGCGAATCAACAAGCACAGAATCGACAGTCACTGGAAGCGAATCAACAAGCACTGAATCGACAGTCACTGGAAGCGAATCAACAAGCACAGAATCGACAGTCACTGGAAGCGGATCAACAAGCACTGAATCGACAGTCACTGGAAGCGAATCAACAAGCACAGAATCGACAGTTACTGGAAGCGAATCAACAAGCACTGAATCGACAGTCACTGGAAGCGAATCAACAAGCACTGAATCGACAGTCACTGGAAGCGAATCAACAAGCACAGAATCGACAGTCACTGGAAGCGGATCAACAAGCACTGAATCAACAGTCACTGGAAGCGAATCAACAAGCACAGAATCGACAGTCACTGGAAGCGGATCAACAAGCACTGAATCGACAGTCACTGGAAGCGAATCAACAAGCACAGAATCGACAGTCACTGGAAGCGGATCAACAAGCACTGAATCGACAGTCACTGGAAGCGAATCAACAAGCACAGAATCGACAGCTACTGGAAGCGAATCAACAAGCACTGAATCGACAGTCACTGGAAGCGAATCAACAAGCACTGAATCGACAGTCACTGGAAGCGAATCAACAAGCACAGAATCGACAGTCACTGGAAGCGGATCAACAAGCACTGAATCAACAATCACTGGAAGCGAATCAACAAGCACAGAATCGACAGTCACTGGAAGCGGATCAACAAGCACTGAATCGACAGTCACTGGAAGCGAATCAACAAGCACAGAATCGACAGTCACTGGAAGCGGATCAACAAGCACTGAATCGACAGTCACTGGAAGCGAATCAACAAGCACAGAATCGACAGTCACTGGAAGCGAATCAACAAGCACAGAATCGACAGTCACTGGAAGCGGATCAACAAGCTCTGAATCGACAGTCACTGGAAGCGAATCAACAAGCACTGAATCGACAGTCACTGGAAGCGAATCAACAAGCACTGAATCGACAGTCACTGGAAGCGAATCAACAAGCACAGAATCGACAGTCACTGGAAGCGGATCAACAAGCACTGAATCAACAATCACTGGAGGCGAATCAACAAGCACAGAATCGACAGTCACTGGAAGCGGATCAACAAGCACTGAATCGACAGTCACTGGAAGCGAATCAACAAGCACAGAATCGACAGTTACTGGAAGCGAATCAACAAGCACTGAATCGACAGTCACTGGAAGCGAATCAACAAGCACTGAATCGACAGTCACTGGAAGCGAATCAACAAGCACAGAATCGACAGTCACTGGAAGCGGATCAACAAGCACTGAATCGACAGTCACTGGAAGCGAATCAACAAGCACAGAATCGACAGTCACTGGAAGCGGATCAACAAGCACTGAATCGACAGTCACTGGAAGCGAATCAACAAGCACAGAATCGACAGTCACTGGAAGCGGATCAACAAGCACAGAATCGACAGTCACTGGAAGCGAATCAACAAGCACAGAATCGACAGTCACTGGAAGCGGATCAACAAGCACTGAATCGACAGTCACTGGAAGCGAATCAACAAGCACAGAATCGACAGTCACTGGAAGCGGATCAACAAGCACTGAATCGACAGTCACTGGAAGCGAATCAACAAGCACTGAATCGACAGTCACTGGAAGCGAATCAACAAGCACAGAATCGACAGTCACTGGAAGCGGATCAACAAGCACTGAATCGACAGTCACTGGAAGCGAATCAACAAGCACAGAATCGACAGTCACTGGAAGCGAATCAACAAGCACAGAATCGACAGTCACTGGAAGCGGATCAACAAGCACAGAATCGACAGTCACTGGAAGCGAATCAACAAGCATAGAATCGACAGTCACTGGAAGCGAATCAACAAGCACAGAATCGACAGTCACTGGAAGCGAATCAACAAGCACAGAATCGACAGTCACTGGAAGCGAATCAACAAGCACAGAATCGACAGTCACTGGAAGCGAATCAACAAGCACAGAATCGACAGTCACTGGAAGCGGATCAACAAGCTCTGAATCGACAGTCACTGGAAGCGAATCAACAAGCACAGAATCGACAGTCACTGGAAGCGGATCAACAAGCACTGAATCAACAATCACTGGAAGCGAATCAACAAGCACAGAATCGACAGTCACTGGAAGCGAATCAACAAGCACAGAATCGACAGTCACTGGAAGCGGATCAACAAGCACTGAATCGACAGTCACTGGAAGCGAATCAACAAGCACAGAATCGACAGTCACTGGAAGCGGATCAACAAGCACTGAATCGACAGTCACTGGAAGCGAATCAACAAGCACAGAATCGACAGTCACTGGAAGCGGATCAACAAGCACAGAATCGACAGTCACTGGAAGCGAATCAACAAGCACAGAATCGACAGTCACTGGAAGCGAATCAACAAGCACAGAATCGACAGTCACTGGAAGCCAATCAACAAGCACAGAATCGACAGTCACTGGAAGCGAATCAACAAGCACAGAATCGACAGTCACTGGAAGCGAATCAACAAGCACAGAATCGACAGTCACTGGAAGCGGATCAACAAGCTCTGAATCGACAGTCACTGGAAGCGAATCAACAAGCACAGAATCGACAGTCACTGGAAGCGGATCAACAAGCACTGAATCAACAATCACTGGAAGCGAATCAACAAGCACAGAATCGACAGTCACTGGAAGCGGATCAACAAGCACTGAATCGACAGTCACTGGAAGCGAATCAACAAGCACAGAATCGACAGTCACTGGAAGCGAATCAACAAGCACAGAATCGACAGTCACTGGAAGCGGATCAACAAGCTCTGAATCGACAGTCACTGGAAGCGAATCAACAAGCACAGAATCGACAGTCACTGGAAGCGGATCAACAAGCACTGAATCAACAATCACTGGAAGCGAATCAACAAGCACAGAATCGACAGTCACTGGAAGCGGATCAACAAGCACTGAATCGACAGTCACTGGAAGCGAATCAACAAGCACAGAATCGACAGTCACTGGAAGCGGATCAACAAGCACAGAATCGACAGTCACTGGAAGCGGATCAACAAGCACAGAATCGACAGTCACTGGAAGCGAATCAACAAGCACAGAATCGACAGTCACTGGAAGCGAATCAACAAGCACAGAATCGACAGTCACTGGAAGCGGATCAACAAGCACTGAATCGACAGTCACTGGAAGCGAATCAACAAGCACAGAATCGACAGTCACTGGAAGCGAATCAACAAGCACAGAATCGACAGTCACTGGAAGCGGATCAACAAGCACAGAATCGACAGTCACTGGAAGCGGATCAACAAGCACAGAATCGACAGTCACTGGAAGCGAATCAACAAGCACAGAATCGACAGTCACTGGAAGCGAATCAACAAGCACAGAATCGACAGTCACTGGAAGCGGATCAACAAGCACTGAATCGACAGTCACTGGAAGCGAATCAACAAGCACAGAATCGACAGTCACTGGAAGCGAATCAACAAGCACAGAATCGACAGTCACTGGAAGCGGATCAACAAGCTCTGAATCGACAGTCACTGGAAGCGAATCAACAAGCACAGAATCGACAGTCACTGGAAGCGAATCAACAAGCACTGAATCGACAGTCACTGGAAGCGGATCAACAAGCACTGAATCGACAGTCACTGGAAGCGAATCAACAAGCACAGAATCGACAGTCACTGGAAGCGGATCAACAAGCACTGAATCGACAGTCACTGGAAGCGAATCAACAAGCACAGAATCGACAGTCACTGGAAGCGAATCAACAAGCACAGAATCGACAGTCACTGGAAGCGGATCAACAAGCACTGAATCGACAGTCACTGGAAGCGAATCAACAAGCACAGAATCGACAGTCACTGGAAGCGGATCAACAAGCACTGAATCGACAGTCACTGGAAGCGAATCAACAAGCACTGAATCGACAGTCACTGGAAGCGAATCAACAAGCACAGAATCGACAGTCACTGGAAGCGGATCAACAAGCACTGAATCGACAGTCACTGGAAGCGAATCAACAAGCACAGAATCGACAGTCACTGGAAGCGGATCAACAAGCACTGAATCGACAGTCACTGGAAGCGAATCAACAAGCACTGAATCGACAGTCACTGGAAGCGAATCAACAAGCACAGAATCGACAGTCACTGGAAGCGGATCAACAAGCACTGAATCGACAGTCACTGGAAGCGAATCAACAAGCACAGAATCGACAGTCACTGGAAGCGGATCAACAAGCACTGAATCGACAGTCACTGGAAGCGAATCAAAAAGCACAGAATCGACAGTCACTGGAAGCGAATCAACAAGCACAGAATCGACAGTTACTGGAAGCGAATCAACAAGCACTGAATCGACAGTCACTGGAAGCGAATCAACAAGCACAGAATCGACAGTCACTGGAAGCGAATCAACAAGCACAGAATCGACAGTCACTGGAAGCGAATCAACAAGCACAGAATCGATAGTCACTGGAAGCGGATCAACAAGCACTGAATCGACAGTCACTGGAAGCGGATCAACAAGCACTGAATCGACAGTCACTGGAAGCGGATCAACAAGCACTGAATCGACAGTCACTGGAAGCGAATCAACAAGCACAGAATCGACAGTTACTGGAAGCGAATCAACAAGCACAGAATCGACAGTCACTGGAAGCGAATCAACAAGCACTGAATCGACAGTCACTGGAAGCGGATCAACAAGCACTGAATCGACAGTCACTGGAAGCGAATCAACAAGCACAGAATCGACAGTTACTGGAAGCGAATCAACAAGCACAGAATCGACAGTCACTGGAAGCGAATCAACAAGCACTGAATCGACAGTCACTGGAAGCGGATCAACAAGCACTGAATCGACAGTCACTGGAAGCGAATCAACAAGCACTGAATCGACAGTCACTGGAAGCGAATCAACAAGCACAGAATCGACAGTCACTGGAAGCGGATCAACAAGCACAGAATCGACAGTCACTGGAAGCGAATCAACAAGCACAGAATCGACAGTCACTGGAAGCGGATCAACAAGCACTGAATCGACAGTCACTGGAAGCGAATCAACAAGCACAGAATCGACAGTTACTGGAAGCGAATCAACAAGCACTGAATCGACAGTCACTGGAAGCGAATCAACAAGCACAGAATCGACAGTCACTGGAAGCGGATCAACAAGCACTGAATCGACAGTCACTGGAAGCGAATCAACAAGCACAGAATCGACAGTTACTGGAAGCGAATCAACAAGCACTGAATCGACAGTCACTGGAAGCGAATCAACAAGCACAGAATCGACAGTTACTGGAAGCGAATCAACAAGCACTGAATCGACAGTCACTGGAAGCGGATCAACAAGCACTGAATCGACAGTCACTGGAAGCGAATCAACAAGCACAGAATCGACAGTTACTGGAAGCGAATCAACAAGCACTGAATCGACAGTCACTGGAAGCGAATCAACAAGCACAGAATCGACAGTCACTGGAAGCGAATCAACAAGCACTGAATCGACAGTCACTGGAAGCGAATCAACAAGCACAGAATCGACAGTTACTGGAAGCGAATCAACAAGCACAGAATCGACAGTCACTGGAAGCGAATCAACAAGCACAGAATCGACAGTCACTGGAAGCGGATCAACAAGCACTGAATCGACAGTCACTGGAAGCGAATCAACAAGCACAGAATCGACAGTCACTGGAAGCGAATCAACAAGCACAGAATCGACAGTTACTGGAAGCGAATCAACAAGCACTGAATCGACAGTCACTGGAAGCGGATCAACAAGCACAGAATCGACAGTCACTGGAAGCGAATCAACAAGCACAGAATCGACAGTCACTGGAAGCGGATCAACAAGCACTGAATCGACAGTCACTGGAAGCGAATCAACAAGCACAGAATCGACAGTTACTGGAAGCGAATCAACAAGCACTGAATCGACAGTCACTGGAAGCGGATCAACAAGCACTGAATCGACAGTCACTGGAAGCGAATCAACAAGCACAGAATCGACAGTTACTGGAAGCGAATCAACAAGCACAGAATCGACAGTCACTGGAAGCGGATCAACAAGCACTGAATCGACAGTCACTGGAAGCGAATCAACAAGCACAGAATCGACAGTCACTGGAAGCGAATCAACAAGCACAGAATCGACAGTCACTGGAAGCGGATCAACAAGCACTGAATCGACAGTCACTGGAAGCGAATCAACAAGCACAGAATCGACAGTCACTGGAAGCGAATCAACAAGCACAGAATCGACAGTTACTGGAAGCGAATCAACAAGCACTGAATCGACAGTCACTGGAAGCGAATCAACAAGCACAGAATCGACAGTCACTGGAAGCGAATCAACAAGCACAGAATCGACAGTCACTGGAAGCGGATCAACAAGCACTGAATCGACAGTCACTGGAAGCGAATCAACAAGCACAGAATCGACAGTCACTGGAAGCGAATCAACAAGCACAGAATCGACAGTCACTGGAAGCGGATCAACAAGCACTGAATCGACAGTCACTGGAAGCGAATCAACAAGCACAGAATCGACAGTCACTGGAAGCGGATCAACAAGCACTGAATCGACAGTCACTGGAAGCGGATCAACAAGCACTGAATCGACAGTCACTGGAAGCGAATCAACAAGCACAGAATCGACAGTCACTGGAAGCGAATCAACAAGCACAGAATCGACAGTCACTGGAAGCGAATCAACAAGCACAGAATCGATAGTCACTGGAAGCGGATCAACAAGCACTGAATCGACAGTCACTGGAAGCGAATCAACAAGCACAGAATCGACAGTCACTGGAAGCGAATCAACAAGCACTGAATCGACAGTCACTGGAAGCGAATCAACAAGCACAGAATCGACAGTCACTGGAAGCGGATCAACAAGCACTGAATCGACAGTCACTGGAAGCGGATCAACAAGCACTGAATCGACAGTCACTGGAAGCGGATCAACAAGCACTGAATCGACAGTCACTGGAAGCGAATCAACAAGCACAGAATCGACAGTTACTGGAAGCGAATCAACAAGCACAGAATCGACAGTCACTGGAAGCGAATCAACAAGCACTGAATCGACAGTCACTGGAAGCGAATCAACAAGCACAGAATCGACAGTCACTGGAAGCGAATCAACAAGCACAGAATCGACAGTCACTGGAAGCGAATCAACAAGCACAGAATCGACAGTCACTGGAAGCGAATCAACAAGCACAGAATCGACAGTCACTGGAAGCGAATCAACAAGCACAGAATCGACAGTCACTGGAAGCGAATCAACAAGCACAGAATCGACAGTCACTGGAAGCGAATCAACAAGCACTGAATCGACAGTCACTGGAAGTGAATCAACAAGCACTGAATCGACAGTCACTGGAAGCGGATCAACAAGCACTGAATCGACAGTCACTGGAAGCGGATCAACAAGCACAGAATCGACAGTCACTGGAAGCGAATCAACAAGCACAGAATCGACAGTCACTGGAAGCGAATCAACAAGCACTGAATCGACAGTCACTGGAAGCGAATCAACAAGCACAGAATCGACAGTCACTGGAAGCGAATCAACAAGCACTGAATCGACAGTCACTGGAAGCGAATCAACAAGCACAGAATCGACAGTCACTGGAAGCGAATCAACAAGCACAGAATCGACAGTCACTGGAAGCGAATCAACAAGCACAGAATCGACAGTCACTGGAAGCGAATCAACAAGCACAGAATCGACAGTCACTGGAAGCGAATCAACAAGCACAGAATCGACAGTCACTGGAAGCGAATCAACAAGCACTGAATCGACAGTCACTGGAAGCGAATCAACAAGCACTGAATCGACAGTCACTGGAAGCGAATCAACAAGCACAGAATCGACAGTCACTGGAAGCGAATCAACAAGCACAGAATCGACAGTCACTGGAAGCGAATCAACAAGCACTGAATCGACAGTCACTGGAAGCGAATCAACAAGCACAGAATCGACAGTCACTGGAAGCGAATCAACAAGCACTGAATCGACAGTCACTGGAAGCGAATCAACAAGCACAGAATCGACAGTCACTGGAAGCGAATCAACAAGCACAGAATCTACAGTCACTGGAAGCGAATCAACAAGCACTGAATCGACAGTCACTGGAAGCGAATCAACAAGCACAGAATCGACAGTCACTGGAAGCGAATCAACAAGCACAGAATCGACAGTCACTGGAAGCGAATCAACAAGCACTGAATCGACAGTCACTGGAAGCGGATCAACAAGCACTGAATCGACAGTCACTGGAAGCGAATCAACAAGCACAGAATCGACAGTCACTGGAAGCGAATCAACAAGCACAGAATCGACAGTCACTGGAAGCGAATCAACAAGCACAGAATCGACAGTCACTGGAAGCGAATCAACAAGCACTGAATCGACAGTCACTGGAAGCGAATCAACAAGCACAGAATCGACAGTCACTGGAAGCGAATCAACAAGCACAGAATCGACAGTCACTGGAAGCGGATCAACAAGCACTGAATCGACAGTCACTGGAAGCGAATCAACAAGCACAGAATCGACAGTCACTGGAAGCGAATCAACAAGCACAGAATCGACAGTCACTGGAAGCGAATCAACAAGCACAGAATCGACAGTCACTGGAAGCGAATCAACAAGCACAGAATCGACAGTCACTGGAAGCGGATCAACAAGCACTGAATCGACAGTCACTGGAAGCGAATCAACAAGCACTGAATCGACAGTCACTGGAAGCGGATCAACAAGCACTGAATCGACAGTCACTGGAAGCGAATCAACAAGCACAGAATCGACAGTCACTGGAAGCGAATCAACAAGCACAGAATCGACAGTCACTGGAAGCGAATCAACAAGCACAGAATCGACAGTCACTGGAAGCGAATCAACAAGCACAGAATCGACAGTCACTGGAAGCGAATCAACAAGCACTGAATCGACAGTCACTGGAAGCGAATCAACAAGCACAGAATCGACAGTCACTGGAAGCGAATCAACAAGCACTGAATCGACAGTCACTGGAAGCGAATCAACAAGCACTGAATCGACAGTCACTGGAAGTGAATCAACAAGCACAGAATCGACAGTCACTGGAAGCGAATCAACAAGCACTGAATCGACAGTCACTGGAAGCGAATCAACAAGCACAGAATCGACAGTCACTGGAAGCGAATCAACAAGCACTGAATCGACAGTCACTGGAAGCGAATCAACAAGCACAGAATCGACAGTCACTGGAAGCGAATCAACAAGCACTGAATCGACAGTCACTGGAAGCGAATCAACAAGCACAGAATCGACAGTCACTGGAAGCGAATCAACAAGCACAGAATCGACAGTCACTGGAAGCGAATCAACAAGCACTGAATCGACAGTCACTGGAAGCGAATCAACAAGCACAGAATCGACAGTCACTGGAAGCGAATCAACAAGCACAGAATCGACAGTCACTGGAAGCGAATCAACAAGCACTGAATCGACAGTCACTGGAAGCGGATCAACAAGCACTGAATCGACAGTCACTGGAAGCGAATCAACAAGCACAGAATCGACAGTCACTGGAAGCGAATCAACAAGCACAGAATCGACAGTCACTGGAAGCGAATCAACAAGCACAGAATCGACAGTCACTGGAAGCGAATCAACAAGCACAGAATCGACAGTCACTGGAAGCGAATCAACAAGCACAGAATCGACAGTCACTGGAAGCGAATCAACAAGCACTGAATCGACAGTCACTGGAAGCGGATCAACAAGCACTGAATCGACAGTCACTGGAAGCGAATCAACAAGCACAGAATCGACAGTCACTGGAAGCGAATCAACAAGCACAGAATCGACAGTCACTGGAAGCGAATCAACAAGCACTGAATCGACAGTCACTGGAAGCGAATCAACAAGCACAGAATCGACAGTCACTGGAAGCGAATCAACAAGCACTGAATCGACAGTCACTGGAAGCGAATCAACAAGCACTGAATCGACAGTCACTGGAAGTGAATCAACAAGCACAGAATCGACAGTCACTGGAAGCGAATCAACAAGCACAGAATCGACAGTCACTGGAAGCGAATCAACAAGCACTGAATCGACAGTCACTGGAAGCGAATCAACAAGCACTGAATCGACAGTCACTGGAAGCGAATCAACAAGCACAGAATCGACAGTCACTGGAAGCGAATCAACAAGCACAGAATCGACAGTCACTGGAAGCGGATCAACAAGCACTGAATCGACAGTCACTGGAAGCGAATCAACAAGCACAGAATCGACAGTCACCGGAAGCGAATCAACAAGCACAGAATCGACAGTCACTGGAAGCGAATCAACAAGCACTGAATCGACAGTCACTGGAAGCGAATCAACAAGCACAGAATCGACAGTCACTGGAAGCGAATCAACAAGCACTGAATCGACAGTCACTGGAAGCGAATCAACAAGCACTGAATCGACAGTCACTGGAAGCGAATCAACAAGCACAGAATCGACAGTCACTGGAAGCGAATCAACAAGCACAGAATCGACAGTCACTGGAAGCGGATCAACAAGCACAGAATCGACAGTCACTGGAAGCGAATCAACAAGCACAGAATCGACAGTCACTGGAAGCGAATCAACAAGCACAGAATCGACAGTCACTGGAAGCGAATCAACAAGCACAGAATCGACAGTCACTGGAAGCGAATCAACAAGCACAGAATCGACAGTCACTGGAAGCGAATCAACAAGCACAGAATCGACAGTCACTGGAAGCGAATCAACAAGCACAGAATCGACAGTCACTGGTAGCGAATCAACAAGCACAGAATCGACAGTCACTGGAAGCGAATCAACAAGCACAGAATCGACAGTCACTGGAAGCGAATCAACAAGCACAGAATCGACAGTCACTGGAAGCGAATCAACAAGCACAGAATCGACAGTCACTGGAAGCGAATCAACAAGCACAGAATCGACAGTCACTGGAAGCGAATCAACAAGCACAGAATCGACAGTCACTGGAAGCGAATCAACAAGCACTGAATCGACAGTCACTGGAAGCGGATCAACAAGCACTGAATCGACAGTCACTGGAAGCGAATCAACAAGCACAGAATCGACAGTCACCGGAAGCGAATCAACAAGCACAGAATCGACAGTCACTGGAAGCGAATCAACAAGCACTGAATCGACAGTCACTGGAAGCGAATCAACAAGCACAGAATCGACAGTCACTGGAAGCGAATCAACAAGCACTGAATCGACAGTCACTGGAAGCGAATCAACAAGCACTGAATCGACAGTCACTGGAAGCGAATCAATAAGCACAGAATCGACAGTCACTGGAAGCGAATCAACAAGCACAGAATCGACAGTCACTGGAAGCGGATCAACAAGCACTGAATCGACAGTCACTGGAAGCGAATCAACAAGCACAGAATCGACAGTCACTGGAAGCGAATCAACAAGCACAGAATCGACAGTCACTGGAAGCGAATCAACAAGCACAGAATCGACAGTCACTGGAAGCGAATCAACAAGCACAGAATCGACAGTCACTGAAAGCGAATCAACAAGCACAGAATCGACAGTCACTGGAAGCGAATCAACAAGCACAGAATCGACAGTCACTGGAAGCGAATCAACAAGCACAGAATCGACAGTCACTGGAAGCGAATCAACAAGCACAGAATCGACAGTCACTGGAAGCGGATCAACAAGCACAGAATCGACAGTCACTGAAAGCGGATCAACAAGCACTGAATCGACAATCACTGGAAGCGAATCAACAAGCACAGAATCGACAGTCACTGGAAGCGAATCAACAAGCACAGAATCGACAGTCACTGGAAGCGGATTAACAACCACAGAATCGACAGTCACTGGAAGCGGATCAACAAGCACTGAATCGACAATCACTGGAAGCGAATCAACAAGCACAGAATCGACAGTCACTGGAAGCGAATCAACAAGCACAGAATCGACAGTCACTGGAAGCGAATCAACAAGCACAGAATCGACAGTCACTGGAAGCGAATCAACAAGCACAGAATCGACAGTCACTGGAAGCGGATCAACAAGCACTGAATCGACAATCACTGGAAGCGAATCAACAAGCACAGAATCGACAGTCACTGGAAGCGAATCAACAAGCACAGAATCGACAGTCACTGGAAGCGGATCAACAACCACAGAATCGACAGTCACTGGAAGCGGATCAACAAGCACTGAATCGACAATCACTGGAAGCGAATCAACAAGCACAGAATCGACAGTCACTGGAAGCGAATCAACAAGCACAGAATCGACAGTCACTGGAAGCGAATCAACAAGCACAGAATCGACAGTCACTGGAAGCGAATCAACAAGCACAGAATCGACAGTCACTGGAAGCGGATCAACAAGCACTGAATCGACAATCACTGGAAGCGAATCAACAAGCACAGAATCGACAGTCACTGGAAGCGAATCAACAAGCACAGAATCGACAGTCACTGGAAGCGGATCAACAAGCACAGAATCGACAGTCACTGGAAGCGAATCAACAAGCACAGAATCGACAGTCACTGGAAGCGGATCAACAAGCACTGAATCGACAATCACTGGAAGCGAATCATCAAGCACAGAATCGACAGTCACTGGAAGCGAATCAACAAGCACAGAATCGACAGTCACTGGAAGCGGATCAACAAGCACAGAATCGACAGTCACTGGAAGCGAATCAACAAGCACAGAATCGACAGTCACTGGAAGCGGATCAACAAGCACTGAATCGACAATCACTGGAAGCGAATCAACAAGCACAGAATCGACAGTCACTGGAAGCGGATCAACAAGCACAGAATCGACAGTCACTGGAAGCGAATCAACAAGCACAGAATCGACAGTCACTGGAAGCGGATCAACAAGCACAGAATCGACAGTCACTGGAAGCGAATCAACAAGCACAGAATCGACAGTCACTGGAAGCGGATCAACAAGCACTGAATCGACAATCACTGGAAGCGAATCAACAAGCACAGAATCGACAGTCACTGGAAGCGGATCAACAAGCACAGAATCGACAGTCACTGGAAGCGAATCAACAAGCACAGAATCGACAGTCACTGGAAGCGAATCAACAAGCACAGAATCGACAGTCACTGGAAGCGGATCAACAAGCACAGAATCGACAGTCACTGGAAGCGAATCAACAAGCACAGAATCGACAGTCACTGGAAGCGGATCAACAAGCACTGAATCGACAATCACTGGAAGCGAATCAACAAGCACAGAATCGACAGTCACTGGAAGCGGATCAACAAGCACAGAATCGACAGTCACTGGAAGCGAATCAACAAGCACAGAATCGACAGTCACTGGAAGCGGATCAACAAGCACAGAATCGACAGTCACTGGAAGCGAATCAACAAGCACAGAATCGACAGTCACTGGAAGCGGATCAACAAGCACTGAATCGACAATCACTGGAAGCGAATCAACAAGCACAGAATCGACAGTCACTGGAAGCGGATCAACAAGCACAGAATCGACAGTCACTGGAAGCGAATCAACAAGCACAGAATCGACAGTCACTGGAAGCGGATCAACAAGCACTGAATCGACAATCACTGGAAGCGAATCAACAAGCACAGAATCGACAGTCACTGGAAGCGAATCAACAAGCACAGAATCGACAGTCACTGGAAGCGGATCAACAAGCACAGAATCGACAGTCACTGGAAGCGAATCAACAAGCACAGAATCGACAGTCACTGGAAGCGGATCAACAAGCACTGAATCGACAATCACTGGAAGCGAATCAACAAGCACAGAATCGACAGTCACTGGAAGCGGATCAACAAGCACAGAATCGACAGTCACTGGAAGCGGATCAACAAGCACTGAATCGACAATCACTGGAAGCGAATCAACAAGCACAGAATCGACAGTCACTGGAAGCGAATCAACAAGCACAGAATCGACAGTCACTGGAAGCGGATCAACAACCACAGAATCGACAGTCACTGGAAGCGGATCAACAAGCACTGAATCGACAATCACTGGAAGCGAATCAACAAGCACAGAATCGACAGTCACTGGAAGCGAATCAACAAGCACAGAATCGACAGTCACTGGAAGCGAATCAACAAGCACAGAATCGACAGTCACTGGAAGCGGATCAACAAGCACTGAATCGACAATCACTGGAAGCGAATCAACAAGCACAGAATCGACAGTCACTGGAAGCGAATCAACAAGCACAGAATCGACAGTCAATGGAAGCGAATCAACAAGCACAGAATCGACAGTCACTGGAAGCGAATCAACAAGCACAGAATCGACAGTCACTGGAAGCGGATCAACAAGCACTGAATCGACAATCACTGGAAGCGAATCAACAAGCACAGAATCGACAGTCACTGGAAGCGAATCAACAAGCACAGAATCGACAGTCACTGGAAGCGAATCAACAAGCACAGAATCGACAGTCACTGGAAGCGAATCAACAAGCACAGAATCGACAGTCACTGGAAGCGGATCAACAAGCACAGAATCGACAGTCACTGGAAGCGGATCAACAAGCACTGAATCGACAATCACTGGAAGCGAATCAACAAGCACAGAATCGACAGTCACTGGAAGCGAATCAACAAGCACAGAATCGACAGTCACTGGAAGCGAATCAACAAGCACAGAATCGACAGTCACCGGAAGCGGATCAACAAGCACTGAATCTACAATCACTGGAAGCGAATCAACAAGCACTGAATCGACAATCACTGGAAGCGAATCAACAAGCACAGAATCGACAGTCACTGGAAGCGGATCAACAAGCACTGAATCGACAATCACCGGAAGCGGATCAACAAGCACTGAATCGACAATCACTGGAAGCGGATCAACAAGCACTGAATCGACAATCACCGGAAGCGGATCAACAAGCACTGAATCGACAATCACTGGAAGCGGATCAACAAGCACAGAATCGACAGTCACCGGAAGCGGATCAACAAGCACTGAATCGACAGTCACCGGAAGCGGATCAACAAGCACTGAATCGACAATCACCGGAAGCGGATCAACAAGCACTGAATCGACAGTCACCGGAAGCGGATCAACAAGCACAGAATCGACAGTCACCGGAAGCGGATCAACAAGCACAGAATCGACAGTCACCGGAAGCGGATCAACAAGCACTGAATCGACAGTCACCGGAAGCGGATCAACAAGCACAGAATCGACAGTCACCGGAAGCGGATCAACAAGCACAGAATCGACAGTCACCGGAAGCGGATCAACAAGCACAGAATCGACAGTCACCGGAAGCGGATCAACAAGCACAGAATCGACAGTCACCGGAAGCGGATCAACAAGCACTGAATCGACAGTCACCGGAAGCGGATCAACAAGCACTGAATCGACAGTCACCGGAAGCGGATCAACAAGCACTGAATCGACAGTCACCGGAAGCGGATCAACAAGCACTGAATCGACAGTCACCGGAAGCGGATCAACAAGCACTGAATCGACAGTCACCGGAAGCGGATCAACAAGCACAGAATCGACAGTCACCGGAAGCGGATCAACAAGCACTGAATCGACAGTCACCGGAAGCGGATCAACAAGCACTGAATCGACAGTCACCGGAAGCGGATCAACAAGCACTGAATCGACAGTCACCGGAAGCGGATCAACAAGCACTGAATCGACAATCACCGGAAGCGGATCAACAAGCACAGAATCGACAGTCACCGGAAGCGGATCAACAAGCACTGAATCGACAGTCACCGGAAGCGGATCAACAAGCACTGAATCGACAGTCACCGGAAGCGGATCAACAAGCACTGAATCGACAGTCACCGGAAGCGGATCAACAAGCACTGAATCGACAGTCACCGGAAGCGGATCAACAAGCACTGAATCGACAGTCACCGGAAGCGGATCAACAAGCACTGAATCGACAGTCACCGGAAGCGGATCAACAAGCACTGAATCGACAATCACCGGAAGCGGATCAACAAGCACTGAATCGACAATCACTGGAAGCGGATCAACAAGCACAGAATCGACAGTCACCGGAAGCGGATCAACAAGCACTGAATCGACAGTCACTGGAAGCGGATCAACAAGCACTGAATCGACAATCACCGGAAGCGGATCAACAAGCACTGAATCGACAATCACTGGAAGCGGATCAACAAGCACTGAATCGACAATCACCGGAAGCGGATCAACAAGCACTGAATCGACAATCACTGGAAGCGGATCAACAAGCACAGAATCGACAGTCACCGGAAGCGGATCAACAAGCACTGAATCGACAGTCACCGGAAGCGGATCAACAAGCACTGAATCGACAATCACCGGAAGCGGATCAACAAGCACAGAATCGACAGTCACCGGAAGCGGATCAACAAGCACTGAATCGACAGTCACCGGAAGCGGATCAACAAGCACTGAATCGACAGTCACCGGAAGCGGATCAACAAGCACAGAATCGACAGTCACCGGAAGCGGATCAACAAGCACAGAATCGACAGTCACCGGAAGCGGATCAACAAGCACTGAATCGACAGTCACCGGAAGCGGATCAACAAGCACAGAATCGACAGTCACCGGAAGCGGATCAACAAGCACAGAATCGACAGTCACCGGAAGCGGATCAACAAGCACAGAATCGACAGTCACCGGAAGCGGATCAACAAGCACAGAATCGACAGTCACCGGAAGCGGATCAACAAGCACTGAATCGACAGTCACCGGAAGCGGATCAACAAGCACTGAATCGACAGTCACCGGAAGCGGATCAACAAGCACTGAATCGACAGTCACCGGAAGCGGATCAACAAGCACTGAATCGACAGTCACCGGAAGCGGATCAACAAGCACTGAATCGACAGTCACCGGAAGCGGATCAACAAGCACAGAATCGACAGTCACCGGAAGCGGATCAACAAGCACTGAATCGACAGTCACCGGAAGCGGATCAACAAGCACTGAATCGACAGTCACCGGAAGCGGATCAACAAGCACTGAATCGACAGTCACCGGAAGCGGATCAACAAGCACTGAATCGACAATCACCGGAAGCGGATCAACAAGCACAGAATCGACAGTCACCGGAAGCGGATCAACAAGCACTGAATCGACAGTCACCGGAAGCGGATCAACAAGCACTGAATCGACAGTCACCGGAAGCGGATCAACAAGCACTGAATCGACAGTCACCGGAAGCGGATCAACAAGCACTGAATCGACAATCACCGGAAGCGGATCAACAAGCACAGAATCGACAGTTACCGGAAGCGGATCAACAAGCACTGAATCGACAGTCACCGGAAGCGGATCAACAAGCACTGAATCGACAATCACCGGAAGCGGATCAACAAGCACAGAATCGACAGTCACCGGAAGCGGATCAACAAGCACAGAATCGACAGTCACCGGAAGCGGATCAACAAGCACTGAATCGACAATCACCGGAAGCGGATCAACAAGCACAGAATCGACAGTCACCGGAAGCGGATCAACAAGCACTGAATCGACAGTCACCGGAAGCGGATCAACAAGCACAGAATCGACAATCACCGGAAGCGGATCAACAAGCACAGAATCGACAGTCACCGGAAGCGGATCAACAAGCACTGAATCGACAGTCACCGGAAGCGGATCAACAAGCACTGAATCGACAGTCACCGGAAGCGGATCAACAAGCACTGAATCGACAATCACCGGAAGCGGATCAACAAGCACAGAATCGACAGTCACCGGAAGCGGATCAACAAGCACTGAATCGACAGTCACCGGAAGCGGATCAACAAGCACTGAATCGACAGTCACCGGAAGCGGATCAACAAGCACTGAATCGACAGTCACCGGAAGCGGATCAACAAGCACTGAATCGACAGTCACCGGAAGCGGATCAACAAGCACTGAATCGACAATCACCGGAAGCGGATCAACAAGCACAGAATCGACAGTCACCGGAAGCGGATCAACAAGCACTGAATCGACAGTCACCGGAAGCGGATCAACAAGCACAGAATCGACAGTCACCGGAAGCGGATCAACAAGCACTGAATCGACAATCACCGGAAGCGGATCAACAAGCACAGAATCGACAGTCACCGGAAGCGGATCAACAAGCACTGAATCGACAGTCACCGGAAGCGGATCAACAAGCACTGAATCGACAGTCACCGGAAGCGGATCAACAAGCACAGAATCGACAGTCACCGGAAGCGGATCAACAAGCACTGAATCGACAATCACCGGAAGCGGATCAACAAGCACAGAATCGACAGTCACCGGAAGCGGATCAACAAGCACTGAATCGACAGTCACCGGAAGCGGATCAACAAGCACTGAATCGACAGTCACCGGAAGCGGATCAACAAGCACTGAATCGACAATCACCGGAAGCGGATCAACAAGCACAGAATCGACAGTCACCGGAAGCGGATCAACAAGCACTGAATCGACAGTCACCGGAAGCGGATCAACAAGCACTGAATCGACAGTCACCGGAAGCGGATCAACAAGCACAGAATCGACAGTCACCGGAAGCGGATCAACAAGCACTGAATCGACAATCACCGGAAGCGGATCAACAAGCACAGAATCGACAGTTACCGGAAGCGGATCAACAAGCACTGAATCGACAGTCACCGGAAGCGGATCAACAAGCACTGAATCGACAGTCACCGGAAGCGGATCAACAAGCACTGAATCGACAGTCACCGGAAGCGGATCAACAAGCACTGAATCGACAGTCACCGGAAGCGGATCAACAAGCACTGAATCGACAGTCACCGGAAGCGGATCAACAAGCACTGAATCGACAGTCACCGGAAGCGGATCAACAAGCACTGAATCGACAATCACCGGAAGCGGATCAACAAGCACAGAATCGACAGTCACCGGAAGCGGATCAACAAGCACTGAATCGACAATCACCGGAAGCGGATCAACAAGCACTGAATCGACAGTCACCGGAAGCGGATCAACAAGCACTGAATCGACAGTCACCGGAAGCGGATCAACAAGCACTGAATCGACAGTCACCGGAAGCGGATCAACAAGCACTGAATCGACAATCACCGGAAGCGGATCAACAAGCACAGAATCGACAGTCACCGGAAGCGGATCAACAAGCACTGAATCGACAGTCACCGGAAGCGGATCAACAAGCACTGAATCGACAGTCACCGGAAGCGGATCAACAAGCACTGAATCGACAGTCACCGGAAGCGGATCAACAAGCACTGAATCGACAGTCACCGGAAGCGGATCAACAAGCACTGAATCGACAATCACCGGAAGCGGATCAACAAGCACAGAATCGACAGTCACCGGAAGCGGATCAACAAGCACTGAATCGACAGTCACCGGAAGCGGATCAACAAGCACTGAATCGACAGTCACCGGAAGCGGATCAACAAGCACTGAATCGACAGTCACCGGAAGCGGATCAACAAGCACTGAATCGACAATCACCGGAAGCGGATCAACAAGCACAGAATCGACAGTTACCGGAAGCGGATCAACAAGCACTGAATCGACAGTCACCGGAAGCGGATCAACAAGCACTGAATCGACAATCACCGGAAGCGGATCAACAAGCACAGAATCGACAGTCACCGGAAGCGGATCAACAAGCACAGAATCGACAGTCACCGGAAGCGGATCAACAAGCACTGAATCCACAATCACCGGAAGCGGATCAACAAGCACAGAATCGACAGTCACCGGAAGCGGATCAACAAGCACTGAATCGACAGTCACCGGAAGCGGATCAACAAGCACTGAATCGACAGTCACCGGAAGCGGATCAACAAGCACTGAATCGACAGTCACCGGAAGCGGATCAACAAGCACTGAATCGACAGTCACCGGAAGCGGATCAACAAGCACTGAATCGACAATCACCGGAAGCGGATCAACAAGCACAGAATCGACAGTCACCGGAAGCGGATCAACAAGCACTGAATCGACAGTCACCGGAAGCGGATCAACAAGCACTGAATCGACAGTCACCGGAAGCGGATCAACAAGCACTGAATCGACAGTCACCGGAAGCGGATCAACAAGCACTGAATCGACAGTCACCGGAAGCGGATCAACAAGCACTGAATCGACAGTCACCGGAAGCGGATCAACAAGCACAGAATCGACAGTCACCGGAAGCGGATCAACAAGCACTGAATCGACAGTCACCGGAAGCGGATCAACAAGCACTGAATCGACAATCACCGGAAGCGGATCAACAAGCACAGAATCGACAGTCACCGGAAGCGGATCAACAAGCACTGAATCGACAGTCACCGGAAGCGGATCAACAAGCACAGAATCGACAGTCACCGGAAGCGGATCAACAAGCACTGAATCGACAATCACCGGAAGCGGATCAACAAGCACAGAATCGACAGTCACCGGAAGCGGATCAACAAGCACTGAATCGACAGTCACCGGAAGCGGATCAACAAGCACTGAATCGACAATCACCGGAAGCGGATCAACAAGCACAGAATCGACAGTCACCGGAAGCGGATCAACAAGCACTGAATCGACAGTCACCGGAAGCGGATCAACAAGCACTGAATCGACAATCACCGGAAGCGGATCAACAAGCACAGAATCGACAGTCACCGGAAGCGGATCAACAAGCACTGAATCGACAGTCACCGGAAGCGGATCAACAAGCACTGAATCGACAGTCACCGGAAGCGGATCAACAAGCACTGAATCGACAATCACCGGAAGCGGATCAACAAGCACAGAATCGACAGTCACCGGAAGCGGATCAACAAGCACTGAATCGACAGTCACCGGAAGCGGATCAACAAGCACTGAATCGACAATCACCGGAAGCGGATCAACAAGCACAGAATCGACAGTCACCGGAAGCGGATCAACAAGCACTGAATCGACAGTCACCGGAAGCGGATCAACAAGCACTGAATCGACAGTCACCGGAAGCGGATCAACAAGCACTGAATCGACAGTCACCGGAAGCGGATCAACAAGCACTGAATCGACAGTCACCGGAAGCGGATCAACAAGCACTGAATCGACAGTCACCGGAAGCGGATCAACAAGCACTGAATCGACAATCACCGGAAGCGGATCAACAAGCACAGAATCGACAGTCACCGGAAGCGGATCAACAAGCACTGAATCGACAGTCACCGGAAGCGGATCAACAAGCACTGAATCGACAGTCACCGGAAGCGGATCAACAAGCACTGAATCGACAGTCACCGGAAGCGGATCAACAAGCACTGAATCGACAGTCACCGGAAGCGGATCAACAAGCACTGAATCGACAGTCACCGGAAGCGGATCAACAAGCACAGAATCGACAGTCACCGGAAGCGGATCAACAAGCACAGAATCGACAGTCACCGGAAGCGGATCAACAAGCACTGAATCGACAGTCACCGGAAGCGGATCAACAAGCACTGAATCGACAATCACCGGAAGCGGATCAACAAGCACAGAATCGACAGTCACCGGAAGCGGATCAACAAGCACTGAATCGACAGTCACCGGAAGCGGATCAACAAGCACTGAATCGACAATCACCGGAAGCGGATCAACAAGCACAGAATCGACAGTCACCGGAAGCGGATCAACAAGCACTGAATCGACAGTCACCGGAAGCGGATCAACAAGCACTGAATCGACAATCACCGGAAGCGGATCAACAAGCACTGAATCGACAGTCACCGGAAGCGGATCAACAAGCACTGAATCGACAGTCACCGGAAGCGGATCAACAAGCACAGAATCGACAGTCACCGGAAGCGGATCAACAAGCACAGAATCGACAGTCACCGGAAGCGGATCAACAAGCACTGAATCGACAGTCACCGGAAGCGGATCAACAAGCACTGAATCGACAATCACCGGAAGCGGATCAACAAGCACAGAATCGACAGTCACCGGAAGCGGATCAACAAGCACTGAATCGACAGTCACCGGAAGCGGATCAACAAGCACTGAATCGACAATCACCGGAAGCGGATCAACAAGCACAGAATCGACAGTCACCGGAAGCGGATCAACAAGCACTGAATCGACAGTCACCGGAAGCGGATCAACAAGCACTGAATCGACAATCACCGGAAGCGGATCAACAAGCACTGAATCGACAGTCACCGGAAGCGGATCAACAAGCACTGAATCGACAGTCACCGGAAGCGGATCAACAAGCACAGAATCGACAGTCACCGGAAGCGGATCAACAAGCACAGAATCGACAGTCACCGGAAGCGGATCAACAAGCACTGAATCGACAGTCACCGGAAGCGGATCAACAAGCACTGAATCGACAATCACCGGAAGCGGATCAACAAGCACAGAATCGACAGTCACCGGAAGCGGATCAACAAGCACTGAATCGACAGTCACCGGAAGCGGATCAACAAGCACTGAATCGACAGTCACCGGAAGCGGATCAACAAGCACTGAATCGACAGTCACCGGAAGCGGATCAACAAGCACTGAATCGACAATCACCGGAAGCGGATCAACAAGCACAGAATCGACAGTCACCGGAAGCGGATCAACAAGCACTGAATCGACAATCACCGGAAGCGGATCAACAAGCACAGAATCGACAGTCACCGGAAGCGGATCAACAAGCACTGAATCGACAGTCACCGGAAGCGGATCAACAAGCACTGAATCGACAATCACCGGAAGCGGATCAACAAGCACTGAATCGACAGTCACCGGAAGCGGATCAACAAGCACTGAATCGACAGTCACCGGAAGCGGATCAACAAGCACAGAATCGACAGTCACCGGAAGCGGATCAACAAGCACAGAATCGACAGTCACCGGAAGCGGATCAACAAGCACTGAATCGACAGTCACCGGAAGCGGATCAACAAGCACTGAATCGACAATCACCGGAAGCGGATCAACAAGCACAGAATCGACAGTCACCGGAAGCGGATCAACAAGCACAGAATCGACAGTCACCGGAAGCGGATCAACAAGCACTGAATCGACAGTCACCGGAAGCGGATCAACAAGCACTGAATCGACAATCACCGGAAGCGGATCAACAAGCACAGAATCGACAGTCACCGGAAGCGGATCAACAAGCACAGAATCGACAGTCACCGGAAGCGGATCAACAAGCACTGAATCGACAGTCACCGGAAGCGGATCAACAAGCACTGAATCGACAGTCACCGGAAGCGGATCAACAAGCACTGAATCGACAATCACCGGAAGCGGATCAACAAGCACAGAATCGACAGTCACCGGAAGCGGATCAACAAGCACTGAATCGACAGTCACCGGAAGCGGATCAACAAGCACTGAATCGACAATCACCGGAAGCGGATCAACAAGCACAGAATCGACAGTCACCGGAAGCGGATCAACAAGCACTGAATCGACAGTCACCGGAAGCGGATCAACAAGCACTGAATCGACAATCACCGGAAGCGGATCAACAAGCACTGAATCGACAGTCACCGGAAGCGGATCAACAAGCACTGAATCGACAGTCACCGGAAGCGGATCAACAAGCACAGAATCGACAGTCACCGGAAGCGGATCAACAAGCACAGAATCGACAGTCACCGGAAGCGGATCAACAAGCACTGAATCGACAGTCACCGGAAGCGGATCAACAAGCACTGAATCGACAATCACCGGAAGCGGATCAACAAGCACAGAATCGACAGTCACCGGAAGCGGATCAACAAGCACTGAATCGACAGTCACCGGAAGCGGATCAACAAGCACTGAATCGACAGTCACCGGAAGCGGATCAACAAGCACTGAATCGACAGTCACCGGAAGCGGATCAACAAGCACTGAATCGACAATCACCGGAAGCGGATCAACAAGCACAGAATCGACAGTCACCGGAAGCGGATCAACAAGCACTGAATCGACAATCACCGGAAGCGGATCAACAAGCACAGAATCGACAGTCACCGGAAGCGGATCAACAAGCACTGAATCGACAGTCACCGGAAGCGGATCAACAAGCACTGAATCGACAATCACCGGAAGCGGATCAACAAGCACTGAATCGACAGTCACCGGAAGCGGATCAACAAGCACTGAATCGACAGTCACCGGAAGCGGATCAACAAGCACTGAATCGACAATCACCGGAAGCGGATCAACAAGCACAGAATCGACAGTCACCGGAAGCGGATCAACAAGCACTGAATCGACAGTCACCGGAAGCGGATCAACAAGCACTGAATCGACAGTCACCGGAAGCGGATCAACAAGCACTGAATCGACAATCACCGGAAGCGGATCAACAAGCACTGAATCGACAGTCACCGGAAGCGGATCAACAAGCACTGAATCGACAGTCACCGGAAGCGGATCAACAAGCACAGAATCGACAGTCACCGGAAGCGGATCAACAAGCACTGAATCGACAGTCACCGGAAGCGGATCAACAAGCACTGAATCGACAGTCACCGGAAGCGGATCAACAAGCACTGAATCGACAATCACCGGAAGCGGATCAACAAGCACTGAATCGACAGTCACCGGAAGCGGATCAACAAGCACTGAATCGACAGTCACCGGAAGCGGATCAACAAGCACTGAATCGACAATCACCGGAAGCGGATCAACAAGCACTGAATCGACAGTCACCGGAAGCGGATCAACAAGCACTGAATCGACAGTCACCGGAAGCGGATCAACAAGCACAGAATCGACAGTCACCGGAAGCGGATCAACAAGCACAGAATCGACAGTCACCGGAAGCGGATCAACAAGCACTGAATCGACAGTCACCGGAAGCGGATCAACAAGCACTGAATCGACAATCACCGGAAGCGGATCAACAAGCACAGAATCGACAGTCACTGGAAGCGGATCAACAAGCACAGAATCGACAGTCACCGGAAGCGGATCAACAAGCACTGAATCGACAGTCACCGGAAGCGGATCAACAAGCACTGAATCGACAATCACCGGAAGCGGATCAACAAGCACAGAATCGACAGTCACCGGAAGCGGATCAACAAGCACAGAATCGACAGTCACCGGAAGCGGATCAACAAGCACTGAATCGACAGTCACCGGAAGCGGATCAACAAGCACTGAATCGACAGTCACCGGAAGCGGATCAACAAGCACTGAATCGACAGTCACCGGAAGCGGATCAACAAGCACTGAATCGACAATCACCGGAAGCGGATCAACAAGCACAGAATCGACAGTCACCGGAAGCGGATCAACAAGCACAGAATCGACAGTCACCGGAAGCGGATCAACAAGCACAGAATCGACAATCACCGGAAGCGGATCAACAAGCACAGAATCGACAGTCACCGGAAGCGGATCAACAAGCACTGAATCGACAGTCACCGGAAGCGGATCAACAAGCACTGAATCGACAGTCACCGGAAGCGGATCAACAAGCACTGAATCGACAATCACCGGAAGCGGATCAACAAGCACAGAATCGACAGTCACCGGAAGCGGATCAACAAGCACTGAATCGACAGTCACCGGAAGCGGATCAACAAGCACTGAATCGACAATCACCGGAAGCGGATCAACAAGCACAGAATCGACAGTCACCGGAAGCGGATCAACAAGCACAGAATCGACAGTCACCGGAAGCGGATCAACAAGCACTGAATCGACAGTCACCGGAAGCGGATCAACAAGCACTGAATCGACAGTCACCGGAAGCGGATCAACAAGCACTGAATCGACAGTCACCGGAAGCGGATCAACAAGCACTGAATCGACAATCACCGGAAGCGGATCAACAAGCACAGAATCGACAGTCACCGGAAGCGGATCAACAAGCACTGAATCGACAGTCACCGGAAGCGGATCAACAAGCACTGAATCGACAATCACCGGAAGCGGATCAACAAGCACAGAATCGACAGTCACCGGAAGCGGATCAACAAGCACTGAATCGACAGTCACCGGAAGCGGATCAACAAGCACTGAATCGACAATCACCGGAAGCGGATCAACAAGCACAGAATCGACAGTCACCGGAAGCGGATCAACAAGCACTGAATCGACAGTCACCGGAAGCGGATCAACAAGCACTGAATCGACAATCACCGGAAGCGGATCAACAAGCACAGAATCGACAGTCACCGGAAGCGGATCAACAAGCACTGAATCGACAGTCACCGGAAGCGGATCAACAAGCACTGAATCGACAATCACCGGAAGCGGATCAACAAGCACAGAATCGACAGTCACCGGAAGCGGATCAACAAGCACAGAATCGACAGTCACCGGAAGCGGATCAACAAGCACTGAATCGACAGTCACCGGAAGCGGATCAACAAGCACTGAATCGACAGTCACCGGAAGCGGATCAACAAGCACTGAATCGACAGTCACCGGAAGCGGATCAACAAGCACTGAATCGACAATCACCGGAAGCGGATCAACAAGCACAGAATCGACAGTCACCGGAAGCGGATCAACAAGCACTGAATCGACAGTCACCGGAAGCGGATCAACAAGCACTGAATCGACAATCACCGGAAGCGGATCAACAAGCACAGAATCGACAGTCACCGGAAGCGGATCAACAAGCACTGAATCGACAGTCACCGGAAGCGGATCAACAAGCACTGAATCGACAGTCACCGGAAGCGGATCAACAAGCACTGAATCGACAATCACCGGAAGCGGATCAACAAGCACAGAATCGACAGTCACCGGAAGCGGATCAACAAGCACTGAATCGACAGTCACCGGAAGCGGATCAACAAGCACTGAATCGACAGTCACCGGAAGCGGATCAACAAGCACTGAATCGACAGTCACCGGAAGCGGATCAACAAGCACTGAATCGACAATCACCGGAAGCGGATCAACAAGCACAGAATCGACAGTCACCGGAAGCGGATCAACAAGCACTGAATCGACAATCACCGGAAGCGGATCAACAAGCACAGAATCGACAGTCACCGGAAGCGGATCACCAAGCACTGAATCGACAGTCACCGGAAGCGGATCAACAAGCACTGAATCGACAGTCACCGGAAGCGGATCAACAAGCACTGAATCGACAATCACCGGAAGCGGATCAACAAGCACAGAATCGACAGTCACCGGAAGCGGATCACCAAGCACTGAATCGACAGTCACCGGAAGCGGATCAACAAGCACTGAATCGACAGTCACCGGAAGCGGATCAACAAGCACTGAATCGACAATCACCGGAAGCGGATCAACAAGCACAGAATCGACAGTCACCGGAAGCGGATCAACAAGCACTGAATCGACAATCACCGGAAGCGGATCAACAAGCACAGAATCGACAGTCACCGGAAGCGGATCAACAAGCACTGAATCGACAGTCACCGGAAGCGGATCAACAAGCACTGAATCGACAATCACCGGAAGCGGATCAACAAGCACAGAATCGACAGTCACCGGAAGCGGATCAACAAGCACTGAATCGACAGTCACCGGAAGCGGATCAACAAGCACTGAATCGACAGTCACCGGAAGCGGATCAACAAGCACTGAATCGACAGTCACCGGAAGCGGATTAACAAGCACAGAATCGACAGTCACCGGAAGCGGATCAACAAGCACTGAATCGACAGTCACCGGAAGCGGATCAACAAGCACTGAATCGACAGTCACCGGAAGCGGATCAACAAGCACTGAATCGACAGTCACCGGAAGCGGATCAACAAGCACTGAATCGACAGTCACCGGAAGCGGATCAACAAGCACAGAATCGACAGTCACCGGAAGCGGATCAACAAGCACTGAATCGACAGTCACCGGAAGCGGATCAACAAGCACTGAATCGACAATCACCGGAAGCGGATCAACAAGCACAGAATCGACAGTCACCGGAAGCGGATCAACAAGCACTGAATCGACAGTCACCGGAAGCGGATCAACAAGCACTGAATCGACAGTCACCGGAAGCGGATCAACAAGCACTGAATCGACAGTCACCGGAAGCGGATCAACAAGCACAGAATCGACAGTCACCGGAAGCGGATCAACAAGCACAGAATCGACAGTCACCGGAAGCGGATCAACAAGCACTGAATCGACAGTCACCGGAAGCGGATCAACAAGCACTGAATCGACAGTCACCGGAAGCGGATCAACAAGCACTGAATCGACAATCACTGGAAGCGGATCAACAAGCACAGAATCGACAGTCACCGGAAGCGGATCAACAAGCACTGAATCGACAATCACTGGAAGCGGATCAACAAGCACAGACACGACGACAACAAGTGATACCACCACCACTTCACCAGTAACAGGTGAGACCGGAACAACAAGCACAGACACGACGACAACAAGTGATACCACCACCACTTCACCAGTAACAAGTGAGACCAGACCAACAAGCACGGACACGACGACAACAAGTGATACCACAACTAAAACAACATTGATAACTGAGAGCGGATCAACATCCTCCGAGATTACCACAAGTAATGCTACCACCACCACGTTGGAAGACCATCCTACCATATCAGTTTGGGATCCAAATAACTTATCTAACGTTGCACAAGTTTCTAATTTACTTATTCTAATATTTTTATTGTACTTATTGTTAAAATAGAAAGACACAAAAGTTCCTTTTTAAATGTCATTCAATTTTTTTATTCTTTATTTAAGTATTTAAGTATTTTAAGTATTTAATTCCTAGTTTTGTCATCGGAATAAATGCACTAAAAATCAAAAATTATATTTTTTTATGTAACTTATTTGTTAAATAAAGTCACTTTTAAATGCGATAAAAAAACTTACATTTAGAACCTTTTACTAACCCTTTGTACTCATATGTCGACTGATATCCGCCACGATACATTTTAACATTGTACTCTCAAATATAAATACGATAGCAAAGGGTTAAAATTGCGTTAGTTATTAAATGTAATGATTTAGTTTTCTTGTTTCTTGTGGGATGACGAATTTCTAAATTGGAGGTGGTAATGTGTTAGTGTACTGAGTAATCAAAAAATATTTGAATATTAACTTTGAATACGTTGCTCAATACGAGATACCTTGAACGATCTTTACCGTATGCTCTGGTAGGAGCATAGATTTGAGCTTAAGATTAACAATAATTCAACCCAAAATTACACCAACCTATAGAAATATTTCACCGTGTGACGCTACACTCGTGCTGAGGAATTATTTATTTATTTATTTATTTCTCAACAGACAAAAATGTCTTACTACAGAGAAAATTATAATTCAATTAGTTAAATAGTACTCTTAAATCTAACAAATTATTAATATTCAATTAACTAAAAGTAACAACGATCAATTACGATCACCTAACTCGGCTTATAAAATAAAAGGAGGTACGTTTTCGTACAACGACCTACCACGGCTGTCTTCAGTGAAGAAGGGAAGGTTCGGATGTGAGAGCGCCACGAGTTTGTTTTTCAATAAAATGAGGTCATTCGAACGAAAAGGTCAGCGGGAAAACTCGAAACCTGGATGACAAAAACATTGTAAAGTAAACGATTTAATTCCCTACAGTAACTTTATAGTTTATACAAGTTCAGGTATTCCAAAAAAAAAGCAAATATTATGGATGTAATAATAATAATCAGAAAATAAACGGCAGCGCTCACGACCTCACAATCGGTTCTGACCACGATGACTCGTGCAAAGAAACCCAAAATTTTCCAAAAAAACTTCCTTCCGCCTTCTCGCATCGATTTCGGACCGAGCGGAAACCACGTGACCCGAACATCAACCAACGACAAAATCAACTTCGGAAATGGAACGTATAATCGACATCCACAACTGGATAAACCGTCAAAATCCCAATAACCATGATTTATACTATCAACGATCATGTATATGTTCTGTGCATGTACCTAAGATTTTCTAGGAATTAGATTGCGGAAAAATACGAAGAACAGGGTTGGCAGCCGTGCTTGTCTTAATAGTCGCATTGTTTACATTTGCCGAAATGTCATTTCTACCCACGGACAGAAAGATCACAAGTGCGTATTGATAATTTTTATACGTCGCCGTTGACCCAACACCGCATCAACTAGTTTCCCTGAACATCATAATTTAAGTGTATATAGGGTTGCCTATAATAAAATACCGAATTTAATTAAAATAATCGTAAAATGAGAAATGCACGGTACAACCGTTACTATTCATTTCTAGTGACTACGAGCAGTAAGAAATCGGTGTACAGTTGTCTAAGATAGAAAAAAAAAATTATACTTGCGTGTTTTAGTATTACTTACCACTCGATGATATTATAAAAGTTAATTAATTTTTGATAGAATTAAGAATAACTTTAAAAAAATATCCAATTATAGAAACGTTTTGAGTTGATCC
Organism: Ocypus olens; assembly: GCA_910593695.2. Lineage (NCBI taxonomy): Eukaryota > Metazoa > Arthropoda > Insecta > Coleoptera > Staphylinidae > Ocypus > Ocypus olens. Next base: position 4,924,177 of record OU343061.1, read on the forward strand.
ATCCTTAGAATATATCAGTGATGAGATTGACATATCGAGTATTGTCTTGGTGAAAATTCTATTATTTGTTGAGAGGACTCCGGTCATTTTTAATTTTGACAATCTAATCAACAGAAATTCTCCTTGTAAAATTCTAAAAACCATAAGCTGATGATTAATTTTAGTATTTTTTTATACGTCAAACTTACATTATAATTGTAGACAGTGCCGAAATTAAAACTTGAAAAAAAGTTATTTTTAAATTTGAATAACGGCTACTTGTTGCATCATGCCGATGTTTATACAGCCAGTAATATTAGCTTCCGAGAAGAAAACAGCTGAAGAAATTGATCCTTCATAAGCGCTCACCACACTTTCACTTTTGGATTCTGGTGGTATGTGCTCCTGCAAATAGTGAAAATACTCTAGACCAGTGGCGGCTCTTGGAACATATTGATGGTAGAGCCACTTATACAATATAAACATGTATTTTTGTTGAATGATCTAAGTGTGAGGCGCGATTCTCATGACTCACGTTTCGGGGAAGTACAAAGTGTACCGCAATGCGTTCTCAACGATTATAAATTCTTGCTGTGCTTGAAATTAGAGGTGGTGCCATAGCTCATTGGCTCTATATAACGAGCCGCTCCTACTCTGAACTCAATATCTGCCCATTATATCGATTTACTTTCTCAGAGACGTGAAAGATGGACCGAATATGTAACCCAATGCGTACAATAATATTAACGGCATAATCGAGATGCCGTGGTTTACTGTATTAACGTACAGTTGCTAACATTTACCAACTACACTATGTCATTGATAAGGGTATTTTAGGTGCACTGCTTCAGGGATATCTTTGGGATAAGAATGAATGATTCCGGTATTTATTCGACCCGTTTTTGCGACACCTTTGGCTGGTAACTTTAGATTTGGTTGGGAAGCGCTTTCAATCTTTTTAGGAAGTATCAGTATGGTGCATCCTGGTTGTACACAAATTGAAACTTTTTCACCGATTTTGTTCTGGCGAACCATAGAACAGTGTTGCCCGAACACTTCTTTTGAAAGTGATTTTGCTTTATTGTTTCTGTTGCATTATATCTTTTTTTCTGCAAATGCAAGAGAATAATCATCGAAGGTAATAAACTATCAAAATAAAATCTGCAGGGTGAGGATTATACTCGAAGAGTCGAATGAGTGGTACAGTAGCTTTTCCAATTTGTTTTTGATGCTCTATAGTTGAATTTGGTATGAAAGCCGGGTAAACTTCAAAAATTTAGAAGGTATAAATTTATCAAATTTATACACCACAAATCGAATTGGTTGTATTTTATGGTATTTAATCATGCTCTCGTCATAAGCAATTTCCTGTTCGAATACATAGTTAGCCAGAAAGTTTATTTAACCGTTTTTATTATAAATCTCCTATCTGAATTAATCTATTCAGCCGCATGGAATTGTAAACCGAGGCATTTCCTTGGTCAACTCTCGTGTCCCAGTAACTTTTATTCAAAGGTTTTTTATCATAACCAGATAACCAGAAAGATTAATTTGAAATACTAAGAACTTGCATTATATTTATTATGCGAAATCCTAGCGATTAAAAAATTGACGCACTTGAGATTGAACTTTCGGATTATTGAACAATTAAGATTAAACAATTGCTCAATAATTATAATGATATGGTAACACGCAGTACATTAATCGCCGTGTTTTCAATCGTAAATCTAAAAAAATAAGGTAGAAACGCCAAAGTGGCGGAATCTATTGCCTGAATGCTGTACTGAACCAAATCCGGGTGGCTTTAACACCGACAAGATATGGACATTGCCAGCGGCGATGTTAAAGCCACCCGGATTTGGTTCAGTACAGCATTCAGGCAATAGATTCCGCCACTTTGGCGTTTCTACCTTTAACGGTGTTTGGAATATTTATATTCCAATAGTAATCTCCGTTTTCCCATCAGCAACTAACTACACTGATGAGACCTGAAAGGTCGAAACCGGTCTGTAGGTGTTCTGATGGGGGAACAATATTTAATGTTCACTAAAAGAATCAATTTGAATAATCATTTAAAATTAATAAATAGATAAAGAAAGAAGTAAAAGTTTAAATAACTCTCAACTGTCTTCTACAAGATACAGAGAACGGATTATTAAGGGGGAATTACTTTTTAGAAAATTCGACAATTCTATTTTTTTTGCATTTTATTATGGTCTGGGGTTCTGAGGGTGTGTCTCAAAAATTATAATTTGAAATTCGTAGAACTCCCATGGTTACAGAAGCTTAAGCTGCGGCGGGTTGAGGCGCTGCACTTATACCCTCGACCGTTTGTCTATTGTTTACCCAGTATACCGGCTTGGGGGATTTCCTACTTTATGATCCCCCATTGCAGTCCAATACCCAAGACCCAAAGACGAATGATCAGTATACTGTTGAGTTCTGAACGAAATAGACGTGCAAATTCTAAAAATGGATCGAAAAAGCAAACGAGGTGGTCATGCACGTAAGCCGACACCAAAAAAAAAGACCATTTCCAGGAAATCGTCACACTTTCGAAGCTGATACTGAGTATACTAGTACGTCAGCGAAAAAAATGAAAGATACTGGGGACGACGACTTTTGTATGAACAGAGAACAACAACCTTTTCTCTGTCTTCTCTATCGGTGCACTTATAATGTGTAAGACGTGTGAAGGCGATATAACTTTTAGTGAAGCAAGTCCTCGTGGTTTGGGCTTCAAAATAGCAGTGAAGTGCAACTGTGGTGTGCATTATAACAAACTCATGTCCTCTGATTGATAAGGCTTCCGAAGTAAACCGTCGAATAGTTTTTGCCATGCGACCGCTAGGCATTGATTTCAAAGGAATCGCTTTCTTCTGTGGCATAATGAATCTTTGTCAAGGACTTTGTCGAAATACATATTACGCAAGTCTGGAGAATATCTATAACGCGAGTCAAGGAGTCTACGACACCGTAACGAAAAAAGCAGCCGAGGAAGAGAAGGAAGAAAACGCTAAGAAAGGTAATCGTCCGTCGGAATTGGCAGTATCCAGGGACGGAACGTGGAAGAAAAGAGGCTTCTCTTTGCTGTTTGGCATCACCACACTCATCGGAATATACTCCAATATAGTCATTGACACAGTCGTGAAGTCAAGTTTTTGCAAATCGTGCAATTTATGGAAAACTAAGTCTGATACAGTGGAATATGAAAATTGGAAAAGTAATCACGATGTCGTGTGCACGATAAATCATAGCGGTTCTACTGGTAAGATGGAAGTGGATGCAGTGAAAGAAATGTTCGAGCGACCAGTCGAAAAATTCCAAGTGAAATACAGAAGATATGTAGGAGATGGGGATAGTAAAACCTACAAAGCTCTTGTAGATGATATGGTATATGGCGAAGACTTTATCATTGACAAAACAAGAATGCGCAGGCCATGAGGAAAAACGTATGGGGAAGAGATTACGGATTGCGAAGAAAAAGAATAAGAATATCGGTGAGAAAGGATTTGGAAAATTGACAGATAAAGTCATCAACGAACTCACTACGTATTACAGCTTAGCAATACGCAGAAATGCAGATTCAGTACCAAAGATGAGAAAAGCTATATGGGCCACATTTGACCACAAACTATCGACCGATACTGATCCACACCATGAAGGATGCCCCGAAGACCCCGAGAACTGGTGCACATGTCGTCAAGCAGAAGCTGCAGGAACGTTTGACAGTTTCGCACATGATCCACCGCTGAGAGATGCAGTCTTAGAAGTCATCAAACCCATTTATGAGGACTTGACATCGAACGATTTATTGGAGCGATGTCTCGGAGCCTTCACACAGAACAACAACGAAAGCTGGAACTCGACCATTTGGATGTTTGCCCCGAAACATTTGCACTGTGGCAAACGCACCGTAGACATTGCTAATTATTTAGCCGTCGTCATTTTCAACGAAGGATTCAGGCCAATCCGTTAGGAATCAAAATCGGCCCCAACGCAAAACAATACGTAAAGTGCAGAGACAACGAGCGTATAGAACGGTCCAACAGACGGGCGTCTACCGTATCTAAAGAGACGCGGACCGCCAGAAGAGAAGCGAGTACGGCTCAAAATAATTTTTTCGAAGCTGAGGAAGGTGGTCTCTTTGGCCCCGGTACAGCTGATCAAGGGTAAGTTACTCAAATCAGTTGCTAATTTCAGTCGTATCAGTGCTAAATGTATGGCAAACTTTAAACGCGTTTTTCTCGGAACGACATTTTTCAAGACGGGCGCACATTTTTACTATTGAACCGATTGACTTGCGGTTTGGCCACATATTGAAGAAACCTTCACTTGTGGTTGGAACTAGGATTATGTTGATGGCTTGTATATTTCACTTTCAAACTGATGTTTTGTTTGAAAATTTTTCGGAAAAATTGAACTTTGATTTTTAAACAGCTGCCGTTTCGATAAAAATACGTGTACCTGTTTAGTTCTAGTTCGGGCGATAACTACACTCATATAGATTGAAAAACAAAATTGTTTTTTTTTGTTTCAGACGATTAGCATCGCCGCAACCGGTGCGCCCGATTGGATGAGCGTCTCTCGCTGCGACATACATAACAGCGCATAACTTGTATACATTTCGATTTAATAAAATTTGTATCGTTATTTTAAACATGTCTTAATATGAGTGAAAAATCCCGACACTGTGGGTTTGATAGTTTTCGCAGAATTAATTCCTAAAAATTACTCTCAAAACACGCTTCTGGAGAGTAATTCCCCCTGAAAATGTCTTTCTTTCTTCTCATTTCTCAGACAGGCCAAAGTGTTTCAACGCGTTTCTCTGAACATTTCCGTGCATTTCGTCTTAATCATAATTCCAGTTCATTGTCAAATCATTGTTTAAAGTGTAATCATCAATTCCCGAAAATCTCAAAATTTTGCATAATTGGACTAAAGGTAAACTTAAGGCGGAAGCGCCTTTTGTCACTTATAGTGGACGGGCAACGCTGTTGAATTTAAACGTTATGAAAAATATGTGAGTGTGACTGAGTCATTCAAAAAATAAATGGTAAGTGTAAATTTGTGTACATTTGAATGTTAACAATTAATACAAATACAAATAATCTAGGGAGTCTACGGATATTTGAGAGGATTTCTTCGCGTTTTCTAAGGTAGCGAAATTGGATATAAGACCCTTATCGTTGGTGAATAGCAGGGAATCTTGTAGAGTTAAAGATTAAAGGGTTCAGTTTATAAATACCGAAGCAGTATAAACTATATAAAAGAGGTATGAGCTGGAGCGCGACTTTAATTTGAGCGGTTCTGTTGGAGAGGAAATTTCTGAACAGTTGATCAAAATAATAAGGTGCTTGGGTAAACTATTGTTTTGATTAACAATTGGTATTTTCAAATGCGATAATTTAAATGTTAAATAATTGATTTTCTCGTGCAAATAAACCAATTTATTTGAATGCGAAAATCATTTATTTAACATTCAAATTATTGCATTTGAAAATACCAATTGTTGACCAAAATAATAGGTTACCTAAGCACCTTATTATTTTGAAATTTACACGCTGAGAAAATGATTGAATTAAGTTTTATCAAGGATTACAAATTTTTTTTTTTAATTATAACTGATAATAAGATTGACTGATTCATGTATTTTATCAAACTGATAAGATCCAATACACAATATAATTGCGGTCATAGTACAACCAGTTGCTCAACTAATAGTGCTCAATTGGAATTATTTCTCCAAAAACAATTTTTGATTTAATGTTTTTATGAATAAAATATAATAATTCCCTCATAGTAAAATGAAACTCATATATTTTTATACGTTTTCGTTAATAATAGGTAAGTCAATAGTAAGTTGTAACTTATAAGTATTAATTCTTAATCTTTCAGCTTTCTCCAGATCCCACACTGAACAATCAATAATAACAGGTAAGAAAATAATATTCACTTGCATTTTCATTTGAAATTATATAACTGAAATCTAAGACGTTGATTGGCTGGCACTGAAAATCCAACTTGTCCTTAAAAATACAACTCAAAATTGGGACGTTGACTGGTTAGCGCTAATAATATGTCTGTAACTCCATAAACAAGAGAATCCTATTTCAAACTAGACAGTGACAGTGGTTGTCAAACGGCATCATTACGCAAATTTGTAAATTAACACCACGTACGTCAAAGTTTGTTGTAAAAATTTTTTGATCATTATTTCAATTTTTAAAACAATTACAGGCGATTTTGGATAAAATTTTATATTATACTCATGTGGAAATAGTCCATAAAAAAAATACAAAACTAAACACCACATTCCTATAATAAATAATTATTCTTTCCATAAATCTTTCAAATAGGGACCCTAAAATGGATTCTTCCTTTACAAAAAAAAAGAAAACATTTTCACGATCACAATACTTTCTCGCCCTTCGTAACGAAGAAAATGAATAGGATTATGGTAATCGTGGCTATTGATATTTTTCAAAAACTAGTAAAATGAAAAAAAGAATCTTATCTTTTTATGAATAAATCATTTCTGCATCCACTACAATTAATGGAAATTTCAGGTAACTTTATTAATTTCATAAATATTCTAGAAATTACTTAATTAAATGAGTTTACGGGGAACATTTATTAACGAGAGTTGTCCACATTTTATTGCTTTCGGTATTTGTGAAAAGATTTTTCTAATATTTTTTATGATTAAGAAAATCGGACAACGTCGAGAAATGGTTAAAGTTGACCCCTACTTCTGGTTCTCAAAATTTTAACCAAATATTATTAATTGAGTTTTCAGTTAACAACATTTATGTATTTTCAGATAATATTTCACATTTAGTACGAGGGCTTCGCTTAGCTCCAAAACAAGAGGATAAGCTTACACAAGATATATCTAATCAAACACATCGGGAAGCAAACCACACCATAAATGCAAACTTCAACACTATTGCCAAAGGTAAGCTAAGAAAAAATTTAAAAAAATATGACCGATTCGATCAACAAACAATGTTTTTTTTAAATAGTGATTTGTCTTTGATAATTTACCTAAATAACAATATCACAATTATAGTGACATCGGAAAAATATGATAAAGCACCATCTACAATGAAAGGTTCTGCAGAGCCTGCAATGCCTCTGAGTGAGACCACTCCTGCTGAAACAACACCTGAAGAGATAACGACGGCAACAAGTGAGACCACTGCTGCTGAAACAACAACCGAAGAGATAACGACGCCAACAAGTGAGACCACTGCTGCTGAAACAACACCCGAAGAGATAACGACGGCAACAAGTGAGACCACTGCTGCTGAAACAACAACCGAAGAGATAACGACGCCAACAAGTGAGACCACTGCTCCTGAAACAACACCCGAAGAGATAACGACGGCAACGAGTGAGACCACTGCTGCTAAAACAACAACCGAAGAGATAACGACGGCAACAAGTGAGACCACTGCTGCTGAAACAACACCCGAAGAGATAACGACGGCAACAAGTGAGACCACTGCTGCTGAAACAACAACCGAAGAGATAACGACGCCAACAAGAGAGACCACTGCTGCTGAAACAACACCCGAAGAGATAACGACGCCAACAAGAGAGACCACTGCTGCTGAAACAACACCCGAAGAGATAACGACGGCAACAAGTGAGACCACTGCTGCTGAAACATCACCCGAAGAGATAACGACGCCAACAAGAGAGACCACTGCTCCTGAAACAACACCCGAAGAGATAACGACGGCAACGAGTGAGACCACTGCTGCTAAAACAACAACCGAAGAGATAACGACAGCAACAAGTGAGGTCACTACTGCTAAAACAACGCCCGAAGAGATAACTACGGCAACAAGTGAGACCACTGCTGCTAAAACAACAACCGAAGAGATAACGACGCCAACAAGAGAGACCACTGCTGCTGAAACAACACCCGAAGAGATAACGACGGCAACAAGTGAGACCACTGCTGCTGAAACATCACCCGAAGAGATAACGACGCCAACAAGAGAGACCACTGCTGCTGAAACAACACCCGAAGAGATAACGACGCCAACAAGTGAGACCACTGCTGCTAAAACAACACCCGAAGAGATAACGACGGCAACAAGTGAGACCACTGCTGCTGAAACAACAACCGAAGAGATAACGACGGCAACAAGTGAAACAACAACCGAAGAGATAACGACGCCAACAAGTGAGACCACTGCTGCTAAAACAACACCCGAAGAGATAACGACGGCAACAAGTGAGACCACTGCTGCTGAAACAACACCCGAAGAGATAACGACGCCAACAAGAGAGACCACTGCTGCTAAAACAACACCCGAAGAGATAACGACGCCAACAAGTCAGACCACTGTTACAGTTTGGGATCCAGATAACTCATCTAACGTTGCACAAGTTTCTAATTTACTTATTTTAATATTTTTAATGTATTTATTGTTAAAATAGAAAGACACAAAAGTTCTTTTTTAAGCGTTATTTCATTTTGTATTATTTATTTTAGAAGTATTTAATTCCTTGTTTTCTCATCGGAATAAATGCACTTAAAATCAAAATATATTAATAATAATAATAATAATACTTTTATTAATCCACAGTTATACATAAAAGTATATAGGACAAGTCACAAATACACATGAATATAAGAAATGTAATTAAATTAACAATTCAGTAACGGTATAATAGCACGAAGAAAGCAAACATGATTTCAACGTGGATTTAAAAGTCACTTTACTTGGTATTGTTTTCAGATAATGAGGAAGTCTGTTGAAAAGTTTAACACCATAGATATGAGGTGAATAATAGAATAAGTCTAGTCGACTAGTTTCATTATATAAATCATTACGATTTCGTGTTGCATAATTGTGCACGTCTTTAACACTGTTAAGTTTGTTCTTATTACTATAAATATATAGACATACCTCAAATATGTACAAACAAGGCAGGGTGAGTATTCTTAATTCTCGAAAGATATTTCGAGCCGATTCTCGATTGGATAGTCCAGCAATACAGAGAACTATTCTTTTTTGTGTTATAAATAGTTCTTTTACACTATTCGATGATCCCCATAAACAAATTCCGTATCTCAGTCTTGATTCAATAATAGAATGATATATCATTACCAATTGCTGTTTGTTCAGTGTGTCTCTCAAACATCTAATTTGATAACAACACTTACTTATTAATTTATTTAAATGCTTACATTGACTCTGCCAGTTCAGTTTATCATCAATTTTCAAACCAAGAAAACTAATATCATCGGCATAATTTATGATATTGTCATTTATATTTATATGTATATGTAGATTGTTTGTACATTGCTTGGAGTGAAACCTTGTATACAATGTTTTGTTTCTGTTTAAATATAATTTATTATTATTAAACCAATTGGTTAGTTTTTCCATTACCTCTGTACACTGCATTTCAATGTCTGAACATCCGGATACAACAATAGACGTATCATCTGCATATGTAATGATATTATTTGATATTGCTTTAAATTTCAGTAGTAGTAAACAATGTTTTATTAGGGCTATCGACCTATCGGTCTTTCTGCCCTTTTTAAATTTCATTTAAATAATTTTATTAATTTTATTAATTTTTTTATGTAACTTATTTGTTCAATAAATCCACTTTTATATGCGATAAGAAATTTAGGACTAGTGATGGGATCATTCGAATGACGATAATCGATTAATTCGATTATCAAAATAATCGATTATCTCGAGAACCTATTTTTTAATTCGAATGATCATTTGAATGATCGGTATTCAAGTGATCATTCGAATGATCATTCAAATGACCATTAGAATGATCTATACCCGAATGATTGTTCGATTGGCATTCGAATGATTTATTTGAATAATCGGTACTCGATTACACAATTCAAAAACTAGCTATTGAAATAATCTGAATGACCATTCGAATGTCATTATACCAATTTGTACTCGAATATCGAGTACAAACTCGAAACTTTACTTATTGTTAGCGTATTAATAGGATATCTTTCCCACGAAACATTACGGCGAAATACTCTGATATTGTTTACAATATATTCTATATTATAATTTTATTATGATATATTGCTGAAACCAGAACACAAGTATTTATGAACGATTTTAACGAAATAACCGGAGTTATGTTTTTAGTGTTTAAGATAATTTGAGTAATCATTCCGATATGTTTATACCACTTAAAAATAAAAATACTCGATTTACGATCATTCGAATTATTAGTCGAACTTTTATTCGAATGATCATTTGAATAAATAATCGATTTTCATATCATTCGAATGATCACTCGAATAATCATTCGAATGATCATTCGAATAAAGAATCGATTTTTAGATCATTCGAATAAATAATCGATTTTCAGATAATTTGAATGATCATTCGAATAATCATTTGAATGATCATTCGAATGAATAATCGATTTCCAGATTAATTCGAATAGTAATCATTCGATTATTGAAATCATTCGATTATGCCCATCACTACTTAGGACATTAAGAACCTTTTACTTACCCTTTGCATTCGTATGTCGACTTATATCCGCCACAATATATTTTACCATTGTACTCTCAAATATAAATACGAGTGCAAAGGGTTAATATTGCGTCTGTTATTAAATGTGATAATTTAGTTTTCATGTTTCTTGTGAAATGACGAATTTCTAAATTGGAGGTGGTAAGGTATTAGTGTACTGAGTAATCGAAAAATCTTTGAATATTAACATTGAATAGGTTGCTCAATTCGAGATACCTTAGGCTAGAACGATCTTTACCGTATGCTCTGGTAGGAGCATAGATTTGAGTTTAAGATCAACAATAATTCAACCCAAAATTATACCAACCTATAGAAAAATTTCACCTTGTGACGCTACACTCGTGCTGAGGATCTATTTATTTATTTCTCAAGACAAAAATGTCTTATTACAGAGAAAATTATAATCAATCAGTTACATAGTACTCTTAAATCTAACAAATTAATAATATTCAATTAACCAAAAGTAACGACAAATTACGATCACCTAACTCGGCTTATAAAATAAAAGGAGGGACGTTTTCGTTCGACGATCTACCACGGCTATCTTCAGTGAAGAAGGGAAGGTTCGGATGTGAGAGCGCCACGAATTTTTTTTTCAATAAAATGAGGTCATTCGAACGAAAAGGTCAGCGGGAAAACTCGAAACCTGGATAACAAAACGTAAAGTAAACGATTTAATTCCCCACTGTAACTCTGTAGTAGAGTGGTTCTTATTTTAGAAGTATGTGAAAATCAACGGGACAACCCAGAAACTTGTTCGTATAGATGAAAAACTAATAACCGTAAATTTTGAGCCATATCAAACATTGCGTAACCGAGCCCTAGCCCTCTAAAATTTGAAAAAGTGGGTTTATTCCCTTTTTTTTCATTTTGGTCCACCAAAAATATTAAATATTAAACGGTCCACCGTAATGGCCAAATTATGTATTATGTTGATAGAGGACGTTAATGTGAATCCAAAGCGTGTTTATTTGTTGAAATTGGACTAAAATTGACGAAGTTATTAATGTTTTACGAAACTAAAAGCCAAAGATCTAAAATATTGGCCGGAATATCAAAAACCCTCGACTAAAAGTAAAAATGCAGACCGAAAACTTGAGAACTAAAGTAAAGGAAAATTAATTTGCCATTTTCATCCCCAAAATAATAAGCTCAAAGTAAATTTCTGGCCAGAAACTCGGAAATAATAGGCAGAAAATAAATAATAAAATCACCCAACAAAATCAATCATTCAAGTTAAAAAATCTAAAAAATATGAATAAAATCATAATCAAATTTAGACCGAAGTCGAAAATTCGGGACTAAAAATTAAAAACGCAGATTAAAGAAATTGAACAAAATTTCGGCCAAAATAAGGAAAAATTTATACCGCAAAGTCGAAAATGCAAGTAAAAAATCTAAAATAGAGGCCAAAAAATAAAAAAATCAACAATCATCGCCAAAAAAATCAAAAATTTTGACCAAAACTCGAAAACTCTGGTTTAAAAATAAAAAATGTAAACACAACAATCAATAATTCAGGTTACAAATTGAAACTATAGGACCAAAAATAAAATATTCGAGCCTCAAAATAAAAAATTGAAAATTTAGGCCAAAATAAAGAATATTTCGACTGAATGATCACAAAAGACCAAAAAATTCGTAAATAATCAAAAAAAAAACATTCCAAAGATCTTAAATATGAGCCAAAAAATCAAAAATCCCGGTCTGGAAATAAAAAATGGTAACCAAAAAATTTAAAATTTAAGTAAAAGAAAAACAATTGTTCTTATATATTTTTATATTAATAAAATTAATATAATTTTTCATAATTTTGCGCTCTGTTCAAAAAATTGTACCACATAATTTGATCAAGGTGTGTGTCCCGCTTTTTCAAAATCTTCATGTCGAATGAATTTTGAGGTTTTTGAAGTTTCAAATGGATTTTTATATTTATTTCAAGCCACCAAAATTATACATTTTTTTGCGATTTTGCGCAGTGATTACATGAAATTATGACAAAATCTAGTGATGGTGTATAAGCAGTTTTCCGCATAATAATAATCTCAAATGATTTTTGAGTAATTTCGGAAAATTTTAAGTTTTTGTTTGACAATTGTTGTATATTCTTGAGAGCATTAAAATGATTCAAATTTTTTATAAGTTCGCATGCTGTTCAAGTAAAAAATTGGTTTTGATATTTATCCAGATTTTCCCAAAATCATAATTTCGAATAAATTTTGAGTTATTTTGGAGGGTTTTAAATCGTTCGCAGTTGTTTTTATATTTATTTTAAGCCACCAAAATTATAACAATCTTTTTCCGATTATTCGCACTGACTACAAGAAATTATCACAAAATCTGGTGATGGTGTGTAAGTATTTGTTTACGTAATAATAATCTCTAATGATTTTTAAGTAATTGTAGAAAATTTTGAGTCTACAACAATTGTTTTTGTATTTTTTTGAGAGCCTTAGAATTATTACAATTTTCATACTTTCACGCGCTGTTCGAATAGAAGTATCACAAAATTTAGTTCAGGTGTGTATCCAGATTTTCCCAAAATCGCAATTTCGAATGATTTTTGAGTTATTTTGGAAAGTTTCGAATTGATGGCAATTGTCTTTATATTTATTTAAAGCCACCAAAATTATAACAATTTTTCATGATTTTTTGTGATAACGGATTACATAAAATCTGCTGATTTTTCACATAATAATAATAATTTCGAATGATTTCTAAGTAATTTTGGAAAATTTTAATTGTTTTTATATTTGTTTGAGAGCATTCAAATAATTACAATTTTCAAATAAAAATACACAAAATTTGGTTTTGGTGTGTATCCAGATTATTCCGAAATCATAATTTCGAATGTATTTTGAGTTGTTTTAAAAAGTTTCAAATCGATGGCAATTATTTTTGTATTTATTTGAAACCATTAAAATCACTACAATTTTTCATAGTTTCGCGTGCTATTGAAATAAAATGTATGTAAAATTTGACGTTGGTATGGATTTATCTTTTTAGGAAAATATAATCTCGATTGAATTTTGAGTAATTTTGGAAATAGAACCATAACCACAAGCATTGCTTTTATCAGTGAAGGGATCTCATCTGCTTTAGACAAGTGTAAAATAAGTAACAGAAATGCCGGGCATCTTCTAATTACCGTCGAAATATGACGAAAAGAAAGTATGATATAACTGAAACATTCACAACTCTGTCAATTTTAGTCAGATTTTAACAAATAAATTCGATTTGAATTCGTATTATCATCCTCTGTCGGCACAGTATATCATTTAACCATTAGGGTGAACCGTTTAATATTAGGGTGGCTAAAATGAAAAAAAGGGGGAAAAACGATTTTTTTTCAAATTTTGGACGCCCAGGGCTCGGTTAGGCCATGGTCGATATAGCTCAAAATTTACAGTTATTAGTTTTTTATCTATACGAATAAGTTTCCGGGTTATCCCGTTGATTTTCACATACTTCGAAACTCCCCCATATATGCTATAACCACTCTACTCTGTAGTTTATACGAGTTCAGGTATTAAAAAAAAAACAATTATTATGGATGTAATAATAATAATCAGAAAATAAACGACCTCACAATCGGTTCTGACCACGACGACTCGTGCAGAGAAACCCAAAACTTTCCAAAAAAACTTCCTTCCGCCTTCTCGCATCGATTTCGGACCGAGTGGAAACCACGTGACCCGAACATCAACCAACGACAAAATCAACTTCGGAAATGGAACGTATAATCGACACCCACAACTGAATAAACCGTCAAAATCCCAATAACCATGATTTAAACTATCAACGATCATGTATATGTTCTGTGCATGTACCTAAGATTTTCTAGGAATTAGATTGCGGAAAAATACGAAGAACAGGGTTGGCAGCCGTGCTTGTCTTAATAGTCGCATTGTTTACATTTGCCGAAATGTCATTTCTACCCACGGACAGAAAGATCACAAGTGCGTATTGATAATTTTTATACGTCGCCGTTGACCCAACACCACACCAACTAGTTTCCCTGAAGATCGTAATTTAAGTATATAGGGTTGCCTATAATAAAATACCGAATTTAATTAAAATAATCGTAAAATGAGAAATGCACGGTACAACCGTTACTATTCATTTCTAGTGACTACGAGCAGTAAGAAATCGGTGTACAGTTGTCTTAGATAGGAAAAAAAATATATACTTGCGTGTTTTAGTATTACTTACCACTCGATGATATTATAAAAGTTAATTAATTTTTGATAGAATTAAGAATAAATTTAAAAAAATATCCAATTATAGAAACGTTTTGAGTTGATCCATCCTTAGAATATATCAGTGATGAGATTGACATATCGAGTATTGTCTTGGTGAAAATTCTATTATTTGTTGAGAGGACTCCGGTCATTTTTAATTTTGATAATCTAAGCAACAGAAATTCTCCTTGTAAAATTCTGAAAACCATAAGCTGATGATTAATTTTAGTATTTTTTTTATACGTCAAACTTACATTATAATTGTAGAGAGTGCCGAAATTAAAACTTGAAAAAAAGTTATTTTTAAATTTGAATAACGGCTACTTGTTGCATCATGCCGATGTTTATAGAGCCAGTAACATTAGCTTCCGAGAAGAAAACAGCTGAAGAAATTGATCCTTCATAAGCGCTCACCACACTTTCACTTTTGGATTCTGGTGGTATGTGCTCCTGCAAATAGTGAAAATACTCTAGACCAGTGGCGGCTCGTGGAACATATTGATGGTAGAGACACTTATACAATATAAGCATGTATTTTTGTTGAATGATCTAAGTGTGAGGCGCGATTCTCATGATTCACGTTTCGGGGAAGTACAAAGTGTGCTGCAATCCGTTCTCAACGATTATAAATTCTTGCTGTGCTTGAAATTAGAGGTGGTGCCATAGCTCATTGGCTCTATATAACGAGCCGCCCCTACTCTGAACTTAATATCTGCACATTATATCGATTTACTTTCTCAGAGACGTGAAAGATGGACCGAATATGTAACCCAATGCGTACAATAATATTAACGGCATAATCGCGATGCCGTGGTTGTGCTCAATACAATATATTACTGTATTAACGTACAGTTGCTAACATTTACACTACATCATTGATAAGGGTATTTTAGGTGCACTGCTTCAGGGATATCTTTGGGATAAGAATGAATGATTCCGGTATTTATTCGACCCGTTTTTGCGACACCTTTGGCTGGTAACTTTAGATTTGGTTGGGAAGCGCTTTCAATCTTTTTAGGAAGTATCAGTATGGTGCATCCTGGTTGTACACAAATTGAAACTTTTTCACCGATTTTGTTCTGGCGAACCATAGAACAGTGTTGCCCGAACACTTTTTGGAAAGTGATTTTGCTTTATTGTTTCTGTTGCATTATATATTTTTTTTCTGCAAATGCAAGAGAATAATCATCGAAGGTAATAAATTATCAAAATAAAATCTGCAGGGTGAGGATTATACTCGAAGAGTCGAATGAGTGGTACAGTAGCTTTTCCAATTTGTTTTTGATGCTCTATAGTTGAATTTGGTGTGAAAGCCTTGTAAACTTCAAAAATTTAGAAGGTATAAATTTATCAAATTTATACACCACAAATCGAATTGGTTGTATTTTATGGTATTTAATCATGCTCTCATCATAAGCAATTTCCTGTTCGGATACATAGTTAGCCAGAAAGTTTATTTAACCGTTTTTATTATAAATCTCCTATCTGAATTAATCTATCCAGCCGCATGGAATTGTAAACCGAGGCATTTCCTTGGTCAACTCTCGTGTCCCAGTAACTTTTATTCAAAGGTTTTTTATCATAACCAGATAACCAGAAATATTAATTTGAGACACTAAGAACTTGCATTATATTTATTATCCGAAATCCTAGCGATTAAAAAATTGACGCACTTGAGATTGAACTTTCGGATTATTGAACAATTAAGATTAAACAATTGCTCAATAATTATAATGATATGGTAACACGCAGTACATTAGTCGCCGTGTTTTCAATCTTAAATCTAAAAAAATAAGGTAGAAACGCCAAAGTGGCGGAATCTATTACCTGAATGCTGTACTGAACCAAATCCGGGTGGCTTTAAGACCGACAAGATATGAACATTGCCAGCGGCGGTGTTAAAGCCACCCGGATTTGGTTCAGTCCAGCATTCAGGCAATAGATTCCGCCACTTTGGCGTTTCCACCTTTAACGGTGTTTGGAATACTTATATTCCAATAGTAATCTCCGTTTTCCCATCAGCAACTAACTACACTGATGAGACCTGAAAGGTCGAAACCGGTCTGTAGGTGTTCTGATGGGGGAACAATATTTAATGTTCACTAAAAGAATCAATTTGAATAATCATTTAAAATTAATAAATAGATAAAGAAAGAAGTAAAAGTTTAAATAACTCTCAACCGTGGAGTGTTTGAAGAGGTTACAGATGATACTTATGTACTCTTCTACAAGATACAGAGAACGGATTATTAAGCGGAATTACTCTTTAAAAAATTCGACAATTCCATTTTTTTTGCATTTTATTATGGTCTGGGGTTCTGAGGGTGTGTCTCAAAAATTATAATTTGACATTCGTAAAACCCCCATGGTTACAGAAGCTTAAGCTGCGGCGGGTTGAGGCGCTGCACTTATACCCTCGACCGTTTGTCTATTGTTTACCCGGTATACCGGCTTGGGGGATTTCCTCCTTTATGATCCCCCATTGCAGTCCAATACCCAAGACCCAAAGACGAATGATCAGTATACTGTTGAGTTCTGAACGAAATAGACGTGCGTATTCTAAAAATGAATAGAAAAAGCAAACGAGGTGGTCATGCACGTAAGCCGACACCAAAAAAAAAGACCATTTCCAGGAAATCGTCACACTTTCGAAGCTGATACTGAGTATACTAGTACGTCAGCGAAAAAAATGAAAGATACTGGGGACGACGACTTTTGTATGAACAGAGAACAACAACCTTTTCTCTGTCTTCTCTATCGGTGCACTTATAATGTGTAAGACGTGTGAAGGCGATATAACTTTTAGTGAAGCAAGTCCTCGTGGTTTGGGCTTCAAAATAGAAGTGAAGTGCAACTGTGGTGTGCATTATATCAACTCATGTCCTCTGATTGATAAGGCTTCCGAAGTAAACCGTCGAATAGTTTTTGCCATGCGACCGCTAGGCATTGATTTCAAAGGAATCGCTTTCTTCTGTGGCATAATGAATCTTTGTCAAGGACTTTGTCGAAATACATATTACGCAAGTCTGGAGAATATCAATAACGCGAGTCAAGAAGTCTACGACGCCATAACGAAAAAAGCAGCCGGGGAAGAGAAGGAAGAAAACGCTAAGAAAGGTAATCCTCCGTCGGAATTGGCAATGTCCGGGGACGGAACTTGGAAGAAAAGAGGCTTCTCTTCGCTGTTTGGCATCAGCACACTCATCGGAATATACTCCAATAAAGTAATTGACACAGTCGTGAAGTCAAGTTTTTGCAAATCGTGCAATTTATGGAAAACTAAGTCTGATACAGTGGAATATGAAAATTGGAAAAGGAATCACGATGTCGTGTGCACGATAAATCATAGCGGTTCTACTGGTAAGATGGAAGTGGATGCAGTGAAAGAAATGTTCGAGCGACCAGTCGAAAAATTCCAAGTGAAATATAGAAGATATGTAGGAGATGGGGATAGTAAAACCTACAAAGCTCTTGTAGATGATATGGTATATGACGAAGACTTAATCATTGACAAAACAAGAATGAGTAGGCCATGTGGAAAAACGTATGGGGAAGAGATTACGTATTGCGAAAAAAAAGGACAAGAACATCGGTGGGAAAGGATCTGGAAAATTGACAGATAAAGTCATCAACGAACTCACTACGTATTACAGCTTAGCAATACAATAGAAATGCAGATTCAGTACCAAAGATAAGAAAAGCTATATGGGCCACATTTGACCACAAACTATCGACCGATATTGATCCACACCATGAAGGATGCCCCGAAATCCCCGAGAGCTGGTGCACATGTCGTCGAGCAGAAGCTGCAGGAACGTTTGACAGTTTCGCACATGATCCACCGCTGAGAGATGCAGTTTCAGAAGTCATCAAACCCATTTATGAGGACTTGACATCGAACGATTTATTGGAGCGATGTCTCGGAGCCTTCACACAGAACAACAACGAAAGCTGGAACTCGACCATTTGGATGTTTGCCCCGAAACATTTGCACTGTGGCAAACGCACCGTAGACATTGCTAATTATTTAGCCGTCGTCATTTTCAACGAAGGATTCAGGCCAATCCGTTAGGAATCAAAATCGGCCCCAACGCAAAACAATACGTAAAGTGCAGAGACAACGAGCGTATAGAACGGTCCAACAGACGGGCGTCTACCGTATCTAAAGAGACGCGGACCGCCAGAAGAGAAGCGAGTGCGGCTCAAAATTATTTTTTCGAAGCTGAGGAAGGTGGTCTCATTGGCCCCGGTACAGCTGATTAAGGGTAAGTTACCCAAATCAGTTGTTGTCTACCGTAATTTCAGTCGTATCAGTGATAAATGTATGGCAAACTTTAAACGCGTTTTTCTCGGAACGACATTTTTCAAGACGGGCGCACATTTTTACTATTGAACCGATTGACTTGCGGTTTGGCCACATATTGAAGGAACCTTCACTTGTGGTTGGAACTAGGATTATGTTGATGGCTTGTATATTTCACTTTCAAACTGATGTTTTGTTTGAAAATTTTTCGGAAAAATTGAACTTTGATTTTTAAACAGCTGCCGTTTCGATAAAAATACGTGTACCTGTTTAGTTCTAGTTCGGACGATAACTACACTCATATAGATTGAAAAACAAAATTGTTTTTTTTTTTGTTTCAGACGATTAGCATCGCCGCAACCGGTGCGCCCGATTGGATGAGCGTCTCTCGCTGCGACATACATAACAGCGCATAACTTGTATACATTTCGATTTAATAAAATTTGTATCGTTATTTTAAACATGTCTTAATATGAGTGAAAAATCCCGACACTGTAGGTTTGATAGTTTTCGCAGAATTACTTCCTAAAAATTACTCTCAAAACACGCTTCTGGAGAGTAATTCCCCCTGAAAATGTCTTTCTTTCTGCTCATTTCTCAGACAGGCCAAAGTGTTTCAACGCGTTTCTCTGAACATTTCCGTGCATTTCGTCTTAATCATAATTCCAGTTCATTATCAAATCATTGTTTAAAGTGTAATCATCAATTCCCGAAAATCTCAAAATTTTGCATAATTGGACTGAAGGTAAACTTAAGGCGGACGCGCCTCTTGTCACTTATAGTGAACGGGCAATGCTGTTCAATTTAAACGTTATGAAAAATATGCGAGTGTGACTGAGTCATTCAAAAAATAAATGGTAAGTGTAAATTTGTGTACATTTGAATGTTAACAATTAATACAAATACAAATAATCTAGGGAGTCTACGGATATTTGGGAGGATTTCTTCGCGTTTTCTGAGATAGCGAAATTGGATATAAAACCCTTATCGTCAGTGAATAGCAGGGAATCTTGTAAAGAGTTAAAGATTACAGGGTTCAGTTTATAAATACCGAATCAGTATAAACTATATAAAAGAGGTGATATGGAAGAACCTTGCGGGACCCCTTTTTTAAAAGGGTATGAGATGGAGCGCGGTTCTGTTGGAGAGGAAATTGCTGAACTGTTGATCAAAATAATAAGGTGCTTGGGTAACCCATTGTTTTGATTGACAATTGGTATTTTCAAATTCGATAATTTAAATGTTAAATAATTGATTTTCTCGTGCAAATAAACCAATTTATTTGAATGCGAAAATCAATTATTTAACATTCAAATTATCGCATTTGAAAATACCAATTGTTAATCAAAACAATAGGTTACCTAAGCACCTTATTAAATTGAAATTTATACGCTGAGAAAATGATTAAATTAAGTTTTATCAAGGATTACAAAAAAAATATCATTTTTAATTCTAACTGATAATAAAGATTGACTGATTCATGTATTTTATCAAACTGATAAGATCCAATACACAATATAATTGCGGCCATAGTATAACCTGTTGCTCAACTAATAGTGCTTGATTGGAATTATTTCTCTAAAACAATTTTCGATTTAATGTTTTTATGGATAAAATTTAATAATTCCCTCATGATAAAATGAAACTCATACATGTTTATACGTTTTCGTTAATAATAGGTAAGTTAATAGTAAGTCATAACTTATAAGTATTCATACTTAATCTTTCAGCTTCCTCCGGATCCCATGCTGAAAAATCAATAATAACAGGTAGGAAAATAATATTCACTTGCATTTTCATTTGAAATTATATAACTCAAATCTGAGACGTTAATTGGCTGGCACTGAAAATCCAACTTGTCCTTAAAAATAACAACAACTCAAAATTGGGACGCTGACTGGTTAGCGCTAATAATATAAGTCTGTAACTCCAAAAACAAGAGAATCCAATTACAAACTAGACAGTGACAGTGGTTGTCAAACGGCACATTCATTACGCGAATTTGTAAATTTCCGTCACGATTATACAAAATGCAGCGTTTTTTGGAACTGCCTGCGCTACTGTTATAAAATAAGTGAAAAATAACGTTCCGAAGATATAAACCAAAACATACTTTATATGTAATAAGTTATATTCTCCAACTGAACTTAACGCGTTGGGAGATTACAACCACTGTAATTTTATTTTTAAATACGATCGATTATAACTCATGATTTCATTGAAAAATATTGCAATTGTATAATTTCCACACTTGTAATATTATAACTGAAAATACAACTCACGAGTCACATGAAACATTTTCGCCTAATTTGATTGCGTGAAATGGCAAAATAGAAACATATAAGAGGCTATCAAATCGATGATGTAAAAATATGAATATTTGTTTGTTTTAATATTTGTTTAAACGTTTTTTTATATTTTGCATATTAAAAAATAAAACAAAAAACGGTTAAGGTAAACATCCAGTTCCGAAATTTTACCAAAATTTTTCAATTCTTTAGATTGTGAAATAAGATTTATGTTTAGAGTTTCATGTTAATTACTGCATTCGTTTTTGAGATACAGGACTGAGAGACATACCTACATACAACTTGACGCATAAACATACTCATAATATTATTTATCCAAAATCGGGTGTAATAATAATAATCGAATTACTGTGGTCATTTTAGGGATGTAATGTTGTTCATTCCCACTGAGTGAGAAAGAAACTTATCTCTTTATGAATTAATGATTTCTGCATCCACTACAATTATTATTAATGTAAATTTCATGTAACTTTATTAATTTCATAAATATTCTAAAAATTACATTTTTTTTTTTTATAAAAAAGGAAGGATGTTTTGATGGAAACGCGGGTTAAGGAGAGTGAATGATATTGGGGAAATTAACGTAAGCTACTTGGCTATTCTGCCACGACCGATTTTTACTATTTGTTAAATTTCATATTTATAATGAAATAGGACAAACACTAACATCCATGGATCCGAATGGCAAATTTTCGTAAATAAAATTTAACCGCCCGGCGTGGGGCTCGAACCCACAGCGCTTCGCACCGAAAGCAGGTGCTAATCCACTTCGCCACGGAGCGCCCTTACAAATTACATTTTAATTTTTTAATTTTTTTCCAAAAATCATAAAGTTTGCGGGGAACATTTATTAATGAGTGATGTCCACATTTTATTGCTTTCAGTATATGTGAAAAGATTTTTCTAATATTTTTTATGATTAAGAAAATCGGACAACGACGAGAAATGGTTGACCCCTAACAACATTTATGTATTTTCAGACAATATTTCACATTTAGTACGAGGGCTTCGCTTAGCTCCAAAACAAGAGGATAAGCTTACACAAGATATATCTAATCAAACACATCGGGAAGCAAACCACACCATAAATGCAAACTTCAACACTATTGCCAAAGGTAAGCTAAGAAAAAATTTAAAAAAATATGACCGATTCGATCAACAAACAATGTTTTTTTTTTAAATAGTGATTTGTCTTTGATAATTTACCTAAATAACAATATCACAATTATAGTGACATCGGAAAAATATGATGAAGCATCACCTACAATGAAGAGTTCTGCAGAGCCTACAACGCCTCTGAGTGAGACCACTCCTGGTGAAACAACACCTGAAGAGATAACGACAGCAACAAGTGAGACCACTACTGCTGAAACAACAACCGAAGAGATAACGACGCCAACAAGTGAGACCACTACTGCTAAAACAACAACAGAAGAGATAACGATGCCAACAAGTGAGACCACTACTGCTAAAACAACAACAGAAGAGATAACGACGCCAACAAGTGAGACCACTACTGCTAAAACAACAACAGAAGAGATAACGATGCCAACAAGTGAGACCACTACTGCTAAAACAACAACAGAAGAGATAACGACGCCAACAAGTGAGACCACTACTGCTAAAACAACAACAGAAGAGATAACGATGCCAACAAGTGAGACCACTACTGCTAAAACAACAACAGAAGAGATAACGATGCCAACAAGTGAGACCACTACTGTTAAAACAACAACAGAAGAGATAACGACGCCAACAAGTGAGACCACTACTGCTAAAACAACAACAGAAGAGATAACGACGCCAACAAGTGAGACCACTACTGCTAAAACAACAACAGAAGAGATAACGATGCCAACAAGTGAGACCACTACTGCTAAAACAACAACAGAAGAGATAACGACGCCAACAAGTGAGACCACTACTGCTAAAACAACAACAGAAGAGATAACGATGCCAACAAGTGAGACCACTACTGCTAAAACAACAACAGAAGAGATAACGACGCCAACAAGTGAGACCACTACTGCTAAAACAACAACAGAAGAGATAACGACGCCAACAAGTGAGACCACTACTGCTAAAACAACAACAGAAGAGATAACGACGCCAACAAGTGAGACCACTACTGCTAAAACAACAACAGAAGAGATAACGATGCCAACAAGTGAGACCACTACTGCTAAAACAACAACAGAAGAGATAACGATGCCAACAAGTGAGACCACTACTGCTAAAACAACAACAGAAGAGATAACGATGCCAACAAGTGAGACCACTACTGCTAAAACAACAACAGAAGAGATAACGACGCCAACAAGTGAGACCACTACTGCTAAAACAACAACAGAAGAGATAACGATGCCAACAAGTGAGACCACTACTGCTAAAACAACAACAGAAGAGATAACGATGCCAACAAGTGAGACCACTACTGCTAAAACAACAACAGAAGAGATAACGATGCCAACAAGTGAGACCAGTACTGCTAAAACAACAACAGAAGAGATAACGATGCCAACAAGTGAGACCACTACTGCTAAAACAACAACAGAAGAGATAACGATGCCAACAAGTGAGACCACTACTGCTAAAACAACAACAGAAGAGATAACGACGCCAACAAGTGAGACCACTACTGCTAAAACAACAACAGAAGAGATAACGATGCCAACAAGTGAGACCACTACTGCTAAAACAACAACAGAAGAGATAACGATGCCAACAAGTGAGACCACTACTGCTAAAACAACAACAGAAGAGATAACGATGCCAACAAGTGAGACCACTACTGCTAAAACAACAACAGAAGAGATAACGACGCCAACAAGTGAGACCACTACTGCTAAAACAACAACAGAAGAGATAACGATGCCAACAAGTGAGACCACTACTGCTAAAACAACAACAGAAGAGATAACGATGCCAACAAGTGAGACCACTACTGCTAAAACAACAACAGAAGAGATAACGATGCCAACAAGTGAGACCACTACTGCTAAAACAACAACAGAAGAGATAACGATGCCAACAAGTGAGACCACTACTGCTAAAACAACAACAGAAGAGATAACGACGCCAACAAGTGAGACCACTACTGCTAAAACAACAACAGAAGAGATAACGATGCCAACAAGTGAGACCACTACTGCTAAAACAACAACAGAAGAGATAACGACGCCAACAAGTGAGACCACTACTGCTAAAACAACAACAGAAGAGATAACGATGCCAACAAGTGAGACCACTACTGCTAAAACAACAACAGAAGAGATAACGATGCCAACAAGTGAGACCACTACTGCTAAAACAACAACAGAAGAGATAACGATGCCAACAAGTGAGACCACTACTGCTAAAACAACAACAGAAGAGATAACGATGCCAACAAGTGAGACCACTACTGCTAAAACAACAACAGAAGAGATAACGATGCCAACAAGTGAGACCACTACTGCTAAAACAACAACAGAAGAGATAACGATGCCAACAAGTGAGATCACTACTGCTAAAACAACAACAGAAGAGATAACGATGCCAACAAGTGAGACCACTACTGCTAAAACAACAACAGAAGAGATAACGACGCCAACAAGTGAGACCACTACTGCTAAAACAACAACAGAAGAGATAACGATGCCAACAAGTGAGACCACTACTGCTAAAACAACAACAGAAGAGATAACGATGCCAACAAGTGAGACCACTACTGCTAAAACAACAACAGAAGAGATAACGATGCCAACAAGTGAGACCACTACTGCTAAAACAACAACAGAAGAGATAACGACGCCAACAAGTGAGACCACTACTGCTAAAACAACAACAGAAGAGATAACGATGCCAACAAGTGAGACCACTACTGCTAAAACAACAACAGAAGAGATAACGATGCAAACAAGTGAGACCACTACTGCTAAAACAACAACAGAAGAGATAACGATGCCAACAAGTGAGACCACTACTGCTAAAACAACAACAGAAGAGATAACGACGCCAACAAGTGAGACCACTACTGCTAAAACAACAACAGAAGAGATAACGATGCCAACAAGTGAGACCACTACTGCTAAAACAACAACAGAAGAGATAACGATGCCAACAAGTGAGACCACTACTGCTAAAACAACAACAGAAGAGATAACGACGCCAACAAGTGAGACCACTACTGCTAAAACAACAACAGAAGAGATAACGATGCCAACAAGTGAGACCACTACTGCTAAAACAACAACAGAAGAGATAACGATGCCAACAAGTGAGACCACTACTGCTAAAACAACAACAGAAGAGATAACGATGCCAACAAGTGAGATCACTACTGCTAAAACAACAACAGAAGAGATAACGATGCCAACAAGTGAGACCACTACTGCTAAAACAACAACAGAAGAGATAACGATGCCAACAAGTGAGACCACTACTGCTAAAACAACAACAGAAGAGATAACGATGCCAACAAGTGAGACCACTACTGCTAAAACAACAACAGAAGAGATAACGACGCCAACAAGTGAGACCACTACTGCTAAAACAACAACAGAAGAGATAACGATGCCAACAAGTGAGACCACTACTGCTAAAACAACAACAGAAGAGATAACGATGCCAACAAGTGAGACCACTACTGCTAAAACAACAACAGAAGAGATAACGATGCCAACAAGTGAGACCACTAATGCTAAAACAACAACAGAAGAGATAACGATGCCAACAAGTGAGACCACTACTGCTAAAACAACAACAGAAGAGATAACGACGCCAACAAGTGAGACCACTACTGCTAAAACAACAACAGAAGAGATAACGATGCCAACAAGTGAGACCACTACTGCTAAAACAACAACAGAAGAGATAACGACGCCAACAAGTGAGACCACTACTGCTAAAACAACAACAGAAGAGATAACGATGCCAACAAGTGAGACCACTACTGCTAAAACAACAACAGAAGAGATAACGATGCCAACAAGTGAGACCACTACTGCTAAAACAACAACAGAAGAGATAACGATGCCAACAAGTGAGACCACTACTGCTAAAACAACAACAGAAGAGATAACGACGCCAACAAGTGAGACCACTACTGCTAAAACAACAACAGAAGAGATAACGATGCCAACAAGTGAGACCACTACTGCTAAAACAACAACAGAAGAGATAACGACGCCAACAAGTGAGACCACTACTGCTAAAACAACAACAGAAGAGATAACGACGCCAACAAGTGAGACCACTACTGCTAAAACAACAACAGAAGAGATAACGATGCCAACAAGTGAGACCACTACTGCTAAAACAACAACAGAAGAGATAGCGACGCCAACAAGTGAGACCACTACTGCTAAAACAACAACAGAAGAGATAACGATGCCAACAAGTGAGACCACTACTGCTAAAACAACAACAGAAGAGATAGCGACGCCAACAAGTGAGACCACTACTGCTAAAACAACAACAGAAGAGATAACGATGCCAACAAGTGAGACCACTACTGCTAAAACAACAACAGAAGAGATAACGACGCCAACAAGTGAGACCACTACTGCTAAAACAACAACAGAAGAGATAACGATGCCAACAAGTGAGACCACTACTGCTAAAACAACAACAGAAGAGATAACGACGCCAACAAGTGAGACCACTACTGCTAAAACAACAACACAAGAGATAACGACGCCAACAAGTGAGACCACTACTGCTAAAACAACAACAGAAGAGATAACGATGCCAACAAGTGAGACCACTACTGCTAAAACAACAACAGAAGAGATAACGATGCCAACAAGTGAGACCACTACTGCTAAAACAACAACAGAAGAGATAACGATGCCAACAAGTGAGACCACTACTGCTAAAACAACAACAGAAGAGATAACGATGCCAACAAGTGAGACCACTACTGCTAAAACAACAACAGAAGAGATAACGATGCCAACAAGTGAGACCACTACTGCTAAAACAACAACAGAAGAGATAACGATGCCAACAAGTGAGACCACTACTGCTAAAACAACAACAGAAGAGATAACGACGCCAACAAGTGAGACCACTACTGCTAAAACAACAACAGAAGAGATAACGACGCCAACAAGTGAGACCACTACTGCTAAAACAACAACAGAAGAGATAACGATGCCAACAAGTGAGACCACTACTGCTAAAACAACAACAGAAGAGATAACGATGCCAACAAGTGAGACCACTACTGCTAAAACAACAACAGAAGAGATAACGATGCCAACAAGTGAGACCACTACTGCTAAAACAACAACAGAAGAGATAACGACGCCAACAAGTGAGACCACTACTGCTAAAACAACAACAGAAGAGATAACGATGCCAACAAGTGAGACCACTACTGCTAAAACAACAACCGAAGAGATAACGACGCCAACAAGTGAGACCACTACTGCTAAAACAACAACAGAAGAGATAACGATGCCAACAAGTGAGACCACTACTGCTAAAACAACAACAGAAGAGATAACGACGCCAACAAGTGAGACCACTACTGCTAAAACAACAACAGAAGAGATAACGACGCCAACAAGTGAGACCACTACTGCTAAAACAACAACAGAAGAGATAACGATGCCAACAAGTGAGACCACTACTGCTAAAACAACAACAGAAGAGATAACGACGCCAACAAGTGAGACCACTACTGCTAAAACAACAACAGAAGAGATAACGATGCCAACAAGTGAGACCACTACTGCTAAAACAACAACAGAAGAGATAACGACGCCAACAAGTGAGACCACTACTGCTAAAACAACAACAGAAGAGATAACGATGCCAACAAGTGAGACCACTACTGCTAAAACAACAACAGAAGAGATAACGACGCCAACAAGTGAGACCACTACTGCTAAAACAACAACAGAAGAGATAACGACGCCAACAAGTGAGACCACTACTGCTAAAACAACAACAGAAGAGATAACGATGCCAACAAGTGAGACCACTACTGCTAAAACAACAACAGAAGAGATAGCGACGCCAACAAGTGAGACCACTACTGCTAAAACAACAACAGAAGAGATAACGATGCCAACAAGTGAGACCACTACTGCTAAAACAACAACAGAAGAGATAACGACGCCAACAAGTGAGACCACTACTGCTAAAACAACAACAGAAGAGATAACGATGCCAACAAGTGAGACCACTACTGCTAAAACAACAACAGAAGAGATAACGATGCCAACAAGTGAGACCACTACTGCTAAAACAACAACAGAAGAGATAACGACGCCAACAAGTGAGACCACTACTGCTAAAACAACAACAGAAGAGATAACGACGCCAACAAGTGAGACCACTACTGCTAAAACAACAACAGAAGAGATAACGATGCCAACAAGTGAGACCACTACTGCTAAAACAACAACAGAAGAGATAACGACGCCAACAAGTGAGACCACTACTGCTAAAACAACAACAGAAGAGATAACGACGCCAACAAGTGAGACCACTACTGCTAAAACAACAACAGAAGAGATAACGACGCCAACAAGTGAGACCACTACTGCTAAAACAACAACAGAAGAGATAACGACGCCAACAAGTGAGACCACTACTGCTAAAACAACAACAGAAGAGATAACGACGCCAACAAGTGAGACCACTACTGCTAAAACAACAACAGAAGAGATAACGATGCCAACAAGTGAGACCAGTACTGCTAAAACAACAACAGAAGAGATAACGATGCCAACAAGTGAGACCACTACTGCTAAAACAACAACAGAAGAGATAACGATGCCAACAAGTGAGACCACTACTGCTAAAACAACAACAGAAGAGATAACGACGCCAACAAGTGAGACCACTACTGCTAAAACAACAACAGAAGAGATAACGACGCCAACAAGTGAGACCACTACTGCTAAAACAACAACAGAAGAGATAACGACGCCAACAAGTGAGACCACTACTGCTAAAACAACAACAGAAGAGATAACGACGCCAACAAGTGAGACCACTACTGCTAAAACAGCAACAGAAGAGATAACGACGCCAACAAGTGAGACCACTACTGCTAAAACAACAACAGAAGAGATAACGACGCCAACAAGTGAGACCACTACTGCTAAAACAACAACAGAAGAGATAACGACGCCAACAAGTGAGACCACTACTGCTAAAACAACAACAGAAGAGATAACGACGCCAACAAGTGAGACCACTACTGCTAAAACAACAACAGAAGAGATAACGATGCCAACAAGTGAGACCACTACTGCTAAAACAACAACAGAAGAGATAACGACGCCAACAAGTGAGACCACTACTGCTAAAACAACAACAGAAGAGATAACGACGCCAACAAGTGAGACCACTACTGCTAAAACAACAACAGAAGAGATAACGACGCCAACAAGTGAGACCACTACTGCTAAAACAGCAACAGAAGAGATAACGACGCCAACAAGTGAGACCACTACTGCTAAAACAACAACAGAAGAGATAACGACGCCAACAAGTGAGACCACTACTGCTAAAACAACAACAGAAGAGATAACGACGCCAACAAGTGAGACCACTACTGCTAAAACAACAACAGAAGAGATAACGACGCCAACAAGTGAGACCACTACTGCTAAAACAACAACAGAAGAGATAACGACGCCAACAAGTGAGACCACTACTGCTAAAACAACAACAGAAGAGATAACGATGCCAACAAGTGAGACCACTACTGCTAAAACAACAACAGAAGAGATAACGACGCCAACAAGTGAGACCACTACTGCTAAAACAACAACAGAAGAGATAACGACGCCAACAAGTGAGACCACTACTGCTAAAACAACAACAGAAGAGATAACGACGCCAACAAGTGAGACCACTACTGCTAAAACAACAACAGAAGAGATAACGACGCCAACAAGTGAGACCACTACTGCTAAAACAACAACAGAAGAGATAACGATGCCAACAAGTGAGACCACTACTGCTAAAACAACAACAGAAGAGATAACGACGCCAACAAGTGAGACCACTACTGCTAAAACAACAACAGAAGAGATAACGACGCCAACAAGTGAGACCACTACTGCTAAAACAACAACAGAAGAGATAACGACGCCAACAAGTGAGACCACTACTGCTAAAACAACAACAGAAGAGATAACGACGCCAACAAGTGAGACCACTACTGCTAAAACAGCAACAGAAGAGATAACGACGCCAACAAGTGAGACCACTACTGCTAAAACAACAACAGAAGAGATAACGACGCCAACAAGTGAGACCACTACTGCTAAAACAGCAACAGAGGAGATAACGACGCCAACAAGTGAGACCACTACTGCTAAAACAACAACAGAAGAGATAACGACGCCAACAAGTGAGACCACTACTGCTAAAACAGCAACAGAAGAGATAACGACGCCAACAAGTGAGACCACTACTGCTAAAGCAACAACTGAAGAGATAACGACGCCAACAATTGAGACCACTACTGCTAAAACAACAACAGAAGAGATAACGACGCCAACAAGTGAGACCACTACTGCTAAAACAACAACCGAAGAGATAACGACGCCAACAAGTGAGACCACTACTGCTAAAACAACAACAGAAGAGATAACGGCGCCAACAATTGAGACCACTACTGCTAAAGCAACAACTGAAGAGATAACGACGCCAACAATTGAGACCACTACTGCTAAAACAACAACAGAAGAGATAACGACGCCAACAATTGAGACCACTACTGCTAAAGCAACAACTGAAGAGATAACGACGCCAACAATTAAGACCACTACTGCTAAAACAACAACAGAAGAGATAACGACGCCAACAATTGAGACCACTACTGCTAAAACAACAACAGAAGAGATAACGACGCCAACAAGTGAGACCACTACTGCTAAAACAACAACAGAAGAGATAACGACGCCAACAATTGAGACCACTACTGCTAAAGCAACAACTGAAGAGATAACGACGCCAACAATTGAGACCACTACTGCTAAAACAACAACAGAAGAGATAACGACGCCAACAATTGAGACCACTACTGCTAAAACAACAACAGAAGAGATAACGACGCCAACAATTGAGACCACTACTGCTAAAGCAACAACTGAAGAGATAACGACGCCAACAATTGAGACCACTACTGCTAAAACAACAACAGAAGAGATAACGACGCCAACAAGTGAGACCACTACTGCTAAAACAACAACAGAAGAGATAACGACGCCAACAAGTGAGACCACTACTGCTAAAACAACAACAGAAGAGATAACGACGCCAACAATTGAGACCACTACTGCTAAAACAACAACCGAAGAGATAACGACGCCAACAAGTGAGACCACTACTGCTAAAACAACAACAGAAGAGATAACGACGCCAACAAGTGAGACCACTACTGCTAAAACAACAACAGAAGAGATAATGACGCCAACAATTGAGACCACTACTGCTAAAACAACAACAGAAGAGATAACGACGCCAACAATTGAGACCACTACTGCTAAAGCAACAACAGAAGAGATAACGACGCCAACAATTGAGACCACTACTGCTAAAGCAACAACTGAAGAGATAACGACGCCAACAATTGAGACCACGACTGCTAAAACAACAACAGAAGAGATAACGACGCCAACAAGTGAGACCACTACTGCTAAAACAACAACAGAAGAGATAACGACGCCAACAAGTGAGACCACTACTGCTAAAACAACAACAGAAGAGATAACGACGCCAACAATTGAGACCACTACTGCTAAAGCAACAACTGAAGAGATAACGACGCCAACAATTGAGACCACGACTGCTAAAACAACAACAGAAGAGATAACGACGCCAACAAGTGAGACCACTACTGCTAAAACAACAACAGAAGAGATAACGACGCCAACAATTGAGACCACTACTGCTAAAGCAACAACTGAAGAGATAACGACGCCAACAATTGAGACCACGACTGCTAAAACAACAACAGAAGAGATAACGACGCCAACAAGTGAGACCACTACTGCTAAAACAACAACAGAAGAGATAACGACGCCAACAAGTGAGACCACTACTGCTAAAACAACAACCGAAGAGATAACGACGCCAACAAGTGAGACCACTACTGCTAAAACAACAACCGAAGAGATAACGACGCCAACAAGTGAGACCACTACTGCTAAAACAACAACAGAAGAGATAACGACGCCAACAAGGGAGACCACTACTGCTAAAACAACAACAGAAGAGATAATGACGCCAACAATTGAGACCACTACTGCTAAAACAACAACAGAAGAGATAACGACGCCAACAATTGAGACCACTACTGCTAAAGCAACAACAGAAGAGATAACGACGCCAACAAGTGAGACCACTACTGCTAAAACAACAACAGAAGAGATAACGACGCCAACAAGTGAGACCACTACTGCTAAAACAACAACAGAAGAGATAATGACGCCAACAATTGAGACCACTACTGCTAAAGCAACAACTGAAGAGATAACGACGCCAACAAGTGAGACCACTACTGCTAAAACAACAACCGAAGAGATAACGACGCCAACAAGTGAGACCACTACTGCTAAAACAACAACAGAAGAGATAACGACGCCAACAAGTGAGACCACTACTGCTAAAACAATAACAGAAGAGATAACGACGCCAACAAGGGAGACCACTACTGCTAAAACAACAACAGAAGAGATAATGACGCCAACAATTGAGACCACTACTGCTAAAACAACAACAGAAGAGATAACGACGCCAACAATTGAGACCACTACTGCTAAAGCAACAACAGAAGAGATAACGACGCCAACAAGTGAGACCACTACTGCTAAAACAACAACAGAAGAGATAACGACGCCAACAAGGGAGACCACTACTGCTAAAACAACAACAGAAGAGATAATGACGCCAACAATTGAGACCACTACTGCTAAAACAACAACAGAAGAGATAACGACGCCAACAATTGAGACCACTACTGCTAAAACAACAACAGAAGAGATAACGACGCCAACAAGTGAGACCACTACTGCTAAAACAACAACAGAAGAGATAATGACGCCAACAATTGAGACCACTACTGCTAAAACAACAACAGAAGAGATAACGACGCCAACAAGTGAGACCACTACTGCTAAAACAACAACCGAAGAGATAACGACGCCAACAAGTGAGACCACTACTGCTAAAACAACAACAGAAGAGATAACGACGCCAACAAGTGAGACCACTACTGCTAAAACAACAACAGAAGAGATAATGACGCCAACAATTGAGACCACTACTGCTAAAACAACAACAGAAGAGATAATGACGCCAACAATTGAGACCACTACTGCTAAAACAACAACAGAAGAGATAACGACGCCAACAATTGAGACCACTACTGCTAAAACAACAACAGAAGAGATAACGACGCCAACAAGTGAGACCACTACTGCTAAAACAACAACAGAAGAGATAATGACGCCAACAATTGAGACCACTACTGCTAAAACAACAACAGAAGAGATAACGACGCCAACAAGTGAGACCACTACTGCTAAAACAACAACCGAAGAGATAACGACGCCAACAAGTGAGACCACTACTGCTAAAACAACAACAGAAGAGATAACGACGCCAACAAGTGAGACCACTACTGCTAAAACAACAACCGAAGAGATAACGACGCCAACAAGTGAGACCACTACTGCTAAAACAACAACCGAAGAGATAACGACGCCAACAAGTGAGACCACTACTGCTAAAACAACAACCGAAGAGATAACGACGCCAACAAGTGAGACCACTACTGCTAAAACAACAACCGAAGAGATAACGACGCCAACAAGTGAGACCACTACTGCTAAAACAACAACCGAAGAGATAACGACGCCAACAAGTGAGACCACTACTGCTAAAACAACAACAGAAGAGATAACGACGCCAACAAGTGAGACCACTACTGCTAAAACAACAACAGAAGAGATAACGACGCCAACAAGTGAGACCACTACTGCTAAAACAACAACCGAAGAGATAACGACGCCAACAAGTGAGACCACTACTGCTAAAACAACAACCGAAGAGATAACGACGCCAACAAGTGAGACCACTACTGCTAAAACAACAACCGAAGAGATAACGACGCCAACAAGTGAGACCACTACTGCTAAAACAACAACCGAAGAGATAACGACGCCAACAAGTGAGACCACTACTGCTAAAACAACAACCGAAGAGATAACGACGCCAACAAGTGAGACCACTACTGCTAAAACAACAACCGAAGAGATAACGACGCCAACAAGTGAGACCACTACTGCTAAAACAACAACCGAAGAGATAACGACGCCAACAAGTGAGACCACTACTGCTAAAACAACAACCGAAGAGATAACGACGCCAACAAGTGAGACCACTACTGCTAAAACAACAACAGAAGAGATAACGACGCCAACAAGTGAGACCACTACTGCTAAAACAACAACCGAAGAGATAACGACGCCAACAAGTGAGACCACTACTGCTAAAACAACAACCGAAGAGATAACGACGCCAACAAGTGAGACCACTACTGCTAAAACAACAACAGAAGAGATAACGACGCCAACAAGTGAGACCACTACTGCTAAAACAACAACAGAAGAGATAACGACGCCAACAAGTGAGACCACTACTGCTAAAACAACAACAGAAGAGATAACGACGCCAACAAGTGAGACCACTACTGCTAAAACAACAACAGAAGAGATAACGACGCCAACAAGTGAGACCACTACTGCTAAAACAACAACAGAAGAGATAATGACGCCAACAATTGAGACCACTACTGCTAAAACAACAACAGAAGAGATAACGACGCCAACAATTGAGACCACTACTGCTAAAACAACAACAGAAGAGATAACGACGCCAACAAGTGAGACCACTACT
The DNA here is from genome assembly GCA_910593695.2 of Ocypus olens. Taxonomy (NCBI): domain Eukaryota; kingdom Metazoa; phylum Arthropoda; class Insecta; order Coleoptera; family Staphylinidae; genus Ocypus; species Ocypus olens. The sequence goes on from OU343061.1 coordinate 4,959,470, forward strand.
GCTAAAACAACAACAGAAGAGATAATGACGCCAACAATTGAGACCACTACTGCTAAAACAACAACAGAAGAGATAACGACGCCAACAAGTGAGACCACTACTGCTAAAACAACAACCGAAGAGATAACGACGCCAACAAGTGAGACCACTACTGCTAAAACAACAACAGAAGAGATAACGACGCCAACAAGTGAGACCACTACTGCTAAAACAACAACCGAAGAGATAACGACGCCAACAAGTGAGACCACTACTGCTAAAACAACAACAGAAGAGATAATGACGCCAACAAGTGAGACCACTACTGCTAAAACAACAACAGAAGAGATAATGACGCCAACAAGTGAGACCACTACTGCTAAAACAACAACAGAAGAGATAATGACGCCAACAATTGAGACCACTACTGCTAAAACAACAACCGAAGAGATAACGACGCCAACAAGTGAGACCACTACTGCTAAAACAACAACCGAAGAGATAACGAAGCCAACAAGTGAGACCACTACTGCTAAAACAACAACAGAAGAGATAACGACGCCAACAAGTGAGACCACTACTGCTAAAACAACAACAGAAGAGATAATGACGCCAACAATTGAGACCACTACTGCTAAAACAACAACAGAAGAGATAACGACGCCAACAAGTGAGACCACTACTGCTAAAGCAACAACAGAAGAGATAATGACGCCAACAATTGAGACCACTACTGCTAAAGCAACAACAGAAGAGATAACGACGCCAACAAGTGAGACCACTACTGCTAAAGCAACAACAGAAGAGATAACGACGCCAACAAGTGAGACCACTACTGCTAAAACAACAACCGAAGAGATAACGACGCCAACAATTGAGACCACTACTGCTAAAACAACAACAGAAGAGATAATGACGCCAACAATTGAGACCACTACTGCTAAAACAACAACAGAAGAGATAACGACGCCAACAAGTGAGACCACTACTGCTAAAGCAACAACAGAAGAGATAATGACGCCAACAATTGAGACCACTACTGCTAAAGCAACAACAGAAGAGATAACGACGCCAACAAGTGAGACCACTACTGCTAAAGCAACAACAGAAGAGATAATGACGCCAACAATTGAGACCACTACTGCTAAAGCAACAACAGAAGAGATAATGACGCCAACAATTGAGACCACTACTGCTAAAGCAACAACAGAAGAGATAACGACGCCAACAAGTGAGACCACTACTGCTAAAACAACAACAGAAGAGATAACGACGCCAACAAGTGAGACCACTACTGCTAAAACAACAACCGAAGAGATAACGACGCCAACAAGTGAGACCACTACTGCTAAAGCAACAACAGAAGAGATAATGACGCCAACAATTGAGACCACTACTGCTAAAGCAACAACAGAAGAGATAATGACGCCAACAATTGAGACCACTACTGCTAAAGCAACAACAGAAGAGATAACGACGCCAACAATTGAGACCACTACTGCTAAAGCAACAACAGAAGAGATAACGACGCCAACAAGTGAGACCACTACTGCTAAAACAACAACCGAAGAGATAACGACGCCAACAAGTGAGACCACTACTGCTAAAACAACAACAGAAGAGATAATGACGCCAACAATTGAGACCACTACTGCTAAAACAACAACAGAAGAGATAACGACGCCAACAAGTGAGACCACTACTGCTAAAGCAACAACAGAAGAGATAATGACGCCAACAATTGAGACCACTACTGCTAAAACAACAACAGAAGAGATAACGACGCCAACAATTGAGACCACTACTGCTAAAGCAACAACAGAAGAGATAACGACGCCAACAAGTGAGACCACTACTGCTAAAACAACAACCGAAGAGATAACGACGCCAACAAGTGAGACCACTACTGCTAAAACAACAACAGAAGAGATAACGACGCCAACAAGGGAGACCACTACTGCTAAAACAACAACAGAAGAGATAATGACGCCAACAATTGAGACCACTACTGCTAAAACAACAACAGAAGAGATAACGACGCCAACAAGTGAGACCACTACTGCTAAAACAACAACAGAAGAGATAATGACGCCAACAATTGAGACCACTACTGCTAAAACAACAACAGAAGAGATAACGACGCCAACAAGTGAGACCACTACTGCTAAAACAACAACCGAAGAGATAACGACGCCAACAAGTGAGACCACTACTGCTAAAACAACAACAGAAGAGATAATGACGCCAACAATTGAGACCACTACTGCTAAAACAACAACAGAAGAGATAACGACGCCAACAAGTGAGACCACTACTGCTAAAACAACAACAGAAGAGATAACGACGCCAACAAGTGAGACCACTACTGCTAAAGCAACAACAGAAGAGATAATGACGCCAACAATTGAGACCACTACTGCTAAAACAACAACAGAAGAGATAACGACGCCAACAAGTGAGACCACTACTGCTAAAACAACAACAGAAGAGATAATGACGCCAACAATTGAGACCACTACTGCTAAAACAACAACAGAAGAGATAACGACGCCAACAAGTGAGACCACTACTGCTAAAACAACAACAGAAGAGATAATGACGCCAACAATTGAGACCACTACTGCTAAAACAACAACAGAAGAGATAATGACGCCAACAATTGAGACCACTACTGCTAAAACAACAACAGAAGAGATAACGACGCCAACAAGTGAGACCACTACTGCTAAAACAACAACAGAAGAGATAATGACGCCAACAATTGAGACCACTACTGCTAAAACAACAACAGAAGAGATAACGACGCCAACAATTGAGACCACTACTGCTAAAGCAACAACAGAAGAGATAACGACGCCAACAAGTGAGACCACTACTGCTAAAGCAACAACAGAAGAGATAATGACGCCAACAATTGAGACCACTACTGCTAAAGCAACAACAGAAGAGATAACGACGCCAACAATTGAGACCACTACTGCTAAAGCAACAACAGAAGAGATAACGACGCCAACAAGTGAGACCACTACTGCTAAAACAACAACCGAAGAGATAACGACGCCAACAAGTGAGACCACTACTGCTAAAACAACAACAGAAGAGATAATGACGCCAACAATTGAGACCACTACTGCTAAAACAACAACAGAAGAGATAACGACGCCAACAAGTGAGACCACTACTGCTAAAACAACAACAGAAGAGATAATGACGCCAACAATTGAGACCACTACTGCTAAAACAACAACAGAAGAGATAACGACGCCAACAAGTGAGACCACTACTGCTAAAACAACAACAGAAGAGATAATGACGCCAACAATTGAGACCACTACTGCTAAAACAACAACAGAAGAGATAACGACGCCAACAAGTGAGACCACTACTGCTAAAACAACAACCGAAGAGATAACGACGCCAACAAGTGAGACCACTACTGCTAAAACAACAACAGAAGAGATAACGACGCCAACAAGTGAGACCACTACTGCTAAAACAACAACAGAAGAGATAACGACGCCAACAAGGGAGACCACTACTGCTAAAACAACAACAGAAGAGATAATGACGCCAACAATTGAGACCACTACTGCTAAAACAACAACAGAAGAGATAACGACGCCAACAATTGAGACCACTACTGCTAAAGCAACAACAGAAGAGATAACGACGCCAACAAGTGAGACCACTACTGCTAAAACAACAACAGAAGAGATAACGACGCCAACAATTGAGACCACTACTGCTAAAGCAACAACTGAAGAGATAACGACGCCAACAATTGAGACCACGACTGCTAAAACAACAACAGAAGAGATAACGACGCCAACAAGTGAGACCACTACTGCTAAAACAACAACAGAAGAGATAACGACGCCAACAAGGGAGACCACTACTGCTAAAACAACAACAGAAGAGATAATGACGCCAACAATTGAGACCACTACTGCTAAAACAACAACAGAAGAGATAACGACGCCAACAATTGAGACCACTACTGCTAAAGCAACAACAGAAGAGATAACGACGCCAACAAGTGAGACCACTACTGCTAAAACAACAACCGAAGAGATAACGACGCCAACAAGTGAGACCACTACTGCTAAAACAACAACAGAAGAGATAACGACGCCAACAAGGGAGACCACTACTGCTAAAACAACAACAGAAGAGATAATGACGCCAACAATTGAGACCACTACTGCTAAAACAACAACCGAAGAGATAACGACGCCAACAAGTGAGACCACTACTGCTAAAACAACAACAGAAGAGATAACGACGCCAACAAGTGAGACCACTACTGCTAAAACAACAACAGAAGAGATAATGACGCCAACAATTGAGACCACTACTGCTAAAACAACAACCGAAGAGATAACGACGCCAACAAGTGAGACCACTACTGCTAAAACAACAACAGAAGAGATAACGACGCCAACAAGTGAGACCACTACTGCTAAAACAACAACAGAAGAGATAATGACGCCAACAATTGAGACCACTACTGCTAAAACAACAACAGAAGAGATAACGACGCCAACAATTGAGACCACTACTGCTAAAGCAACAACAGAAGAGATAACGACGCCAACAATTGAGACCACTACTGCTAAAGCAACAACTGAAGAGATAACGACGCCAACAATTGAGACCACGACTGCTAAAACAACAACAGAAGAGATAACGACGCCAACAAGTGAGACCACTACTGCTAAAACAACAACAGAAGAGATAACGACGCCAACAAGTGAGACCACTACTGCTAAAACAACAACAGAAGAGATAACGACGCCAACAATTGAGACCACTACTGCTAAAGCAACAACTGAAGAGATAACGACGCCAACAATTGAGACCACGACTGCTAAAACAACAACAGAAGAGATAACGACGCCAACAAGTGAGACCACTACTGCTAAAACAACAACAGAAGAGATAACGACGCCAACAAGTGAGACCACTACTGCTAAAACAACAACAGAAGAGATAACGACGCCAACAATTGAGACCACTACTGCTAAAGCAACAACTGAAGAGATAACGACGCCAACAATTGAGACCACGACTGCTAAAACAACAACAGAAGAGATAACGACGCCAACAAGTGAGACCACTACTGCTAAAACAACAACAGAAGAGATAACGACGCCAACAATTGAGACCACTACTGCTAAAGCAACAACTGAAGAGATAACGACGCCAACAATTGAGACCACGACTGCTAAAACAACAACAGAAGAGATAACGACGCCAACAAGTGAGACCACTACTGCTAAAACAACAACAGAAGAGATAACGACGCCAACAAGTGAGACCACTACTGCTAAAACAACAACCGAAGAGATAACGACGCCAACAAGTGAGACCACTACTGCTAAAACAACAACCGAAGAGATAACGACGCCAACAAGTGAGACCACTACTGCTAAAACAACAACCGAAGAGATAACGACGCCAACAAGTGAGACCACTACTGCTAAAACAACAACAGAAGAGATAACGACGCCAACAATTGAGACCACTACTGCTAAAGCAACAACTGAAGAGATAACGACGCCAACAATTGAGACCACGACTGCTAAAACAACAACAGAAGAGATAACGACGCCAACAAGTGAGACCACTACTGCTAAAACAACAACAGAAGAGATAACGACGCCAACAAGGGAGACCACTACTGCTAAAACAACAACAGAAGAGATAACGACGCCAACAATTGAGACCACTACTGCTAAAGCAACAACTGAAGAGATAACGACGCCAACAATTGAGACCACTACTGCTAAAACAACAACCGAAGAGATAACGACGCCAACAAGTGAGACCACTACTGCTAAAACAACAACCGAAGAGATAACGACGCCAACAAGTGAGACCACTACTGCTAAAACAACAACCGAAGAGATAACGAAGCCAACAAGTGAGACCACTACTGCTAAAACAACAACCGAAGAGATAACGAAGCCAACAAGTGAGACCACTGCTGCTGAAACAACAACCGAAGAGACAACGACGCCAACAAGTGGGACCACTGCTGCTGAAACAACAACCGAAGAGATAACGACGCCAACAAGTGGGACCACTGCTGCTGAAACAACAACCGAAGAGATAACGACGCCAACAAGTGGGACCACTGCTGCTGAAATAACAACCGAAGAGATAACGACGCCAACAAGTGGGACCACTGCTGCTGAAATAACAACCGAAGAGATAACGACGCCAACAAGTGGGACCACTGCTGCTGAAATAACAACCGAAGAGATAACGACGCCAACAAGTGGGACCACTGCTGGTGAAATAACAACCGAAGAGATAACGACGCCAACAACTGGGACCACTGCTGCTGAAATAACAACCGAAGAGATAACGACGCCAACAACTGGGACCACTGCTGCTGAAATAACAACCGAAGAGATAACGACGCCAACAAGTGGGACCACTGCTGCTGAAATAACAACCGAAGAGATAACGACGCCAACAAGTGGGACCACTGCTGGTGAAATAACAACCGAAGAGATAACGACGCCAACAACTGGGACCACTGCTGCTGAAATAACAACCGAAGAGATAACGACGCCAACAACTGGGACCACTGCTGCTGAAATAACAACCGAAGAGATAACGACGCCAACAAGTGGGACCACTGCTGCTGAAATAACAACCGAAGAGATAACGACGCCAACAACTGGGACCACTGCTGCTGAAATAACAACCGAAGAGATAACGACGCCAACAACTGGGACCACTGCTGCTGAAATAACAACCGAAGAGATAACGACGCCAACACGTGGGACCACTGCTGCTGAAATAACAACCGAAGAGATAACGACGCCAACAAGTGGGACCACTGCTGCTGAAATAACAACCGAAGAGATAACGACGCCAACAACTGGGACCACTGCTGCTGAAATAACAACCGAAGAGATAACGACGCCAACAAGTGGGACCACTGCTGCTGAAATAACAACCGAAGAGATAACGACGCCAACAAGTGGGACCACTGCTGCTGAAATAACAACCGAAGAGATAACGACGCCAACAACTGGGACCACTGCTGCTGAAATAACAACCGAAGAGATAACGACGCCAACAACTGGGACCACTGCTGCTGAAATAACAACCGAAGAGATAATGACGCCAACAAGTGAGACCACTACTGCTAAAACAACACCCGAAGAGATAACGACGGCAACAAGTGAGACCACTACTGCTAAAACAAGTTCCACTGATCCAGTGACAAGTGAGGTCACCACCACTAAAACAACAACGGAAGTTCCTCCGACAATAGCAATTTGGGATCCAAGTAACTTATCCAACGTTGCAGAAATTTCTAATTCAGTTATTGTAATATTTATAACTTTTTTATTGTTACTATAGAAAGACACAAGTCCTTTTTTTAAGCGTTTTGTAATTAAATTTTAATTAATTTCAAAAGTTTTTAATTTCTTTTCGAGTCATTGGTACAAATGCATTTTAAATTTGAAAAAAAATATTTTTTATGTTACTTAAGTAACGATGCAATTAAATGTGACAGTAAACTTAGAAGACCGGGAAATTTTTACTAAGTAAGCCTCTGCTATAAGATGTGATAATTTAGTGTTCTTTTTATTATGTGCATCTATGAATTTTTAAATTGAAGGGAGCAATAGCAAAGTACTGATTAATAAAAAAAAACTGTTTGAACATTTACTTTATGAATGTTTCCCAATATGAGATACAGTTGGCTAGTATGTGTGATCTGGGTGGAGCGTACGTTTGAGTTTTAGAACAACAATCATATTAAATGAGTGAAAGAGTTGGTTATTGCCACAAGGGTGATGTTTGCAATTCGCGCCGTACTCTCAAAGCATTTTCAACTATTATAGGATATATCAGCATTGTGCAACTAGAAAGCATTTAATTTCTTCGGGAGATATTTTCAGAACAGGGCAATTGTTAGAAAACGCTTCTATTACCGGTTGCACAATTACGTCGTTCGTGAACAACTCAAATAGTTGTATGGGTGACCATTCCTCGTAAAGTTAGTTTCATTGAGTAAGTCCTGATTTTCGAGCCATTTGTAAGATCTTGTTTTTTTTAAGTGGATGTGTGGTAATTTATCTTATTTTTCGTGACTGATGCTTCTGCAACCAGTAAGTTTTCCATTTTCATCCTCAAGAATTGCTCTGGAGACAATTGTTTTGACATGGTTAGAGAAAAGTTATTTCGTCCCATTACGATTTTATCAAAAACTGCGTTTTGGTTGGGAGCTCTTGACATATGAATTGCTGATAAAAAACAACCTATAAAAGGTACGTTTAAAAATATAAAAGTAAATAAAAAATTATTAAGCTGAAAAATATCAAAATGTAGCGTACTAAATTATATACAGTTACATGATGGCCACATTAAAATGATTTCACCAGCAGAGAGAATTTTGTAATGGTATCAGGAAATTAGTACAACGTGAATTAATGGCTTTCGAGATAATAAGGTTTTAACGAAAAACTTAATTTCATTTCGTTATCATAAGACATGTGTTGCTAATTGATTGTATGTTATCATAAAACAATATTCATTGTTTTAGGAACATTTATCAGATAAATCGGTTGACGCGAAATAGTAGATTATAAATCAAGGAAGATAAATGCGTGATTTTTCCTGAGGTGAGGCCCCGAAAATTCGGCAATAAAAATCGAATTTTCAAAATATCGAAAATCCGGCTCGTATTTCGTTAGACAATTCAATTCCTAATGCATTCGGCAAAACCGCATCGAAATCGGATGTGAACTTTCCGAGAATTTTCCCCCGCAGTTCCGAAAAATACTGTTTCGAGATAAACGCGTTTAAAGTTTTGGGAAAGTTTAACTTGAGATAACTTTTTCGTTTGTTCAGTTTGCACGACGACTATTAGGCATCATATGTTTTCGGCATCGGTGAACACGAATCTGAGGTCAAATCTGCAAAGTTCAAGATGCCAGATCCAATATGGCGGACCGAAAGAAATTTGTAACAACCAATTTTGACCAAAATTTGGATATAAGACTTTCTCTCCCGTTTGTGAAAAAAATTGTTAATGCGCCAACTTTAAACCATAGGTCTCATAATCGGCTAGTAAATATTTCTTTTTTAATTGAAATAAATTCGAAATGAAAAAAGCATTTCTATTTAATAAACATATTTGCATCATTAATTTCAAGATTTAAATAATAATAATAATAAAATATTTTATTGCACTCATCAAAGGAATACAATGGGCCTAGGTCTTTCGGCCAATTTACACGAAAAATATACAGGACTTTTATTTTAACACTGAACATATTACTATTAACGCCTATGTTCAATCGTAAAATAATCACATCAACTATGACATTTAATTGAAATTGCATGCAACCAAGTACACAAAGATGACAGTGATCTAGCTTAACTCATCATGAATAAAGTTAGGTTGATTAAATTAAATACGGTTTCGTTTGCCTTTGTCTTCATTTGATAATTATTTCTGGTACCTGTGTTTATTTATTAAAACTGTTTGGAAGTTTGTAATAATGGATAGACCTATATTTATTAAAACTTTTGCATTGAAAACTCCACGTTTTAAAGAAAAGTATTTTTAATTTAATTAACAGACATTCAAATTTATGGATGTATTGTGTATAGGTGTCGAATGATTCGAACTATTCCTGCATGCATAATCGGATCAGTAAAGTATTTAGCATTATCGCTTTATGCAATAAAATTCAAGGGCAAAATCATAAATAATGGCATTTCGCATATGAGTAAAAATAGATATTATTTATTTATCGCGTAAATAAAAGAAAATTATAATCACAAATTTCAAATTTTTCAAAACCGGTATATAAAGGAAGTAAACCTCTCTATTTGTTTAATAAAGTAAATACAGTCAAAATGAATCGCTGGAATAATCAAGTTGCCATCGTAACCGGTGCTAGTTCTGGAATAGGAGCAGCGATTGCCAAGGATCTTGTTCAATCTGGATTGCTGGTAAGAAATTTAATTATTGCATTTGATAAGTTTTTAAAAGTACAAATAAGTTAATAATCCGATTTTTTTTTGTTTGAATCATCTCCGTCTTTGGTTCGCAATAGAGATGGGCGGTATGACTTTTTATTATGAGTCGACTCGTGAAAAAGAGTCAACTCAAAAAAGGTCCCGACTTCCAAAAATTATTTCTGTGCATCTACCGGAATGTTTGCTTCCTTCATTTTAAATTGTTTGAATCATCTTCGTCTTTGGTTCGCAATAGAGATGGGTGAAATGATTCTTTGTTGTAAGTAGACTCGTCGAAAAGAGTCATCCTTGCAAAAAATTTACTCGTTATTGTGAGTCGACTGAAACGAGTGGATTCAAAAAATGTTGAAGAGAAACATAAAAAAGGTCCTCACCAACAAAAATGTATATTTTACCTGCTGTTAACCATGAGTTTACTTGCAGAGTCGACTCACTTTCTCTAATAGTGTCGAAGAGCAAAATAATACCCTGCGAGGGTATAGTAATTTCCTTTTACACGGTTTATTTTATCCTATTTCTATTTTTTTTTTTTATGAAAACCGTCGAAAGGAGAAATCATGTTTGTTTGCCAATATCTCCATAGCAACGAGTTGCCTTACACTATACCTCATTTAATAACCAGGCGGACAAAATCAAATTATAGCCGCGAAAATACGAAGTTGTGATTGGCTAAACGATCGCCATTTTTACAGGTCAAAATTGCTAAAACGATAATGGCCGTTGTTATGATCAGCTGATCTACTGTTCCACCGGTTTCGCATCAGTTTTTATGCTTTTAGACGGTCATTCCTCCCGTTGAAAGTGTAAGAATTAGTTCTTTTAAGAACTCAGCCCGCGATCTTCGAGGAAATAGTTATTTCATTTTTAACTATGGTTATATACTCAGCACTAGTTCGGCGTTATTTTTTTTTCATTTATCTCCTGTCAAGTTATTTCACTTTAATTTGTTTATAGGTTGTTGGTATAGCAAGAAGTTCAGAAAAAATAGAAGCACTTGCAAGAACTTTGGCCGGAGATGCAGGAAAATTAATTGCACGCAAAGTGGACATGACCAAGGAAGATCAAATCGTGGAATGCTTTCGATGGGTCACCAAAAACCTTGGTCCGGTGCATATCCTCATCAATAATGCCGGTATCCTCGAAAGTACTCGATTGATCGATGGCGATACAAAAACATGGAGAAAAATTTTGGATACTAACATCTTAGGCTATACAATAGCATCCAGGGAGGCGTATCAAATTATGGTGGCGAATAATATCGACGGGCATATAGTGAACATCAACAGTATAACTGGTCATCATCCCGTCTATGCGACAGGAACTTCATTGTACGGGCCTTCAAAATACGCAATCACCTGCTATACCGACTTATTTCGCAGAGAGTTGGTATCCATTGGTAGCAAAATTAAAATTACGGTATGTGAGTTAGTAACTGAACGACCAAAAATTAGCACGCCAATTAATTCTTTTATCTTCAAACGTAAAATAAGTTTAAAATTATGGATGTCTTCAGGTTTAATATATTGTTTAAATTTAACCCTTTGATAAAGACTTTTCGACCATGTGCTTTCAACGACCCAACAGAGTGCTTTGGTGGTTATTCAAAAATGCATTTCAGAGTCTTAGTCCTGGTCTTGTGGAAACAAATATTTTCGAAGGAACCTCAGAAGAATCGAAAGTAATGTTTGAAGCATTGCCCAAGTTAAAATCTGAGCATGTAGCTCAAGCTGTACGTTACGTTTTATCGACACCTCCTGAAGTTCAGGTAAATATAAATGACTACGTGTTTTATTTTTGGCATTACACGTTTGCATTTTTAGATTTGTGAATTGATAATACGACCCACTGGAGAGACATTGCCGTAAATGTATTATATCAGATTTGATGGTGGTGGAACTTTTGTTATGCAATAAATATATGATTTTATGAACGAAAGTAATTTCTTTAGCGTCACCATGTTGTAATCAGTCAAAAGAAAAAAACGATGTTACTTTCTCTGATTTTGATGGTATGATAGTTATTTATTTTTGACGATATACTAATGGACTGCTAACGCCAACTTCATGTGTGTCTCCAAGCAAGAATGGCGTTGAGGTATGTTACTAAATTGGTAGCCATTTTGTGTCTATTTTGACTCGACTTGGTTGTTTTAAAAAAAGTGCATTTTGTGGTCTTTTTATTTTTTTGTTTGAAGGGGCCGAGAGCCCTCTCTTGGAGTCCTCTCAAAGAGGACATATTTTGCTATTGATTTCTCAAAAGATCGTCGAAATCGGTTAGATAGAAGCCGAGTTATGGCCATTCGAAAATTACCTAAATTTTTACAAATTTCAAGTGTTTAATTTTTTCCGTCAGTGTAATTTGTTTGTTTTTGTTGGATGAATGGAAAAATGGACGAATGGTGGTGAGTTAGGCCCACATTTTTTTTCGATCGTTAAAGTGAGTCTTTTTTGACCTAAAATCAAGTTTTTTGTTAATGCAGTTCTAAGGTACAAAATGCAAAATTCGTGATTTCGCGCAAATAATGAATGTTCGTGCATACCTCAAAGAACATGCAAAGAAAAGATCATTCGTGAAAACGAAAACAATTTCGTCGACTTATGAGTCATTCGCTTTTTTTCAAACACCCATAACTTTGTGCCAAATCGTCGCAGGAACTTCGTTATTTGAGTCCTGCATAGGGAATTGAACACATTTCAATGCCCTTTTGGTGGATCAAGTCGACACCTTTTTTCCAACTCGGTACACGTTGCCAAAGTTGGACGTTTTTTTTTGCCCAAAAACGTGTTTTTCTTGTTTGGAGTTTGAAGGGTTCGAAAAGGGATCATTCCAATTTGAGTTTACTGCCTTAAAGTAGAGCCAAAGTGGAATTTTTTCCCGAAAGAATCATCAAATTTGGTTGAAAAGTCACTGAGTTATATTCAAAAAACCTCAAAATGCACTTTTTTCAAACACTCATAACGTGGTGCCAACTTCGTTCTTTAAGTCCTGCATAGGAAATTGATCACATTTTAATGCCTTTATGGTGCATCAAGTGGACAAAATTTTTCCAACTCCGTAGACATCGTCAGAGTTGGACATAGTTTCCAGAAAAAACTTTTTTTTCACAGGGGCGCTAGAGGGGGGTGTAAGGGGTTACGTTTAGTTTCGCATGCCTGACTTTAAAGAAGACACTTTAAATTTTCTTGCCCTGAAAGATTAATCAAAATCGATTAAAAATACACAGACTTATGGCGGTTTGAAAATGGTCGAAATTTCACGAATTTAAAGTGTTTAATTTTTTTTTCCTTCAGCATATTTTAACAACTACTAAGCAGAATTTTTCTGTTAGTTTTTGGGTACCGCTGTTTATTTTTACCGATACACAACAAAGGGTTAAGTATGTAAAAAAAAAAAATTCAACAAGAATTTTGACAAGCTCTCAGGGACGCCAACGGTTTTTGGGAATTAAAATATCATCATTCGGTTCTTCAATGTGGCTTTTGTAATAAATTTTTTTGTCCCAACTCTCTACGACTAGCCGTTTTCTCAATACGGGTGGTCTAGGACACCCTGTATATCTTGCAATTTTATGTGTGTTTGCCTACTTGTATTTCTTAACTAATGTTAACTGGAAACTTAAACTATTTCTGACAATACGTGGAACTTTTGATCGAAATTAGTGTTTTCTGATGAAAGTCATCTGTAGGAGTGGTAAGATGTATCTATCGTGTGATCAACAATGTTTGCAGATAATTTAAATTTCCCCCCGAAAAATCAGTGATGATCTCAACCGGTCGAGCCTTAACTGACACATTTTACACTGGCTACATTTTTAACTTAAATTAATTTAGTACGAGTATTTTTCTAAAAGAGCCTAGATTCTATGAATAATTGCAAAAATTAAATACAAGTTTCCGCTTTAGGCTATCTCTATTCATAAAACCTCTTCAACTCTTAATTTAATATTAAAAACTTAGGCGACGAAACAATAAGTACAATTGAGCTAACAAGGACATTAATCAATAAACGTTTAGAAAATCACTGAATAAAACACTATGTTTTTTACCACAATTTATTTGATGTATGTACAAATATTTCATATACATACATATCACGACTTAAGTTTCGACGTTTTACTGTCATTATCATTGATATCAAATAAATTGTGGTAAAAAACATAGTAAGTGTTTTATTCAGTGATTTTATAATGAATTACCACATAGTAACGGTCGCAACCATCACCATGATTAAACGTTTAGAAGTTGTTTGGGTTTAAAATAACTCCGTAAGTAAATGTTAATTTCCCAACAACAAATCTTACTTTATTGTTTATTAATAAACCATTAATACCTCTGTAAATTACAATTTAAATCATTAAAATGAATTCAACCATTAAAAAATTGCTGCGGCAATATTTATTATTGCAGGATTTTTACAGCACTTTTATTTCAAAAGATTAAAGGATTATATGTTTGTCGGTGATTTAATGCTTAAATTATCAAAATCATCCCTTAGAATTGCTATTTAGAAGGTTTTAAACATTTTACGTTCGGATTTCCGCGCCTCGTCGCCATCTATTGGACGGTGGCTGAACTGCTAAGTAATGTTTTTGAACAGCGCCAAAATGCTCGAACTTTATACCTATTGTCAAAGTGTTAATATTTAGCAATGGGCTGTGCATGAAACGGTAGATGATTTAATTCTGAATCGAATGGTGTATAAAATAGCTAAGGAAATTTAGCGGTTTTCCAGTAATTTACGAATAAAAATTAAGCACGACACCCTTACCGACATTTACAGTTCACTGTAACATAAAAATTCAATAAAGGAGAATTTGCTATAATATTCAATCAAATACGGGTTCCAATAGTTATTCCTGAATAATCATTCAACTATTTATATTATTAATGCATTATAATAAAAGAAATATACGAGAAATCATAATCTGGGTAGAGGGCTCCCCCTGTTATCGTGGGGAGAAACTACTTAATCATGTGTGGATGTAATAATTGTTGTAATAATAAAAGAACATTGAAAAAGTTAAGAAAAATGTTATCTTATGATAAAATAAATTCACTTGTGGATATTTACGTATTTAAATTGCAGAAACAATATTTTATAATATACACGCCTAATCACAGGCAACCCGATATACGCATAACTCCAATTAATTTATTATTAAAAATTTCTAATTTTATACGTAACAGGGATAAAACCATAAGTGTAATCCTGAGTAAAGCTTTAGAAATAGTGCGAATATTTAAGTATTTAAATTGCGGAAACAATGGTATTATATAAACGCCTACTTACAGGCAACCCAATATAGTATAACTAATATTAATTTATTATTAAAAACTTCTAATTTTAAACATAATAGGGACACAAGCATGAGTGTAATCCTTAGCAACGCTTTAAAAATATTACACTTATGGTTTTGTCCCTGTTACGATTAAAATTGGAAGTTTTAAATAATAAATCATTATTAGTTACGTATATATTGGGTTGCCTGTAAGTAGGCGTTTATATTATTTAATTATTTCTGCAATTTAAATACTTTAATATTTACATTATATTTTAAGCTTCGCGAAGGATTATACTTACGGTTTTGTCCCTGACATGTTTAAAATTGGAAGTTTTTAATAATAAGTTAATATTATGAATGCCTGTATTGCGTTGTCTGTAAGTTCGCGTTTATGTAATATAATTATTTCTGCAATTGAAATACTTAAATATTCGCACTATTTTTGAAGCTTTATTGGGATTGCACTACAAGTTTTTAATAATAAATTAATTGTAGTTATGCGTATATCGGGTTGCCTGTGATTAGGCGGATATATTATAATGCATTGTATCTGCAATTTAAATACAAAAATATCTACAATTAACTTTATTTTATTATAAGATAATATTCTTTTTAAGTTTTTAAATATTCTTTCATCATTAAAACAATTATTTAATCCACAAATGAACACGTAGTTTATCCCCACGATAACAGAGGGTGCGCTCTATGAATATTAGGATTCCTCATATATTTCTCTTATTGTAATGCATTAATAATATAAAAAGTTAATTGAATAATCAGTAATAAGTATTGGGACCCGTATTTCATTGAAGAATATAACAAATTGTTGTGCATTTAATTTTTAAGTTACAGTGAACTGTAAATGTCGGTAAGTGTGTCGTGCTTAATTTTCATTCGCAAATTACAAGAAAACCGCTAAATTGCCTCAGCTATTTTATACACCATTCGATTCGGAATTAAATGGTCTATCGTTTCGTGTACAGCGCATTGCTGAATATTAACACTTTGATTATAAGGATAAAGTTCGAGCATTTTGGCGCTGTTCAAAAACATCACTTAGTAGTTCGGCTATCGTCGAATAGATGGCGACAAGGCGTGGAAATGCGAACGTAATATGTTTAAAAGCTTTTAAATAGTAATTCTGAGGGATGATTTTGATAATTTGAACGTTAAATCACCGCCAAACTTGCAATTCTTTAATCTTTTCAAATTAACGTGCCGTAAAAATCCCGGAATAATAAGTCATGTCGTCGAAATTCTACATTCATTTTAATGATTTAAACGGTAATTTATGGAGGGATTAAAGGTATAATAATAAACAATGAAGTAAGGTTTGTTGAATTTAAGAAGAATTATCCAATTTGGTTGAAAAGTCGCTGAGTAATACGTTGTTCGACATTCTAAAGTTAATGGAGTGGTAGTTATTTATACTATACTACTCATAATACATACATCTTTAATATTGTTTATGCTGGAGGCTTCTACTTCGTTATACATTTTAAATATTACACATAAGTTATATATAATATATAAGTTATACAAAACAAAGTTAAAAGTGTTCTATTATAATACATCAAGCGTGCGTGTGTGCGTGTGTGTGTGTGTGTGTGTGTCTGTGCGCTCTGTATCACAAAAACTAATTGAGCAATTGATATTAAACTTTGAAGAGAAGTCTTATTTAATAATCCGAAGAACTGAAAAGCTTTTGGTAAAATTTCGTACGCCGGAAGTGGGTGTTTACCTAACTGTTTTTTGTTTTTCTCACATATTTTTTTAAATATGAAAAATATCACAAAAACATTTAAACAAATATTGAATGAACATCTTTGGTTTGAAACTATTTTTCATAAAATCATTGTTATTCGAGAAAAAAATGTTTTTTTTTTTCATTTTTGGTTTATAATTATGAAACGATAATAGTTACAGCAAATTTATGTTAATAATAATTGTAGAGAATGTCAAAATGAACAAATTATAAAGAATAAGTTTTTTCGAAATTTCTTTAGTTTTTGAGTAAACTGAGTTTTTGAATTTGAAGTAAAATTTTACATAATTTTGACATTTTAAACGTCAGCTTCATCCTAGTTTACAACAAGCTCGACGTAACTTTAAAATATGATTTAAATTGAAAATAAACCATAAAAGCGTAAATATAAATGATACCATCAAGTCGGAGAAAGTAACACCATTTTTAGGTAACAGTTGCACAATCGGCAGTGTATTCTACACAAGAAAATGCATTCTTAATTAAATGGTTTTACTCGGGTACTATTTAAGAAGCGATTTGTTATTAAAACATTGTGAAAATTTCAATTCAGTTCAATTATCGATCAACACCGTAACATTCTTCATTATAAATTTCATTTTCAAAATGTTACATTAAACTAATGCAAATAGCAAATATTATTTTAAGAAAAATAAATCGTAACGAAAACATCCCGGGTAATCAAAACAAAGCGAACTTGGACCTAATATTTAACCCAAATGCAACCTTTAATAATAATTAGGTAATTTAATTAAGAACATGCGAGACAATCCGCATGGAATTTGGATTTTTTAATTCCCCGTCGGATGGGACCGCGATTTTAGAACTCTCTGCTGAAGACAGACATCCCACATTTCAATTACGTTTCAGTCCCGGGCCTCGGCGGCCTTTTCCCCCTTTTTGCCGATTCAAATTTAATTATCTTTAATTTGCGGTGTAATAACTGGGATTTGCTGTTAAATTAAATTTTGCGACGGGGTTCATAAAACTCCAACTATGCAGATTGCTTCGGAGTTTTTTTTGCTGTTTGCATACCATCTCTGCAAAGACTGCAGGTTCAGGTTAATATTTATGCAGAGGTTTAATTGAATTTTTGTTGGATAAATTGTTATTGGATTTATTTCATTTCATTATTGAGTACTTGAAAAGATTCGGACGCGTGCTCTAGTGGAGAAATAACGGTAAACAGAGGCTTGGTAGAATATAAGTCAGTAACTTCTAAATATAAAGAATTATGTTGGTTGTGTGGGTTAAATATAACTTGGGGCGCGCTCTCTCTTCTAGTACTGTTCCTGAAACGGCCGAGGCGTGTAAATAATCCGAAGTAGTGAGTTGTGAACGAATATTATTCCCGGGAAAGTGTGGAAGGATTGTCAAATGACCATGCCGAAGACGTGATAAGTGAAAAATGTCGACGCGGTATTATTCGGATCCGGAAATGCTGGAGGCAGACAAGCCGAGCGCCTGTGCCAATTTCCTGAGGTACACGTGGAAAACCATCACGTGTCTCTTCAGCCACATCACCTTAGTCACCATGGTGGTATCGTACTGTATTTTAGGAGCGTTCACCTTTAGATCTTTGGAGGAGGAGAATGAGAAAAGTGTAAGTGTCTAATGTTTAAAAAGGATGCAATGGACTTGTTTTAATGAGTCATATTAATTATATTCTATACAAATTAAAAATGTCTGTAACTGAGTTTGTTTACTAGAATGTATTTCCATTCGGTTTTCATCAATATCATTTGAGTAAAAAAAATGGCGTTACTTTGCAACAAGTATATGAAAGTTTATATTCGGCTTGATTGTTCAGTTAGGTGAGTTATTAAAAGTTTTTTAACTTTGAGGGGCAGCCGCTCACACCACCTTATTGGATTATAAGGGCGGAAAATCGATTTTTTGCGATTATATCGTTATCAATGCGAGATACGTTTATTAAGGTCATCGTCGTACATTTCTTGTTCTGACCTATTTTTTCAAAAATTCATAGTTTGAAAATTACAGCGCGTGGAAATTAAGCATTTTTGTCAATTGATTTTTAAAATTATTTTTTCAGCTGTCCCTTAATTTTTTACTCTTTTCCACACTACCGCGTAGGTATAGTAATAGGACGCGTTTTTTTGAGAATGTGTATCCACAGTAGATCAAGTCCATGAAGCATTCATCTAGAAGTAGAAGTTGATTGATATTTTAACCTTTTTGAGCACCTAGTAGTCATCGATAGACCCGGTTGATCTGGATCAATCGATGAAGAAGAGTTCAGTTCGTCAGATATTATGAATTCTTCTTGAGAATCTTCTTCTCACCATCGTCATCATCTGTTATTTGTAAGGAGAGAAATTGATTGATGAACGTGGAACTTCGGAGAGGCTGACAGATATACCGATCGTGCCGCACTATCACCGTTTTGATCAAATTTTCCTGAGTTACCCCCTCGCCGAATATCCATCATGAACCACCGCTTTTTCCGGTATTTCATCCTCTTCATTATCTTCAGAGTCGGGGAGTTTTTCTGGAACATTGTTACACGGAACTCCCGTGCAAGTAGCAAATAATGAAGCAAATTTTGAGATTGTATTTCTACAACTGCATGCTGCACCACATCCTTTTTTTAACATTTACATGAAATTGCTTTTTAATAGCACTTTCATGGTAGGTGTTTAAGTAAGACCTAATTTACCACTCTTCTGTCTCCTATCAACTGCATTTTTTGATTTGTTGTACCATAATTGAACTTGATGTTGGATCCGTAAAGAATCATTCGAGCAGTATCGCGTAGCGCCAAAGTTAATTTATGGCTTTTAATGGACTTTACAAAATGTTGGTAGCGTAGAGTTTTTTAAGGTGACGTTCTCATTTAGTAAACAAAAATGTTTCTACTGCACAGACAATGAATAATCATCCTTAAACATTCTAATCGATTCACTCAATGATATATTCTTCTTAAGCAGCTTGAACATTTTAATTTCACCTTTACTCAAAAATAAGATGTGGTATCGCAACCACTGAGCCCTTGTAAAAAATAAAATATTGTCAGCTACATAATCACTATATTGTAAACTAAGAGAAGAGTAAGAGAGGAGATTTTTTCTTTGTCGGGTTTTCGAAAATATATATTTTGAAGATCTCTTGCCAGGACAAGCAGATCTATATCTCCACCTACAACAGTAGCTAAATCGTGCAATGGAGACATTTATATTACAGTTTCAGTTGTTAATAAGCAGTGACGGTTCGCGGGGTTTTTTCTGGTACGGCCGAGGAACAAGAGGTGGTAATACAGATAGGTAGGGTCAGTTGCAGAGACGGCTGGCTGCGTGACCGCACCTATCTGTATTACCACCTCTTGTTCCTCGGCCGTACCAGAAAAAAACCCGCGAACCGTCACTGTTAATAAGTCAGTATCTTCGATGGCTTGCGTCAATGCTATATCGGATTCTTGCAATTTGTTTTGGAGCATGGCAATCGGGCGAAATTGATTCTTGTTATTAGAATTTGAATTTTTAAGACACCCGAGTACAGAAATTGTTGCAATTTTGAATTTTCTAATTTTTTATTCCACCAAAACAATATAAAAACAATTGCCACACACATGAAACTTCACAAATTTACTCAAAATCTATACTAGATTATGATCCAATAAAAATCTCAAAACACGCCTTCTCTAGATTTCGAGATAATCTCACGAGAACAGAAATTATTGCAATTTTGAATTTGCTCATTTTCCGTTCGACCAAAAAAATATAAAAACAATTGCCACACACATGAAACTTTATAAATTTACTCAAAATCCACACTAGATTACGATCCAATGAAAATCTCAAAACACCCCTTCTCTAGATTTCGAGATAATCTCACGAGAACAGAAATTATTGCAATTTTGAATTTGCTAATTTTCCATTCGACAAAAAAAATATAAAAACAATTGCCACACACATTAAACTTTACAAATTTACTCAAAATCTATACTGGATTACGATCCAAAAAAAATCTCAAAACACCCCTTCTCTAGATTTCGAGATAATCTCACGAGAACAGAAATTATTGCAATTTTGAATTTGCTAATTTTCTATTTGACCAAAAAAATATAAAAACAATTGCCACTCACATGAAACTTTACAAATTTACTCAAAATCTATACTAGATTACGATCCAATAAAAATCTCATAACACGCCTTCTCTAGATTTCGAGATAATCTCACGAGAACAGAAATAATTGCAATTTAAAATTTTCTTATTCTCCATTCGACCAAAAAAAAAATTATAAAAAACAATTGCCACACACATGAAACTTTACAAATTTACTCAAAATCTATACTGGATTACGATCCAAAAAAAATCTCAAAACACCCCTTCTCTAGATTTCGAGATAATCTCACGAGAACAGAAATTATTGCAATTTTGAATTTGCTCATTTTCCATTCGACAAAAAAAATATAAAAACAATTGCCACACACATTAAACTTTACAAATTTACTCAAAATCTATACTAGATTACGATCCATTAAAAATCTCAAAACACCCCTTCTCTAGATTTCGAGGTAATCTCATGAGAATAGAAATTATTGCAATTTTGAATTTACCCATTTTCCATTTGCCAAAAAAAAAATATAAAAACAATTGCCACGCACATGAAACTTTATAAATTTACTCAAAATCGATTCTAGATTACTATCCAATAAAAATCTCAAAACACCCCGTCTCTAGATTTCGAGATAATCTCACGAGAACAGAAATTATTGCAATTTTGAATTTGCTCATTTTCCATTCGACCAAAAAAATATAAAAACAATTGCCACAGACATGAAACTTTAGTTGTCAATAATGGTTTGTTGCAGTTGTCAAGACTTATGTTGTTAAAAATGTTATTTTTCAGTTGTTAAGAAGAATATTATTCAACTGTTAAAAATGATATTTTTCAGCTGTCAACAATGGTACTTCCCACCTATAAAAATGTTATTTTTCAGCTATCAAAGGCAGCATTTTTTGTCATTTTTTAGTTGCTAAAAAATGATATTTTTCATCTTTCAAAAATTGTACTTTTTGTTGTCAAAAATTGTACTATTTGTTGTCAAAAATTGTACTTTTTATCGTCAAAAATTGTATTTTTTAGCTGACCATAATGATTTGTCACAGTTATCAATAATGTTTAGTTGCAATTGTCAAGAATGGTATTTTTCAGCTGTTAAGAAGTGTATTATTCAAATGCCAAAATTGATATTTTTCAGTTGTCAAAAATGTTTTTTGTTATTTTTCAGCGATCAAAGACTGCATTTTGCGACATTTAGTTACATTGTCAAAAATGGCATTTTTCAGGTGTTAAAAATTGACTTTTTGTAGTCAAAAATAGTATTTTTTAGCATGTTATAATTGTCAATAATGGTTTGTTGTAGTTGTCAACAATGGTATTTTTCAGCTGCCAAAAATGCGATTTCCAACGTATAAAAATGTTATTTTTCAGCTAACAAGAGCAGCATTTTTCGTCTTTTTTAAGTGTCAAAAATGGCATTTTTCAGCTGTCAAAACTTGTAATTTTTGTGTTGTCAAAAATAGATTTTTTTAGCAGACAATAATGGTTTGTTACAGTTGTCAATAATGGTTTGTTGCAGTTGTCAAGACTTATTTTTCAGTTGTTAAAAATGTTATTTTTCAGTTATTAAGAAGAATATTATTCAACTGTTAAAAATGATATTTTTCAGCTATCAACAATGGTACTTCCCACCTATAAAAATATTATTTTTCAGCTATCAAAAGCAGCATTTGTTGACATTTTTTTAATTGCTAAAAAATGACATTTTTCATCTTTCAAAAATTGTACTTTTTTTGTCAAAAATTGTACTTTTTGTTGTCAAAAATTGTACTTTTTGTTGTCAAAAATTGTACTTTTTGTTGTCAAAAATTGTACTTTTTGTTGTCAAAAATTGTACTTTTGTAGTCAAAAATTGTATTATTTTAGCTGACCATAATGATTTGTCACAGTTGTCAATAATGTTTTTCTGCAATTGTCAAGATTGGTATTTTCAGCTGTTAAGGAGTGTATTATTCAAATGCCAAAATTGATATTTTTCAGTTATCAAAAATGTTTTTTGTTATTTTTCAAATTCAAATTCAAATTCAAATAATTTATTTCGTGATTAATACAAACATTCAAACATTTCAACTATCAAAGACGGCATTTTGCGATATTTATTTACATTGTCAAAAATGGCATTTTTCAGCTGTTAAACATTGACTTTTTGTAGTCAAAAATAGTATTTTTAGCATGTTACAATTGTCAATAATTGTTTTTTTCAGGTGTCAACAATGGTATTTTACAGCTGCCAAAAAATGCGATTTCCAACGTATAAAAATGTTAGTTTTTAGCTAACAAAAGCAGCATTTTTCGTCTTTTTTAAGTGTCAAAATGCCATTTTTCAGTTATCAAAAGCTGCTTTTTGTCATTTTTTCAGTTGCTAAAAAATGATATCTTTCATCTCTAATTTTTGTGTTGTCAAAATAGAATTTTTTAGCTGACAATAATGGTTTGTTACAGTTGTCAATTATGGTTTGTTGCAGTTGTCAAGACTTATGTTGTTAAAAATGTTATTTTTCAGTTGTTAAGAAGAATATTATTCAACTGTTAAAAATGATATTTTTCAGCTGTCAACAATGGTACTTCCCACCTATCAAAATGTTATTTTCAGCTATCAAAAGCAGCATTTTTTGATATTTTTTTAATTGCTAAAAAATGACATTTTTCATCTTTTAAAATTTGTACTTTTAAGAAGAATATTATTCAACTGTTAAAAATAATATTTTTCAGCTGTCAACAATGGTACTTCCCACCTATAAAAATGTTATTTTTCAGCTATTAAAAGCAGCATTTTTGTCATTTTTCTAATTGCTAAAAAATGACATTTTTCATCTTTCAAAATTTGTACTTTTAAGAAGAATATTATTCAACTGTTAAAAATAATATTTTTCAGCTGTCAACAATGGTACTTCCCACCTATAAAAATGTTATTTTTCAGCTATCAAAAGCAGCATTTTTGTCATTTTTTTAGTTGCTAAAAAAATGACATTTTTCGTCTTTCAAAAATTGTACTTTTTGTTGTCAAAAATTGTACTTTTTGTTGTCAAAAATTGTACTTTTTGTTGTCAAAAATTGTATTTTTTGTTGTCAAAAATTGTACTTTTTGTTGTCAAAAATTGTACTTTTTGTTGTCAAAAATTGTATTTTTAGCTGACAATAATGGTATGATATAGTTGTCAATAATTGTGTGTTGCTGTTATCAAGAACAGTATTTTTCGGCTATTAAGAATTGTATTATTCAGCTGTCAAAAATGTAATTTTTCAGCTGTCAAAAATATTTTTCCGCTGCCAAAAGTGGCATTTCCCACCTATATAAATGAAATTTTTTCAGCTATCAAAAGCAGCATTTTTTTTTACATTTTTTAACTGTCAAAAATGGCATATTTCAACCTGTATATTTTGTTGTTAAAAATTGATATTTTGTTAATAATTGTATCTTTTTGCTGCCAATAACGGTATGTTTCAGCTGTCGGGAATGGCATTTTTCGGCTGTCAAGAATGGTAATCCCCAGCTGCTGAAAATAGTATTTCTCAGCTGTCTTACAGTTGTAGAAAATGGTATTCTTCAGCTGCCAAATATGCTATGTTTCAGCTGCCAAAAACAGTATTTTTCAGTTAATAAAAATAGTTTTTTCGACATTTTTGAATTGTCAAAAATTTTTCAGCTGTCAAAAGTAGTGTATTTCGGTGTCAAAAATAGTTTATTATACTGTCGAACGTAGTATTTTTTTACTGTCAAAAATAGTATTTTTTCTCAAAAATAGTATTTTTCGTGTGTCAGGAATGGTATCTTTCAGCTGACAAAAATGGTATTCCTCAGCTGTTAAAAATTAGTATTTTTCGGCTGTCAGAAATAGTATTTTTTTGTCAAAAATAGTATTTTTCGTGTGTTAACAAGGGAATGTTTCAGGTGTCAAAAACAGTATTTTTCTGCTAATAAAAATAGTTTTTTCGACATTTTTGAATTGTCAAAAATTGTATTTTTCTGCTGTCAAAAGTAGTATATTTCGGTGTCAAAAGTAGGATATTATACTGTCGAAAGTAGTATTTTTTACTGTCAAAAATAGTATGTTTTCTCAAAAATAGTATTTTTTCTCAAAAATAGTTAAAAGCTGTTAAAAATTAGTATTTTTCGGCTGTCAGAAATAGTATTTTTTTGTCAAAAATAGTATTTTTCATGTGTTAACAAGGGAATGTTTCAGGTGTCAAAAAAGTATTTTTCTGCTAATAAAAATAGATCTTTCGACATTTTTGAATTGTCAAAAAATGGAATTTTTCAGCTGTCAAAAGTAGTATATTTCGGTGTCAAAAGTAGTATATTATACTGTCGAAAGTAGTATTTTTTTGCTGTCAAAAATAGTATTTTCTCTCAAAAATAGTATTTTTTCTCAAAAATAGTATTTTTCCTGTGTCAGGAATGGTATCTTTCATCTGACAAAAATGGTATTCCTCAGCTGTTAAAAATTAGTATTTTTCGGCTGTCAGAAATAGTATTTTTTTGTCAAAAATAGTATTTTTCGTGTGTTTCAGGTGTCACAAACAGTATTTTTCAGCTAATAAAAATAGTTTTTTTAACATTTTTGAATTGTCGAAAATTGTATTTTTAAGCTGTCAAAAGTAGTATATTTTGCTATCGAAAGCAGGGGCTTATATAGGCACTACCTGTAGTTTCAAGCTCAGCAATATTTTTTAATCAACTCTTAAAACACTTTTTTGCCAGTTACTTTTGTCTGGGAAGATAAATCGTTCTTTCTTTCTTCAAAAAAGGCGGGGGTTGGAGGAGGTATATTGTATAAGTGACTTTACCATCAACATGATCCACGAGCCGCCACTGGTTGTAGCAGTAACGTCGATTCAAATCAAATATTTTAAGGGATTTCTAATAAAACTGCATAGATTATGTGAAGTAACAAACTCATTTCGACAAACACACATTCACTGTTAGTGAATACAATCGCCACTAAATTCACAAGTAACTTTTATATTAATATACAGGTGAAGAGGAATATAGGTAAAATGCGTTCGAATATCACGGATGAGCTGTGGAAGCTGACCACAAAGGATCACGTTCTCATGGAGGAGAACTTTACACGGTCAGTGATTGATAGCCTGAAGGATTTCGAGACTGCCCTCCTGAAAGCCATCACCAAAGACGGATGGGATGGCGATGAGAACACAGAAAACGTGCAGTGGAGTTTAGCAGGAGCTTTATTTTATTCCATAATCGTTATTACTACCATAGGTAAGTGCATTATTATATTTATATTCTTATTCTCTTTAATACCAATGATCACATTACATAAACATATTATGGTATTTAATCAAAAGCTGAGGATTAATTAGAATATAATGATTGTTGATAAAATGTAATATGTATTTCAAAGCAAACATTGTAAAACGCACGGATAAATTTAATCACTTTAAAGAAAAAAAAAGGTAATAGTGTCTCTTTATCTCGCCGGATTTTCAGAGTGGTTGCCCGCAAATCCCCATTCTCCCCAAGTGGAAAGCACAGAGTCCGCTTTTTCCCTTGCAGGAATAAACAAATGCGATTTCGGGGGGCAATTTCTTTCTCCACCTTCGCGCAATTATCCTTGAGCTTTATGGGGCGATACGTTTGAATAATGAATGTAAACCGCGATATAAGATAAATTTCGGGCATTCAGGGCCCTCGATGGGATATTGAAACCCTTTTAGGGATGATGGCGAACACATTCCCGGGCATTGTAATAAAACCCTTAGCGCTGAACCGTGCGCGCTGCGATGATTAAGTGCACGATCTGTTACTTCATTGTTGTCTTATTTACTGCCACTTATTTCAGGAAAGCTGAGAAAACGTTTGCAGTTTATACTTAAATTTAATGGTCTTTACAGTTCGCTTAAACGCGTCTATTTTTTAGACGTTATTTAAAGTAAATGCTTTACGACGTTCGACGAATATCGCGAGTGGGTAATAGAGTGGTTTTAGCATATATGGTGGGGTTTCGAAGTATGTGAAAATCAACGGGACAACCCCTTTTTACTTTCTCCGTTAAGTACGAGAAAGTATTGTGATCGTGATTTTTTTCCAAATTTTTTTTTACGGAAATATCCGTTTTGGGGTCCCCAGATGCCATTTCAACAATTTCTGGACAAAATTTTTTTGTGTCTGTGTATGTGTGTGTGTGTGTGTGTCTGTCTGTGTGTGTCTGTGCGCGCTGTATCTCAAAAACTAATAGAGCAATTGATATGAAACTTTGAACATCCGTCTTATTTAATAATCTGAAGAACTGAAAAGCTTTTGGTAAAATTTCGTACACCGGAAGTGGGCGTTTACCTTAACTGTTTTTTGTTTTTTGCCAATATTTTCTTAAATATGAAAAATATCACAAAAACATTTAAACAAACATTGAAGACAACAAAGAAATGAACATCTTTTGCTTGAAAACATTTTTCATAAAATCCTTTTTATTTGAGAAAAAAAATTATTATTATTTTTTAAATTTTTGGTTTATAATTATAAAACGATAATAGTTACAGCAAATTTATATTAATAATAATTGCAGAGAATGCTAAAATGAACGATTTATAAAGAATACGTTTTTTTCGAAATCCCTTTAGTTTTTGAGTGAACTGAGTTTTTGAATTTGAATTATAATTTTTCCATCTTTTATAATTTTGACGTTTTAAACGTCAGTTTCATCCGAGTTTACACAACTCGATGTACATTTAAAATATGATTTTAATTGAAAATAAACCATGAAAGCGTAATTATAAATGATACCATCAAGTCGGAGAAAGTAACATGATGGCCACATCACCATTTTTACTTTCTCCGTTATGAAGTACGAGAAAGTATTGTGTGTGTGTGAAAATTTTTTTACGGAAATATCCGTTTTGGGGTCCCTAGATGCCATTTCAACAATTTCTGGAATTTTTTTTTGTGTCTGTGTGTGTGTGTGTGTCTGTATCTCAAAAACTAATAAAGCAATTAAACTGAAAAGCTTTTGGTAAAATTTCGTACACCGAAAGTGGATGTTTACCTTAACTGTTTTTTGTTTTTTGCCAATATTTTCTTAAATATGAAAAATATCACAAAAACATATAAACAAACATTAAAGACAACAAAGAAATGAATATCATTTGCTTGAAAACATTTTTCATAAAATCATTTTTATTCGAGAAAAAAAAATTATTATAATTTTTTTAATTTTTGGTTTACAATTATAGAACGATAATAGTTAGAGCAAATTTATGTTAATAATAATTGTAGAGAATTCTAAAATGAACAACTTATAAAAAATAAGTTTTTTTCGAAATCCCTTTAGTTTTTGAGTAAACTGAGTTTTTGAATTTGAATTATAATTTTTCCATGTTTCATAATTTTGACGTTTTAAACGTCAGTTTCATCCGAGTTTACACAACGCTCGATGTACATTTAAAATATGATTTAAATTGAAAATAAACCATGATAGCGTAAATATAAATGACTATGATACCATCAAGTCGGAGAAAGTAACATGATAACAGAAATAGCCCTGTAAATTCCATACTTTCATCGACAGATGCTTGACATTTTGACAGACACATCCTTAATAACATATCTTTAGATTTTCTTAAAGCAAATTATCCGAACAAAACTGAAAGACAAATTTTGAAGACAAAATTGCACTTTTTCCAGAAACCGTCCTGTAAATTCTACAATTTTGTCGACAGATACTTGAAGTTTTGACAAATACATCTTAAATAATATATCTTTAGATATGTTTTAAAAAATCTTCCGAACTTTTTTCTAACAAAAATGGCAGCACTAGACAAATTTTGAAGACCGAAAATGCATTTTTTTCAGAAATCGTCCTGTAAATTCCATACTTTTGTTGACAGATGTTTCAAATTTTGACAGATATATCCTAAATAACATATGTTTAAAACTGTTGAAAGAAAATTATCCGAATTTTGCTCTAACAAATCTGGAAGACAAATTCTGAAGACAAAACTTGCACTTTTCCCAGAAATGGCCCTTTAAGTTCTACAATTTTGTCGACAGATGCTTGAAATTTTGACAAATACATCATATATAAAATATCATTAGAACCGCCTAAATAAAGTTATCCAAACTTTGCGATGACAAAAATGGCAGCGTTTAAAGGCAAATTTTGAAGACCGAAAATTCACTTTTTCGAGAAATCGTGTTGTAAATTTCAGACGTTTGTTGACAGATGCTTGAAATGTTGACAGATACATTCAAAGTAACATATCATTAAAACTGTCAAAAAAGATATCCGAACTTTGCTCTAACAAAACTGGAAAACAAATTTTGAAGACAAAAATTGCACTTTTTTCAGAAATCGCCCTATAAATTCTAAAATTTTGTCGACAAATGCTTGAAATTTTGAAAGAGACATCCTAAATAACATACCTTTAGATCTGCTTAAAAAAATTATCCGAACTTTGCTCTAACAAAACTGGAAGACTAATTTCGAATACAATAATTGCACTTTTTCCAGAAATCGCCCTGTAAATTCCACAATTTTGTATACAGATGCTTGAAATTTTGACAGATACATTCCAAATAAAACATCTTTAGAATTATCGAAATAAAATTATCCAAAGTTTGCGGTGACGAAAATGGCAGCGCTTGAAGACAAATTTTGAAGACCGAAAATGCACTTTTTTCAGAAATCGTCTTGTAAATTCCAGACTTTTGTTGACAGACGCTTGAAATTGGGACAGATACATCTTAAATAATATATCTTTATATTTCGAACTTTCTTCTAACAAAAATGGCAGCACTAGACAAATTTTGAAGACCGAAAATGCATTTTTATCAGAAATCGTCTTGTAAATTCCAGACTTTTGTTAACAGATGTTTCAAATTTTGACAGATATATCCTAAATAACATATGTTTAAAACTGTTGATGAAAATTATACGAATTTTGCTCTAACAAATCTGGAAGACAAATTCTGAAGACAAAACTTGCACTTTTCCCAGAAATGGCCCTATAAGTTCTACAATTTTGTCGACAGATGCTTGAAATTTTGACAAATACATCATATATAAAATATCTTTAGAACCGCCTAAATAAAGTTATCCAAACTTTGCGGTGACAAAAATGGCAGCGTTTAAAGGCAAATTTTGAAGACCGAAAATTCACTTTTTCGAGAAATCGTGTTGTAAATTTCAGACGTTTGTTGACAGATGCTTGAAATGTTGACAGATATATTCAAAGTAACATATATTTAAAACTGTCAAAAAAGATATCCGAACTTTGCTCTAACAAAACTGGAAAACAAATTTTGAAGACAAAAATTGCACTTTTTTCAGAAATCGCCCTATAAATTCTAAAATTTTGTCGACAAATGCTTGAAATTTTGAAAGAGACATCCTAAATAACATACCTTTAGATCTGCTTAAAAAAATTATCCGAACTTTGCTCTAACAAAACTGGAAGACTAATTTCGAATACAATAATTGCACTTTTTCCAGAAATCGCCCTGTAAATTCCACAATTTTGTATACAGATGCTTGAAATTTTGACAGATACATTCCAAATAAAACATCTTTAGAATTATCGAAATAAAATTATCCAAAGTTTGCGGTGGCAAAATAGGCAGCGTTTAAGGACAAATTTTGAAAACCGAAAATGCACTTTTTCCAGAAATATGTTTTAAATTGAAAATAAACCATGATAGCGTAAATACAAATATTACCATCAAGTCGGAGAAAGTAACTTGATGGCCACATCACCACTTTCCACTTGCACCGCGAAACTTTTAATGCCATTGATTGATCCTGATCTTCCATTCTCTCTCTGCATTAATAGAAATGGTTTGTCTTCTTTAATTGTCATTGTTTGCAATGCTTTTTCAGAAGCAAAATCGAACAAATCATTGAAACTTTTAACAAATTATTTTTCTTTATTTATATGTGCTGCAGTTTCTCGAGAAGAGTGCTTGTTTGCGTTGAATCGGAATATGAGCCTTTGATCAACAGACAATTCTTCCATAACTAGCGCTTGACTGAAGCGTAAATTCATTTTAAGTACTCGCCGATTGGAGAAAAACAAAGATAACACTTGCTTCCTAGATGGTAGTTTTGAGCAAAGTATTTGGCTATGCGGTATTCCGATCAAATAAATTGCATCAGAAAATATGGTTGTTCCACTCATTTTGAAAGCAATTTTATAATATCGTTACAAAATGCCGCCGAAAACATAAACCAGATTAACCAGGTGTTAATCTGCGTCACAGATCGCAAGAAAATTACTAACTCCATTAGGCACATAAGGGCACGCAGGGATCCTCTCTTGCGAGCTGCGGCGCAGATTAAAACCTCCGCATCAAAAAAAAAAAAATAGGATGGGGTTACCAATTGAAGTGAAGCGTCTGGTTCACTAAGTCATGGCTTTCTTGTAATGTAATTTCAATTTCAATGAATAAAGGAGCATAAAAAAATTCATAACTTTTAGTCTAATTTCAACAAATAAACACTTTTTGGATACATATTAACGTCCTGTATCCAGAAAATATATATTTTGGCCATTAGGATGGCCCGTTTAATTATTAGGATGAACCAAAATAAAAAAAAAAATTGATTGATTCATACTTCGAAAATAAGAATCACTCTAGTGGGTATACATAATAATCAATAAAATTGTTTTGTTTAAAAATAATTTTAATCTATAGATACAAGTAACAATAAATAAATGGTAACTTTTTAAAATATGGTAATAATTTTAACACACAGTCTTTAATGCTTAATTGCTTATGTAAATTTGAGAGCTATACAATTCTACAACGCAATAAATTCAAGTCTAAATCTATAGGGGTCTGCAAAATTTTACAATTATGCAATGGTTTTGTGTCTGGCTAACTCTGTGATTTGTAAATAGTTTTTGTAAGAAAATGCATTACCGAGTAGATTTCTCGATCACATCCCCACGTAAACTTGACTTACATATCGTGTCAGGTACAGAATTTTGCTTCAGAGTTGGCTGTGAGGTTAATGAGCTATCTCGTATATTATTACGTCATGAAATTTGAATTGAATTTGATTAACCTGCCATTGGTGACGCAAATTTAATGGTGACGCCGGGGTTTTCAACTGAAGATTTTTCGAAACGTGTTACTAATAGTTCACTTTTTTTTTAAATTTATGCTCTTTGACAATAACACAAAGATATTTAATCAATTTAAGCTCTGCAATGCGACAGCTACTCGAAATTGCAACAAAAAACAATAACAGAGAATAAAGTTATTCGACACACCCGGTCTCACAGACCAGTGGGGTCACCAATGGCGGGTTAAAAAAAATATTCTCTGTTTTTCTCTCTCTCAGGAATGGCCAAGTCAGCAACAAAATTCTGTGGCCGTCGCTGATTAAAACCTTCAAATTGATTTTTGATTTCTCGTTCTGATCCCCACGAGAACTTGACTTATAAACTATTATAACCCTTAAATTGATTTTTGTTTTAAATTCAGTAGATTGCATAAATTCATTTAGTACATCGCACAATTTTTAGTTCTGTAATTTTGAAATAATAATTTAAAAACTTCGAAAATTTTATGATTTACTGTTTGCAGACGTTGTTGAGTAATAGCTGTCAAAACACATTCAATTCACGTCTGAATAAATACGTTCGTGATTTGTTGGAAATATCGGTGTGTGTGTACAAGCATAATATTTAAGGCGGTTCGATGTTTTCCGGTTTTATTTTAGCGCGGACTCATTGTGAAATTGCGGGATTTATTTCGGTTTCGAATCGGTGAATTATATTTTTGGCGCGCCTTCAAGTTTCCACCTCGCAAAAACAATGCTCCTGTTGTGTGTCCATGAGTGTAACGGCGAAATAAATAGTAAAGTTGATGATGGGGAACGACGGCCGTTGGGCCCTTCATTCCTTCTTGGCATCGCCGGCGGACCGACCGTAGGGACGGCCGTAGGGCCTGTCGAACGGGCCTCCCGGTCCCACCAAGACGCCGCTCTCGGGTCTGCCGTAACCTGAAATTTGAATTTTGTTGTTAAATTGGCTCAATAAACATTTCTTTATACAAAAGTTATTTTGGGTAAAATTATTTGTACGTCTAGCTTGAAATTTCTAAAATTTTGCACATCGCCATAAAAAATAAAATCAGATGAATGGATTTTTAATTAACTAGTACTAATAAAAAAATAAAATTCGTATCACCGCAACTATGAGAAACACTATGAAAATAATTAATTTCCACCGTTGCGCAACGAATACGCGCAGAGTCTTAACAAATGCCAAATTTCTAAAATTTTGCACATCGCCATTAAAAATATATGCAGATGAAGAGATTCTACATTAATCGTACTACCCAATAAAACAATAAAATCTGTATCAAAGCACTCCGAACACTATGAAAATAATGAATTACCACCCTCGCGCAACGAACACGAGCAGAATTCTAACAATTGCAAAATTTCTAAAATTTCCCGCAGGGCCATCTTTATTCAAATAAACATTAATCAGATTATATTTTTGTTAACAAATTTTTAACTAAAATTTAGAAGAGAATTTTTACCTGGCCTTCCTACAATTCCAGTAGGTCCACCAGGACCCACCAAAATACCTTCATCACCTGGGCGAATGCCTCCTAGTCCGCCTCCTCCATATCCTGGCCTTCCCAAACCCGGTCTTCCGGCATAACCTGGTTTGCCGTAACCTCCACTTCCATGTCCCGGACCAACCAAAATCCCATTTTCCGGCGAATGAATGGGCCTGCTAGGCGCGGGTTCGATGTCTATTTGTCCATGCTTGTTGAAGCAGCAGTAAGACTTTCCGGCATCGCAATGACCCTGAAAAAAATTGGTAATATGTGGTAAAATATCAATACATACATACATTTGATGAACCAAACCAATAAATAAACAACAACTAATATTATTCGCCAACGCGGAATGAAACATTTTTTCGCTACAAGTTCAAAAAGAAGTTTAGAAATTAGGTCTATTCTTCAAATTTGCGATGAGAGACTCCAAGTATCTTGCCTCACTCAAAAGAAGAAATAAGATCAATTCTTCACGGATGCGAAGACCACGATGAGAGTCTCCAAGTATCGTGCCACACTTAAAAGAAGAAATTCAATCAATTCTTCACGGATGCGAAGACCGCGATGAGAGACTCTAAGTATCGTGCCTCACTTAAAACAAGAAATTCGATAAATTCTTCACGGATGCGAAAACCGCGGTAAGAGACTCCAAGTATCGTGCCTCTCCCAAAAGAAGAAATTCGATCAACTCTTCATGGATGCGAAAACCGTGATGAGAGACTCCAAGTTTCGTTCTCTGGAAACGAGTCTACCAAGAGACAAAATTGTGCACGGTGTTAAGGACGAGTCGATTAGACAACGATTGCCAGAAGAAGATAACCTAACGCCAAAAAAAGTCACAAGAAACGTCAGAGCTATTTAGCATGGATCATGGTCAAAAGTTTCATAATTACTTAACTTTCATTTCCAGGTTCAAAATTAAGTGAGAGAAATGAGTTTGAAATTGAAAAAACAGCATTTTCAAGAAACTTAACCCTCCATAGCATAATGTACACTTATGAGAACATCAAGCAAGTGACTACATATCGATGTTAAGCTCACAAATGTGTTAAATGGCAAATATAGAATTTCCATATTTGAAGAATTTGACATTCAAAACGGACCATACACCGCTCTAATCCATCAGCAAAGACATTGATAGAGTACCAGTTCGACTCCAAAACATTTTCTTCGATATTCTTACGTGCGGTTTGAAGATTTAAGTAAGTGAAAGGTATGGACATTGCCCTTAAGCCGAGATTATGTGCTGGAGTTACTGAACGGATACTTGTGCTACCAATATCATATAATGACCGTCTCGTTAAAGCTACTGACAACAATCCAGATTTTTAAGACTTATTAAAGCGAATAATTTTAGAAAGATGGCCAGTCAAGAAAAAAAATATGTTTAACAGCTGGTGAGATGGTAAGAATGAACTAAATACGAAACAAAGTGAACACATCTAGTACTTACCTCTTGGGTAACAACCTAACACTAATGTTTCAAAAATAACATTAATCCTACAGAGAATACATTAACATAACACCAGTGTGAGGCCCACTCAGGCCCAACGTATTCTCTGTAGGGTTAAAGATATTGTCTAACTTTGGATATACCTACTATTTATTTGATGGCGAGAAATAGGTAAAACAACTATTCTAAAAGATGTAGCATTGCCAATTTTATGTTTACCAAATTCTTCTGCTGCCATGGAATGCTTTTCACATCCCTGCATCGCGCAGGGGTTGATTTCAGGCGGAACGCACCGAGACGGCGTTCCGGTACCTCTTTTGAGCCAACAGATGCTTTATTACTTTGATTTGATTTTTAGATGAACCAATTTAGATGAATGCAAAATGTATAAACACATTTCTAGAAAAGCTTTGAAAATCTTAGAAAGATAAATACAATTTTGTGTTCTTCTTGTAATTATATCAATATTTGAGTCACCCGTTCCGGTACCTAAAAGTAAAGAAATCAAGCACTGAACCTACATAAGAAATTCCAGGACTCTGAACACTAATGTTTTAAAAATATTAAAATTAAAGATAACGTCTAACTCTGGATATAATAAAATTTTAACCTACATAAGAGATTCCAGGACTTTGGCAATTGAACCTTGCAGAGCATGTACATGTGTCAAATTTCTTGAACGGTGGTCTTCCATCATAACCGGGACCGCCCAATCCAGGTCCTCCTAACCCCGGTCTTCCAAATCCAGGTCGGTCCAAATCCGGTCTTCCAACGAAACCGGGCCTTCCTGGATATCCATCTTCGGGATAGCCTCCTTCAAAGCCGGGTCTGTACGATCCGTCTCCGAAACCTCCGCCTCCTCCTAATCCACCTGGTGGTGGAGGTCTGTGTAAAGAAAATTGATCGTTAACGTTAATGTATGGTAGCGGCAGATGGCTAAGCAGTCAACGCTAATTGTCACAATTTATAAATTGTGAACAAAAAAGAAACATGAATGTACAATACGTAAAGGATTGCTGTAGTGATTTTTCAACCACCAAACAATTATTTAGAGAGGCTAAAGATCAGGGAATACTCTCTGCAGTAATCGCCAACGTTAAGGGGACTGACAGGGCACAATAAGAAGAAGAGGAATTGTAAAAGACAGTTATCGATTATCAATCCATTACAGAGGATGGGAATCGAATGAATGATTCTTCAGAGTGATGCCTTGCAACAAATTACGTACAGTTCCTGTTTTCCAATATTGTAGAAATTACTTCTCAAGTACAGGTCATGTTAGTGATTCCGCTCAAATTTTTCTTTCGATTTTTCTTGAATTGCTTCAAGAGAAACACTTCCAATGTGGAGTTTTCATAAATTTTAATAGCTTTCTAGGCGCAAACTGACGTTTGACGTTTAACATTTATTTTATTTAAACCAATCATGCAAGTAGAGAACCAATCAAAAAGCCGCATTCGAACTCTACATGATATGTTTCTTGAAAACATAAGTTATATAGAATCTAATTTGTTCTAATTCATTCGCATTTCGGCATTTTCGTTTGGCGGGATATAGTCTATATTATGTTGTTAGGCTCACTGGCATCAGTTTTCGCGTTTTTGTTATTTTCCATATTTGTGCATTTATTTGGTTTACAAGGAGCAATAATTGAACAATTTACGATAGATAGGTACATGATATTTGTATTTTTTGTTGTTTTACAAGAATAATATATGATTTTCTATTTTTATAATTTCTAGGTTAAGTTTTACAATTTGAAATAGTCTTTTCGCTTAAGCGGGAAACTTTCCCCTTGGAAGCTTATTTTCGTTCTGCAATAAGTTCAAGGCATTTCTGCCGATTAACTGTCCACTGATGTTTTAGTTGGTCATATAATTTGCTTTTGTTTCAACAAAATATATGACTTTTTTGTGGAACTTGTCATAATGCAATTAGAAAGTCGCATTTGCACTCGCATAAACTTTTGAAAAAAAAAATTGCAATATATCAAAAAACAGTTTTTTGTCAATAATTTCTATGAGTGGTATTCTTATAATATAACAAGTGGGGAGATTATACCATTGCAATTTTTTTCAATAAAATCACGAGTTATAATCTCGAATGAAAATGCAACGACTGCAAAGCGGTTCCAAAAACGCCGCATTTTGTATAAACGTGGCGGAAATTTACAAATTCGTGTAATGAATGCGCCGTTTGACAGTCACTGTCACTGTCTAGTTTGTATCAGCGCTAGCCAATCAGCGTCCTACATTCGAGTTGTATTTTCAAGGATCAGTTGTATTATCAGTACCAGCCAATCAGCGTCCCAGATTTGAGTTGTATTTTCAGTGCCAGCCAATCAGCGCCTCAGATTTGAGTTGTATTTTTTAAAATCAGTTATATTCTCAGTTATAATATATCAAGTGGGGAGATTATACCATAGCAATTTTTTTTTCAATGAAATCACGAGTTATCTTTGGTCTAAGGACAATTTCATCTTAGGAAACATTATTAGGTGTAGACAAAGAATACTTCCTAGTATGTAAAATGATTTTATTTTCTAGACTAGTCTAGGTTTATATAAAATCAATCTTCAACAGAAAACTATAGAAATTAAAATACAGCGTAAAAAATATAAATTACTGATTATGGTTTTAAATTAACAATTACAAATATTCGTTTCTGTCAATGTTTTACACATTATTTACATTTGTAATTTTCTAACCCAAATTTAAATATTTTTGTTGAATAAAACCAAACACTAATGAATATTTTGAGTTGTAGTTAAAACATAGTGAATTATGCAATAAATTTCAAGACATCAATATATTCCGAATTTTATTCGTCTACAAAACATGTTTGCGAGTAGATAATAATTGACTGGAAACTGCTAAATAACGATTTAAAAAAAAATATTAAAAAAATGTTTCTTATTTTTTTCAAGTCTAAGACCTCATTCTGAACACTATTTGTTTATTTAATTTATTTGTGTAACTTCCAGCAAGCGAGATACGCAAAATAATTGTCGTAGATGGGGATTAAATCGACTAGAAACGCCTAAATAATGATAAAAAAATTTTTCTTCAAATATTTTTTCTTGATGGTCTATTTTGAATAAAACAACAACTCACTAAAAAAGTTTCATGCAATTTAGAATTGAGCTGCATTGTTGGTCTTGTATTGTTTTCCATCCTTTCGTAAGTATAATTTTTATTTTTCTACCAAGTGTGGAAAATGCTTGTTTGTCAAACGGCCTCGATCAGGAAGCAGATAAGTGCGGTAAACGCACTTTCACTCAAGGTAGACACACTATTTTTTCTACTGACATGAAAACATCAATATTTAAGATGTAATAGTAATAATTTTAATACCATAAATACAGGGTGAGACAGAGTCACACATCATATACGGAAGCAGGGAAAAATATGTCAAAGAGTCTTTAAATACGACCAAGTATGCCATTTATTTACCACCGATTATATGTCTATTTTTTTAGAACTACATCAGGCAGATGGTCTCCGTTTACATCAATGCATTGTTGCAAACGTTTCTTAAAGTTGTCGTACACGCGAATCCGTAAGTCCTCGTCAATGGCTGCAACTTCGTCATCACTGGCTTGCTTGAGCTCTTAAATACTTATATGTCCCTGGACATACACAGTGTTTCAGGAACCCTCGCAGGAAAAATTCTGGTATACTGAGGTCAGGCGACCGAGTTGACCAAGTGATTTCGTCGAAACGTGAGATATTTCCACTGTTTCGCGCGGTGTGGGATGTTGCTCCGTCTTGCTGGAAATATAGCTGTCGTAACTTTTGTTCGACAAAGCCTTTCAACATTGTCACATAACGTCATTGTTATTTTCAAAAAAATATGAGCCTACTGATCCGAAAGCAGTGCAAGGGCTTTTCATGTGGTTCCTTAGGGTTCACTAGCATGTTATGTTTGTTTATGTTCGACGCATGTTCAACCACTCATGGTGTTGCAGAAAAAGAAAGTCTTGCTTCCGTATCTCTTTCAGTAATTTTTGTTGCACAACTTGGTGAAAGGGTGAAATTTGATCTCTTTCAGCTTTTGTCCTAAACTTCTTCCACTAATACCTAAAATGCGTCGAACGGCGAGGACTCTATTCAAAAGCTTCCCTCACTGTCAGCTGGTTCTCTGGCGTCCGCACTGTTCGTGGAGCTCCGTGCTTCGCGTCTGACGCGCTACCAGTTTCTTCAAATTTCTTCACCCAAGCCAATATGGTATTGCGAGATAATACGGGACCATGTCGACCAATATTGAACTGCCGTTGATATACACGGTGTCAATTGGCTTTGCCTCACTAATGCTTTAAGAAAATTAGATTGTCATGCCAGCTTGAACTATATACATTTTTTGCCGGTAGTATACAGTTGTTATTCATTAATAAGCAGCACGTTAGCGACGTGAGTAGACTGGTACTCCGCCAGACATAAGATCCCACTAGTGCAGCGGCACTAAATTTGTTACCAGAAAAGTCAAGAGACATCCACGTGAAATAGTAGCGTGCAAATAGCAGCACTAGTAGTTCCGCAAATCAAATTGAATTGTGATAAATGTTCACATTAATAAATGAACATAAATTCTAACTTTATTATGATGTTTATCTCTTATTTCGTGCATGGTATGCGTGAAAGGTGTTCGTCGCGAAAACTGTTTCCTGCACGTCGTTATGTAATACACACGTATCGGCTTCGTAAAAACTTGAATTTTTTAACGTATGTATAAAAAAAACCGCCAGCGTGAGCTTTAGTATTTTTATGTTCGATCATATGTATTAGTATTTTCGTATCATTTTTTGAGGTCCGAGGAAGTTGTGTTTTTTTGCGAAAGCTCAATTATGTTATTGCTCGACTGCTCTTATTCTTGCGTCTGCTCTGTTTCCGGTGTTTACATATACACCCTTCTCGTTGGCAGTTTTCCTATTTCAGTAACGTAGGAAGGCTTCTCTTATTTATATTCCTAGGCGACATTGCGTTTTCCATACAGTATGGAATAAATTAAGTAAAACCGAAATAGAATGTTTTGAGAAAAAAAAATCTTCGAACAGGTCGATTTTATTTGATTAAAATACACATTTACCCCGTTCATATTTATGTCGAATATTTTAGTATACCTACAATGGACTACTTTTGCAATTAATGTGAGAGAGAGAGAGAGACAATACATTTATTGAGACACTTTTACAAATGACCTTAACAGGCAATTGACCAGAGGTCTTCAGTCTTAATGTGATTTTCCTTACTTTAAAGGTAGAAACACTAAAGTGGCGGAATCTATTGCCTGAATGCTGTACTGAACCAAAACCTCAAGTGTGCCATAATTTTTTATTTTTAAAAATGTAAGTTGGTGACACATATTGAGGTTATGTTACTTGCGGCGTGTTCCTATCGATAAATTAATTTGCAATGATAAAATATAAATTTAAACTTGAATTGAAAAGATTTGTTGTTGTTAAACTTTCTTCGTTGTCTGTAACAATTTACTTGCTAATGTTGTAGGCCTTATTCTAGATTTATTTTAAATTTAATTTATAATTCATACTATTCTTTAGTTGTTGTATATGTTCTTATTTATGTTTATATTTATTATTTCCAACTAGCTTTTAAATGTAATTTTCTTAATATGTCAAACTCACGCACAAGATATTAATCTTTGCGAGTCATGTTTATTCAGTTGTATTCGCTAAATTGCTTTTGAATGAATAAACTTATTATTATTATTATTTACCCAGTAAAAATTGATAACTTCTTCACAAAAATTTAAATTTTATGTAAATCAACTAAATCATAGGTTTAGCAGACAAATGTGCCAATGACTAACATACGACTTTGGTGCAATGTTTTTTCCTTATTTTATTACATTGAAAAAAATATAATTTTACTACACGTCAATAGCACCGATTCAGAAAGGCGCGTTACCTGATTCCCTTTACAGTAAGTTTCCTCGTAAAGCCTCCTTCTTTCGCGATAAAAACACCATAAAGGCGACATCTATTGCCTAAAGCGGCGTTCTTCAACTTTTTTTTACACCTACGGATCGGGGTATCTTTCCCGGACCGGTTGATGGCAGAAATAACAAAAGAAAACCTAAATAAACAGTATTTTATTTAATAAAACTAACGTTATAAACTTTCATGCAGCCGCTTTATGATTAAAACAAAACATTTTCGGATGGAGAGTTACATTACCATCCGTACAAATTGGCTACTGCGCAACAATTAAACGAATGTGATTTCTCCCAGCGATTAAAATTTCTACAGCGAATGCTTGCTTGAAAATTTGAGGATGTTGATACTACATCCAGTTCTATCTTAGTGATGCTGTTAAGAAACAATATTTTCGGTATTGTGCTGAGGCAAATCCACTACAGACTTCACGAATGACCGCTGCATAGCCCAAAGGTCACTGATTGGTGTGCCTTGGGAAATTTAGGCATCATAGGTCCTTACTTTTTTACCTTACTGTTACGGTAATATTTGGAATGATTAATAAACTTTTTCATCCAAGAGTTGCAATACAAGCAAATTGTCCTTAAAAATGTATGGTTCTAGCAAGACGGGGCTACGGCGGGCACAGCTGACTGTCGGCTAGTTGTAATTCTTTCTCTGAGGGTACCTCAAATCACGCTTGTATGGGGATAAACCGCGTACTTCAGATAAATTGCAGATATCAACGCAAACCTACTGTGAACAGTGTTTCCGTCAAAGGCTGCATCGACAAGAATGGGCGTCACTTGCCGGACAAAGTTTTCACTCTTAGTGTTTCATAAATGCTATATTTTGACAAATACATTTATTTGAGCAAAATACGCACTAGATTCACGAGGGCCACTGTATTTAGGTAGTGCAGCTTTGAAAATTAAACAATATTTGCTTTTAATAGTAGATTATATATCAAGGGAGAGAAATGCTTGCATTTTCCCGAGGTGTTTTCGCCCTCGGGATAAAACGCACCGTTTCACTCCCGTTTGTGAAAAAAATAAATAGGACAAATAAAAATAAAGAATTATCAATCAGAAATGCTGGCAGGAGATAAAAGTCCCAAATATTTTGTTAAAACAAGTTCTGATTGATATTAATTTTTACTTGCCTAGGGTATGGTCGTTGACCAGGACGTCCAGGTCGGTTGTAATCAAAACCTGGATTTCCACCTCCGACTCCTCCAAGCCCACCTCCAAATCCTCCAACTCCTCCACCACCAGGATAATCTATCTCATCCTTCTCGTAAATCTCATACCTAGGAGAAGCCCTATTTGAGCCTCTGGAGCTTCTTTCATTATCTTTCCATACCCATTTTTGATCTTCGGCGCAGGCCAATGATAAGATTATGCATGAGCATACACCTGTAATCAAAAAAGTAAAAAAAAATAATAATTGGCAAAATATTATGTGATGAAAAGTATTTCAGCTTTGGATCTAAATTTCATATTATTGAATTAAATTTGTTATTTTCCTAATATGGAATACGATTGATTAATTAATTATAAATTAGTCTTGAAATTACAAAAAAAATCAACATCTGATAATCTAGAAAGTTTGTAAAATTCCAGAAGCGTTAATGTTCGTAAAATAGATCAATACGTGGAATGCTAGAGTATTTTTACTTCACTCTATTATAATGCTCTTATTAAATAAACGAAACGGTCTAACTACGTGCATCGTTTACAAACGAACGTCAAACTGCGTACATACTCAACGGCTTGCTAACGAACATCCTTTGATGTCCAGTGAACGTACCCTGGCGAAGAACAAATGCGTAGAAACGTTCATTTCTACGTATAGATTAAGTGGACCAATTAGTACGCAACCCTTCGTTACTTCGCACTTACGCACCTTTAGGCAAACAGGTAAATTCAACCTCGCTTTACTTCAAAGGATAAAAATGAAAAATCTGTATAATTACAATACTAATAATATTATTACTATATTAATTTTTCGATTGTACGTTGGTTTAAAAGGAATTTTTTTAATACTATTGAAAACTCGCAAAGCTACAAGACTACAGATCGCTAGTCATTTAGCAGAAGAACTTTATTTAAATGTATTTATCATATATTATATTTCTTCGCGTTATATCTGACCCAAATAAAAATTCTATAAATATTTCTGCACTGATAATGTTTGTGACACAGGAAACAAAGGTTTCGGAAGCAGAAATCACATGCTCACCAATTCACTTATTTACATCTCACAATGACATTGCACAATCTCGCTGCTCCAATGCGAAAGCCCACACAATTCCTTGGCATAGATACCTGGCCAATTTTATCTTTCGATATTGATTATTCGAATGGCCAAAAAAATCTCCTTTGGTCCTAGTTGCAATGTAATTGCACAATAAAAAAACCGCTTGGATTATCCGAATGTGGGCTGGTATGACAAATATGGAGAATGAGGAAACTATGATTAAGTAAATGCCGATGTTAATACTGAATTTATAATTTTAAGTTACACCCCCTGAATGAAATTGCAAAAGACAATTAATAAATTAAAGTGTCGATGAATGAAATTGTAAAAGATAATTAATAAATAAAAGAGTAGGGGGGCGCGGTGGCCTAGTGAGTAGAGCTCCTGTTCACAGGCCTCGTGGTCGTGGGTTCGAATCCCATCCGGGCGGTCACTTTTTCGGAATGAAGAAGTTACCGTTCCCGCCATGGATGTCCAGCCAATGGACCAGCCACAAAAAAAATATATGTAATAAATAAAAGAGTCGATGGCAGAGTTTGAATATAGTGTGGTTATTATTAAATATCATAAAATATTTGCACCTTTTTTTATAAAGAGTGTATCAAATTACGAAAAGCCCATTAAAGTGGAGTAAATTAAATTGTTCAATATTGAAAAAAAAGTTAATGGCTATTTTGAAGGCGCCATTAACTCGAGTCGGCGGAGGTGGAGCAGGATGCGCCCCGATTTATTTGTTCTTCTTTAATGGACGTGGCAGGGCTTAATTTCTTTTTAAGTTGCCTATTAATTTGGCGACTTAATTGTTTCGACATTGATTTATTTGTTACTTTACAATATTATTCGTTCATTCATTATCATTATATAAAGATTACCATTTTTAACAGGAGAATTAATCATCGTTCCTCCCATTTTATAACCTTTTTGTTATTTTCCTTTTGTGAAAGTCATCTTTGCTTGAATGAAGTTTAACATATTTCGATATAATTATTGTAGTGTATTACAAAATTTAAAATATTATAACCGTGATTCCGAGCGAAACGTGTATTATAATAGTTAAACTCCGTT
Source organism: Ocypus olens (assembly GCA_910593695.2). Classification (NCBI taxonomy): domain Eukaryota; kingdom Metazoa; phylum Arthropoda; class Insecta; order Coleoptera; family Staphylinidae; genus Ocypus; species Ocypus olens. The sequence goes on from OU343061.1 coordinate 5,003,837, forward strand.
TTATAATAATAATGATAGTCTTTATTTCCATTAGACTAAAAATACAGCATACGAAATGTTAAAAAATAAATAATTCTTGAATAATTGTTTGTACCTAGTCGCGAAAGTTAAAGTTTTCCGGGCCGAAAGAAGCAACTGCAGGTCCGAAAAACCATTTTTGCGGCGTAGAACCCACAATGTTAATGTCCAGTAAATTATCACATTGAAATAAAAAAATATTGCAGCCGCAACGATTGGCACCATCGGTTCCATTTTATTCATTAATTAAACCATTCATAAGCATCAATCCAATTTACATAATAACAGTGGGCAATCGGAGATCTCGTGAGTAAATTTCACTTTTTCGGGACAGATGCCCCGATCCGGATCGTAATCGCGTTTGGAAATTTCACAGCTCATTCAGGCCCAACAGGAAGAAAGGACTCGCTCGACCTAACATCCTGCAGCGAGTACAAACGCGGAAGTTCTGCTGCAACTTTCTTGCGCAAACAAAAACAGTCGATTCTGTAAAGTTTACGTTCGTTCTAGAATCAATTATCTTCGGTAATTGAATTTTAAGGTTTGAATATCAGTCGCGTCTCGTTACAATTCTAATAGTTTCCTTGATTAAATGTATTTATGAATTTCACGAAACCAATTTTAGGATAGTATAGTCTACAGGAAAAATATACATAAATATCTATTCCTATTGCCATTTGGCCTAAAAATTAAAAAAATTTTTTTTTTTTCAAACCAAAATTTTGGATGAATTAAAGTAGTAGTGAATTTATTTATTAATACCGGATATCAAAAACGTTTGTTCCATTTTCGTTTGATTGTTTCATAGCATGGAATTTGTTTGAGTAGCCACAAAGTTTAATTAAACACACAGATTATAAAAGTAATTAATTTTTTTTTGGTTTATTGTGGGAGATGTGCGATGTAGCGCGCGGACGTCACCTGCCATCCCCATGTCATTTTCGTTCGGTCGTATTTTCTGGACGGCGCCCTTTCGCCCGATCGATATGTTACGCAACAGGAGCACAAGGGCCCCAAACAGCGATGATTTAGGGACTCGAATCACGTTGCAGGCATCTGTTGTGCCGGTTTTACGAGGAATCTTAAATGTTTTATGGCTCTTTCTGCAGTTAGACTAGACGCGTCAGAGGCCACCGGACAGTTAATCCGTTTCGCTGCAAATATGTTTTTCAGTTAAAAACTTTATCTGGTGGTTAATAGGGTTACTTACTATTGAAACCGTAGATATAGTAAATAATTCAAATTACTAACCCAGTCAAAATGAATATTGGTCAGTTAACGTACCGACTTTTTAGATTTCAGTTTAAAAATTAACTGTTCATCTTTAAGGGAGGCTCCGTTCGTAATTCAATATTGCATGCACATAGGTACCATTTATAACATTCAAATCTCCTGTTTTATAAATTACTTTTACTCCTGAACTTTGCCAAAAGGGTAGTTTGCTGCCGTGAAATTATGTAACTATACACCGACCTCTCAAGACGTGTTGCGCAGTGACCATCTTAAATTTCAAGAGAAGAGGACGTCTATTCAATCCTCCACATGTACATTTGTTGTCGCGTTCTCTCGATTTCTCCGAACTCTCTCTCTCTGCGCAAACTTTATTCCCACACGCCTCGAGTGGCCGGTAGATCTATACTCCTATATTATTGTTAAGCGTTGATAACATGTGATTCAACAAAATTTTCACAGTTTTTTTTTTCACCTGAGACAAGAAAACGGAAATTTTCGAGATATATAAATATAAATTTGCTGTAACTATTATCGTTTCATAATTATAAACCACAAATTTAAAAAAATATAATTTTTTTTCTCGAATAAAAATGATTTTATGGAAAATGTTTTTAAGCAAAAGTTGTTCATTTCTTTGTTGTCTTCAATGTTTGTTTAAAAATTCTGTGATATTTTTCATTTTTAAGAAAATATTGGAAAAAACAAAAAAAACAGTTAAGGTAAACACCCACTTCCGGTGTACGAAATTTTACCAAAAGCTTTTCAGTTCTTCGGATTATCACGGAAAACCTGTTTCAAACACAAACCTAAACAACAAAATTGCTATAGAATAATTTTTACCCTTATGTTTTAACACCCTTCAGGAGGTCTATTCTACTAGAAAAGCCACCGGCGACAAAAGTCATGTCTCACTTTTCTCATCGAAATGACGAATTATTGATGATAAAAGTCATCGGTGAGTAATGTTAGTTGCGCGAATAACATCACGAGTAACCGCAAATGACGTTTCACCTGGATGTTTCTGATTCTAACTAAGCGACCTTTTTCCGCCAAACTTTGTTTCATAATTACAAACCAAAAATCAAAAAAAAAAATTTTCTCATCCAATAAAAATGATTTTATGAAAAATATTTTCAAACAAAAGTTCATTTCTTAGAGTTGTCTTTAATATTTATTTGAATTATTTTCCATATTAAAATTTTCTTTTTGTTTTTCAGATTGTCAAATAAGACTTATGTTTCATGTTAATTGCTGCATTCGTTTTTTAGATTACCCATACACACACACGATTTTTTTTTCCAGAAATTGTTGAAATGGCATCTAGAGACTCCAAAACGGATATTTCCGTAAAAAAATTTTTGAAAAAATTTTCACGATCACAATACTTTCTAGTACTTCATAATGGAGAAAGTAAAAACCTGAACAAAAGAGTCCTGATAAAAAGTCCAGATATATAGTCCTGAAAAGGCTTAAAAATAGAGTGCCGACAAAAAAATGTCCTGAAATAAGGTCCTAAAAAAAAGTTCTAAAAACGGCATGAAAAAGAGCACTAAAAAAAGCCTTGCAAATCTAGAAAAAGTCCTGAATATAAAGTACTGAAAAAAGTCTTCAAAATAGCCTTGAAAATAAAATCTTGAAAAAAAAGTGATTTAAAGAAAGTCCACGATCAAATAGCAGGAGGCGCTAAATTTGATACTAACACTTTTCTCCAATTCTATTGCTTGAGTTGGAAATCTTAATTAATCGTTTATCTATTGTCCTGGTGCATTTTTTCAGTTTAAAAAAAAAATTAAAAAATTAAATTCCAAAAAGACCTAAAAAAGTCCCGAAAAGAAGTTCTAAAGAAGGGCCTGAAAAAATCCCGAAAAACGTCGCGAAAACAGTCCTGAAAATGTCCTGAAAAAATCCCCATAAAAGTTCCAAAAAGTTTTGGAAAAACGGCCCGAAAAAATGTACTGTAAAAAGGCCTTAAAACAGTTCTGGACAAAAGTCTCAAAAACAGTTCTGAAAAAATTCCTGCAAAAGAATCCAGAAAATAAAGTCTTGCAAAAAGGAGACGAAAAAGAAAGTCTTAAAAAAAATATTGAAAAAACTATCGAAAATAAGTTCTGGAAACAATGTCCCGTTAAAAATGTCCTTAAAGAAAGACCTTGAAAAATTCCTGAAGAATAAAGTCCAAAAAAAGAGTCCTAAGAAGAGGGTCCCGAAAAAAATCCCTATAAAGAACCTGAAAAAGTCCTGAAAATACAGTCCTGAATATAAAGTACTGAGAGAAGACTTAAAAAAGCGTTGAAAATAAAATCATGAAAAGAAGAGGCCTAAAGAAAGTCCTACAAAAGCAGTTTTGAAAAAAAATTTAAATAAACTTCAAAAAGTACTTAAAATATCCTGAAAAGAGTTCATGATTTATTTTTAATTGAAATCATATATTAAGTGTACATCGAGCGTTGTGTAAACTCGGATGAAACTGACGTTTAGAACGTCAAAATTATGAAAGATGGAAAAATTATGCTTCAAATTCAAAAACTCAGTTTACTCAAAAACTAAAGAGATTTCGTTTTCGATCAGTTTAAAAAAAAATTAAATAGATTTCAAAAAGTACTCAAAATGTCCCGAAAAGAGTTCTGAAATGCCTGAAAAAAATCTTGAAAAAATCTTCTGAGAAATCCTGAAAAGGACCTCAAAAAATCCCGAAAAGAAGTTCTAAAGAAAGGCCTTAAAAAATCCCGAAAAACGTCGCGAAAACAGTCCTGAAAATGTCCTGAATAAAATCCCCATAAAAGATTTGATAAAAGTTCAAAAAAAAATCTTAAAAAAGTTCTGGAAAACGGCCCGAAAAAATGTACTGTAAAAAGGCCTTAAAACAGTTCTGGACAAAAGTCTCGAAAACAGTCCTAAAAAAATTCCTGCAAAATAATCCAAAGATTAAAGTCTTGAAAAGTCCCGAAAAAAGCCCTAAAGAAAGAAGTCTTGTAAAAAGGAGCTTAAAAAGAAAGTCTTAAAACATTTTTTTGAAAAGTCTTGAAAAAAAAAGTTCTGAAAACCATGTCCGGATAAAAATGTCCTGAAAGAAAGACCTTGGGAAAAATCCTGAAAAATGAATTCCAGAAAAAAGAGTCCAGAGAAAAGGGTCCCGAAAAAAATCCCTATAAAGGACCTGAAAAAAAATTCTGAAAAATGGTCCTGAAAAAAATTGTCTTGAAAAACAAAATTCCCAAAAAAATCCGGGTTGAAGAAATGCCCTGACAAATGGTCTTGAAAAAAAATGTTTTGAAAAAAAAATTCCCAAAAAAAAATCCGGGTTGAAGTTCACAAAAAATACTAAAAAAAAGCTTTAGAATAGAAAAGTCCTGGAAAAAAGAGTCCCGAAAAAAGGATCCCGAAAAAAATTCCTATAAAGGACCTGAAAAAGAGTTCTGAAAAATTCCCTGACAAATAGTCCTTAAAAAATTGTCTTGTTTTTTTAGATTTAGAGTTTATTGGTATTTTTCATTGCTGGTTAACAATATTAGACAAGTCAATACAATTAATATATAAATAGACATATATGATAAAATAAATAAAATACAATAAAAAAAAAATTCCCAAAAAAGATCTGGGTTGAAGTTCTCAAAAAATACTTTTAAAAAAAGCCCTACAATAGAAAAGTCCTGGAAAAAAGAGTCCTGAAAAAAGGATCCCGAACAAAATTCCTATAAAGGACCTGAAAAATTCCCTGACAAATAGTCCTGAAAAAAATTGTCTTGAAAAACTAAATTCTCAAAAAAAAAAATCCTGGATAAAGTTCTCAAAAGCGCCCCAAAAAATACTGAAAAAAGGCATTAGAATAGAAAAGTCTGAAAAAAATTCCTGTTAAAAGTCTTGAGAATTTCATCTAACAAAAATTGCAAAAATGTTGGCAAGTCACCATGAGCAGTGACGGCTCGTGGAACATGTTGATGGTAGAGCCACTTATACAATATACACCCCCCCCCCTTATTTTTCGAAGAAAGAAAGAACGATTTATCTTCCTAGGCCAAAGTAACTGACAAAAAGTGTTTTAAGAATTCATTAAAAATTCTTGCTGGGCTTAAAACTACAGGTACCGCCATGGCCTCTATATAACGAGCCGCCCCTGGGCAGAAGGATTTATAAGTAGGTAGAATATCAAATTATATTCTCTACCGCCGAACTCTGGAGATTTTTTAATGCAATACAATCCTGGCAACATCGATAACCAAAAATAAAACTTTAACGGCTGTGAAAGGTATTAAAAATTATAACACGGCGGGATCAGACAATATTTCTGTCTTTCTTGTTCGAGATTCTGCTCCGTTCGTTTTAGAACCTTGACGTCATGAGGTGTGAGCTACAGAATTTTGTTTCAGAGTTGGCCATGCCTGAGAGATAGAGAGAGAAACATAGCAGTCATGTCTGATTAATTCATTTTTTTAAATCTAATTCAATAGTCTCATGACGTAATAATTTGAGACACACCTCATTTATCTCACAGCCAACTCTGAAACAAAATTTTGTGGCTCACACGATATATTGAATACATCGATTAAAATCCAGACTTTTCCAGGAAAATTGCGAGAGTGATTCATATTTAAAAAATGCTGATGTGGCCATCATGTTACTTTCTCCGACTTGATGGTATCATTTATATTTACGTTTTCATGGTTTATTTTGAATTCAAATGATATTTTAAATGTACATCTAGCGTTGTGTAAACTCGGATGAAACTGACGTTTAAAACGTCAAAATTATGAAAGATGGAAAAATTATACTTCAAATTGAAAAACTCAGTTTACTCAAAAACTAAAGGGATTTCGAAAAAAGCTTATTCTTTATAAGTTGTTCATTTTAGCATTCTCTACAATTATTATTAACTTAAATTTGCTGGAACTATTATAGTTTTATAATTATAAACCAAAAATAATTTTTTTTTTTATCTCGAATAAAAATGATTTTATGAAAAATGTTTTCAAGCAAAAGATGTTCATTTCTTTGTTGTCTTCAATGTTTGTCTAAATATTTTTGTGATCTTTTTCATATTTAAGAAAATATTGGCAAAAAACAAAAAACAGTTAAGGTAAACACTCACTTCCGGTGTATGAAATTTTACTAAAAGCTTTTCAGTTCTTCAGATTATCAAATAAGACGGATGTTCAAAGTTTTATATCATTTGATCTTTAAGTTTTTGAGATACAGCGCGCACAGACACACAAACACACACAGACACAATTTTTTTTTTCCAGAAATTGTTGAAATGGCATCTAGGGACCCTAAAACGGATATTTCTGTAATTTTTTTTGTTTAAATCACGATCACAATACTTTCCCGTACTTCGTAACAAAGAAAATAAAAAATAATGATAAAAAGATATCATGCAGCATCGACCCATATAAATTCTAAATAATTTCCGTCACAATGAATTATAACGACAGAAAAAGCGAGCGCCATAAATGGGGGTTGTTTGTTTGCGAAAAACAAGGATTCTCAAGGATTTATACATAACATTTCTCTCTTATACAAATAATAAGCATTACAGCAAGTTTGATACATTTTTGTGGACAATGATTTTACATTGATGAATATATTTTCTATCGTTACATATTTCAAAATAAAATGATTACATTGCAGCATCGTAGAATATCACTCTAGACAAGCTAAGGCAGAAAATACTTCTTTAAAGATCAAAGGATTTACGCAAGGCGACAATGACTGCTGTGTGCGTGATGAAAGCGACTCTTTTTTTATTCAGGTCTGGCGTATTAATATTTTGACACTGAAAAGTTTATGTAGACGTCTGAACATTCTGATGAAAGAAAGGCAATTGAGCACTTTAATTTACTCGGCTGAAAATTGAAACGGTGCCAGCAGTTTCCACAAAACGTGACTCCGCTCTCTTCGTTCCATACGTATTCACCTCCAGTTTAATAACATGCTTCCACAGAATGAGTAGCTTAAATGTCTCAGATTCATACGTAAGTCCTGGGCGATGAGTAGAATTAATATTGATTTCACGCGTTTTGAAAACTAACGTCTACGTTCATAGAAATGGGAATTATTGATGTCTGGAATACGATGTTTAGATTGTACATGATACTCCATCTTGAGTATTTTATTGTATGTTAAATTGTTTATCACCATTGAAAGGATGGATGTATGGTGAATACAGTTTGTTTAATAAATAAATTAGAAACAACCTTACATGTTGCAGAAAGCATTAAATAAATTCAAAATTTGTTTGTAAAAAATTGTTTAATAAATAAATTAAGCGCAGTCGCATATAAATTGAAATGCGCATGTTTCTGAGTAAATGTATATCTGAAATATAAAAAATGATTTTATCAAAGTATGATTTTATCGTAATTAATATTTTACTTTAGGCGGAATTTGTTAAAACCAGCTTGTGTGGAGCACCTCAACTCCAAATTTTCTTGTTTAACTCACGAAAATATGATTTCAAGAGAAACTCTTTTTGCACATTCAATATTTTTGAAAGTTTATTCTAAGCTTCATATCAGGCGTGGCTTGGATCAGTTGAAACAATTAGTGAGACGCAGAAGTAATGTAAGTTAGAATTAAAATAAAATTCGTAAATTTTACTAACCACAACCTACAATTTAATTACTAGTATAAACACACTATTCAGTATTTTGTGTCAATTTTCCATCAATTCGTTCAAACATGATTTTCAGTGGTGTTTTCACGTTAGAAATTGAAGCATGGTAAATTGGAACAAAAAACAAACAGATGGCTATTCGAATATTCCCGCTTTTCAAGGGTGATTCAACTTTTTAAAATTCAAATAACCGCGGTGGATATTAATTGCGTCCAATATTTTAATTATAAAAGCACTAACCACTGTGTAATATCACACTATTATTATTTGCTTTTTTACATCACTTTTACTAACTGTGTCAGTGTACGTTAACTACCGCAACATTATTATTCAACTCACCAATTTGTAACAGTGTCATGTTTGCACTAGCACCTCACGCACTTCAATGAACCGGTATGCACGATCTCGAGTGAACGTAGTACTTACATAATCGGTTGTGTCATAGCCATCGGCTCTTATATACGCACGTGGAGGTTATACAAAATAAATTTTAAAAAAGAGAATTGGTAGGAGTATTGCACCGAACGCTCACAATGGTTCCCACCTGTTGCGGAGAAAGAGCGGGAAACTCTCTCACGTGGTTGCATTTGTTTTCTTCGCGTGCGCCACTGCTCACGTCGATCGGGACCGGCGCGACGTTTTGTAATTCGGCGTGTCAAGGGTGCGTCCGTGCCGCTTATGGATGTCGGAATTTCCGAGATTTGTATTGCCTTCGGTCTAAATTATGCACAGGAGACGGGTATTTAAATGTTTACGTGATTATTGGCTATTAAATAAAAATAAAAGCTTTCAATTAGTTGTTAGTGAGTGGTTAAGTCCCTGGCTTTATTATTGGACTCACCAGCAAAATCTTAGTTTTCTTGTATTTCTTCACATGATTATTCAATTATAGTATACATAAATATGATTGATTGCTGAAGCCATAAATTTATGATATAAATTGAATTACTAAGGAGTAATCTTAATATTGATTTTTTCTAGTAATTGCTTTTAAATATAATTATTTCTATAGAAACATAATTAATTCATTATATTAATTACGTATCTTGGCATTCTTCATTTTGTAACAAACTTTGTCTAATATACCAATAGCAAGTAGTAGCAATTACTTTTTGCAATCTAATGGCAGAATTCTTGGTGGAACTATTCTTCAGAACGCAGCTGAAACGCTACTGGTAAATGCCTTTTCTAATGTGTTTAGGAAGATTTGATTTTTTATAAACATACGAATGAATAACAAATTTAAAAACCATGTTTTCACGAAAATTGCAGAATAGTGCGCCCTATTACTTGCACCTGTTACACTCCTAGTTATGACACGTGTGCCAAAGATGGATGAAATCGGTGAATCACACATCTGATCCTCCCCTTGTTAAACTTTAAGAGTAAATTTATATAATTTCAAGACGTACATGTTTTTCAACTTTACGTTTTTGTGTATATCATATATTTTAGTTAATTATTATTGTTAATTTCATGTAGAAGGTGTTTACCGTAATAAATATTATTATTATTATTATTATTATTAAACTGTGACTGAATTTAACACATAATTGTAAGAAGACAGTACAAGGTATCATTTCTAAATGTTATTTAATGTTCATTACTTTATTCTCCCATTTTTTGCAGGGTATTGTGTGTAAATTTTGAATAAATATTTAATAAAAAAGACAACTATTTATAAAATGCCATAGTATACCAGATAAAATGAAATAAATTACAATTATTAATTAATTAATTGAGATTTTATAAAAACGAAAAAAATTTCTTGCCGGGCATGGAATTGAACCACAAACTCGCTGTGATTGTCGTGATGAACAATCGAAAAACTAAAACTAAAATTTAAAAAATCTATAACTCTACTGTGGAGATATTGATTTTGAATAAGCGATACTTCGACCATTGAGGATATTTTTTTATGGAAGATTTTCTATGGGTTTTATATGTTTTCTCTGCTACGTTTTCATTCAAGTGCTCAAAAAATTAAAACGAAAATCTTCAAAAATCCACATCTCTATTAAAAATGATTGGATTTACAAAAACCGAATTGATTTTGAATTAGCTATACTTCCTCCATTGAGGATGATTTTTTATGGAATTTTGTCTGCGTGTTTTATATTTTTTCTGCGATATTTTCATTCAAGTGCTCAAAAAAGGAAAACAAAAATTTTAAAAAATTCATATCTTCATTAAAAATTGTTGAATTTACAAAAACCAAATTTATTTTGAATAAGCGATACTTCGACCATTGACAATATTATTTAAAGGAATTTTTCTACGCGTTTTATATTTTTTTCTGCCATGTTTTCATTCAAGTGCTAAATTAATGAAAACGAAAATCTTTAAAAATCCATACCTCTGTTGAAAATTGTTGAATTTACAAAAACCTAATTGATTTTGAATTAGCTATACTTCCTCCATTGAGGATAATTTTTTATGAAATTTTGTCTGCGCGTTTTATATTTTTTCTGCGATGTTTTCATTCAAGTGCTCAAAAAATGAAAACGAAAATCCTCAAAAATCCATACCTCTGTTGAAAATTGTTGAATTTGCAAAAACCTAATTGATTTTGAATTAGCTATACTTCCTCCATTGAGGATAATTTTTTATGAAATTTTGTCTGCGCGTTTTATATTTATTCTGCGATGTTTTCATTCAAGTATAATGAAAGCCTATTTGTGTATGTACTATTTATTCTTTTATGTACTTTTTGTGTCTAGCATAAGCGCAAATTAATATTAATTTTAATATGGCTGATCAATGATTAATGTAGCTTCTTTTATTTATAACTTGACTTACCTAGATTTAAGAGACCTGTGTAAATATTATTATATATTAGCACCAATAAACTACATTACATTAAGTGCTCAAAAAATGAAAACGAAAATCCTCAAAAATCCATACCTCTGTTGAAAATTGTTGAATTTACAAAAACCAAATTGATTTTGAATTAGCTATACTTCCTCCATTGAGGATAATTTTTTATGAAATTTTGTCTGCGCGTTTTATATTTTTTCTGCGATGTTTTCATTCAAGTGCTCAAAAAATGAAAACGAAAATCTTCAAAAATCCAGACCTCTGTTGAAAATTGTTGAATTTACAAAAACCAAATTGATTTTGAATTACCTATACTTCCTCCATTGAGGATGATTTTTTATGAAATTTTGTCTGCGCGTTTTATATTTTTTCTGCGATGTTTTCATTCAAGTGCTCAAAAAATGAAAACGAAAATCTTCAAAAATCCATACCTCTGTTGAAAATTGTTGGATTTACAAAAACCAAATTGATTTTGAATTAGCTATACTTCCTCCATTAAGGATAATTTTTAATGAAATTTTGTCTGCGCGTTTTATATTTTTTCTGTGATATTTTCATTCAAGTGCTCAGAAAAGGAAAACGAAAATCTTCAAAAATCCATACCTCTGTTGAAAATTGTTGAATTTACAAAAACCTAATTGATTTTGAATTAGCTATACTTCCTCCATTGAGGATAATTTTTAATGAAATTTTGTCTGGGCGTTTTATACTTTTTCTGCGATGTTTTCATTCAAGTGCTCAAAAAATGAAAACGAAAATCTTCAAAAATCCATACCTCTGTTGAAAATTGTTTAATTTACAAAAAAACAAATTGATTTTGAATTAGCTATACTTCCTACATTGAGGATGATTTTTTATGGAATTTTGTCTGCGCGTTTTATATTTTTTCTGCGATGTTTTCATTCAAGTGCTCAAAAAATGAAAACGAAAATCTTCAAAAATCCAGACCTCTGTTGAAAATTGTTGAATTTACAAAAACCAAATTGATTTTGAATTAGCTATACTTCCTCCATTGAGGATGATTTTTTATGGAATTTTGTCTGCGCGTTTTATATTTTTTCTGCGGTGTTTTCATTCAAGTGCTCAAAATAACAAAACTAAAATTTTCAAAGATCCATGTCTCCATTAAAAATTGTTGAATTTACAAAAACCAAATTGATTTTGAATTAGCTATACTTCTGCCATTAAAGATGATTTTTTATGGAATTTTGTCTCCGCGTTTTATATTTTTTCTGCGATGTTTTTATTCAAGTGCTTAAAAAAATAAAACTAAATTTTCAAAAATTCATATCTTCATTAAAAATTGTTGAATTTGCAAACACCAAATTGATTTTGAATTAGCTATACTTCTGCCATTAAAGATGATTTTTTATGGAATTTTGTCTCCGCGTTTTATATTTTTTCTGCGATGTTTTTATTCAAGTGCTTAAAAAAATAAAACTAAATTTTCAAAAATTCATATCTTCATTAAAAATTGTTGAATTTGCAAACACCAAATTGATTTTGAATAAGCGATACTTCGACGATTGAGAATATTTTTTAAGGAAGTTTTTCTACGCTTTTTATATTTTTTCACTGCTACGTTTTCATTCAAGTGCTCAACAAATTAAAACGAAAATCTTCAAAAATCCATATCTCTATTGAAAATTGTTGAATTCACAAAAACCAAATTAATTTTTAATAAGCTATACTTCGGCCATTGAGGATTATTTTTTATGGAATTTTGTCTGCACGTTTTACATTTTTTTCTGCGACGTGTTCATTCAAGTGCTCAAAAAAATAAGACTAAAATTTTCAAAAATTCACATATCCATTAAAAATTGTTAAATTTACAAAAACCAAATTGATTTTGAATAAGCGATACTTTGACCATTTAGGATATTTTTTAAGGAATTTTTTCTACGCGTTTTATATTTTTTCTGCGACGTCTTCATTCAAGTGCTCAAATAATTAAAACGAAAATCTTCAAAAATCCATATCACTATTGAATATTATTGGATTTGATTTTGAATTAACGATACTTCGGTCATTGAGGATGATTTCATACGGAATTTTGCCTGCATTTTTATATTTTTTTCTGCGAAGTTTTTGTTCAAGTGTCACAAAATTAAAACAAAAACCTTTGACTTTTGAAGATTTTCTGTATTGGAAATTGTTGAATTTGCAAAAACCAAATTGATTTCGAATAAGCGGTACTTCGGCCACTAAGGATGATTTTTTATGGAATTTTGTCTGCGCGTTTTATATTTTTTCTGCGATGTTTTTGGCCAAGTGCTCAAAAAATTAAAACGAAAATTTTCAAAAATCCATATCTTTATTGGTTAATGATTTTATTTCAAAATAATCCTTCGAGAACAGAGCAAATAAACTTTCAAAAGATGCGTTTTTTCAGAGGTAAAACCAAAATAGGAAAACATTTGCCACATGCCTAAAACTTTCCATCTTTTCAAATTTACTGAACTAACATCCGGTAAAAAAATCTCCAAATACTTCTCAAAACCACAAAATGCACTTTTTTCAAACATTCATAACTTTCTGCCAAATCGTCGTAGGAACTTCGTTTTTTGAGTCCTGCACAGGCAATTGAACACATTTCAAAGCCCTTTTGGTGGATCGAGTCGACACATTTTTCCAACTCGGTACACGTTGCCAAAGTTGGACTTTTTTCCCAAAAACGTGTTTTTTTTCACAAAAACTTTTTTTTTTTTTTGTTAGGGGTTTGAACGGTTCGAAAAGAGATCATTCCAATCCGAGTTTACCCCTTTAAAGTAGAGCCAAAATGGGATTTTTTCCCGAAATAATCATAAAATTTGGTTGAAAAGTCGCTGAGTTATGTGCGAAAAACCTCAAAATTCACATTTTTTCAAACATCCATAAATTGGTGCCAAATCGTCGTAGGAACTTCGTTCTTTGAGTCTTGCATAGGGAATTGATCAAATTCTAATGCCTTTATGGTGGATCGAGTCAACAAAAATTTTCCAACTCCGTTCACATCTTCAAAGTTTGAAGGACACGGTTTTTTGAAAAAACATTTTTTTTTTCACAGGGGTGTTAGAGTGGGGCGGAAGAGGTTACGCTTAAGTTCATATGCATGACTTTAAAGAAAACACTTCAACGTTTTTCGCCCTCAAAGATTCATCAAAATCGATTGAATATACGCCGAGTTATGGCGGTTTCAGAATGGTCGAAATTTAACGAATTTTAAGTGTTTCATTTTTTTTCCACCAGTGTAGTATGAACTACCTCGTTATTAATTATTAATTATTTGTTATATAGTTCAAAATTAGGTGTGATTGTAAAGTAGTTGTTGAATCAATATTTTCTTAAGTATTTGTAGTCTTTGCAAGACTCATATTTTAAATTACGATTAGTATCGTCATTTTTCATTAAACAGTTGTTTTGTGTATAAATAATTTATTTTAAATTTATGATGTTCTTATAAGGCAATATTACGAAGGAATGTCCTTAATCCACATAACCCTGAGTATATCATCATAAATTTGTAATTTCATCATCACAACACTGATGATGGCCAATGATAAGATGAAAGGTTTATCGAGATTGAAGACAACGTGACTACAGAATTTGTGGCAGGGTGACAATAATACATCATGAAGAGGAGATGGTTGCGACCGTTACTACGTAATTAAAACTGAATTAAAAAAATATTTTAACCCAAGTAACATTATTGTAAAGATTTTTTTTTTCTTAACTATCTAAAACATTATTTTTCTCAGATAAAAATACAATTAGAAACCCTTTGTAAAACAAGAAAAATGTTTACCAGCAAATTTTTTACTAACAAAATCGTGGTGGAAATGAATAATCGATTAGTGATATTTAATAATAGACGATATCAGTTATTTAAAATCATCGATTAATCAAATAATCAAACAAATTCAATTAAATTTATTTAATGCTTTCTGCAACAAGTAAGGTTGTTTCCAATTTATTTATTAAATAATCAAACGATCGAATAATCAAATAATCGATTAATCTACTAATCAAATAATCTTTTCATCGAATATTCAAATAATTTATTAATAAAATCATTGATCAATCGATTAATCGATGAATCAATTTTTTTAATGAGTTATTGAATGCACTCTTTCCATTTTTAAATCATCTTTGGTAGTCGAGTTTGTGTGAAAATAATAGATTAATGAAATAATCGATTAATGAAATAATCGATTAATGAAATAATCGATTAATGAAATAATCGATTAATGAAATAATCTATTAATTAAATAATTGATTAATGGATAATAATCGAATAATCGATTATTTCGCACACAATCCTGACTGCCAGACGATTTAAAAATGGAAAGACTGTATCTGATTGCAACTCTTGTAATCATTAACTGGATTTTTTAAAACCTTTTTAAAATCGTGGCTGAAATCTTCTAATATTGTCAGCTGACAACCAACTACATAAATTGGAGCAAACAATGATTCACACTGAATATGTAAACAACGAACAACAAACACGTTTATCCAAGAAAAATATCCGTCCTCGGAATTTTACTTGTTTATTCAAATGATTATAAATATCCACTTATATATTTCTGTTAACGTCATGTACTCTGCATTTATTTTAATTACATCTGCAGCAGCCATCGGCTTAGGCCGCCTCTCCATATTTGCAGCAATTAAATATCATTACGTGTAATTACATAATTTTGTTAATGCCTTGTAGATTAGTCATGGGTGTTAAGTATCTGCGCGAAGAGGTTTGTTCTTTCCGAGATAAGTAGAACTGGTTTTATGGGCGTAATTAATTCTTGCGAAATAATTTGGCTGACTGTAAGCTGGACGACTCATTTTCCGGAAATACTAATGTAATTAACGTACGGGAGGTATGAGACTGCAATTATTGCATCATAACCATTACTATAATTAATAATAGTTTACATGATGTGATAATAATTTACAAACGTCTTGATAAATCCAGTTGGTTAAATATAGATAACCATGCGTATCTTATTCACTCGATAATAATAATAATAATATGCATTTATTTACATTCGACAAATATACATACATACATTTGTACAATGTAAATTGTCCTCACAAAAAACCTTATACCTTTATTTATCGTAATTTCGTCTCTGACTATTTTAAACTTTTGACTGGTTAGCACTTAAAGTATTTTATTTTATCAACTCCTTAGCAACGAGTTGCATTAAGATATCTTTAAGTGTGACAGTTTTCATTAAACCTGTATTTGAATTAAAAAATAAAGTATGTAATCTAACAGTTTGTTTAAAATGGTTCACTAAATTGGCGAATTAAATTATTAAGCATTTATATAATGAGACATAGCATTTGTGGTTTTAGTGGGCTCGAATGGTTACAATATATTTAAGAATCATTTTAGCTAAGATAATTTGAGGGCAGGACGATAAGTGCCAGCTCAGCAATTAAAGATCGATTGAACGCCATTGCTCGTTAGAAAAACGAAAGGTTTGGATAGGAATGGAACCGACAAGCTTGGGGTGTAGCAGATATTCTAGAACCTATTCCACTAAGCCCCTCAATAATAATTTTAAATATTTAAAAATATCTATTCGTTTTATTCGGGAAATTAAAAAACGTGAATACATTTAGCGATTAAATCTCTAACGTCGATGAGGATGCTCCAACACTCGCCCCTAACGGGCGTGGGTTATATGTTTAGAGCAAATCGAAAGCGGCAGTTTTGTGTTGAACACTTCGACCAAGACGTAATAAATTAAATTTCACACCACCACAAATTTCTATCTCATTGTGTTATAAAATAGGGAGACATTATTATGTCAAATAGATAAATTGGAATTTCATTTCTCCAACGTTACCCTGTTATAATAAACTAAATAGCAAAACACCGCCAGAGATGATAAAGAAATTGATTGAAATGCAGAGAATTAATTTGATGGTTTCATAATGAATACAACACTTCAACCGTCTGTTAAACACTTAACTTATATAGCAATAGTTTCTGCGTCTGCCGCTGAACTTAGTAAACATGATTATACTGTATGCTGATTACATAGAACTGCGAGGGACCAAAAATTAAGTCTGGCAAATACAACTCTGATTAGATTTTGGAGAAGCGAACATCAAACCATATGTACAGCATGCGTGGACTTCATGGGATTTATTGATTAATAAACGAACGAAAGATTATTTTAATAATCACACCTAAATCAGTTATCAATACCCTTATCCCCGTTTATTACATCCGGTGGCGTTTGCAGGCAAATGAACACCCATAAACGTCACATCCAGAGAGCAGGCCCAGAGGATAAATCGCCGTCCTCGCAATTACCCAGGAGGCATTAATCGTGGGAAATTCCCGAAATCCTTTCGCTCATTCGCTCTCGTTTGATTTTTGCTGTTTTGCAGGCCCGGCGGCTTCTCTTTATAAACCAGGTGCATTCGCTCAAGGTCCATCCAAGTGGGCCAAGTTCGGCAGCCGGATTTTTGCACACAAACTCTCACAGCACACGAAACAATTAATAATGGACAGCCGGTGATGGATATGGCCGAGGATAAGTTAATTAGATGTGGAGATAGTAATTGGCCACTCGGGAAATTGGGAAAAGAATGAGTCACTCAATTAATGATCGAATGAAAATTGTTTTATTTGAATTGATTGTATATGACAAGCGCTTGACGTGCTTTGGATTCTTATTATAAATACAATATAAACTCTTTATTAAGTACATATACAACTCAAATTTCTTGAAGCTTCATAAAGCAAATTGAAGATTTGATGCATCTGCTTGTCAATCAACTTTAAAATAACTTGTTATTACAATGCAAACATTTATATTGAAAGTGTACCTTACTAAAATAGCAATAGGACAAGTTTAAACCTGATGGTAAGTTATGAGGCTGGCGTTAAAGTCTGCGATTTTACAAATTATATTCACCAATAAGTTAAAATTAATAAGGTGTGAGCCACATAATTTTGTTTCTGAGTTGGCCATGCCTGAGAGAGAGAGAGAAATATAGCAGTCATGTCTAAGATTAATTAATTTTTTTAAATCTAATCTAGTAATAAGATGCGACATACCTAATTTATCTCACAGCCAACTCTGAAACAAAATTTTGTGGCTCACACGATATTATTATCTTCAAATAAATGTAGTATCTAAAATACTACTAATACGCAGATATTTTTGGAGATATCATCTAATTCTGTATACAACCTGTTGACATTCAATTTATTTAATTATTTAAAAACCTATTTACCAATAAGTTAAAATTCTCATCATCAACTCTTATAAGGAGGCGTAAATAAAGTATCAGTGACTTCTGCAAATCTCCGGAAATAATATCTAATTTTGTCTATAATCAGATATCAGCAAGAAAATTCATTCTATTTAATTACTTAAAAAAAATCTTTATTCAATAATAACTTAATGTTTTCATTATCATCGACGTGTTTCTTATACCCCAGTGAACGATGGCCGAAATAGGGTTTTACCCCACAAAGGGTCGAATAGTTCTAAATGTTGTGTGGGTCGGTAGGGTACCGAAAAATTCGCGCTTTCCGCCATCTTGAAAAAGCGTCAAAAATCGGCGACTTTTTTCCGTTTTAGTGCATTTAAGCGCTGACCGAATTACCTATAAGTTTGGTATTTGAAGTTTTTCTTTTTGCGATTATGATTCATCGCAGAAATCATCGTGGAAAACTCATCGCTGAAAATTCATCACAAAAAATTCATCTCAGAAAATTCATCGCAGAAAATTGATGGCAGAAAATTAATCGTGGAATACTTATCGTAACCTAGAAAATTAATTGCTAAAAATTCATTGCAGAAAATTCAACGTGGAATATTCGTCGCAAGATAATGAATCGCTTGAAAAATTCATCGCGAATTCTTCGCAAAAATTTCATCACTGAAAGTTCATGACAGAAAATTCATCGCAGAAAGTTCTTCGCAGATAATTCATCGCAGAAAATTCAACGTGAAATATTCATCATAGAAAAATGAATCGCGTGGAAAATTCATCGCGAATTCTTCGCAAAAATTTCATCACTGAAAGTTCATTGCAAAAAATTCATCGCTGAAAATTCATCGCAGAAAATTCTTCGCAGAAAATTCAGCGTGGATTATTCATCGCAGGAAAATGAATCGCATGGAAAATTATCGCGAGTTCTTCGCAAAAATTTCATGACTGAAAGTTCATGACAAAAAATTCATCCCTGAAAATTCATCGCAGAAACTTCTTCGCAGGTAATTCATCGCAGAAAATTCAACATGGAATATTCATCATAGGAAAATGAATCACGTGGAAAACTCATCGCGAATTCTTTGCAAAAATTTCATCACTGAAAGTTCATTGCAAAAAATCCATCGCTGAAAATTCATCGCAGAAAATTCTTTGCAGAAAATTCAACGTAGAATATTCATCGCAGGGAAAATTCATACCGAATTCTTCGAAAAAAATCCATCGCTGAAAGTTCATATCAAAAAATTCATCGCAGAAAATTCTTCACAGAAAATTCATCGCGGAAAATTCATCGCAGAAAATTCAACGTACGTGGAATATTCATCATAGGAAAATGAATTGCATGGAAAATTCATCGCGAATTCTTCGCAAAAATTTTATCACTGAAAGTTCATAGCAAAAACATCATCGCTGATAATTAATCGCAGAAAATTCAACGTGGATTATTCATCGCAGGGAAAATTCATAGCGAATTCTTAGCAAAAATTTCATCGCTGAAAGTTCATTGCAAAAGAATCATCGCAGAAAATTCTTGGCGGAAAATTCATCGCATAAAATTCAACGTACGTGGAATATTCATCATAGGAAAATGAATCGCGTGGAAACTTCATGGCGAAAAATTAATCGCTGAAAATGCATCGCAGAAAATTCAACGTGGAATATTCATCGCAGAAAAATGAATTGCATGGAAAATTCATAGCGAATTCCTCGCAAAAAAATCACCGCTGAAAGTTCTTCGCAGAAAATTCATCGCTGAAAATTCAAGGCAAAGATTCATCGTAGAAAATTCATCGCAGAAAATTCAACGTGGAATATTCATCATAGGAAAATTAATGGCGTGAAAAATTCATCACTAAAAATGTAGGAAAATTCATCGCAGGGAACGATATCACGAGACAATTCATTTTGAGAAAATACATAGCAAAAAAATTTATCGCAGAAAATTCAACGTGGAATATTCAATGCAGAAAAATGAATCGCATGGAAAATTCATAGCGAATTCTTCCCAAAAAACTCATCGCTCAAAGTTCATCGCAGAAAATTCAACGTGGAATATTCATCATAGGAAAATGAATAGCGTGAAAAATTCGTGGCGAAAAATTAATCGTGGAAAATTCAACGCAGAAAACTTAAGGTAGAATATTCATCGCAGAAAAATGAATCGCAAGGAAAATTGATAGCGAATTCTTCGCAAAAAATTCATCGTTGAAAGTTCATCGCAGAAAATTCATCGCTAAAAATTCATGGCTAAAAATTCATCGTAGAAAATTAATCGCTGAAAATTAATCGCTGAAAATTAATCGCCAAAAATTCATCGCTGAAAATTCAAAGTTGAAGATTCATTATAGGAAAATTCATCACAGGGAAAACTCATCACGAGACAATTCATTTTGGGAAAATACATAGCAAAAAAATTCATTGCAGAAAATTCAACGTGGAAAATTCAACGCAGAAAAATGAATCGCATGGAAAATTAATAGCGAATTCTTCCCAAAAAACTCATCGCTGAAAGTTCATCGCAGAAAATTCAACGTGGAATATTCATCATAGGAAAATGAATGGCGTGGAAAATTCATGGCGAAAAATTAATCGCTGAAAATTCATCGCCGAAAATTCAACGTGGAATATTCAAAGCAGAAAAATGAATCGCATGGAAAATTCATAGCGAATTCTTCCCAAAAAATTCATCACTGAAAATTCATGGCTAAAAATTCATCGTAGAAAATTAATCGCTGAAAATTAATCGCTGAAAATTAATCGCCAAAAATTCATCGCTGAAAATTCAAAGTTGAAGATTCATTGTAGGACAATTCATCGCAGTGAAAATTCATCAGGAGACAATTCATTTTGGGAAAATACATTAAAAAAAAATCATCGCAGAAAATTCATCGCAGAAAATTCAACGTGGAATGTTCATCATAGGAAAATGAATCGCATGAAAAATTCATGGTGAAAAATTAATCGCTGAAAATTCATCGCAGAAAACTCAACGTGGAATATTCAACGCAGAAAAATGAATCGCATGGAAAATTAATACCGAATTCTTCGCAAAAAATTCATCGCTGAAAGTTCATCGCAGAAAATTCATCTCTGAAAATTCATGGCTAAAAATTCATCGTAGCAAATTCATTGCAGAAAATTCAACGTGGAAATATTTATCATAAGAAAATGCGTGGAAAATGCGTGAAAAATTCATTGCTAAAAATTCATCGCTGAAAATTCATAGTAAACAGACTGCTGTGTGAACTGTATAGTTGTATCTAGACTTAAATATCGAGGTGGGAATATTGATAATAACCTTCTGTGATGATTTCTACGCTTAACATTTGTAATAAATACGGAAATTCATAAAATACCTACAATGATTTTCAACAAAACCGGTGATAAAAACTGGTGGTCCATAAGTTGTAATCACTGGATTATTAATAATTAAACATTTCAGTCACTTTTGGAGTTCCCATAATCATTACAAATATTAAGCGAATGAACTATTCAAAATTATTATTACCGATGTTTCCACACCGCCTTGCAGCATTGATTATACACGATGAACTTCCCGTTCTGAAATTTCTCAATTTACCACGGTGAGACCGTTCACGTAATGCTCACGCAACGGATAGATTGCGTTAATTAATTAGGCGCGTAATGAATCCGGCTGTTCCTTAGCAAATGGGGAAAAACCGAGCCGGTCATGCTCCGGCAAACCGGAATGTCCGTCTCAGTGAAGCTTCCTTCCGCCGGATAAAGCCTTCATCCTACCTCATTGACACGCGACATTTCAATAACACAAATGGACCTTTTCACATAAAGAACGCAACCTTTAAAAAAAAAAGTGGGCGATGTGGCCATCATGTTACTTTCTTTAATTTGATAGTATAATCTTTTTTTTTTAATTTCATTTCGTATTTCAAACTTATAGTTATCTACTAAAATTAGGGGGATAAAGTATCACTTTATCTGCGTTGGTAATGACGACAGAGATGAAAACTTAAATTTGCCACTTAATTTTTTTATAATTTCTTTATTAATTATGATTTTGCCTTCAAATTACTTCATTGCGTAGATACATGTATTTGTTAACTACATTTTAAATTTAACCGTTGTTTCTTTATTTATTTATTTATTTATTTATTTATTTATTTATTAACGGGAATTCCCTTTATACATATAATATATATACAAAAATTATAAAATATTTGCTTAAATCTAAACTTAAAACTATTGTATAACTCAGAGGTATATAGTGTGTACAAATCATACATAATTGAATTTGCAAAAAACAAAATATTGTAGATAACAATAGTATAATAAAATTGAAAAGAAATAAAATTGAAAAGAAAATAGTAGTGCAAAGATAATAATTAATCAATTCAAATTCAAATATAAGGCCTTTTTAAAACTGACAAAAGAGGAATTGAATAATTGAAACCAAGGCAAGTTACATAAATTATTTGCAGAGCTCATCATTCTATGCAATGCGTTGTTGTTGGTCTTAATTGGTTCTGCATTTTATCTGTTTAAAGTAAAAGGTTGCTGTGGCTATATAAACTTGTGTTTATCTTTGTTGAATTTGGTTCTTGTTTATCACGTGGTGAAACATTTTTAATATTATAGGTTGTTGAAATTAGGCACTTGTTTGGTTTCACATTTTTTTACAATTTATTCCGTCTAGTTTTTTTTTTTTTGAAATTGTAAAAAATTGTGAAACCAACGAAGTACCTAATTCCAACAATCTTTAATATTGTGTTTATCTACTAAAATTAGTACAATAAAGTAAGATTTTATCTTCGCTATCAATAACGATGGAGATAGAAACAATAATATTTGTCACCTAATTTGTTCATAGTTGCTTTATTAATTATGATTTTGCCTTCAAATTACTTCATTGGGTAGATATGTGTATTGGTCAGCCGCATATCAAATTTAACTGTTGTTACTTGATTGGTTCTGCATTTTATCGGTTTAAAGTAAAATGTTGCTAATTTTGTTTCAAAAAAAAATTAAACCAAAACCTAAAGACAGATATTTATAAAAATGATCTATTAGAAATACAAAATTTTACAAAAATATATTCGATTTCTTGAGCGACTAATTTAAAGCGTAACTTGTCCTCAACGATCGCGAATATTCCCTATGTATTGTAAATGTTTTCAAGGCACTTTTAGAGTTATTTACTTTTAAATCTAAATTAATATCGTTTTTAATTAATCCTCTGGATAAAACCCCCTTCCCCATTCAGGGATTAGTCAAATTCCATAATAACCTCAACCTCCGCACAGAAAACAACAATTTAGAACGCTCTGGCGAGAGAGAAAAAAATGCGAACCGGCATAATAAAAATTAATCTGGGTCGATGCAGTCGTAACAAAAATGAGCCATACCCACAATCGCTCACAATTACGCAACATCATCCGAGTACGCCCTGCAATCCCTATTATTCTCGCTTTTTATATATTTTCCTCACAACCGACTCGTGTAATTGGAAAGAATTTGGGCTGATTAGGCCGGAATTCCGTCGACAAACAAATGACGGACGCGTTGCGTATATTATGCGGATTATGCGTAGAATTTAAACAGAAAATACGAGAGACATCGTTTAATTATTATAGATAATAACAATAATAATATATATTTTTTAAAATTACACACATAGACGTACAAAAAATAGAATACGTCAAGACAACTACGATGGGCATTCAAATATAAATGAGAATACTCTTTTTAAATTTTCAAGAAGGTTATTAACAAAAAACATCAAATTTTTCTACATAGACTTCTGCTCTATTAACACATTTTTTGCACCGATTTGGAAGTTTTTACATTCCGTCATTGTGTCTCGAGTCAATTACGTACGAACGCCTACACCCCTATGTCATCGATGAAACGCTAAAGGGGATAGTGCTGAATTCACCTCGAAGAGGCTAAACTAAGACTAAACTTACTCCGATATTCTAACTCTATCGTGCCGTGCCCTTTTCCAGTTTCTTGGCGTCTTCTTCAGCGCTAAAGTTTCAATGGCTGGTTAGAGTCACAACGATCTTGGGGATTGTTGTCATCACGATGGCAGCATGGTCGGAGGTAGTCTTCGCAGTTTCTTCTGGAACTCAGTGTTAGCGCCTTGGACTTCTTGGCTGTTGCTGTTCCGTGGCTGATGCCTGCCATGACACAATTGTTATTACTGGAGACCTATCTGGGTTTAGTTACAATATTGCGACATCTGCTGTCGTTCTCCGGGTAACCTTTCCCGCAGTTTACAGATATGGCGGGTTCGGACTTCGACCATGAGCATTCGTACACTTGACGCAGAACGGTGGTCGATTGCAGCAGCTCCAAGAGTGCCCCAGATGATGGCATCGGTGCCATCGAGGGCAAAGACGTCTGTGAGGTCTCTTTTCCTGTCGTAGTACTCTTGCGCAGTTAGACGTACACCATATTCCATCTAAATAAGGTGCTAGTGTTCTAGTTTCTGACGGCCATCCTAGTCCTAGAATGTACAAGAGTGGAGTGGAATGCTTGGTTTGACTCCTCAACTACTCTGGAGAGTGCACGGAAGTCGATGGGGCTGTTGACTAGGACTCGCAGTCAGCTGACCGTAAGCCTGGCAGACTTGTATTCGATTCCTTTGCTCAGCATCAACTGCTGGATCTTCTCCCAGTCGGAGTAGGGGTAAAGCACGACTGGTGGAGGCTAGAGCGCTCTCGGGGTCTTTTCTGCCGGTCGGTGTAGCCGGATAAACTTGAGAGACGCTTAAAGTTGCCTTCGGGGTGGTTGCCTTAGGTTTCAAGGACGACGGATTGGCCTTCTTGGCCTGAGGTGCTGGTTGAGTGGCAGCAACTGCGCTTCCTCGAGGTTAAGGCAGCCATCGCGGCATCGTGGAAGTGTCCATTTAGAGGCAGACCTATTGCACAGGGTGGCGCAATTGGTATTGACGCTTTTTGAAACGCCACTGTTCGAATATGATTAAGGTGGAGGGTATAATGAATGGCTTAAAATATTCCGTATTTTATGCAGTTTAGTAGATATGGATCCGTGCCCTGTGAATCAATGCAGCTTTCGCGTTAAGGCGTACCACCAATCGGATTCCTTGGCGCAATACAATTTTGTTGTGGATTGCAGGATTTCGTGATTATGAAAGTGTACGAAATCATTACTTCGGTACGTAAAAACCAGAGAACGTAGAACGAGTTCGATAGTAACGAGAAGTCCAACTTGTTCAGCAAGGCGACAAGCAGTGGATTGGGCATTATACGAAGAAGTTAGAGTCGAATTTTACACAAAGACCCACGATTTCATCCGCATAAAATTCAAATTCTTCATAAAATTCTACCAGCACGTATATAATTTTGTAGAACATTTCTTTGATTTACTTATCAGGATATGTAAACAAGCAAAATACTGCCGAAAAACTCAACAAATTCACGAACAACATCTGCATTCCACACAAATAAGTTACCTTATGGTGCGGTATAGCTGCAATCGGAATACTTTTTTGAAGTTACAGTGACGGTAACTTCTCAACAGTATTTGGAGATTGCGACGACTGGGGGTTGAAAATAATGGCTTATGGTTCCAGCAAGATGGAGCAACAAACTTTGAAAAGAAACAAAGAAATATGTACCGCAACATGGCGATTTAACTAGCCGCCCAGGTTACCAGATTCAACTATATCTGATTTTTTGGGGGATAGTTAAAGGATAGGGTTTCCAAAAATACGCCACAAATTCTACAAGCTTTAAAAGACAATATTTCTCAAGAGATTAGAGTGATTAACCTGTAAATGTCACCGGTTACAGAGAATTTTCAGTCACGACTTGTGTGTGAGTGTGGTGGCCATTTAAATGATGCTATTTTTAAAACATATTTTCCGTTATTAAACTGCATTATATGAGTAATAAAAATGTATTTTTTTAACCTCAGTCGTTTCATTAGCCTGTCCATAATAACACTCTAAAAATCATTAATACCCATTGCGCCACCCTGTACATCCTGTACAGGAGTAGTAAACGTGGATGTGGATTGTAATCTCTTTGAAATCTGAACTTTCATTGTTGCAATACCGGCTTTTTTTTAGGAGAAGTATTTTTGTTAATTGGTCGCGGATTATTGCGGTGAGATCAACCCTGAAAATCTTCAAATCGTCAAAGAGTTGATGGACATGGTGACGTCTCAGTTGTGAAAACATCTATTTTTCAGGTCGTAGTAGAGCAGCTGTGGCATGTCTGATCCGTGCGGCGGCTCGGAATTTACACAAAAATCATTAACTCCAGTGAAATGTTGTTTGTTGTTATCCTAAAGCCTTTTCTAATAATGGTAATCACGTAGCAATAGACTCAGACTGTTTGTTGGGTGTTCAAGAGGTTCTTAATACATTTCCTCCAATGAGGTTTACTTTATCCTGTCGTGAGAAAGAAATTACATCCCTGATGGGCTCCTGCCATCATGTGTTCCTATAAGCGGCCTTGAATTAATTCAAGAGACTGCATAAATAAGCAGCATTAATTTTTCGCGAGCAAAATAACTCTTTTTGAGTTCCAAAATACCGTCGTTAGAACGGTCCCAACTGGCAAGCGCTTTCACTGGAAGATCCTCTCATTTCTTCGGGCATTCATTGCTCGTCCGCTGACTTCCCTGTATAGTGATGAACCCAAGTTACATCGCAGGTCACAATGAAATTGAGAACACCCCCCCGAAAACGAGCGAAAAGTTGTTGACAAATGTGAAGGAGATTGTTTTTGTAACAGTTTTATAGAAGGTATGGCATCCAATGAGCCGAAATCTTGCTTAAACCAAGATTTTCGTGAATAATCGCTTGGATCAGATTTAGATTCAGATTAAGGAATGGTGACAAGGTCACGGTATTTAGGCCCTTGTATGAGCCCATTATACACCTTCAGTTTTAATGGGAGAGCTACCTCTCCAGCCACCCAACCATTTCTATAAAGTTTAGGATCTTGCTAGGGAGCAAGCCTCCCTGGTCGGCCAGTCTTGGCCATGAAGTTCCCAGCAGGATTTTTCTTGTATTAGCTGGAGCGGTACAGTGACATGAGGACATGTTCTGCCGACTCTCTTTCCTCATTACAGACCCTACAGATGGGATCTGTTAAAACTCCCATCGTTTGAAGCTGTTTGTGCAGCTGGCAGTGTTCTGTTAGGATGCTAGTTAGTATTTTTAGGTTTGTTCTGATAGATTATACAATATTGAGCAACATTTTTATTAGGTGCTCATATTGTGTTTTTAGAGTGAGCACATGTGGTATTGCTTGCGCGCCTTAGGCCTACTCTCCACTGAGGCGTCATTTGACGAATGGAAACTACAAATGACGTAATTTGCATCTTAGATATATCCACGTAATCGTCAGACAATCGTCATGCAAACTACAAAACGGTTTAGCAAGTTTAGCATCGCGGAAGCACGTTTTTATTTCACTGCGAAAATGTCATCATGACAGGTGATTGCAGCATACAACTTTATTAGAAGGCGATGACACAGACACGTAAATTGTATTGGCTTCATCCGTATATTGAAAAAACCTTTAATGGATTCTGCCGATTTATTATTGCACAGACAAGGATATTCTTCGATAATTCGAACAAGCTTGGCTGCTGAGGTCGCCAAAGGCTTGTTTGCGTCTCGCAGTACGCTTGAGCAGTGGCAGGCTGCCGCACGAGCTGCATGACGAACGCATGACGATACGCAAATGCGTCGATGCCGCACCGTGGATATAGTTTCGTCCCTTTCTACGCAAGATGCAAGCAAGCCACACACAAGGGCAAAATGACGATGTCGGTCGTATGACGTGCGGCTACGTGGACAGTAGGCCTAAGTCTATGTTTTGCTAGTTGCTAGGGCTCAGGAGGTGGCACAAAGGACCAACGAATGGTCTAAGTGCTGCGATCATTTGGTCGCCCTCCACAAACCATCATCATCATGTTTTGCTAGTCATATATGACACTATATGAGAAGTAGTTCTTAGGCAGGTGCACAGGTTTCTGTCCACTTTTTAAAGAAGCTTCCTGTTTAGCTAGAGCAGCCGCCCTGTCGTCCCCCTTTGTGTTTCTATGTGCTTTGACCAAGGAGAGAGCAATTCTGTTGTTTGCAGATGCCTTCTCCAGTGCCAGAATGCATTTGTATACCAGCCTTGATGAAACCTTAGGATTTGTTATGGTTGCAAGGCTGGTTTTGCTGTGTGTAAGGGTGAAGATATTTTCATCCTTATTATTAAATTCAGTTATTTGTTGGGCACTTATGAGTATCCATGGTAGTTCCGCTTGGAGAATCGTAGCATGATTTTCCAGAGGTATTTTTATGTCAAGATTCAGTCCTACACAGTATATGCCAGCTCCTTTGTTTTTTGGCTCCATCTGTGAATATCTGTTTATTCGTTTTCGGATTCTCGGCGTTTTGTATCGTGCAGTGTTTTTCAAACAGGTAGGTTGGTATATCACGACCTTGATACTTACTTACAAGGGTATTCTTCTGAACCGTCCCTTCTAGGATTGTTCCTTGCTTAGTCCATCCTATGGAGCACCACAGTCCGTTGTCTCTAAGTCATAGCGCTGTACGCAGAGCCATCTTTTGTACATGAAGGTCCAAGGGGAAAACCCAGCAGGGCCTACCTGGCTAAGGTAGCTAAGGTGGTGCGCATGGCTACAGTGATCCCCATACATGCAAGATGTTGAATGCATTGGAGTTGATTTGTTGCAGTTTTCAGCTTAACTCTTGGCCACCATACAATTGTTGCCTATGTCAAGGCAGGCCGCACAATGGCAGTGTACAGCCACAGGGTGATCTTGGAAGGTAGCTGCCAGTTCATCCCTATGGCTCGGCGATACTGACAGAATGCTATGCTGGCCATCTGTAGCTTAGTTTGTAATCCAGGTCAAGGATGACTCCCAGATACTTCATCGCTTGGATGCGTCTAATGCTGATTTTACTCGTAACGGACGTAATTTTCATCTGGCCGGAAATTATGTGCTTTATTTCAGACTATCTCAGAGACTGCTTTGTGCCAATTAAACATGGGTGTTTTCGCCAAACTGTTTCGGCAATATTTGCAAAATTTTAGTTGGATGCGCCAAAAACTTTCTAATAATTCTACCCAATCATCTTTCATACTGCTGCAATAACAGTCTGAACGCCATGCCATTGGTCTTTCCCCTCACCTACAATACCCTCCGACAGTTCCTATCAGCATCCCACCAGAAGCTTCCAAGACCGCCACCCGAAATATATGCGCCCGTCGTATATTCTAAATATGTAACATATAGGATGGCCAAGTTTGGGGATCTCTCTAACTAAAGTCGGTTCATATCAAAGAGGCAGTCGGTGTAAACACATGCATGTATAGCGTGGACAAATTTGGATATCTTAGTAACCAAAGTCTGTTCATATTAAAGAGGCAGTCGGTGTAAACGCACGCACGTGAACGGTTACAAAATGCACGGCGCGCTCTTCAATCGACGGGCATAAAATACAAACTGAATCCGGGGAGAACTTGCAACAATGAACCAATCGTATACGTGACTGCCTCTTTAACATGAACGGACTGTAGAGATAGAGAAAATCGAAAGACGCATCCTCGATTTTTTTTTCCAAAACAAACACAACTATAAAATCAAAAATCGGTTATCATCTTTTGTTTCAAATTACAGTAAAATACTCATTATTTTAATTAATATGTCAGAGAGTTGTATATTCACGAGGCACCTTTGTAAGAAGAATTTAATGATATCTAGAGAGTTTTGACATATTTATTAATAAACAAAATACAAAACAAAATTGTGTGATTGATTTCGGCCTTAATAATTTTTTTTTCTTTAACTGATGAATAACATATATATGTTATAATTGTATTTGTATTGGAATCCATTAAAATTCTCCTTTGGGCAAAACAGTGTTTACAATTGAACTTAAAATTTTAACTATGGTCGGTGAGTGGGCCCCAAATTTATACATTTAAAAATGAGCCAATATGAATTAATAGCAAAAAAATAAGGAGCTTGCATTTGTTCTGATTGTTTTCTATTTGCCACTTTATACCTGTAAAATCATGGCGTTGGTAACTGTTTGAATTGTGGTATAGGACGAACCTTCTTCCCCACATTTAAAGCAATTACAAACCACCACTCATTGTTTTAATTGAATATTTACTTTAAAAGACAAACATTT
Source organism: Ocypus olens (assembly GCA_910593695.2). Classification (NCBI taxonomy): domain Eukaryota; kingdom Metazoa; phylum Arthropoda; class Insecta; order Coleoptera; family Staphylinidae; genus Ocypus; species Ocypus olens. The sequence goes on from OU343061.1 coordinate 5,033,905, forward strand.
CTTGTTTATTTAAGGAATAAGTTGGATTGTAAAAACCATACCAAATCAGTGTTTTTCCTAAGTAAAAGTGGATACGAAATGTGGTGGGTAAGTCTTTTTCTACAAGAAAGTTGAACCAAAACGATGATTTTATATACAGGGTGTCAATTTGAAAACTTTCAATGCGAATATCTCTGAAAATAAAGGAGTTAGAAAAGCGCAATTTGGTACAAATTTGATACAGGTAGGGGGAACTAGAACCACTATATTTTGGTTATGGGATGAGTGACCCCTTGGGCCCCATTCACCCTAACCCCAAAATTTTAAATGGCATCACCCCTTTTGTGATCCCTTAAATTAAACGTTTTTTTGAGTAGAATTCACCAGTACAAGAATGTTTTTCAAATTTAATACAGGGCCGAACAAAAAATAATTAAAAGAAAATAAACTCTGATTCTATGAATTGCTACTTTATTTAATTAGATTCTTATAATGCATTCCATTTTGGGAAAAAGGATAATAAAATTTGTTTCTCCAAATACTCGAAGCAGTGGGTCAGGTTTCAACAAATAACAATCACCTATTGCAGTCAGGTGTGTTAGATTGTACGTCAAATTCAAAAACGATCGAAGTGAAATAATTTCAGACGAATTCACTATTTAATTTTCTTTTTTATCCGGTTTACAGTATGGCTAAAAGAATTGCGATTTAATCACAACATTTTATTGTTTCAGGATATGGCCATATCGCTCCAAAAACCACATGGGGAAAAGTGGTTACCATATTTTATGCAATTCTTGGGATTCCATTAATGCTTCTGTGCCTGTCAAATATTGGCGATATTATGGCCACATCATTCAGATTTTTATATTGGAAAGTGTGTTGTTATGTTTGCACCAAAAAGCCAAAAAGACCAAAACGTGGTCGATCAACTAGAGGAACAATCAGACTGCAGGGGTAAGCAAAACAGATATTATTTAAAAATATTAAGTACGATTGATTTTTCTTAATTTTGGATTTTTTTTTGTAATGATGTATTATTACTTCTTCTCAAGAACTAAATTGTCCATAAATTGTAGTAAAATATACAGGATGTTCCATTTAAAAAATATGTTTTTTAATGAATAACTCAAAAATGCGGGCGGCCCGTTGGTGTAGTGGGTACAGGCGAGCGCTTGTGCCGGTTGCACCGCGTGCCATGTGGGTTCGAATCCCAGCCCGGGCGAAAGATTTTTCGGGGATCGAGAAGTATTCTCTCGGGTCCATGGTTGTTGTATATGTCTGACATTATTCATTTGTTCATTTACTCATTCCAAATTGCATACAAATATATAACCCGGTCGTGACCTAATCGCTCATGCCTAAGTCAAAAAAAAATCTCAAAACTGAGATGCTCAGATTTAACCAGCGCAATCGTCATACAAATTTTCATCACTTTGCTAATTTAACCGACTTTGTAGTTCCAATATTAAAAACATTAACAATGGTAAGCACTTAAACCTGAACTACACACAAATCTACACAATTAAATCATCCACAGTAATATTCTACTACTTTTTTTGCAGTGACAATGAGTATTAGTTTGGTAGGTAAAAGACCATCAGTGAAGCTGGAGGATTTTTCTGCCAACCTAATAACATTTTGAGGGATGTAATTGTCAAGTACGAAGAGTATTCGATCAGATTTTTTTTCTTTTTGAAATGAAAACATTATGTTTCGATCAGCTTAAAGCTTACACAAGTTTGTTGATAGTATACTTGGAAATCAATATTAATAAATTATTATACGTTGCCTTGAGAGTTACTCATGGAATTATCGAATTATCAAAAATGTCGAGTGTAAAATGGATTGGTTAATATATGCTAAATAAATTATCGTCATAATTAAACTGAACATTTTTTAGAAGCCGAAACGTACGATCCAGAACAGCGTCATTCAAAAGAGGCCTACGGACATCAACACGTTCAGCGGATAGCGGGTTTGCATTATCCGACCTGGGACCATCCTCTCATTCAGACACAGAACTAAGGTTTGTACAAATTCTGCAACGTTATACCCCGCACAACGATCAACGCATTTCTTAGATATCACGACGAAATCTCAAACAACTCCAAGAGAGGTCAGAGTTTGCCGAGAATGCAGACTTCGCAACGCTCGAGGTACTCGGACGATCTGCCCTCGATCAGAAGACCCAGCCCTAATCGGAAGCTGCCCACGAGAGGAGGCTCACTGGACAGAAGAAGGGGGGCTCCGAAGAGTTTGGAGGAGGATTTCGCCGGGATGGCAAAGGCTCCCGTATATTGCAATAGATACGTCGTGGATCAAAATGAACTAATGGGAAATAACATTCCAGGTACGAATGCAAAAGGTGAATATTTATTTTAGATTTGTTTAGTTATATTTTTAAATAAAATCATTCACAACGGATTTTAAATATTTTCGGAAACACAAGTGCATGATCTGTTCGAGAATATTTCGGAGGAATTCCAGAGTGAATTATTAACGCTCCAGTTTTCCGCCAAGTACTCCAAGAATAGCTTCAAATAAATTAAGTTAAATTGAATATAATCTCTGCTTCCAATTAAAATGATTGAATTATGGAAATTGTATTAATTGGCATAACATATATCTTTTTTCATAAATAGGAGAGAAAGTCGATTTCTCAGCCCTCGAAATTGTGAGAGAAGTAATAATTCTCTCCCTAGGAGATATGCATGCCATGTACTAATAATTCCCTTATCCAACTTATAATGAAATAACTGCTTTATATGAAACCTAACCAGTAATTAAATTTCAAAATCTACAGGGATAACATACGATGAACGCCCTAGGCGCCAAAATTCACCACCGCCAATTCCAGGAAGAAGAGCCATATCAATGCCACGTTCTCAGCATTACCTAGAACCTCCAAGAGATTCTTCACCAGCTGAATCTTCTTTTCGCGATGATAGTGACCATCGAAAAATACGGAAGCGTAAGTTAATAAATTTGATACACATAGACTTATTTATTTATCCATAATCATTAAAATTGATTTTCAACTACTGAATTTTTTTTTCCACTTTCTAGAAAACTACAGCTCCAGTCCAAGAATCATGAGTCCCATGGGCTACGGCCACAAGAGCAAATATTTAGACGATCCGGGATCCGACGATGAGTACTATTACGATGATTACATGGACGCGCGTGGTTCCCGAATCAGACCGGTTCCAATTTGGTTATGCGTACTTTTAGTATACAGCTACATCGTTGCCGGAACGTTTCTTTTTAGCTATTGGGAAGGATGGGAGTATCTGGATTCGGCGTATTTTTGTTTCATAACTTTGACGACGATCGGATTCGGCGACTTCGTACCTGCAAAACGCGTGAAGACCGACGAATTCAAAAAGAATATAGCGTTTTGTTCCCTGTACCTCTTATTTGGAATAGCATTATTGGCGATGAGTTTCAATTTGGTTCAGGAGGAAGTTATTGCTAATGTCAAGAGGGTTGCTAAAACGTTGGGGATTATTAAAGAAGATGAAGAAGAAGAGGAGGATGAAGAATAAAGTGCTATTTTAATATTATCAGGAAGAAGTGGATATTTCTCGATCAGAAAAATGTTCCGCCCGGGAATTGAACCCACTCGACTTGGGATTCAGAGGGCAGATGCTCGCGCTCTCACCCATTATAACACCAAGCCGCCCAATTATCAATGTTGATTTAATTTTGTTAAATGCGAATATTTTCATATTTAATTGGCATTTTATTATTGTATCAAAAGTAAAAAAAATATAATACCATCAAAATAAATTTATATTTTTTACTGCTTTTTTTGTTTGTGTATATATTAATTACCGATACTTATTTTATCTTTTTTTCTACTTTTTATTTCATGATATATCACTCACCCGCAAAGGCATATACTTAAAAATATAAATTAAATGTAATTTTATATTTTTGAATAAGTTTTAGACTATGAATAATTTTCATAGCAAACCATTAATTTCCAGCTGAACTGCACTATAATACCAAAATATGCCGATTACCATAAATAATCTATTTAATTGTAAATATATAAAATTTGACAAGTTATTCCTACAGCATGAAAATTGTTCATCTTACTTATTATAAATGTTTTCTACTAATCTACTTTGTATGTTTATTTTGAACAAAAATATATAAGTCTGTTTTAGTTTTCTTGAACTTTTTTTTCTAGCTATTAATAATTATTTCAGAACCAATATTTAATTATTTAATTATTTAATCGCCTGTTTTACACCTTCAATTAAACGGTTTTATTCATTTCCACTTTTTCATATCAATTAAGTCAGCGCCCTTCACCCCTGACGCGATACAAAGTGCATTATAATTTATGCGGAAACTCGGTGCACGGAAAACGAAGCCGAGAGAAATTGAATATTCAAAGAATTAAATACATGCAATCAAAACAATCAAAAAGTACTTGAAAACTTCCTGATGTCGCCGGACTTCAAGGTTCGCTGAGTTTAACATTTGGACTTTTGTTTTACAATTCTGGCAATGCCGGTATTTACATAAAGGCCAAAAATGTCGAAGGACTTTGAGCTTGCATTATTAGGTGAATGTGATCGTTTAATTATGGATTGTGGGGAATTTCGCAATTGCCAGGATTTCTCTATTTTGGAGGATTGTATTGTTAATTATAGTGGATTTTGCTAATGGGATTATGAAATTAATTTGTTATCTTCTTACGTACATTTATTTGGCAAACATTTTCCGTATATTAATTTTATATAAAAGTGGAAGCCAATTGAGCTCTTCTTATTATTGCGAATCAAGATTATTTTTTTGAATGTTTGATTTGAACGAGCAATACAGGGTGTTCCATAACTATACCGACAAACTTTTAGGGGTAGGGTACATCAAAACAAACATATTTTGTTTTATAAACGTATGACAAAACGTTCCGTTTTCGAGAAAAAACATTTTCTGCAAAATGTTACAGTCTGTATCTCAAGGACAAAGCGTTTTCGAACATATGTTTATAAAATAAAATATGTTTATTTTGATGTCCCCTACCACCTCAAAAAATGCTAACGCTTTAAGAAAATAAATGGAGTGATAAATATTTGGTGTTGAAATAAAATTCTGTAAACTTGCTTCAAAGGAATTTTGCAGAATTTCACTAATTTTTTAAACAGTTTTCACAATGAAATTATCCACAATTGTGCATAACAACTGTGATTCTAACATAAACGGATTTGAAGTTATAAATTGAATAGTGTTAAGAAAAAAAATCGATTAAAAATAGTTGGCGTTGGAAAAAAATTCTGCAAACTCACTATTTACAACAAAAATGATTAATTTTGCAGAATTAATTTGGTTTTTGAAAATACACAAATTTTACCAGAGTTGCGCGATTGATAAAACAAACTCACTTTTCCTGTAAAACAGAATCTTATTCTAAATTACTTAACTCGGAATCTGAAAAAACAAATTAAAATCTGAAGAGTACCTTTAATTCACAATAAAATGATCTACAATTGTTCATAAAAAACCTGATTCTAACACAAACGAATTTGTAGTTATAAATTTTCAAAAAATGCGAAAACTGGTGAATAGTGTTAAGAAAAAAAAAATCGATTGAAAAATAGTTGGCGTTGGAATAAAATGCTGCAAACTCACTATATACATTAAAAAGGATTGATTTTGAAGAATTAATTTGGTTTTTGAAAATACCCAAATTTTACCATAGTTACGCGATTGATAAAACAAACTCACTTTTCCTGTAAAACAGAATCTTATTCTAACTTACTTAACTCGGAATCTGAAAAAACAAATTCAAATCTGAAGAGTACATTTAATTTACAATAAAATTATCTACAATTGTGCATAAAAAATGTGATTATAACACAAACGGATTTGTAGTTATAAATTTTCCAAAAATGCGAAAACTGATGAATAGTGTTAAGAAAAAAAATCGATTGAAAAATAGTTGGCGTTGGAATAAAATTCTGCAAACTCACTATATACATTAAGAAGGATTCATTTTGAAGAATTAATTTGGTTTTTGAAAATACACAAATTTTACCAGAGTTGCGCGGTTGATAAAACAAAGTCACTTTTCCTGTAAAACAGAAGTTTATTCTAACTTACTTAACTCGGAATCTGAAAAAACAAATTAAAATCTGAAGAGTACATTTAATTCACAATAAAATTATCTACAAATGTGCATAAAAATGTGATTCTAACACAAACGGATTTGTAGTTATACATTTTCAAAAAATGCGAAAACTGATTAATAGTGTTATGAAAAAAAAATTGATTGAAAAATAGTTGGCGTTGGAATAAAATTCTGCAAACTCACTATATACATTAAAAAGGATTAATTTTGAAGAAATAATTTGGTTTTTAAAAATACACAAATTTTACCAGAGTTGCGCAATTGATAAAACAAACTCACTTTTCCTGTAAAACAGAAGCTTATTCTAAATTACTTAACTGGGAATCTGAAAAAACAAATTAAAATCTGAAAAGTACATTAAATTCGCAGTAAAATTATCTGCAATTGTGCATAAAAAATGTGATTATAACACAAATGGATTTGTAGTTATAAATTTTCAAAAAATTCGAAAACTGATGAATAGTGTTAAGAAAAAAAAATCGATTCAAAAATAGTTGACGTTGGAATAAAATTCTGCAAACTCACTATATACATTAAAAAGGATTGATTTTGAAGAATTAATTTGGTTTTTGAAAATACACAAATTTTACCAGAGTTGCGCGGTTGATAAAACAAAATCACTTTTCCTGTAAAACAGAAGTTTATTCTAACTTACTTAACTCGGAATCTGAAAAAACAAATTAAAATCTGAAGAGTACATTTAATTCACAATAAAATTATCTACAATTGTTCATAAAAAATGTGATTCTTACACAAACGGATTTGTAGTTATAAATTTTCAAGAAATGCGAAAACTGATGAATGATTGTTTTTGTTTGGCTTTGTAAATTGGTTTACCTGAGTTGCTGAGAACTTTCAAATTTACTCAAAAAAGATTCTACTCCATAATTATCAGGTAAGACTGTGGTATAAAAAATCAATCTTTATTATAAATCACATACTTTACATTTCTAAATCGGGTATAACTATATAATTCATGCTACGGCTGTTCAAAGTCTAAAAACTCGATTTTTTTTTAATATTTTCAAACTGACTTGCTAACTTTTTTGGTATTGCAGCCAGCTGAAATTTTAAAACGGCAATCGTTCTCCTGATGAAAAAGAATGTACACTCCAATAGTCTATTATGATTATTAAAAAAGTCGATTTTTCCGTTTTTTTACGTTTTTGGGTTTCTTTGCGAACGCGCCACGGGCTTTAAATTGACATTTGTTCTTGCGCAAATATATTCTTGATGAGATCTTTACAGTGACATATAGAAACTCCGAATCGAATTTCTTCAAGAAATCAATTTAATGCAGTCTTGGGTAGTTTCTTTAGGTTTTCGTCAAAATTTTCAAATCGCCAATTTTAATTGAATCCGACTAATTTGCGCGCAAGGAGCACAGATTTACAAATCTCGTTTTTCTGATGAAAAATGGTACATTTTAATGGTCTACGGTGATTAATAAAAAAGTAGATTTTTCCGATTTTTTACATTTTCAAGTTTTCTTTTCGAGCGCGCCACGAGCTTCAAATTGACATCTGTTCTTGCGCAAATACATTTTCTGATGATTCTTAATAAGATCTTTAGAATGACGTGTAGAAACTCCGAATTAGCTAGTGGTTTTCTCGGAAAATCATTTCGATTGCAATTTTTGAGCAAAAGTAGTTTTCCATGTTTTTGTCAAAAATTTCAAATCGTCAATTTAAATTGAATCCGACCAATTGTGTTTTAAATAAATCATTTGAAATACAGTATAGCGTATTTCATACTCTAATTATATGGCAGTAGGTAATGATGTATAAGCATATTTTACTTTTGAGGAATTATTGGTCGATTTTGATAATATATCGCTTGAGCCATGTATTTGCTGCACCGTATCTTAACAGATGATGGCAAATGGCAACTGTGGAGACGTCAGTGTCATGATTTACGCAGATTGTAGCTTGTGTACATAGCAGGTGATAAATCGAGGATGTTCGACGGGCCGCGTCCTCTGTCCGCCTCTCTAAGTGCTGATTGGTGATTAATAATCACACGACGATGATTTAGATCCGATCGAACAATGCCTTTGGTCCCGGTTTCATTACCTGTTGCGAATTAATGTCGCGGGAGTGCTTCACCAAGAGGTCGTAAAAATGTTACACGGCCGAGGAATATAGAAAGTAAATCGCATTATCCCGGATTTACGAGGGGAGTATATGTGAAATGGAGATAGCTTTTACTGTGTAATTACGGAGCCATGATTTATTTACGGGGAAGCGCATATTGAAATTAACATGCAAGTTACCTAATACGAGCATTGATGAAACTGGATGTACAGCAAACGTAATCCGTGATTGTGTTTGAACAGAGAAATCCATGCCGAATTCTTATATGCTTTATTTGATGATTGGTCGGTATTATTATTAGCAGAAGTACAGTTTATTAATTATTAATCAATGTAGTGCTGAGTTACGTTAATATATTTTTTATTTTAAGTGTTGAACGGTACGAAGGTAATAATATTTGCTATTTTACATAAAATGTAGTTCACCTCTGATAACCTTACATTATTTACTTACGAGGGTTTTGCTGAAGGTTGTGTTTATTTAAAAATAAATAGACACCCTTTTTTCAAAAATTGTCGGAGATCAATATGCAAAATATCATAAAAATTCTTGTATACCATCAAATCGGATTCATATCAATATTTTTTTACGGTTATTAAGATTTCAAAAATCACCACCATGCCAGAGAAAAGCTAGAAATAATCAGGATAGCAACATTTTCTAAATAAAAGAGAAAAAGAGGATGAAGATAAGAAGCACGCTGAGCCATATCATTCTCAACCAGCACGTGAAGTGTGTTCCCACACTGCTCAAGAAATTAATCATCAGAAAAGCATAGCATCAACCTTTTCAAGTTTCGCTGTTAATAAGGAATCAACACCTTCAAAAGTTATCTCAGCAGATGAGCGTCGACGATAGGATGTAATCGTTTTCCGTGACACTGGAGCTAGGCGAATCGTTCGAAACGTTTAGTTTGCTAGCGACGTCCTTTAAAAATGAAGATCTTCTCAAGTTATCGTTCAATCAACTTTCTCTTTAAAGCCGTCGAGATTTTAATGTATTTTTCTGGGGTGAGCAGGTTTGGGCAGAGGGACAAGAAGGTGGTCCTCTGCGGTTTGAGCTCTACTGGGAGAGGGAAACTCTTTCGCTTGTTGCGTGAGCAGTTTCGGGCAAAGGGACAAGGAGGTGGTCCTCTGCGGTTTAGGCTCTACTGGGGGAGGGAAACTCCTGCGCTTGTTACGTGAGCAGTTTTGGGCAGAGGGACAAGGAGGTGGTCCTCTGCGGTTTGAGCTCTACTGGGGGAGGGAAACTTCTTCGCTTGTTGCGTTAGAAAGTTGAGCTCTTTTTTCTTCGGAGTTGCTGGAGGAGATTCGGCTCACGTGTGCTCAACAGGTATTGAGCTGTTCTGAGCAGTGTGAACGCTTCTTGTGACAGTTTCTCCGGCGGGAATTCTTCAGATGATAGTTCTTGCTTCTTTAGCCGTCTCCTTTAAGATTAAAAATGCTATTTATTGTCTTCGTTACGAAGTACGGAAAAGTATTGTGGTAGTGAACATATTTTCAAAATTTTTAACGGAAATATCTGTTCTGAGTTCCCTACAGTCTGTCTGGCAGTGCTTAAATCTCAAAAACTAAAGCAGGCCTTTAAATGAAACATTGAACATAAGCATTATTTGACAATCCAAAGAAATTAAAAGCCTTTGGTAAAATTTCGTACTACGGAAGCAACTGGTTACCTTTTTTCTATTTTTTCAGATAATTTTTTAAATATGAAACATATTGAAGGTTTCGAAGTAATTGACATCTTCATTAAAATATTTTGCATAGAATTATTGTTAATCGAAAAAAAAATATTGAAAATTATTTTTACTTTTGGTCTATAATTATCAAATGATAATGCCGAAATGAACTAATTTTTTCTTCTATTAGTTTTTGTATAAGCTAACGGTAAAGATGATTTATAATTTTCATCTTTCATAATTTTGACGTTTTTGACATATCATTCGATCCTACAAACCGCCCTTGAAAGCGTAAATATAAATAACTATTTTTTGCCCAAATTTTCTAGAATAATGTTTTTGTAAAAAATGATCACAATAAATAAGAAAGAACGAGTTCAAGATGGGCAAGTTCTTTGCAAAAAATTTCTCTTTAATTAAATAAAAAAGAATGATTTCACGATGGGCATATTTTAAAATTAAATACTCAATTGTAGACTTCGTGAAACATTAATTGAAATAAAACAATTCACTTTGTTGGTAAAACAAAGTCTCAATTCGAACATCCTCCAATTTGCCTTAAAAAATAAGAAGAGGGAAAAAAGGTCTTCAGTTCAAAATTCAAAAAATGCATGACATAAATTGAGTCGTGACTGCGCGACTCACTTCTAAGAGTTCACTCATGAATTACCCAAATCTAGTTGGTATCACTTTTATCGTTTTATTTTAATGACCGCATTTTCGATAACTTTAGCTTCTCATTATCAAATACTTGCAGTTTGAATTGTTATTAAAATTATTATATTTTAAACAATAAAAAAAATTGCAAAAAGTTTAAAAATTTAAAATAAAGCGAAAACTTATTTTGAGTAATAGTCATTTTTGGGGCTGATTTGGGGTGATGATTGCAGAAAATTACATTTTTTTTTCTTGAATATTGAACTTTTCTGTTTTCATTTTTTATTGTTATGCCTGAATTTTGATTCTTTTGCCTATATTTTAGATATTTGTTCTACATTTTCGAATTTTTGGCCTGTTTTTTTTTTCATTTTAGTTTGTTTTAACCTGAATTATTTTTATGTGCAATTTCTTGTTTCTTTGCCTGCATTTTCGAGTTTTTACTTTATCCGTTACGAAGTACGAGAAAGTATTGTGATGGTGATTTTTTTCCAAATTTTTTTTTTACGGAAATATCTGTTTTGGGGTCCCTAGATGTTATTTCAACAATTTCTGGAATTTTTTTTTGTGTCTGTGTTTGTGTGTCTGTGTGTGTGTGTGTCTGTGTGTCTGTGTGTGGCTGTGTGTATGTGTCTGTCTGTGCGCGCTGTATCTCAAAAACCAATAGAGCAATTGATATGAAACTTTGAACATACGTCTTATTTGATAATCCGAAGAACTGAAAAGCTTTTACTAAAATTTCGTATACCGGAAGTGGTTGTTTACCTCAACTGTTTTTTGTTTTTTGCCAATATTTTCTTAAATATGAAAAATATCACAAAAACATTTAAACAAACATTGAAGACAACAAAGAAATTAACATCTTTTGCTTGAAAATATTTTTCATAAAATCATTTTTATTCGAGAAAAAAATGTATTTTTTTTTTTTATATTTCGGTTTATAATTATAAAACGATAATAGTTACAGCAAATTTATGTAGAGAATGCTAAAATGAACAACATATAAAAAATAAGTTTATCTCGAAATCCCTTTAGTTTTTGAGTAAACTGAGTTTTTAAATTTGAAGTATAATTTTTCCATCTTTCATAATTTTGGCGTTTTAAACGTCAGTTTCATCAGAGTTTACACAACGCTCGATGTATATTTAAAATATGATTTCAATTGAAAATAAACCATAAAAACGTAAATATAAATGGCTATGATACCATCACGTCGGAGAAAGTAACATGATGGCCACATCACCATTTTTACTTTCTCCGTTACGAAGTACGAGAAAGTATTGTGATCGTGATTTTTTTTTCAAATTTTTTTTTTACGGAAATATCTGTTTTGGGGTCGCTAGATGCCATTTCAACAATTTCTGGAAAAAAAAAATTGTGTCTGTGTGTGTGTGTGTGAGAGAGAGAGAGTTTTCAACTATTGGTCTAAATTTTCGACTTTTTTGGCCTATATTAGTTTTTTTTAACTTAATTGTTAATTTTAATAAGCGAATTTTTGAATAAAGTATATTTCTTGATCTTTTGCTTAAATTTTAATTTGTTTTCGTTTGCATTTTTTATTTTTTGGCCAATATTTTAGATCTTTTAGTCTGTATTTTCGGTTTCTGTGTTACAAATTTTAGAGTTTTTGGCTTGAATAATCTTTATTTTGGACAAAACTTTCGATTTGTATTAAAATTTTCGGTTAATCGGTCTGCATTTTTAATTTTTAGCCTCGAGTTTTCGACTATTGGTCTAAATTTTCGCCTTTTTTGGCCTATAATAGTTTTTTTAACTTAATTGTTAATTTTAATAAGCGAATTTTTGAATAAAGTATATTTCTTGATCTTTTGCTTATATTTTAATTTTTTTTTATTTGCATTTTTTATTTTTTGGCCAATATTTTAGATCTTTGGTCTGTATTTTCGGTTTCTTTGTTCCAAATTTTAGAGTTCTTGGCTTGAATAATCTTTATTTTGGACAAAACTTTCGATTTGTATTAAAATTTTCGGTTAATCGGTCTGCATTTTTAATTTTTAGCCTCGAGTTTTCGACTATTGGTCTAAATTTTCGCCTTTTTTGGCCTATATTAGTTTTTTTAACTTAATTGTTAATTTTAATACGCGAATTTTTGAATAAAGTATATTTCTTAATCTTTTGCTTAAATTTTAATTTTTTTTCGTTTGCATTTTTTATTTTTTGGCCAATATTTTAGATCTTTTAGTCTGTATTTTCGGTTTCTGTGTTCCAAATTTTAGAGTTTTTGGCTTGAATAATCTTTATTTTGGACAAAACTTTCGATTTGTATTAAAATTTTCGGTTAATCGGTCTGCATGTTTAATTTTTAGCCTCGAGTTTTCGACTATTGGTCTAAATTTTCGACTTTTTTGGCCTATATTAGTTTTTTTAACTTAATTGTTAATTTTAATAAGCGAATTTTTGAATAAAGTATATTTCTTGATCTTTTGTTTAAATTTTTTTTTTGTTTGCATTTTTTATTTTTTGGCCAACATTTTAGATCTTTTAGTCTGTATTTTCGGTTTCTTTGTTCCAAATTTTAGAGTTTTTGGCTTGAATAATCTTTATTTTGGACAAAACTTTCGATTTGTATTAAAATTTTCGGTTAATCGGTCTGCATTTTTAATTTTTAGCCTCGAGTTTTCGACTATTGGTCTAAATTTTCGTTTTTTTTTGGCCTATATTAGTTTTTTTAACTTAATTGGTAATTTTAATAAGCGAATTTTTGAATAAAGTATATTTTTTGATCTTTTGCTTAAATTTTATTTTTTTTTTGTTTGCATTTTTTATTTTTTGGCCAACATTTTAGATCTTTTAGACTATATTTTCGGTTTCTTTGTTTCAAATTTTAGAGTTCTTGGCTTGAAAAATCTTTATTTTGGACAAAACTTTCGATTTGTATTACAATTTTCGGTTAATCGGTCTGCACGTTTAATTTTTAGCCTTGAGTTTTCGACTATTGGTCTAAATTTTCGACTTTTTTGGCCTATATTAGTTTTTTTAACTTAATTGGTAATTTTAATAAGCGAATTTTTGAATAAAGTATATTTCTTCATCTTTTGCTTAAATTTTATTTTTTTTTTGTTTGCATTTTTTATTTTTTGGCCAACATTTTAGATCTTTTAGTCTGTATTTTCGGTTTCTGTGTTCCAAATTTTAGAGTTCTTGGCTTGAATAATCTTTATTTTGGACAAAACTTTCGATTTGTATTAAAATTTTCGGTTAATCGGTCTGCATGTTTAATTTTTAGCCTCGAGTTTTCGACTATTGGTCTAAATTTTCGACTTTTTTGGCCTATATTAGTTTTTTTAACTTAATTGTTAATTTTAATAAGCGAATTTTTGAATAAAGTATATTTCTTGATCTTTTGTTTAAATTTTAATTTTTTTTCGTTTGCATTTTTTATTTTTTGGCCAATATTTTAGATCTTTTAGTCTGTATTTTCGGTTTCTGTGCTCCAAATTTTAGAGTTCTTGGCTTGAATAATCTTTATTTTGGACAAAACTTTCGATTTGTATTAAAATTTTCTGTTAATCGGTCTGCATGTTCAATTTTTAGCCTCGAGTTTTCGACTATTGGTCTAAATTTTCGACTTTTTTGGCCTATATTAGTTTTTTAACTTGTTGTTAATTTTAATAAGCGAATTTTTGAATAAAGTATATTTCTTGATCTTTTGCTTAAATTTTAATTTTTTTTTGTTTGCATTTTTTATTTTTTGGCCAATATTTTAGATCTTTTAGTCTGTATTTTCGGTTTCTGTGTTCCAAATTTTAGAGTTTTTGGCTTGAATAATCTTTATTTTGGACAAAACTTTCGATTTGTATTAAAATTTTCGGTTAATCGGTCTGCATTTTTCATTTTTAGCCTCGAGTTTTCGACTATTGGTCTAAATTTTCGACTTTTTTGGCCTATATTAGTTTTTTTTTTTAACTTAATTGTTAATTTTAATAAGCGATTTTTTGAATAAAGTATATTTCTTGATCTTTTGCTTAATTTTTTTTTTTTTTTGTTTGCATTTTTTATTTTTTGGCCAATATTTTAGATCTTTTAGTCTGTATTTTCGGTTTCTGTGTTCCAAATTTTAGAGTTCTTGGCTTGAATAATCTTTATTTTGGACAAAACTTTCGATTTGTATTAAAATTTTCGGTTAATCGGTCTGCATGTTTAATTTTTAGCCTCGAGTTTTCGACTATTGGTCTAAATTTTCGACTTTTTTGGCCTATATTAGTTTTTTTAACTTAATTGTTAATTTTAATAAGCGAATTTTTGAATAAAGTATATTTCTTGATCTTTTGCTTAAATTTTATTTTTTTTTTTGTTTGCATATTTAATTTTTTGGCCAATATTTTAGATGTTTGGTCTGTATTTTTGGTTTCTTTGTTCCTAATTTTAGAGTTCTTGGCTTGAATAATCTTCATTTTGGACAAAACTTTCGATTTGTGTTAAAATTTTAGGTTTTTCGGTCTGCATTTTTAATTTTTAGCCTCGAGTTTTCGGCTTTTGCTCCAAATTTTCGATTTTTTGGCCTATATTAGTTTTTTAACTTAATTGTTAATTTTAATAAGCGAATTTTTGAATAAAGTATATTTAGATTTTTGATCTGAATTGTTGTTTTTTATGCTTATGTTTAATAGATCCAGAATATACAGCTTGTTTCTAAATTGATGCGAAAGATTTGAAAGGGTGGTTTTTCGTTAAAAATTAAAGAAGGTCTTTCATAAAATTTTTTGTTCAAAACCCCTTCCTGTTCAAGTTACAACCCTCCAAAGTTAAGGGAAAAATTGTTTTTATTTCATATATCCATTATGAAGGAATTTAAAATAATGATATTCGACAGATAACTGTTCTCAATAAAACGGCACTTTTTGACGAATTTTGTAACCGTAAAATGTTATTACACGAGAATGAAAAATTCAAATTATAGTTTGCATCAGAACTTTTGAAAGTGTCTGCATTTTTCTATTTTGAAACTCCATTTAAATGGAGGGATTCAATCTGCAACTTTTTTGTCTCTTGACATTATTTCCTAAAATTGTTAGCTCAAATGTGTCTAATGACATAAATTTACAGATTGGTTAGTCCATCAGCTGGAACGCAAAAGATGCCGCGCGCTCAATGCTGCGCTTCACTTCGGAGGCCCAACTGACGGTCTTTTCACTATTCTGGTGACGTCTGACGATTATTTTCATGTTCAACTGCAAACGTTCATCTGAATAAATTCCAACCTGTATACTATGACTTCATTTTCACAGTTTACCGCGTAACTGACAAACATTCCACCCCCAGACAAGGGTCTTACGACTTTTTCTATGAACTATAGTTGGTAAATATTTACCTAAACAATTTTCAGCGTGCATAAAATAACTAAAAAAAAACTTTTCTTGACAAGTTCTGCAGCCTACAACAACTTTACCTACGGTTAGTGGAAGGTTCTGACGGTCGGATACCTTATGAACAAACCAGGAACTACAGGACGACAAATGTAAGTTGGCCAGACGCGCAGAGAACAAGCGAAAGCTCTCTCTCTCTCTCTCTCTACAGCCGGCCGAGTACAGTCTCTGTAATAAGCAAGCACATATTTTTCGCGTGCGCTATTCATTTACACTCTATCGAGCGCTCTCCTCCACATAATTAATGCACAGTCACTTTTGAAAATGAATGTACCAGGCGCGCGAACTCTTTACGAAATCTATCGAGAGCGCCCTTCGAAGGTTCCGCCCACAATTTTGCCACTGCGCAACGACAAGTTACGTTTGCCGTCCTGTACAAATGGTGGAAAATCCAGCGTACATAAAATTACTTGATTAAAAGTGACACTACCTCCCGGACTATTAGAGGGCTGTAACTTTGAGAGGAAGACGTTTGAACAAAAAATTATATCGAAGACCTCCCTTAATTTTTGCTGAAAAATAGGTACGTTTAATTTAATTTAATAAAAAATAAGAGATTTAATGAATACAGGAAAAACTAAAGTAAATCAATTGTTGGAAATTGTGTATCATATTCCAGAAGTCCATTATAATTTCTCAAGTTACAATGCAACAGGACAATGGCTTCCAATAAATATCAATAACACAATAAGCTTTGAAGCTATGATGTGGCCGTTAGAGCAATTATTAATTTTGACATTTGCAAGTGCTTCATTTGTCTTATCGATTCTCGGTTGGTTACGGTAAGACATAAGACATAAGTTTCACAATTCCCAGTTATTCGAGGATAAATGGATGCTCGTTAGACAGTGCCGGCCGTGACGTCTAATCGGTGATGAATACATGAGGTCATCGGCGGGTTGCGTCTAAAATTAAACCCCTCAAGATAATTGGAAACATATTTGAAACTGGTGGCGCAAATTTTTCGCAAACGTGACGTTTTCAATTATTGAGTTAAAATCTATTTACTACATTAATGACGTATTCGCTTGAGAGCTGTCATGCTACAGGAATAGATAAATGCGTCGAGCACCTAAATACAATTTCAATTGTGAATGAATAACTACTAAATAATATTTATTCTTTGTTACGGACAATAATATATACAAACAATATTCTTTTTTATTTTAAAAGGCTATTCTGCCATTTAAATAAATTAATTTTACGTAAATAGATGGCGCGGTTAGTTACAGATTAATCATTTGTTATGAGTCCAGCGGGTATAATGCTTCTAAGTTTTATTGAAATATATAATTTTACGAAACTTATCCACCTCTTGGAGCTATTCTGGAAGTTTAAATCCTTCTTTATGTGTAAAATTGAATTAAACTCTAGTGTCTTTATTTTCGCAAAATAAAATACATTTTTTACTCGTACAATCTAAAGTGCTCAAGTTTTGTGGTAGATTTCGCGAAACTTCATGTCGCGGACGTGATTCATGCACAATATCGATTGCGTCCAGACAACAAAAGGATGTGGGATTTATTTTAGTGTTTTACTACAACAATAAACGACCAAGACGGGAATAGATTTTATTCATGGAATAATTTATTCCGGGATTAAAACTTCCGTGAATATTTCTGGTTCGCGTACAGGAAGCTATTGTTTTATATTTAGATTACAATTTTTAATCTTTGGATATTGCAAATGTGCAATTTTGACGTTTTGCGTCAATTTCACGAAAAGTATGTTAACCAATTTTTAAATTACACTAAATTTGCCACATTTTTTGGTGCAATTAAAAAAAAAATCGCATTTTTTAATGCTTGGACTTGCAATTTTGTCATAATGCGTTCATTTCACGAAAAATGTTGTAATAGATTTTTAAATGAAACTAAATATTTAATATTTTGACGTTAAAAAGATCAAAATCGGACCACGCGATTGGAAGTTGTGCAATTTGAAAAATTAAAATCGCTATTTTTAATTTTTGGACTTTAAAAACGTGCAGTTTTGACGTTTAGCGTTAATTTCACGAACAACATTATTAACTAGTTTTCAAATCGTTCTAAATTTTCCACAATATGAAGTGAGACTCGTTCAAATCGGACAACGCATTTGGCAGCTGTGCAATTTCAAAAATCAAAGTTGCGTATTTAAAATCTCCAAATTTAAAAAATGAAATTATTGCATTTTGAGATTACATGAGAAAATTTTGGTCAGGCGCGTTCTGATCCACCGGCAGTTCACATCGTAACTAGACATTATAATTTAAGGCGTAATTGAGTAAGAAATGTACAATAAAACTGTAGAGAATTGGAAGAGCTACAAGGATGGATTAAAGACGATTAAAGAACAAATAAACATCAGCCTTAAAATAAAATATTTAAATCCGCATCAAATTAAATACGTTCGAACCAAATCGATACTTCCGGAACAAATCGATCGATGAATGTCTGCGCCGCTAAGGCAAGCTTATGTAAATATTTAAATATATCAAGGGTCTGTTTAGGTAGGTCGAAATCGTCTTTGCTTGGTAAATCCTCCCAGAGGGCAGGAACCAGCAGGCCTAATAGAATCACCTGGATCCAGCGCGGCACGATTTCCACCCAATTTAAGTGCTTTTCCCGTCACGAATGCTTCGCTGATGTATAATTCAGGGGTGGGTCTGATGGTGGTGCCCTTGTTTTTGATCGCTTCCAGCGGCTGCAGGAGTTCGCCGCTTTTAAGGATCTACACGAATGCGATTTTTATGCCATTCGAAGAGGCCGGAGGGTGGAATTAACATTAGTTCCTTTCTCCTCCGCCAACAATCGTTTTTCCAACTTTTACGGCCAGGACACGCTCCACGCATGGTTAGTTTTATTATAATGGACGTGGATTTTATTTCTTACTTCTTTCGGGCGGAATGCAGTGACGTGGGTGTATAAGTACGATATTAATATAATTATTAGCAGCGTTTCTTTGTTCTTGCAGCTAGTAATTAGTAATGAGCTAATGCTATAGGATCGGTAACAGATGTATTTAATTTAATTTAATTATGTGTATTCATTAGTCCTTGGATTTCGATTATTTTACTAATGTGTGTTAGGAACAGAACACCTACGCAATTTGTTTCGTTATGATTTTCATTGAAATTTTAATGCATCTCGTTAAAATAGTTAATAGCTAATTTAAAAATTAATTGTTTAAAAATATTGGTGACTAAGTATTGTGAGATAATGATCCAGTAGGTAACCTTAGATGTATAGTTTATAGACATATCTTAAATTTTATCAGCATACCATGCTATTTTTTTTAATGATTTACTTTATTATTTTTGAAGCTTTATATAATCTCTTATTACAAAGCACACCTCCTCCTGATATACCCAATACATGCTCTAATCAGAATAAAATCCCTATAGATTATCCTTCCGGAATCCACTCCTCTCTGTCCGTATTATCGCATGTTTTCGAAATACTTCATCACACGCACCGCAGAATTTTCTCTTGTGCGGGAATCTGATAAAGAATAGATGTCGTAAACTCTATATTCCATTCTTGTTATGTTTTATTTTCAGTAATATATTTATTTTATAGTTTTGTTATCGACGACACCAACGCAAACAAAATGTCCCAAATATTTACTGTTTAAACGCAGAAGCTTCTTAGAACATAATGTACAGCCTTATGTATTCTCCATCTATGCACAAGATACGATAAAAAGGGTCTATGATGAGCTCTTCAATGTGATCCACTGGTTCATACGTTTTGCATATATTTTATTCACATCAGCAAAGATAAATAGATTCAAATATTTGTCCTTGACAAAAAAGAAAACTGCATAAAATACAAACGAAAAGTGGCAGTAATTAAGTAATCACCATTAACCTCTTCACGCCCAGGTCGCCACATGTGGCAACAAACAAGAAAATATTTTACAAAAAAAATTACACCTTTAGCGCCATCTATGGAATATTTTTTTCATATTTCTTTGCATAAATGAGTAAATTTGTGGCAGTGGAATAACATGTCGTAGAAAAAGGTAACAACAAGAAAAAAGTAATTTTTCAGGATTATCCTATAGCCCAATCAAAGCTACATGGGCGCGAAGTGGTTAAGATACATGGATTTTCATCCTTCTTTAAAATGTCAATAATACGCCAGTGTTAGTTTGCAAAATATACAGGGTGTTCCATTAATATACCGACGAACATTTTGGATTTTATGTTAAAACTTTAAAGTCCAAATTCCAGATTTTTAAGTTCAACTTTTGAGCGTTCAACTTTCATCGATTTTTATCGTAAATACCGAGAATTTTTTTTTATTTTCGCGATTCGAAAAATAAAGTTATTTTACAATTTCAATTTCAATTTTGAACCTGGAGAATTCCAACAAGTTTTAAATGATGCCTTACGGTCTCTAGCTGCCAAATCTGGTGCCAACTCCTCTTCAACCAAATGGGCCCTCCTTATAGATATAATTTTTTTTTTCGCGATTCGCACAGAACAATAAATATACTGTTTTCGCAATTTCAATTTCAAAATCACTTTTCTTAATCAATTTTGAACCTGGAGAATTTGGACATATTTTAAATGATGCCATACAGTCTCTAGTTGCCAAATCTAGTGCCAACTCCTCTTCAACCAAATGGGCCCTCCTTATAGATATAATTTTTTTTTCGCGATTCGCACAGAACAATAAATATACTGTTTTCGCAATTTCAATTTCAAAATCACTTTTCTTAATCAATTTTGAACCTGGAGAATTCGGACATGTTTTAAATGATACCGTACAGTCTCTAGTTGCCAAATCTGGTGCCAACACCTCTTCAACCAAATGGGCCCTCCTTATACAATTTTTTTTCGCGATTCGCACAGAACAATAAATATACTGTTTTCGCAATTTCAATTTCAAAATCACTTTTCTCAATCAATTTTGAACCTGGAGAATTCGGACATGTTTTAAATGATGCCGTACAGTCTCTAGTTACCAAATCTGGTGCCAACTCCTCTTCAACTAAATGGGCCCTCCTAATATAATTTTTTTTGCGCCATTCGCACAGATCAATAAATATACTGTTTTCGCAATTTCAATTTTAAAATCACTTTTCTCAATCAATCTCTAGTTACCAAATCTGGTGCCAACTTCTCTTTAACCAAATAGGCCCTCCTTATATAATTTTTTTTGCGCGATTCGCACGGAACAATAAATATACTGTTTTCGCAATTTTAATTTCAAAATCACTTTTCTCAATCAATTTTGAACCTGGAGAATTCGGACATGTTTTAAATGATGCCGTACAGTCTCTAGTTACCAAATCTGGTGCCAAATGGGCCCTCCTTATATATTTTTTTTTTGCGCGATTCGCACAGAACAATAAATATACTGTTTTCGCAATTTCAATTTCAAAATCACTTTTATCGGTTAATTTTGAAGCTGGAGAATTCGGACATATTTTAAGTGATGCCTTACCGTCTCTAGTTGCCAAATCTGGTGCCAACTCCTCTTCAACCAAATGGGCCCTTCTTATATAATTCTTTTTTCGCGATTCGCACAGAACAATAAATATACTGTTTTCGCAATTTCAATTTCGAAATCACTTTTCTCGGTTAATTTTGAACCTGGAGAATTCGAACATGTTTTAAATGATGCCTTACAGTCTCTAGTTACCAAATCTGGTGCCAACTTCTCTTCAACCAAATAGGCCCTCCTTATATAATTTTTTTTTGCGCGATTCGCACGGAACAATAAATATACTGTTTTCGCAATTTTAATTTCAAAATTACTTTTCTCGATTAATTTTGAACCTGGAGAATTCGAACATGTTTTAAATGATGCCTTGTAGTCTCTAGTTACCAAATCTGGTGCCAACTCCACTTCGACTAAATAGGTCCTTCCCATAAAAACTATTTTCGCGATTCGTGCAGATCAATAACTCTATACTGTTTTTGCAGTTTCAATTTCAAACTTACTTTTATCCGCCAATTTTAAAGCTGAAAAATTCGGACATATTTTAAGTGATGCCTTACAGTCTCTAGTTGCCAAATCTGGTACCAACTCCTCTTCAACCAAATGGACCCTCCTTATATATTTTTTTTTTCGCGATTCGCACAGAACAATAAATATACTGTTTTCGCAATTTCAATTTCAGAATCACTTTTCTCCGTCAATTTTGAAGCTGAAGAATTCGGACATGTTTTAAATGATGCCGTACAGTCTCTAGTTACCAAATGTGGTAGCAACTCTACTTCGACTAAATAGGTCCTTCCCATAAAAACTATTTTCGCGATTCATGCAGATCAATAACTCTATACTGTTTTTGCAGTTTCAATTTCAAAATCACTTTTCTCCGTCAATTTTAAAGCTGGAGAATTCGGACATATTTTAAGTGATGCCGTACTGTCTCTAGTTACCAAATTTGGTGCCAACTTCTCTTCAACCAAATGGGCCCTCCTAATATAATTTTTTTTGCGCCATTCGCACAGATCAATAAATATACTGTTTTCGCAATTTCAATTTTAAAATCACTTTTCTCAATCAATCTCTAGTTACCAAATCTGGTGCCAACTTCTCTTTAACCAAATAGGCCCTCCTTATATAATTTTTTTTGCGCGATTCGCACGGAACAATAAATATACTGTTTTCGCAATTTTAATTTCAAAATCACTTTTCTCAATCAATTTTGAACCTGGAGAATTCGGACATGTTTTAAATGATGCCGTACAGTCTCTAGTTACCAAATCTGGTGCCAAATGGGCCCTCCTTATATAATTTTTTTTTGCGCGATTCGCACAGAACAATAAATATACTGTTTTCGCAATTTCAATTTCAAAATCACTTTTATCGGTTAATTTTGAAGCTGGAGAATTCGGACATATTTTAAGTGATGCCTTACCGTCTCTAGTTGCCAAATCTGGTGCCAACTCCTCTTCAACCAAATGGGCCCTTCTTATATAATTCTTTTTTCGCGATTCGCACAGAACAATAAATATACTGTTTTCGCAATTTCAATTTCGAAATCACTTTTCTCGGTTAATTTTGAACCTGGAGAATTCGAACATGTTTTAAATGATGCCTTACAGTCTCTAGTTACCAAATCTGGTGCCAACTTCTCTTCAACCAAATAGGCCCTCCTTATATAATTTTTTTTTGCGCGATTCGCACGGAACAATAAATATACTGTTTTCGCAATTTTAATTTCAAAATTACTTTTCTCGATTAATTTTGAACCTGGAGAATTCGAACATGTTTTAAATGATGCCTTGTAGTCTCTAGTTACCAAATCTGGTGCCAACTCCACTTCGACTAAATAGGTCCTTCCCATAAAAACTATTTTCGCGATTCGTGCAGATCAATAACTCTATACTGTTTTTGCAGTTTCAATTTCAAACTTACTTTTATCCGCCAATTTTAAAGCTGAAAAATTCGGACATATTTTAAGTGATGCCTTACAGTCTCTAGTTGCCAAATCTGGTACCAACTCCTCTTCAACCAAATGGACCCTCCTTATATATTTTTTTTTTCGCGATTCGCACAGAACAATAAATATACTGTTTTCGCAATTTCAATTTCAGAATCACTTTTCTCCGTCAATTTTGAAGCTGAAGAATTCGGACATGTTTTAAATGATGCCGTACAGTCTCTAGTTACCAAATGTGGTAGCAACTCTACTTCGACTAAATAGGTCCTTCCCATAAAAACTATTTTCGCGATTCATGCAGATCAATAACTCTATACTGTTTTTGCAGTTTCAATTTCAAAATCACTTTTCTCCGTCAATTTTAAAGCTGGAGAATTCGGACATATTTTAAGTGATGCCGTACTGTCTCTAGTTACCAAATTTGGTGCCAACTTCTCTTCAACCAAATGGGCTCTCCTTATATAATTTTTTTCGCGATTCGCACGGAACAATAAATATACTGTTTGCGCAATTTCAATTTCAAAATCTCTTTTCTCCGTCAATTTTGAAGCTGAAGAATTCTTACATGTTTTAAGTGATGTCGTACAGTCTCTAGTTACTAAATCTGGTGCCAACTCCACTTCGACTAAATAGGTCCTTCCCATAAAAACTATTTTCGTGATTCGTGCAGATCAATAACTCTATACTGTTTTTGCAGTTTCAATTTCAAAATCACTTTTCTCCGTCAATTTTAAAGCTGGAGAATTCGGATATGTTTTAAGTGATGCCGTACTGTCTCTAGTTATCAAATCTGGTGCCAACTTCTCTTCAACCAAATGGGCCCTTCTTATATAATTTTTTTTTCGCGATTCGCACAGAACAATAAATATACTGTTTTCGCAATTTCAATTTCAAAATCACTTTTCTCCGTCAATTTTAAAGCTGCAGAATTCGGACATGTTTTAAGTGATGCCGTACTGTCTCTAGTTACCAAATCTGGTGCCAGCTTCTCTTTAACCAAATGGGCCCTCCTTATATAATTTAACAATAAATATACTGTTTTCGCAATTTTAATTTCAAAATCATTTTTCTCCGTCGATTTTGAACCTGGAGAATTCGGACATGTTTTAAATGATGCCTTGCAGTTTCTAGTTACCAAATCTGGTGGCAACTATGGCAAGATATGTTAGTGTCAAATCAACTAATTTTTTTAATAAACATCCCGGATAATTACACATCCTTTTTCATCAGAAGAACGTGAAAAATCGATTGCAGTTTTAAAACATAATATATATTAATTATTATAAAATATGTACGTACACTCTATCTACGGGCAGATTGAAATACTGTGTTTTTATTGTATTTTAACTTTTTATCAAGTTATCGAAGAAGTGATAATAAATGTAAGCAAGATAATCGCACCTGCTTCATTTGAAATCATCCAAAAGATACAAAAGCAGAATTTACTATTATTAATTATATTTATTATTATTACTATACTCGTTAATTGCGCCTTTAGATTAGAAGATGTAAAGTTGTAATTTTAATTAGTATATATTGTCATTTTAGTTTTTATCTAAATTAGTTTTAACCTTAATCATATAATTCACACTCCGTTTGTTAATAAACTATTTTCAGAATGTAAAGCTTTTCCGGCAAAAATATGATTGGCACAGTCGGTAGGACTTCCTAAAAAGCTCTTAACCTTAATCGTGTAATTCACACACACTATTTTCAGAATGTAAAGCTTTTCCGCCGAAAATATGATCGGCGCAGTCGGTAGGATTTCCGAAAACGCGCTTTCGAGCGTATATTATTAAAAAGAACTTCTTTCTTCTCCACGATTAACTGCAGATATAAACGATTGTCTTCACTGTCGGTGCTATACCGAAAGATGTTCCAACTTACGAGAATTGCAGAATCATACACGGAGACCAGATTCTCGGCACACTCCTTGAACGAATACCAGGTTAATAAACAGCTTGATCATTATGTAAGAGCTATTTTATACTACACAATTTATTGGACAAGAAATGATTTAATTTCTTGTGTAATTTTAATTGTTTAAGGTAGAAACGCCAAAGTGGCGGAATCTATTGCCTGAATGTTGTACTGAACCAAATCCGGGTGGCTTTAACACCGACAAGATATGGACATTGCCAGCGCCGGCAAATATAACAATATTAATGTGAACATTAAATATTGTTCCCCCGTCAGAACACCTACACACCGGTTTCGACCTTTCAGGTCGTGTTTAGTTTCACACAGTAAATTGTCCCAAAAATTGAGTCCAATTGTAAAATTGCGTAAAAATCAAAGCAGACAGGTTTCTACATAATCTGCAAAACTGATTTAAGCAATTTTACAATCCGACTCATTTTTTGGGACGATTTACTGTATGAAACTTGCACAAGAAATTAAAACATTTCTTGTTAAATAAATTGTGTAGTGTAAACGGCTTTTAGAAACCAGTTTATAGTATTTTTTTTTTACGCGAAATTGTATATTTGGATAAAGTTCAGCACTCCGATTCATCTTCCCCTGTAAATTCATTAAAACGTTGAGGAGCCCCTATTAAACGTAATTCAAATAATTCCAACACAATGGCCCTTAAAAGTGAATACTTAAACATGATCCCCTATTTCCATGGCGAGGCTGAGCTCCCTTGGCGTTTTGTCGATATCTCCCAGAAATTGGTAACTAGATTTTATAATCCGACGGATCGAAACGATTTCCTCATGTCGGCCATTATTTTCAAACCTACGCAGGAAATATCTCCTCTTGAGTAAATACAATTTAGCAGAATTTAAAAACTTCGTTGAAAAACCCTTAACAATTTTAACTTGAATTTCGAGATTTGCGAACCGTCAACGAATCGCCTATTGATTTTTGCCTGAGAGATTTTAGAATGACGGCAGCTTAAACTTTCACGGCTGATTGCAGGTAGTGGAAGCGTTGTATTTTTGGCGAAGCGGAGTTTTTTTTTTAAGAGAGGAGATAATTTTTTTTTTGATGAGAGGGAGAAGATCTTTTATAGACGCTCCTATAGTGGGGCAGTGTTGGAGTCCTCCCCTGAAGGGCGGGAGTATACCAACTAAAAACTCTCCTCAGAGTAGAGCGGAAGGAGACCGAACCTTGACCCTGGTCAACCGCTGGGGATACAAAGCAGAGTTGTCAAGAATTATGACTATGAATGAGTCTGTTCGCCGGAATCTGGCGGCTGAGATCGTCGAACGGATCGACGCACCCTCGAAGAAAAGGTATTGGTGGTTCGTCTAATTGCATCCCATGAATTTATTACTGTCCTTCGCTCCTATTGGTATACCCACTTTTACACCAGTACTTCTCAACAAAGATTGATTTGAGATAGAAAATATTACGTCCCCTACTTACCGAGCTCCGACCCTTTTTTTACGACCACAGCCGCCAGATTCCAGAGAACGGGCTATACGTGGTAATCCATAATTAAACTAAATTTAAAAATTCACTTCAGACTAGATTTGTTGGAAAAACCGGACGTATGATTGATATCAATTTGTCGATTATATATATTGACAATTGATCATTTCTTTAGGTTCGCTAAATGTTTTTGCCGACCAAGAGGTATGTCTTTACAGGAAATCTCAACTTTTTGGATGTTAGAAATATGTATATTATGAATAAAATTATAAAAGAAATAAATCCCTTCTTGAGAAATTGACCGTAATAACTCTGATTACAAGATAGAACAAAGCTGGTGATAAGAGTCTGCATAAAATACATCGAACGCTCCCCCCCCCCCATCTCAATCTCCTCCGAACTCCAATTGAAACATTACAACTCCACAACTCAATCATAATAAAACGTTCTCTTGAATTTTTACGACTATCCCGGCCGTTTGTTATGATTCGCGGATTATTACTTCGAGAAGAGAAAATCACGATCGCAACATTTTGAACGTTGCTCACCAGTGCAGATGTGGAGTTGTAAAATGAATACGAACGTCTGCGTGTGTTTTATGTCGGAACAGAATCATAATGATATAGTAGGTAATGCACGTTTCTGTAACGATCTATTCTTGGATTACACACTTCAATGCCAACGTCAATCGCCGACTTGAATACGAACAGATATGGAATCAATGCAGTCAAATGCACGTGTAGCCATTACGTTCTTATTTATGCTGTCTATTATGTTTTCTCTGAAGTGTTTGAGTTGATTTATTTGTAATCTTAATAATACCATGAAAGCAGTGACGGCTCGCAGGGTGATTTATGGTACGGCCGAGTTAGCAGAAGTGGTAATACAGATAGGTGCGGTCACTGCAACCGACCCTACCTATCTGTTTTGGTACCACGGCCATAACATGAGTCACCCCGCGAGCCGTCACTGTGTTAAAGGGCGCAGTGTGAGAATAATAGCTTTATTTCTGTTTTGCATTTTATTTAAACTAAAGAAATTTTAATGGAAATACTTTCACGGGAAAGTATGGACTCTCTGCAGAGGAAGTAAAAATACTACCAATTAACGTCGTTAATATAATATTAATAATATTTATTACCCGATAAAACCCAATTATAAACTTATATACAGTGAAGAAAAACAACAATATAATTACAAATTAAATTAATCTAAGTAGTTAAACTAAAAAACAATGAATGAAGTTTTGATACAACTATGGCGTTTTGTCTAAGATATATTTAGCTCCACTTTGTAGCATTAAATTGAATAAAATTATGGTAATGAACTAGCTTTGTGATATTTATTAGCTTAAACGTACGTTTGACATGCTAATACTTCATAATTTATAAACTTAATTACAAACTGCACTCAAGTAATACCAAACTGCGCTTTGATTGGCTTGTAGCAAGTGAAGACAATCAGCAAGAGCTTGCTTATAGTTTCAAGCCTCTCTTAATTCATTCTGCCGCAGTGACGGTCTATTTTAATTAAGAATATTCCAGTTAATTAAAATGGCAACGGTAAATGACACGGAATATTAATACAGTATATTTGAATAATTTTTATTTTCTGCGTATCCAATCAAACATATAAAAAATAAATTCAATTATTGAATTTATTTAATGCTTTCTGCAACAAGTAAGGTTGTTTCTAATTTATACAAAAAATATTACATCTACAAATGTCTTTATTAATAATAATTTACACATTTTTAGGATACATTAAAAAAAAATTGGTATAACATTATTATTAAATGGCTATCGACCTAGAAATCTTTCAGCCTTAAAAAGTATTATTATTGCTGGATTCGGGGACTATTGCTATTTCCAGAAAAGCATTCTTTATTCAATATTCTATTTAATGTACTAATTGTTTCGTAAAATCCTCTTTACAATATATAAAGTTACTTAAATTTTCGATGATGTGATGTTCGCATAACTAGAGTTATACCAAGCACTCGAGGCGTGTTGCACGTGACCATCTTAAATCCAATTGGCTCCGGAGATTTGTTGTCGCGTTCTCTCGCGTTCTTCGAATACTTTCTCACTCTGCGCAAACTTTACCCCCACACGTTTCGAGTGCTCAGTAATACTGTAGTTATAATGTCAGTGTGCAATACGAGACAATTTTGTCGAATTTACAATTTCCTGACACTTAAACAAACTAAAATTTTCGGCTTCAAAAAATGACAATACTTTCTGTTCGCGTGCAATTATTTCGGAATCTGGTGATACGGTCTTTTGAAATTATTGCGGAATCATTAAGCTTAGTCAATTTTGATTAGATTTAGAAAATTTAAAAGATGTGGCGGTTGTTTTTGTATTTTTTTTAGACGGTCGAAAAATTTTCGGCTTCAAAAAATGACAATACTTTCTGTTCACGTGCAATTATTTCGGAATCTGGTGATAAAGTCTTTTTATATTATTGCGGAATCATGAAGCTTAGTCAATTTTAATTAGATTAAGAAAATTTGAAAGATGTGGCGGTTGTTTTTGTATTTTTTTTTATTCGGTCGCAAAATTTTCGGCTTCAAAAAATAACAATACTTCTGTTCGCGTGCAATTATTTCGGAATCTGGTGATAAAGTCTTTTTATATTATTGCGGAATCATGAAGCTTAGTCAATTTTAATTAGATTAAGAAAATTTGAAAGATGTGGCGGTTGTTTTTGTATTTTTTTAGCCGGTTGCAAAATTCTCGGCTTCAAAAAATAACAATACTTCTGTTCGCGTGCAATTATTTTGGAATCTGGTGATAAAGTCTTTTTATATTATTGCGGAATCATGAAGCTTAGTCAATTTTGATTAGATTAAGAAAATTTTAAAGATGTGGCAGTTGTTTTTGTATTTTTTTAGTCGGTCGCAAAATTTTCGGCTTCAAAAAATGACAAAACTTTCTGTTCGCGTACAATTATTTTGGAATCTGGTGATACGTTCTTTTTATATTATTGCGGAATCATGAAGCTTAGTCAATTTTGATTAGATTTAGAAAATTTTAAAGATGTGGCAGTTGTTTTTGTATTTTTTTAGTCGGTCGCAAAATTTTCGGCTACAAAAAATGACAATACTTTCTGTTCGCGTGCAATTATTTCGGAATCTGGTGATACTGTCTTTTTATATTATTATGGAATCATGAAGCTTAGTCAATTTTGATTAGATTTAGAAAATTTGAAAGATGTGGCAGTTGTTTTAGTATTTTTTTAGTCGGTCGCAAAATATTCGGCTTCAAAAAATTACAATACTTTCTGTTCGCGTGCAATTATTTCGGAATCTGGTGAAACTGTCTTTTTATATTATTGAGGAATCATGAAGCTTAGTCAATTTTGATTAGATTCAGAAAATTTGAAAGATGTGGCGGTTGTTTTTGTATTTTTTTAGTCGGTTGCAAAATTTTCGGCTTCAAAAAAAGTCAATACTTTCTGTTCGCGTGCAATTATTTCGGAATCTGGTGATACTGTCTTTTTATATTATTGCGGAATCATGAAGCTTAGTCAATTTTGATTAGATTTAGAAAATTTGAAAGATGTGGCGGTTGTTTTTGAATTTTTTTTAGTCGCTCGCAAAATGTTCGGCTTCAAAAATTACAATACTTTCTGTTCGCGTGCTATTATTTCGGAATCTGGTGATTCGGTCTTTTTATATTATTACGGAATCATGAAGCTTAGTGAATTTTGATTAGATTTGGAAAATTTGAAATATATGGCAGTTGTTTTTGTATTTTTTTTAGTCGCTCGCAAAATTTTCGGCTTCAAAAATTACAATACTTTCTGTTCGCGTGCAATTATTTCGGAATCTGGTGATACTGTCTTTTTATATTATTGCGGAATCATGAAGCTTAGTCAATTTTGATTAGATTTGGAAAATTTGAAAGATGTGGCTGTTTTTTAGTCGGTCGCAAAATTTTCGGCTTCAAAAAATGACAATACTTTCGGTTCGCGTGCAATTATTTCGGAATCTGGTGATACTGTCTTTTTATATTATTGCGGAATCATGAAGCTTAGTCAATTTTGATTAGATTTGGAAAATTTGAAAGATGTGGCTGTTTTTTAGTCGGTCGCAAAATTTTCGGCTTCAAAAAATGACAATACTTTCGGTTCGCGTGCAATTATTTCGGAATCTGGTGATACGGTCTTTTTATATTATTGCGGAATTATGAAGCTTAGTCAATTTTGATTAGATTTAGAAAATTTGAAAGATGTGGCGGTTGTTTTTGTATTTTTTTAGTCGGTCGCAAAATTTTCGGCTTCAAAAAATTACAATACTTTCTGTTCGCGGGCAATTATTTCGGAATCTGGTGATACGGTCTTTTTATATTATTGCGGAATCATGAAGCTTAGTCAATTTTGATTAGATTTAGAAAATTTGAAAGATGTGGCGGTTGTTTTTGTATTTTTTTAGTTGGTCGCAAAATTTTCGGCTTCAAAAAATGACAATACTTTCTGTTCGCGTGCAATTATTTCGGAATCTGGTGATACGGTCTTTTTATATTATTGCGGAATTATGAAGCTTAGTCAATTTTGATTAGATTTAGAAAATTTGAAAGATGTGGCGGTTGTTTTTGTATTTTTTTAGTCGGTCGCAAAATTTTCGGCTTCAAAAAATGACAATACTTTCTGTTCGCGTGCAATTATTTCGGAATCTGGTGATACGGTCTTTTTATATTATTGCGGAATTATGAAGCTTAGTCAATTTTGATTAGATTTAGAAAATTTGAAAGATGTGGCGGTTGTTTTTGTATTTTTTTAGTCGGTCGCAAAATTTTCGGCTACAAAAAATGACAATACTTCTGTTCGCGTGCAATTATTTCGGAATCTGGTGATACGGTCTTTTTATATTATTGCGGAATCATGAAGCTTGGTCAATTTTGATTAGATTTAGAAAATTTGAAAGATGTGGCGGTTGTTTTTGTATTTTTTTTAGTCGGTCGCAAAATTTTCGGCTTCAAAAAATGACAATACTTTCTGTTCGCGTGCAATTATTTCGGAATCTGGTGATACTGTATTTTTATATTATTGCGGAATCATGAAGCTTAGTCAATTTTGATTAGATTTAGAAAATTTGAAAGATGTGGCGGTTGTTTTTGTATTTTTTTAGTCGGTCGCAAAATTTTCGGCTTCAAAAAATGACAATACTTTCTGTTCGCGTGTTATTATTTCGGAATCTGGTGATACGGTCTTTTTATATTATTGCGGAATCACGAAGCTTAGTCAATTTTGATTAAATTAAGAAAATTTGAAAGATGTGGCGGTTGTTTTTGTATTTTTTTTAGTCGGTCGCAAAATTTTCCGCTTCAAAAAATGACAACACTTTCTGTTCGCGTGCAATTATTTCGGAATCTGGTGATACTGTCTTTTTATATTATTGCGGAATCATGAAGCTTAGTCAATTTTGATTAGATTTAGAAAATTTTAAAGATGTGGCAGTTGTTTTTGTATTTTTTTAGTCGGTCGCAAAATTTTCGGCTTTAAAAAATGACAATAATTTCTGTTCGCGTGCAATTATTTCGGAATCTGGTGATACGGTCTTTTTATATTATTGCGGAATCATGAAGCTTAGTCAATTTTGATTAGATTTAAAAAATTTGAAAGATGTGGCGGTTGTTTTTGTATTTTTTTAGTCGGTCGCAAAATTTTTGGTTTCAAAAAATGACAATACTTTTTGTTCGCGTGCAATTATTTTGAAATCTGGTGATACCCTCTAGAGGCATTCTCCTTAGCTCACCCTGTATATTTCAGTACTGATAAGCAGAATAATGCTACTCAATATTTTTAAAGAATGAAATCATAAATCAGACTTGTAAGCCGTGGAAAAAATTCTATAAGCTATATTAAAAATGATTGCACTTTTAAAATGATATATTAAACATAATTAATAATCTTGACAAGTACTTCGTCATTACAATGAATTGCCGGGTCACAGTAAATTTGAATTGATATTTTTCTGGGGTCGCTCCTAATTTGTATCACTCCGGGTGAATAATTCACGATTTAAGGTTTTATTTATGCAGGGGAAATTAGGAGATCCATAAATCGTGCGAAATTGGTCCGGAATAAATAAAATTAATTGCGCTACAAATTAGTCGAATATTAATGGAGCCCAGATTTTATCATCTGTCTCTATTTTTTTTTAAACAAGCAAGCGTCTAACGCGTACCTCTAATAGAAAGCAATTTTACATAAGTTGCTTCGGGATTAACTTTTTATAAGTCAGCAATTGAAAATAATGTGTGGTAAGGAAAGCTTGTTGAATATAAGGGACTGACCTTGAGTGGTGTGGGTTTAACTAAGTTTTTATATAAAACAATAGCACTATTTACGAAAAAAGTCATTTTGCGTGTCTCGATTCCTGGAAGTTTCATAAAATTTTTTTATAGACAAATAGTGTTCAGAATGAGCTCTTAAAACAAAACAAAAAAATGTAAAAAGAAAAATTTAATTCAATCGTTTTTGGGCGTTTCCAGACGATTTAGGCACTATTTACGAAACAAGTCATTTTGCGTTTCTCGATTCCTGGAAGCCCCACACATTTTTTTTTAGACAAAAGGTGTTTAGAATGAGCTTTTGGACTTTTAAAATTTTTAGTTCAATCGTTTTTTAGGAGATTTCTGTCGATTTAAGTAATATTTACGAAACAAGTCATTTTGCGTATCTCTGTTTCTGGAAGCCCCACAATTTTTTTCCTAGACAAATAGTGTTTTTTGAAGAAAAATTTAATTCAATCGTTTTTTAGGCGTTTCCACTCGATTTAAGCACTATTCACGAAACAAGTTACTATACGTATCTCAGTTCCTAGAAGCCCCGCCATTTTTTTCTAGACAAATTGTGTTCAGAATGAGCTCTTAGACTTGAATAAAAAACAAAAAAAAGTTTTCAAGAAAAATGTAATCTAATCGTTTGTTAGGAGTTTCCAGTCGATTTAAGTACTATTTCGAGATCCAAATAATGTCGAATTTCTTAACGCCCTCATTGAATATTGGAATTACTAAAAAAAAAAAATATGTTATGGAAATTGAACTTTCGAATTAACTCCTTCCTACTCCATCGTATTTGATTTCAAACATCAAACCTTAATGAAATGCTTTGATTTTTGCAGCTGCAATATCTTTCGAAACTTACGCGAGTCTTGCTAGAATGAATTTTCCCATGAAGGTCTCGTATTCTATACTTTTAGTTTTCTAATTTTGTTTATTGATTTTCCTCAATAACCTCTGGAGCCACCGGCAGAATTAGATTCGACGATAGACAAATATTGAAATAAACGTGAATTTACGAAGCAAGAAGTGAACATTTATTACCATTAATATTACAATATCATCAGATACTTAGAGTATAAACAAACTCGTCTTAGAAAAATAATCCAGCTTGACGTAGAATGTTCCACATACTATATTTGATTCCGTGTCATCATGCAAAATGTAAAGTAATTCTATTTAATTGACCATCATATCTGTAATACATTTAAGAATTATCTGTGACCCATTCCGGTGTATTTCATTTCAGACATCAAAGCAGATCTTCCAGAAATAACCTGGATGCTGCGGGAGCAATCTGTCTTCTCAATCTTAATGCACTGGGCGGTCTGCAGAAGACCTGAAAATTAAGTTCCCGTCACGACGGCTTAGCACCTGCAGTCGTCGCGACGCCCTAAGGATGCCGTGCTCGTCCGCGGTTCCCTTTCTGCACAACACGCTTTTTTTATTTATTTATGGCTCGCTATTTTTGAGCTCTTTCCCGCTTACACGACACTGCGAGAGATAATTCTTGTGATGTATGTACCAGTGTATGTAAATAATGACGATTGCGGCACCGATGACGTGGCTACATTTTCACAGTTAACAACAGAAATACATTTACAACGCTGTAAAGCGTTTTATTGGGTAATGTAGGACACAAATAAAAATTTTGGTGCACCTTAATTGATTTACTAGGGAAAAATATTATAAAGTGTGAAAATTTCTTACAAGATGAGAGTGTTAAATTGCCTTAATTACTGAAATTCAAATAAAATGGAATTTATATACCCGTCATATCACCATTATTTATGTTTGCCGGGAAAAATTTGACTTGGGCCTGGACCCACAATGCATAGATATTTCAACACCATTCAACTTTTATCAGAACACTTTTTCCATATTTTACATTTTTGATGTTGAAAATGCAGAAAAACTGTTTTTCATTACAAAAACTTGCACCAATAGCTGGGTAGCAGCTAGTTGCTGCAGGTTTTTGTTGTTTTCGTTAAACAATAGTTGAATCTACAACGTACAATAGATTCGATCGTGGAACTCTACAGAACTCATAAACTTTTCTCTACTTTTCTAAAATTGTCGGTTGTAATTTTACGGTAGTTTTCGTTTAAGTCGTCTGTTTATTGATACCACATAAATTATTACAATAAATTTTGTACAACGTGATGATATTCCACTTGGTTCCAGCTGTCGAATCCATTTTTTTTTATTTGAAATTGATTCATTTTTATAGTTTTAGCGTCCTTTCTGAATAAAACGTTCAAAACTCGGCTCCGAACACGAAGGTCACTTTCAACCTCGAATGTAAAAATAAGCATAAGGTGTAGGACCCTCTCTAGTCTGGAATCCGACCTTCGGATTATTACTCAAACAAACCCACCACTTCAAATCAACGGAATCGAAACTTTATTTTTCAACTTTTGGCCAGCTTTTTGGGATTTGGCCCCATTGTGCGGCCGTTCAAAGTCTGAAAAAATCGACTTTTTCAAAATTTTCCATAAAGTTCATGGCGACTTGCTAACTTTTTTGCAATTTTTTCTAGATGAATTTTTTTAACGCCAATCGATCTGCCTCGTTCTTCTGATGAAAAAAGGTGTTACATAAAGGTCTACGATTATTATTAAAAAAATTGATATTTTTGAGTTTTCTTTACTGACACCTCACGGGCCTCTAAATTGACATTTGTGGTTACGCAAGTATTCTATATAAGAATACCTAGATGCGCATTTTAGCCAACTGCGTACTGACAAAACTAATGC
Source organism: Ocypus olens (assembly GCA_910593695.2). NCBI lineage: Eukaryota > Metazoa > Arthropoda > Insecta > Coleoptera > Staphylinidae > Ocypus > Ocypus olens. Next base: position 5,069,651 of record OU343061.1, read on the forward strand.
CGAATTTAATTCGGCTTGGGGTATTTGATTCCTATACAGGGTTAATATGCATTTGGAATATCCGACTGCTCATTTAGTGTTGATGTTTCCACCGTTTCGAAGAAGATTCGGATATAATTTACTGGCCAACAATACAAAAGTGTCAGTTCCTTCAAGTATTTATAAGAGTGTGAAGGTTTTCTTCCCAAATAAAATATATAAAAATAAAAATAGATCAATAAACGACGTTAATCTTGGAAACAAGCTACGTGGTGCAACGTCGAACATTAAAATAGATTTAGAAAAAATTAAGTAAGCTTAAAGAAACACAAATATCGCAAGGATTGAAATATTTCATCATTGATATTTGTTAAAATATAATTTTTACCACTTCGCTATTAATTTTATTTGTTAAAACAATAATAAAATAAATAGCTATTATGTGTTATTATTACAGTAAACCATGATACAACGGATCTCGATATAATGCTGGGTACACACTTGCACCGAAAGCCGCGCAGCGCAGGTTTGTACGCAGGGTACGACAAGGGATATGGGAAACAGGGCATACGAAATTGAGCTTTACGCTGCTAATATTGGATGGCGCCACAATAGAAATTCGGTGGATTTCTGTAAATTATGTTTATTGCACAAGACGGCGCTTTTCCGTTGAAATTTATCTACATGCCGTGTAATTTCCCGTGTTACTTGAAACGTAGAATGTCAAACGCTTGAAGTGCGGATATCGATCATTTCTTGTGTTTGCCTTATAACAAAATACATGTGTACATCACTTGAAACATTATTAATTGGTAAACAAAATCATTATGTTTCACTATTTATATTAAGTAGAATAAATATTATACAACTTGCCCAACTAGTTTTGTTCACACGAACATTCTCGAAAGGAGAATGCACAAAACTTGTGGAAATATAGTGTTTAATTAATATAAATTGTAAAACAAGTAAAACTAGGTGTTTTTTATTACCTATATTTCATTTATTTTATCGTAGTACGAAATAATACACACACACACACACACACTCGTAACGGTTGTGTACGTATGTTGGTGTTAGTTCCCGCCGCTAATCACAGATGGCGCTTATTTATTCCAATTTATCAATATGCCTTGTCGCTTTCTGTTATTCCATATGTGTACGCTAGTCGCGTGCATGACTTGTGTTCTGCATATGGTTCGCTGTTGATCTGTCTCTTGTCGGTTTTTCCACGTCGGATCAAAGAAAGCACGCGGTAATGCGCGCTGTGACGTTGAACTGATTCGGTCGGCTGCAGATGCTTCCATTGCGGTTTATTAAATAAATGAATTAATGGGTACGGCTGGGTCCGGCGTGAAAACATTCGGTTCAAGGTTGTGCGCGCCAAAAGTTGTGCCACAATCGCGACACGTTCGTGAAAATGCGTAAGTGTGTACGATGCATAACATACCAATAAAATTTCCTGTCTATTTAAATACAACTTTAATGAATATGCAATATAATGTGAAATGTAGACACACATAGCGTAAAAGAATAGGTTTACACAAAAAAATAATTCCAGCGAATGACTCATAACTCATTGTTTTGGAATTTTAAACGTATATCACGGTCTTCATAAAATTGAATGACTTTAAATAAAATATCTAACAATGCATTTTTTTACGTTGTTGACGTTAAGATGATGGATTTATTGAATTTGTTGCTTTACAATTTCGTATAAATTAGTACTAGAATTAGGTGCAATAGGGAAGGTTCTTTGCCGTCACTTCCCTGCTTGGTCCAATTAGAATTAAGTCATCTGCATAAGCTAAGACAGAGACCTTGACGTCACCATGCAGAGTAAGTCCCTGGCTGCTGTCGCTAGTGGACAGGAGTTCATCCATAAAGATTTTAAAAAGCATGGGTGACATCGGATCTCCCTGTTTCACCCCTCTCTTAATTAGAATGGGACCAGCCCCCTATCTTAATTCTCGTAGAGACACTAGAATAGTTAGCAGCAATATCGTCTGAGACCCGAAGGACCACGCCCAAACGCTTGAGGCCTTTCAGGATAGCTATCGAAGGCCTTCTCCAAATCGAGAGAGAGAATCATATGTGGTTGCAATTTCCTTCGTTAGGTCTTGATGATATGTTGAAGAATGGTGCTGTTAATCAAACCGCCGTCTTCAGGCATAAAATCCTCTTGGGTTTCAAGAAGGGGGAGCGTCGCCAGTCTCTTGGCCCAGATTTTATTAATAAGCTAGAGAATAATAGAGGATATCGTGATTGGCCTTCAATTTTTGGCATGCTTCCTATCGGCGTTGGTTTTAGGAACGATGATAGTGCGATTTTGCCTCAAGGACCGTGGGAGGTAAGTCCACAACGTCATCTCACTGAATAGTACTGTGAGCACTTCGGCGGGAGTAGGCATAGGCTGTCGGGGTCTGGCTCTTGTACGCCTGTATTATCACTCGTACTTCCTCCACGGTGACGAGGTGGTAAAAGTCTATGGAGATATTGGTGTAGCTTACTTCGGACAGGGTCTCTTCGATCGAACTTTCGAAGATTCCCCTGTAGTGTGTTTCCACTGAGTTAAGGGGGGGGGGGTGTATTACAGGGGCCCACAGTAGATATTTGGAATTTTGGTATACATAATGGAAAGTGCACCAATTTTATAATTTTAAAGTGTAATTCATAAACTGCAATGCTATCGATTGTTTAAAGCTTTTTTTTAAATTAAAATCAAGGATTGTTGAGAGGTTGTGGTTGTGGTTGTGGGGGCCGCCAATATAATAGTTATTTGTATGTTAAGAACCCAAAGTGATACAAAAATCCGCAAACATGGCGGAGTGTGAAGATATTAGTGTAAAAGAAAGTGAAAATAAAAATTACTGTACTTACAAGCATTGCAAACGACCTATTGTGAGAGATAGTGTAGAATGCTGTGTTTGTTTAGCAACATACCATCCGGGATGTTTCCCCAAAGGGAAGAAGGATGCCCAAGCAAACCATATATGCACAACCGATGTTGAAGAAGGTAATAATTATCACATTATTTCACTACAACAACAAGTTAACCATCTCACCAAACTACTAGTCCAGGTAGAAGACACAAACACTACTTTGAAGATAAATAATGAGTTACTAATTGCAAATAATAAATACCTTCTAAACAGGTTAGAAATATTGGAGCAAAACCAAAATATTTTTCTATCTAAGGAGCAAACCACTGTTGCAGAAAATTCAACTAAAATAAATCCAAATTCTCAATTTTGTCAACCGATGGAGCAAGCTGTTCCGTCGAAAATAAAAGTAAATAATAAAACAAAAATAAACGAAGAACGGCAATCATCGAAAAAAAGTGCAGACAAATTGGAGCCTACAAAAAATGTAAACAAAGATAAATCATTGGAAACTGATCCAAATCGAAATAAAAACATAATAACAACTGCAAGTACAAGATGCATTTAATAAACTAGAAAACAATAATTCATTGGAAAAAGAACAAGGTAAATGGGAAACTCAAAAGAAAAGAAGAAGAGATAGTAATAAACAACTGATAATGGGAACAAAGGAGAATGCTGAATGTAAATTAACTGCTGTTCCTCGAATGTCATGGTATTTTCTAGGCAGGGCAAATCTGGAAACAACGACGGACGATGTCATCACGTACATTAGGAAAAATATTTGTCCCACCGGTTGTCTGGAAGTTACTAAGATACAAATTAAAAAGGAAGATGAAGTCGCATTTAAAATTGGCGTCGAAAAAATATTTGAAGGAAAATTCCAAGATGCGGAATTATGGCCCATTAACATTAAATTACAGAGGTACTCTTTTTTCGCCGAGCGTCAAAAAACAAAAATATCGAAATAAAATTAAATAATCAAAATGATCTACAAAATCAAATCAAAATGATGCATTTAAATGTGCAAGGTTTATATAACAAATTAGAAGAAATCAATATTTACACTAGCTTCGAGGAACCTACTTTTTTTTGTATTTCGGAACACTGGTGTAACAATGATAATATAGACTTTATGATATTGAACAACTATACCATCGCCGCAAAATATTGCAGATCCTCATTTATCCGAGGAGGGGTGGTCATATACAGTAACAATAAATTTGAAACAAAAACACTAAATAACGTATTTAACAGAAGCGTTGAGAAGCATATCGAATGCTGTGCTATAATGTTTATAGTAGATAATAAGAAGATAGGTTTGATTGCGATATATAGACCCCCTTCTGGTGATTTCACTATATTCGTAAATAGTTTTACGAGCATACTAGATTCAATTCATAACATTTGTGACAATATTACTGTGTGTGGAGACTTAAATGTGAACGCACTTAAAGAGTCGTCAAACAAAAAACTGTTATTTGACCTTTTCCGATCATACGAATTAAATTATATATGTGAAGATCCAACACGAATTTTTATAAATAAAAATAATTATACTACCATTTCTGCCATCGATTACATGATTTCGAATTTTCCTAGTGATTTAACAATATGTTATGTTACTGAACCACACATTTCTGACCATAAAGCTCAATGTTTAATATACAACATTACTGATAGATCTATCAATAAGACATTAGATAATACACCTATTAGACATAATATAACAAAACAGGGTATGATTGATATTAAAGAAAAATTTCAACATATCAATTGGAACATATTATATTCAGCGACAAATGTTCACGCAGCTTTCGAAATTTTTCAAGAAATTCTATTGAAAAATATTGAACCTCACTACGTAATTTCTAGGAATAAATATATAAACCAAAATCATCCACCATGGCTAACAAATGAAATCAGAATGGCGAGAAATGAATTAAATGATTTCTTTTGGTTAAAAGAACATTTCAAATGCGAATATTTTACGACATTATATAAAACCAGGAAACGAGACTACAAGACCCTTTTAGCAGCAACAGAGAATACGTATTATGAAAATATTATTCAGGAGTCTTCGAACAAACCAGCAAAAATTTGGGAATTAGTTAACACCAAACTTGGTAGGAAAAAGGTAAATAAAATTGATAAAATAATAGACAATGGGAATGTTCTTACTGAACCAGCAGACATATCGAATGCAATGGCCGAATATTTTTCAAATGTAGTGTACGAAAGTTTAGTACAACATTTTGGAACAAATATTTCAACAAATTGTACAGGATGCATGGAATTTCCAAATACTTTTGTATTTCTTCCTGTAGATGCAAATGAAGTTCAGTCAGCAATATTTAGATTAAAAAATAAAAAGAGCACAGGTCACGATGGACTTACAACGTCTCTAATAAAGTCGGTATCAAACGAAGTAGCGGAACCATTAACATACCTAATAAATAAATCAATTGAAGAAGGAATATTTCCAGCATGTTTAAAAGTAGCAGTCGTCATACCAATTTTCAAGAAAGAAGATAGAACTTCAAAGAAGAATTATAGACCTGTTTCCTTGTTAAGTGTTGTGTCTAAAATAATTGAAAGTGTCACAAGTGAGCGTCTGTGGTGTTACCTAAACAAGTTCAAATTGTTATCAACAGCACAACATGGCTTTAGGCAGTCCCTATCAACGGAAACAGCATCATATCAACTGGTAGAACATGTCAGTACAGAATTGGATGCGAAACATTGTGTAGCAGTGCTATTATTTGATCTAACTCGTGCATTTGACACGGTTAACATCGAATTTGTTAGATATAAATTAGAAAAGCTAGGTATACGTGAGAATTTTTTGAACTTTATAGTGTCTTTTTTGAGCGACAGAAAATTTTATGTAAAATGCAACAGCTCTGATTCAAATGTACATAATATACACACAGGTGTGGCGCAAGGGTCGATTTTAGGCCCTTTGATATTCTTGCTTTATATAAATGATATAACCAATCATATTAGCTGCGGTAAATTAATTAACTTCGCTGACGATACGTCAGTAATTGTGTCGTCCACTGACCCAAACGCACTAAAACATAAAATTCAAATAATATTGTATGAAGTGAAAGTTTGGTGTGATAAGAACAGTCTTATTTTAAACCAAAATAAGACTGAATGTATATATTTTTACAATTCTAAGATACCGGAATATGTAAAAGACGGTGACGTTTCTAAGGACATAAAATTTTTAGGTATACATCTTGACTCCCAACTTTCATGGAGTACTCATATAGATTTTGTTTGTAGCAAACTTAATAAAGCCTACTATGCAATTTTAAAATTAAAACATACCCTAGGTATTAATAATTTATTTGAAATTTATTATGCGCTTGAGTATTCATACATGTCACACAATATAATTGTTTGGGGAAAATCTGCCATGACGAGTAGGACTTTTATTCTTCAAAAAAGAATATTACGTTTAATAGATGGTACTTCATCCAGAGACTCATGTAAGCCAATATTTTCCAAATACAATGTACTTACATTTCCATGTATATACATATTTAGAATTTGTTTGTTTGTAAAAAAACACATGCATTTCTTTGAAACTAACGCAAATTTTCATAACTACGGTACCCGACATCGAAATAGTCTTACTGTTGTAGGGCATGACACCGCCTTGTATGAAAGAGGGCCGAAATATAATTGTATAACAATGTATAAGAAATTACCAAGTTATCTTAAAGATATTGAAGTTTATAGTGAATTTAAAAAACAATTAAAAATATATTTATTACACAATGTATTCTATAGAATAGATGAATTTCTTTTGTAATGTTTTTGTAAGGACAAAATGTTACACTGACTTGTCCAATATCGTTTGATTTATGTGGATTAATAAAGCATTATTATTATTATATTATTATTATTGCCACTTGAGAGAGGAAAGCGACAATGAGTTTTGCGCTCGCACTATACATAATTTTTTTCTTCGACTACTTTGAGAAAGAAACATAAATATATTTTTTGTTTTCGGCGTTATACCTGGCCTTGGTGCTATAACCATTAGCCATCATCTACATTATATATTTAAGTTATAAATTAAATAAATAAATGAGCAAATTAATAATGAAAGAAGTATACAAACAACCACGGACCCGAACGAATACTTCTCGAAACCGAAAAGTCTTTCGTCCGGGCAGGGAATCGAACCTATACGGCCGCGGTTCAACCGGCACAAGCGCTCGCCAGTACCCACTACTCCAATCCCATAAATAAAAATTTGATTTTAGAGTTCCGTCGTGTCGGACTAGAGGAATTTCCTTGCGTAAATCGAAGAAACGTTGCAAACTATTTTCGGCGCTTAACCAACGAATATGGGTGTGAAGAAACAAGTACCCATGCGTAGCATCTACTTCTGCAAAAAATCACGCAAATTTCCTTGAGTCAAAGCACGAATTATAATATTACTTATTTTAACAACTAGTTTCATGGCATCCATTTGCCGTAAGGACTTTCGTCAAAAGGAAAAAATATAGTGTATCACAGGGCAGTTTGATATTGCTTTGTTTTAAGAGTCCTGTAAATCCAATATCAGTTTATAGCATAGCTCTGGATTCATCAGTGATAATACAGGAACATTTATCGAATCCCTCCTGGCCTGACATCTTATTTACAGCTTCAAAAATATCTGTACCCTTGGTTGGATAGGAATAATATCAAGCATCTCTTCTGCGACACTAAATTCCTCTTAAATTCGAAGAAAAATTACAAGTTGGCTGATATCGGAAAGGTCAATGCTATCGTCCAGCAGATTGAAAAATTCTATTTTTCAATTGTGTCATGCAATTTTTTTGGATACATATTGATTCATGTAATCTACACCCCTTGCAATTGATTGATACGACACTGAGGCTGTTTTGGCTTTTTCGCAAAATTGTGTTTCATTGTATTGTTTTGGCGATTTGATTGCACAATTCCTAATAAGCACTACATCACTAAAAGGTTTTTCGCTTTGACAATACCCAGTGCTACTTCGTGAGAAGCGGCACTACTGAATTTGTTGTTAAACGTGTTTGTTGTTTTAGTATTTTTGTACATTCCGTAATGATAACATTTCTGGACTCCTCTGTACACTGCTGAAACTTTTTCTTGTGTAATGTTGCTTCATATCATATTTTTTAGGAATTGATATTATTAGCATATAACAAATGCACTAAAGTTTATGATTGTTGTTTGTGAATAGATAGTGCGATTCATTTCATCGTTGCTGTGGGAATGACCGGCTTGCGTATATTTTGGTTTTATGCCGCCACGAGCCGCATGCGGCTCCTTGGCGTCGCGTTGGACTCGTAGCATTAGTTATTGCTCTCTAGTCGACTTGTGGTGATAACGCACAAAATTCATAATTGCTCTATTGCCTATTAAAACAAGTCGCTGTAGATCAGTATGTGTTTTGAACTCATTAATACTATGCTATTAACTAAATCAATAAAGCGATTCATTCTTGTTCCAATGCATTGTCCCGTACAGGAAGGAGAAAATTTTGCCAAAAGAACCTAGCCTCAGTGCAAATAACGCAGATATTATAAGTGACGTAAAACTAAAGTTAAAAATATTAATAACAAAAATAGCTGCGACCGTTACGTAATAATCTATAAGTCTACTGAATTGAGTGATAGAGTATATTCTATATCAGTTTTAGTAGAAGTTGGTCAACTTGTTAGATCAATCACGGATGGTAAAAAAAAAGTAAATTACGTTCAATTTTCACAGTTCATTCAAAATAAGGTAATCACATTACATTATTTCCGGCGATCGTTATATCTGCTTTATTCCGTATATCAAATTTCCTTGATAATACCTGTCTTTGCGCTTTTGTGCACAATTCCATTCATGGATATTTCATTCATAATGTGTTAACAATACCAATTGCGAAATTCAGCTCGTACATGTAACCTAATTTATGATTACTTAATTACTTAGTTTCAATTTGTTTTCAAACTACATAACAATAATAACTAAATACAAAGTTGTTCGTAAGTTACTACAGTTTACAATGACTTCAAAAGAGAATCAACTAATTTAGATTTAATACCATCCGTTGTTGCAGAAGCATTAAATAATAATACTTTTCTTCATGATTTAAAAAGAACAACTTACAAATATTGAAGTCCTAAGTTGCTATGGAATCAAACACGAATATCCTACTTCACATAAAATTATTCAACCTGACATTTGTAACATCAAAATCAATTTTAACAAGAGACCTGCAGTATTGCCGATTACTCGAGACGCGCGAGAATAATGTCTGCGCAGAGTGAGAAACGCGAGGGAACGAGAGAGAACTCTACAACAAATCTCCGGAGCCAATTGAATTTAAGATATGATTGATGGTGGAAGCCATTACTTTGTGAAAACGTGTGAGGTAGCAACATAGTGCATTTTATTGAAAAGTTCCTAAATTTAGGATGGTCACTGCGCAACATGCCTCGAGTGCTTGATACAACTATAGATGAAAACATTGCACAATTTGAATGCAACATCACGTAAGCAAAAATTTATTTGTTGTTTGATAGTTAATATTTGAGACGTCAATTCAACTATGCGAAGTAAGAATCGACCATCATTTTTCACAGCTAGCCAGGACTAAAATAATTGTTACTTTCCTGACTAATGCTATGACGAATATTTAATTATAATTCAAATAATTTGCATGCTAAAAATATCAAAGGTATTAAAGTAATATAAGATTGAATGTATTTTGCTAGCTTTGCTTTTCTTTATTACGATTATTATTAATTTTTAATTTAATATTCGTTGTAGCATTAGCCACAAAAGTAGTAATTTCTCTTTTGAAGTCGTCTAAACTTATAATTGTTGTAGTTTGATATAAAATTGTTCGTGAACGAACATTTTTTGAAAAACTGCAGAGGGGCCCTTCTCACTTTTGCTCAAAAATTGGTTTTGAAATGATTTCCTGAAGAAACCACTGGTTCGATTCGTGGTTTCTGTACATCACTGGATAGATCCCTTCAAGATCCCTCGTCCTTATGTTCGACATCGTACAACTAGTGATGTGAGTTTGCGAATCCGTCGAACGGACATAGCGACAACAGATTGCGTCAAGTAAATACGTCATGCTTTGATCACATTTGTACTTTCCCGAAACGTAAATTATGAGAATCGTGTCACACACTTTGATCATTGAAGAAACGCACATGTGTATTCACGCGCTGTTATTCACATCGTGTGAATAACAGCAGAACGGTTTCGCGCCGGATTCGCATCACTACATTTGACATTTTGTGTTTTGTGCAGATGAATAATTTGGGATTTTCAGCTCATCTATAATTGCTATATTTTGATAAAATTGCATAAAAATGTAAAATACACAGAGTCTGATTAGATGAGTCTGAAACTGAAGAGGAAGATAATTTTAGCGAATTTGAAAATAATATGGAAATTCTGTCTGATCATGGAAGTATCTGCCGATGAAATTTCTTATGAATTACAGAGTGACACTGTAATGATTGACAATAATGACTTCAAGTGGAGCACAAAAAAGTTTCCTGGAATAAGAAAATGCAAAGATATGACTACTGAAGAAGCGGCATTGAAAACCTTTTTTGACGACGCCATGATAGCGATCATTGTAACACGGGGAGAGACAGGTAAAATCAGATGCACATCGATTTGTAAAATATTGTTTTAAATAAAGTACGCAAATTTATCCTTACATTATGAGTAAATCTCTATTCAAATTTTTGATAAACTGCATCAGATTTGGTGACATATTTGAAAGAAATCGCGAGGATACAAATGTGGCACGCCTCCCAAATATCGCGTCATTGATGAGCAATTACTCTTCGGACGACTTCAACCTTAAGTTTCATGTTCCCGGAACATGGTGCCGACTAGCTGAAGGCTATTTGTGATAAGCATCAGGATGAATTAAAAAAAAAAACACATAAAATGATAATGATAAACAAGTAAAGCCGGGTATATTAAAAGACCCAAAGAAAACAGGATGACAGAAAATTAAACGACGAAGATCGTGAATAGCGTGAAATTCGAAAGGGGGCATCTACGATAAGGGGTTTGCCACTGGGTTCCCAGGTCATAGTTCGAACGCTCTTGCCACCGGTCAGGCAGATAAAGTCAGGGTGATTGCTAACAGGAACTCTTCAAAAAGTCTTCAATTTATTCAAGGCGGGTGCTGTTTAACGATGGATATTTTATGTTTTTGTCAAGGAAGTGAGAAACTTTCTAAAGACGCGCCTTGAAGGGGTATTGCCTGATTTACCCTTTGACGCCAAGCATGACGGACTATTAGGATTGTATCATTGACACCTTGACCGACCTCGGAGGGGCTCGATCATCATTTACACTATCACTTAGTTTAAAAAAAAATGCATCGTAACTGCTATAGGTCGACGCCAAGTTTGGAATAAAATCTTAACAAATACAACTTCTACTACAATCCATTTCTGCCAAGGTGTGATTTATATGCGCGGGGAGAGGCGGCGTCGCGGCGACATTTATAAATTTCCCGATGTTTTGGAGTGGAAACTATTATTAGAAAACCTCACTTTTCAGGCTACAAAACTGAATCAGTCTAATTTTAAACCACAACTACTGCGGATTGAGTTAACCTATTCGCGCGAGTCCGTGTATTTGTTTCAACAGAAAACCGCCTTCTGGATACCACCCCATCGCCAACGAAGTTATCCAATTAAGGAAGTGCGTGATATTACAAGAAGCGGCCCCTTCGATAGTGAAACTCATCGACTCATGTTTTCTTATTGAGGTTAAGTGTGCGACGGATTTCTTTATAGCAACAGGTTGTCGCGTGTCGTAAATATTTATCAAGTATGAAGTAATACGCCACGTGATAATTGTTCGTCACTATTAAGGGATAATGCTGACGGGCGATACAAATGCGTACCTGTCGACACGTTCTACTTGGCTCGATGAACTGTGCTAAGGTAAGCCGTTTGAGTTTCGAGTTAAAAATAAAAATCGACGACCTCACCGTTGTGATTGTGTGGTTATAAATAAGTGTCGAGTTAAAGAATGAGGCAATTGTTTCTATTTACGTGTGTGTTTGTGTGTGTGCGTCCGATGGGCCTTCAATGTCCATCAATCATTTTTCGCAATTTCGGTCTAGTTGCCCACATCTGGGCGGTCTAGGTGGTCCGCGTCATTAGCCAGCGTGCTCTTAGTTTACGCTTTAGTAAACCATTGTAAGCAACTCCTGAAAGTGGTTTAATGGAGACTGTGTTGAATAAATATTATTAGCGGGTTTACGTTTTAACAACAGAGATGGTGTCTAGTACAAAATTTTAACACATTTTAGTTACCCGAATAATTAATTTAATTTTAGATTAATTTTAGATATAATTAATACAACACTTAAGTAATTACTTTTAAAATTTCTTGAATAAACATTTTAATATAAATAATAAAAGATAAATAAATAAATCTTGAAAATGCTGTAACAAGGGAAACTAGTCGAGTAAATAATCAACAAATTTGTGAAACAAACCAAGTGTTAATTTTTGATTTCTCTTTTACTAACTTTTAAAATATTGCCACACAAGTAAATGCTGACGTCTAGTACTGACTATATTCAATGAATAAAATATTAACAAAGCAGTTCCGTATCATTTCGTACAGCACTAACGCGTGGCTACATTTTTTTTTAAATTGGTGCACCGATTATTATGCGCGCGCATGATGTACTTACAACACGCAATCTAGTAAAACAGAGCATTTAAAGAGTGTAAACTGAACCCAACAAAATGTTGACGAATTGATGAAAATCTAATAATTTTCTACGGTGTGATTAAAAAATAAATGAATCGCATATGAATAGAAATTCACATGTCTCTGATTAAACATTTAGACATTGTGTAATCAGTGACATGCGCATTTCAACTCATAGGCGACTGCGATTCATTTCTTTTTGAAACATTGTATACCTTCTGCCAGGAAAAAGAAAATTCCTTCTTGGTAAATGCGCGGTACAATTCAAATTTTAACATCCTTTCTCGCAAGCGTCAAAATGTTTCAAAGTTTTTATTTGAGCCACTTAACGGTTTATTGTCTCTGTTCATAGTTGTCATACAGAGAGTCAACGTCAAAATTTTGACTATCGTACAATCAGAGACATGTCCATTTCAACTCATAGGCAACTGCGATTAATTTCCTTTGGAAACACAGTATATCTTCAACCAGGAAAGAGAATATTCCTTCTTGGTAAATGCTCTGAACAATCGAAACTTTCACACCCTTTCACGCAAGTGACAAAATTAGGAGCCACGACGGGATCGCTCCATGTTTTTATTTGAGCTACTCAAAGGGTTAAAATATTACTTTCCGTTTTTTCGTTTTTTCGCTTTTTCAATAAATCATAATAATTATTCTATTGCTTAAGTAATTAATTTCCTATGGTGTGATTGTTGTCCTGGAAAGCTAATTCTCTGTGGCTGAAGAAATTTTTAACATATTTCCAATGGTTAGTGAAGAGGATGAACATTGAAAAATTCTTGCTTTGAAGTACTTAGAAATAAGATGGTATTTAAATTAAGAAAAAAATATTTTGAAGATGTTATGTACCGCTATCGCTTTTGAAGTAAACAGATTTACATGTCTTTTTTTCGATTAGCAAAACAAATATTTTTTTCATAAATTAAACAAAAACCAGTTTATTGTTTAGAAATATGTATACCACAATAAATTCATTTTTTTACAACGAGTACTTACCGACCCTTATCCCAGATATCGCACGCAAAAACTTATTGATGACATAAAATTACGAATGACTTCAATGGTGTTTTAAAAGATGCCTATGAAAAAAATGTCATAATCTGTCATTTGATGCGAGAAATAAATTTAATTCAATAAATGTTTTTCCCGAAATTAGCGCCATCTGTCACTCATCGAAAGGCTTTTTTCTGATAAAAAACCTAGTATTTTTAGCGTAGAATCTAATCTACAATAAAAAATAGGGGTTCCTATTTAAGATTTTAAAGTTATCTTCTGCCCGCTCCAGGGGAGAAGCTGGGCGGTTCACATTTCACACCACATGCTAAAAAAAAATTGGACGTATTTATTTTATGTCAATCCGATTTGTATTTCTCAAGATATTTGGGGTGTACAAATTTTCGGAAACAACCAATCTTTGGTAACTTTAAAAACGGGTTATTTTGCATCAAATTGTTATAATTTTAAACATATTTTAAAAAGAAATGAAGAATTTATAGCACAGTTTCTGGAAAAAAAACTGCAATTCTGGGCATCAATATTTGTGGCACAGCCATTTATGTAACTCTAAACTTTGGATTATTTTTTATAGTCAACTGTAAAGTCATGCTATTAAAGGTATATTTATCTAAATTTAAGGCATGTATCAAAAATAGCTTTGCAATTTAGAAAGCAATTTCAAGAAAAGGTGTATTTTTGTTATCAAAATTTGCTGTTTCGTGCAGACTCTTGTCGGACGGTTTTGACATGCTATTTAAGATTAATATTTCAAAATTCCAATCGTAGAATTTACTAAGCAATTTCTGGAGTAGCTGCATTTTTGGTCATCAAAATTTGGCTTTTAGCGCAGCCATTTTTGTAACTGGGAGGTTGGGATACAGTTTTTTAGGCAATAATAAGGACATGGTATTCGAGGTATGAGGTAACTATCGAAAGAACTGTCGAGTTTATATAGTAATTCGAAGATAAGTTGAAGTAAGTGAATTTTTGTCCAACTTCTTGCGCAGTCATTGTTGTCACTGCAAATTTCTTTGAAAGGGTGTTTATATCTCGATTATATAGAACATGTACCAAGAAAGCATTTTCTTTTCCTGGCAGTAAAATTGATTGAGTTCTAATAATTCGACAAACTTTTTGTTAGGTTGAGTTCATACTCATAGCGCTTGAAAATCGGAAAAGCTTCGATTATTCAAAACCAGAAACAAATGTAAAGTTCAAACTTTCACAAAATAGGTAATCAATGATAAGGCTTTAATATAAAATAATATCCACGCCCGTTAAGGACACAGTTTTTCAGATAATTGCCTTCAAACTCAAAATTTGCAATTTTAAACTCTCAAAAACCGGAAAAAATATTGATTTTTCAAAGCCATGTTATTTATTTAGTTTTCTAGATAATCAAATCAAACCCAAGAATGGCAATTTTCAACGCTTAAAAATCGAAAATCGTTGATTTTTCAAAAACCAAAAGAACTGCAGACTTCCAACTTATACAGCATTATTTCGAAATAATTTGGCTTTAATATTATAAAAAAATCAAAGCATGTCATTCATTTCGTTTTCCAGATAATCACGATCGATGCAAGAATGGCAAGTTTTAGCGATTGAAAATCGAAAAAGCTTTGATTATTCAAAACCAGAAACAAATGCAGAGTTCAAACTTTCACAGTAATCAATGATAAGGCTTTAATATAAAATAATATCCATGCCCGTTAAAGGCACAGTTTTACAGATAATTGCCTTCAAACTCAAAATTTGCAATTTTCAACTCTCAAAAATCGGAAAAATATTGATTTTTCAAAAACTGACTTTAATTCAAACTTCCAACTTTAACAGCATCCACAAAATAGGCAATAAATGACAAGGTTTTAATTTAAAAAAAATCATGCTCGTTGAGGACCCTGTTTTTTAGATAATCGCCATCAAACCAAAAAGTTTCAACTATCAAAAATCGGAAAAATATGTATTTTTCAATAATTGACTGAAATTCAAATTACCAACTTTAGCAGCGTTATTGGGGAATAATTAGACTTTAATATTCCAGAAAAATCAAATAACTTTAATTATTTAGGTTTCCAGATAATATGGGAATTTCGACTTTCAATGCTCAAATATGGAAAAAGTATTGATTTTTCAAAGACAAAGATTTTTAAATGCAGACTTACAACTTTAACAACATTATTGGGGAGATGCCTACCGAGAGAGCGTAGCGGACAGAGCGCGAGCGCAAAGTTAAAAGAATGTAATTTTTTCGTCGTCTGGAGACAAATATAAAAAATAATTTACTCCAAATTTGCTAAAAATTCATTCTAGATTGTGAATTTATTAAAAATTGCAAACATACCTCTTTAATTTTTGTGATAATCCCAATTGAACATAACGCAAAAGTGAAAAAAATTATAATAATTTCGGCGATTGAAAAATATGAATAAAAATAATTGCCATCGGCTTAAAACTCTTTAAATTTACTCAAAAATAATTCTAGATTACAGTTTTGTAAAAAGTTGCTAACACGCTTCCCTAATTTTTAAGATAATTCCACTTAAATAAAGAGCTAGGTTTAAAAATGATTTTGGCGATTCGAAAAAGAAAATATAAAAACAAATGCTGTCCTCATAAAACTGAATTTACTGAAATTCGGTACGAACACTTAAAAACAGACCACTACTAATTTTTGAGATAGTTGTACTTAAGCAGAGCTTAAGGTTTAAAAGAAAACTTAATTATTTCGCGAATAAAGAAAAATATTAAAATACAAAAATTTAGTACGAAAACTTGCAAACAGCCCACTCCTCATTTTTGAGATGTAGTACTTAAACAGAGCTTAAAGTTAAAAAAACTTAATTATTTCGACGATTAAAGAAAAATATAAAAATTAAAAAAAAGACAGCCCACTCCTAATTTTTGAGACAACAGTACTTAAACAGAGCGCAAAGTTAAAAAAAAATTAATCATTTCGGCGATTAAAGAAAAATATAAAATGATTTTTTATGGAATTTTGTCTGCGCGTTCTATATTTTTTCTGTGATGTTTTCATTCAAGTGCTCAAAAAAATAAAACTAAAATTTTCAAAAATCCATATCTCCATTAAAAATTGTTAAATTTGCAAATACCAAATTAATTTTGAATAAGCGATACTTCGACTATTGAGTATATTGTTTTAAGGAATTTTCTCTACGCGTTTTATATTTTTTTCTGCGATGTTTTCATTGAAGTGCTCAAAAAAAAAAAATTTCAAAAATCCATATCTCCATTAAAAATTGTTGAATTTGCAAAATCCAAATTGATTTTGAATAAGCGGTACTTCGACCATTGAGGATAATTTTGAATGGAATTTTGTCTGTGCGTTTTATATTTTTTCTGCTATGTTTTCATTCAAGTGCTCAAAAAATTAAAACGAAAATCTTCAAAAATTCATTTCTCTATTGAAAATTATTGAATTTACAAAAACCAAATTGTTTTTGAACTAGCTGTACTTCGGCCATTGAGGATGATTTTTATGGAATTTTGTCTGCGCGTTTTATATTTTTTCTGCGATGTTTTCATTGAAGTGCTCCACAAAAATAAAACAAAAATTTTCAAAAATCCATATCTCCATTAAAAATTGTTAAATTTGCAAATAACAAATGAATTTTGAATAAACGATACTTCGACCATTGAGGATATTATTTTAAGGATTTTTTTCTACGCGTTTTATATTTTTTTCTGCGATGTTTTCATTCAAGTGTTCAAAAGATTAAAACGAAAATCTTCAAAAATTCATATCTCTATTGAAAATTGTTGAATTTACAAAAACCAAATTGATTTTGAACCAGCTATACTTCGGCCATTGAGGATGACTTTTTATGGAATTTTTTCTGCGCGTTTTATATTTTTTTCTGCGATGTTTTCATTGAAGTGCTCAAAAAAAAATAAAACAAAAATTTTCAAAAATCCATATATCCATTAAAAATTATTGAATTTACAAAATCCAAATTGATTTTGAATAAGCGATACTTCAACCATTGAGGATGATTTGTTATGGAATTTTGCCCACGCGTTTTATATTTTTTCTGCGATGTTTTCATTCAAAAATTCACCCCGGAGTCAAGGGGTGAGTTGGAAAATCGCGGTATTGACGGGCCCCTAGAGGACGTTTTCGGCTTTCGGGAAAAAAATAAAGATCGGCAAAAAAATTTTTTAAGAGGGTGCTAACCCTTTTTTAAAAGGGGTGGTTTGAAATTTTAATAGTCACCTTCTTGATTATTTTTGTGATTTTTCATGAAAATTTCAACTTGCTACCTATCCTCGTTCGAGATATTGCAATCCTGGGCTCTTTCATTTAGAATATATATACCGGGTATTTCAGACCACCCGTACACCCCAAATATCTCGCGAAATACAAATCGGATTCACATACAAAAAAATTTATCAAATTTTTTTTTTTTGAGCTCTATCGTGCGATGTGGAATTTAAACCACCGCCCCTCCCATCTGGGGCGGGGTGGGGGTAACTTTGAAATCTTAAATGGGTACCCCTATTTTTTTGCATATTTGGCTTCTACTCTAAAATATATTGGGTTTTTCGAGTAGCAAACATTTTTTTTGTAATTAAAAAAATCCTGTTTGTCATTACAAACATTCATACTTTACCACAATAGAAAAGAATAGAATGGATTTTGATAATCAAATTGATTTTGATTCGTTTCTACGATTTTTTTTTACAAAGAATTTTTATTTTTTTGCTTATTTCTGACATTAAATTACGAACGACTTTAATCAACGCCTTATTTAAGAGATGACTACGTAAAAAATGTCGTAATCTATCATTTGATGCGAGAAATAAATATAATCCAATAAATGTTTTTGCCGAATATAGCGCCTTCTGTCGCTCATCGAAAAATTTTTTTCGGATAAAAACTAATATTTTTTAGCATAGAATCCAAATCTGCAATTAAAAATAGGGGTTCTTATTTAAGATTTCAAACGTAGGGGTTGGGGTTTAAATTTCACACCACACGATAGGGCTCAAAAAACATTTTTGGACATATTTTTTTTTAATCTCAATCCGATTCGTATTTCAGGAGATATTTGGGTTGTACCGTCTGAAACACCCTATATAATTAATTAATTCATTAATTAATTTGAAATTGTTACCTCACATCTACTGCAATTTTAAACTTGCATACAATACCATGTTTTAATAGTTTAGCGAAAGTGAAGAATAAATAACTAAATAAAAAAATTTAACAGTTATAAATTTATTATAAATAACAATTTAATTTATAAAATAATAAAAAAAAATATAAAATTTCGTAATTTATAAAATAACAGTTGGGGGTGAGCATGTCAGAGGCCTGCATGGGCCAGACTTTGGCCCGGCCCGGAAAGCCCGGCCCGGCCCGACATCGGGTCATATTTTACAATCTCCGGGCCGGGTCGGGCCGGGCCTACCGATGGAAAATTTAGACCGGGACGGGCCCCGCCGGGCTTGGGTAAATTGAAATTTATTGTAGACTCTGGAAAATGACAACTAAGTGAATTAAAAAAATATTGAGTCTTCTTTTAATTCACAAAAATAATAAATATTCAAAGTTTAATATTGCATTGGTTATTAAACTTTTTTTCGAAATGGTATAATCAAAATAAAAAGAAATTAAACTTCGTCGGGCCGGGTCGGGCTTTGAATATTCAACTCCGGGCCGGGCCCGCAACCCATTTTCTTTTCATCGGGCCGGGTTTCAAATTTTCACGATAGGGCCGGGCCGGGCCGGGCTTTCAAAAACCCGCTCCTGCAGGGCTCTGGAGCATGTATTGTGTTACATCCGGATAAATTAAATCAGGAACTAAGCTAGAAAATATCAACCCCATCCCTACAACATTATAGAGTACAAAGTTTCACTTCCTCGTCTCAGACTTCATCCCTCACAGCCTCCACCTTGAATTTTAATAACATTTTAATATTTGAGTTCGGATCTTGATGTGTGTCTGTGCGTGCGTGCATGCGCGCAATGTTTAAAGTCCGCATTAAACATGCATGAGATGTAAATTGAAAATTTTCAGTCGACAGTTCGGAAGCCAGGCATCGATTGAATTTAATTCGTGAATCCCAGGAGCACCGAATTACGTCAATTAGGATCCACCTGTTAATGTTGTGTGTAGGAGTCGGTAAAGGAAACAGCTTCGACGAGTAAACACTACAGAATTCAAGAGCTTCATTTTGGATCGTAGAAATTAATTTGTTTCGTACGCGTCGTCGGAATGATTAAATTAATTCGGGTTGGAAAAATCATTTTTGGAGCGGCACAATTTGGGAAACGGTCTCGGTATGCCCGGTGTTTAAATTGAGGACGGAAACGGAGGGATTACGGTATTTCCGGAATTTATTTCGAAATTGGATGAAGTGATACTTAACGCTATTTCAGTGTAAATGGAGAGTTAATATTATTTTTAGTAAACGGAATCTACAAGGAAAATTAGTTTAAATGCTCTGCAAGCATCTAGGCTTAGCGCACGCTGTTAATCTTTTATGTATACACTTGTATAATGGAAGCTCTTACTTTAATGAATATATTGTTGTTACAACTTAAAGCGTTTACATCTTATGATCGTTAGTTAAGAGGGTAGTACAAACAATTCGCATAATAATTGTAATGGTTATAAAAATGTCACTGTAATAAATTAAATAAAAAATCTCTTCCCGAATATGAAGGAATATATTTTAATAAAAAAATATATACTGAGTGTTTCACTACACATCTTCATACTACTGTAGCTTTCTTATTTATTTTCTGATAAATTATACGTTTTTTATTATTAACTTACAAGGGGAGGGTGTGTGACAAGTAATAGGGCGCACTATTCAGCCGTTTTCGAGAAAAATGTTTTTTTTTATTTGTTATTCATTCGTATGTTTATATACCTTTTGCGTTAACAAACATATACCGACCTTTTGGCGCATCGATAAAACCTCCAATTCGTAGTCGGAAGGTCGAAGATTCGAACCCGATTGTTGAAGTTGGGTTCATTTATTTTCTCTTTATAGTTTTTATAAATCCATGTGTATTTAAATATCTTAATTTTAGAATGAATCAATTGTTTTCTCGAAAACGGCTGAATTGACCTACACGTGTGCCAAAGATGGATCAAATCGGTGTCACACATCTGATCCTCTCCTTCTTAGTTGTGGTTAAAACATAGTTTCGCCACCGCGTGACGAATTTTATTTATGTACGAGTATATTAGTTATACATATTTATGAATTGTGTTTGGGTTTTTCTGCAAAACGATCGAATTTTTTTTTTGTTTTAACTAATGAATTAATAATAATGATTTGATTTTGAGTGTTTTAACGTTAGAGTGAAACCCTTTAAAATCCCTTGTGCATTATTTAAGCATGTATACTTTCCTACACTAATAGATATAAAAAGATTAATTTTTTTATTCATTATCTATGTTATTAAAGAGGTTTATAAATTATTATTATATACTTTTATTAATATTTATTAGTTACATTGTTTTACAGTTGATTTATCTCCCTTTATTGTATATGTTATGCAATTTTGTAAAAACGGTTAAATCCGTGAATACAGTTATTATTATTGTATCTTTATTTAATAAAAATGTGTACACAAGCATCTTGAAATATAAACGATCATACTAATTCAAAATTAAACTATTCTGAAGACCCTTTTTCGCGTATACTCAAACAACAAACGCATTATAATCCAATCCGTTTACGAACGCCATTTATATTTTGCATTGAATTAAGACAAAAAGGAACGCCAAATGGACTAGAAACGGAATTAGTCCCCTTACGATAATGGCGGTGGGGAAAAAGTCCGTTTACGACGGGAAAATTCCGGAGATTTTCATCTCCCGGTGAGTTGTTGCAGCAATCGAGAAGTTCTAATAGCCTTTCCAGGTTTGATCGGTCGTTATTCCAGTTTAAAATCCCGAGTTTTATAACTTCCTAATGTAACGTCGCCTGTTTCATAGAAATTTGATTAAATGTAACGGTCCGGTAAAATGTTGCTCGGGCTTTATTCGAAAATTCAAACGGAAATTAAATTCCGAATTAGCGCCGAACTAAGCTGAACTTTATCTCACATCGGCATCTAGATTAGTGAGAATGTTGAAGCTAAATTACTAAATTAAACGATTTATCAAACCCTAATTACAACACCGATTTTTCGGCAAATAGTAAAATCAAGATTGTTTGCATTCTTGCACAATTGAGAGATG
This sequence comes from Ocypus olens, assembly GCA_910593695.2. Lineage (NCBI taxonomy): Eukaryota > Metazoa > Arthropoda > Insecta > Coleoptera > Staphylinidae > Ocypus > Ocypus olens. The sequence goes on from OU343061.1 coordinate 5,091,486, forward strand.
TTTGTAAAAAAATTCACGATCACAATACTTTACCGTACTTCGTAATGTAGCAAGTAAAAACGGTGATGCGGCCATCATGTTATTAGTGCTTATACCGATATTTTACATCTAGAAATATACGCGAAAATCTATATTCCGCGTATTACCTAAAATTTGTTACACGAATCAATGAGTTTTTTTCAAACAAAATTCAAAAAATTGTTTTTTTTAACCTACAAAATGTATTTTTATATGTATATGAGTATTCTCACGTAAAATGGGAAAAAACATTAAAATTTAAAAAATGGGATTTTTCGTCATGGCGCAATAAAATTAGAGTAAAAAAAATGTTTGTACGATTTAAAGTATACATAAATACCTATTTGTTTATGAAAAAAAAAAACGTGCAACAGAAAACGATTTAAAAAAAAAAATTGTTTAAAAATAATCTAATTTCTTTGTGGTTACGAGCCTGTTCGTTATTTAAAATACACCCTGTACATCGCAAAATCTTCCGAAAGTATAGAAATCGTTCCGAAAATAACTATTTTCGGTACGATTTATGTAAAGTGGTACTTTCGATTTAATAAATCACACCGAAAGTTTTATTTTCGGAACGGCTGCAGAAAAAGTGCATTTTTGACCTTCGAAATTTGGTTTTTAGTGTAACCATTTCTGTTGTTGTAAAGCTCGGATAATTTTCTGAAAATAGAAAAAAATGGTACGTTATTCAGGAATAAACTGTTTAAGTTTCAAGCAATTGTCTAAAAAAATGTGAAATTTATAAATAAATTTCAAGAGAAAGTGGTCATCAAAATTTGCACTCTAGCGCAGCCATTGTTGTTACTTCAAAGTTCGGATAATTTTCTTTGGCCAATTTGAAAGGAATGTCGTTCAAGATTTATCTGGTTAAATTTCAAGTATTTTTCTAAAAAAATGTGGAAATTATAAAGCAATTTCTGAATAAAGTGCATTTTTGGCTTTCAAAAATTGTTTTTTAGCGAAACTATTTCTGTTCAGACAATTTTCTTAAAATAGATAAAAGGGTACGTTATTCAGAAATAACCTAATTAAATTTCAAGCAATTGTTAAAAAAAAAGTGAATTTTATAGAGGAATTTTAGGAGAAAGTGGTCATCAAAATTTTCACTCTAGCCCGGCCATTGTTGTTACTTCAAAGTTTGGATAATTTTCTTTAGTCAATTTTAAAAGAAGAAGTTCAAGATTCATCTGACTAAATTTCGAGTATGTGTCTAAAAAAATGTGGAATTTATAGAGCAATTTCTGGCTTTCGAAAATTCGTTTTTAGCGATTTTTCTTACTAGAAAGTTCAGACAATTTTCTTAAAATAGATAAAAAGGTATGTTATTCAGGAATAATCTGTTGAAATTTTAAGCATTTTTTGCTAGGAAATGTGAAATTTATGGAGTAATTTCTGGAGAACATGCATGTTTTGTCATCAAAATTTGGTTTTCAGCGAAGAAATTTTTGTTATTGTAAAGTTTTGAGAATTTTCTTAAAATAGATAAAAAGGTATGTTATTCACGTACAATCTGGTTAATTTATAAGCATTTGTCCAAAGAAACGTGAAATTTATAGAGAAATTTAAGGAGAAAGTGCATTTTTGGTCATCGAAATTTGCTTTCTAGCGCAGCCATTGTTGTTACATACTATATTCTGATAATTTCCTTTAGCCAATTGGAGAGGAACATTATTCAGGATTAATCTGTCACAATTTTAAGCGTTTATCTAAAGACGTTCCTATTTGAAAGGAACGTCCTTCACGATTAATCCGGTATTTGTTTGAAGAAATGTTGAATTTATGGAGCAATTCTAGAATAAAGCCATCGAAATTTGGTTTTTAGCAAAGCCAGTTTTGTTAGTAAAAGTTCGGACAATTTTCTTAAAATAGATAAAAAGACACGCTATTCATGTATAACCTGTTAAAATTTCAAGCATTTATGCAAAGAAATGTAAAATTTATAGAGCATTTTTGGTCATCAAAATTTACAATGTAGCGCCGCCATTTTTATAAAAAAATGAGATGTAATGTGAACTTGCTGCATCTCAATGTTTTCTATAAAACATCAGTGGCAGTTCTTGACTTTAAAAGTTTTAAGACGGTTTTGGTAAAAAAACATTTCTTTTCAATTTTTCTAACCATTAACAGTAACTTCGCGTGAAACGGATGAGACGCTCGCAGACGTTTAAGAGTTCTGACGGTTTAAATACATTTTTCTAATAATTATGATTACATTCTAAATAATTCCAAAGAGATCTATTTCATATAATCAGTTGTCAATTTTTTGATCAATTTTTATATGTAGAAATTAGTTCCCGATTATTCCATGTTTACTTGTTTAAATTTTAAGTTTTGTTTGTATGCCTTTGTATAATTATAATTTACTCAGTTATAATATATTTAGAGATATTTTTGCACTATAAAGGGAAGTTCCCGTAAACAAATAAATACATTTTTCGTGTTTAATGTTGGCGGCGTTTACTTCGTGATACATCTTGATTGTAGATTGGAATAAAACACTTTAACTTTTTTATACCACTATATTTTATTTACTTTCGACCATTCACTGGTCATTTTCAAACATAAGTCTTACTTACTTACTTATGTTTGAAAATGACCAGTGAATGGTCAAAACTAGTCACATAAATAAAATATAGTGGTATAAAAAAGTTAAAGTGTTTTATTCCAATCAATAAATTTTTCGTCTATAATTATTGAATAATAATGGTTATATCACATTTATATTAATAATGATTGTAGCAAATACTGAAATAAACAACTTTCGGACCACTTTCGAAATCTCATTAATTTTTGAGTAAACTGACGGTAAAGATAATTTTTAACTTTAACGTATCAAACGTCTATATCATCTGATCCTTCAAAACACTTAAAGTATAAATATAATAGTATTTTATGTACCACGTGCAAATAATGTTTTATTTCATTTTGGTACCAAGATTATTTAAATTTAACCCTAAAATTGTCAAAAATTCAACTTCTGCCGTCGTTTTGTGACGTAAAGTTGAGTGTGTCAAGTTGGCACCCCAATGAAGAGTTCTGAAAGTTCTGAATGGAGCTCTCAATTCCTTTTGATGTATCTAGAAGTACTATCAACTTTTAAAAAAGAGTTCTGTAAAATTGGGCTGTCGGGAATTTTTTGAAAAATGGCGTGCCAACTTTACACCGCACCTCAACATTGTTATAGAATAGTTCTGAACTGGTTTTAAGATGCATTTGGGTTAGTACTATAGTTCCTGATACTCTTAAAAAAGAGTTCTGTTGAATTTCCAGAGATAAAAATTTTCAAAGTTGGAAATTCGAAATATTCAAATTCAAATATTGGTTGAAACTAAATATTTCATAACAACTATGGATAGAACTTACAAAGAACTACAGGAAACTGCAATCGGAAACATCCGGAACTATCGAAAATATTCTTTTGATAAAAGCCAAAAAAAAAAAATTGATAGTCCTATGAGTTCTGAATTCATTTTCTATTTCTACTTATTGAGTACAATAATTCTTTCTCATAAACAAATTTGATACAATCACGATTTATGGCATTTTTAAATAAATTTAAAATTCGAAAACAGAAAATTTAATTTTGAAAATACCCATTTCCTATCATTTAATCGCAATTTGCCATTAGAGTTTTAGTTAGAACTCCTTGAGTACAACCTATAAGTCAAATCAGAACTCTGAGAACTATTAAAAAAAATCAATATGTTGAAAAAAATCTGGAAAGAAAAATTGAGAGTTCTAGAAGTTCTGAGCTAATTTTCTATTTCTACTCATTGATTACAATAATTCTTTCTCATAAACAAATTCGATACAATCACGATTTATGGAATTTTGAAATAAATTTATAATTTAAATTTTTTTCAAAATATTGATTTTTTTTAATAGTTCTGGGAGTTCTGATTTGACTTATGGGTTTTACTCGAGGAGTTCTAACGAAATCTCTAATGTCAAATTGCAATTAAATGACAGAAAATACGTATACTCAAAATTAAATTTTCCATTTTCGAATTTTAAATTTATTTAAAAATGCCATAAATCGTGATTGTATCAAATTTGTTTATAGGAAAGAATTATTGTACTCAATAAGTAAAAATAGAAAATTAACTCCAAACTCATAGAACTCTCAATATTGTTTTTGGCTTTGCGACTTTTTTCAAAAAAATATTTTTGATAATTCCCGATAGTTTTAATTGGTGTTTCCTGTAGTTCTTTGCGAGTTACATCCATAGTTTTTATGAAATATTTAGATTTAGAGATTATTAAGTGAGTAACATGAATTTGAATATTTCGAATTTCCAACTTTGAAATTTTTTATCTCTGGAAAGTCAACAGAACTCTTTTATAAAAGTATCAGGAACTATAGTACTAACCCAAATACATCATAAAAGTAGTTCAGAACTATTTGATAACAATGTTGTGGTGCGGTGTCAAGTTGGCATCCCATTAAAAAAAAAATCCTGACATCCCAATTTTACAGAACTCTTTTTTAAAAGTTGATAGTTCATCTAGATACATCAAAAGAAATTGAGAACTCTATTCAGAACTATAAGAACTTTCCATTGGGGTGCCAACTTGACAGACTCCGTGAAGTTGTTGTTTAGGTTTCTTTGTAAATTGCAACGGTTGGTACACTTGATAAATAAACATTAAACGTCAATTATTGAGGATACGTTGTTTTCAATAATTCGTGATTATGTTTTTTGAAAGCTTGCACTGTTGCCAGTAATAATTTTAGGCATATTATATGTTTTTCTTCATGCATAAGTAAAACTTGATATTGCAATACTGACAAAAAATGTGTCAAAATTAACAAAGCTTCACTCGGATTACGTTTAGTACAACAATAAATAACCATTAAACTTGCAACTCTGAGAGTTACATGATGGCCACAGCACCATTTTTGTTCATAAAATGTCATTAGAAAATCAATACATATAGAAAAAACTTACCACCGCTTACTTTTATTAAGTTTTTAGAGTGCATTAAACGTTATATTTTGAAAAGTAATGCACCAAGACTTTAAAATATATTACAGCAATAACCAAACCCTGGACCCATAAACATTTCACCACAAATAATTTATCATGCGATGAATTATACGCCACATAAAAACGGGAGATCTTTGTAAAATAACAGAGACCTTTCAGCGGAATACAAATCCTTGCGGCGTTTAGATGAAAAAATAAAACAATGCCAGGCCGGACGATGTTTGTACTTATCCCCGATAATATCGTTAGTCAGATCACGTATCCAGCCCCGATACCAACGCAGCGAGAAAAGAAATTATCTATTTTTCCGGTGAAATTTTCTTGAGGAATTTTGGAAAGGTGCCCGCGCCAGATTTACGTGTTTATTAAACCGGCGCCCCCCATAATTTCCCCACGGTAATGTAGCCGGTCATTTAGAAAGATCTGGCAAAAAAAATGCTCGGCGCCTATTCCCTGCCAAAACATACAAGCGAGCGAATTTTCGGGTTTTGTTCACTTATTTCCGGCAATGCGACATTGAAATTTAAATAATGCAAAAACGCCACTGCGTACGCGAGATTAACACTCTCATATATGGATTAGTCAAAGTCCATACTGTTTTATTGTTTGATATATCGAATGTACTCTATCAGCTCAGTGTGAATGATTGCTTGTTTTAAACAATTGATGTGTTTGTGGATGATATTAAATTCTGTCATATACTATTAAATACATGGAATGTACAGACAGCTCTCCCTACCATAATAATGAATATCCACACTAAGCCTCTAATTAGTTTATAAAATTTAAAACACAGCTGAAATTTCAATAAAAGCAATTATTAGGAAAAATTTTCAAACATGAGTGCCACCTTGGATTTTTTTTTCACGACTTTTATTGATAACTTTTTTCACATTTTATAAGACTAACAATCAAACACGAACGAGAGTTTTACAAGGAAAACACAGTGAATGAAACAGACAATTGTTGCTTCATTGTTATTTTTTTTTTGGCAAATTTGCACAATCTTTGGGAGGAAAATACTTTCAATGATTTGAAAACTTGTGAGAAATTAGCTGATAAAGGAATTTGCTTCAAAAGCTTAAGATCCATAAAAACGCAATACATTTTGATACGTTATAAGGACAAATGCCCTACCCTAGAGAGAAGCGAAATGGCAACACTTCAAACTGAAAAGCCAAAAATTGCATTCAATCATTTGAAATATTATAGAAAATTAATTAATACAGGAATTTTCGTAAAAAGCCCAAAATCTATATAAAAAAATCCATTTCCGAGTTTTATACAGGGTGTCCCATTTCAAGTTGCCATCCCAAATATCTCAAAACCTGAGCAACATGGCAAAAAATGTTTCAGATGAAAGTTGTAGGGTTCGGAGCTGACCTTGAAAATGATCTTGGGGTCAATTTTCAAGGTAAAACGAAGAACAACTTTGATTTTTTCAAATGAAATTCCCTATTTTTTATTGCGGGATCGTATTCTACAGGAAAAATACAAACTTTTTGTAGGAAACGTGCTTTTGAAAATGCTTAATTTTTTTACGAATTTTGTCCGTCATGTTGTTTGAACTCTCAGGTGAATCCAGGCTGTGATTCATGCATTACCCTCGGCATTAGCGTCACCCGATGTTCACCACGTGAAGGTTGCCGGTGGGATTTTGCACATCATTGGCCCTGTAAAGGGCCGATGGTTGCAGCGGCTAGAGGTTTGATCTCGTTCTTAAGTGTCCATCCTCGTCAATGCACTTCTGTACCCGCTGGCAAAAGTTTACTTGAACATTTCGAAGGCTTTGGATAGAAATTGCTCAAAATGCAGCCCTAATCCTCTCCTTCACGTTCTGCAATGTTGTCAGAGCTTCAGGAAATACGTCCCCAGAGGAAAAAGTCAAGGGAAGTAAAATTCGGGGATCTTGCTCCCGCACCTTTGATGCTAATGCCGACGGTAAGCACGAATCACAGCCTGGATTCAACAACATAACGAACAAAATTCGTGGAAAAACTCTTAAAATAAGCATTTTCAAAAAAAAAACGTTCGCTACAAAAAGTTTGCATTCTTTACCGTAGAATATGATCCCGTAATAAAAAATGGTGATGCGGCCATCATGTTACTTTCTCCGACTTGATGGTATCATAGTCATCTATTTTTACGCCGTCATGGTTAATTTTAAATGTACATCGAGAGGATGAAACTGACGTTTAAAACATCAAAATTATAAAAGATGGAAAAATTATACGACAAATTCAAAAAATAAAGAGATTTAAAACTTATCCTACAAATTGTTCATTTTAGCATTCTGTACAATTATTATTAACATAAATTTGCTGTAACTATTATCGTTTTATAATTATAAACCAAAAATTAAAAAATAATAATAAATGTTTTTCTCGAATAAAAATGATTTTCTGAAAAATGTTTTTAAGCAAAAGATGTTCATTTCTTTATTATCTTCAAAGTTTGTTTAAATGTTTTTGAGATATTTTTCATATTTAAGAAAATATTGGCAAAAAACAAAAGATAGTTAAGGTAAACGCCCACTTCTGGTATCCGAAATTTAACCAAAAGCTTTTCAGTTCTTCAGATTATCAAATAAGACGGATGTTCAAAGTTTTATATCAATTGCTCTATTAGTTTTTGAGATACAGACACACACACACACACACACATACACACACACACACACACACGCTCACACAGCACAAACATTTTTTGTCCAGAAATTGTTGAAATGGCATCTAGGGACCCCAAAACGGATATTTCCGTAAAAAAATATTTTGAAAAAAAATCACGATCACAATACTTTCTCGTTCTTCGTAACGGAGAAAGTAAAAATAGGGGGTTCTGTTTGCAAGATCAAAGTTGACCTTCGTTTGACTTTGAAAATGAACGCCAACATCATTTTCAAGGTCACCGGCATATGTCCCCCACCGAACCCTACAACTTTCATCTGAAACATTTTTTGCCACGTTGCTCAGATTTCCAGATAATAGGGGTGGCAATTTAAAATGGAACACACTGTATATACAACATCTTTATTTTAGTAACTTTTACATTGTTTAGTTTTTCAGTTATTTATATTTGGTTAGTAACTGGTTGGGCTATCTGCCCTTTCGATTTATATTTTTTTAAATTTATTTATTTATTCACAGATTCACCTTTTCAAAAACATGGTCATTACATTAAAATATGTAAAAAAACAAAACAAAAACAGCAAAAAATTAATGCTAAATAGACAAAAAATAACCATGGATAACAATGTTAATTAAAACAAATGGCATATCTCGGGCTGAAAAACAACAGCGTCACTCGCAACTTGAGCTCGAAAAAGAAAAATTAAGTTCAACAATTTGAATTAATCAATAGAAGAATTTTCAATTAATCAATAGAAGAATTTTCAATTAATCAATAAAATAATTTTCAATTAATCAAAAATAGTTATTTATGCAACAAGTGAGTAAAGTAATACTTTTTTTCACGAGTAGGAAAATTGTCGCATAAGCCGAAGGCGAGTGCGGCAATTCCTACAAGTGAAAAAATTTGCTTTACTCTCGAGTTTCATACAAAATTTTTTCTACGTCCGTAACTTTAAATAAATTTATAAATTTGATAAAACCTTAATCAATTTTTATAAGTAGTAATACTTGTTTTAAATAAAGAAAATAATAATAATCATCAAGTTTTCTTGATCGGAAACGAATGTTTGATATTTATCGGCGGAACTCGCGGCGTGTTGCGAAGCGTTCATGACACACTTTGCGCAAACAATTTTATAGAAGCGTTAAAAAATGAACCGCTACGGCACTTTTTTTCACGCAAAAGGGTGAAAAAATGAACCGCTACGACACTTTTTTTCACGCAAAAGGGTGAAAAAATGAACCGCTACGACACTTTTTTTCACGCAAAAGGGTGAAAAAATGAACCGCTACGGCACTTTTTTTCACGCAAAAGAGTGAAAAAATGAACCGTTATGGCAATTTTTTCATGCTACTTGAAGGGTTCAGGAATCACATATTTTATGAACGCAGATTAATGAAAAAAAACTGTACATTTTATAATATTATAACGGACGTAGAAAAAAGAATTTTCAATTCATCAATAAAAGAATTTTCAATTAATCAATAGAAGAATTTTCTTGAAAAGCTCAAAATCCATACAAAAAAACCATTGCAACATCTCGGATGGAAACAAAATAGCAACACTCTGAATTGCATTTAACGATTTGAGAAGATGTAAAAATTAATTAATGGAGGAATTTAAAAAAGAACTAAAAAATATAAAATCTATGGGAAAACGAAAACTCCATTCAGCGTTTTAAAAAAATGCAAAGAATTAACCAACAAAGAAAATTTCTTGAAATGCTCAAAGTCCAATAAAAAAAAATTGCATTTCTAATTTTTGGTTCAATGAACTACTATCTCCTAATTAAAAAAAGAAATTCTAAAAACATTTTAAACCAGAAATGGAAAATCGAAAATTACTGTCAAGGATTTTAGATATTGTAATAAAATTAGTTAACGGAGGAATTTGCTTCAAAATTTTAAAATACTTAAAAAACATATATTTATGATTTCTGATAAAAACAATTCCTGTAAGCAAAATGATCACATTTCAAACATGAATCTGAAATTCGAACATTGCTTTATTTTTGAAAAATAACACATTTCTCATTTGCCATAATTACAAGTTTAGATAAAAAAGCAGATGATAGCATTCAGCATAAAAAAATAAGCAGCGATTCAAAAATTCCTGAACAATTAACCGATTGGGAATTTTCATCAAAAGCTCAAGATCCCTTAAATACAATGCATCTTCAATTTCCGGTTTAGAAAGTTGCTAAGCTCAGGTAGAAATAAAACAATATCACTGAGAAAACGAAAATTACATTCAACAACTTGAATTTAATCAATTGCGAAATTTTGATTCAAATTCTGAATTCTGAAAAAAAAAATTGCCATCCTGGGTTCAAACAAAACGGCATCAATTGTAATTTGATCCAGGAAAGAGAAAATTGCATTCAGCGATTTAAGATATTGTAAAAAATGGTGATGTGCCCATCATGTTACTTTCTTCTATTTGATGGTTTAATAGTTATTTATATTCATCGAGCGTTTCATATGGTCGAATGTTAATGACGTTTGAAACTTCAAAATTATGAAAGGTAAAAATGACAAATTATGTTACAAATTCTAAACATCTTAACCGTAAGTTTACTGAAAAACTAAAAAAAAATTCTAAAAAAAGTCCTGAAAAAGATTTATAAAAATAGTCCCGATTAAAACGTCCTAAAAAAAATCTCATAAAAGTCCTGAACAAGAAAATCTCGAAATGGATTTTTAAAAACAGTCCCGATTAAAAAACCGAATAAAAGCTCTAAACAAGAAAGTCCTGAAAAAGTTTTCTAAAAATAAATCTAATTAAAAAGTCCCAAAAAACCTAATAAAAGTCCTGAACAAGAAAGTTTTGAAAAAAGTCCTTATAAAAAATCTTGAAAAAAGAGTCCTGACAGAAAATGTCTTGAAAAACAGGTCATTCGAAAAGATCAGAAATAAAGTCCTGAAAGAATGTCCAAAAAAAGAGTTCTAACAAAAGAAGTCCTGAAAAAAGTCCTGGAGAAACAGTTTTGGAAATAAAGTCTTCAATAAAGAGTCCTGTTAAAAAGTTGTGAAAAACAGTCGTGAAAAAGGTACTGCAAAAATATTCCTGTCAAATTAAGTCTTCGTACCAAAAATAAATGTCGTTTAATAAATCCTAAAAGAAGTCCGAAAAAAGTCCCGAAGGATAGTCCTAAAATAAGTACTGAAGAATATCTTTAAAGTCCCAAAAATGTATCCTGATAAAATATCCAGGTAAAATGTCGTGAATTAACAGTTTTGAAAAAGAGTTATAAAAATAACATCGTAAAAGAATCCTAAGAAAACATTTCTGAAAAAAAACCTGTAAAAAGATCATTAAAAAAACCTGAAAAAGTTCTGAAGAAATCCCTAAAAGAGTCTTGAAAAAAAAGTCCGTGACAAGAATCCTGAAAATTAATCCCATAAAAAATGTCCTGAATTATAGTACTGAAAAAACTCCTGTAAAGAAGACTTCCCGAAAAAATAATACTGAAAAAATGTTTTGAAGAAAATTCTGAAAAGAATCCTAAAAAGTCCCGAACAAGGGGTTCTTAAGAAAGTCTCGAAAAAGTCCCTGGAGGAACAGTCATAGAAATAAAGTATTGAAAAAAAGTTCTGACAAAAGCCGTGAAAAAAACTTCTAAAAAAGTCCTAAAAAATAGTCTTCATACAAATAACCAGAAATAAATGTCCCGAAAAGAGCCCTAAGAATCCTAAAAAAAGTCCTAAAATAAATCTTGAAGAAAGTTCAGAAAAAGAGCCCTGATGAAATATCATAACAAAATTGTCCTGTGAAAACAGTCCCGTTTTCGAAATGTACATTTAGTGTTATAAATAAACGAGTGAAGTAAGGAATATAACTGTGTTTAATTGTTTAAGTCCCTTGAAAATAACATCTTTAAAAAATAAACAAAAAAAAATCTGCAAAGAAAGTAAAAAAAGGATCTAAAGAAATTGTCCTGAATAGGAAATCCCAAAGAGTCCTGCAAAAAGGTCTAAAATAAGTTCTTAGGAAACTTCCTGAAATAAAAAGTTTAGAAAATAGTCTTAAAAAAATGCTAAAAATATCAGAATAAGTCCTTAAAAAGGTCCGAAATAGGTTATGAAAAGGGAAATTCTAAAAAATGTTATGAGGAAAATTCTGAAATTTGGTTCCTGACAAAAATCCCGAAAATAAGTCCTCAACAAAGAACTCTTAAGAAAGTCCCGAAAACGTCCCGAGAAAAAATTCCTGAAAAAAAATCCTGGTAATAATTTTTTTTAAAGAAAACCTGAAAATAAAGTCTTAAAAAAAAATTCTTAAAATGTCCTGAAAAAGAATCCTCGAAGAAAGGTATTTTCAAAAAAACTTTGTCCCGAAGTCCCAAAAAGGCTAAAAGAACAAAAAACTGTTAAGGTAAATATTCGGAAATACGAAATTTTACCAAAAGCTTTTCAGTTTTTCGGATTCTCAAATAACACTTATGTTCAAGTTTCATGGTCATTTCTGTATTAGTTTTTGAGATGTTACTTTCTCCGACAAGATAATATAATTTATATTTACGCTTTCATGGTTTATTTTCAATTGAAATCATATTTTAAATGTAAATCAAGCGTGGCGTAATCTCAGATGAAACTGACGTTTGAAACGTCAAAATTATGAAAGTTGGATAAATTATACTTCAAATTCAAAAACTCGGTTTACACAAAAACTAACGAGATTTCGAAAAAAACTTATTTTTTAGAAGTTGTTCATTTTGGCATTCTCTACAATTCTTATTCACATAAATTTGCTGTAACTATTATCGTTTCGTAATTATAAACCAAAAATTAAAAAAAACATTAATACATTTTTTCTCGAATAGCAATGATTTTATGAAAAATATTTTCAAGCAAAAGATGTTCATTTCTTTGTTTTCGTCAATGTTTGTTTAAATGTTTTTGTGATATTTTTCATATTTAAGAAAATATTGGCAAAATACAAAAAAACAGTTTAGGTAAAAACTCACTTCCGGTGTACGAAATTTTATCAAAAGCTTTTCAGTTCTTCAGATTATCAAATAAGACGTATGTTAAAAGTTTCATATCAATTGCTCTATTAGTTTTTGAGATACTGCGCACACAGCCAGACACACACACACACACACACATATACACTTTTTTCCCTAGAAATTGTTGAAATGGCATCTAGGGACCCCAAAACGGATATTTCCGTAAAAAAAATTTTTGGAAAAAAATCACGATCACAATACTTTCTCGTACTTCATAACGGAGAAAGTAAAAAATGGTGATGTCGCCATCATGTTACTTTCTCCGACTTTATATTTACGTCTTCATGGGTTTATTTTCAATTGAAATCATATTTTAAATGTACATCGAGCGTTGCGTAAAGTCGGATGAAACTGACGTTTAAAACGTCTAAATCATGAAAGTTGGAAAAATTATACTTCAAATTCAAAAACTAGGTTTACTCGAAAACTAACGAGATTTCGAAAAAAACTTATTCTTTAGAAGTTGTTCATTTTGGCATTCTCTACAATTATTATTCACAAGAAATTGCTGTAACTATTATCGTTTCATAATTATAAACCACAAATTAAAAAAATAATAATACATTTTTTTCTCGAATAGCAATGATTTTATGAAAAATATTTTCAAGCAAAAGCTATTCATTTCTTTGTTGTCTTCGATGTTTGTTTAAATGTTTTTGTGATATTTTTTATATTTAAGAAAATATTGGCAAAAAACAAAAAACAGTTAAGGTAAACACCCACTTCCGGAGTACGAAATTTTATCAAAAGCTTTTTAGTTTTTAGATTATCAAATAAGACGTATGTTAAAAGTTTCATATCAATTGCTCTATTAGACAGATTTTTTTTCCCCAGAAATTGTTGAAATGGCATCTAGGGACCCCAAAACGGATATTTCCGTAAAAAAATTGTTTTGGAAAAAAAATCACGATCACAATACTTTCTCGTACTTCGTAACGGAGAAAGTAAAAATTAACCACCACAGAAATTTTCTTGACAAGCTCAAGGTCCATTAAAAAATCATGCATTTTTGATTGCTCGAAGATTATTTTCAACCATCATAAAATTAGCAAAAAAAACAATAATAGCGTACTTTGATTAAAAAGGTTAAATACTGCTGTTCCTTAAAATTTTTCGAAATTTGGGTGAGATCGCCTCAACAGAAATATGAAAAATCATCACCGTTCTATGGGTTGGGATGGACGGAATTTGCGAGCACTTTAAATTTTCGACCAGAGAGGAATCTCTGTGTTCCAGTATGTACAATACTTACACAAGTCAAAATATACATTAAAATTACAAAATAAATCGATAAAAGCATATTAACCGTTTTCGAGGAATTTAAACATAGTTTGTTATCGATATGTTTTGTAATTTTTATTTTTATTTTGACTTGTATATGTATTGTATATACAGGAGCACCAAATAAATATTCTATTCTATATTTGATTTAGAGGACGTCAACGAAATAACTATAATTGCAAAAATATGATCCAATTTTGAATGACATTTAGTTTGCTTGTACCTTGCAGCCAAACAGTAATTAAACACGTACCCCGTTAATAAATTCCAATTTCATTCATCTATATATCGTATGCAGCAGTCTGTGCGAACACATGAAAAAAAAAACAAACAACAGCGCAAAAGCTGCATACAAATTTCCGATGGTTTTCAGTGTGGCGTGTTTAGCCTCGTCCACGTCCTAATCTGCCCGATATGAAAAACCGAGCTGTGGGGACGATATAAAATTTCCCACAGTGGGAAAAAATATCAACAAAAAACTGGACGCTTTTCGGAGAGAATCAAAACAAGAAACAAAGGAAACGCAAAACAACAGTGCATATTAAATTGTAATTCCATGTGCGCAGTTCTGCCTGTGTCATTTCATTACGTTTGTTTACGGTGCACGGCGTACACCGCTAATAAAGTGCAATGAGAGCTGGTGCGCGTGGTGTTGGTCCACTGACGCAATGGGGAAGTGAACTAGCTCGACAATCAACGGGTTCAAAACGGGAACGTGTCCAGAATTCATTTTTACTATTATGGATGAAAACTTTTAAATAGTCTAAGCGAATTATGCTAGAGAAATAATTTCAAGAATATTTTACATAATACGTGTGTTATGAAATATCGCATTAACTTGAAGAAATTAAATTCTCTTCAAAAACTTTTACTTTTACTGTTACTGCCGAAGGAACACAAAATCCATTGATCCTTCAATTTTCCAAACTGACACATTACGAGCTGATCAGCGTACAATCACCCTCTTACTGTTCTTTACTTCAATTAGAAAAAAAAAAACAACGCACCATCGAAAGTACAGTATTTCACGATGCACATAAAAAATCAATCAATCCATCTCATTCATATTAATGGTACCCGAATAACGCCATTCACATCCAGATGGCACCTTAAAGGATGCTCATGGCCAATTTAGCCGACGTGGCTGTGGCGGGATTATGCAAACGACGGGAAATCGTCGCTATCGCAACGCGTTTCGCTTTATTTAATTGAAAAGTACGAAAGCGTCGCACGTCTGGGCCCCGAATGCTTCGAGAAGTTGCTTATCGCCCGAGAAATTTATATTTCGACACCGGGAAGCGTACAAATCGTGTGAGGGTGCGTGCGGCGTGCGGCTCGATTTATTCCCGTGAAGTTATATGGAAAGTTGGATTAGAATTTACCGATATAATTAGTTCCGGGCCGGCGGGCCGTCGAATTGATGTGCGTGGAGAGCAACGAAATTCGTTAATTTTCAAAAGTTTACGTAAATAAAATGATGGCGAAATCATGTTTAAGTCAGTCACATACAAATCAATATTAAATATATTTTGTTTTGGGAAACAACAGTAAATTATAAATTTGTTGCTTAAACAATACATTTTTGAATAATTTTCATGATCACATTACCTTCCCGTGTGGAGAAAGTTAACATCGTTATTAACATAAATCCAAATCGACAGAATAATCTTGTGCCCATCTAGACAGAGTGTAAATTGGGTTGCATATAACAAATGTTATAAATAAATAACATATAATAATAATAATCAGTGCCGGCGCTTTACACCGCTACAAGCAAAACTTATTTTGCCACCTTAAACCAAATAGAGTTTTGCGAAAATGTTTTATAACCTTTTTAATATAATATTTTCGTTTTTCATATTCATTAAGAAAAGCATTATTTTCATTTTACTCAAAGTGAATACTTCCTTTGAAATTTTGAAAATTTCCCCATTTTTTTTAATGCAATACATTTTACAAAAACACTTTTACAATTGAATAAAACAACGGAGAACCAAACATCTTTTGTTAATAAATATTTTTCATAAAAATAAAAAATAAAATATTAGAAAAAAATATGGGTTTTGGTATCTAATTTATAATGCAGCGGCGGCTCGTGTATTTCCGTAAGTAAGGCAAAGACAAAGATGCCGCTCGTGCTGCACTATTTACGCTAATAGAGGAAGAAAATATTCCGCTGCTTTTTCAGTCAAATTTTCTTCCCTTGCCTCACCGAATAGTAATTAAGGAAATTCTAAAATGAGGAAGTTTTTGAAAAAAACCTTAAGAATCAAAGCTTTTTTGGAATAAGGACCGTAAAAAACGTATAAACAAAACAGCACAATCCAATTCGTTAAACACGCCCCAGAGTTTCCATTAGAACAGGGGTCTCCAAACTACGGCCCGCGGGCCAAATGCGGCCCGTGACCTCAACGAATCCGGCCCACGACAAGCAGTTACATTTTTCGTAAATGTCCCATTTTAAAATTCTACAACGATTTTTCGTTATAGGTTTTGAAATTAGTTATAAAATTGATTATACCTTGGCCCACTATGTTATGAAGAATTATATATATGGCCCGCGATGGAAAAAGTTTGGAGACCCCTGCATTAGAAAATTCATTTGTCAAGGAAACAAAATATAAAAAAATGCTCGGTACTTCTTTAAACAATTAATTAACAATTGCAAAACCCACGTTTGTGTATCAAGAATTAGATGATAGGATGGTGCCCACCCACCGCCCTGAGTTCCCACTTACACCTAACCAAGAAAACTCTGAGCAAAGAAATTTCTTTGTTAAATCACTAGAGTTTCAAAAGTTGCAGGGATCACCAATAAAGAGATTCTGGGTTAAGTAAAAGTAGAAAAAAAGGGTGGTGGGTGGTCCCTATCATACCCTCCAATTCGTTAAACAGGCCCCAGAGTTTCCATTAAGAAAATCATTTGTCGAGGAAACAAAAGATCAAAAAAAATTCTCGGTACTTCTTTAAACAATTAATTCGTAATTGCAAAACCCACGTTTGTGTTCCGAGTATTGGATGATAGGATGGGGACCACCCACCACCCTGAGTTCCCACTTACAACTAACCAAGAAAACTCTGAGTAAAGAAATTTCTTTGTTAAATCACTGGAGTTTCAAAAGTTGCAGAGATCACCAGTAAAGAGATTCTGGGTTAAGTTAAAGTAGAAACGAAGGGTGGTGGGTGTTCCCCATCCTATCATCCAATTCGTTAAACACGCTCCAAAAAGTTTACAAATGATTTTGTCGAAGCAACGATAAACCATTTGATATTTCTCTTATCAATTAACAATTGTAAAACCCGCGTTTGTGTTCCATCGGGTTTGCATGAAATATCGCAAACGCTATTGGTAAAATGTATTGTAATTTTTCACCAGAATATTCTTGAATTAATATTAAGCAATTCAAAAAAATGGGTTTTCTATTTTTTTCGTGTCACCAAAACTTTTTCAATTTTTCATAAATTTCCATCGAGTTTGCATGAAATATCACAAAGGCTACAGACAGAATATATTGTAATTTTTAACCAAATCATTCTTTAATTAATAATCAGTGATTTTGAAAAGTTTCAAGTGGATAGCAATTGTTTTTATATTTTTTTCGTGTCAACAAAATTTTTACAATTTTTCATAAATTTCCATCGAGTTTGCATGAAATATCACAACAGCTATAGACAGAATGTATTGTAATTTTTCACCAAATCATTCTTGAATTAATAATCAATGATTTTGAAAAGTTTCAAGTAGATAGAAATTGTTTTTATATTTTTTTCGTGTCAACAAAATTTTTACAATTTTTCATAAATTTCTATCGAGTTTGCATAAAATATCACAAAGGCTATAGACAGAATATATTGTAATTTTTCACCGAATCAATGATTTTGAAAAGTTTCAAGTGGATATCAATTGTTTTTATATTTTTTTTGTGTTAACAAAATGTTTACAATTTTTCATAAATTTCCATCGAGTTTGCATGAAAAATCACAAAGGCTATAGACAGAATATATTGCAATTTTTACCCAAATCATTCTTAAATTAATAATCAGTGATTTTGAAAAGTTTCAAGTGGATAGCAATTGTTTTTATATTTTTTTCGTGTCAACAAAATTTTTACAATTTTTCATAAATTTCCATCAAGTTTGCATGAAATATCGCAAAGGCTATAGACAGAATGTATTGTAATTTTTAACCAAATCATCCTTGAATTAATAATCAGTGATTTTGAAAAGTTTCAAGTGGATAGCAATTGTTTTTATATTTTTTTTGTGTCACCAAAATTTTTACAATTTTTCATAAATTTCCATCGAGTTTGCATGAAATATCACAAAGGCTATAGACAGAATATATTGTAATTTTTAACCAAATTATTCTTGAATTAATAATCAGTGATTTTGAAAAGTTTCAAGTGGATAGCAATTGTTGTTATATTTTTTTCGTGTCACCAAAATTTTTACAATTTTTCATAAATTACCATCGAGTTTGCATGAAATATCATAAAGGATATAGACAGAATGTATTGTAATTTTTAACCAAATCATTCTTGAATTAATAATCAGTGATTTTGAAAAGTTTTAAGTGGATAGCAATTGTTTTTATATTTTTTTCGAGTTAACAAAATTTTTACAATTTTTCATAAATTTCCATCGAGTTTGCATGAAATATCACAAAGGCTATAGACAGAATATATTGTAGTTTTTAACCAAATCATTCTTGAATTAATAATCAGTGATTTTGAAAAATTTCAAGTCGATAGCAATTGTTATATTTTTCCCGTGTCACCAAAATTTTTACAATTTTTCATAAATCTCAATCGAGCTTGCATGAAATATCACAAAGGCTATCGACAGAATATATTGTAATTTTTAACCAAATAATTCTTGAATTAATAATCAGTGATTTTGAAAAGTTTCAAGTGGATAGTAATAGTTTTTAAATTTTTTTCGTGTCAACAAAATTTTTACAATTTTTCATAAATTTCCATCGAGTTTGCATGAAATATCACAAAGGCTATAGACAGAATATATTGTAATTTTTTAACCAAATCATTCTTGAATTGATAATCAGTGATTTTGAAAAGTTTCAAGTGGATAGCAATTGTTGTTATATTTTTTTCGTGTCACCAAAATTTTTACAATTTTTCATAAATTACCATCGAGTTTGCATGAAATATCATAAAGGATATAGACAGAATGTATTGTAATTTTTAACCAAATCATTCTTGAATTAATAATCAGTGATTTTGAAAAGTTTTAAGTGGATAGCAATTGTTTTTATATTTTTTTCGAGTTAACAAAATTTTTACAATTTT
Source organism: Ocypus olens (assembly GCA_910593695.2). NCBI lineage: Eukaryota > Metazoa > Arthropoda > Insecta > Coleoptera > Staphylinidae > Ocypus > Ocypus olens. The sequence continues at coordinate 5,110,721 of OU343061.1, forward strand.
TCATAAATTTCCATCGAGTTTGCATGAAATATCACAAAGGCTATAGACAGAATATATTGTAGTTTTTAACCAAATCATTCTTGAATTAATAATCAGTGATTTTGAAAAATTTCAAGTCGATAGCAATTGTTATATTTTTCCCGTGTCACCAAAATTTTTACAATTTTTCATAAATCTCAATCGAGCTTGCATGAAATATCACAAAGGCTATCGACAGAATATATTGTAATTTTTAACCAAATAATTCTTGAATTAATAATCAGTGATTTTGAAAAGTTTCAAGTGGATAGTAATAGTTTTTAAATTTTTTTCGTGTCAACAAAATTTTTACAATTTTTCATAAATTTCCATCGAGTTTGCATGAAATATCACAAAGGCTATAGACAGAATATATTGTAATTTTTTAACCAAATCATTCTTGAATTGATAATCAGTGATTTTGAAAAGTTTCAAGTGGATAGCAATTGTTGTTATATTTTTTTCGTGTCACCAAAATTTTTACAATTTTTCATAAATTTCAATCGTGTTTGCATGAAATATCACAAAGGCTACAGACATAATATATTGTAATTTTTAACCAAATCATCCTTAAATTAATAATGAGTGATTTTGAAAAGTTTCAAGTGGATAGCAATTGTTTTTATATTTTTCTCGTGTCAACAAAATGTTTACAATTTTTCATAAATTTCCATCGAGTTTGCGTGAAATATCACAAAGGCTATCGACAGAATGTATTATAATTTTTAACCAAATTATTCTTGAATTAATAATTAGTGATTTTGAAAAGTTTCAAGTGGATAGCAATTGTTTTTATGTTTTTTTCGTGTCAACAAAATTTTTACAATTTTTCATAAATTTCCATCGAGTTTGCATGAAATACCACAAAGGCTATAGACAGAATATATTGTATTTTTTCACCAAATCATTCTTGAATTAATAATTAGTGATTTTGAAAAGTTTCAAGTGGATAGCAACTCTTTTTATATTTTTTTTCGTGTCAACAAAATTTTTACAATTTTTCATAAATTACCATCGAGTTTGCATGAAATATCACAAAGGCTATAGACAGAATATATTGTAATTTTTCACCCAATCATTCTTGAATTAATAATTAGTGATTTTGAAAGGTTTCAAGTAGATATCAATTGTTTTATGTTATTTTTTTTGTGTCAAAAAAACTCTGAGAAAAGAAATTTCTTCGTTAAATCATTGGAGTTTTAAAAGTTGCAAGACCACCAATAAAGATGGTTGCTGGGTTAAGTTAAAGTGGAAACGGAGGGTGGTGGGTGGGCCCTATCCCACTTTCCAACTCGTTAAACATGCCCCAAAGTTTTTACAAACAAATTATTTTGTCGAAGCAACGATAAACCATTTGACACTTCTTTGTATTGTTAATTGTAAATAACTAATAAACCAAATTGTTTCAGAAGCTTAAGATTCATAAAAAAATGATGTATTTATGATTTTCAATCAAAATAATTGGCGTGTTCTAGGTGAAAACAAAACGGCAACGCTTCAAACTTGAACTGAGAAATGAAAAAATGCATTCAACTGCAATCATGGACCAAAAATTCCGGACACCGAAGTTAATAAGCAAAACATTTATTTTTGTTTTTTTTCCGCAAGACATAAAACATTATCTACTCAAATTTTGTACCTATTTTTTGGTAATAAATTTGGACTCGAAACTGCACACGTGGACAAAAAATTCCAGACACCGATGTTAATGTTATCATAAGCAAAACTTTTTTTTTGTTTTTTCCACAAGACATAAAACAGTATCTACTAAAATTTTGTACCAATTTTTTGGGACTAAATTTGGACTCGAAACTACACTGTTTCGAGTTAAAATGCAGTCTCAATTTTTTTTAGTAGATAATTTTTTGTCTTGTGGAAAAACCAAAAAAAAAAAATTCTTATAACATTAACTGCGGAGTCTGGAGTAGTAGTTTCGAGACAAAATTTAGTCCCAAACAATTGGTACAAAATTTTATTAAATGATGTTTTACTTGTGAAAAAAACAAAAAAAAATGTTTCATATAATAACATTATAAAAAAATAAAAAGAAATCTCGCATATAAATCAATAATTCATGTTATAGATATTTTAACCAAAATCAAGTCAAAAATTTGGAATTCGACCCGAAAGATCAAAAAACGCGGACAAAAAAATGAAAAATTTTAACAATTAAATCGAAAATTTATGTCATAATATAGAATATTTAGGTCAATAGATAAAAAATTTAGGCCCAAAATAATCGAAAATATAGGTCAAAAATCTAAAAATTAAAAATTCGGCCGGGAAAATCAAAAATGCGGGCCAAGTCGAAAATTTAAACAATTAAATCGCAAAAGCTCAAAATAAAGGATATTCAGGCTAGAAGTTAAAATATTCTGACCGGCAATATCGAAAATACAAGTCAAAAATTTAAAAACCATAAATTCGCCAGGAAAAATAAAGAATGCGGACCAAATAGTCGAAAATTTTAATTATGTATAAATAGTTTACAATGTATTTCAAATATAATATTTGTTTTCCTGTAGAAGTGACAGTATGGTGGCGAAACAATTGTTGCGAACTTAGACAACAAATATTTGAAAGTATTAGCGTGTATTATTATATCAAAGTGATTTGAAAATTTGTGAAAAACTAATTAACCGAGAAATTTGCTTCAAACGCTTAAGATTTACACATAAACGATGTATTTATCATTTTCAATCAAAATAATTGGCATGTTCTAGGTGGAAACAGAACTGCAACGCTTCAAACTTGAACTGTGAAATCGAAAAATGAATTCAATAATTTCGAAAATTGTAAAAAAATGAATTCATTAAGGAAATTGTTCCATCAGTTTGATTCATAAGAAAATAATTAATTTTTGATTTTCTACAAAAACAATTGTGGGAACAAAAAATAAACGTTTAAAACTCGAACTGAGAAAATGAATAGTGCACTCGACGGTTTGAAAAAAATGTGAAAAATGAATTAAACCAAGGACTTTTCTTCAAAGGCTTAAGATCCATAAACAAACAACGCATTTATGATTTTCTGTTAAAACAATTGCCACATCCCAGGTCAAAACAAAAGAGCAATGCTTCAAATTTGAATTGGTAAAACGAAAATTGCATTTTTCTATTTTGCGTCTAAAACGGAGTCAATAACGCACTCATATGGGTTCGTTAATGGCTCGCCGAGTGCTTTAATAATTCATTTTTTACGATTGGCACCAGTGAAATTCAGAGCTATCAACCTGTAAGTAGTAAATTTTCGGCGAGATAGTTTTAAGGTTATGTGAAGTGTGGAAATCGTGAATACACTAATTTAATTAATTAATAGTAAAAAAAGATTTAATATATAATTTCAGGTGGGGTACATGATAATTGTCAAATTATCAGTGTTACCAACATACAATTTTCTAAGTATGTATAGGTGATTTTTGCTTTCTCCGTTACGAAATACGAGAAAGTATTGTGATCGTGATTTTTTTTCAAAAAAAATTTTTTACGGAAATATTCGTTTTGGGGTCCCTAGATGCCATTTGAACAATTTCTGGAAAAAAATGTTTGTGTCTGTGTTTGTGTGTGTGTGTATGTGTGTGTGTATGTGTGTGTGTCTGTGTGTGTGTCCAACTGTGTGCGCTGTATCTCAGAAACTAGTAGAGCAATTGATATGAAACTTTGAACATACGTCTCATTTGATAATCTGAAGAACTAGAAAGCTTTTGGTAAAATTTCGTACACGGGAAGTGGGTGTTTACCTTAACTGTTTTTTTGTTTTTTGCCAATATTTTCTTAAATATGAAAAATATCACAAAAACATTTAGACAAATATTGAAGACAACAAAGAAATGAGTTTATTTTGTTTGAAAACGTTTTTCATAAAATCATTGTTATTTGAGAAAAAAATTTTTTTTTTTCATTTTTAGTTTATAATTATGAAACGATAATAGTTACAGCAAATTTATGTTAATAATAATTGGAGAGAACGCCAAACTGAACAACTTATAAGGAATAAGTTTTTTTCGAAATGTTTTTAGTTTTTGAGTAAACTTAGTTTTTAAATTTGCATTATAATTTTTCCATCTTTCATAATTTGACGTTTTAAACGTCAGTTTCATCCGAGTCTACAAACCGCTCGATGTATATTTAAAATATGATTTAAATAGTAAATAAACCATGAAAGCGTGAATATAAATGACCACCATCCAGTCGGAGAAAGTAACATGATGGCCACATCACCATTTTTTATTTATAAATGGCATAAAAGGGGTAAAATGGAAAAAATAACGTTGAAAGACTTCTGGTCAATTGCCTGTTGAGGTCATTTGTAAAAGTGTCTCAATAAATGTATTGTCTCTCTCTCTCTCTCTAGAAAAAAAAACTATAAAAAACTCGTTCATAAGGCTTTTTTTCGCACTTGTCCATTAGAAAACTCCTAGCCACACTAGTCGTTTTCGAAACATGGTTGCCTACAAAAAAAATCGCGCTTATTGAACTCATTCTTTAATATTCTGTTGACGATTTGACATATTGTAAAAATCTATTAAACCGAGAAATTTACTTCAAAGGCTTAGGATCCATAAACAAACGATACATTTATGATTTTCGATCAAAATAATTGACATAATTTACAATCTATTCAGAAAGAAGAACAAACCAAAAGACAATTTTGTGCTTATTGCTGAAAAATAATGGAGTTAAAACCAAAAAAAAGAAATGAGCCAAGAGGAGCGCCGACAAAGTTTTTGGTTTCTTTAAAAACTCCTGACATGTTCTTCAGCTAGTCCCACTACTGAAACTGTTCACCTTGACAGCGAGTGAAGTTGACACATTCCAAATTGTTAAATACAACATTTTTTGGTCCGCCATCTTGAATTTGACTAATCTGATAGTAAATTCACGTTCGGCGACCGCGAAAACCCTTATATCCAAATTTTGGTCAAAATTGGTTGTTACAAATTTCTTTCGGTCCGCCATATTGGATCTGGCATCTTGACCTCAGATTCGTGTTCACCGATGCCGAAAACATACGATACTTAATAGTCGTCGTGCCAACTGAACAAACGAAAAAATTATCTCAAGTTAAACTTTCCCAAAACTTTACTCGAAACAGTATTTTCCAAAACTTCGGGGGAAAATTCTCGGAAAGTTTACATCCGATTTCGATGCGGTTTTGCCGACTGTATTAAGAATTTAATTGTCTAACGAAATACGGGCCGGACTTTCGATATTTGGAAAATTCGATTTTTGGTGCAAGTTTTTTGTGACGAATTTTTGGGACTGACAATGAGTTTTTTGTTCGGAAGGACACCATTTACGTAAAAATCAACTTTTTCAAAAAAGCTCCCGTGTTTCGTTGCGAAATATTATGTAGAATAATATTCCGAAACGATTTTTTATTGCAGGATGACTTGGGGGACCAGAAATCTCCCCGCAGTGGGGCGATCTCGCGCAAGAGGACGTCTGCGCCACCTGGTGCAGCGGCCTCAAGGTGTCCACGATCAGCGCGAAAAAATAGTTTGGAAGCCGGTTTATCACTAAATAAAACCATCAGAAACGATTTGCCCTCCTGACTTGTTTTCATGCCGTAAATAAAATACGAAAATGATCTATTTTTTCAGCGCTCAAGGTAGTGTTCCCCCTTAATACACCTGAAGCGTCACTAGAAAATCTAAAGCCGTTTTCTTGTACTGTAGAGGAGTACGAACAACTAGTTGAAACAAGCATCTGTTGTCTAATATTAATATTAATTAGCTAAAGTTGCTTTAACAAGCTCAACATAAAGTACATTTTAACTAAGAGGCAATCAAAAAAAGAACTTGCGAGTTATATCCACCATTTATTCTCATTCTCAATATGTACAGCCTAACACGCGGATAAAATCTTGAGCCACGGCAGCGAGTTACTGGAATATAAAAGCCCCGCGATAAATATTTCCGAAGGAGAAACTTTTTTATTATTAAACCGAGTGGAAATATCGATGATTAAGACGTGGCCTCCTGATTTGTGCTCGAGCTGTGATGATTGATTTTGATTGATCGTTCTTAATAAACATGTTCGTTTTTTTTTCATCGTCTCAAATTCTAAGCGCGTCGATGATTAGATTTATATATATAAGGCGTACGATTTCTGTCGTGAAAAAATTTAATTTCAACCTGAGCGTTACCCACGTAAGAGATATACTGCCCACAGGAAAAAGGAAATATGTACATTGTAAATTTTTGGCCATACTCATTTAAGATAGAAAATAGTAATTTACGTAACAAGTTCCGAAAGTAATATTTTACAGGATGAGTAGGAATCCCGTGAGTCCCGTAAAATCGCTTTTGGAACGAGTTACGTACAATATTTTTTCTGCAGCCGTTTTTTTTTTGTTAAAAAAGCAAAAACACACACGAATGTTATATGACAAGCGCTGTCATAATTAAATACAAAGTTGATGTTTTTTGTCAAGGCCGCCTACATAGTATATACGCAAAATAATCCCGAAAGTAACAAAAAGCGTCCCGAAAGTATAGAAATCGTTCCGAAAGTGAAACAAAATCGTCCCGAAAATAACTACTTTCGGTACGATTTATGTAAAGTGTTACTTTCGATTTAATAAATCATACCGAAAGTTTTATTTTCGGGACGGCTGCAGAAAAGAAAAATATGATTAATATAAAAATTGTTGATAATTATCGACGCCGACTCTGTATTCTCTGTATTCAGGGTGCGCCACAAAGGAGGGCCAACACAAAGTTTTTTTTTTTTTAATGGAAGACTTGGTATATTTTTTACATTTTTATGCGTTGTTTTTAATACCAACTAAATCGACAATAACTTTTATTATTAAATAATCAAATTTAATCGTTTCTGAGTTATTCTGTTTTTCAGGGCAAAATCAAGCAATATTTTAAGTCACAGAAAAATGACAAGTTGATATTTTAAAATTATCGAAGCGTTTTTTTTTAACAATAGTAATGATACATTACATTATTAGGTTTGTTAAAATAATTATATGCTATTTGTTATGAAGTAAGAAGACCTTCGCTAAATATAAAGCAACTTTTTTTTAAAAGAACATCCAGTATATTTAAATGGACATTTAAACTCCCTTTACTTGCATTATCAAAAATACCTTGTTTGCTAGATTTATGAATTGTATTATTGATAAAATTTGTGTAGTTAATTATAGTACGATTTAAAGTTTGGAGTTGAGTTTGCTACGGAATGGACGAATAATAATTAACTTTAATTGCGGCTGAAATACCGAACAACCAAATAATCATCTACGATAATATTGCTTCATAATTGCAAATACGTTGGGTAATTAGTAAATAATATAATTAATCCGTTTGAAGGGCACGCGGTGCTCTCCTGGTCGGAAGCAATATTCTGCAGACCCCTCGAACTTAAACCACAACTCGATGTATATACACTGAACTCATATACAACCAGATAGTTGCACACATTTCAGAAATCAATAGCAATAATAAGCAGTCAGGGATGGCAGGGAGAACATCTGAGTCTCAGAGCGCGGCCCTTCGGGGGTCCCAAAACCCGTAACAATCACTCAAACTTGGGGAAATAGCGTTACAGCGGTTCTCAAACTGTTTCTTCTAATAATTACGCGAATGATAAAAAATATTTAATAAAAGAAGAATTTCAAGCCGGAAAAACTTCGGTCGATAGCCCATGTGGCTTTTAAAATAAGTTAGCCATGGAAAATAAAAATTTAATAACTTAATAAAAAGGTCGCTGAAGAATTGCGACAACAAACTAAATAAAAATAAGTTATTATATACATTTAACTGCATGTTACAATTCTTTAATATAGATATTTGTGTATAATAATTTGAAAAATAAGCAAAAGTCCACTATACTTGATTCACAATTTTAAGGGTACATTCTACTTTGTCGGGTCAAAAATTTAGATTTTTTTTTGCATAAAATGAATGATTTTAAAGAAAATGAGGGTCTTCTGTATGGACCGGGCATTGAAGATTAAAGGTGAGTTGTTGAACAAATGCATGTTATTGCATTAAAAACTGTCCTTTAAACTTTAAATGAGTTTTTCTCGAAATATTTTCATTATCTTGTCCCTTCTAACTCAAAAAGTATTTGACCAAATACTTTGAAAGTTTCCATACATGTGCATAATTTCATCCTCTACAGAGTAGACTAGCATCAAGTAAATATATTAATAATTACATTTTTGGAGCACAATAATATAACAAAAAAAAACGCAAAAATTCAAACTTTTATTTCAAACGTCCGCTATTTTGTTAATTTCTTGTGAAAAATGTTGTGGCTAGTCTACTCTGTGGAAAATACATTTTTTTATAATAATCACCTTTAGATTTATGTTTTAGAGCTATACAAATACCTGCAGGAGGGACAAGCGAGGGACGTGTCAACCGTGCAGCGGTCACTATGGCCATTTGTTTTGCGCAATAATAATAATATTTTTACTCAAAAAGATCAATAAACATGTTTGAAAAAACCCGGTATAAAAATATTGCTTTGTACTATTTAAACAAATTAATAAAAAAGTGCTATTTTTTAATCTTACAAGGTAGAATGTACCCTTAATTATTACTTATTGCATTAAAACGTACTTTTAGATTTCTCACAAATCAATACTGTTGATAAAATCCTGCTGTACTTCTGACTTTCGGCCCGGTGTATACAATTGTAAATCTCACTAATCCAAACGCAAGTAGGACAATTAAACTATAAATAAACTTGAGCGCAATCGGCGGTTCATTAGTGTTAGAATAAACTGTACGTGGGCACAATAGTTTATACTAAAGTGTATTGTTGTTGTAATCATTCGGTCGACTAGATTAAACTGCTGTGTAGTCATTTAAATTATCGAAATGTAAAGTGTGTAATTGCTTTCATTCCAGCTGTACGTTTTTGAGTGCAAATTGATTGATAGGCATTATTAAATTTTGTCGGAAAAATTGTGACATTGCGGAATTGAAATTTAATTTTTTTTGTAATTGCAATCCTGAGGTTGTGTTTTTATGCAAGGTAATTGTAATTGCATTTAGTGTAGAGCTTGTCGTATTAATAATTATTTAAATTTACAATGCCATTACAAATTAAGCTTTATAATACATTTTTCTACGTCCGTTATAAAAGTCATAATTTTTTCTGCAGCCTTTAGTGTGAAAAAGTGCCAAACGGTTAATTTTTTCACTCTTTTACGTGAAAAAAGTGCCGTAACAGTTCATTTTTTAACGCAACTATAAAATTGTTTGCGCAGTGTTTTTTTTTAATTCATGTTTGGCTATCGTCTGGCCTTAGTATAATAACCAATGGCCAACATAACAATATACAGGGTGTCCCACGAGGTAGTGGACAGCCGATATCTCGAAAACGGTAAGTAGTACGAAAATGAAATTTGGTGGCATTAAATAGTTTGGAATGATGTCCCTTTCTGCATACATAGATTTCATTTCCGTTTCTCCATTTTCGAGAAAATTACATCAACTTCAGAATTTCAAATGGAAAACCCTGTATATTTATAGATTTTTGGAAAGGTGATTGAATGACAAATACAGCAATACCATATTATTAGGGAGTTTTATTGTAAGATGAGGGAGTATTGTTGAAGTAATAATCGAAATAGATAATCGCGGTGGCATGGATTAACAAAAAAAAAGCATAAAAAAAATGAAAACGCTTTATGTCAAATGTTCGATGTCAAGTTGACAATACATTCTGATTACGTGTAAATAATGCCTCCCAGTTTTACGTATGACGAGTATGTCGACATGCTCCTTATCTATGGAGAATGTCGCAAAAACAGTAGACGCTCTCGAGATTTGTACAGAGTTAGATATCCGAATCGCCGAACTCCGAGCTAAAATACCTTCGTGAAGTTAGAAGAAAGATTGCGCACAGGTTATTTTCCGGTTGGAAAGCATGAAACACCCCGAAAAAGGTCAGTTCTAACGGAAGATAACGTTATAAATATTTTGGCTTATGCACATGCGAACCCGCATGTATCTACTAGACTTCTTTCTCAAGAATTAGGAGTTAGCAAATCATCAGTCCACAGAGCGTTGAAATTTAATAAATACCACCCATTCAAAGTTCAACTAGTGCAAGGATTAACACCAGAGGATCCTGGACGAAGTCTAACTTTCATTGTCAAGTTTCTTAAATAAAATATTTTGGAGTGATGAAAGTCGATTTCATAACAATGGCACTGTTAACTGACATAACTGCCATTACTGGTCTCCTGATAATCCGCGTTGGATGGAAAAAACTCATTTTCATCACATTTGGGGAGTAAATGTATGGTGTGCTTTATTTAATGGTCGTGTGATTGGTCCTTACTTTTATCAAGGGACAATGACTGGCGCTGTATATTTAAATGTCCTCCAAAATGAACTTCCAGAATTGTTAGAAGAAATTCCGCTAAATGAGAGAGCAATGATGTGGTAGCAACATGACGGTGCACCCCCTCACTATTTTCGACGAGTGAGCATATTGATACTACTTTCCAAGGACGCTGTATCGGACGAAATGGTACGATACATTGGGCAGCGCGATCCCCAGATATTACACCTTTGGATTTTTTCCTTTGGGGATATTTAAAAGATGTCGTATATACCGCACCACCTACAGATCTGAAAGACTTGCAGAATCGAATCGTAGCAGCTTGCCGAACAATGACTGGAGATATGGTGAGAGTAACTTGCACAAGAAACCTTATGGCAAGACTTGAATTTTGTGTTAACGAATCTGGAAATCAATTTGAACATCTTATAGCCTGAGTTCTTGTCGTACAACTTTTATTAATTAGTTTGTTATTTTTTTTTTGTTAATTTGTTCGTTGTTTTTATATACATTGTTCTTTTGTTTTTCTAAAAACAATATATGAATAATATGGTATCGCTGTATTTGTCTTTCAATCACCTTTCCAAAAATCCATAAATATACTGGGTGTCCCATTTGAAATTTTGAAGTTGATGTCATTTTCTCGGAAATGGAGAAACAGAAATGAAATCTATGTATGTAGAAAGGGGCATCATTTCAAACCATTTAAAGCCACTAAATTTCATTTTCGTACTACTTACCGTTTTCGAGATATCGGCTGTCCACTACCTCGTGGGACACCCTGTATAAGATATCAATCATAAGATATCGTACGCTTTTCCTTCGTGCTAGGGAGACAAAACAGGGACGACACTCTTCTCGCCTAGGGGCTCTTCAAGGCATTTGTACCACTAAACAACACTTAGCCACGGACAATGGGAGGACCCACAAAAGATAAAAACAAAGGACTCTCACTCACCAATCACCCACAACTTACAAACTAATTCAAACCGTAAGCTTGATCGACTGAAAGTACTCAAAAACCCGCACCTCAACGTTTCTTGATTCTAAAATTGTCATATAATTAAAGGGAAGGGTCAAATTGGAAGCAATTGAGTGAAACAGAACTTCTCTCTCTTGATAGAATCTATTACAGCTCATCACGATGTGTTCCAAAGTTCCTCTTTCGCCGCATTCGCAAAATGAATTATCTTTACGATTAATTTTATATAAGTAGGCCGGGCATAAACCGTGATTACAACGAAGTCTAAATATCGTTTTTACAAACATTTTTGATCAATCCTTAGATTTCAAAAACCATGGAATAACAGGAACCATGGGAGAAATCTAATATATAAAATTTTCGTGTCACAGTGTTTGTAACAAAACTCCTCCGAAACGGCTAAACCGATTCTTATGAAACTTTGTGTGTATATTGAGTAGGTCTGAGAATAGGACGTAAACTATTTTTCATATCCCTAAGGGATAAGGGTCGTCCACCGCAAATTTTTTATTTTTATTTTTTGGACAAAATTTTTAATTTTTATTTTTTGATGATTCGGCATTAAAAAATACATACAACCCTAAATTTTTACCCTTCTACCACGAACCCCTATTTTTTAATAGCGATTTTTACTTCAATAATTTTCTACTCTCGGCGATCGACCGCTCGATCAGTTAGCCCAAAGAACAGACGAACACATCCAACAGGATACGTCACCAGTAATAAGCTACGTATTGACGACGGCGCAGCGCAGCAGAGCCGTCGTTCATCACCAGTTACCTTGCTTAATTTTTAAGGACTAGGCACGGACGACGGCGCAGCGCAGCGGAGCCGTCGTTCGTCACCAGTTTATTTGCTTAATTTTAATGGTCCACACACGGACGACGGCGCAGCGCAGCGGAGCCGTCGTCCGTCACCAGTTATCTGCCTTAATATATATGGACCATGCACGGACGATGGGGCAGCGTAGCGGAGTCGTCGTCCGTCACCAGTTACCTTGCTTGATTTTAAAGGGCTACGCACGGACGACGGCGCAGCGCCGTAGTTACTTTGCTCAATTCATGATTATGGTATCGATTTTATTACGTTGGCAGAAAATAAAACGAAGTATGTTGTGTATCATAGAGCATTACAATAATAAACACTATGTTTTTGAATAATTTTTTTTATTATACCAATTCGAATTTAATATTCATAGTTAAGACAGGACAGCGTCTGTCGGGTCAGCTAGTCTAATATATAAAATTTTCGTGTCACAGTGTTTGTAACAAAACTCCTTCGAAACGGCTTGACCGATTCTTATGAAATTATGTGTGTATATTGAGCAGGTCTGAAAATAGGATGTAAACTATTTTTAATACCCCTAAATGATAGGGGTGGTCCACCGCAAATTTTTTATTTTTATTTTTTAGACAAAATTTTTTATTTTTATTTTTTTATGATTCGGCATTAAAAAATACATACAACCCTAAATTTTCACCCATCTACCACCAACCCCTATTTTATAATAGCGATTTTAGTACTTTAATAATTTTCTACTCTCGGCGATCGACCGCTCGATCAGTTATTCCTTTTCCATTGTTTGCGCCGACGGTTATTAATGGGTTTTAATGGGCTTACCCTGTAGATTCGTATCGATAAATGTAAATAAATAAGTAGCTGAAATTATAAAAAAAATATAAACAAAATATTAACAGCAAATGCTGCACTGAGCTCAATTGCAACACTTGCATCCGATGAACAATTAAGTCGGCTTTAAATACATAAATTGGTGATAACGATTGATTTATAATACGCGCGCCATCTCTTGGTGGTTGGAATGTCGCTCGCGGTGGTGTTACGAATTAAAATATTCTGCGGAAGATTCTGTGCGCGGTTGAGAATTTTTTTAATAATTTTGCCATTTAGTTCAAATTCGTTGATTATTAAAAAAAAAATGAATTTTTGAAGCAATAATTGCATGTTAGAGCGATCATGAATTTCAAAAATTAAAAACAAAATATTTCAACTGGCGATACATGTTTTTAATAGTAACAATACACTTCTTACATTCTTTAGCTTTAATAATTTTGTTATTTAGTTCAAATCCGTTGATTACTAAAAAAGTTATGAATTTTTGAAGCAATAATTGCACGTTAAAGCGATCATGAATTTTAAAAATTCTAAAAAAAATATTTCAACTGCCGATACATATTTTTATTAGTAACAATACACTTCTTACATTCTTTAGCTTTAATAATTTTGTTATTTAGTTCAAATCCGTTGATTACTAAAAAAGTTATGAATTTTTGAAGCAATAATTGCACGTTAAAGCGATCATGAATTTTAAAAATTCTAAAAAAAAATATTTCAACTGGCGATACATGTTTTTAATAGTAACAATACACTTCTTACATTCTTTAGCTTTAATAATTTTGTTATTTAGTTCAAATCCGTTGATTACTAAAAAAGTTATGAATTTTTGAAGCAATAATTGCACGTTAAAGCGATCATGAATTTTAAAAATTCTAAAAAAAATATTTCAACTGCCGATACATATTTTTATTAGTAACAATACACTTCATTCTTTAGCTTTAATAATTTTGTTATTTCGTTCAAATCCGTTGATTATTAAAAAAGTTATGAATTTTTGAAGCAAAAATTGCACGTTAAAGCGATCATGAATTTTAAAAATTCTAAAAAAAATATTTCAACTGCCCATACATATTTTTATTAGTAACAATACACTTCTTACATTCTTTAGCTTTAATAATTTTGTTATTTAGTTCAAATCCGTTGATTAATAAAAAAGTTATGAATTTTTGAAGCAATAATTGCACGTTAAAGGGATCATGAATTTTAAAAATTCTAAAAAAAATATTTCAACTGCCGATACATATTTTTATTAGTAACAATACACTTCTTACATTCTTTAGCTTTAATAATTTTGTTATTTAGTTCAAATCCGTTGATTACTAAAAAAGTTATGAATTTTTGAAGCAATAATTGCACGTTAAAGCGATCATGAATTTTAAAAATTCAAAAAAAAATATTTCAACTGCCGATACATATTTTTATTAGTAACAATACACTTCTTACATTCTTTAGCTTTAATAATTTTGTTATTTAGTTCAAATCCGTTGATTACTAAAAAAGTTATGAATTTTTGAAGCAACACGTTAAAGCGATCATGAATTTTAAAAATTCTAAAAAAAATATTTCAACTGCCCATACATATTTTTATTAGTAACAATACACTTCTTACATTCTTTAGCTTTAATAATTTTGTTATTTAGTTCAAATCCGTTGATTATTAAAAAAGTTATGAATTTTTTAAGCAAAAATTGCACGTTAAAGCGATCATGAATTTTAAAAATTCTAAAAAAAAATATTTCAACTGGCGATACATGTTTTTATTAGTAACAATACACTTCTTACATTCTTTAGCTTTAATAATTTTGTTATTTAGTTCAAATCCGTTGACTACTAAAAAAGTTATGAATTTTTGAAGCAATAATTGCACGTTAAAGCGATCATGAATTTTAAAAATTCTAAAAAAAAATATTTCAACTGGCGATACATGTTTTTAATAGTAACAATACACTTTTTACATTCTTTAGCTTTAATAATTTTGTTATTTAGTTCAAATCCGTTGATTATTAAAAAAGTTATGAATTTTTGAAGCAATAATTGCACGTTAAAGCGATCGTGAATTTCAAAAATTCGAAAAAAAATATTTCAACTGGCGATAAATGTTTTTATTATTAACAATACACTTCTTACATTCTTAAGTTTTAATAATTTTGTTATTTAGTTCAAATCCGTTGATTATTAAAAAAGTTATGAATTTTTGAAGCAATAATTGCACGTTAAAGCGATCATGAATTTTAAAAATTCTAAAAAAAAATATTTCAACTGGTGATAGATGTTTTTATTAGTAACAATACACTTCTTACATTCTTTAGCTTTAATAATTTTGTTATTTAGTTCAAATCCGTTGATTATTAAAAAAGTTATGAATTTTTGAAGCACTAATTGCACGTTAAAGCGATCGTGAATTTCAAAAATTAGAGCCTAAACCGTTTTCGGCCGCTATCGTCACCACTTTATTTGCTTAATTTCAATGGGCCACACACGGATGACGGCGCAGCGCGGTGGAGCCGTCGTTCGTCACCAGTAATAAGCCACGTATTGACGACGACGCAGCGCAGCGGAGCCGTCGTTCGTCACCAGTTACCTTTCTTAATTTTTAAAGGTTACGCACGGACGACGGCGCAGCGCAGCGGAGCAATTATTTTGTTTTCGTTGTTGGTCTACACCTGTGAAATGCTGTTTAATATTCTCCTGTTTGGATTGTAGGATAGTGCCCACCTACTACCCTCTGTATTAGCTTTAACTTAAACTACAAAACTTGATTCGTGTAATGAAATTTTGTTGTAAATTCATTGGCGGTGATGAATGTTTAATAATCGCCGAAACATGGTTTTTGGTTGAAGAAAAAGTTAATCCGAAGGGTGGTGGGTGGTCCCTATCCCACAAACCAACAAGTTGACCATAGCACAGAGTTGTTGCAAATGAATTAATTTACCGAAACAAATTTGGAGATAAAATTATTTTGTTTTCGTTGCTGTTGTAAACCGGTAAAACTCTGGTTGGTATTGTACTATTTAAATTGTAGGATAGTGACCACCCACCACCCTTTGTGTTAGCTTTTATTTAAACTACAAAACTTAGTTCGTGTAATGAAATTTTATTGTCAAGGATAACTACGGTTAATATAGTCAAAATGCTCCTATCCCTTGATTTTTTAATGTACCCGATAAGAGAGTGTTTCGGAATATAAAAATTAGGTCCCCATGGTCAGTCGACCGACAACCCCCTCCGCCTTGTCTGGGGGTTAAAAAATAGGTTTCTTAAACATTATTTTTTTTACCGAGGAACGAGTTAATGAAAAATTCTGAAAAAAATCATGAAAATATTCTACTCTAATATCTATTTCATCAATTTTTTTCAAGACCATTCAAGGTCATTCATATCCTAAGAAAATATTCAACAGTTGTTGAATACCTGATTTTTCACATCTGCATCATTTTTACTTTATAAAAATCAACTAAAATATGCATCAAGACATATTTATATCATAGCGCGGCTTTTTGAAAAATGCATTTTTCAACTTTTTTAAGGGTTTTTACCATTTTCCGTGGAATTGTCCGTATATATGTCAACATTTTCTGGCAACACGAGGAAGCTTTATAGAAAATGGATATTTTGGTTTTTATTTCATCTTTGTAACTTAAATATTCGCTGAGATCTCTCATTTTGAAATTTTCGGAGCATTTCATTTCAGGCATCAAAACAATAATAAAAATCGCCAATTACAAATATGATGCATATTCTAGTAGATTTTTACGGGATAAAAATTAAGCAAATGTCAAAGAATGGGTACAAGGCGGTATTCTAGGATAAAATCGATTTAGAAACTTTTGGAATTTTTTTAAGAATATATATGACCTTGAATGGCCTTGGAAACATTTGGCCAAATAGGTATTTAGGTAGACTATTTTCATGATTTTTTCAGAATTTTTCATTCACTCGTTCAACAGTAAAATATTTAAAAAAAAAACCATTTTTTAATCCCCACAGAAAGAGGAGGAAGGGGTTGTCAGTTTATTGATTACGAAGACCTTTTTTTACAGTCCTAAATACCCTCTTATCGGGTAAATTAAACACAGTAAAACGAGTTGACCATAGCACAGAGTTGTTGCAAATGAACTAATTTACAGAAACAAATAAGAAGATAAAAAGATTTTGTATTCGTTGTTACTCTACACCTGTGAAACCCTGGTTGATATTGTACTGTTTGGATTGTAGAATAGTGCCCACCCGTTACACTTTGTATTAGCTTTAACTTAAACTACAAAACTTAGTTCACGTACATACTGAAATTTTGTTGTAAAATCATTGGCGATGATGGATGTGTAATAGTCGTTGAAGTAAAAGTTAATCCGGAGGTAAGTGGGTGGGACCTATCCTACAATCCAACAAGTGGATCATAGCACAGGTTGTTGCAAGTGAACTAATATACAGAAATAAATTTGGAGATAAAATTATTTTGTTTTCGTTGTTGTTCTACACCTGTGAATCTCTGGTTGATATTGTACTATGTGGATTGTAGCACAGTGCCTACCCACTACCCTTGGTTTTAGCTTCAACTTAAACTACAAAACTTAGTTCGTGTGAAATTTTACTGTAAATTCATTGGCGATGACGGATGTTTAATGATCGCCGGAACTGGGTTTTTTAATTGAAGTAAAAGTTAATCCGGGTGGTGGTGGGTGGGCCCTGTCCTACTATCCAACCAGTTGACCATAGCATAGGGTTGTTGCAAATGAACTAATTTACAGAAACAAATTAGAAAATAATTTGCTTTTCTTTTCGTTGTTGCTCAACACCTGTGAAACCCTGGTTGGTATTGTACTGTTCGGATTGTAGGGCAGTGTCCACCCACCATCCTTTATATCAGTTTGAACTTGAACTACAAAACTTAGTTCGTGTAAAGAAATGTTATTTTAAATTAATTGGCGATTGTGGATGTTTAAAATTCACCAAAACAGGGTGTTTAGTTAAAGTCAAACACGGAGTGATGGGTGTCCTACAATCACAGCAGTTTACAATAGCACAGGGTTGTTACAAATAAAATAATTTACAGAAACAAATTAGAAAATAATATTATTTTGTTTTTGTTCGTTTGTGCCCTCGGAAAGCCGGAAGTGAAAAAGGTGGTACTGTACGAACAAAATTGCTGCCAACCTAAAAAATAGGGGAATTTAGTGGTGGGAAATTCTAATCTGGGAGATTTTCAAATCAAAATGGCGGCGCAATCAAATTTACAGGATATTTGAAATTGAATGTACAGGAGATGTCAATTTAAAATTCCATTTAAAAATGTTAAGAAACATACAGGTGTGTAAATAAATTTAATTATATAGGGTGTGCGAAAAAATTGGTTCAATATGGCAACCGGAAGTTAACATCCTGTCGCCAAATACAAAACGGCGACCGGAAGTAAACATCCTGTCCCCAAATTGAAAACAGCGACCGGAAGTGTCATTTCTGGTGTTTCAAAATAGGGCTCCTGGGCACTCAAATAAAAGGACTCAACGTCGGGAACATGAATCTAAAATGAAAACTCACACTTAACCTGCACCAGACAAGAAAAACCTGCTTTTGTTTGTGTGAACGATTTCGTAGATGCGAATAACGCACTCCTAGTGTTATTAGAAACCTCTACCAACCATCAACTTCGAGGTTGTAGTGGTAGTGGTGGTGGTGATGGTGTTTATAGTGGTATTGTTGTAGTGGTCAACACCATCACCACTGGTGGTGATGGTGTTGACAGTGGTATTGTTGATGGTGGTGATTGTGGTCTGACAAATAAAACTAGGGGTATTTAGACCATCCAGTATTAGACAAGTTATTGAAGAGCTAACAGCATGTTGCCTTTGCAACAACTCCTTTTCTCGCCAAGATGCGTCGAAGAAGCGGCATGAAAAAAAATCATAATAAAAAACCATACAAGCCTCAAAAATTATAGGTTATAGTACGATAAGATCTAATATTGTGCGGTGTGTCTAGTAAACCTAGTGATAATTTAATTCTTATTTTTTTAATTTCCTGCTTATAAATTGCTCTTTTAGGTTGACACTGAACTTTAGCGGATAGTTGGTGCACCTGTAAAACTTTAACTTACCAGCTTTGGGAATCAATAGATTCTCACATTAAAAAAAACATACATAGTTAATTATAAAATTACTGTTGTACATTTAGTCAAGTTCTACAAAAAAATTTCATTTAATTAGATTATAAAGCTCTTGCAACGTTTTAATTATAGACATCCAAAGTGAATTTTTTTGATGACATCTTGTATATTCTTTAATATTTTTAATGAAATGCCATGTTTATTGAATTTTTAAATGAGACATGCTGTATATTGGTTGCGCCGATATTTTGAATTAAAAGTTTCCCAGATCCGGAATTCTCCCATTTTTTAGGTTGGCAGCCATTTTGCGCGTAAAGTGCCACCATTTTTTCTTCCGGCTTTCCTGGAGCACTTCCGGGAACACTTTCCGCCCCAGAACCGGCTAATGTTATATACTTTCGCGTGCAACTTTTTGCTACTCAAAATAAATCAAAGAATCGCGCTATCTAATCATGTATTGACCATGAAGTTCAACATAATTAACGGGGTAGAGTAGTTTGATTCAATTAAACTTCATAGTCGAAAAATGTCGCAATGACTCAACAACTTGTTATGTTATTTATAAATTATTTGAAATATTTAATTATCATATAGAAAAAGTTATTTATTCAATGGATACGTGAAAGTTATCTAAACACTAAATTATTTTATTTTTATTTCAGGCTCCAGTCAAACGCCGGCCGTATAATTATTCAAGCAATGAAGAGACACATAAGGCGGTACCGTTATAAATTTAATAAAAGGGAAGGATTGTGGGACGTGATGGCTTAGTAGGGCCATCAAGATGGAAAGGCAGCGGTCTCTGAGGAGACGGAGGAGGGCCGAGAAACCGTTATCCAAGAAAATCAAGGACTGCATCAGGAACTTCATCGCTTTTATGTTCAGTAATGTCGGCATCATCGGATTGGTGGTGAGTGAAATGATAATGTCCATTAGCCTCTACTGTATTATAGATGAGGAGCAGTTGTAGCGAAAGTGAAAAGTTCGTTATCGCGGTCGAGCCTTTTTCTAGTAAAAACAAATCGTTTTTCCTACGACGCAATAGCGCACAATTTAACAGGCTAGAAACTTGACAAAATTATTATTCATAATCAATAATGTTTTTATATGGGCAGTAACCCTATATATATGATTATATTGTTATGTTTTTAATTATTGCAAGTTTTAGAACTTACGAAAAATTGTTTTTTTTTATATTTTGTGTAAAAAAGATGTAACCGTAAATAAATAAATAAAATTAAATTTATCAAAATAACTACACAGTACGTGAGCGATATAATATCTTAAGATGTTTCACTTTTTAAGCGTGCAAACAAAATTCCATATCATGCGAGTGCGTTATTATTTATCGTAAGAGGTTGCATTCATCAAGCGTACGTGCGAACTAGATTTCATTTCATGAATGTTGGCGTTCACGTCATTAGTTTCTGAACATATCAAAGACAAGCGGATTTCTATCATTTTATACTATTATATGAGCATCATCGTGGTCAATAGTATGTCTTCTGAGCGTTGATACAAGTACCGATAGCAGTGCCCACCGCTCGAAAACGTGTGGCATTGGTTAGACAAAGAAGACGTTATTGACGCAACGCAATGTAAAAATATACAGGGTGTTCGATTTAGAAAAACTGTCGATGACGTCATATCTCGAAAAATAAGGTAGCTGTAGAAAATCAAAATACGTCAATGAATAGTATAAATAAAACCATAAACATTTAAAGTAATAAGAAAACAACAAACATTTAGCCAGAAATTTGGTGTTGCGACACATGTGCCCAACCCTGTATAGTCCCTATGATAATTATTAGCGGCCATTGACTCTAATATTAATTACCAGCAATGTTGTTTAATGTTTGCAATTAGCCGTGATGCAATGCGCCAGCCATTTACATTTAGTGAACTAATTATTTTACGAAAAGTTTACGCATTATTTAATAATTGTGATTATTTATTATTAATGCAACGATTTTAAAATGTATTATTCATGAGACATTTATAACAATGCATATAGTTTTATTGCGAAATTAAATGCAGCTAAAAATTTATTTCATAAATAATGTACATTGGAAAATCAGTAGACATTAAATATGTTCACCAGCCATAAAAAGCACATAAAATGAATCATAAAATTACTGCTGTTTATCGAGTCAACTTGTACAAATATTTTCCAATTAATTAAATTATTATGTGAAATTTCTGACGTATGTAAGGTTAGGCTGCCAAAACATGAAATAAATTACTATACTATACTATAAAGCTCTTTCAATATTTTAATTATAGACATCCATTGTGAAAACGCAATTATGGTCTCGTACAGTCAGAGAAAATACAAATGCGAAACTCGATTGGCGAGGGATGCTGACGCATGTCGGTGCTTAGTTCGGTCGAATGCCGTTCCTGCTTAAAATCCATTTATGATGTAATAAAAGGGTATCCCGAGACAAGATGGTCAAAATGCCACCCGACACAGATTTTTAAATAAATGTGAAAATATCATTAGATGATGCTTGAAAAAGAGTACTGAAAAAAATTGTCCCGAAAAAAATGCCAAAAGAGTACTGGAAAAAATTTTCTTGAAAAAAAATACCAAAAAGAGTCTTGAAAAAGAGTACTGAAAAAATTGTCCTGAAAAAAAAATGGTGATGTGGCCATCATGTTACTTTCTCCGACTTGGTAGTATAATTTATATTTACGCTTAACTATTATCGTTTCATAATTATAAACCAAAAATAAAAAACAAATTAATACATTTTATTCTCGAATAACAATCATTTTATGAAAAATATTTTCCAACAAAAGATGTTAATTTATTTATTGTCTTCAATATTTCTTTAAATTATTTTGTGACATTTTTCATATTTAAAAAAATATTTGGAAAAAACGAAAAACAGTTAAGGTAAACACCCACTTCGGGTGTATGAAATTTTACAAAAAGTTTCAGTTATTCAGATTCTCAAATAAGACTTATATTTAAAGTTTCATATCAATTGCTCCATTAGTTTTTGAGATACAGCGCGCACAGACAGACAGACAGACAGACAGACACACGCACACACATATACACACAGCACAAGTTTTGTTTCCAGAAATTGTTAAAATGGAATTTGGGAACCCCAAAACGGATATTTCCGTAAAAAACAAATTTGAAAGTTTTTTCACGATCGCAATACTTTCTCGTACTTCGTAACGGAGAAAGTAAAAATGTCAAAAAGAGTGTTGAAAAAAAGTACTGAAAAAAATTGTCTTGAAAAAAAATGCCAAAAGTAGTCTTGAAAAAGAGTACTAAAAAAATTGTCCAGAAAAAAAATGCCAAAAAGAGTACCATAAAAATTGTCAAAAAAAAATACCGAAAAGAGTACTAAAAAAATTGTACTGAAAAAAATTGTCCTGGAAAAAAAGTTCCAAAATTGGTCTTGAAAGAGTACTGCAAATAAATTGTCCTGAGAAAAAAGTTCCAAAAGTAGTCTTGAAAGAGTACTGAAAATAAATGCCAAAAAGAGTACCGGAAAAAATTGTCTAAAAAAATGCCTAAAAGAGTCTTAAAAATAGAATAGAATAAAATACAATTTTATTAGATCATTATATTGCCTTTACAATATTGGACACGTCAGGTATAAAATACATAAAGTTACATTCACACATATATTCACGAAACAACTTAAAATAACTTGGTTAAAAGAGACTCTTATTCTTGGTGTTACGGAATTATATAATTTTTGAATTATGTTATGCTATAGAAAGCCTGCTGTAGAAGTAACGATTTTATCTTGAGAAAGAGTACTAAAAATATTGTCTTGAAAAAAAATGCCAAAAAGAGTTTTGGAAAAGAATACTGAATAAAATTGTCTTGAAAAAAAATGCCATAGGAGTCTTGAAAAAGAGTACTGAAAAAATTCTCCTGAAAAAATGCCAATTGAGCACTGAAAAAATTTGTTTAAAGAAAATGCCAAAAATAGTACTGGACAAAATTGTCTTAGCAAAAATGCCAGAGTCTTAAGAGTAAAAAAAAATTGTCCTGAATAAAATTCCAAAAAGAGTACTGGAAAAAATTGTTCTGAACAAAATGCCAAAAAAAGTACTGGAAAAAATTGTCTTGAAAAAAATGCTAAAGAGTCTCAAGAGTCCAAAAAAAATTGTCCCAAAAAAATGCTAAAAAGTCATGAAAAAGTGAACTGAAAAAATGCCAAAAAGAGTACTGGAAAAAATTGTCCTGAATAAAATGCCAAAAAGACTACTGGAAAAAATTGTCCTGAACAAAATGCCAAAAAAAGTACAGGAAAAAATTGTCTTGAAAAAAATGCTAAAGAGTCTCAAGAGTCAAAAAAAAATTGTCCCAAAAAAATGCTAAAAAGTCTTGAAAAAGTGAACTGAAAAAATGCCAAAAAGAGTACTAGAAAACATTGTCTTGAAAAAATGCCAAAGAGTTTTAAGAGTACTAAAAAAATTGGCCCGAAAAAAATACTTAAAAGTCTTGAAAAAGTATAATTTAAAATTTTATTTCGACATATGGTTGCTATCAATAAATACCATCTATGTGATTTTTTCATCTTTCAACGTTTGGTGCGACAACTTCAAAAATTCTAATATTTTTACGATATATTTTGTATATTTATCAACAGTTGAACAGTCATTTTATGTAAAATTATTATTAGTATTTCGTAATTATTTTTTTTTTCAGTTTCGTATACACAACCCAATTTTTTGTCAAGATAGTACCATGAAACCCTCGAAAAATAAGTTTTTGTTTTTAACCACTGAAAAAATATTTTTATCCGAAATACCAAATTAAGTAAATTTTTTCAAGGTTAGAAAGGGCGAAAGAAAAAGGTTAAACTTAAAAAAATACCCTAAATAAACTTTTATTTGGGTAAAAAATATATGTGAATTTTTCAGATTATTATAATAATTTTTAGTGATTAAAAAAATAAAATCTTATTTTTCGAGGGTTTTAAGGTCATATCTTGGCAAAAATGGGGTAACATATTTATACGAATCTGAAAAGAAAATTACTACTAAAATATTACCAATAATTTTATATAAAATTACTGTTCAATTGTTGATAAATATATTCAAAAAATATCAAAATAAATATTTTAGTTATTCGAATTTTTGAAGATGACGCACCAAAAATTGGGAGATAAAAAAATCACAGATATGGCATTAACTGATAGAAATCATATAACGAAATAAAATTTTCCGTCAGCCGATCACTTAAGGGCGAGAAGTGAACTAGGCTTGTAAATTTTATTACCTCATAATTGTATTTTAAGTGGGGACTGGTATCGACCGAACTAAGCACCGACATGCGGCAGCATTCCCTCGCCGAGCGAGTTTCGCATTTGTATTTTCTCTGACTCTACGTAAGCATAATAATACGACTTGTAGTAGTGAGCCCGGCGCATGCACCATATGTTCATAAAATACAGACTTTATTGGAATATAACTTATTTCTGGGTAAATATTTACTTAAAATGTGTTTGGTAATTTAAGAAATCTATATGACTGTATATGGATGAATATTTGATAAAAACATGTCACCGGCCTATCTTACTCCTCGGTTTACCGCGGTGAGAAACAAGATCATCGCGTTTCGATGATGGTGGCACCACCTCTTTGCCAAGATAGACGGGAATGGAAAAGACAGCAGGGGGCGCGAAGGAAGGGCGTGGGCTATAAAGCCCGGTGCCTCAACCCTACTTGGGCTTATTCAAACTTACTCGAGTGGGGATACATTATTTACGCTGCCGTCTGACCTTGTCGTCGTTCATAACTTCATCATCTTGATATTTTGTCCTGTCGTGTTAAGGGTACAGTCTACTTTACAGACCTAAAAAAAGGTGATTTTCGTTTTTTTTTTTGAGACGACTAAAAGTTTTTAACTTGAATGTTTTTTCCAGAAATTGGGTAGAAATGGTGATTTTTTTGATAGTTTTATATAAAAATTAATTATGTTATCACATTGTCGAAGTTGGAATGTCATACTGGTGGAAGTTCATCGGTCCGCAGAAATAGTGTGAAATCAAAAAATGGTGATGTGACCATCATGTTACTTTCTCCGATGGTATCAACATTTATATTTACACTTTCATGGTTTATTTTCTATTAAAATCATATTTTAAATGTTGTACATCGAGCGATTTGTACACTCACATGAAACTTTGAAAATTATAAAAGATTGAAAAATTATACTTTAAATATAAAAACTCAGTTTACTCAAAAACTAAAGAGATTTCGAAAAAAACTTATTCTTTATAAGTTGTTTATTTTAGCATTCTCTACATAAATTTGCTATAACTATTATCGTTTCATAATTATATACCAAAAATGAAAACAAAATAATATTTTTTTTTCTCGAATAACAATGATTTTATGAAAAATGTTTTCAAACAAAATAATCTCATTTCTTTATTGTCTTCAATATTTGTTTAAATGTTTTTGTGGTATTTTTCATATTTAAGAATATATTGGCAAAAAACAAAAAACAGTTGAGGTAAACACCCACTTTTTTGAAAAAAAAAATCACGATCACAATACTTTCTCGTACTTCGTAACGGAGAAAGTAAAAACGACATAGCATGTTAAATCTTATTACATTTGCCAGAATTTTAAAATTCGGAAAAAACAACAAAATGACGCTCGTTTGAAAAAAAAGTTCATTTTTTGACCTTTTTGCGGCTCGTTTTTTTTGCAATATAAAATCAATAAATATTTGTTTTTTTTAATTCATGCTATGGGTATGTCCTAGAGTATGTGGACAAAATTTCAGAGCGATTGCTGCATTCGCCTGCGCGCAGTCACTTCCACCAATTTAAAAAAAACACTGTTCTGAGAAAAACGCTTTTAAAAATTCCCGCCACGCGTTGCTGCCTTATACGTGGCGCGCTTAGGCTGCCGTTTATAAACATTTCCATTTGAAATATCAACTTGCCGTTTGGATACAATATTCTATACACCTACAGCTTCCAAAAAATGCAAAATAAAAAAAAATATTTTTTTGAATCTAACAAAGTACCCTGTACCTGTACCCTTAAGTTCTTGTGTGTCTGTCTTATTTCAGTTCAGACCTCTGCTCTTTGGCACGAATAAAATAGGACTATTAGTTGATTAATCCTCACGAATAAGTAATTATCCAATTAATTGCAATAGTTGTAATACTTTTTATCGACACAGTTTGGTGAGATCAGCTGATCAGATTATTTCGATTTGTTTAAATTTATGGGCGCCAGCATTAAGAGAATTGAGGAAAAACATACACAGAGAAACATAAAATTAACGGTGACCACACAATGTTATTTGCACCCGGGATAATAGAACAGTTAATGACAAGAATTATTTATTACAAAATGTGAAAAAATACTCATCTGAGGACGCATGGGGACTCTTGATTGACACCGGTAGGGATGGTAGTTAGGAGATCATTCTTTTTGTCATTAATTGTTCTATTATCTCGGGTGAAAATACCATTGTGCGGTCACCGTTAATTTTATGTTTCTCTGTGTATGTTTTTCCTCAATTCTCTTATTGCTGGCGCCCATAAATTGTTGGAGACTTGTTGGTACCCTGTGGCCTAACTCACAAGCGTCTTTTAAATCTTTTTTGCCAACTCACTTTCTATCATCTAGTTCATTGTAGCTATGATTCATAGTATATAATTAACATACCCTTTAACTATTCTTTTTACAGGTTGGTTATGCAATAGCTGGATCATTCATCTTCATGGAGATTGAGGGCACAGCAGAAAAAGATCACAGTACCAGTATGGTAAAGAATAGATTAGAGACTGCTGAAAAATTTTGGAACCTGACGTATATGTTTAACGTATTCGATGAAAAGACCTGGAAGGAAAATGTTTCGGCGATTCTTCTGATATACCAGCAATATACAGTCGATGCTATAAGGTAACGTTAATCTTTTATTCTTCACATGTACCCGCTAGATACCATCTATTTTTTTGTAAGAAAGCTTTGAAGGATTAATGGGGAGTTCTTCATCAACTCCTTCAGGGTGGTTCATTTTTTTTAACACGGAATATATATTGTAAACACAAAAAAAACGGCACATTTAACCCGCCATTGGTGACGCAAATTTAATGGTGAAGTCGGCCTCACACATCGGGGTTTTCAACTTTTCAAGATTTTTCGAAACGAGTTACTAATAGTTCATGTTTTTTTGTTAAATTTATCCTCTTTGAGAATAAAACAAAGATATTTAATCAATTCAAGCTCTGCAATGCGACAGATACTCGAAATTGCAACAGAAAACAATAACGGAGAATGAAGTTATTCGACAAACCCGGTCTTACAAACCAGTAGGTCGCCATTGGCGGGTTAACAAAAGTTAGAATGCGAAACCATTCACATAACACCGAACCAGGATATGCAATACATATCATATGCACAGACTGCCGCAAATAAAATCTCCTTTTTTGTCAGCCTGAAAAAATTTTATAAAAAATATTCACGAAGGGCGAAGAAAATGAACAAATTAATGAAGAGTGCGGCACAAAAAGTGACCGACAAAACTTCCAATAACTCGGTCAACCATATAGTCCGTCGCTGCCAACATAAAATTCGTATATTTTCTGTATATACTACAATAAAAAAACCGTAATTTATTTTTTTTAGATCTGGATACGACGGCACGGACGATGATGATTACTCAAAACAGTGGAGTTTTTCGGGGGCTTTCTTATATTCATTGACAGTCATCACTACTATAGGTGAGTGATTTTTTTACTTTCTTAGCACCGAAAGTTTTTAATAAGTTGCCCAGTGAATATAAACGGTTATCAAGCAAATTATCCCTACATAAAATCAAAGGAATTATTTTGTCTAAAGCTTATTACTTACATAATGACTTTATCAATGACATATAAATTTTAATATGTTGTATCTGTGTTAATGTTAAGATTTTTTTTTTAATTTTCTAATTTTGGAGTAATTTTTAACTCATTACATATTTATGTGACCTGACAAGTGCAGAAATATATTATTTTTATTGCATGGGATACATGTCCATGTGGCCACTCTATATTAACTTTACAAATACATAAAAAAAACACACACACATTCGGGAAAAATCTCACAAATGTCACTTACCAGGTTTCGCCAAAAACTCCAAGAAAGTTAGTTGTCCAAGTGTATAATCTGAAAAAGAAAAATTATTAAAGAATATATTTAAATTTTATGGGTTTATGATAACATAAAGAAAATTGTACAAATTTCGTTCCGCTAAAAAAAATAGTTTTTTAATGATTTTTAACTTTCATTTTAAAATGTTGAATGATTATAATTTTCAAACGCATTGTATTAAATTAATTATTGAAACCCCGAAATATACCAAATTGGTTGTTCTTTCATTGAGTAATCGCCCTAAATGTATAATCATCACACTCTCTGGAATACGCCTTTTTTTATTGAGTTCCAAAGAACATTCAATTCTAAATCTGTGTGCCAAATTTTAAGATGTTCCAATGAGGGAATTTTGAGCAATCGCCCACGAAATGAATATTTGATGTAAAATCATTACACTTCTATGATCAAGTCAAATAACTTTGAAATTAGGAAAGGCGTATTTTTGGATTTTGAATAATTTTCAAAGAAAATCAAATTCTCAATCTCCGTGATGTTCCACTAAAAAAAAAATTGAGCAATCACCCTCGAAGTTAATTTTTGGATAAATCATTACTTTCGCGATTCCGTCATATTTTTGGATTTTGATTGATTTTTAGAGAACATACAACTCTCAATTTGTATGCCAAATTTATTGATGTTCCAACGAGTTAATTTCGAGAAATCACCCTCTAAGTTGGTTTTTTAAATAAAATAGAAACAACCTTACTTGTTGCAGAAAGTATTAAATAAATTCAAAAAACGAAATATAGCCTGAATATATAAATATTCAACCTGTTCGTAACTCTGCAAGCAAAATTAAGTCTTACTAAGACTATAAACAAATAACTTATTGAAACAACTACTTCCCTGGCTAGTGCCACGCCGGATATTGAATGATGCAAAAGAAATTTGAGTTATTACTAGTACTAAGTACTTAGTGAAATAACATTGGTTTAAGATCCCTTATTTCTACCCACAGGACTAACTTGAAAAATAAAACTAACTTGAATTTGAAAACTTTAAACTATAAAACTGAACCCTAAAATATGTAAAAATTAAGTAAATAGCCATCTGCAGACGCGTTTCGAGATTTATCTCTCATCAGTGCAGCTTCGCATTTAAATTGAATGTTAAAGAATAAAATACACTTACGTGAAGGTGACCGTAACCGTGAAGGAGTCGTAAACAAATGAGGAGATTATAGAAGGGTTGGACTGATTTTATACCTGAATTTAGGTGATTAGTGAAAGTACAGATGTTAAGAAATAAATGATCTTGTTTTCAGTTGGAAAACTGATTACTCGATTTAAATAATAAATAAAATAGAAACAACCTTACTTGTTGCAGAAAGTATTAAATAAATCCAAAAAACCAAATATAGCCTGAATATATAAATATTCGAAACGCGTCTGCAGATGGCTATTTACTTAATTTTTACATATTTTAGGGTTTAGTTTTATAGTTTAAAGTTTTCAAATCCAAGTTAGTTTTATTTTTCAAGTTAGTCCTGTGGGTAGAAATAGGGGATCTTAAGCCAATGTTATTTCACTAAGTACTTAGTACTAGTAATAACTCAAATTTCTTTTGTATCATTCAATATCCGGCGTGGCACTAGCCAGGGAAGTAGTTGTTTCAATAAGTTATTTGTTTATAGTCTTAGTACGACTTAATTTTGCTTGCAGATTAACGAACAGGTTGAATATTTATATATTCGGGCTATATTTCGTTTTTTGAATTTAGTTTTTTTATTTAAAAGTATTACACTCTCACAATTAAATCCAAATAACCCGAAAACAAAGAAAAGGCGTTTTTTTTTTAATTTTCAAAGAACATTACATTCTCAATTTTACCCAATTCAGCGATGTTCTATAGAGGGAATTTGGTGAAATCGTCCTCGAAGTTAATTTGTATGTAAAATTATCACCTTTTTATAATTAAGTCAAAATAATTCTAAAACTGTGTAAGGCATGGTTTTTGATTTTTACTGATTTCTAAAGAATATTTAATTATCAATCTGCATGGAACATTTGGTCATGTTCCTCCAAAATAATTTTAAGCAAAGTAGGAAAGATGTATTTTCGGATTTTAAATGATTTCCAGAGAATATTAAATTCACAGTTTTTGTACTAAATTTGGTAATGTTCTTTTGAGGGAATTTCGATCAATCGTCCTTGAAGTAATTTCTGATGGTAAATCTTCACACTTTCATAACTAGGACAAAATAACTCGATAACTTAGGAAGTATTTATTTCCTAAGAACATTATTTTTTTAATCTGCGTGAAAAATTGGAAGTCTCTAATGTATTGATTCCCACATGTGAAAATCTTGTTTATCTCGAAGAATTGGAGGATGGGATAGTGCCCACCAACCACCCCTGGTTTCATTTTAAATCAATTCAAATTGTTCTGGGTGATTTCAAAACGTTCAATTTTTCCAATTAAATAAGTAAGAAATTTCTTGAATAAAACACTGATTGCAAATTAATAATAATAACAATAATAATATATTTGCGGGATTAACCCTGTACATTACAGTATTAATTAGAATATAAAATATAAAATAACATATAAATATAAAATATAAAAATACAAAAATTAAAATTACAATTTAAAATTTAAAATTGCGACAACTTTATGTGACAAACAAACAAAAACAAGTTAAAAACAATATAATACAGTACGCTAGACATAAATTATGAAAACCCCCGCAAGAAAGTTGCAATTATTTAAATTTGACCAGAAACAAATAACAAATAAAATTAAAATGATTACAGAAGGTGGTGGGTGCGCCTTATCCTAAAATCCAACCAGTTGAACATAAGCCAGGATTCGTACATGATGGCATTTTTTTGTATACATTTTGAGCTTTTGAATTAAACATCTGGTCTGGTTATTTTTTTTTAAGTTTTTGATTGCAATTTTGGGTTGTTGACATTTCGTTTCCAGTTGCGATAATGTATTTGTTTTAATGGGAAATCGAAAATATTTTTTCATAGATGTCAAGCTTTTGAAACAAATTCCTGATTTGATTTTTTTTAAATCGTCGAATGGAATTTTCGTTTTTTCCGTTTCAAGTTTCGATTGTTGCAATTGCGTTTACATCTTGGTTATGACAATTAATTTTACGGGAAATCAGAAAAGCATGTTTTTTTATGGATTTCGAAGTTTTGAAACAAATTCTTAGTTTGGTTATTTTTTTACAGTCTTTAGTGGAAATTTCGGTTTTCCAGTTAAAGTTAGGATAATTTTATATTACTTGGAGATATGACAATTGTTTTGAGGGTAAATGAGACATGCATTATTTCTCTATAAATCTTGAGGTTTTCACGAAAATTGCCGATATGATTTTTTTTAATATTTTCAAATCGTTGATTGCAATTTTCATTTTTCCAGTTCAAGTTCGGATAATTCTTTATCCCACGAACACATGGTAATTGTTTTTAGGGTTAATCAGAAAAGCATTCATAATAAATCTTGACGTTTTTACGAAAATTCCTGCCATGATTATTTTATTTTTTAATATTTTCAAATCGTTGAATACAATTTTCATTTTTCCAGTTCAAGTTCGGATAATTCTTCATCCCATGAAGACATGGCAATTGTTTTTAGGGTTAATCAGAAATGCATTATGTCACTATAAATCTTGTGGTTTCCACGAAAATTCCTGCTATGATTATTTTATTTTTTAATATTATCAAAGCGTAGAAAACAATTTTCATGTTTCCAGTTCAAGGTCGGATAATTCTTCATCCCATAAAGACATGGCAATTGGGCAACTGTTTTCAGGGTTAATCAGAAAAGCATTATTTCACAATAAATCTTGAGGTTTTTACGAAAATTCCTGCCATGATTATTTTGTTTTTTAATATTTTCAAATCGTTGAATACAATTTTCATTTTTCCAGTTCAAGTTCGGATAATTCTTCATCCCATAAAGATATGGCAATTGTTTTTAGGGTTAATCAGAAATGCATTATGTCACCATAAATCTTGAGGTTTTCACGAAAATTCCTGCCATGATTATTTTATTTTTTAACATTTTCAAAGCGTAGCAAACAATTTTCATTTTTCCAGTTCAAGGTCGGATAATTCTTCATCCCATAAAGACATGACAATTGTTTTGAGGGTAAATCAGACATTGTCTATAAATCTTGAGGTTTTCACGAAAATTCCTGCTATGATTTTTTTAATATTTTCATATCGTTGATTGCAATTTTCATTTTTCCGGTTCAAGTTCGAATAAATTCTTCATTCCATGAAGACATAGATTTAGATTTAATTAGAAATGCACTATTTCTCTATAAATCTTGAGGTTTTCATGAAAATTCCTGCCTTGATTATGTGCTACTGACGAGGGATACAAAGTGTTTCTCACAAAAACGCATTTTCTGAGAAGTTGTATTGATCAAAAATTCCCAATAATTTTAAAATTAGTGAACAGAAATACTAACATTTCAGTTTTTTACATTAATGGTTCGTATAAAAGTAGATCTAATAAAAGCATTAGTTATTTTGAATTTACGATTATAAATTTGTAATACAATACATTTTTATACTTTATGGATTGTTATCTTTGATTTATTTTCTGTTGTACCTTACTTAAATTTAAATATAATTATTTTATTAAATTACCAAATAGGTAATAATAAGGTAATAATATTTATTATAAATAATTTTAGAAACTGATAGTCTCTTAATATGTCTAATATAAATGAAATATAGAATAGAATAATTCTGCAATTCGTTGAGTGCTACCAAACATATGTCACGTTGTGGTATGCAAGTCTCATTTTTCACAACCCATTTTTCGCCATTATTATCTTGTACATGAATATGTGTAGCCATAGATTACATTGGACAGTTTCTATTAAATAAATAACAGCAGATGACAGGAACTGTGGGCCTTGCGCTCGTGTAAATTTCGCCGATATTTTGATTTATCGACTGGTGCACGGTGGATGTCTCTCGTCAGAGGTGCCGCTGTCACCGTCCGCTTCCTGGTGGATTTATGGTTGCGGACGAGCGCTTGATGGCAGCGTTATTATTATAATGTCAACAGAAGGACCCGACGGAGTTGAGTTCCTCGCAGGACCCAGGCTAAACTCCGGCTCAGTGACGTACGAACGCGATATGATAATGACGTGCGCAGGTAGAGTTGATGTATTATCTCAATTTCGGGGGCGCTAAATGTCTGCTTGTATTCCTCCGGAGCGCCGGTAATATATATGTTGGATAATTTATTCATCGGTTGTCATCATCGCTTACGTAAGTAAATTTATATTCCGTGCTCTAATCTCGAGTAAGTCCTCTTGTTCCCTTTCCTCATATTCACGATTAACATGCATCGATCTTATTTTCTCGTGTCATGTGCTCGAGTTTACGTGGAGATTTCGAAGGTTAATTTCTTACTCGGGATTGGATTTATTTACTGAATTACTCCTGAGGATAAATAATTTTTCATTCTATTGAAATCTATTTTTAATATCTATTGAAATCACATCCGGTATTGTTACAAAATTTTATTAAGATTTTCATATCCCTTTCGGCCCTGGTGGTGGCAATTGCCACCGCAACATTTAGATGTCTCTACTTACTATGACTATATCCCGCGAAACGTAGCATGCCGAAATTCGAATGAATTAGAACCAATCAGATTCTATATAACTTCTGTTTTCAGGAAACATATCATGTAGAGTTCGAATGCGGCTTTGTGATTGA
Organism: Ocypus olens; assembly: GCA_910593695.2. Taxonomy (NCBI): domain Eukaryota; kingdom Metazoa; phylum Arthropoda; class Insecta; order Coleoptera; family Staphylinidae; genus Ocypus; species Ocypus olens. The sequence continues at coordinate 5,144,608 of OU343061.1, forward strand.
TTCTCTACTCGCATTATGTTTCAGCACATGATTGGTTTAAAGAAAAACAATGTTAAATGTCAAACGTCAGTTTGCGGGTAGAACGCTATTAAAATTAGTGAAAACTCCGCATTGGAAGTGTTTCTCTTGAAGTAATTCTAGAAAAAGGAAAGAGGCCCAACCAAAAAGTTTGAGTGGAGTCAGTAACATGACCTGTACTGTCATTTCTACATTATTGGAAAACAGGGCACAAACAATACGACTTAGTTTGTCGAAATCGCACAAACTTGTTTCCGATAATGCACTTGTGCAATTACTGTTGAAAATCCATATTTTTGCTGTTTATCACTAGATGTCACTTCAACAAAGCCTCATTAATTAATTCCCATACTAATTAATCAAATTAGTTCAAATTTGGTATTTATGGTCTTAAGAAGCTCCCCATCAATAATAATTAACAAAAAATGTTTTTTTTCAAATTTAAAAATCCAGGGCTAAAAGGAAAATGCGTATATTGAATTGTGTTTATTTCGGTAGCCTACTAAATAACTCTGGTGTTCTGACAACGGTTTTCTGTTCCATGTTAAAAAAATGGTGATGTGGCCATCATGTTACTTTCTCCGACTAGATGGTATCATTTATATTTACGCTTTCATGGTTTATTTTTAATTTAAATCATATTTTAAATGTACATCGAACGTTTTGTAGACTCGGATGCAACTGACGTTTGAAACGTCAAAATTATGAAAGATGGAAAGATGGAAAAATTCAAAAACTCAGTATAGTCAAAAAAAGCTTATTGTTTATAAGTTGTTAATTTTGGCATTCTCTACAATTACATAAATTTGCTGTAACTATTATCGTTTCATAATTATAAAAAAATTGAAGTCGTGAAAAAGACTTCTAAAAATAGTCCTAATTAAAAAGTCCCAAAAAAATCTAATAAAAGTCCTGAACAAGAAAGTCTTGAAAAAGATTTCTAAAAATAATCCTAATTAAAAAGTCCTAAAACCCCTAATAAAAGTACTGAACACGAAAGTCTTGAAAAAAGTCCCGATAAAAAAGTCCTGATAAAAAGTCCTGAAAAAGAGTCCTGAGAAAAAAATGTCTTCTAAAACATTTTCTTCAAAATGACCAGAAGTAAAGTCCTGAAAAAAGAGTTCTGTCTGAAAACAAGTCCTGGAGAAACAGTTTTGAGAGTAAAGTCTTGAAAAAAGAGTCCTGTTAAAAATTTGTGAAAAAATTAAGTCTTTATATAAAGCACCAGAAATTAAAAAAATCCTGGAAGAAATCCGTCAGGAACAAGAAGTCCTGAAAATTAATCCTATAAAAAATGTCTTGAAATATAGTACTGAAAAAAGTCCTGTAAAGAAGGCTTGAAAAAAATTCCCGAAAAATGTAATTAAGAAAATTCAGAAAAGAATCCTGAAAAGAAGTCCTGAGGTTCTTAAGAAATTCTCGAACAAGTCCCAGTCCTGAAAATAAAGTCTTGAAACAAGAATCCTGATAAAAACCGCGAAGAAAAGTCCTGAAAAAAGTCTTCATACAAAATACCATAAATAAATTTCCGGAAAAAAAAGCCCCAAAAATCCTGAAAGAAAGCTAAAATAAGACCTGGATAAAGTTCAGAAAAAGAGTCCTGACGAAATATCATAAGAAAATTGCCCTAAAAATAACATGTTTAGAAAATAAACAAACAAATTTCTGGAAAAAAATAATTGTAAAAAGTCCTTAAAAAGATCTGAAGAAATTATCCTGAAAAAGAAATCCCAAAGTGTCTTGAAACAAAATCCTGCAAAATGGCCTAAAATAAGTTCTTAACAAAATTCCATAAATATAAATTTTGAAAGTAAAAAGGAGAATTCTAAAAAATGTCATGAAGAAAATTCTGAACATTTTTCCTGAAAAAAATCGCGAAATATCATAACAAAATTGTCTTAAAAAATTGACCTGAAAATAACATCTTTAAAAAATAAACAAAAATTTATTTGGAAAAAAAGCATTGTAAAAAATCTTTTAAATGGTCCTTAAAAAAATCTAAAGAAATTGCCCTGAAAAAGAAATCCCAGTCTTGAAAAAAGTCCCGCAAAAAAACCTAAAATAAGTCCTTAACAAAATTCCTGAAATAAAAAGGTTTAAAATTGTCTTGAAAAAAAATGCTAAAAATATCTGTCCTTAAAAAGGTCCAAAAAAAGGTCATGAAAAGTAAAAATTCTAAAAAATGTCATGAAGAAAATTCCGAAAACACCCGAATTTTCATAAAAAAATTGTCCTTGAAAAATTGCCCTGAAAATAACATTTCTAAAAAAACCATTGTGAAAAGCCCTTAAAATGGTCCTTGAAAAGATCTGAAGAAATTGTCCTAAAAAGAGACTCCAAAGATTCTTGAAAAAATGTCCTAAAAAAGTCCTAAAATAAGTCCTTAACAAAATTTCTCAAATAAAAAGTTTTGGAAATAAAGCTAAAAATATCTGAAAAAGTCCTTAAAAAGGTCCAAAAAAAGTCATGAAAAGAGAAATTCTAAAAAATGCCAAGTAGAAAATTCTGAAAATTTTTTTCTACAAAAAATCCCGAAAAGAAGTCCTCAACGAAAAGTCCCAAAAATGTTCCGAACAAAAAACAGTTTTTGAAAAGAAATGCTGAAAATAAAGGTCCTGAAAGAAAAAAGTTTTGAAGTTCTGAAAAAGAATCCTCGAAGAAAGGTCTTTTAAAAATGCCCTTAAAGAGTTCTGAAAACATTGTCCTGAAGTACCAAAAAGGCTGAAAGAACAAAAACCTGTTAAGGTAAATATTCGGAAATACGAAATTTTACCAAAAGCTTTTTAGTTCTTCAAATTCTCAAATAACACTTATGTTCAAAGTTTCATATCAATTCGTTTTTGAGATACAGCGTGCGTGCACAGACAGACTGTTATGTAGAGAAAAAATGGTGATGTGGCCATCATGTTACTTTCTCCGACTTGAAGGTATCATTGCCATTTATATTTACGTTTTCATTGTTTATTTTCAACTGAAATCATATTTTAAATGTACATCGAGCGTTGTGTAAACTCGGATGAAACTGACGTTTAAAACGTCAAAATTATCAAAGATGGAAAAATTATACTTCAAATTCAAAAACTCAGTTTACTCAAAAACTAAAGGGATTTCGAAAAAAACTCACTCTTTATAAGTTGTTCATTTTGGCATTCTCTACAATTATTATTAACATAAATTTGCTGTAACTATTATCGTTTCATAATTATAAAGCGAAAATAAAAAAATAATAATAAATTTTTTTCTCGAATAACAATGATTTCATGAAAAATATTTTCAAACAAAATAATCTCGTTTCTTTATTGTCTTTAATATTTGTTTAAATGTTTTTGTGATATTTTTTATATTCAAGAAAATATTGTCAAAAAACAAAAAACAGTTAAGGTAAACACCCACTTCCGGTGTACGAAATTTTACCAAAAGCTTTTCAGTTCTTCAGATTATCAAATAAGACGTATGTTCAAAGTTTCATATCAATTGCTTTATTAGTTTTTGAGATGCAGCGCGCACAGACAGACATATTTCCGTAAAAAAAAAATTTGAAAATAAAATCACGATCACAATACTTTCTCGTACTTCGTAACGGAGAAAGTAAAAATTTTAAAGTAATATCGGTCAAGGTTTTTTGACATTTTGTAATTGTTAAATATACTTGCAGAAAGGCAATGCAAAAATAATATGCCCTTGTTGAATAATTTCTGTTTAATGTTAAAAATTTATAAGTAATATCAGTCAAGATTTTTTGAAGGTTTGTGATTATTAAATATACTTGCAGGAAGGTATTGCAAAAATAAAATAAAAAAATTGTTATGCCCTTTTTAAGTTACGATTTTTTAAATTCTACTCACGGATCAATATATTTTTTTAAATAATTGTCACGGCTTTTTGACGGTTTATATTTGCTAAATACACCTGCAGAAAAAAACTCCATAAATAACATTTTAAAATCGCACGTGACTTACGGTGCATGCGCCGGGATACTTATAGCAGGAAATGTATTGTTAACTTTTCGTCGGCTAAAATTGCTTTTATTTATAGTTTTGCTTCAATTATTAAATTCAGCAATATTTTAAAACTTAACATCTATGCATATAAACTGATATGGTTAGCACATCTGGCTATTTACTTGATTACTTTTTATTATTCTTAATAGCAACTGAAGCCAGTTGGTGTAATTTTTGATATTACACCATAAACAGACTAATCTGCTGGTCGCATACAAAAAAACTCGCGGGCACAGCAATTTTCCCATTCAAAACTCTTGATACAGCCCTCGATCAAAAGACAACAGCGCGAGCAGCAATTAAAAATTTTCCAATTCGCATCAATCATCCGTATCTCGCGCGAATAATTACGCGTTCCGCAGGAAAAAAATGTGATGAAAAAAAAACTGTACACGCCATAGAGAAACTGTCGGCGTGACTATCATAGACGCGGGTGACAAATATAAATATGTATAGAGCAGCAATCAGTCAAGCCTGTCAGGGCGCAGAATCAGTCATCAATTACGGGGATGAAAGGGCGTCCTCTCAAAAAGTCCGAAAATGCCGGACATTTTGCGGCGTAATTAAAATCGAGACGTTTTTCATAAGTGGCTTTTATACATTGCTGGTCATTTGTGTACGTACTTGAAAAATGGTCTGGTGAAAATGAATTGCTTGTTTGTCAAACAACAGCTTTGAATATTTAATTGTTTAATCCATAACAGTTAAATTTTTAACGTAATTTCAATTTTTCAATTTTGCCAATAATATTTATATTTAATAAATTGAATTTACACGGTACAGTCAGAGCAAATACAAATGCGAAACTCGATCGGCGAGGGATGGTGCCGCATGTCGGTGCTTAGTTCGGTCGAATCCCGTTCCTGCTTAAAATCCATTTATGAGGTAATAAAAGGGTATTCCGATATAAGATGGTCAAAATGCCACCCGACACAGATTTTTAAATAAATATGAAAATATCATTAGATGTGCCCTTAAACCAAAGTAGCTGTATATCAAAAAACCCCTACATGACCCGGGAAGCCCCAAAATAAGATTGTTTCAAATATAATTTTTTTAACCACTAAAAAAATATTTAAAAAATCTGAAAAATCACATATATTATTGACCCAAATACCAAATTAGATGAATTTTGTCAAGGTCATTAAACGTTATTTACAATATTAAAAAAATGTTTGAAAATAAAAAAAGAAAATTTGCCCACAAAAATACCAAAAGTAGTCTTGAAAAAGAGTACTGAAAAAAATTGTCCCGAAAAAAATACCAAAAAGAGTACTGGAAAAAATTGGCTTGAAAAAAAATACCAAAAAGAGTCTTGAAAAAGAGTATTGAAAAAATTGTCCTGAAAAAAAAATGGTGATGTGGCCATCATGTTACTTTCTCCGACTTGGTAGTATAATTTACATTTACGCTTTCATGGTTTGTTTTTAATTTAAATGTGCATCGAGCGTTTTGTCGACTTGGATGAAACTGACGTTAGAAATCTCAAACTTATGAAAGATGGAAAAATTATACTTTAAATTAAAAAAATCAGTTTACTTAAAAACCAACGTGATTTAGAAAAAAAACTTATTCTTTATAAGTTGTTCATTTTATTATTCATAAATTTACTGTAACTACTATCGTTTCATAATTACAAACCAAAAATGAAAAACAAATTAATAACTTTTTTTCTCGAATACCAATGAATTTATGAAAAATATTTTCCAACAAAAGATATTAATAAATTTGTTGTCTTCAATATTTGTTTAAATGATTTTGTGACATTTTTCATATTTAAAAAAATATTGGGAAAAAACAAAAAACAGTTAAGGTAAACACCCACTTCGGGTGTATGAAATTTTACCAAAAGCTTTTCAGTTATTCAAATTCTCAAATAAGACTTATGTTTAAAGTTTTATATCAATTGCTCCATTAGTTTTTGAGATACAGCGCCCACAGACTGACAGACAGACAGACAGACAGACACACGCACACACACAGACACACAGCACAATTTTTGTTTCCAGAAATTGTTAAAATGGCATCTAGGGACCCCAAAACGAATATTTCCGTAAAAAAAAAATTTTGAAAATTTTTTCACGATCACAATACTTTCTCGTACTTCGTAACGGAGAAAGTAAAAATGCCAAAAAGAGTCTTGAAAAAGAGTACTGAAAAAAATTGTCTTGAAAAAAAGCCAAAAGTAGTCTTGAAAAAGAGTACCTACTAAAAAAAAAATTCCAGAAAAAAATGCCAAAAAGAGTACTGGAAAAAATTATCTAAAAAAAATACCGAAAAGAGTACTAAAAAAATTGCACTGAAAAAAAATGTCCTGAAAAAAAAGTGCCAAAAGTAGTCTTGATAGAGTACTGAAAATAAATGCCAAAAAGAGTACCGGAAAAAATTGTATAAAAAATGCCTAAGTCTTACAAATAGAATAGAATAAAATACAATTTTATTAGATCATTATATTGCCTTTACAATATTGGACACGTCAGGTATAAAATACATAAAGTTAAATTCAGACATGTCTTCACGAAACAACTTAAAATAACTTAAAAGAGGTTAAAAGAGACTCTTATTCTTGGTGTTACGTAATTATATAATTTTTGAATTATGTTATGCTATAGAAAGCCTGCTGTAGAAGTAACTATTTTGTTTTGAGAAAGATTACTAAAAAGATTGTCTTGAAAAAAATGCTAAAAAGAGTTTTGGAAAAGAATACTAAAGAAAATTGTCTTGAAAAAAAAAATACCATAGTAGTCGAGAAAAAGAGTACTGAAAAAATTGTCCTGAAAAAAATGCCAATTGAGCACTGAAAAAAATTGTTTAAAGAAAATGCCAAAAAGATTACTGGAGAAAATTGTCTTAGAAAAAATGCCAAAGAGTCTTAAAAGTACCAAAAAAATTGTCCCCAAAAAATGCCAAAAAGTCTTGAAAAAGTGAACTAAAAAAATGCCAAAAAGATTAGTGGAAAAAATTGTCCTGAATAAAATTCCAAAAAGAGTACTGGAAAAAATTGTCCTGAATAAAATGCCAAAGAGAGTACTGAAAAAAATTGTTTTGGAACAATTGCCAAATAGTCTTAAGAGTACTAAAAAAAATGTCCCAAAAAAAATGCTAAAAAGTCTTGAAAAAGTGAACTAAAAAAAAATGCCAAAAAGAGTACTGGAAAAATTGTCCTGAACAAAATGCCAAAAAGAGTACTGGAAAAAATTGTCTTGGAAAAAATGCCAAAAAAGTACTGGAAAAAATTGTCTTGAAAAAAATGCCAAAGAGAGTACTGGAAAAAATTGTCTTGGAAAAAATGCCAAATAGTCTTAAGAGTACTAAAAAAAATGTCCCAAAAAAATGTTAAAAAGTCTTGAAAAAGTGAACTGAAAAAATGCCGAAAAGAGCAATGGAAAAAATTGTCTTGGAAAAAATGCCAAATAATCTTAAGAGTACTAAAAAAAATGTCCCAAAAAAATGTTAAAAAGTCTTGAAAAAGTGAACTGAAAAAATGCCAAAAAGAGTACTGTAAAAAAATGTCCTGAATAAAATGCCAAAGAGAGTACTGAAAAAAAATATCTTGGAAAAAATGCCAGAGTCTTAAGAGTACTAAAAAAATTGTCCCAAAAAAATGCTAAAAAGTCTTGAAAAAGTGAACTGAAGAAATTGCCAAAAAGAGTACTAGAAAAAATTGTCTTGAAAAAATGCCAAAGAGTTTTAAGAGTACTAAAAAAATTGGCCCGAAAAAAATGCTTAAAAGTCTTGAAAAAGTATAATTTAAAATTTTATTTCGTCATATGATTGCTATCAATAAATACCATCTATGTGATTTTTCATCTTTCAACGTTTGGTGCGACAACTTCAAAAATTAGAATAACTAATATTTTTACGATATTTTTTTGTATATTTATTAACAGTTGAACAGTCATTTTATGTAAAATTATTATTAGTATTTCAGTATTAATTTTTTTCAGTATCGTATAAGCAACCCAATTTTTTGTCAAGATATGACCATGAAACCCTCGAAAAATGGGTTTTTGTGTTTAACCACTATAAAAATCTGAAAAAAATCATAAATGTTTTTATCCCAAATACCAAATATAGCAGAAATACCGAATAAGATAAGAGTTACATTTTTTTTTTACTTTGGCAGGGGCCAAAGCTTAAAATTCCAGTCGTTCAGTCGAAATAAAAAAAAAATAGTAGAAAATAATAGTGATGTGGATAAAATAAAGTACTATATTTTATATTTTTGTTTTTCCGAATCAATTTAAACCTGATGAGAAGATGGAATTTCAACCCTCAAATTAAAATAATAAATTTTTAATTTCACGTAATCCAACATGCACAAAATAGTATATTATGCAACAAGTGTTATAAACGGCACTTTAGTCACGAGTTAATTAGGCACGAGCGGAGCGTAGCGGAGCGAGTGTTTAATAAACGAGTGTCTAGAGAAGTTTATAACACGAATTGCATACTATACTTTTTCTACGACTAAATTGGTAACATTTTGAAATTATTTTATAATCTTAAATGAACATGGCAATAATACAATATTATTAAATTAGTCTACTTGGGTAAATATACATTGATAGTTAAGTTAGAGACATTATGGCAATTGCTAAAGAAAATCATTGATTCTACTAAATTTCTTTGATGTTGTTTATTATTTATTTGATTTAAGTTGAAATATTCCTTGTTTCATTTATTTATTCTTTATTCTGACAGATTATTGATAAGTGACAACCAACTTGATTTTGAGTTTCAATTTATTTTAGTGATTTAAAAATCTGCAGCTAACTTCAGTCCATGACTAAAATGCACAAAGTCACAGTTTGTCAAGGTGTATTTAAAGAATCACTTAGCGGCATGGAAACATATGCGATAAATGACATTTTAGAGGTGGGAGAGGTGGGAGTAGAAAAAAAACCTTTAAACGAAGCAAGATGTCAAATATATCAGATAATTTCAGTTACGTTTCCAAAAGATTATAATAGAATATTTTATGGTGTAAATCAGAATAGACGATGCAAATCTAATGTTGATGGCAACATAATTTGACTTAAATTGTTTTTTCCGCTAAAAATTAAAAATCTCCAATTTTTATTAAATCCGACTAATTTATACACAAAGATTTGAAAACCGCGTTCAATCTGGAGTTTTTGTTTAGCCGCTACGGCTGATCAAAGTCTGAAAAATCGATTTTTTTGAAAATTTTCTAACAGGTTCATGGGGACTTGCCAATTTTTTTGCATTTTATCCTTGATAAATTTTTTTAACACCAATCAATTTGGCTCAATCTTCTGATGAAGAAAAAAGGTATTACACAAGGGTCTACGAACATTATTAAAAGAGTTGATTTTTTCGATTTTTTCCATTTTCGAGTTATCTTTGCTGACGCGTCACGGGTTTTAAATTGACATTTGTTCTTGCGAAAGTACATTTTTCGAGGCGTCTTGAAGGGATCTTTCCAGTGATGTGTAGAAACCCCGAATCGAACTTGTGGTTTCTTCAGGAAATTATTTCAAAGGCAATTTTTGAGCAAAAATAAGACCCTTGGGTAGTTTTTCAGGTTTTCGTCAAAAATTTTAATTTCCCAATTTCAATTGAATCCGACTAATTTACACGCGATGTTTTCATGATTTGAAAACCGCGTTCAATTTGGAGTTTTCGTTTAGCCGCTACGGCCGTTCAAAGTTTGAAAAATCGACTTTTTTTAAATATTTAAACATGTTCATAGTGACACGCTAATTTTTTTGCTATTGAAGAAAGTTGAAATTTCTTAACGGCAATCAATTTATCTCGTTTTTTTTTGATGAAAAAGAAGGTATACTTCAATAGTCTAAGATACCTATTAAAAAAACGCAGCTCCGATTCAAATTAAATTCATTTCAATTCGCACATCAGATAGACGAAGAAGCAGATGCACCTCTTTTTAATCGTTGAAAATTGTTCTGTCCGGCAGTGATCTTCCACCGAGTAAGTGTTCACTTGTTTTACCGTGCAGAATATCGAAAACTCGACTTTTTAATCGTTGAAAATTATTTGAATTATTTGATAGACTGCCATTTAAATGACAAATTGTGATTTTGTGTACTTCAGTCTAACCTTTTTAAAATAATATTACTTCGACTAACAATATTTCACTTATACCCACTTTAAAAGATATGTAGTCAAATGTGCCTAGCCCTTGCACGAGACAAGAATAAATGTATTAGACAATGATAATAAATTTTATTTTCGTGCATTACACGTCCCCATTCAAGTTTATTCAAATAGAGCCGAACGTAAATCCTCGCCCTATTTGCATGCTCCCATACAAGGTTCATCAATCTGGATAGGGAATTGATATGATTGAACTTCTAACGGATTTAATAAAACGTGGTTTCCGCCACTGACATTGGCATATTTGAATACAATTCGAAATATATTAGATTTATTCCGCCCCTCTCCGCTAGTGTACTGTTTACTTCATATTTCATCCGAATTTTATGGGATATATGTAAAAGGGTGAAGTTAGTATTTCTGGAAGCGCCGTGTTTTATATTTAATATTGTCGGGGACGCTTGAAATTGAATTTATTCCCTCGGCGGATGTTGTCTGTTCTCCAAAAATGAAAAACTGCCCGACCCGGCGTCACGCGGAATAATCTAAATATCGGAGGCAATATCGTGCGTGGCTCGGGGCGGCCATCGGTAACCCTTCTTGCTGCCCCCTTACAACTATTATAGGAATTTATATGATCAGTTTTATTGCCCTTCTGGGCCTCTGCCTCCATCGTTCTTGTAATACAGACCATCAATCTGGAAGAGGCAAACAACTCCGATACTAGGCCTGCATTACCGGTCAATTTACTTGATGAAGAAGGAAGTATGAAATTAATTAAAAAAAAGATCACAGAGGTAATTAGAACGAGGGTTTAGCTTCTTGTTGAAGTTTGAAGGCTTGTATTTCGTACTCAGGGGAACGAATTTAAATAATTTACTGGCAGATATTACCAGTTTAATGAGATCACAGCATTATTACTTCAAGTATATTTTCTTAGTTTAATATTAATATTGGGGCTGAGTTTATCTCTGAATTTATCAGCATTGGTCCACGTACAGTGCGTTTATTACTTTCTCCATTACGTACGAGAACGTATTGTAATCGTGTTTTTTTTTCAAAAAATATTTAACGGAAATATCCGTTTTGAAGTTCATAAAAGCGATTTCAACGATTAAAAAAAAACTATGTCCGTGTGTGTGCGTGTGTCTGCGCGCGCTGTATCTCAAAAACTTTACAGCAATTAACATACAACCTTAACATGAGTCTTATTTAACAATCTGAAGAAATAAAAATCTTTTGTTAAGATTTCTTACAACTGAAGTGATTATTGATCTTAACTGTTTTTTCCAATATTTTTTTATATTTTTTACTTATGAAAAATATGACAATACCTTTAAAACAAAAATTGAAGGAAACAAGGAAAAGAACGTTATTTTTTTGATTTTTTTTTATAAAATCATTGTTTTAAAAAATTTATTTTTTAATTTTTCTTATACATACGTTTATTATTTTTTTCCTAATTTTTCTTTTTCCCATATACAAATGTTAAACATTTCGAAAATAAAATTTTTTAAAAACCTATAACTCGCTTGAGTGTTGAAGTTGTCTAAGTAGAGTGTGATTTTATGTTTCTGGATTAATTTTTATGGAATTTTTTCCATATGACTACGATTTTTTTCTTAATTTACCTTTTTCCGATGTACAAATGTTCTACATCAAGATATTTAAAAAAAAAGAAATCTAACTCGCTTGAAAATTATTTAATTTTTAAAAATTTATTTGAGTAGAGTGAAATTTTATAAATCAGAATTAATTTTTGTGGAATTTTTCCAGTATGACTTATTTTTTTCCTAATTTTTCTTTCCCCGATGTACAAATGTTCGACATATTGAAAAACCAAATATTTCAAAAATCTGTAACTTACTTGAAAATTATTGGATTTTTAACAGCCAAAGTTATCCGAGACGAGTGAAATTTTCTTAGTCAGAACTCATTTTTGTAATTTTTTTTCTATACGCTTCCTATTTTTTCTTAATTTTCCGTTTTCCGATGTACAAATATTCTACATCTCGATATTAAAAAAATTAAAAAATCTGTAACTCTCTTGAAAAATATTTTATTTTTTTAAATTTATTTGAGTAGAGTGAAATTTTATTAATCAGAATTAATTTTTGTGGAATTTTTCCAATATTTTTTCTTAATTTTTCTATCTCCGATATACAAATGTTCGACATCTTAAAAATCAAAAATTTAAAAAATCTGTAACTTACTTGAAAATTATTGGATTTTTAAAAGCTAACGTTATCCGAGCAGTGTGAAATTTTCTTAATCAGAACTCATTTTTATGAATTTTTTTCTATAAGCTTATTATTTTTTCTTAATTTTTCTTTTACCGATGTAAAAATGTTCGTTATCTCGAAAATGAAAAATTTAAAAAATCTGTAACTTACTTGTAAATTACTGGATTTTTAAAAGCCAGAGTTTTCTGAGCAGGGTGAAATTTTCTTAATTAGAACTAATTTTTGTGATTTTTTTTCTATATGCTTACAATTTTTTCTTAATTTTTCTTTTACCGATGTACAAATGTTCGTTATCTCGAAAATAAAAAAATTTAAAAATCCGTAACTCGAAAAAAAATTAATGGATTTTAAAATACCGAAGTTATCTGAGTATAATGGGATTTTGTTAATCCTAATTAATTTTTGTGAAATTTTTCCAATATGACTATTATTTTTTCCTAATTTTTCTTTCCTCGATGTACATATGTTCGACATCTCAAAAATTAAAGATTTCAAAAATCTGCAACTCGCTTGAAATTATTGAATTTTTAAAACCCGAAGTTATCTAAATTAATGTTTCATTAATCAGAATTCATTTTTGTGAAATTTTTCCAATATGACTATTTTTTTTTTTTATTTTGCTGATGTCCAAAACTTTAACAACTCGAAAATCACTCAATCGCGAATACAAAAAGTCAGCTTTATAGTTGTACCAATATAATTTTTATTTGTTATGAATATTAATTAATAAGTAATAATTTTTTCTTAATTTCTTTTTCAGATGTACAAAAATCAAAAATTTCAAAAATCTGTAACTCGCTAAAAAATGATCGGATTTTTAAGAAAACGAAGTTATCTAAGTAGAATAAGATTTTGTTAATTAGATTTCATTTCTGTACATTTTTTCCAATACGACTATTATTTTTTTCTTTTTCCAATGTATAAATGTTCGACATCTTGAAAATTAAAAATTTCAAAAATCTGTAACCTTGGATTTTCAAAGACCATAAATATTTTAGGAAAGTAGATTTTCTTAATTGAGGTCTATTTTTGTGAAATGTTTTCTACGCGTTTTTAATTTGTTTGTCAATTTTTCCTCCTCCGACGTCCAAAACTTAGACATTTCAAAATTTTTTAACTCGCTTGAAAATTGGTGGATTAAAAAAAAACGCAGTTAGCCGAGTAGAACTAGAATTTATTAATTAGGATTAATTTTTATAAAATCTTTTCTCAATTTATGCTATTTTTTCTTTCTAATGTATAAATGTTTGAAAATAAAAAATTTCAAAAATCTGTAACTTGCTTGAAAATAATTGGATTTTTTAAAATCGAAGTTATTGTAGAAGATTAAGGTGTTGTTAATTAACGTTAATTTTTGCGGATTATTTTCAGTACGATTTTTATTTGTTTTTAAATATGGTTTTTTCGATGTACAAAAAATGTTCGTCGTCCCGAAAACCAAAAGTTTTAAAAATCTGTAACTCGCTTAAAAATAGGTGGATTTTTGAAAATCAAAGTTATTTTGAAAGAATACGATGTTGTTACCTTATATTCATTTTTGCGGTTTTTTTTTCTGTACGTTTTGTATTTGTTTTTAATTTATGCTTTTTCCGATGTACAAATGAAACCCAAAAATTTCAAAAATCTGTAACTCGCTTAAAAATAGGCGGATTTTTGAAAAACGAAGTTATTTTAAAAGAATAAGGTGTTGTTACCTTATATTCATTTTTGCGATTTTTTTTCGGTACGTTTTCTATTTGTTTTTAATTTATGATTTTTCCGATCTACAAATGAAACCTAAAAATTTCAAAAATCTGTAACTCGCTTAAAAATAGGTGGATTTTTGAAAATCGAAGTTGTTTTAAAAGAATAAGGTGTTGTTACCTTATATTCATTTTTGCGATTTTTTTTCTGTACGTTTTTTATTTGTTTTTGATTTATGCTTTTTCCGATGTATAAATGAAACACAAAAATTTCAAAAATCTGTAACTCGTTTAAAAATAGGTGGATTTTTGAAAATCAAAGTTATTTTAAAAGAATAAGGTGTTGTTACCTTATATTCATTTTTGTGATTTTTTTTCTGTACGTTACTCAAGAATAATATTTTGTCATGGAAAAAATAATTCTTGAGTACAAAGATCTTAATTTTACAATGCTTTAAACTTTTACATTACTAAAGTCAAAACAGTCCATTGTCACCTTGTTAAATTTTAATGTCAATAAATTGTTTTTCAAAGCCACCTTCGATTTTTTTTTATTAAAATGGCTATTGAAATGGTTGATAAAATGAGTTTTCTGCAAATAACTTTTAATGCGTTAGGAATTGGGACAGGGTTGTTATTAGGAAAAATGTTTGTTTTTTAATTCTGCATGGAATGACATAAAAATATATAAAATAATAAATAAAAATAATAATAATATATAAAAATTTGAAATAAGAAAAATAAAGTGCTTTAAAATTTGAAATGTTTGATACTACATTTTGGACACCCTGTATAATTCATATCGATCAAACTTGGTTAACGGGACTATCAGACCTTATTTAATAAGTACCTTGTATGATTTTATTAACAAAGCACTATTTTTATTTTTTATTCATTTTTTAAACCAATAGTGCGAAACTGTTTTTTTTTAGTTTTTTTTTTTTTTGCTGATATCCCTGAACCGATTCCAATAAAATTATAGGAGTATGTAGGCAACCATAGAAGGTACCCAAATAAGCAATAAAATACATAGCATGTAATTTAAAAATATATATATCAATATGACATCGCGCTTTTTTGGGACACCCTGTATAATCAAAAATATTTTCCTGAAATGCATTCTGGGATGCAAATTTATTCTGCAAAATATCAAATTTTTAACTTAATTAGTAAACGAGCTATAGAAGACGGGAGGTGAAATACAGGACCCTGTATATTATTAATGAATGTTATTACTCATTAATTAATATTCATAACAAATAAACATCGTATTGGCACAACAACTATAAAGCTGACTTTTTGTTTTCGCGTTTGAGTGAATTTGTTGATGCACGGACCATAAATAACGTCACGGCAGTTAAAATGACTTGAGTAACTGATTTTTTTTATTTTCCGGAATGATTTTGCGATGTGAATCCTAAGATTCAGGTATGATTTTTGTATGCATGCCTTATTTAGGAATTATTTAAGTTATATAAAACAATAATATTATGGTGAGGCTTAATTAACACGAGAGTTTACGAGTTAGTAACAACAGACAACTAAAATGAGTTCATTTATGCATTGATCTTATGGTGCATGCGCCGGGAAGTGGAAGTTGCGCTCTCACTGTAAGAACATTAGATCTATACTTTGTTGCAAATACGAAAATATATTTGTTATCGCATTCGTTAGGTAATATGTAAAATAATCTTAGCGAAGGGAATTGAATTCCAAATCAGTACGCAGAAACAAGAAATTGTTTAATATCGCAAACCCAGAATTGCAGTGTAATTTATAAGGGACTGTGACCTACCAGTATATGTAAATAATAGAAGGTAAGCACTTCCGCTCGAACTGCAATCAGTTACCAAACCAATTTGTGGGTAATCACTTCCAGTTAATTAATCATTGTTCCCTCCGAATGTTTTGTTCACAACAGACGATTTATTACCATTAAGTATGCACTTCCTCCTGTTATTGAGGTGAATTTGCATCTGCACATGGAAACTCGCATTGCTTAAAAGGAGCTGTAAATTAGAACTTTCCAATTTATGGTACGATCGCACAAACTAAAAACTTTCTACGCCAATTACCACCAAAGAGAATAACGACGAGAACTAATGAGCAGGATTATCTTAAAACACTCCATCACCGCGGTCCCCGTCGGCAACGGTGCACGGTGG
Source organism: Ocypus olens (assembly GCA_910593695.2). NCBI lineage: Eukaryota > Metazoa > Arthropoda > Insecta > Coleoptera > Staphylinidae > Ocypus > Ocypus olens. The sequence goes on from OU343061.1 coordinate 5,160,798, forward strand.
GCGCTTTAAAGTCGCTTCCATAAACAAAACTTCCGCATTAAAGTGGCGAAAACGGCGCGTGCAAATGTTTGCTCGCTCGGTTATAATTAAAATCCTAGGAGCGAGAGGGGTGGGCTCCTTTTGTGACTGAGGAATACGTTTCTTTACGGTGTGCATTATTGTTGTTTTCTTAATGGGCCGTAATGAAGTCGGAGGAGACGGGCGTTAAGCGGAAACGGAATTAAAACGGGCCAATTCTTCGTGCCCGCCAAACTTTTACTGCCGCTCCCACAAAGAGTTTAATATCGCCGAGATGTCTTCCTAAACTGCAACGTTGTCGTTTGATGATACTATTAATGGAGGCGCTTCTATAGACGGCCTCACCTTAACCTATTTTCAAGAACGTGTATTTCTAGCGCTCTAAAGTCTCTTAGAAAATTGAAATTTTACGCCGGCGATGCGTGGGTCGTTAACAATTGAAATAAAATGTAACGAGTTACATTCAGATAAGTTCTTTTGTGCGCGTTTTGATTACGATTATTATAAGACGAGATACCAGAATGTTTCAGTAACCGCGGAGCAAAGGGTTGCGAATGGCTTTAAAGAAAATTTACAAATTGGTTACATGGAATTGGCCATTAAATTACGTGATAATCAAAGATTCATATTCATAAATTATAAATAATGATTTTTAAATATTGTCTTTCTGCCAAATACAAAAATGGTGATGTGGCCATCATGTTACTTTCTCCGACTTGATGGTATCATAGCCATTTATATTTACGTTTTCATGGTTTATGTTCAATTGAAATCATATTTTAAATGTACATCGAGCGTTGTGTAAACTCGGATGAAATTGACGTTTAAAACGTCAAAATTATGAAAGATGGAAAAATTATACTTCAAATTCAAAAACTTAGTTTACTCAAAAACTAAAGGGATTTCGAAAAAAACTTATTCTTTATAAGTTGTTCATTTTAGCATTCTCTACAATTATTATTCATATAAATTTGCTGTAACTATTATCGTTTTATAATTATAAACCAAAAATTAAAAAAATAATAATTTTTTTACTCGAATAAAAATAATTTTATAAAAAATGTTTTCAAGCAAAAGATGTTCATTTCTTTGTTGTCTTCAAAGTTTTTTTAAATGTTTTTGTGATATTTTTTATATTTAAGAAAATATTGGCAAAGAACAAAAAACGGTTAAGGTAAACGCCCACTTCCGGTGTACGAAATTTTACCAAAAGCTTTCCAGTTCTTCAGATTATTAAATAAGACCTATGTTCAAAGTTTAGTATCAATTGCTCTATTAGTTTTTGAGATATAGCGCGCATAGACAGACACACACAACACACACAAAAAAAATGGTGATGTGGCCATCATGTTACTTTCACCGACTTGATAGTAGCATTTATATATATACGCTTTCATGGTTTATTTTCGATTTAAATCATATTTTAAATGCACTAAACTCGGATGAAACTGACGTTTAAAAAGTCAAAATTATGAAAGATGGAAAAATTATACTTCAAATTCTAAAACTCAGTTTACTCAAAAACTGAATGGAATTCGAAAAAAAACTTATTCTTTATAAGTTGTTCATTTTGGCGTTCTCTACAATTATTATTAACATGAATTTACTGTAACTATTATCGTTTCGTAATTATAAACCAAAAATTTAAAAAAAATAATAAAATTTTTTTCTCGAATAAAAATGATTTTATGAAAAATGTTTTCAAGCAAAAGATGTTCATTTCTTTGTTGTCTTTAAAGTTTGTTTAAATGTTTTTGTTAAATTTTTCATATTTAAGAAAATATTGGCAAAAAACAAATAACAGTTAAGGTAAACACCCTGTATCTCAAAAACTAATACAGCAATTTATATGAAACTTTTAACATACGTCTTATTTGGTAATTTGAAGAACTAAAAAGCTTTTGGTAAAATTTCGTAAACCGGAAGTGGGTGTTTACCTTAACAGTTTTTTGGTTTTTTGCCAATATTTTCTTGAATATAAAAAATATCACAAAAACATTTAAACAAATATTGAAGACAATAAAGAAATGAACATCTTTTGTTCGAAAAAAATTTTTATAAAATCATTTTTATTCGAGAAAAAAATTTATATATTTTTATATTATTTTTGCTTTATAATTATAAAACGATAATAGTTACAGCAAATTTATGTTAATAATAATTATAGAAAATGCTAAAAAGAACAACTTATAAAGAATAAGTTTTTTTCTAAATCTCTCTAGTTTTTGAGTAAACTGAGTATGTGAATTTGAAGTATAATTTTTCCATCTTTCATAAATTTGACGTTTTAAACATCAGTTTCATCCGCTCGATGTACATTTAAAATATCATTTAAATTTAAAATAAACCATTACAACGTAAATATAAATGATACCATCAAATCGGAGAAAGTAACATGATGGCCACATCACCATTTTTTAATTGTATGGGCAGCATGAATGGGGTACCCTTAACACTCAATTTCTTAAACATGCATTTGCGTGTTTAATATGCTTATTAAACACGCTAATTCGCGCTTTAATTCACAGAACGCGATTTATGATAATATTTTGTTTACCCTGTTTAATACTGATTTTATTTTTTTTTTTCAATTGTAATTGTGATTACAACTTGAATTTCGATTTTAATTTTGATTTTGTTTTTGTTTTTTTTTTTAATTTTGATTTTGATTTTGATTTTCGTGAACAAAGTATAGTGTACAACTCGCATATAATGGCTATTAATCACTCAAACGATTTGCTCCACTCTCGTGATTAATAGCCATCATTATATGCTCGTTGTACAATATACTATTTATTGGTTATGAATATTAATTAATGAGTAATAACATTCATTAATATTATATACAAGTGTTGTTTTCTTTTTTTTATGTTGACTGCAAGTAAATTTATTTATTAATATTAATACCGTTGAAAAGAAAATAAAGTCAATTAAACGGTGAATTTTACTATTACATCTGTTTAATGAGTGCAATACTGTAGCAATTTAAAAACTCTCTTTTTGATTCGGAAAACAATTACACTGCGCATTTATGTTTTAATCTTATCTACATCTCTTTATTGAATACCGAAAGAATTTACAAAATCTTCGTTCAAGAGTTATACTAAAAAAAATAACAGAAAACAATTGAACTGCAAATTTAATTTTTTGTCTTATCTGTATCTATTCGGCGAGTAAAACACTTTGTCAAATTTGTTCATCCGTTCAAAAGTTATCCTTAAAAGAAACAAAAATCAAATTATTTTTGGTCCTCTCTACATTTATCCGATGAGTACAATACTTCTCAGAGTTATCTTCTCAAGAAAAGCACAACCAGTAATTCATTTTTTTCATCTTATCTATTCGGTGAGTAAAATAATTTACTGAAAGAATGACCAAAATTTGGTTATCCGTTCAAAAATTAGAAAAATGTAATTTTTTTGGGCTTATCTGCAACGAGTCAAAGACTTTGCTGGGAGAATAAGAAACATTTGGTCATCCGTTCAAGAATGATCCTCTAAAAGACAAAAAAATAATTAAAGACGAATGAAAATTTTTGGTCCTATCTGCAGTTATTCAATATCTCTTTCGGATAAATATGACTTTGTTAAAAAAAATTACAAATCTGCTCATCTGCTCAAAACTTATCTTTGAAAAAAAGTAATTTTACGACAAATTTAATGTTTTTGTCCAAATCTTTTTTTTTTAAGAACAACACTGCAGTGTATCGGGTGGTCCAAATTCGATGTTTCCATAGGCTATATCGGTAACCTTAATAGTTAGAAAAAAAAATCAAAAAAGTTATGACCTCTTTTTCTGAAATAATAACAATAGCATTAACAAATCTTAGCTAACTTGATTAGTTCCTGAGGTATCGGGTGTTTTTAAAATTTTTGCCTATTTTAAAATACGCCTTTTTCTTAATAATTGCAAAAAACAGATAAATAGTTATTTGTGTAGTCTTCTTCGCAAAATTCAGTGGCGTGCTTATTTTTTCATTTTGACTTTTCATTTAAGAGTTATGACACAAAGTTGCATTCTTTTAAATACACGGTGTATTTTGATGCCATTGAATGGAACTTTACAACAACTTTACATATAACATTTAAATTAACGAGAGAAAACGATTATATTTGAAATTCTGTCGTTTAAAACGTCCAAATTATAAAAGCTGCAAATGACAAATTATACCATATGTATAAAACTTATTTAGATAAAGGGTGGCTTTGTATTTCGGAACGTACGTTGGAGGTTTGATACGTGACACGTGATGCGACGTCTTCGCCACCAGTTGTTCAAAGTAATAAATTGACATAAAGTCAACAACGTGCTGAAGTAATCTAAGACAGTGATTTTGTTTATCATGGCCATGCCTTATCTAAATAATTTTTATACATATGGTACTTATGTAATTTAAAAAAAAAATCCGTTAGTTTGCTCAAAAATTAAAGAGATCTGAAAAAAAAACTTCATTGCGGCATTTTTTACAAATAATATTAATAAAAATTTGATGTAGCTATAATTGTTTCATCATTATAAAACGAAAATAAAGAGAAAAATAACCTTGATTTAAAAAAAAAAACACACCTATTTTCAAGCAAGTTACAGATTTTTGAAATTTTTGGGTTTCGAGACGTCGAAGATTTGTACATCAGAATAAGGAAAATTAAAAAAAAAATAATAATCATATTGGAAAAATTTCACAAAAATTAATTCTGATTAATGAAACTTCATTTAGATAACTTCGGTTTTTAAAAATCCAATAATTTTCAAACGGCTTGCAGATTTTTGAGATGTAGAATATTTGTATATCGGAGAAAGAATAATTAGGAAAAAATAGTAATCATTTGGGAAAAATTTCAAAAAAATAATTTCTGATTAATAAAATCTCACTCTACTCGGATAACTTTGGTTTTTAAAAATCGAATTATTTTCAAGCAAGTTACAGATTTTTGAAATTTTTAATTTTCAAGGTGTCGAACATTTATACGTCGGAAAAAGAAAAATTAAGAAAAAAATAATAGTCGTATTGGAAAAAATTTACAAAAATAAAATCCAGGGAAGTAGTTGTTTCAATAAGTTATTTGTTTATAGTCTTAGTAAGACTTAATTTTTTGCTTGTAGATTAACGAACAGGTTGAATATTCATATATTCAGGCTACATTTCGTTTTCTTGTATTTGTATTTAAAATAAAGTCTAATTAACAAAATCTTATTCTACTCAAATAACTTCGTTTTCTTAAAAATCTAATAAGTTTTTGGCAAGTTACAGATTTTTGAAATTTTTGATTTTCGAGATAACGAACATTTGTACATCGGAAATAGAAATTAAGAAAAAAATAGTAAGCCTATAAAAAAACTAACAAAATGAATTCCGTTTAACAAAATTTCATTCTGCTCAGATATGTTTGGCTTTCAAAAATCCAATAATGTTCAAGTACGTTACAAATTTTTGAAATTTTTGATTTTCAAGATGTCGGAGATGGAAAAATTAAGAAAAAAATAAGTTATATTGGAAAAAATACACAAAAATTAATTCTGATTAATAAAATCTCACTCTACTCAAATAACTTCGGGTTAAAAAAAAAACAATAATTTTCAAGAGAGTTGAGTATTGGAAAAAATTTACAAAAATAAAATCTAATTAACAAAATCTTATTCTTCGTTTTCTTAAAAATCTAATAACTTTTTGGCAAGTTACAGATTTTTGAAATTTTGAAATATCGAGACTTTGTACATCGGAAAAAGAAAAATTAGGAAAAAATAGTAGTCATATGAGAAAAATCCTACAAAAATTAATCTTGACTCTTAAAATCTCACACAACTTTCTTTTTTAAATCCAATAATCTTCAAACGAGTTACAGATTTTTGAAATTTGTCATTTTCGGGATGCTGAACATATGTATATTGAAAAATGAAAAATTAAGACATGTCTCGAATGTTTTCTGAAAATTATAATAACATCCATTGTGGGGTTTTCAGGAAAATTGAAAAATCTCGTAAGAAGTGCGCATTTTGCAAAACCACAATCTTGACTTGTAATTCAGAAAAAAAGTAGTGATATCCAAATTTTGGGTTTTTCGTTTATTTCACAGATACACATGTCTAGAACGTTTCCCTATAATTTAAATAAAAGCCATTTTCTATTCATATTCATAATTTATAAATAATGATTTTTAAATATTGTCTTTCTACCAAATTGTTCCATAAATACAAAAATACATGTGACAACAATATAAAACACAAGAATAACCCTACTCTGGCCCTCGAATGATTTGCATTAATTTCCTGGGAATCTGTGCTAGTACAATAAAAACATCTAGTACTATAATTTGGTATAGTTTTAATTACAAGTCCGTAGGCCAGAGTAACAGAGCCATTAAACCACCAAAATAATTTATTTTTACATCCCCATCAAAGGATAAATATTTTGTAACCGAAAACTAATCTGATTTACTGCATCGCCTGCAACAAACAAATTATGTTTTGCTTCCACTACAAATTCGTATTTCAACTTAAATTACTCGAAAATCTAATAATACCTATTAAGACATAACGACCTGGAAAATACGAGCGATCAAATGTGGTTTACATAATTTCATAAAACTCGCTGATTAACAAGAAACGCGAATTACATTTGCATAAGACGAAATAATGGAATATATTAGTTTACATTCGGAGTGATGTACATCTGTTCGTACTGAAAAGTGAGGGAGAGAGAGAGATGTGTTTAATGTAATTTTAATTGCGTTTGTTCTCCGCAAAAACGATCGCGTTGAGTAAACTAACAGTAATCTCGCCGTCAGACAATTTCATTGTTCGTCTGGTTAAAGTTTGTAGAAACGTTTATGCCTTTCTGACGTACAAATCTAATTAATCCCAGCAAATAATAACAATTGATGGATCACCGCTTCAGGCAAGGACAATCGCTCAAACGCAATTAATCACACAAATCTTCTAAAATTGATGGATTATTCTAGATGAAGGACGTGACTGATATTAAATGTCTATCGATTATAAAAATTGTAATTAATTAATTTGTTTTTTTTAAGATCAATTTTTAACCGATTACTTCACTCTACTAAAGTTATGGCAGTAGTATTAAAATAATTTTTATATATTGCTATAATAAAGCTGTTTCAGCACCCTAAACCGTATCGTAATGCTCATATATTACAGAACTCGTCAAGTAAAGTAACGTAGGGGAAATTTATTTTATTTATTAAGTTAGCAGTATTGAAATGTCATTAAAAAACAATCAATGTTATAATAAGTACTACTATTTATAAAAAAATCGTTTTAGATGGCACTAAATTATATTATTTTTAAAGACTTGAACTGCGAAAATTATAACCAAAGTGAGAAAACTAGAAATAATTTTACACGCATACCGCTAATTTTGGCTTGTGTATCCAACTAAAACAAATTAATAGTCAACGCCATTGCCGACATTCGTTAAAAAGAAGACGGAAATAAAGGGCCATTTATCCTCAATCATAAACCATCCATTAGTCCCCGGACTTATTCCTTGACCGACGCCAGAGCCATACAAATTCAAGTATTAACAATGATCAAAAGGATGCGCGAGGCGTAATTAAACGGTACAAATTCGTCCGGCGGATCCAAACAAAACGAAGTGAATTAATTCCTCGACAAGGTCCGAAAATTAATTTTCCTACCAGCACGATGAGCGATGGAAAAAGTGTTCGGCTCGTCCCTGAGCGGTTTCGTTTTAATATTAAACCGAGACCCTCGTCATGTATTTTTAGCGGACCCTTTTGTCTAATTAAAATTTATTAACGCGACGCCATTAATCACTTTTGAGAAAAAGGGCTGTGACTCGTGGTGTGTGTGTGTGTGTGTAAGGAAACGCGTGCACAATCAAAACAAACATACGCTTCTAAAATTGATGAATAAAAATTGCATTCCAGTTAAAACTAGCCGTTTGGGTTTGTTTGCTGGCTGAAGCTGTCCGCATACAAGCCAGAAGAATGATAATATGTGCCATGATATTATTTCATGCTTATCTAATTTTCACAGTAATATTTTATCAGACACGTTTAATGTAACTTTTTTTACCTACGACAATTGGGATATACGCTCAATGGTTGTGAATTGGTGTATGTAGTGCATTGGTCACGCCTTTCATTCCAGTGTCGATTGTCTGTGCGAGAATGATCAGCCGATCATTCCCGCTCTGCAGCGCATGACCAATGCGTCAGAGACAAAACCTAACCTGTCATGTGTCAAAATGATGGAGTAGATTTAAAGAAGTTTACTTCGCCGCTTCTACATATATGAGGCGTTGGTTGTCAAATTCGTTGTTTTTGATGTTCGCCATACTACTTACTTACTTTTAAACACTAATGATGTATAAACTTAAGAAACGATATGAACCATAAATGTTAATGTAGCAATTTGGTTTATGTCGGACTCTTTTATTTTCGCGTACCAATTGTCCGCTGTCACTTTTTAAAAATCCGGTTACTATCACAATTAAGCACAACAAAGTTATCGTAGGTAAAGTATAGTGCACAGGTTGCATGGAATGTCCATTTCATTATGTAAAATGTGTATCATTCCATGGTAGTTCTACAATATACTATTTTTCTACGACTGATAAAATGTAGGCAAATTGAGTGAACGGCATTATACTTTTCAGCATGTTACGTTTCATTAAAGTATAACTAATGTTTCTTAGTTGATGTTAAAAGAGATGGAAAAAATAGTGGCCGTAAAATGCCGGTGGTGGGCACGTTCGGCTTCAGCGCTGCACGGTGTCGGGAGACCCGAGAAATGTGGCCAAGCGGGTCTAAAATCGAGAAAAAATAAAGTCGTCAGTTAAAAAAATTCGAATTTATGTTTGTAAAACTGCAAACCCCTGAATTTACATTATTGAGTCATAATTCTGAACCATTAACACGTATTTGGGCCTTAAAGTCGACTGCTTTTAAATTAGGATTTTCAATCTAAAATTTCACCGGAATTATAGTTACTTAGAGTAAGAGAGAGGAAGACAAAGCTTTCGTTCACGCAAATCGGGTGTTCGTCCACAAAGCACAGCTCAGTGAACAAAGTGGTGGCCTTACACCCTGTAAGGGTGTATTTGTTTTTGTTCGAAACCTCACCAGGAACTCTGTAACTTTGTATTCAAAATTTTAAATAAAAATAAATCATGTTCGGAGTCATTTGTTGCTATGAAAAAACAAAAAAAAACAAAATAAGCAAAGTAACGTCAATAAAGTGGATCCGTGCATATTGGAAAAATTGTGGCAATTGATGATGTAGAGTTCCTGAGGATTTCTGATGTCCTGGAAGCCGAAAATGCTGCAAGGTACCAAAAATCAAAATCACGACATCAGAAAGAATTGAACAAATTTACACAATGACAGTGAGCGAATGTTAAGTGAACGAAAGAAAAACGTTCACTCAGTCGTAACTTTCTGGCGAGGTATCGGACAAAAGATTATTTTTATCGAATTTTGAAAAGTTATCCAAGTGAATTTTATATCATATTTAAAACAATCAATTTGAAATGATGAGCTGGGACACTCTGTCCAATCATCTGGGGAGTATCTATATAAAATTTCTTGATTCATGATGTATCGTCTGGTTGTCCATGGCCTGATTTCTTCAGGTCGATCGGATTTAAAGGTATCAATTATTTTATGAATCTCCTTGTTTGCTGTGTGCTCTGCCCTTAATTCTGCTGTGGATTTCCCGGGCAGGTCAGTGCTGACCTAATGTATTATACTTGGATGTCAACTGCGGGAGACCTTGAGAAGAGGTCTGCGATAACGTTTGCTTTTCCAGGCGTATACGAGGGTTATCCGTAAAATAAGGTGTCCACTGATTTTTCATACTGAGAAACATGTTTATTCGCATTGAATAATATATTGTTGGAAAGCTTAGACTTTCCCCTATTTTTCGATATAATCGCCGTTGAGATCGATGCATTTTTGCAAGCGGTGTACCATGTTCTTTATACCTGACTCGTTGAACTCTTCCCTTCGTGAGCGTGCCTCTCCTCTTGTTTTGAAGGTTCTGCAACGTCTCACAGTAGCGGTTCGCATTGATTGTTGCACCGGCAGGCATGAATTCGCACAACAATAACCCCTTCCTGTGCCAAAAGACGCTCGCCATCACTTTGCCGGCACACAGTGTTTGTTTGAACTTTCGCGGCTTCGGCGACTAGGGATTGTTCTTTTGTTTCCGGTGTCATAGTGGACCCTGGTCTCGTCCCTTGTGACAATCAAATCCAAGAATTCCTGGCCATGGGTTTTGTAAGCCTGAAGAAATTCGCGGGCCGCTTCAACACGTTTCCGTTTGTTGTTTTCCGTGAGCATTTTCGGAACCCACCGAGCACACTAAATGGTCTGTCAAAATTTTGTGAATGCAGAACTTGCCGACATCAGGGATCATCTCGCAGAGGTCCCGAACCGTCACCCTTCGATCTTTCAGCATTCCTTCTTCAACTTTCGCAATCGTTTCGTCTGAAACCGATGGCCGTCCGGAACATTGTACGTCATGAAGGTCTGGAATCACAGAGCATAATTCACACCTGGAGGAAAGAAGCGAGTGGGAGCTCTATCTCTAACTGCTCAAGCCAAAATTGAGCATCGCAGACAGCTCGCAGGGGTGGGGACAGAGAGAGAGGAAACCAAACCAAATCTCACGTAAGAGTGTACCTCGCGTCTGCAGCTCCTCGGAAACCTTTTTTTACGGACAACCCTCGTATATTGTTAAGTTATACGGTTGGAGCTACGAGGTCCAACTGAGATTAAGCGTTTATTTGATTCGTCATCGGCCAGCATAGAGACTAGCGGACGGTGAGGATGAAGGCGGGGCTGTCTTCGATAAAGGCTGTGAACCTTAGGACTGCACAAGTAACGGCAAGCGCGACTCTTTCCGTAGTGTTGCTGTATTTCCGTAGTGTGTATTGCTAACAGATTTCTCGTGGACCGAAAAGGCGAGGTAGCGCACGGTGGGACGGCTCGAAGGGAAACTGTTTACGGCCAAATACAGTCAGTAACATAATTTATACGAAGCGCCACACGTCTTTGTAATGAATACCATTTAATACGGTGTATTTAAAAACTGCTACCACAGACTATACCATTAAAACAACAAACAGGCGTGCATCTGGAATGAGGTCCCCTCCACTTTGCCAGTGCGCACCCGACCTTCCAGTTCACGAAAAATCTGTCGGGCAGTACTCTATGTGGCGTTCATTTTTGCCCTCCCCCTGCATCAGCGCTGTTTCCAACCCATAGGAACAGACATCTGTTCATAGAATGTAGGGATTGGTCAACCAATCCATACATTCTGCTGCCTGCTAGAGGATGCGTGCTGTGATTAGGGACTCTCTGAGGAACTGCGATGGTCCCCAGGTTCATGAAATATCTGTCTTCGTCAGGTCGCTCAGAGGCTTCGCTTAGTGAATTTCCTTTTCCAACTACAGGCCTGTAAGATCTTCTGCAGTTGTTTTAGGTTTTAGGTTCTTTTAGTTGTCCTCTACTGGCTGAGTACGTCGTCCAAAAATTTTAGGTGCAGCCAAATTTGCAGTTTTTGCACGATGAAGCGTCTCAGCCTCTGAAAAACCTTTTTCAGATCCTAGGGGTGATCTTCAAATGATGCGGAAATGATGGGGTCGCACAGATACACCAGGACTCTCCTGGGTTCCAGGCTTGTATTCACACGGTCTTTTAGTCGTTGAAAGGTGGCGGGTGTATTTCGGAATCCATATGCCATCCTCATGTACTAAAATAAGCCAAACTGGGCGATGAACTGTATTATCCTGACCCTCTTTTCAAACCTTCACCTACCTACCTCACTGTCTATTCTAGTTGACGGGTTTTGTGATGGCATTCAGATATGTATAGCCTGACCTTTAGGTTTTAGAATAAGAACTCATGGAGCGGCCTATCCGCTCTTGCATTCCTCCTTCTTGGAGGAGCTGTTAGAGAAACTGCAAGATTTTTGCCTTCAGAAGTTCCGTCTTCGCCGGCGTCCGTCCCACTTCATATTTATATATGTAATGGCGATCTTGAACATGAAGTCAAAAGGCTCTTCCAGGAGAACGAAGAAGTACTATGGCCGAGCCTCATGTTCCGGGGATTCGGGAATCGGCGTGACTACGGGTTCGTACCCCGTGACTGTCATCAGGTATTCGCATACGACAGAGACATCTTTTGGCCTTCCTCCAGTGCTACTTCCATATACAAACAAAGCTGTCTTGTCGCGGATGGGTTCTCTTCCTTTTGCGAGAATGCATACATCTTGCGTTCGCTCCTGAACGCCCAAGTTCTATCTTTTAAGTTCAGCATTAAACCGGCGTCTTAAACGTCGATACCCAAAGGGGTTTTTACGTTTGGGATGTTCGGGATCTACACGAAAATTGTTGACACCACGCGAAAGTTATTGGTATCTTTAAAGCGGTTTTCTTGTTTTGAAAGTTCTATATATAAAACTTCAACCGGTGAGGGCTGATGTGTCTCGAATCCGCAAATCTAGGTCGGATGAACAAAAACTTATGCTGCCGTTTTTGGTGGATAGAAATTCGGGCAGATTCTTTTTATAAATCCAAAGCTCTTAGACTATCTTCTCAGCAGGTTGCGTTGATTAGTTGGCCTTTCTTTTTCTGCATTCTTCGATGGCGTGTCCGTATGCTTTGCAGAATGCGCACTTGCCGGCTGGTTGTTGGGCACGAACTCGTTATTTATATTTTTTTTCACCCGCTCCCAAGCTTCTTTCACTCGCATCCTTTAGATGTTCGCTGGTCCCTCCAACCGCATACTCATCCCTTAGATGGTGTTTTCATTGATGGTGTTGGAAAAGTCTACGCTGTTCTAAAAATTCTACACTGCTTCTGGGTTTCTGTTTTTCTAGAAAGGGGCAGTGCAGTGCGTAAAATGTTTATGTTGTTTTGATTTGATGGCCTGGAGAAACTATTGTAGTTGTTCCGCCGATCCGGCAGTTTTACTTTCCGGAATTTTCATCGAATCTACTTGTATCTGTAATACTCTGGCTCACTAGTTAGGCGTCAGTACAAATATCAACAGAAAAAGCTACAAGCATCTTCGACAAATATTTGAGAACATATAAAGCAAAAATTTCTGCCCTGAAACCATTGGAAATGATGTTAAAGAGAACGTTATCGAAGTACAATACATTTTACTATGTGGTAAGGTCAATAATGCCTTTACTGGAACTTCCAGTTTGAACTGTTTGTTTATGCAGCTGCAGATAAAATCAAAGAATTTAAAATATGGCAGATCATCCTTACACAGGGGTGGCTCGTTATGCAGAGCCGAGGAGCCATGGCACTATCTCTAGTTTCAAGGTCAGTAAGAATTTTTAATTAATTCTTAAAACACTTTTTCGCGAGTTACTTTGGTCTGGGAAGATAAATCGTTTATTTTAGGGGTGGGGGGCTATATTTCATAAGTGGCGCTACCATCAAGATGTTCCACGAGCTGTCACTGAAATTAAGTACAGTTTTTGAAAATACACGAGTTGTGAATTTTTGAAAATTTTAATTTTCGTATTGTGTAATACTCGAGCAAAAAAATTAAAAAAAATATACAACGTGTCGATAAAATTCTGCAAAAATTTAAATACATTTGCAAATCATTGTTTTATCAGCATGGCTACTAAATTCTACAAAAATTAAATTAGATTTGCAAATCATTGCTTTATCAAAGTAAGTGCAGTTTTTCAAAATCCACCAATTATTTCCAGAGTTGTGAATTTTTGAAAATTTTAGTTTTCGAATTATGTACTACTCGAGCAAAAAAGGAAAAAAAATATAAAACATGTCAACTAAATTCTACAAAAATTAAATTGGATTTGTAAATCATCGTTTTATCAAACTAAGTAGAGTTTTTAAAAATCCGCCAATTATTTCGCGAGTTGTGAATTTTTGAATATTTTAATTTTCGAATTGTGCAAAACTCGAGCAACAAAGTAAAAAAAAAATATAAAACGCGTCAACTAAATTCTACAAAAATTAAATTGGATTTGAAAATCATCGTTTTACCAAAGTAAGTAGAGTTTTTGAAAATCCGCCAATTATTTCGTGAGTTGTGAATTTTTGAAAATTTTAGATTTCGAATTGTGTAAAACTCGAGCAAAAAAGTAGAAAAAAATATAAAACGTGTCAACTAAATTCTACAAAAATTAAATTGGATTTGCAAATCATCGTTTTATGAAACTAAGTAGAGTTTTTGAAAATCCGCTAATTATTTCGCGAGTTGTGAATTTTTGAAAATTTTAGTTTTTGAATTGTGTAAAACTCGAGCAAAAAAGTAAAAAAAAATATAAAACGTGTCAACAAAATTCTAAAAAAATTAAATTGGATTTGCAAATCATCGTTTTATGAAACTAAGTAGAGTTTTTGAAAATCCGCCAATTATTTCGTGAGTTGTGAATTTTTGAAAATTTTAGTTTTCGAACTGTGTAAAACTCGAGCAAAAAAGTAGAAAAAAATATAAAACGTGTCAACTAAATTCTACAAAAATTAAATTGGATTTGCAAATCATCGTTTTATGAAACTAAGTAGAGTTTTTGAAAATCCGCCAATTATTTCACGAGTTGTGAATTTTTGAAAATTTTAGTTTTCGAATTGTGTAAAACTCGAGCAAAAAAGTAAAAAAAAATATAAAACGTGTCAACTAAATTCTACAAAAATTAAATTGGATTTGCAAGTCATCGTTTTACCAAAGTAAGTAGACTTTTTGAAAATCCGCCAATTATTTCGAGAGTTGTGAATTTTTGAAGATTTTAGTTTTCGAATTGTGTAAAACTCGAGCAAAAAATTTAAAAAGAATATAAAACGTGTCAACTAAATTCTACAAAAATTAAATTGGATTTGCAAATCATCGTTCTATGAAACTGAGTAGAGTTTTTAAAGATTCGCTAATTATTTCGAGAGCTGTGAATTTTTGAAAATTTTAATATTCGAATTGTGTAATCCTCGAGAAAAAAATTTAAAAATATATATAAAACGTGTCGACTAAATTCTACAAAAATAAATTAGATTTTCAAATAATTGTTTATTCAAATTAAGTGAAGTTTTTGAAAATTCACCGATTACTCCGCAAGTTGAGAATTTTTGAAAATTTTAGTTTTTGAATTGTGTAACACTCGAGTAAAAAAAAATATAAAACGTATCGATTAAATTCTACAAAAACTACATTAGATATGCAAATCATAGTTTTATCAAATTAAGCAGGGACAGCTCGTTATATAGAGCCAAGGAGCCATGGCACTAGCTGTAGTTTCAAGCTTAGCAAGAATTTTTAAAACACTTTCGCCAGTTACTTAGGCCAAGGAAGATAATTCGTTCTTTCTTTCTTAAAAAAGGGGGGGGGGGGGGGGGGTTATGTTGTATAAGTGGCTCTACCATCAACATATTCCACGAGCCGCCACTGTCCTTACATGTATAGGTTAAGAAGTCTGCCACACATGGTGCATCAGATTGATTATTTATTATATAACAAAAAGAGAGAGTTAAGAGTACATTGGAAGGCACCCTGAAACGCCTCGACGGGAATGTCTTTTAGGAAGGTTGTAACATGCTTTTGGATGTTGTCCACCAACTCCCAACTTTCAACTCAGCCTTTTACAGGTGCTTAAGAGATTGAAACGCCGGGTCGCGCGCGTGATGGCCGACATCAAAGCCATGGTCAGGCTCCACCATGACAATGCCCCTAGCTATACGGCCTTCATCGTTACCAATTTTCTGGCCTGGAGCAACACTAGTGGTTCCCCAGCCCCTTTACAGTACCGACTTGGCTCAGTGCTACTTTTTTTTGTTTCCCCGACTGAAGAGAGAGCCGAAAGGAAAGCATTGGGAGTCCCTGGAAAACATCCAAAAGCAATGTTACAACGTTCCTAAAAGACATTCCCATCGAAGGGTTTCAGGGTGCCTTCCAGGCATGGCAGACGTCTTCGCAAGTATATTGCTGCTGTAGGAGAGTATTTTGAAGAATTTTAAATACATTTTTCCCAGAATAATCGACACTTTGGCTTTCAGTATTTTAGCCTGTTCCTCGCTATTTTTGCTCTGATGAATTCGATTATTTTTCAAAAGCAATTTAACAAATCCAAATTGTAATTCAAGTTAGATGAATAAACAAAATCGAACCGTTCATTAAATTATTAAAACTGCACCGTTCTGCATTCGTGCGTGTGCATTTAATTGAACAATGGGTGAAATTACGGGAAGATGAATGCGTTTCATAAGCCATTAGACAATACCTCAATATTTGTATCAATTACAATACACCGCATAAAACTGCCAATTAGGACGCGGGGGATGTATTGTATCGTGGCTCATCATCTCCGATACCACAATATATAACCATTCGACACAAAACACCCCAATCAATCTTCAGCCCTCGCGAACAATCGACCGGTCGATGCTCATCCTCGTCGTACATTTTTTTGCACGTGTCTATGGCCGTTATTAAAATAATTTCAATGGACGAGAACAGGGCCGAAATCCAAAATCCATCCGCAGACCCTGGCACATTGTGCCGGTCGATTTGCCGCCCGTTTTATTAACAGCAGGTTTCATCCGGGATTAATGGACGGGTTTACATTTTTTGAGCGAAAGCTCGCGCGTATGTCGCCCTTTTTAATGAGGCCCCACACACACACCCACACACACACATACACACCCCGAAATGCCCTTCCCCTGTTATTATTATCTCGCTACCGCTTTTATTTATATCGCATTGTAATGCCGCAATTTCTGTTATTATTATCTCGCTACCGCTTTTATTTATATCGCATTGTAATGCCGCAATTTCAGTTTTGATTTATGGCTGTTGGGAAGCGGCGCGCGAGGCGGCGTTTCTGGGGGGTGGGTGAGATTTTTGCCTGCACGAGGGACAATTAACGCGCGCTGACAAGGGAAATCGGCGATAAACATTTTTGCCGGAATATGTTTAACTCGCATTAATCCTCATCCGACAATTCGGTGAGTTTTATTCGAATCGCAAAGCAAATTTATTACCTCTAATTGTGTTTACATGTGAGATGGGTGAAAAATAAATATATATGGCATGGCATAACTTCCGTTTAATATTTTAATCGTGCGTAATCATATAAAGTACCATAAATTATGAAATTTTTTCTACGCTTTTATTGGCGGTTTTTATTCAGATTAACCCTTACCTAATGAATGCCACCATATTCGCGACGAAAAAAATATGCCTGTAATATCGAATGCCGTCGGATCCGCGAAAAAGAAAACATAAGTTTATGGCGAGGTCATAAATTTTTAGATCCCGGCGCATTCACCATAAGATCAATTCATAAAATAAAGCTCGTCTTAGTTGTCTGTTGGTTAAGACTATTACAAACTAGTTCGTTAGCTAAGAGTTAAAATTCACTGAATAAAATCGTAATATCTATCACAACCAGCTTGAAGAAAATTATTATCGGTTTTAATAAAAACTAGTTTTTGCAGTATTACAGCGTTATTGAATCACTTTTTGATATTATCACATTTAATTAAACACTATTATTTTCGAAATATGAATCATCCATCCTACCTTTCATTTAATAAACCCCGCAACCAAACATTTAAAATTATAATTTCAGAAGTGATAAAACTCCCCGAGTAACTACTTAATTAAATTATTAATTAAATAAAACACCAGAGCGGACCCCTTCGCGCCGAAAAATCCCTAATACAGTTTTCACTTGCGTCGGCCCTTATTTCCGATGAGAATTTCGAAAATCCAAAGCCGGATCATAATTGCCGTCTGGATAATGAAACCGTGGGGGCGGTTTTCGTCCTTTTAGAGGGAATGGATGGCAATATGGCCAGGGCGGCGCGAAAGTAAAATATAATTGTATTACTTTAAGTGCACTCCGTTTTTAAGTTACACCGTCGCCTTTTTATTAACGTCGACTTTGAGCGCACCTTTCGTCTTAACATATTTTATTAATAAAAATTGGGCGAAAATCGAGGGCGGATTTTCCTTATCAGTGGGCGCGTTGAAAGGGAGGTGTGATGATATCGCATTAGTGGAATTTATTTAAGATTTAAAAGGGAATTTTAACTGTATTAGGGAGGGGGATGTATGCTAGATAATCGACAGATATTTAATGGAGACAAAAGAGAGCGAGAGTTTCAAAGTTATTTATAGTTTGCTGACGACACCCTTTGCAGAGTTGAAGTTCGCAGGATCCAAAGAAAATGTTTGCGTTAAGTAACACTGACCCAATAATAAACTTTGCAGACACTTCATTCTTGGCAATTTTTATATTAAATATTTTATCGGATAATCATCTATTATAATTAACATTTATTGGATCATAATAGTACTATTATTTCATAATGCGTTAATTACTTATAATTCGTTAGTTACAATTGTACAATTTTCAGGTAGCATATTTTCTTAATCGACAAAAAAAATTGAAAAACATTGACCACAAACTTCAAACTTTCAAAATTTACTCAAAATATATTCCGCCATAAGTATCTGTAAAAATCTGCCAACATACCTTGCCTATATTTGTAATTAATGACTCTTAAACGTACTATGTACAATTTTCAGGGGGCATATTTCCTAAATCGACCAAAAAAATTGAAAAACAATGACCACAAACTTCAAACTTTCAAAATTTACTCAAAATATATTCCGCTATAAGTATCTGTAAAAATCTGCCAACATACCTTGCCTTGATTTCTAAGTAATGACTCTTAAAAGTACTATGTACAATTTTCAGGGGGTATATTTCCTAAATCGACCAAAACAATTGAAAAACAATGACCACAAACTTCAAACTTTCAAAATTTACTCAAAATATATTCCGCTATAAGTATCTGTAAAAATCTGCCAACATACCTTGCCTTGATTTCTAAGTAATGACTCTTAAACGTACTATGTACAATTTTCAGGGGGGATATTTCCTAAATCGATCAAAAAAATTAAAAAACAATGACCACAAACTTCAAACTTTCAAAATTTACTCAAAATAGATACTACCGTATGTACCTGTAAAAATCTGCGAATATACCTTACCTGAATTTCTAAATAATTACTCTTAAACGTACCGTGTACAACTTACAGGTAGCATATTTCCTAAATCGACCAAAAAAATGAAAAACAATTGCCACAACACCAAACTTTCAAAATTTACTCGAAATAAATTGTGCTGTATGTATCCGTAAAAATCAACACCCCTTTTCTAGATTTTAAATTTAAAAAAACGCAATACTTTAATTATCAGGTTCCAGAAGAATTAAGAAATAGTTAGCCACAAATTTAAAAGTTTGACTTAAAATAGTCTCCACTTGACTTTCAAATTCTACAAATATTGATTATCTAAATTTCAAAATAATTACACTTTAACACATCATGTTTCAATTTAAATGTTGCACCCTTTCAAAATACGCCATTTTTTTTTAGCAATTGTTACAAATTCAAAATTTTAAAAATTTGTTTAAAATAGATTCCGCTTTATGAATCTAAAAAAAAATCAAACATCCTCTATCTAGATTCCTAAATAATTACACCTAAACAAATTATGTTATAATTTTCAGGTTGTACATTTTTAAAATCGGTCCAAAAATTAAAAAAAAAACAATTGCCATAAACTTGAAATTGTTAAAATTTACTCAAAATAGAAGCTGCTTCATGTATCTATAATAATATACAATAATTCTTAGCTAAGGTTTCACAATAATTACAGTTAAGTAAAAATATTTGATTTTTTTCTTTGCACAAAAAAAACAAAAAAAAAACAATTAAATTACTCAAAATAGATTCTGCTATTTCTATAAAAATCTATAAAAATCCTTTGACTACATTCAAGTCCTCAAAAAATTAAAACGAAAATTTTCAAAAATCCATATCTATTGAAAATTGTTAAATTTACAAAAACAAATTAATTTTGAATAAGCGATACTAATTTTTTATGAAATTTTGTCTGCACGTTTTGTATTTTTTTCTGCGATGTTTTTGGCCAAGTGATCAAAAAATTAAAACTAAAATTTAAAAAAATCAATGTCTCCATTAAAAATTGTTTAATTTACAAAAACCAAATTGATTTTGAATAAGCGATACTTCGACCATTGAGGATATTTTTTAAACGAATTTCTTCTACGCGTTTCATATTTTTTTCTGCGATGTTTTCCTTCAAGTGCTCAAAAATTAAAACAAAAATTTTCAAAAATCCATAATCTCTACTAAAAATTGTTGAATTTACAAAAAAAACAAATTAATTTCGAATAAGCGGTACTTCGGCCATTGAGGATATTTTTTATGGAATTTCGTCTGCACGTTTTATATTTTTTTCTGCGACGTTTTTGGCCAAGTGATCAAAAAATTAAAACAAAAATTTAAAAAAATTCAATGTCTCCATTAAAAATTGTTTAATTTACAAAAACCTAATTGATTTTGAATAAGCGATACTTCGACCATTGAGGATATTTTTTTAAGGAATATCTTCGAAGCGTTTTATATTTTTTCTGCGATGTATTCATTCAAGTGCTCAAAAAATTAAAACGAAAATTTTCAAAAATTCATATCTCTATTGAAAATTGTTGAATTTACAAAACCCAAATTAATTTTGAATAAGCGGTACTTTGATCATTGGGGATAATTTTTTATGGAATTTTGTCTGCACGTTTTATATTTTTTTCTGCGATGTTTTTGACCAAGTGATCAAAAAATTAAAACAAAATTTTTCAAAAATCCATGTCTAATAATTTTTTTTTTTAATTTACAAAAACTAAATTGATTTTGAACAAGCGACCATTAAGGATATTTTTTTAAGGAATTTCTTCTACGCGTCTTATATTTTTTTCTGCGATGTTTTCATTCGAGTGCTAAAAAATTAAAACGAAAATTTTCAAAAATCCATATCTCTTTTGAAAATTGTCGAATTTACAAAAACCAAATTAATTTTGAATAAGCGGTACTTCAGTCATTGGGCATAATTTTTTATGGAATTTTGTTTGCACGTTTTATATTTTTTTTGCGATATTTTCGGCCAAGTGCTCAAAAAAATAAAACAAATATTTTCAAAAATCCATATCTTCGTTAAAAAAAGTTGAATTTACAAAAACCAAAGTGATTTTGAATAAGCGATACTTCGACCATTGAGGATATTTTTTAAGGATTTTTCTAGGCGTTTTATATTTTTTTTCTGCGATGTTTCTATTCGTGCTCAAAAAATTAAAATTAAAATCTTCAAAAATCTATATCTCTGTTGAAAATTGTTGAATTTACGAAAATCAAATTGATTTTGAATTAGGGATACTTCGGCCATTGAGGATATTTTTTTATGAAATTTTGTCTGCGCGTTTTATATTTTTTTCTGCGATGTTTTTGGCCAAGTGATCAAAAATAATAAAACTAAAATTTTTAAAAATCCATATCTTCATTAAAAAAAGTAGAATTTACAAAAACCAAATTGATTTTGAATCAGCGATACTTTGACCATTAAGGATATTTTTTTAATGATTTTTTCTAGGCGTTTTATATTTTTTTCTGTGATGTTTCTATTCGTGCTCAAAAAATTAAAATTAAAATCTTCAAAAATCTATATCTCTGTTGAAAGTTGTTGAATTTACGAAAACCAAATTGATTTTGAATAAGCGATACTTCTACCATTAAGGATATTTTTTTAACGAATTTTTTTTAGGCGTTTAATATTTTCTTCTGCGACGTTTTCATTCAAGTGTTCAAAAAATTAAAACGAAAATCTTCAAAAATCCACATCTCTATTGAAAATTGTTGAATTTACAAAAACCAAATTAATTTTGAATTAGCAATACTTCGGCCATTGAGGATGATTTTTTACGGAATTTTTCCTGCATGTTTTATATTTTTTTCAGCGATGTTTTTCTTCAAGTGTTAAAAAATTGTAACGAAAATCTTCAAAAGGATTTTTGAAGATATTCTGTATTGAAAATTATTGAATTTACAAAAAACCAAATTGATTTTGAATAAACGGTACTTCGGCCATTGAGGATCATTTTTTATGGAATTTTTCCTGCACGTTTTACATTTTTTTTCTGCGATGTTTTTGGCCAAGTGCTCAAAAAATTAAAACGAAAATTATCGAAAATCCATATCTGTTTTAAAAAATGTTGAATCTGCAAAAAACCAAATTGACTGTAAATAAGTGATACTTCGACCATTGAGGATATTTTTTTAAGGAATTTTTTCCACGCGTTTTATTATTTTTTCTGCGATATTTTCATTGTAGTGCAAAAACGAAAATCTTCAAAAATCCATATCTCCATTAAAAATTGATTTTGAATAAGCGATACTTTGGCCATTGAGGATAATTTTGTATGGAATTTTTCATGCATGTTTTATATTTTTTTCAGCGATGTTTTTGTTCATGTGCTCAAAAAATTAAAACAAAAATTTGCAAAAATGCATATCTATTGAAAATTATTGAATTTACGAAAACAAAATTGATTCTGAATTAGCGATACTTCGGCCACTGAGGAATTTTTTTTATGGAATTTTGTGTGTCCGTTTTATATTTCTTTCTACAATGTTTTCATTCAAGTGCTTAAAAAATTAGAACGAAAATTGGTTAATGATTTTGCTTCGATAACAGACCAAATCATCTTTCAGAAGATGCGTTTTTTCAGAGGTAAAACCAAAATAGGAAAACATTTGCCACATATCTAAAACTTTCCAACTTTTCAAATTTACTGAACAAACATTCTGTTTTTCTGCAAAAATCTCCAAATACTTCTCGAATTTTGAACTGAATCAAGGATAGTCATATGTTTATTTGGTATAGCAGATAATGTACCCAAAATATTACTTTCAGTCATAGGTGTAATTTACGCGACAAATATTAGCACAATCATAATAAAAACATTTTTGAGAAACCATTAACAGAAGGTGTTCCGACGTTTACAAAACGTGATCACAGTCACAGTTTAAAATCACTGCAGTGACGGTTCGCGGGGTTCTTTCTGGTATACTCCGGCCGCGCTATGAAGGCGTCTGAGGTGATTAACGAAGGGTCAGAAGGGCCGCCCCCATCAGAAGAGATTGGATATTTTGTTACTTCACAGTTCACTTGCTAACTCGGCTTCTATTTATAAATCAGTGGTTCTTAAAAGGTTAACCAACACGCAAATCCAAGTTAATTACCTCAGATGCCTTCATAGCGCGGCCAGACTTTACGGCCGAGGAACAAGAGATGGTAATACAGATAGGTAGGGTCAGTTGCAGAGACGGCTGGCTGCGTCACTGATATTAGAAAGTAGCAATCACAGGTAGCAACGTGATTCAAAAGTAGCAGTTTAGCCCATCTCTAAAGGCCAGTGTAAGGTTTTGAATCCTCACTAAAAAGAATTAGTCCATTAAGCTGCACCTACTGGACGCATCAAGACAGTAGATTTTTATACTAAAAACATAAATCCCAAGTGTAAGGGATGATGCTGCTGCGGATAATCACATTTTAAGATAAAAAAATTTAACCGCAATTTTAACTGAAACATAGCTTAGGTAGCGTCTTAATCCACACATATACAGATTTGTATCTTTTACTTTTATAAATTAATTTACATAATGCAATTAAAATTAACATCAATCTTGCGTAGCAAAATTGAAATTCTATTCAATTTCCCCCTTCGAACCACCGCGCGCACCTATTTATTACAAGCATAAATCTTGCGATCGGCAACGGTATCTAATGTTTATGCTACACCCCCCCGACTCCTCTTAGATAACCCTCCTTAACAGGGGTGAAATATAATGCGGCCGCATTAATAACAACTATTATCTATGGTATCGGCATTCGTTATCTGCTCCTGTTGCAGGTTACGGAAACATAGTGCCGCGCACCTCTTGGGGCAAAATAGCTACCATCGTTTACGCCATCATCGGAATGCCCCTGTTTCTGCTCTACCTATCCAACATCGGTGATATCATGGCCCGGTCGTTCAAGTGGATCTACGCGACCTGCTATCTATGCAAGGGATGTCCCGGGGTGTCCAAGCGCAGGGCGGAGCGAAGGCGCAGGAGGGCGGAGGAGAGTCTCGAGTACGGGTATCAGGACGATCAACGTAGCGAACTAAGTTGGCAAGTATGTATTTCGAACTAATTTATTTAGGTGTGATAGCATTTATGAATTATTAGCCTTGAAATGATAGGCGTGAATTGCAGGTTTGTACGGATTTATTAGAATATCTACAGAGTTAAATCATTAATCGATACTAAAGTTAAATGTGCAGGGAGATCAATTATATACAAATTTGGGAACAAAAAATTTGTGCGTAATGTACAGAGTGGTCAGCAGAGTATGAACACATTGAATTTTCCTATTTCTGAATTCCACACCTTCAGGTAGACCTGTGCCAGTTGCCCCAGAAAGAGACGTTGAGCCGTGGAGGCAACGTCAAATTTGGGGCCCGGAGGCGAACCTATATTTTGGAAGGACTTTCAAATTATGAGATGATATACAGGAAGTTCCATTTAAAAAAAAACTAAGAAATTGTGCAATTTTCGAATAACACTCTCTATGTGTAATGTGATGAGTTATGGTTCGAGTTGAAAAGTAATTTGGAGACTAAAGATCAATTCAACTTTACCACCGAATTATTTTCACCAGTTGCAGGAGAGAACTCGAGTCAATATGGTTAAACTTAGGTTTGGTTTAGACTAAGAGCAAGTTGAGACATCCCAATACAAAGAAAATCTGTGCAGGTGAATCATTTGATAAAATAATTTTGAAGACAAAGATCTTTAAAACTATATCACCAAATAACTTCACCATTTGCAAATTGCAACTTTAACAACTTGGTTCATATTTTTTTCGAAAACGGCACAGTCTACAACCGTGAAAGTCATTGATTTAATCCTAAGGTATCAAGGAATCTAAAAATGTGTGCTGTGTAAAAAAAGTGTTTCTACTGATGATGGTCTAACCGAGTGGTTCTCAACGTGGGCCATATGGCCCACTCGGGGGCCACAGAATATTTCATAGGGAGCCTCAAAGAAGTCATATTGTTAAAGGGGTCACGAAAATTCGCTTCAAGGATATCTTAGAAACATAAAAATTACGTTATTAAAAAAATCCTAGTGTGGGCACTTTGATGGTACTGGATAAGTTTCTCTATCCATCGAGTATTTTTGCAAAAAAAAACTATTTAAATTCGATTAAACCAGATCTTATGAATCTTGTAATTAACAAATTAGAAACAACCTTACTTGTTGCAGAAAGCATTAAATAAATTTAAAGCATTCAATAAATACATTTCGTTTTATTGAATTTATTGTAATTAAACCTAGTCTAAGTTATAGTACCACTGTAGTACCAGTTTGTTTTTTTGAGATAGTTTTCGAATGGGCCATTCAACCACTGGTGGTTAATTTGAGAGAAATGCAACAAGGTCATTTTGCAAAAACTGTAGATATCAAGTTCTCACTTTCAATTAGGGCTCGACATTTACTCCGTTTCTCCGTTTTTGTTTTACCGTTTATTTGTAACGAATAAAACACGTTTAGCTTAATAAACGTTTACAACACGTTTATTCCGAATAAACGTTTGCTACACGTTTAGCTTAATAAACGTTTAGCTTAATAAACGTTTACAACCCGTAAACTAGAAACGATTTCTCATATTTTTATACTCCATTTGGGGGTCCAAAAGTCTTATCTCGGCGTTTAGTAAGATTCCCAATATTTTTACACATACGATTCAAACAAGAACCACCTGGTCTATAGAGGGTTGAACTCTTCAAACTTCGGATGCCGACGTTTCGGACGGTTTTCGAAAAACTATTTACTTATTAAGGTGTCCCAAATAATAATTATTTATTCATTTTTTTCCGCTACCGGAATTATTGTAAAACACGGCGAACGAACTTCGAAACAGATATTTCTATATAAAACGATTTTCGTCAACACGTTTAAATGAAGAAAACACGTTTAAACGCAAAAATCTGTTTAAACGTATACACGTGTAAACGTGAATATCCGTTTAAAAGCAAATATCCAATATTTGTTTAAACGTTTAAAAATCGCTTGCTAACTAAGAACACGTTTATCCGTGTACACGTGTGTCCATGTATTAACGAGCCCTACTTTTAATTGTCATTTACTCGAAAAATTTCTTATGTAAGATGGCAATATTTTTACACTGCCAGTTCGACAATGAAAAGATCTCTCAAAATCAAAAACAAAAATAGGGGGTTGCCGTTTAAAAACAAAATGGATGACGTCATTTCTCAAAAACAGATAACGACTGAAAATTGACTTTCATGGAAAAAAAGTATTTAAAAAAAAAGTCAAAAAACATTTTATTTCGATTTTACTGACTATATTCCATACTTTAGGCGCGCACTGTATAGTCTTTAGCGAATATACAGCAAAAATGATTGTATAAATCGGTCAGTTTAGTAGAAAAAAAAACACAAACTTAGTAGTAACGAATTCTGTATAATCGGTGACCTATTTTAATTTTCTTGGAAACTGTGACAGTTTTATTTAAACCGGTACTACGGTATTCTATGATCGAGGTGTCTGGTTGAAGAAATTTGAAAATATTTTAATGACTTGAAAACAATATAAAAACATATGCCACCGTTTTGAAATTTTTCAGAATCACTTAAAATTCATTCAAAATTATGATTCCGTTAAAAACCTCCAAACACCACATATCTAGATTTTTTTAGAAGAAATCTCTGCAAAGAATGTGTTGTGTTTAAAAAAGTATTGAAAAAATTCAAAAACAATTGTTAACGACTTGAGTTGTTTTAAATTCACTAACAATACATTTATAAATAAGATGCAGTCATAACTATTTTTTTGCAAAAATCTACAAACACCCTATTCTTAGATTTTGAGATTATCCCTTGCAAACAAAACGTAAAATTGAAGAAATTTTAAAACGTTTATACGGCCTGAAAAAAATATAAAAATAATTTCCATCGACTTAGAACTTTTCAAATTTACTCAAAACGTAGTCATAAGTATTTGTTTGTGAAAATCTACAAACACCGAATTCTTAGATTTCGAAATAATTCCTTGCAAACAAAACGTAAGATTGAAAAAATTTAAAACTATTTATACGGCCTGAAAAAAATATAAAAAGAATTGCCATCGACTTAGAACTTTTCAAGTTTCCTCAAAACGTAGTCATAAGTATTTTCCTGCAAAATCTACGAAGACCCTATTCTTAGATTTTGAGTTAATCCCTTGCAAACAAAATGTAAGATTGTAGAAATTTTAATACGTTTATACGGCCTAAAAAAAATGTAAAAACAATTGCCATCGACTTAGAACTTTTCAAATTTCCTCAAAACGTAATTATAAGTATTTTCCTGCAAAATCTACAAACACCCTATTCTTAGATTTTGAGATTATCCCTTACAAACAAAACGCAAGATTGTAAAAATTTTAAAATGTTTATACGGCCTGAAAAAAAATATAAAAACAATTGCCATCTACTTAGAACTTTTCAAATTTTCTCAAAACGCAGTCACTAGTTTTTTTTGTTGCAAAAATATATGAACACCCCAATCTTAGATTTCGAGATAATCCCTTGCAAACAAAACGTAAAATTGTAGAAATTTTAAAACGTTTATACGGCCTGAAAAAATATAAAAACAATTGCCATCGTCTTAGAACTTTTCAAATTTACTCAAAACGCAGTCATAATTATATTTTGCAAAAATCTACCAACACCCTATTCTTAGCTTTCGAGATAATCCCTTTCAAACAAAACGTTACATTGTAGAAATTTTAAAACTTTTATGCGGCATAAAAAAATGTAAAAACAATTGCCATCAACTGAGAACTTAGAACTAACATATTTACTCAAAACGCAGTCATAAAATTTTTTTTGCAAAAATCTACAAATACCCTATTCTTAGATTTCGAGATAATTCCTTGCGAACAAAACGTAAGATTGTAAAAATTTTAAAATATCTATACGGCCTGAAAAAAATATAAAAACAATTGCCATCGACTGAGAACTTTTCAAATTTCCTCAAAACGCAGTCAGAACTATTTTTTGCAAAAATCTACAAACACCCTATTCTTAGATTTAGAGATTATCCCTTGCAAACAAAATGTAAGATAGTAGAAATTTTAAAACATTTATACGGCCTGAAAAAATATAAAAACAATTGCCATTAACACAGATCTTTTCAAATTTACTCAAAACGCAGTTTTAAATATTTTTTGCAAAAATCTAGACATCTCCGTATTCTTAGATTTTGAGATTATCCCATGTAGACAAAACGTAAAATTGTAGAAATTTTAAAACGATTTTGCGGCCTGAAAAAAATATCAAAACAATTGCCATCGACATGGAACTTTTTAAATTTGCTCAAGACGCAGTCACTAGTTTTTTTTTTTGCAAAAATATATGAACACCCCGTTCTCAGATTTCGAGATAATCTCCTGCAAACAAAACCTAAAATTGTAGAAATTTTAAAACGTTTATACGGCCTGACAAAATATAAAAATAATTGACATCGACTTAGAACTTTTCAAATTTCCTCAAAACGTAGTCATAAGTATTTTCCTGCAAAATCTACGAAGACCCTATTCTAAGATTTTGAGATAATCTCCTGCAAACAAAACCTAAAATTGTAGAAATTTTAAAACGTTTATACGGCCTAAAATAAATGTAAAAACAATTGCCATCGACTTAGAACTTTTCAAATTTACTCAAAACGCAGTCATAAGTATTTTTTTACAAAAATCTACAAACACCGAATTCATAGATTTCGAGATAATCCCCTGCGAACAAAAAGTAAGATTGCAGAAATTTTAAAACGTTTATACGGCCTAAAAAAATGTAAAAACAATTGCCATCGACTTACAACTTTTCAAATTTACTCAAAACGCAGTTATAAGTATTTTTTTGCAAAAATCTACAAACACCGAATTTTTAGATTTCGAGATAATAACCTGCAAACAAAAATTAATATTGCAGAAATTTAAAACGTTTATACGGCGTAAAAAAAATGTAAAAATAATTGCCATCGACTAAGATCTTTTCAAATTTACCCAAAACGCAGTTTTAAATATTTTTTGCGAAAATCTAGACATCTCCGTATTCTTAGATTTTGAGATTATCCCATGTAAACAAAACGTAACATTTTAGAAATTTTAAAACATTTATACGGCCTGAAAAAAATATAAAAAGAATTGCCATCGACTTGGAACTTTTTAAATTTCCTCAAGACGCAGTCACTAGTTTTTTTTTGCAAAAATAGATGAACACCCCATTGCCAGATTTCGAGATAATCTCTTGCAAACAAAACCCAAAATTGTAGAAATTTTAAAACGTTTATACGGCCTGAAAAAAATATAAAAGCAATTGCCATCGACTTAGAACTTTTTAAATTTCCACAAAACGCTGTCGTCATAATTATTTTTCTGCAAAATTCCCCGGAATATTTCGAAATATTCGCGGGAACAGAACCTAAGATTGAAAACAATATAAATATTATTCTTTTGGCTTACTAGATGAAACAAATTTGATAATAACTAAATATACCACTGAATCATAAAATATATGAAAATTAAGTAATGGGCCATCTGCAGACGTGTTTTGAGATGTATATCTCATCAGGGCAGCTTCGCTTTTTGAATTTAATGTAAAAATATAATGTTAAAGTATCTAGTAACATTAGATACGTTTAATTCAGTGAATGTGTAAAGATTTTAATTTGTGATTTATGTATTACTTTATAGCTCCAGTTTTTTTTTATCGTATATTATTATTGTATTACCTTATTTCAATGAAATCTACATTAAATGACCTGTGTAAACTGTTTCGGAATATGCACCAATAAATCATTATTATTATCATTATTATAAAATGTTTTCTGATTTTTTTCATTGTAATAATAACGTTTACAGTTTAAAGTTTCACATTTCATTTTAGAATAATTTTCAAGTTAGTCCTGTACATAGAAATAAACGAACTTAAACAAAATGTTATTTTTTTAGTAGTACTAGTAATAACATGCAAATTTCTTTTGTATCATTCAATATCCGGCGTGGCACTAGCCAGGGAAGTAGTTGTTTCAATTTGTAGTCTTAGTAAGACTTAATATTGCAGAGTCACGAACAGGCTGAATATTCATATATTCAGGCTATTTTTCGTCTTTATTATTTGTATTTAATAAATCTGCAATAAGTGAGGTTGTCTCAAATTAATGTTTTTTTTAATAACATGCAAACTTCTTTTATAATAATAATAATAATAATACCTGTATTAGCTTAAAAGTTACAATACCCAAAAAACAACAGCTTAATTATATGTTTTTCAATTACCAAAATAATGTATATCCTTCAATATCCGGGATGGCACTAGCTAGGGAAGTAGTTGTTTCAATAAGTTATTTGTTTGTAGTCTTAAATTGCAGAGTTACGAACAGGTTATATAATTATATATTTACGCTACTTTTCATCTTTATTCAATTTATTTAATGCTTCTGCAACGCGTAAGGGCTCTCAATTAAAATTAGCGTTATATAATTGCGTTATCTTCACTTCTTTTATAATTGCCATTCAGCTTTGACGTTTGACGCATATATATGAACGTGCTTTGGATAGATATTGCAATATTTAAATATTATATGTAATCAGATACGAAATACACGCAAAGGGGAGAGGAGTGGCGAATTTAACAACAACACGTGATTGGAATGATTATTGTACGTGTAAAATGAATACACGAGATGTATACAGAAATGGATTTTAATTGGAATAAGTAAAAATGAATGTAATGGAAACGGTCTGATTTCGGTACTACGTGCTGAATTTTTTTATGAATGTGATTTGTAACGATAATCCACATCCGTTTAAACTGAGTTTTTTAGTTTGTTAGTCTCAGAATAGAAGCCTTGCAAGGCTTTAAAATAAAATATTGCGAACTACGTGAAGTGAAAACTTATTTGCGTTTATAATTCCCTTATAATAATTATTGGTGCTTTAGTTTACAAATAATATTGGATATTAAATCCATTTTAATTTAATTATGTGTTAATTATTATATGCGGTTAGATGGGCTGAGAATGTGCATATGTATAAATAGACAGAATGGTGATAATGTTCTGCACAAAATTTATGATTGCCTTATTAAATGTAAAAAAAAAACGATTTTGTTCATTAGTGCGCACTTTTTGGACCACTCAAAAATTATATGCCGTCACTAGAGTTTGACTTAAACTTAAACAGACCTAGTCATCTAAAAATGTAACATTTCCATTGTTAAATTAAAAAATATCAACTTATTATTTTTCTGAGGCTGTTGAAGTATTGCTTGTTTTTGCCCAAAAAAACAGAATAATTCAGAAATGGGATTAAATTTAGCCTAATTAAAATTTTTATCAGCTTAATAAGTATTAAAAACTGCGAATAAAAATGTAAAAATATATTTATTTATTTACATACATCAAGATCTTTATTCAAACAAATAATCATATATAACATTTTAATACATACATAACTGAAGGGTGTTAGTTTGTCGACCATCGGTCTTTCTGCCTTGTCTTGAATCTATTAGTGTTGAATATTAAATTATGCTGCTAGGTTACTGATTATTTATTTATTTATTGGCAGTTTATTCCTTGTATTAAAATAATATGTTGAGATATAGTACACAAAAAGTGACCAAAATTTTGATCATACATCGAAAAGGCAGAGTTAATTTAATTGATGATCTTCCACACATACCTGTAGCTTATCTTTAGGGTGATGGTTCCAATCCAATATTAAGCCTATACGGTAATATTTTGCTTCTTCTAGCCCCAATTTTAGGCATTTTTTTGTCACAACTGGAGTTTAAAAAATATAAGTTTGTGTTGGCTTTCTCTTATAGAACATAAAAACATATTCCGATAATTGTCGATAATTATCTACAAATTTTAAATAAATTATATGTTTCTGTCTTAAATATTTACTTTGACGCTTCAGTGAGACACCCGGCATGTAAGAACTGTATCTTAATATACAAAATCATGATTCATATGACCTTCTAATTTATTTCAATATGTTTTTCCATCCGTAATAAATAAGAATTTCATGTCAATTACATTAAATCTCTGCCCACTCTTTTTGCGTCAAAACCTTTTGTCAGATGCCAACAGTCCAAATGGAAGGTTATAATTAACTCACTAATGAGCATTGTCCCCTGTTAATTTTTCTGCAGCCTCGGGATCTATTCAGGCCGCACCGAGCTATTAAATCATTAACCCCTCTGCATTGTAAGCTCTTTCTTTCGGCGGCGCGGACCGCCCCTAATAAATTAATTATTCTGCAAAAGAGAACAGCACCGGTTTATTAAATGGAATGAAAGAGATAATTAATTTGCATAAAGATGATAGTATTCTGTTGGGTATTATTATTTAGTTTATTATGCAGGAATAATTTAGCCAGAAGTGCATATTTTTTTTTATCGGCACTAAAATAAGAAAATGTAACATTTAGTACACTTACCCCTGACGTAATGGACCAGCTTCCTATGCCAAAAAAAAATATTTTAAATGAGTCTGTGGTATTACTTCAATAATGGCTATTAATGCAGATACCTTTGACAATGAGTTATTTATTATATAAATGTCAGCATTAAAATAATTTCCTTGTGTAGTTTATTGTAAACTTTTCTTTAGCTCTTATTGTGTTACAGTGGCGAGATGTTTGTTATCTACCCTTTTGCTTGGCTCTATTGTAGAATACCGGGACCGGAAGGAGTCGAACAAACAGTTTCATTGAAGGTGCAGACGGAAGTGACGTCGTAACGGAGATGTCTGAGGAATCTTTCGACGCACAGACTATCACCGTCCCCGTAACAATATGTTTGGCAATGATGGTTGGGTAAGTTTCTTTCATTCCTTTCAATACTGTGAATAAAATTACAATGCGAATTCATCTTAACAAAAGGTACGTTATTAATTAATAATTAGAATTTATTTACGGAAAGCTTCACTTTTAATTATTTTAATTTACTCAATGTAAACATATTATAAATAGAAACCAAACAAAATTTAAATTCTGTGAAAGCGGCAAACAGATTAAAATGGAAAATTATTTTCATTTTTCTTTATAAATAAATAAATACAAAAATGAGTACGTATTAAAACACGTAAATTAAAATAGATCAAATAAATATAAACTCAGTTATACCATGTATTTATTTATTTCATTACAAAGCAAGAGTTTCTTTGATATTTTAAATATTTTTTTAATATTTATATCTGACATTTTAGCCGGCAAAATGTAATTCGTTAACAAACAACGATTTTAGAGAGAGAGAGAGAGATGATACATTTATTGAGACATTTTTACAAATAACCTCATCAGGCAATTCACCAGAGATCGTTCAGCCTTCAGCTTTCAGCCTGAATTTTAAATGATTGTTATGACATTGGAACCTTACGCTGTTATCCAGTATAACATGTTGATGGTAGAGCCACTTATACAATATACCTCCCTCCTTTTTTGAAGAAAGAAAGAATGATTTATTTTCCTAAGCGAAAGTGTTTAAAAAATTCTTGCTGAGCTTGAAATTCCAGGTACCAATTCCTTGGGACCATATAACGAGCTGTCCCTCCTTAATTTGATAAAACGATGA
Source organism: Ocypus olens (assembly GCA_910593695.2). Lineage (NCBI taxonomy): Eukaryota > Metazoa > Arthropoda > Insecta > Coleoptera > Staphylinidae > Ocypus > Ocypus olens. Next base: position 5,194,386 of record OU343061.1, read on the forward strand.
TTTGCAAATCGAATTTAATTTTTTTAGAATTTAGTCGACACGTTATATATTTTTTTGCAATTATTACACATTTCGAAAACTAAAATTTTTAAAAATTCACAATTCCCGAAATAATTGGCGGATTTTCAAACACTCTATTTAGTTTGATAAAACGATGATATGAAAATCTAATTTAATTTTTGTAGAATTTCGTTGACACGTTTTATATATATGTTTTTAAATTTTCACTCGAGTAGTACATAATTCAAAATCTAAAATTTTCAAAAATTCACAACTCTCGAAATAATTCGCGGATTTTTAAAAACTCTATTTAGTTTGATAAAACGATGATTTGCAAATCCAATTTATTTATTGTAGAATTTAGTTGACGCGTTTTATATTTTTTTTTATTTTTTGCTCGAGTATTACAGAATTCGAAAACTAAAATTTTCAAAAATTCACAACTCGCGAAATAATTGATAAATTTTTAAAAAATGCACTTAATTTGATAAAACAGTGATTTGCAAATCCAATTTAATTTTTGTAGACTTTAGTTGACGCGTTTTATATATTTTTTTAATTTTTTGCTCGAGTATTACACAATTCTAAAATTAAAATATAAAAAAATTCACAACTCGCGAAATAATCTCGTGGATTTTTAAATACTCCATTTAGTTTGATAAAACTATGATTTGCAAATCCGATTTATTTTTTGTAGAATTTAGTTGACGCGTTTTATATTTTTTTAATTTTTTTGCTCGAGTATTACACAATTCTAAAATTAAAATTTAAAAAAAATTCACAACTCGCGAAATAATCTAATGGATTTTCAAATACTCCATTTAGTTTGATAAAACTGTGATTTGCAGATCCGATTTATTTTTTGTAGAATTTAGTTGACGCGTTTTATATTTTTTACAAATTTTTTATCTAGTATTACACAATTCTGAAACTTAAATTTTCAAAAATTCACAGCTCGCGAAATAATCAGTAGATTTTCAAATACTCTATTTAGTTTGATAAAACTTTGATTTGCAAATCCAATTTAATTTTTGTAGAATTTAGTTGACGCGTTTTATATTTTTTTTTTAAATTTTTGTTCGTCTATTACACAATTCTAAAACTAACATTTTCAAAAGTTCATAACTCGTAAAATAATCGATGGATTTTTAAAAACTACAATTAATTTGATAAAACTGTAATTTGTAAATCCAATTTATTTTTTGTAGAATTTAGTTGACGCGTTTCATATATTTTTTTATTTTTTTGCTCGAGTATTACACAATTCTAAAACTAATATTTTCAAAAATTCATAACTCGCAAAATAATCGATGGATTCTCAAAAACTGTACTTAATTTGAGAAAACAGTGATTAGCAAATCTAGTTTAATTTTTGTAGAATTTAGTCGACACGTTTTATATTTTTCTTTTGATTTTTTGCTCGAGTATTACAAAATTCGAGAACTAAAATTTTCAAAAATTCACAACTCGCGAAATAATCGATGGATTTTCAAATACTCCATTTAGTTTGATAAAACTATGATTTGCAAATCCAATTTAATTTTTGTAGAATTTAGTTGACGCGTTTTATATATTTTTTTTAATTTTTTGCTTGAGTATTACACAATTCTAAAACTAAAATTTTCAAAAATTCATAACTCGCGAAATAATCGTTGGATTTTCAAATACTCCACTTAGATTGATAAAACTTTGATTTGCAAATCCAGTTTAATTTTTGTAGAATTTAGTCGACACGTTTTATATTTTTCTTTTGATTTTTTTGCTCGAGTATTACACAATTCGAAAACTAAAATTTTCAAAAATTCACAACTCGCGAAATAATCGGTGGATTTTTAAATACTCTATTTAGTTTGATAAAATTATGATTTGCAAATCCAATTTATTTTTTGTAGAATTTAGTTGACGCGTTTTATATATATTTTTTTAATTTTTTGCTCGAGTATTACACAATTCTAAAACTAAAATTAAAAAAAAAACATAACTCGCAAAATAATCGATGGATTTTCAAAAATTGCACTTAATTTGATAAAACGGTGATTTGAAAATGTATTTTAATTTTTGTAGAATTTAGTTGACGCGTTTTACATATTTTTTTATTTTTTTGCTCGAGTATTACACTATTCGAAAACTGAAATTTTCAAAAATTCAGAACTCGCGAAATAATCAGTGGATTTTGAAATACTCCATTTAGTTTGATAAACCTATGATTTGCAAATCCAATTTATTTTTTGTAGAAATTAGTTGACGCGTTTTATATATTTTTTTATTTTTTTGCCCGAGTATTACAAAATTCTAAAACTAAAATTTTAAAAAATTCACAACTCGTGAAATAATCGGTGGATTTTCAAATACTTCATTAAATTTGAGAAAACTATGATTTGCAAATCCAATTTAATTTTTGTAGAATTTACTTGACGCGTTTTATATATATTTTTTTTTTTGCTCGAGTATTACACAATTCTAAAACTAAAATTAAAAAAAAATCATAACTCGCGAAATATTCGATGGATTTTCAAAAACTGTACTTAATTTGATAAAACAGTGATTTGCAAATCCAGTTTATTTTTTGTAGAATTTAGTCGACACGTTTTATATTTTTCTTTTGATTTTTTGCTCGAGTATTACACAATTCGAAAACTAAAATTTTCAAAAATTCATAACTCGTGAAATAATCGATGGATTTTCAAAAACTGCACTTAATTTGATAAAACGGTGATTAACAAATGTATTCAAATTTTTGCAGAATTTTGTCGACACGTTGTGTATTTTTTTAAATTTTTTTGCTCGAGTATTACACAATTCGAAAATTAAAATTTTAAAAAATTCACAACTTGTGTATTTTCAAAAACTGTAATTAATTTCAGTGGCGGCTCGTGGAACATATTGATGGTAGCGCCACTTATACAATATAGCCCCCTCCCTCCTTTTTTGAAAAAAGAAAAAGAACGATTAACTGGTGAAAAAGTGTTTTTAGAATGAATTAAAAAAATTTGCTGAGCTTGAAACTATAGGTAGTACCATGGCTTCTTGGCTCTATATAACGAGCCGCCCCTGCTGTTATCAGTTTAAAATATACTCCAATTTGGAAATTTTATAGGAACGGAACAATAAGGAAGACTTTAGTTGATCAGAATGTTGCTCGAAAGATATCGAATATCGAATCTGTTTTGACCTACAGCAAGATTTTAGTTTACCTGTATCATTATGCAAAGAAAAATTCCTTTAAGTATTCGCCTTTCGTTAGTGAATGTGTCTTCGAAGCAATTTTGAAAGCAAGCTTTTTTCTCGACAAAAATGATTTTCGGCCTTTTGGGCTAACAGACTTAACAGATATAAATGTCAAAAACGATTGACAGTAGAGTGAATGTTTTTGAACTAATGTAAAATTCTTGGACCTAATAACAGCAAATATCAGGTACTAGAGTGTGTCTAAAATATTCGTGAATATACTGTAGATATAACTAATATTTTTAAAGTTAAAAACGCCACAGTGGTGGAATCGGTTGCCCAAATAGCCAAAAAAAATCGATTTTTTTTCATTTCGCTCTTCGTCTAGAATACCATTCCCCGTTGAAATTCATTCGGGTTTCCAAAATTTGAAGCAAATTTAGGAGCCCAAAACCTGTTTTTTTCTATCTTTCCTCAATTTTTGAGAGGTTTCATGTCACTGTTCTATAATAACGGGATGTTTTACACTTGGGACACATTGGTACATTCAAACACAAAGTATTTAATGCATTTTAGATGCCACATCCACTTTCGGACAGATATAAAAAAGAGGGAAATCACAAAATATCGATTTTTTTAGGCACAGTCTAATACTCAATCTGAGTGGCCTAACCACCGACAAATCAAATTTAAGAAATAATAAATTAATTAATTTTATATTCATAGTTATGCTGGTAACTATAAATCTCCAGTAATAAATATTACAGTGTATATGGTATGATACACACGTATAATAAAGTAAAGAATTCAAGACTATGTAAAAATAATAAAATACATAAAATGTGAAAATAAATTTATCATTTTGTAAATATTTATCTCCTACATTTCCCGCAATGGAATTTTTCATTTGCATAACGCCATAAAATAAATGCACATCCAAGAATAATGGAAATAGAACGCGATGAGCGTGTGCCATTTTATATAAATTACACACGGTGATGTGATACACTGAGATGTTCTTATTTATCATACAGCAGAAAACACGTACGTACGTACGTCTGTCTCGCAATTTATACGATTCTGTCCTCAGTTACGTCGTCGGCGGAGCCATGTTGTTCGCCAAATACGAGAGCTGGGACCTTCTGGACGGCTCCTATTTCTGCTTCATATCGTTGAGCACGATCGGCTTCGGTGATTTAGTGCCAGGAGATAAGATATATTCGTCGGGGGAGGGCTTCGACATCGAGCTGAGCTTCATATTTTGCTCCATGTATCTGATGCTCGGCATGGCCCTGATAGCCATGTGCTTCAACTTGATGCAGGTGAGTGAGTTTATCTGACGCACACAAAGATGGAGAAGGCGGCCGGCCCTCCAAGGGTACGGGTTCTAATCGATCTCAAAAAGGCTCCATCGGGAATCCCTTGGAGTTATGGATAGTTGTCGAGATAATTGGTGCATAGATTTATCGTGAATTTCAGTGATTTATGAGATGCTTGATAATGTATACAGAGATTATATTTGTTTTATAAAAAAAATCATGAATAACCTTTACGGTTAACCAGTTCGAAAGAATATTCGGTAATATTGACAGAATAAAAAAAATGATAATATACTAAAATGAGTGCCTATGGTATACTTTTCCACAATTTGAAGCCTGTGGGGTATACTATTTATTTGTAGTAGGTAATCCATGTTTATCAGGTGATTTATTATATTTTTTACAATAACCTCCCGATACTTTTCACAATAAATACTCAAATTAAATATAAAACGTTTTTTTCAACATTTTTTAACATTCAACAGACTTAACCCCAAAAATAAAACCGCATGCACATGGATCCACAAAATAAGTTTTTATAAATTGACGTTTTACTGCTGAAGATGACTACACAAATGAGTCGAAACTAGTACAGTTAATAAAATAAAAATAGATATCAGGAAGTACTACAGTCTATTTCTAATATACTATTTATGATATGGATGTAAAATGTTGCTGGTTACGGTCTCTTTAAAACATTTACTGAAATTGTACTAATAAAACTGACCTGTGGAAACTTTAATTCTCCGTCGCTTCTACTTGAAGATTTTTTGGATTTGAATGACCAACTTTTCATTAAAAAAAATGAATTATCAAAAAACGCTGATTTGTTAGGTGTAGCGACAAAAACAATTGAATTGCTGAATGATGGCGAGAGCTGAAATTACAGGTATATCAATAGTAAATACCGTCTGTCCACGGAAGATTGTGCCCACGCTAAAATCTGCTGCTAGATTATCATAGATTAAGTCCCAGTACATAAAAATATTTGTATGTATGCAGGGTGTTCCATTTTTGAGTTACGCACCAAAATTATTTTTGTTTTAAATAGAACACTCAGTATTTTGTTCAATATTCAGATAGACCACTTTAGAAGCAAAAAAATTATATGAGGTACTAGAATGTTTTGATTATTATTATTAGTAGGGTAACACCCTGTATACATGAAAATATTTTTAGAACATGCACTCAGACACGATCTATGATAATCCATCAACAGATTTTTCATACAGCTTTTAGTCCCAGGACAGACGGTTGGGATACCCTGTATAAAAAATGTCTTTATTAAGAGTAATTATCACATTGTAGAATACATTAAAAAAATATTGACATGTCACTAAAATGTTATTAATTGGCTATCGACCAAAAGTCTTTAGGCCTTTCCACGATAGTTCGTCATTGAATATTGTGTGTCATAATAGCTATTTATGTAACAAGTACATAATTTAGGACTTTATAGATCAGCGAGCTTGTGAGTGAGGACTATAAATAAGGCAAATTATACAATATTTCGGGAATATTTCCTGAAAATTTGGAATTAGTCGGATTAAAATTAACGGAGTTACGGGCGTTCAAAGGAAGCTCCGTTCGACCGTGCAAAACGCATTTTTAAACTCTGTGTTTACGATATCTCGAAAACTACTGCACCGTTTTTTTCAAACTTGGCACGTTTATTTGAGATATAATGGGCCAGTGATTAAACCTAGGTATATTTTTTCGACGTATAGTTTTTTTTTTTTTTAATAGAGGAAAAACTAACGATATCTTCATGCAAAATTGAAATTTTAACTTTAAACGTCCCAGATCGACAAACTGTTAGTTCGATCACCAGATACTTTAATATATTAAAGAAACCTTCTTTTGTTTTTGATTTCTGATAATCCAAAGTAGCAGTGGTCACCGCGAAACCTGCTTTTTCAACGCCCTTCAGGAGGATTTTGTTACTAATATTTCTTCTTATAAAAATTAAGTTACATTCATGCTACCGCATAGGTTAACTCTATTTTAAACAAGTTTTATATTTTACGCAAAAAAATCACCTATTTTCGGCTTCCTGACTAGGCATGACCCCTTAACCATCTCTTTGCCAAATTAATTTTTGGAAATTAAAAAAAATATTTTTTGTGAAATCCTAGATTAACACGTTCGCTGCCACCGACGCGCTAGTGTGTCCGACTTTATACTTGCGTATGTGCAATCCCAATTGTAGTGGCAGCGAACGTGTTAATACCTTATTCTAACTCAAGAAAATTGAATTTAAAAAAAATGTCTCCCTATATATATACAATATCTTTATTATCAAACTGTTAACCTATACACAAATTTACAATATTTACAACTGATATTACAATGATTAGTCTGATAATTGGCTATCGACCAGAGGTCTTTCAGCCCGGATATGTCTGTCTTGTCGCGTTAGTCAGTCTGAGATGTTGATGGATGAAATGATGAAATGAACTCGAATGTTGTGGACGGAGGATTTTTGAATTTTGGATTGATGTTGGGATCTCTGCGTAAGCAATATAAGGAGAGGATGTGGAGGTTAAAAGGATTTTTAGAAATTTTTTCGGATAGGAATAGAAGGCGTTCTTCGATAGGGATCACTAAGGTGGTGTCATATAGGAGTGTCTCCCTATTTTTCCAGAAAAAAATCATGACTCCATATGCAGTCCTTGCGAAAATGGTACCAAAAAAAAATCAAAACACAGATCACGGGGACCTGATAAAAGTAGCATCTGTGGGAAAGAAAGGGTTAAATATATTTTCATTTTACTTACAAAATATGTAAAACCTATTAGCAATAGAAGATTTAAACTGTTCTTTGAAGGGAACCTTCGTTTAGTGGAAGGGAACCTTTGTTTAGTGGGCAGGTCTTGAAAATGCCCATTGTGGTCATTTATTGGTGCTTTTGAGCATGAAATAACACATCAGAAATAATGAAAACATACATGTCCAACAAAAATTGCATATTTTTGTTCCAAATTCAATTTAGAATAATATTATGCATTTCTTTTAAATCGAAGTACAATTAAAAACCATTTGAAAAACGTCTACTTTGCGTTGTCAAATAAGTGCGCAAAATCCTTCTTTGATAACAATGGGCAACGACATTTTGGTTGTATCTATAAAAGCACCGAATTTGGGTGTGCTAAATCCAAATGTGTCGTTTTTTTCCCTAAAATACCATTATGCAATTCAACAACGAACTTTTCCGAAATTTGCATATTTATTATACACATTACATGCGTAACAACTCATAAATCACATATGAGCGTAGGAATATAGTCATATTATGAGCCCAGCATGAAGGTTAATACCTTTTTCTGCAGCCGTCCCGAAAATAAAACTTTCGGTATGATTTATTAAATAAAAAGTACCACTTTACATAAATCGTACCGAAAGTAGTTATTTTTGAGACGATTTTGTTTTACTTTCGGAACGATTTCTTTACTTTCGGGACGATTTTTGTTACTTTCGGTGTAAAACTTTTGTACGAAAACATTTTGTTGTGAATTTTAGATTTATCATCCTAAAAGAAATGGTATTTTAAAACCTCACGTAAACTCGGCACCTCCAACCAATTGCAACGACATTATGAGAAGATATTTGCTGTAAATGCAGTTCTTGTCGTTCTGTACTCGATGAATACAGAGACAGTACAACAAAACATTACAAAGATGTTATACAAAACATAGATGAAAGATAAAGAAAAGTCAAAATCAGTTAGAACATGAAAATGTGAAATCCGAATAAATATCACCAGCTGCAGTAAAATCTTCAACTAAAATTATTTTTTCTAGAAATTCATCGTAGACCTGATTAATTGAACGATTAATTGAACTTAGAATAATAAAAAAATTGACTCACTATTTGAAAAAAAAATAACCCACCATAATACGCAATGTATACTCTGTTCCATTTTTTATTTTTAACAAAGAAGGCTGTGGTTTCATTTTATAAAGTTTCATACAGAAACAGAATTCTAGGACCCTATTTTATTGAAGGAACACTAACAGGTGAAAAGTATTTAGAATTACTCAGAGACCATCTCGTTCCTGCTCTCGCCGTACTGTACCTAAATCACGATGACCCCGGTGTTCCCAATAATGCTTTATTTTATCAGCAAGACGGAGCACCCGCTCATTACCATGTTACTGTTTTACTTGCCTTCTGCCAAGAAGTAAATAAAAATCACTTTGAACACTTAATTTGATAGTTTAATGTTTTTTGAATTGTTATTTTATTTATTTGATATTCTGTCAAATTGTGATTCATCTGATTCAAATAAAGTGATAAAAATTCCACGGCTATCTCAATTTTTGTTTTCAATTTTACATAAATCAGTTTCTTTCATAGATCCCAACAGTTTCGCTGGCTAATCAAATGAACATCACCAAACTGAATATTGCTGTATGTAGGATTTTAAGGAGAATCAGAATCCATCGAAAAATGTGGTGGTTGCCATTTAAAAAAATGGTGATGACGTGATTACGCAAAGGAGTGAAGGTATGGAAAAAAAAACTATCAGAAAAGATGCGCGTTCAAAAAATAAGGTTGACGTTTCGGAGGATTTTGGCCGCAGATGATCGGGGAATTTTTTTATTTGGAGCGTTCCACAGCCAACGTTCTGTATTCTGTATTAAGTTAATTAAATTATTAATTATTGAATTAATTTCACATTGTGTTGTATTTTAATCAATAAAAGCCCGAAGAATGTTCTGCATGTCATAAAATTACATTCATTTTCACAGTAATAAAATTATCTCTACAATGAAGATGCTCAATTTAAAGGCAAAAAATATAATCTGTTTTTTTAGATATAACCCATTTTTCAAGTCTGGTGACTTTTTACATTGACCAATAAAACTGCCACCCTATCAGAGCCAACTTGGTTAGAAATATAAACGGAATGGAGTTTATACATAGTAACAAAAATACAATGTAAAATAGATTAATATGGAATCATGAAAATATTAATCACCAGCACATTGCGGCTAATGGATTCGTGGATCAAATCGTTCAGACTTCAAAGTATACGAGTGATGAATTATATGTTTAGATGTCCACGTTTACCTTTGACCTCATCTGCGATAGATAGATAGTTTTAATTATTATAATTTTCACTGTATATGCTAAGGAAGATTACACGTTCTGCAGGATAAACCGGATTGGATAAAACGTAACCGGATATCCCGTTCGTTTTCCCATTTATTCCAAAGTCATTACTTATGTACATTAACACTCGAGACTTCGGTATCTAGCTTCATCATGCAACCAACTTGCGAACTAGATAACGGCCAAGAATCCGCCTATTTAATTTTCCCGGGGAACTTGTTTACAACTCGAATTTATTCCCTTGTACACATCTAATTTTCCGCCCTATTTCTGGTCTCGGCTCCTCGACATTAAAAAACATGAAATACCGCCCGTCTCTGCACCGCCAAGGAGTAATTGAGAACTTGATAAAATACCGGCGTGTGCACACTAGAATTTATTTTATGGCCGTTTTGGGTCGCCTGATAAAATTTCAATGGGACTATTATTTTTATTGTAATATTATTGGGTGAATGCGACAAGTGTGTCGAAGGAGGTACTGCGGTATAGAAAGGAATTGTCATCGAGATCGTCCATTACTGTAAGAAATACAGTTTCTTACAATGGCACCATATTGGGGATTGAATCAATTTGCAATATTTTAGAGGAATGTAAAAGGTTTACAATCGAAGTGAAGATGTAGTTTTAATGTTATCTTTTTAGAATTGAATACAAAAATATATTATTCAATAAAATTTCATTTCCTAAAATACTTAAAATTGTACTCATAACTTGGATACTAATTGTTTTCATTTAATAAAACATTAACACAGTGTATGGTTTCAAAATTATTTTATTGTTCTACAACAATTGTTTCACCACACAGTGCCTTCATCAGGTAGATGAAAAAATTTTCACAATAAACAATATAAATAATTTGAAACCATACACTGTGTTAGTGTTTTATTAAATGATACCATGGAGTTTCAACAAGTAAAAGCCTCATCGATCCAATATACTAATTGTTTTATTTCTGAAATTTAATTTGATATTTAATATTTATAACATGAGGTATTTGATTACCAGCAATTTAAAATCATATATAATTAGTCTACACATACAGCATCTTAGTTCGTAATCTACTGATCCATCTTCGTCACAATTTGTTAGCGATTAAAGGCATTTTTTTATACAGTGTGTTAAAAACAGAGTGTAAAATATTAAGACTTTTTTGTTTATTTTGGTTCATACCACTACCCCCTTTAATATTTTTCAATTTTTTTAACACCCTGTATATAGTATCTTACATCCGATATCATTCATCTAACTCACTAAAATATGTTTAATTTTGTTTCAGGAGGAGGTGATCCATAAATTTAGGACGATAGTCAACACGCTTAAGTACATCTGCAGGTGCAACAGATCATGACGATTGGTTAGTTGTAGTTACTAACTAAAGAAAGTTCGATGCGATGATGGAATATGGGGATAAAAAAAGACATTTTTAATTTAAGTTTAGTTTGTAAGTTGAGACGTATTACTGCCGGCTGAACAGGTAACAAAGATGTTTTGAAATGTGTCTATATTTGAAGGAGCATGTCTAAATATGTACAATTGTTTAAATCCCAACATTTTTTTTAAATAGTTCAAAATTAAAAAAATGTTCATTTATGATTGATAATTAGAGAGCGAACGTCCGGGTACTATAAGTTTGGAGCTAATTATTTAATTCCTTCTTTGTTTTTTAAACTAAACTCACCGGAAAGATTTCAGTATTGTAATTTTCCAAAAAAACAAAAAAAATTCTACTTACTACTGTTAACTTTAAACTGATTATTTTAAGCATAGCATCATGTTAGCGTTTGAGATTTTGAGCCAATAGTTTGATCGATGATTACGCATAATAGCGATGATTTCTTACATTCCGCCATGTTATAGTTTGCGTCAATAGTAGATCTCAATTCGGTAAAAATAAACTAATGAAAAATAATTATAAAAGCTGTTAGTGGTGTAATCCATGGTTACTGGGTAATATGTAATTAGTGTAATAAAATGACGTACGTCCCAGTATTTAGTTAAAATTTTATTTTTCAAAAAAATACAATTAAATATTGGGACGTACGTCAGTTTATTACACCAAATTATAAAAGCGATTACGTGAAGTGTTCGACAAATATAAAAGTTAATTTTAAAAAAATTATAATTCACGGAAAAATTGACAAATTTTCAATTTTTTTAATTGATTTTAAAGATAAATATCTTGTGAATACATTAAACATTTTGGGAAATTTTATCATACGAGTATTTATTTTTTTCAATTTTTTTTACTTGAAGTGTTCGACAAATATAAAAGTTAATTTTCAAAAAATTATAATTCACGGAAAAATTGACAAATTCTCAATTTTTTTAATTGATTTTAAAGTTAGATATCTTTTGAATATATTAAACATTTCGGGCAGTTTTAACATACGAGCATTTATTTTTTTCGATTTTTTTTAATTGAAGTGTTCGACAAATGTAAACGTTAATTTTCAAAAAATTATAATTCACGGAAAAATTGACAAATTTTCAATTTTTTTAATTGATTTTAAAGATAAATATCTCGTGAATACATTAAACATTTTGGGAAATTTTATCATACGAGTATTTATTTTTTTCAATTTTTTTTACTTGAAGTGTTCGACAAATATAAAAGTTAATTTTCAAAAAATTATAATTCACGGAAAAATTGACAAATTCTCAATTTTTTTTAATTAATTTTAAAGTTAGATATCTTTTGAATATATTAAACATTTTGGGCAGTTTTATCATACGAGCATTTATTTTTTTCGATTTTTTTTAATTGAAGTGTTCGACAAATGTAAACGTTAATTTTCAAAAAATTATAATTCACGGAAAAATTGACAAATTTTCAATTTTTTTGTATTTATTTTAAAGATAGATATCTTGTGAATAGATTAAACATTTTGAGCAATTTTATCATACGAGTATTTATTTTTTTTCGATTTTTTTTAATTTGAAGTGTTCGATAAATATAAAAGTTAATTTTCAAAAAATTATAATTCACGGAAAAATTAACAAATTTTCAATTTTTGTTATTGATTTATAATATAAGATAGATATCTTGTGAATATATTAAATATTTTGGGCAATTTTATCATACGAGTATTTTTTTTTTCGATTTTTTTAATTTGAAGTGTTCGACAAATTTGAACCTTAATTTTCAAAAAATTATAATTCACGGAAAAATTGATAAATTTTCAATTTTTTTAAATGATTTTAAGCATAAATATCTTGTGAATATATTAAACATTTTGAGTAATTTCATCATACAAGTATTTATTTTTATTTTATAGAAGGGGTCGACAAATTTAAACGTTAATTTAAAAAAAATTATAATTCGCGGAAAAATTGACAAATTTTCAATTTTTTTTATTGATTTTAAAGATACATATCTTGTCAATACACTAAACATTTGAAACAATTTTAACATACGAGTATTTATTTTTTTTAGATTTTTTATATTTGAAGTGTTCGATAAATTTAAATGTTAATTTTCAAAAAATTATAATTCACGGAAAAATTGACAAATTTTCATTTTTTTAAATTAATTTCAATATCTTGTGAATATATTGAACATTTTGGGCAATTTTATCATAGGAGAATTTTTTTCTTTTTCGATTTTTTTTTTATATGAAGTGTTCGACAAATATAAAAGTTATTTTTCAAAAAATTATAATTCACGGAAAAATTGCCAAATTTTCAATTTTTTTTTATTGATTTTAAAGATAGATATCTTGTGAATATATTTAATATTTTGGGCAATTTTATCATACGATTTTTTTCCGATTTTTCTTATTTGAAGTGTTCGATAAATATAAAAGTTAATTTTCAAAAAATTATAATGTACGGAAAAATTGACAAATTTTCAAATATTTTAATCAATTCTAAAGGTAGTAATCTTGTGAAAGTATTAAAGATTTTGAGCTAATTTATCGTCGAAATAAGTATTTTTTTCAATTTTTTTTTATGAAGTGTTCGACAATTTAAAACTTTAATTGTCAAAAATTCATAATTCACGGAAAAATTGACATATTTTCAAAAATTTAATTTAATTTTAAAGATAGATAACTTGTGAATATATTAGATATTTTGAGTATAATTTTTTCGATTTTTTTATTGAAGCGTTCGTCAAAATTAAAACGTTAATTTTAAAAAATTCATAACTCACGGAAAAATTGACACATTTTAAAAAATATATATTTAATAATATAAAAATTGATTTTTTTTCTATTTTTTTTAATGAAGTGTTCTATAAATTAAAATGTTAATTTTCAAAAATTGATAACTCACGAAAGAAATGACACATTTTCGAAAATTTTTAATTATTTTAAAGATACATATCTTGTAAATATATTAAACATTTTAAGCAATTTTATCACATAAGTATTTATTTTTTTTAGATTTTTTTATTCAGGTGTTCGACAAATTAAGACGTTAATTTTTAAAAATTCATTAGTCACGGAAAAATTGCCACATTTTCAAAAATTTTAATTAATTTTAAAGGTAAATATCTTGTGAATGTACTAAACATTTTGAGCAATTTTATCATGTAAGTATTTATTTTTCTTCGATTTTTTTATTGAAGTGGTTGACAAATTAAGACGTTAATTTTCAAAAATTCATGACTTACGGAAAAATTGCCACATTTTTTTAAATTTCAATTGATTTTGAAGATAGATTTCTTGTGAATGTTTTAAACATTTTGAGCAAATTTATCATATAAGTATTTATTTTTTTTAGATTTTTTTTATTCGTGTTCGACAAATTAAGACATTAATTTTCAAAAATTCATAACTTACGGAAAAATTAACACATTTTCAAAATTTTAATTGATTTTAAAGATAGATGTCCTGTGAAAGCATTAGTGATTTTAAGCAATTTTATCATATAAGTATTTATTTTTTACCGATTTTTTTTGTTGAAGTGTTCGATAAATTAAAACGTTAATTTAAAAAAAAAATCATAACTCACGATGAAAGTGGCAGATTTTCAAAAATGTAAGTTAGTTTTAAAGGTAGATGTTTTGTAAAGATTTTAGAATTTTTGTGGAATTGTATTACATCACTTTTTATTTTTTTTAGATTTTCAAGTGTTTTTTTGTTCAAGTCTGCTAAAAATATTGATTTTCAAAATTCATTCAAATTTTTAATCATATCTATTTATTTTTCTTTCAATCTTTTCATTTTTCCACCTAATATTCAATCCTAATTCGTACGCAAAACGTTAAATTTAACTCCTGAACTTTCAAAATAAGAGATTGATTTATTTCGTACGTTATATTTTCTGGCGGAATTCTTGTGGAATTTGGTTGACTATCTAGAAATATTATGCGATCAGTTGGCAACGCTGGCACTGATTTTCCAGAGTTTATTTATTAATTTTTAAATGCTGTAGCCAATGATAAATGTTAAGAAAAAAAAAACAGGACAAATTGCAGTATTTTTCTAAATTTATTTTATGCATTGCGAGATATAATATAACAGGAAATAATTCATTCAAGCAATAACATCGTACAGTATGTTCGTTATACCGTGATAAATTTACGGTCAGATAGGCGGGTACATCTACCTACCCGCCAGGGGCTGTAACATTTGACCGACCGGCTCAGTGGCGTTCGTCGCTCTTCAGGCGATACGGAATTTATGACTCAATAATTGCCTCTACACCCAACCGCTGTTGAATAGGTGCAGTGGCAGTTTGGGGGGGGGGGTGTAATCGGGTAATTAGCCCCCCCCCAAGAATTTTTCGCTTATCAATTTTTATTGTTAAACATTACCGATATTCCATATTCCAAACAAATAATATAACCGGCAAATTTTCCCAACGCTTTAAAACGTTGGAAAATGATAGGGAGATTTCACGGAACAGGTTTATGAGAGCGGAAGCACCAGTTTATTTATCTTTTTTTTTTAATTACCCTCGTAGACTAGTTGGTTGGAAACGCCCTTGAATGGTTGGAGTTTATTTTGCCCCGGAGCGTCGCTGAGTTTTCGACAAATTTATCACGGTATAACGAACAGACTGTAACTATGTTGCTATAGATGCTTTCCCACTTCAGTCCTTAAATATATCTCATTATCGGGCATTTACTGCCTGGAATAAAATAGTTATCATTACCTTTTATTAAGGTTAATTTTATTTAAAAAAAATACCATGACAAGGCAAAAACCCTAAGAAATTGCGTACTACTACTAAATTATATAGTTAGTTGTAAGATAATCGTTGTTTTATCATTCAAAATAGACTTTAACATGGAACGTATTTAGACATACTGTACAGAAAAAAATATGTATATCTAGCTTTAGACACATTTCAAGGTTAAGCAATTCTTACGTTACATTACGTGGGCGTGATTTCTGATGCGGAAAACAATTTTCTCGAAATGAAATGAAAATTGCATTTTCCACAATTCCTTTTAAAACATATTCCTGGAAGTGTGTTTTTCTATTTACTACTTGAGAATGTTCTTTGCGATTGAGGGAATTTTATATGTTAAAGTCGAATACATTAGTTCCGAAAATCATATAACTTGTAGACGTGATTATGCCTTAAGTTTATATTTTAAGTCAAAGTGCGCTATAAAGTTTTTACATCATTTATAAACTGTATTTGCCCAGATTGCGAATAATTTTAGTAATATTTTATCAAATATTAAAAATTATATGAAAAATAGACGTAAAAAATTTAGTTGAAAGTAAATATGTATCATTACATGGTTTATCTAAAAAATTTAGACTGAAAACTTTTTGTAAATATTGCGGGCAGAAAAACCATAGTTCGATAAAATTTAAATTTAGAATAAATTTTACTCAACCCATGTATATAAACTGTGAATAAAGATTCATGTAACTCATGATGTTAACTTCACAACTAATGAAGCGAACCTCTATAGTATTTAGCTTAATAACACGCACATACAAGTGCACAAACTAAAGATAGGTAACTCTCAAGTGAATCGATTCAAACAATCGACTCATCGAAAGAAGTTGAAATAACTCAAAATACGTCATGAATTTGCCCAACTCCATTACAAAACAAATAATTAATTTGCGTCTAGAGTCCTAGCAATTGGAAAATTTTAAAAATTCCGCACTTCGCTATAAATATGAATCGATTCTAGAATTGTAATTTAATAGTTGTTAAAACTTCAAATTAAGAATAAACTCACGATCAAAAGCAAGTTAGGCAAACATCCTAACAAACTCTACTAATACTACCAACCAGAGGTGGGCGAAATGACTCTTTTTTGTGAGTCGACTCATGGTGAAGAGCATGAAAAAAGAATAGAATCTTTTGAGCTACCCACTTCTACTGCCAACTCATAATGCACCTAATTTTAAATAAAAATTTAAATTTTACAGCAAGCTTTAAATCTTCCAAAATAACAATTGTATATACACATTCCTGTTTTAGTTGACTGACTTCGGTTAATCACACTACTAATTTATTTATTCACACATATACATATAAGATAAACAAATAAAAATATAATTCAATGATGAAAACATTTCATTACTTAACCCGCCATTGGTGACGCAAATTTAATGGTGACGCCGGTCTCACGCACCGGGGTTTTCAACTGAAGATTTTTCGAAACGTGTTACTAATAGTTCATGTTTTCTTTTTAAATTTATGCTCTTTGACAATAAAACAAAGATATTTAATCCATTTAAACTCTGCAATGCCGCAGATGCTCGAAATTGCAACAAAAAACAATAACGGAGAATAAAGTTACTCGACACACCCGGTCTCACAGACCAGTAGGTCACCATTGGCATTAAATAATGTAATGTAATTTGATCCTTAAATAAGATTGTAATGAAATGATAATAGCATTTTACCAAGTGAGCAATGAGCAATCAATAAAACGTAAAATATTGGTTTAAAAAAATAATCTTTGGATTAATAATAATACATTTATTAACGGGACATCGCCCTTAAAAAATAAAAAAAAAAAGACAAAATAACTAAAATTACACCTCAAGTACATACTGTTTTTTTTATTTGATAAAATATTACTGGATTAAAAACTTCCGTACCGTGTCGAAAGAGCAAACAATTTATTGAATCATTATTGATTTGCTTAAAAATTTAAAACAGTTTTGTATACACTCGATCTTTTTTTTTTGTAAATAATAAAATTGTTACAGCGATGTGTGTTTTACTGCCAACCGGGGACAACTACACTATGAATTTAATTATTTTATAATTAAAATTTGTAATCAAATTTTGTAGCCAGTGTGTTATTTTGTAAATTCCTCCTAGTGGAATGATAACGAACTAGAATAGTGCAATAATATATCAATGGGGGGCCCTAAATTTCCATTGTAGGTTTAAATCAGCAATCAGTAGGTTTTAATCAACATGTCATATGCGTTCAACTTTTTTACTTTCAAAATATAGAGTTCCTGTAAAGTATATCGATATGGAAATTCTAGTACAAATCGGATATAAAAAAAATGTACTGGGACTTTAAGAGCTAAAAATTTAGTTCAGTAGTAGTAATGATCGTTATTCAGACTACAATTTACATTTTGTACGATTACAGTCGATAACATCACTATCCACCCCACTTATACCTGTAAATACCTAGGAATTTAGTTCAGTATATTAAAAACACCATTAAAGACGCGCATCTTCTGTCTAATTGCACTAATTTTCTTTATGAAGTGGAGTTACTCACAGACAATTATGGGAAACAGTCAAAGAGTGATAATCATAACAATAATAATTCTAGAAAACAGTCAGACATAATGGTAACAATAATATAGGTAAATATTTATTTTTGTGTTCCTTACTCTACGACTGAAGATTGTTTCAGCACAGTAAAGTCGTTGACGCGAAAACGCAATTTCAAACTAACCAAATTACCAATTGATATACAAAGTTAAATTAGTGGGTCTAAATAGGCCCTCAGATTGGAAAAAATATTATTAAATGTTTACCATTATGATTGTTATAATTGTAGCTTATTGACTGTTTCTGAGAGTTGTAGGTGAATACCCTCCCTTAATTATGGAAATTAGTGCAACGTTTTATACAGTAGATGCCGCCTTAATATTATTTTTATCCCAACGGTTATTTGGTTGGTTTAACACTCCATACTGATACTTAATTTCTTTGGTTTACCCTGCGGTTGACCACGGTCAACGTTCGGTCTCCTTCCGCTCTACTCTGAGGAGAGTTTTTAGTTGGTATACTCCCGCCCTTCAGGGGGTGGACTCCAACACAGCTCCACTATAGGGGCGCCTATAAAAGATATTCTCTCCTCTCTTCAAAAACAAAAAAAAAACAAAAATTTCGTTCGGAACGAATTTCGAGTCAGACGATCACAATGAATCCGAAACATAAATACACCAAGTCCAAGAAGAAGAGGGTCCCTCAGTCCTTGAGGCTAAGCCAACCGCAACTCCTAATAGGACATGATCTCCATCGTCGATGACAGCGATACCTAACACTCCAACGGCCCCAGTTAGTTCTAGTGTTTCACCGGCAACTTCTCATCATAATTGTCAAACTCAACTTCTCTGACCTTATCCTTGCCGTTGAGCCTACGACATACACTCCTGGTATGCCCCTTTAGTCAGTCAGCCCCAAAGGCCCCTAACTCTAGAAGAGATCCTCCACGTAGGCACTAACCCTAGTCGTATTTGTGTACTACCAGGTTAACGGATACCGAGACCACCTCCTCTAGCTGCGCCAAAAACGTTCACCTGCTAAGCCAACGTCACCCAAAGGTGAGTGACTTACATATATGTATACGCCATACCCCCTTACCGTCGAAATTTTAAGGAGCTTAGCAAGCTACTGTTGCAGTTTACAATACCTCTTTATATTTCTTTCCTCCAGCCATCAAGCACCTTAATATATTCGTAGAACCATCGAAAACCTTATCAAGTGATTCCAGTCTGCCTAACCTCTAACAACATATTTCAACCAACCACCAACCTCTAACCTTGCTCTCCCCTTCCTCATGACGACTTCCAAACTTCTCTTGTGTTCTTAGGAACGTTCCCCACGTCATTATCACCAACCAGATTAGAAACGCTGCTTTCTAATAATATAATATGATTTCATACGTAATCAACATACAGTGTGTAAACTGATGATGTTTCCTATAGGGAAAACTTTTTAATATGAGTTTTCGGAGAAAAACTTATTCTTTATAAAAAATTTTGCTTGCATCGAAACCCCTTATAGTTATAGAAAAATCCAGTAATCACTTAAGATAAGATCAAAAACTTGAAATTATGTCAAATTTTTGATTTTAAATCCAAGTTCGAATATTACATCAGCATCGTGTTACCCATGAATTACTCGTTAAACAACGACATTTACTGAGATAGTTCAGCGAGCATAATATGAAAGCAATGTTGACGTTAGAGCAGCGAATTTACCTGGTGAAATGCTATGGTTTAGGAGAAGTCTCTTATAAATACGCAATAGAGTTATTTAATGCGAAATACCCGAATGTGCGTGTAAGTAGAACAGCTTTAACGAAATTACTAAAAAAGTTCGATGAAACCGGATCCGTTGCCGACAAAAAGAAGCCTCGCAAATCATGCTGTGACTATTGTGACTGTCGAATCGATTGCGGAACATCCTAGCGAGCAACTGAACTCAATGTTAGTCAAACATTACTGCAAAAAATTTATAAAGCGAATAAAATTTATCCATATAAACCTAGATTCAGGCACACCTTAGAAATTGCAGATCCCGCTTTTAGACTCGAGTTTTGTTTATGGGTTTGTGAGAACACTATGGAACATTGCCTATTTTATCAAAATTTAATGTTTAGTGATGAAGCAACGTTTTCGACAAATGGTACTGTTTCCTCGCAAAATTGTAGATATTGGTCAAAGGATAATCCCAATTTTAGAATTCAGCTATATCAAAAAGTCAATGTTTGGTGTGGAATGTTGTTTAACAGAATCATTGGACCCTATTTTTTGAATGGAAATTTAAATCAATATAATTACTTAGAAATGCTTCAGAATTTTTTATTGCCGTCGCTTGAGCAAGAGGAATTGCGACACATCTATTTACAACAAGATGGGTGTCCAGCTCATGGTACCATGATTGTTAAAGATTTCTTAAATTAAATTTTCCTGGTAGATGGATTGGGCGAGCTGGACCAATACATTCGCCAGCTCGGTCACCGGACTTAACTCCCATGGATTTTTTTCTTTGGGGTTACCTGAAGCAAAAAGTTTACAGAGAACCAATGGTAAATGATGTAAATCATCTAAAAATACGGATTGCGGAGGCTGTTCGAGAAATGCTGAACAAAGTTTACAAACAATTTAGAAAAAGAGTTGAAGATTGCGCTGGAATTGGAGGAGAATATGTGGAATAACTGTACAATTTAAAATTAAATTATTATGTTTTTATTCAGAAAATAATAAGATACATGTTTAAGTTTCATGGTCATCCTTGTATACAAACAGAAAAGCAATACAAGTTTTATCAAAATGATATTTTCCTTTTGTCTAACGTCGACAATTACATGTAACACGATATTGATGTAACATTAGGAGTCATTTCAAATGAACTCAACATAATTTCAAGTTTTCGATCTCATCTTAAGTAATTACTGGATGAGTATCAATACAAGCAAATTTTTTCATAAAGAATAAGATTTTCTTCTAAAACTCATATTAAAAAAGTTTTTCTTACAGGAAACCTCATCAGTTTACACACTGTATACATTGGCATAAATCTAACCTTGTATAACAACTCTAAACTTATACCCTTACCTACCCGCCCCACATCCCTTCTCACGGTGCTCTCGACCTCTAGTTAGCTACACTTCACTGTCCTCAATCTCACCAATAACTTACACACCTCTATCCCGCTGCCGCTTTCACAAAGACACACATTCCTACTTCTTTCTTTCACTCTCATCCTTATCGCTTTCCTCACTTCTTCACACCCATTCATCCAGTGTTCCCATTCACCTCTTTCTTCCCCGCAAAAGCCACACCTGGTGTATTCCTCTGCAATCTACACCTTCATACCCTTCTCCTCGTTCCCGCACCTGAACCTCGCCAACAAACGGACTTCAAGTCAGGCTTCAAGTTTTTAAAATACCGAGGCGGGCCTGCGAATACCTGGAGATCTTGGAACTTCGGGTTATATCTACTGTTGCTTATTTTGGTTAGCCTCGACAGTAATCTTTACGCCACCTCCTTCTCGATTAGCTCCCCCCTCCATATATTTTCTTCGAAAACCGTCGCTGACCTCCCTGCCCAGACATACAACTCAATCCTCTCATGCATCCATCTTATTTCTTTACCTTTCCCCATCCATTCCTCTCTCACTATTCTTTCATCCCCTAAACCTCAAATCCTCCTCTCAAATTGTACCACCCTTCCGGCCGCTTCCCACTCTACCGACAATCGCTGACTCTTCTGCAGAACTATATAATTTGGCGCGGTCCTCTCCAACCCTAATATCCTCTTCAGGTATTGCATATGCACTTTTTCGATATTTTCCTGCCCACTCACTCCCCACACCTCTGATGCATATAATATTATCGCCATCATACAAGCATCCCACCATACCATTTGCATACTTACATTCTTACCTAGCATCCCGTTCCATATACCCCGCATACGCTCCATAGCCACTCTCGCTTTCTTGTACTCAAATTCCACATGACGCGCTTTCGTCCCTGTTTCGCTGAACATATACTTAAAATATTTAAACTCACTCACTCGCTCAATATTCCTCCTTTCCTCTCCTTGCTACATTTTTACAAATCATCCATTTCATCTTTCTCACATTCACAGTCAATCTGTACCTGAAGTACCTTTCCAATCTCACCTTCATCTCTCTCATTTCATTTACCGTTTTCGCCATCACCACCACCACATCATCAGCATACGCCAGACTCCAGACCTTCTTTCCATCCACCACTATTCCCCCTGCCTGCCCCAGTTCCAACACCCTCTCCATGTCTGCGACGTTTTGGTTGAATAGCAGTGGGCTTAATGGACACCCCTGCCTCACCCCACATTCCACCTGAAAACGACTTGACACATTCTCTATCACTCTAACTTTACACCACGTTACCTTATACACTTCCCTTATCCATTCCACAACCTGCTCAGACACTCCCTTCCCTTTCAAACTTTCAATCATTAGGGTTTTATTCACCGAATCATACGCCGCTTTCAGATCCACAAACAGAAAACACAATCTCTATTTTTTCAGCTCTCTCTCAATCCCCCAGTTAAGTGTAGCTATCTGCTCTATAGTGGATTGCCTTTCCTAAACCCCCCTTGTAAAGGGTGTCTTTTTTAGACGTGTGGTTTTCAAGTCGGCACTACTTTTTTCGGAGATGTTCTTTTTGACAGCTGTCACTTGATTTATGCTCAGTTTGGTTTGCCATTTCATAATGAATAGACTTACTCCTGAACAACGTTTGCAAATCGTGCAAATTTATTACCAAAATAATGGTTCGTCCAATCTTCGGTCGACATAATCGCCCAGCAGAGTCGGTAATTCGAGCAACCATGGATCGGTTTCGTACCACGTTTACTCTAGTGGATAGTGCGCATCCTCAGAGACGCCGTACAGTGCGCACCGAAGACGCTATTGCTGCTGTGGAGCAGAGTATCGAAGAAGACCCGAATGAGTCTATCCGCCATCGCGCGCCACAATTGGAGCTGTGTCCATCAACTTTATGGAAGATTTTGCGGAAGGATCTTGGTTTGCGTGCTTACAAAATCCAACTCGTGCAAGCATTGAAGCCAAACGACCATCAAGCGCGTCGCACGTTCTGTGAATAGGCCCAAAACGAGATGGCCACCGATCCCGATTTTCACAAGAAAATTTTGTTCAGCGATGAAGCTCACTTTTGGTTAAATGGGTATGTCAATAAGCAAAATTGTCGCTTCTGGAGTAAAGATAATCCACAAGTCATTGTTGAGACGCCGTTACATCTTCAAAAAATCACTGTTTGGTGTGCTCTATGGGCAGAGGGAATCATTGGTCCATATTTCTTCAAAAATGAAGCCGGCCATAATGTTACAGTCAATGGGGAACGCTATAGAGCCATGATTAATGACTTTTTCGTGCCTGAATTGGAGGGTGTTGATGTGGACGACCTATGGTTCCAACAAGACGGCGCTACATGCCATACGGCCAACGCAACAATCACTTTGCTGCAGGAAACTTTTGGTGAGCGCATTATCTTGCGTTGTGGACCTGTGGCGTGGCCTCCAAGATCGTGCGATTTAACACCGCTGGACTATTTCTTGTGGGGTTATCTGAAGTCGCTTGTGTACGCAGATAAGCCCGAGACGATTGACGCCTTGGAAGAGAATATTCGGCGCGTTATTGCTGACATACGGCCCCAATTGCTGCAAAAAGTGGTCGGAAATTAGGCCTCTCGGCTGGAATTTATTCGAGCCAGCCGCGGCGCCCACTTGCCCGAAATCATTTTTAAAACATAATGGCAAACCCTTATCTTTATGAAAAAGCTAAATTCTTGGCCATAACGTTAAATTATATGCGTTTTATTTCTTCTTGAAAACCACACGTCTAAAAATAAAAAAAACACCCTTTATTTCCGGTAGCCACCTTTGATCTTCCGCCTCTATCTCCAACCTATTTTTGACCATCGTCATGATTATTTTATAGAGGCTATCCATCAACGAAACCCCCTATAGCTTTTCGGATCGCTCTCATCTCCTTCCCTCCACTCCTTTGGAAACTGCCTTTCTCGTCTTCATATTTCGTTCAGTAGCACCAACATCTTCTCGTTCCATTCCGAACTACATCCCTTCCATGCTTCTGCCTGAATCCCATCGGGACCTGCCGCTTTTCCACCCTTCATCTCCTGCAGCACCCTTTCTAACCCTGCCATACTAAAATCACCCTCCCTCTCGAAAACCCTTCTTTCTCCGACTTAATTCTCTCGAATTCCCTTTGTTCCTAGCATCTCTTCAAAGTGTGCCTTTCATGTCTCGATGTTTATACCCTCTTCTCTTGCTTTTCTGATCGACCCCTTTTTCCTTCAAGTACCTCCAAAGTTGTTTTCCGCTCTTCGACTCCCTTACTCTCTTCACCTCGTCTCCCAGCCACATGTCCTTTTTTTATTGCATTCCTCTTTTAACCTAACTTTTGCCTCTTTCATCTCCTTGTCTCCCCTCCTCCCCTCCCCCCAAGCCTTTATCGTTCTTCTTAGCACACTTTTCCTTACACCCTTCATCAAACCACAAGCCTCTACACCCCTCCTTTCCTCTGTTCCTTCTCGCCATTGCCTGTTTAACCATCTCCGCCAGCTGCTTTACTGTTCTCACTGATTGAAAATTCACCTCCTTTAAATGGTCAGAACCACCCCCGTCCTCTAGCCTGATTTCCTCCACGTCTTCCCCGATAGCTTCCGTCACCAACACGTAATCATTTACTGACATTCCTCTCGATCCTACGCAGGTTATCTCTCCCTCCCAATCACCGTTCGTAGCTCCATTTAGCAATTACAGTCCCTGCTCGTCAGCCCATCTAATCCAATCCCTTCCTTCCTTATTTACTGTCCCGTCCTTCGACTTTCTCTCTCTTCTTTGTTGTCCTTCTTGATTCGCCCCTTTGGTATCTTAGTTCCCTATTCTCCCCCCACAATCAGATTTCCAGGGTGCTCTCCTTCCCTTATCAGTTTCTCTATCTCACTCCGTAATTCCTTTTCCTCCTTTTGGTTGTATATCGTTACGGTTCTGCAAATGCGGTTTCCTTTCCAGAACGACCGCTGTACTACCTTTCCCTCCTTCTCTCTCACTCCCCCCCTCCTCCATCTCTTTCAATTCTATCCGCACCCCCGTTACAATTCCACCTTTCGCTCTCCCACTTGCATAATCCCTTGTCGGCCCTGTAGATTCCCATCTAAATCCCGATGGCATCTTCTTTTTAACCTTCTCCCACTCCTCCTCTACTACCCATGTCTCAATTAGACCCACCTTATCTTTATCCTTTATCCATTCCTCCAACTTCAAAATCCCCACCACCTCCAGTTTCTTTTTCAGCCTCGTGACATTCCAAAACGAGGCAGTCATCCCCTCCCCCTTCTATTTTCTGCTCCCTGCCCCTCTGCTACCTCCATCCTCTCTTAGGCTCTGTTTGCGTTTTTTGACTCCGCTGGCCCCTTCTCCAGCATCCACGTCCTCGTATTCCATCTCCACCATTCGTTCTCTACCCGCATTTTCTGATAGAATACTTGAACTTGTTTCCCTTTCTTTCTTTCTTCAGGCGCCATTCCTCCGATACTAACTTGTATTTCTCTCTCTTTCTTTGTGAGGTCATCATCTATGTATACATTATTATTTCTGTCTCTCAGAGAGCTTTTCTTAGCCAAAATTTCTACTTGGAGCACAACTTTGTCAAGAAATGGGCGCGACTTCTGAATCTTTGTGGATGGAAGAACTAGGGCGGTCGTTAGAAACGTTGCAGCATTGGCAGAAAAGGGTCCGTTCGAGGAAGAAAATAATGAGAATTAGTTTAGAGTAGCACCAGTAAAGAAAGAATAAGGGAAGTCAAAGACAGGTCTCATCCGAGATTTGGTTCAGTACAGCATTCAGGCAATAGATTCCGCCACTTTGGCGTTTCTACCTTTAACGGTGTTTGGAATATATATATATATTCCAATAGTAATTTCTGTACACTGATGCAGGTCTGTAGGTGTTCTGTTGGGGAAACAATATTTAAGTTAACTTTTTCTGTACGCTACAGATATATTCTTTAGAACCCTGGGCTGTTCATTGTTTATTTTCTGTTGTCGTTGAAACAGAATTCGTGTGGTAGATTTAATTTACGATTGCTGTCGATAAGCACCGAAAAATATACACGATGTCGATCGTGTTAAAAATATATTCAGGTAATCTCTTACAGAAACGCATGTTCCAATAACAGCCAACATAGGTAGTCATAAATTTAAGAATATCGGAGCTTATAAAATTGAAACGAGTGTGATTATTTTTTCACTGCTAAGTAGTGATTATTTGCAACATAAAACCATATTTTATATTCGCAACATCAGAAAATACAAGATCGTTCGATGGAGAACGAATTTCTCCATCCATCAATGTGTTACATCCTTGTACCTAACTTTCATAACTTTATTTTGTTTTGTTTAGTGTTTCATTCAATTAATCATAAAATTTACCGGCTTTATTTTCACACTACATGCCATGTACACCATTTATATTAATCGCAGCGAGGCCGAGAACTTTCGGTATGATAAACGTGCCCGTGCCCTCGTCTAATTTGATCTTGTAGAGATTACATCAAGTGGCACGTTGGCATTTCGAAAGAGGGTGTGTTTGTTCTTAATTAAGATTGTCTAGATCTCTCTCTGCCCGTCAAACGTGGGCGGCGGGAGATAAGACGTCCCTGGAAAGTTTTCCACTTTGAAAATCTGGAAGGAAAGAGGTTATTGCCTCCGGGATATTACATTATTAATATAAATACCACCCCTAAATTGCAAGGCGCTGTTAGGTTATTCGAGCCGCGGGCTAATGTCTCGTGCATTTTTGCTGTTGTTTGGCGCGACGCATACTCGTTAAGGGCTTGAACGCGCCGAGGAATACGAGAGCGGATAAAACGTATTTTGATGTTTATTGGCGTGTAATAAAATTTATTTACGTCAGAACTTTAGATGGATGAGCGTAAATTCAATTTGAATTAATAGTTTAATTTCTATTACATTTCGATGGTAACCAGACAAAGAGGCGTATGCGACAAAAATGGCCAAAATGAGTCGATTATCAGGACAATAATATCGAAATTACAAGGACAACATAATTGCAAAGAAGACAGTAAAACCAAATGCATGCCAAGGAAAAAGATGGTATAACCAATGTAATAGCTTCACTGAGAATGAAAGAAATGACATATTAAATACGTTCTGGAAATTAAAATCTCATAATGATAAAAGAGAATTCATCAATGGTTGTGTTAACATCATTCCTGTTAAAATAAAAAAAACCAAGAAGAGGATTAACATACCAATATTTTTTTTTATGAAGAATGGTTTACAAGAAAGAGTATGTCAAATGTTTTTTTATTAATACGTTAGATATTACTCAAAAATTATTAAGGAAAAAATAAAGAAAACCATGACCCCAGAGGTAAACATAATCCATCCCACAAAACTACAATTGAGCAGAAGAAACGTTCGAACAGTTTTAGAAAGTTTGCCAGCTGTTTTCTCCCACTACCGCAGAAGTTCGACGAAAAAACGTTATCTACCAGCAGAAGTTAAAAGTTTTACAAACGGTAGAAACGCCAAAGTGGCGGAATCTTTTGCCTGAATGCTGTAGTGAACCAAATTCGGGTGGCTTTAACACAAACCTTTACCGGATGTATACAACCTTGGTGGAAGAGGAAAATTTGAAACCGTTGAGTATTACGTGTTTTACGAAATATTTCAAAAAAGATTATAACATAGGCATTTCCTAGAAAAGATAAATGTCTTAAATGTGAAAAGTACAAAAATATATGCGAGGATAAAAAAAAACTGACAAAGATAATTATTATTATTTAAATCACCAAAGAGAAAAAGATTATTGTAAATTGGCGTCAGTATTTCTGTTTGCTTCGAAGTCGGGGTGCCCCCAACGATAGCGCCCGGGAGGGGCTAAATGTGGCAAATTAAAGAAAGATAAATTTATTATTTTATTTTATTTGTTAAAATATCTATAAGCATACATAATATTTTGGGCTTATAACCAGATCAAAGAAGTTGTGTACTAAATAAAATCAAAATAGTCAGAATAAGGCAATAGGCAGAAAAGGCCGAGAAAGGTAGTAAGAAAAGGCAAAATATTCAGAATAACGGTACAAAACGCAAAAAGCAGTAACCAATCCTGTTACGGCAGTAAAAACGGAACAATAAATAGACGTATATATAAATATAAGGTAAATATACTGAAGGAAAAATAAATGACACACTTGAAATTCGTGAAATTTCAAACCTCCATAACTCGGCGTATTTTCAATCGATTTTGATGAATCTTTGAGTGCAAAAAACTTCGAAGTGTCTTCTTTAAAGTCATGTATGCGAAATTAAGCGTAACCCCTTCCGCCCCTCTAGCGCCCCTGTGAAAAAAAAAGGTTTTTACTGAAAACCATGTCCAACTTTGACGATGTCTACGGAGTTGGAAAAATTTTGTCCACTCTATTCACCGTAGAGACAATCAAATTTGATCAATTCCCTTTGCAGGACTCAAAGAGCGAAGTTCCTACGACGATTTGGCATCAAGTTATGGGTGTCTGAAAAAAAGTGCACATAACTCTTGTGAGTTGACTTTTCAACCAAATTTGATGATTCTTTCGGGAAAAAATCCCATTTTGGCTCTACTTTAAGAGAGTAAACTCAAATTGAAATGATCCCTTTGGCAACTTGTACCGAGTTGGAAAAAATGTGTCTACTCGATCCAACAAAAGGGCATTGAAATATGTTCAATTACCTGCGCAGAACTTAAATAACGAAGTTCCTACGACGATTTTGTGGTTTTTTGACTCCGAAGTTTTTCGACGAAATTGTTTTCGTTTTCACGAATAAAATTTTCTTTGCATGTTCTTTGAGGTATGCACGAAAATTAATTGTTTGCGCGAAATCGCATTTTGTACTTTAGAACTCCATTAAGAAAAAACTTTATTTTAGGTCAAAAAAGGCTTACTTTAACGATCTCTGAAGGGTCGGAAATAAATGTCGGCCTAACTCACCACCATCGGTCCAGTTTTCCATTCGTCCAATAAATACAAACAAATTACACTGACGGAAAAAAATAAAACACTTGAGATTTGTAAAAATTTAGGTAATTTTCAAATGGTCATAACTCAGCTTGCATTCAACCGATTTCGACCATCTTTTGAGAAATAAAAAGCAAAATGTGTCCTCTTTGAGAGGGTTCATCCCCCACTCAAAGAGAGGGCTCTACGCCCCTCCAAACGAAATAATAAAAAGACCCCAAAATGCACTTTTTTAAACACCCATAACTTTGTGCCAAATCGCCGTAGGAACTTCGTTTTTGAGTCTTGCACAGGTAATTGAATACATTTCAATGCCCTTTTGTTGGATCGAGTCGACACATTTTTTCCAACTCGGTACACGTTGCCAAAGTTGGACGTTTTTTGCCCAAAAACGCGTTTTTTTTTGTTCGGGAGTTGAAGGGTTCCAAAAGGGATCATTCCAATCTGAGTTTACCCCCTTAAAATGAGATTTTTTCATGAAAGAATCGTCTAATTTGGTTGAAAAGTCGCCGAGTTATGTGCGAAAAACCTCAAAATGCACTTTTTTTCAAACACCTAGACTTAGTGCCAAATCGTCGTAGGAACTTCGTTCTTCGAGTCCCGCATGGGGAATTGATTAAATTTCTATGCCTTTATGATGGATCGAGTCGAAAAAAACTTTCCAGCTCCATAGACATTGTCAAAGTTGGACATGGTTTCCTGATTTTTTTTTCACAGGGTTGCTAGAGAGGGACGGCAGAAGTTACGCTTTAGTTCGTATGCATGACTTTAAAGAAGACACTTCAAAGTTTTTCTCTCTTAAAGATTCATCAAAATCGATTGAAAATACGCCGAGTTATGGCGGTTTGAAAATGGTCAAAATTTCACGAATTTCAAGTGTTTCATTTTTTTTTCTTCGAGTGTATTTTATTATCAGTAAAGAGAGGATTTTATGCACTATAAAATGCCGAAATATATTTATTATTATTATCTGAAATATACATGTAATAAATTGAAATATATCAAAGAAAAAATACATAAGTTTGTTTATATACATTTTTAATAAAGAAAAAATAAGTCACATACTTTTATTAATGTTAATAATAAGAAATCAAACTTGCTGTAGATGATTAGTCGTATGAATACGACTACAATTAACAAATTACTTTTTGAAACAACTACTTTCCTGGCTAATACCACGACGAATATTGAATTATACAAAAATGTATAGTGATATTTTCGATTTAATAAATCATACCGAAAGTTTTATTTTCTGGACGGCTGCAGAAAAATGATTTAAATATGGATTTTATATGCCGTTTAATTAAAAATAAATGTTTAAAATAAAAAAAAATAATGACTATTTATTTATTTATTTATTTTTTTATTTTATTAGAATTACTACCACCTGTTACAAATATTTAGTTAAGGGTGCTACCATATCTGTTTTCTAAATCCTTGTGCAACGGTGTTGATATTTGCTAGTTTTTGGCAAAAAAAAACGGTACAACTAGTTTTGAACTGTCATATCTGTGTGAGTTATTAATATTTTTAAATAATTAATATAACAGTGAAGAGCCCGATTTTTATAGATAAGATGAAGTACTTTTGCTCTAAAGAAATAGTGCTTAAACTTGTGCCCGAAGCACCTTCTTGACTACAAATGCATGAATTTCTATCCTTTCAGGATGTTTTTGTCCCCAAAACTAAAATGACTGATAGAAGTGACGGATAACGTCTGAGATTCATTAAAAATCAAAACAAATCATAGCCCACTAATTTTAGTACCTACAAATGCGACCTCGATGAAGAAAAAACTTTTCGAAAATGCAATTAATCATTTTTGTAAACTACAAAGTGTAAACATTTGGTTTTTCAACGCAATATTTAATGCGTTAATTATTATTGAAAATATGAATATTTCTAATAATTTTTTGGCCCACTGTGAGTGGTATTTATAGTAAAAACAGAACAAAATAATTGATTTATTGAGATGTTTTTCAATCAGTACAGTTTTAGATCAAGATTCATAAATACTACATTTTTTAATGTTATTTTATTTTTGGTTGTAAGTTAATTAATCTTTCACATTTCCTAGCCCATACCGCAACCATTCCAAATGTCCAAATGTTTTCTATTTATCTTTATAAATATTCTAGCGGTATTGAATTAATTAAAAATTAACTATCTTTTTAATTATAATTAAGATCAAAAATATTTTTGTAACTACGTAATTTCCATTCTTATATGATCGATATACAAAATGCACTATGATCTGATTCCTATAATAATGGTAAAAAACTACATTGAAAACCGTTTAAAAACCATGGGTAAGTACTAATTGTTTAGAGCAAAAGTACTTCGTCTTATCTATAAAAATCGGGGTTTTCAGTGTTATATTAATTATTTAAAAATATTAATAACTCACGAAGATATATGAGTACAAAACCACTTTCACCATTTTTTTGGCCCACGGTGTATTAATAAAAATAATATTCTTTAAAAATATACAAATGTGAAAAAAGTGTGAATAACAGCTCGAATACACATGTGCATGTGTTAATGATCCAAGTGTGAGGCGCCATTCTCATGATTCACGTATCGGGGAAGTACAAACATGTGCCTCAATCTGTTTTCGCGTTTTCCGTTCTCGACGGTTTCGCATTCACGTATTCACAAACTCTGTTTACACCACGCCGTTATTCCATGCGCCTCTCCGTTATTCCATGCACCTCCCTATCCCCCACCTAATCGCACGTTTCATTAGAATTGGTAGTATAGGCAACCCAAATGACATTCTCATTCGATTTATAAAAAATTGAAACTATACTTTTTTGACATACAATGATAAAAAATCAAATTTTATCCAGCGGTTTAAGATAATATCAACATAAACCAAGTACCTAGGTAGTCAGTACATTCGTACAACCTAGAATGCTATATATTTCTAGAAATTATGAAAATTGTCAAAATTTGTTTATAAAATTTAAGAAATAATTCAATAACTAATTAAGTATTAACCGTACTTTAACAAAAATTGCTGACCTCCTAGGTATTATAGCAACGTACATATAAAAGAAAATAGAACATTTTAACTTTTACAGAAATTTAAAAATGCACGAAAATGCTATATTGTTTATTAGTAATTTGTTTACTTTTTTTTTCTTGCAAAAGGTAGAGTGAACAGTAATAAACAATATATCTTAAATCGGTATGTTCACATCTTATAATAAACGAGCTACACCCAATCTACCGCACCAAAATAGGTAGGGGTCACCTGCCCTTGACACGCCCCAGTTAGAAGATTAAAGTCAGGCCACTAAATCACCGAGTGTGCATTCTGTTTTAAATAATATGTTTACATTATTAGTTTATATTTAATTCCAGTACAGATTGATAAGCTCATTACCCAAGGCCTATTTCGCAATGTCTGACATATTAATCTCACAACTCGAACTCAATCTGCCCAACCTATAAAGCCATTAATTCCCGAAGCCATTCATAGTCGGCGTCATCAATTAAGGCTCTCGACGATGCTTTTCCAATTAAGGGCGAATTTTCCGCCCCGCGCGAAAAACACCCACTATCAAATTCGGAGAGGCGACGCTTATTCGTCCTGACTTGCAGTTATTATTCCCTTAATCCTGTTTAGGATGTTATTAATGGAACTTAATAACCGGCGCTGAGTATTATCAAAGCGTCTGCGGTGACGGGCGGTGGCGGGGCACCAGAGCCATCTCCGAATTTACGGGCTCATCGGTTCGGAAAATTCCCCGAGCTCGCTTTCTATTGTTTGTTTAGATTAATAATAATACTTTTCGATATTGCCGGCATAAATTTTCCTGGGGGGATCTTAAACTGCGAACGGTTCAAGTGGAAATTGGTGGAAAATGGGGAGTATAATGGGTATAAATATCAAACTTTATAACTGGAATTTATATCCGTGTACAACTTGTAATATATTTTCTTTATTGTCTCCAATGGCTTAAATAAATTCAATTATGATGAAGAATGTCCGCATGAATGCAATAACAAATTTATTTATTTAATAAAAATATACGTATTTTCTTAATGTGAATAATTCGTTATTAATCCAATGAATGTTATGCAAGTTTTACAATAATAGAAGAACAGAAAATGAAATAAAAACAAACTAGGAGGGCCCTGTTGCAGGTATGGCTGCTATAATCAATTGATTTAACCCTTAGCGCAGCGTTTCCTAAACTTTTTAGACCGCGGCCCGGTACAAAGTCTTAGCATTTTTCGCGGCCCACCTTACATTTATTTACAAAACAAATTTGATTTTTTCATAGAAATCAAGTTATTTGTTTGTTTATTTCATACACAAAAATTATATAAAAAAAATATAAGTAATTCAAAAATTCTACTATTATTCATTTAAAAGTTTAGTAAATGAAAAACTTTTTTTTTAATAAAAGGAAGGATGTTTGACTCAATAGCGGGTTAAGGATAATGAATGATTAAGGGATTAGCCATTCGGAATTTGAAAATTAATTTTTATAATGAATGGGACTGAACAACCATGGACCCGAACGATAACTTCTCATTAATAAAAGCTATCGCCCGAGCATGGGACTCAAACCCACGACGCTTCGCACCAAAAGCGGGAGCCAAACCGCTCCGCCACCGAGCGCCCGAAGTAAACTTTGTTTTACATATTTTGTCGTCAGTGCGAAGGATGATGTTGTTTGTCATCAAATAACAATTTCAAATTAGGAGGTAATGATGTTAATTTTATTCCCAAAGTAGGTTCGACATCCAATCTATTTCGATACCTAAAAAAAAAAACAAGTCTGTGAATGCAGCTTCACACGTATAAGTGGTGACAAAAGGCATGAAAAATTGTATCGCTTTTTCGCTTACGCTTGGATACTTCTTTTGACACCGCAACTAAAAATAAATGAGTGGTACAGTTTCAAACACTTTTTTTAAGATCGATATCGCACAAAATTTCAATTAAATTATTAACTTCTTGTTCACTAAGATTAAATATTTCTTCCTTTTCAATTTCGACAGAAAAATAATCATTAATCCACATTTAAATACTAAAAACTTACATGCAAATTCAACGCAACTTGGGTTTGTTGAAGTTTAAAAATAACATTTGGTTCTAATTTCGAAAGACATAATCTTGATCAAATTTTTAGGCGATGTGGGCCATCTCTGTAGGCTGGTATTCAAAATGCATTCGCCCCCACAAAATGACCATCGGTCCCCAAATACGGATTATCAGATAAACGCCCAATTTAGACGTCGTGGATTTCTGCAGGGAGGACAAGACAAAGATGTCGCTCGTGCCACACTACTCTTATAGAGGAAACAAATATTTCATTGCTGTTTCGATCAAATTTTCTTTCGTTGCCTCACCGCCAAACATCCACGTGCCGTCACTGGTCGATCGTCCACGTTGAGAAACACTAATCTAGCTGAATGCGTATTTTTTACTTTCAAAATTGTTTGAGTTAAAATTTCGGTAAAACTAGCCCAAATGATTTTTTTGATTATTTGCTTGTTTTATTACTAGAAGTCTACACAGTGTACCTTTAAAGTTTGAAGATAATTCACTAAGGGACTTTCTTGGAAATAAAGAAAATCCAGGTGAATGCATAATTGTACCCTTTCAAAAATGTTTGAGTTGAAATTTCGGAAAAACTAGCTATATTATTTTTTTGATTATTTACTTGTTTTATTACTGGAAGTCTACAGAGTATACCTTTAAAGTTTGAAGATAATTCACTAAGGGACTTTCTTGGAAATAAAGAAAATCTAGGTGAATGCATAATTTTACACTTTCAAAAATGTTTGAGTTGAAATTTCGGAAAAACTAGCTATATTATTTTTTTGATTATTTACTTGTTTTATTACTGAAAGTCTACAGAGTGTACCTTTAAAGTTTGAAGATAATTCACTAAGGGACTTTCTTGGAAATAAAGAAAATCTAGGTGAATGCATAATTTTACACTTTCAAAAATGTTTGAGTTGAAATTTCGGAAAAACTAGCTATATTATTTTTTTGATTATTTACTTGTTCTATTACTGGAAGTCTACAGAGTGTACTTTTAAAGTTTGAAGATAATTCACTAAGGAAGTTTCTTGGAAATAAAGAAAATCTAGGTGAATGCATAATTTTACATTTTCAAAAATGTTTGAGTTGAAATTTCGGAAAAACTAGCTATATTATTTTTTTGATTATTTACTTGTTTTATTACTGGAAGTCTACAGAGTATACCTTTAAAGTTTGAAGATAATTCACTAAGGGACTTTCTTGGAAATAAAGAAAATCTAGGTGAATGCATAATTTTACACTTTCAAAAATGTTTGAGTTGAAATTTCGGAAAAACTAGCTATATTATTTTTTGATTATTTACTTGTTTTATTACTGGAAGTCTACAGAGTGTACTTTTAAAGTTTGAAGATAATTCACTAAGGGAGTTTCTTGGAAATAAAGAAAATCTAGGTGAATGCATAATTTTACACTTTCAAAAATGTTTGAGTTGAAATTTCGGAAAAACTAGCTATATTATTTTTTTGATTATTTACTTGTTTTATTACTGAAAGTCTACAGAGTGTACCTTTAAAGTTTGAAGATAATTCACTAAGGGACTTTCTTGGAAATAAAGAAAATCTAGGTGAATGCATAATTTTACTCTTTCAAAAATGTTTGAGTTGAAATTTCGGAAAAAGTAGCTATATCATTTTTTGATTATTTACTTGTTTTATTACTGGAAGCCTACAAAGTGTACCTTTAAAGTTTGAAGATAATTCACTAAGGGACTTTTTTGGAAATAAAGAAAATCTAGGTGAATGCATAATTTTACACTTTCAAAAATGTTTAAGTTGAAATTTCGGAAAAACTAGCTATATTATTTTTTTATTATTTACTTGTTTTATTACTGGAAGTCTACAGAGTGTACTTTTAAAGTTTGAAGATAATTCACTAAGGGAGTTTCTTGGAAATAAAGAAAATCTAGATGAATGCATAATTTTACACTTTCAAAAATGTTTGAGTTGAAATTTCGGAAAAACTAGCTATATTATTTTTTTGATTATTTACTTGTTTTATTACTGGAAGTCCACAGAGTGCATCTTTAAAGTTTGAAGATAATTCACTAAGGGACTTTCTTGGAAATAAAGAAAATCTAGGTGAATGCATAATTTTACACATTCAAAAATATTTGAGTTGAAATTTCGGAAAAACTAGCTATATTATTTTTTGATTATTTACTTGTTTTATTACTACGAATCTATGGAATGTGATTGTAAAATTGAAAGATATTCCACTAAGGTTTTTTTTAGAAAACTAAGAAAATCTAGGCGAATGCATGGTTTTGAATTTTCAAAAATTTTGGAAAAACCAGCCCAAATTATTTTTGATTATTTACTTGTTTTATTGCTAGAAGTGTACAAAGTGTGCTTTCAAAGTTTCATTTAATTCCACTAAGGGAATTTCTTGGAAATTAAGAAAATCTAGCCAACTGCATATTTTTCACTTTCAAAAATGTTTGGGTTGAAATTTTGGAAAAATTAGCTTAAACTATTTTGGGATTATTTACTTGCTTTATTCCTAGAAGTCTACAGAGTGTGCTTTTACAATTTGAAGATAATCTATTAAAGGATTTTTTAGGAAATTAAGAACATCTAGGTGGATGCATAATTTTGCGCTTTCAAAAATATTTCAGTTAAAATTTCGGAAAAACCAGCTCACATTATTTTTTTATCATTTACTTGTTTTATTACTACGAATCTATAGAATGTGCTTGTAAAATTTGAAGAGAATCCACTAAGTTGTTTTCTAGGAAATTAAGAAAATCTAGACGATTTTGCGTTTTCAAAAAAGTTGTAAATTTAAGTAAAAAAATGATTTTTCAATGTACGTGTGATTATTTAAAAATTTGGGATGTTTGCCGATTTTATTATAGAAATGAAAATTAATCCGTTTTGAGTAAATTTGAAAGTCTGTAATTTTTTGCAATTGTTATTTATTTTCAAGGCAACTTGAAAATGTCCAATTTCAAAATTGAATTCAGTGTTTAAGAGTAAATATTTCAAAATTGTGGCTAAAAGCGTTAATAGATTTTAATAGAATCCATTTTGATTAAATTGGAAAAGGTTTGAGAAAGCTGTAACTGTTTTTGTGGCTTGTAAAATGTTCCACCTTAGAATTGAACAGAAGTGTGATTATTTCGAAATCTAGGATAGGAATCTTTGCAAATTTCTTATAGAAAAGTGAAGTTACAAAGCATTTTCAGTGAATTTAAAAATTCCAATTGGTTTTATATTTTTTGGCGATTTAGAAAATTCTTGAATTCAGAGTGTTTAAGTGTGATTATTTCGAATCCTAGCTTAGTAACGTATGCATTTTTTTTTGCAGAAAAAATAAATGCAATATATTTTAAGTGAATTTAAAAAAAAATGAGAGGTTGTTTCAATGATTTTTTTAAAATTTTTTTAGCGGTTTCGAAAAAACCTCAGAATGTTGAAATGTCATTATTTTGAATGTTTCCAAAATTAAGTAGATATTTAAAGTGCAATCTATTTTAGAGGAATGTCGAAAGTTTAAGGTTTGTTTCAATTGTTTTTTTGCGGTTGGTAAAAAGTTCATCACAATTGAACCGGGAGTTGTTCAAGTGTGATTATTTTAAAATCTAAGGTAGGAATATTTTCCAATTTTTATAGAACTATAGAGTGGAATCTATATCTAGCTCAGACGTTTTAAAACGTTTCTCTTTGAAATCTATCGTTAATTACAATACAAAAGTGTTTATGATCACATAATTTGGTAGAAAGTCTGCTATACGAACCACAAATATACCCTTTGCCGCCGTTCCTAGTGACTAACTGTTAAAAAACAAATAGTATGTAAAAAAACATTTTTTTTTGTGTTTTTACAATATTTTTTCGCGACCCGGCAAAATTTTTCTGCGACCCGGTGTCGGGTCGGGTCGCGACCCACACTTTGGGAAACGCTGCCTTAGCGAATGAATGCCGCCAAATTCGCGACATTATCAATTAGGTTACCACCGGCGCATCCACCAAAGGAGCCATTCACAAATTTTATTTGTATGTAAAACGATAAATTAGTGTTAATTATACACTTTTTCACGTTCTAGCAATAAAACAATTAATTTGTTATAATTCCATCGATCTACAGGCCATTATTATATAAAACTGCGGTAGTTCGTTAACACGTTCGTTGCCACCGACGCGCTTTCTACTTGCGTATGTGCAATCCCAATTGTAGTGGCAGCGAATGTGTTAACCCTTTCAACCCTGGATTTTTAAATTTGAAAAAAAAATTGTTGTTAATTATTATTGATTGGGAGCTTTTTAAGACCATAAATACCAAATTTGAACTGATTTAATTAATTAGTATAGGAATTAATTAGTGAGGCTTTGTTGAAGTGACATCCAGTTATAAACAGCAAAAATATGGATTGTCATAGTAAGTAAAGACATGTAAATATTGCGGTGGCAATTGCCACCACCAGGGCCGAAAGGGTTAAGTGTTAATATAGAGCACCATTAAACAAAACAATTCAATTCTGTAAACAAAAACTAAAATAGTTAATTTTATAATACATTCCAAAGAATGCGTCATAATTTTTTTTCTAGTTAATAATAAAAAGCCAAAAATAAATCCCCCCGCCCCCTCCACCGTTCGCTTTTTTGATGCGGATGACATTTATGTACGTTAAATTTATTTGCCCGACTGATGCGAATCATTTCATTTGGGGGGGCGGTATAAATACGTGAAATTGTTTAATGGATTTGATTTATTTCCGTTCTATATGCTTGTCAAAGAAAATTAAGCGGAAAATCGGGATCTATTCAATTCCGTTTCTGGCGGCTCGAAGGGATGGAAAAAGTTTTTTTTTTTTGGGATGGGCGATCGTAATTACAGGACGTGCGTAATCAAACTTGCCGAACCGCAATGCCGCAGAAAAATCATCACCGAACTTGAGATCGTATTCTCGGCGGAGCTAAAGCCTAAGGGTGGGAAGGAGCCTTTGCGGGGAGACTTTAGAGGTGACAACCCAATTTACTAATATTGATGACAGCTGATGCGTATAAGAATATATTATCATTATTTATTTACAATTATAATAATAATATTTTACCATAATGGTAAATTAACCCTTTAAACCTTATCGAACGAATGTCGCCATATTTGCGACTTTATAAATAAATTAAGTTGCCGGTGTATAACTAGATACCTGATTGGCTTTAGAAAAGATTCTTATGCCAGGCCAAATAAAAAAAAAAGTTGCCGGCGCATCCACCAAAAGATCAATCAATTCACAAATAAGCTCATTTTAGTTGTCTGCAAAATGGTAGCTCTGATGCTGAGAAAAAATTATTACGAGATAAATATAACGAACACATTGCTAGGAAAGGGGTTGTGAGAAAGAGGAGAGACGATGACAAAGAATTAAGTTTTAATTTTGATTTGAAGTCTGTGTTGTCAACTCCAAAAACAGCCACGGGTCGCTTTTTCATGTCCGAAAATTAGTCATCCACAATTTAACAATTTACAACTTTGGAAATGCTAACGTGTATCGTTTTACATGGGACGAAACTGAAGGGAAAAGAGGCAGTTCAGAAATTGCGACTGATACACACAACCCTGATGTTACCCACGTTAGAATGTCAGACAACTGTCCTGGACAACAAAAAAAAACAATTTTTCTTCTATAAGTTTATACTAACTATTTTTTGAGTCGGGTCATTCTTAAATGGAATGCGTTTCATCTTATTCAAAAAATAGAACTTAACCCTGACCATGAGCCGCAATATTACAGTAACAGGATATGTAAAGTTAATAAATAAATAAATAAACAAATAAATAAATGGTGATTTTCAAATCGTTGCGTGCGTATACCATGACCCTCTATAATATATAATACAGGTTTTCATATTTTTGCATCTGTATACCAACAGCCACTTTTTTTTAGTTACCTGTTTTATAATGAATTTTAAATTCTAAATAAATAATTAGTGTAAGTTAAAGTCTGTTTTTCTATTTTCTATTGCCTCTTCTTATTTTGAGTTCTTGTATTATTCATAGAAAGAAAATATTTTGGGACTTGTGGAGATACATTTTCCATCAATTTGTAAAAGTGAAATGACGATTAAATCTCAACGAGATTGTGTTGTTTGCTAATCTATTCTGAATATTTCATGTTTTATGCTAGCAGCAATTATTTTTCTATTTTTTTTTAAGAATTAAAAAAAAACTATTGCAGAAAGAACAAACAGGCTTTCAGGTGCGATTATCTCGGAATTTTAAGAAGGGATGTTTTAGAATTATTATGGTATTACGTAGTCGCATCTATTCTTAGCATTTCCTGAAAGTTCTATGCGTGTAGCAATTGTTTTTCTATTTTTTAGCGAATTAAGAAAAGTGTAACTACAGAAAGAACAAACCGGCTTTCAGGTGCGATTATCTCGGAATTTTAAGAAGGGATGTTTAAGAATTATCATGGTATTACGTAGTCGCATCTATTCTGAGTATTTCCTGAAAGTTTTATGCGTGTAGGAATTGTTTTTCTATTTTTTACCGAATTAAGAAAAGTGTAACTGCAGAAAGAACAAAGAGGCTTTCAGGTGCGATTATCTCGGAATTTTAAGAAGGGATGTTTTAGAATTATTATGGTATTACGAAGTCGCATCTATTCTTAGTATTTCCTGAAAGTTCTATGCGTGTAGCAATTGTGTTTCTATTTTTTAGCGAATTAAGAAAAGTGTAACTGCAGAAAGAACAAACCGGCTTTCAGGTGCGATTATCTCGGAATTTTAAGAAGGGATGTTTTAGAATTATCATGGTATTACGTAGTCGCATCTATTTTGAGTATTTTCTGAAAGTTTTATGCGTGTAGGAATTGTTTTTCTATTTTTTACCGAATTAAGAAAAGTGTAGCTGCAGAAAGAACAAAGAGGCTTTCAGGTGCGATTATCTCGGAATTTTAAAAAGGGATGTTTTAGAATTAGTATGGTATTACAAAGTCGCATCTATTTGGAGTATTTCCTGAAAGTTTTGTGCGTGTAGCAGTTGTTTTTCTATTTTTTACCGAATTAAGAAAAGTGTAACTGCAGAAAGAACAAACAGGCTTTCAGGTGCGATTATCTTAGAATTTGAAGAAGGGATGTTTTAGAATTATTATGGTATTGCGTAGTTACATCTATTCTGAGTATTTCCTGAAAGTTTTATGCGTGTAGCAGTTGTTTTTCTATTTTTTATCGAATTAAGAAAAGTGTAACTGCAGAAAGGACAAACAGGCTTTCAGGTGCTATTATCTCGGAATTTGAAGAATGGATATTTTGGAATTATTATGGTATTACGTAGTCGCATTTATTCTGAGTATTTCCTGAAAATTTTGTGCGTGTAGCAATTGTTTTTGTATTTTTTTACCGAATTAAAAAAAGTGTAACTGCAGAAAGGACAAACAGGCTTTCAGGTGTGATTATCTCGGAATTTTAAGAAGGGATGTTTTAGAATTGTTATGGTACTACGTAGTCGCATCTATTCTGAGTATTTCTTGAAAGTTTTGTGCATGTAGCAGTTGTTTTTCTATTTTTTACCGAATTAAGAAAAGTGTAACTGCAGAAAGAACAAACAGGCTTTCAGGTGCGATTATCTCGGAATTTTAAGAAGGGATGTTTTAGAATTATTATGGTATTACGTAGTCGCATCTATTCTTAGTATTTCCTGAAAGTTCTATGCGTGTAGCAATTGTGTTTCTATTTTTTAGCGAATTAAGAAAAGTGTAACTGCAGAAAGAACAAACCGGCTTTCAGGTGCGATTATCTCGGAATTTTAAGAAGGGATGTTTTATAATTATCATGGTATTACGTAGTCGCATCTATTTTGAGTATTTTCTGAAAGTTTTATGCGTGTAGGAATTGTTTTTCTATTTTTTACCGAATTAAGAAAAGTGTAACTGCAGAAAGAACAAAGAGGCTTTCAGGTGCGATTATCTCGGAATTTTAAGAAGGGATGTTTTAGAATTAGTATGGTATTACGAAGTCGCATCTATTTGGAGTATTTCCTGAAAGTTTTGTGCGTGTAGCAGTTGTTTTTCTATTTTTTACCGAATTAAGAAAAGTGTAACTGCAGAAAGAACAAACAGGTTTTCAGGTGCGATTATCTTAGAATTTGAAGAAGGGATGTTTTAGAATTATTATGGTATTGCGTAGTTACATCTATTCTGAGTATTTCCTGAAAGTTTTATGCATGTAGCAGTTGTTTTTCTATTTTTTATCGAATTAAGAAAAGTGTAACTGCAGAAAGGACAAACAGGCTCTCAGGTGCTATTATCTCGGAATTTGAAGAATGGATATTTTGGAATTATTATGGTATTACGTAGTCGCATTTATTCTGAGTATTTCCTGAAAATTTTATGCGTGTAGCAATTGTTTTTGTATTTTTTTACCGAATTAAAAAAAGTGTAACTGCAGAAAGGACAAACTGGCTTTCAGGTGCGATTATCTCGGAATTTTAAGAAGGGATGTTTTAGAATTATTATGGTATTACGTAGTCGCATCTATTATGAGTATTTCCTGAAAGTTTTGTGCGTGTAGCAGTTGTTTTTCTATTTTTTTTACCGAATTAAAAAAAGTGTAACTGCAGAAAGAACGAACAGGCTTTCAGGTGCGATTTTCTAAGAATTTGAATGTTTGGATGTTTTAGAAAAGATATTATGAATCTACAACAACTATAAATATTCCATTAAAGAAGTTTTGTGTTTTAAAAATTGTAATAAGTTGGCCTGAAAAAAAAAACTAAAACAGTTGCCATCGAGTTGAGAATTTCTAAATCTACCAATTATGAATCTGTTAAGAAACAGAAAATTTCTATCTTTTTTTATTTTTCTCGAATTTCATTTATAAAAAAAATCTGAAATTTTGAATGTTGAAATCATTCTGGTGTATTGAAAAAATACGAAAACAGTTACCATTGACTTGAAACTACCCACATTTACTTTAAATGCATGTAAAATTATGAATCTGTAAAAACCAAACATTTTTCTTGAATTTCATTTTTTTTTTAATCTGAAATTTTGAATGTTATCATTGTGGTGTATTGAAAAAAAAATACAAAAACAATCGCCATCGACTTGAAACTGCCCAAATTCACTTTGAATGCATGTAAAATTTGAATCTGTAAAAACCAAAAATATTCCGTCTCTAAAAAAAATCTGTAATTTTAAATGTTGCAACCATTCTGGAGTATTGAAAATAATACAAAAACAATTGGCATCGACTTGAAACTGTCTAAATTTATTAAAAATGCATGTAAAATTACGAATCTGCAAAAACCAAAAATATTCCGTCTCTAGATTTTTCTTGAATTTAATTTTTTTTTAATCTGAAATTTTGTATGTTGTAATCATTTTGGTGTATTGAAAAAAATACAAAAACTATCGCCATCGACTTGAAGCTGCCTACATTTACTTTAAATGCATGTAAAATTATGAATCTGTAAAAACCAAAAATATTCCATCTCTAGATTTTTCTTGAACGTCATTAGAAAAAAATCTGGAAATTTAAATATTACAACCATTCTGGAGTATTGAAAATAATACAAAAACAATTGGCATGACCTGAAACTGTCTAAATTTATTAAAAATGCATGTAAAATTACGAATCTGTAAAAACCAAAAATATTCCGTCTCTAGATTTTTCTTGAATTTCTTTTTTTTAAATCCGAAATTTTTAATTGTATTGAAGCAAATACAAAAGCAATTGTCGTCGACTTGAAAATTTCTAAATTTACTTAAAATGCATGTAAAATTATGACTCTGTAAAAACCAAAAATATTCCATCTCTAGATTTTCCTTGAATTTCATTAAAAAAAAATCTGAAACTTTGATTGCTATAATCATTCAAGTGTCTTAAAAAAACTACAAAAACAATTGCATTCGACGTGAAAATTTTTAAATTTACTTAAAATGGAAGTCAAATTATCAATCTGCAAAAACCAGAACTAATACATTTCTGGATTTTTTTGAATTTCATTTGAAAATGAATCTAAAATTCTAAATGTTATAATCGTTCTGGTGTCTTGAAAAACGTATAAAAACAATTGCCATCGACGTGAATATTTCTAAATTTAATTAGATTATTATGTCAGAATTTCTGAAAGTTTTATGCGTGTAGCAATTCTTTTTCTATTATTTACCGAATTAAAGAAGTGCAAATGCAGAAAGAACAAGCAGGCTTTCAGGTGCGAATATCCTAAAATTTGAAGAAACTATTTGGGTTTCT
This sequence comes from Ocypus olens, assembly GCA_910593695.2. Lineage (NCBI taxonomy): Eukaryota > Metazoa > Arthropoda > Insecta > Coleoptera > Staphylinidae > Ocypus > Ocypus olens. Next base: position 5,238,986 of record OU343061.1, read on the forward strand.
TTTACTGAATAATAATTGCATTAACCCTTAGCTGCACCTGGGGGTCCTGAGGGATCCCATCTTTTCTTAAAAGTACTTTTAATTATTTAAAATTTCGAAATATCATAAAACTAATGCCCTGATTTAGAAGTAGAGCGTTTAAAATAAGTAGAAAAAAATGCATTTTAAGAATTTCCCTAACTTATTTTCTCAATCCTTGAGGGAAAAAGAGTTAACACTCTAGTATGGCTGATTTTCTAGTCCATAATGTACCAATTAACACTTTTGTATAGTTCTGTTTTTCAACTTGCAACAAAATTGAAGTGGTGCAGCTAAGGGTTAAATATAACATTTTCTCATTAGATGATTTGCATTTGGATCGACGATATGTCGAAAAACTTTTGTTATGTTGTACCGACGTCGGTAGTTTAATAATGCCTACAAATGCCATTCTGTCGAAGAATAAATATGGATATAGGTGATTGAATGTCAGCTCATCAGTTTTCCTCGTTATCCTTTATCCATCTGGATGGAGGATCCGGATAAATTGATAGATCGGCACATTCGGTGACTATTGTCGGCCCGTCCGATACATCCGGGGATTCCGATAAGATACCCTACATACGGAATTAAGCCAATTATTCTTAGTCTGACCGTCTATAGTACTGTAGACTCGAGATGATTAACGAGCACAGCACAGGTGGAATTGAAGTGAAAATCTTCGACGATTTCATCCAATTTATTTGAACCACAATACAAGCGAGACGAAATAATATTAAAGGGGCTGTATGTAATGCTTTGTGATTTTAAGCATGTAGACGCCCCTAATCTGAATTAATGTTTGTACTTGAATTCCATTATTAGAAGATAATGTTACAGAACTCATTTTAACATTTAAACAAATATCGATACTGGCGGGTAATCCGCGAAACATTATGAGGTTATATGAAATCGTTTCGAATTCATTAATACTTATTATATTCAATGCTTCAATTTCCATGATTATTTTGTTAGGCTGGTAGTCGCTCAAAAAGTTACTTCAGTGTGACACCTCATATACACAATGTTTTTTTTTAAGAATATAAAGTGTGAGCCACAGAATTTTGTTACTTAGATGGCCATGCCTGAGAGAGAGAGAAACATAGCAGTCATGTCTGATATTGATTCAGTTTTTTAAATGTAATTGAATTGAACTCATCTAGTCTCATGACGTAATAATATGCGACATATCTCATTTATCTCAAAGCCAACTCTGAAACAGAATTTTGTGGCTCACACGATATAAATACTTCGATTAAAAGTATTTGAAAGACCAATCATTTGAAAATTGAAATAACATTGCACACAAGCTATACGTATACCAAAAACTCACTTTTGTGATTATTTAACATAAATATTACACCTGTATGTAATGATTAGGTGAGTAAAATTAATTCTAATAATATTCTCATATGAACGCATATTTTTGATGTAATTAGCTATAGTCTTTGCTTAAGTTTAATAAGGATTTCAGCAAAGCGGATTTAATAAGAAAAGCAGTTCTTCCGAGATGATTCACTCCCCCGCAATATCGCACATGCATACGAATGATTGGATTATCTCCTGGAATGTGAACAGCAGTAGTTTTTGCGACGAGCAAGAGATTACCTCTTATTGAGGGAGCTCCGCGATTCAACCGGTTTTCCAGACACCGTCGACGTACTAATTAAATTGCTGCGATTCTTGATTACACATGTAAATTAGCATGGTATAAATCTTTGGGAAGCTAACGATTTAATCACGAAAGGGATGCATTAAACGGATGTAACAAAGGGTGGTAAATTAATACATCACCCTTTCGGTGACATATCTCTTAGTGTAACGCAATTGGCCGCGGGTGAACCACCAACTATTAATAATTTCGTTAAGGACGTAAATTGACGATTGATTATGCTCCGGCATGAAATATACTTAACTAACAATAATTTCGCCTGTGATAGTATATTATTATACAAGTTTAATAAAAGGGTATATTGTGGCACGAGTGCCCCACAATGGCTCTTATTAATTAAGTATAATATACTATTTTTTCTACTTCGGTTATAGTTATGGATTTATATTTAAATAAATTAAAATATTGATTTTAACATCTAGTGAGTTTTGATTATAATATGTGCCAGCACTGAAAAAACAATTCAATCAGTTGACAGTAGATTATTTATTTGAATAGTGACAACAAAATTCAAATATTTTAGGGATTTTTTACTAGCGGGTGCAATTAATAAATTACTCCCAAGTAAGTCTAGAGCGATTAATAAAAAATAATACAGCCTATTTAATTCGTGGTGTAAAGATAAAAATGTAGCAGTTGTTAGTGAGAATGTATTACTTGCGTATTATTAGGAGATGAGTACAACGAATAAATCCTTTACATTATGGGCGTCTTATAATATGCTACGTGCATGCCTAAGTGTCTTTAAGAACTTGGACATATCAAAATTTGCTAGACTGCAGGGATTAAAAAAAACAGTCGGAAGGTTACCTGCCTAAAAAGTCCAAAATATTAGATGGCTCTGAAATTGATCTGTTTTTACGGGAGCCAAATCTCGCTTAACTGGCTATAAAGGTCGGTTAAATCTGAATACCGATTGGAAGTTAGCCATAAATTTCAGCCGAATCCGGTGCCTCCACCAATTTTGCCTTTAGTAAATTTCGAAGTAATCTCTACTAATTTACAGAAAACGGGTTAAAATGCATAATTAATCTAATTGCTGTAATGTCATAGTAATAACAATATGCTTTTAAGTTCGGATTTACCCCGATTTTTTGATAAGACATCTACCGAAATATATTCAATTTTCAAAAAATAAAAAATCTTCGCTAGGCGTAATTTAGGTTCGATATTTTCGACCACAAATTATGGAGCTTTGTCTCTAATATTTAGGCTTCAAAAAATGACACATATTCTTCATTTTTGTTTAAATAATTATTTACCTAAACACTTTTGCGAAATTGCGTCTGTTTTCAAATAATCAAAAGTCACCGTTAGGCCTTGTTTAGGTTCAATATTTTCGGCCACAAATGTTCTATGGGACTTTGTTTATAATATTTAGGCTTTAAAAAATGACACATGTTCTATATTTTTGTTTAAACAATTTTTTTAACTTGACGCTATTATGAAATTTCGTCTATTTTCAAAAAATCAAAAGTCACCGTTAGGCCTAGTTTAGGTTCGATATTTTCGGCCACAAATGTTCTATGGGGCTTTGTTTATAATATTTAAGCAAAATGACACATATTCTTCATTTTTGTTTAAATAATTATTTACCTGAACACTTTTACGAAATCGCGTCTGTTTTCAAAAAATCAAAATTCATCGTTAGGCCTAGTTTAGGTTCGATATTTTCGGCCACAAATATCCTATGGAGCTTTGTTTATAATATTTAGGCTTTAAACAATGACACGTATTCTTTATTTTTGTTTAAAAAAAATTAACTTAGCGCTATTATGAAATGTCCTCTATTTTCAAAAAATCAAAAGTCACCGTTAGGCCTGGTTTAGGTTCGATATTTTAGACCACAAATATTCTATGGGGCTTTGTTTATAATATTTAGCTTAAAAAGAATGACACATATTCTTCAGTTTTGTTTAAATAATTATTTACCTAGACACTTTTACGAAATTGCGTCTGTTTTCAAAAAATCAAAAGTCACCATTAGGCCTAGTTTAGGTTAGATATTTTCGGCCACAAATATTCTATGGGGCTTCGTTTGTACTATTTAGGTTTAAAAAATGACACACATTCTTCATTTTTGTTTAAATAATTTTTTAACTTAACGCTATTATGAAATTTCGTAAAAGTGTCTAGGTAAACAATTATATAAACAAAGACGACAAATATGTGTTATTTTTTAAGCTTAAATATTGTAAACAAAGCCCCATAGAATATTTGTGGCCGAAAATATCAAACCCAAACTAGGCTTAACGTTGACTTTTGATTTTTTCAAAATTGACTATGTTTGGATAGATGTCTCATTGAAAAATCGGGGTAAATCCTAAGTTAAAAGCTTACTGTTATTACTATGGCATTACACGAATTTGATTAATTATGAATTTTAATCTATTTTCTGTAAATTAGTAAAGATAACTTCGAAATTTAATAAAAGCAAAAATGGTGGATGCGCCGGATTCGTTGCTGAAATTAATGGCTAACTTCCAGTCGGTCAATTTTTATCAGCTGGTTCCTTATCTTTGTTCCTTGTTTTTATATACACTGTTTTTTTTTGTTTTTTAACAATAATATAAAAATAAAATGGTATCGCTGAATTTGTCTTTGAATGACTTTCCTAAATACCCATGAATATATAGGGTATCCCTCCCACTAACTCTGGCTTCAAAATCGGCGCGAATTTTTGTGAACATAAAAAATTAACAAATCCACAGAACTGGCCAGACGGCGCAATGTTAAGCAGATATATTTTTATGCGGGCCCGCCCAGAAAGAAGTGGACCGTAACACGGGTATGAAAAATCTAAATAGCAGACTTTTAAACATTTACTTTATAAACATACAAAGTTTTCGAAATACAGTAATTGAGTTCGAAGCATTTTTAAACGCACATAATAACATTTTCGATATGGTTTGCTTTTGTGAACATTGGCTCAATGAAGATGAAATCTCACATATAAGTTTTTAAAATTCCTGTAGCGATCCTTCTTTTGCACGGAAAGAATATCAGCATGGGGGCGTAATGCAACTATTAAAAAAACAAATTAGAAACAACTTTACTTGTTGCAGAAAGCATTAGATAAATACAAGAAAACGAAATGTAGCCTGAATATATGAATATTCAACCTGTTCGTTAATCTGCAAGCAAAAAAATAAGTCTAGTAATAACATGCAAATTTCTTTTGTATCATTCAATATCCGGCGTGGTACTAGCCAGGGAAGTAGTTGTTTCAATAAGTTATTTGTTTATAGTCTTAGTAAGACCTAATTTTTTGCTTGCAGATTAACGAACAGGTTGAATATTCATATATTCAGGCTACATTTCGTTTTCTTGTATTTATTAAAAAAACATATTCATTTTAAAAATGTTGAAAATACAAATAATCATTCTCATGAAAAATGTTGCGAAATAGCTGCATCACTCATCCCATCATTAGATTTAATTGTTATTGTTATGTATCGTTCTCCGGTTGGAGATTTTAATCAATTTATTTTAATCCTAGGAAAACTATTGGATAGTCTAAGCATTCAAAAACATATTGTTCTTAGTGGTGATTTTAATGTCAAGTTCAATACCGATGATCAACGAGCGTCCCATCTTTCTGATGTAATGACATCGTATGGTATGTATCCTATGGTAAATTTCAAAACAAGGAAAGACAATATTTTAGATAACGTCTTCTTAAATATGAGAGACCGCGCCATTAAAGTGTGTTCCATTGATTCAAGGCTCATGTTGGAATTCATACAAATCAGCTTATAAGACCAATTATGGAGCGAGGTAAAAGTAATCTATTTAATCTACTCGAATGCACAGATTTTAGCTTTATCAATAACGCAAACATGCATTGAAGATAAGTTTTCATCGTTTATTCAAATATTAGAGCAGTGCATCAGCCAATGCTTTCCAGATAAAAACATTCGTCCTCACATTAAACAAAAATGTCACTGGTTCAATGGTAACTTAAGGAAAATACGCGAAACCCTTTTGTTTTTAAAGGAAGCCTGTGAACGAATACCGGAACTTAAAACTAATTACGTTAAATATAAACGGATTTATAGTGCATCTCTTAAAGAAGCCAAAAAAACTGCAGCTAACATTTTCATTCAGAATAGTACAAATAGGCCGAGAGCAATGTGGTCTTTAATATATAATAAGAATGATAATAAAAATGATAATTTCTCTTGCGACATCACTGCTGATGAATTTAATACTTATTTTAATACCATAGCTAAAACATTAGTTAACCAGTTACCTCCTCCGTCCACGAACCCCTTGAAAATCATGCAGGAAGTACATATTTTAATTTTCACGAGGTTAGTCAAACCAAAGTTAGAGATGTAATATGCAAACGGAAAAATTCAAAATCACGAGATATATTCGGTATGACTACAGGTATTTTGAAAAATATTGTGAGTACAATTATTCAGCCTTTGACTAAATTAATAAATGAATGCTTAAGGGCGGGTACCTTTCCCGGTGTTTTAAAGATAGGGTGTATTATGCCTATCTACAAGAAAGGAGCAAAATCAGACATCGATAACCACAGACCCATCACGCTGTTGCCCATTATTTCCAAAGTACTGGAAATGATCATGGTGGAACAAATGGTTGAATACTTGGAAACAAACAATATTCTAATAAATATCAGTACGGTTTCCGCAAGGGAAGGTCGACGGGAGATGCAGTCATTGCTTTTGTGAACGAGGTTCTTGAGGGATTCAAGTCTTCTTGGATCTCTCGAAGGCGTTTGACTGCGTTTCTCACGACATTCTCTTGAGGAAACTGTAATTTTACAACTTTAGCCCGGAAAGCTGCCGACTTCTAAACTCTTATTTGGGAAATAGATCACAGCGAGTTGAATAAAATACTTTCCTCAGAGACAACTACAACGCAAGTGCAAGGGTGCCGCAAGGCTCCATTCTTGCCCCCCTACTATTTTTAATATACTTAAATGATTTGCCCAAATGTGATAACATCTCCAACATCATATTGTACGCAGACGATAATACCTGCATAAATAAATCCTTTGACCTTGAATCGGCATTAGGCAGCGAAGAGGCTTCAAATAAAAATATCTTGGAGTGGTTTGTGTCCAACAAATTGACAGTAAATGAAAATAAAAGTCAGGGTTATGTTCTCTCTTAAATCTATTACTGAGGTTTCATCTACAAGATTTTTGGGAATAACTTTGGATAGTAAACTCAACTGGCAAGCACATGGTGATGTTACAGCAAATAAGCTATGCAAAGTTATCTACCTACTCAGGTACTTACAAGCTAGTTTACCACCACAGTCAACGGTAAAATCTGCTTATTTTGCATTATTCCATTCTCACAATGGGTATGGAATATTAACTTGGGGTCACTCTGCCATCAATAATAGATTATTTGGCCTCCAACGACGTGCTATTCGAGCAATCCTATCTATTGGTTTCAGAAATGATTGTAGACAATACTTTACAGGTCTTAAAATCCTGACACTGTCCAGTCAATATATATTGGAATGTATGGTACACGTTGAAAAGAACATAGCATCATACTGCACCAGTGACGGTTCGCGGGGATTTTCTGGTACGGCCGAGGAACAACAGGTGGTAATACAGATAGGTGCGGTCACGCAGCCAGCCGTCACTGCAACTGACCCTACCTATCTGTATTACCACCTCTTGTTCCTCGGCCGTACCAGAAAAAAAACCCGCGAACCGTCACTGGTGCAGTATGATGCTATGTTCTTTTCAACGTGTGCCACCCATTCAGGAATTCATGATCACAACACTAAAATAAAATCGAAGATATGCTTGAAGTCTCAAGATCAGCAGTTTAAATCAAGGGTAAAAATCTATTTATATAGGAAAGCTTTTTACAGCATACAAGAATGTTTAACCAATAGTTTTCGTGATTTTAACATTTCCTAATATTTTGTATTAAGTTTTATATATTATGTCATTCATTAATTTTATTCCCTTTATTTTATATTTTATATACTTGTAGATGTTTCTCTACGTCTTAGTCTGTATTGTATATTGTTTGTCATTTACTATTTTATAACTTAACTTATTCATATTTTAAAGTATTAAGTGTTTTTAAATATTTAAACATGTATCTGTGTAAATTTTAGATGTGGCACGTAAACTTTTATCCGTGAATATTACTTTTATATACTTCTGACCTGTGCCAACCTATGTATGTGCACCAATAAATGAATTGAATTGAATTGAATTGAAATTGTCGAGTCATTTTTCTGGAAATGGAGAAACGAAACTGAAATCTATGTATTCAGAAAGGGGAATAATTTCAAACCATTTAAAGCAACAAAATTTAATTTTAGTACCACAAACTGTCAGCTGTCTACCACCTCGTGGGACACCCTGTATTTTTACATTTTCGAATAGACACCTTTTCAACATTTACAATGATGTAGGGTTTGGTGGGTGGGCGACTTTTTTCGTTTATATCCAACCGATGCAAATTTAAAAAAAAATTAAAAACTTCAAAATTCTAAATTTAAATGAATGTTTCTGATTTCATTACAGACAGACCCGGATCTATTCTGGAACCCTTAACCCCCATAATACAAATTCAAACAAAACTGTTGCACATCGCGACTACCGCCCGCGTAAAAAGGGCGCCGCGCCGAAATTCCTGCGCGTGACCATCGCCCTCGCCCTCCGCCGCGACGCCAGGCGTCCGTGCAGCAGCCCTATCTCAGTGTGCGGCACGAGGTCGTCTTGAGACGCACGCGACACTCCGCCAAAATCCGCGTTTGACTCCTCCGCCGGCGTGCAAAAGTGTCCCCACGTAGTGACCCGAAAACAGAAAGTTATTCAGTGCCGACAGTGTGAAAGGGATGATACCTTTAGTTATTATTGCGACGACCGCCCACATTGATTTATCTCCAGGAAAAAAGAAAGGAAAGAAGAAAGTGGTGAATGTGTATCCTCTTCCGGAGTTGATGCCGAACACGGTGAGTGAGGGCGAGCCCCGGCTATTTGTCTGCATGAATGGAGGTAAACGAACTGAAATCCGACACACACGGGGTGCCCTTATGGCCGTATAATGCGACCAAAGGATGGTCTTTTAAAGGCGCACCTGCGGGGGGGCTCTGTGGAAAAATTCAATCCGCACGTCGCGTCGCCGTCGTCGGCATGTCATCGCAATTCTTGTCCGGATGTAATCTAGACGAGGGTCATTTTAATAATTGAGAGGGTTGCTTGGACAACATTTTTAAATGTGGATTTTTTCCATCATTTAATTTAGGATTACAACATTATGATTTATTAATTTTATTTAACTGATACATCTTGACTCTTTGCAGCATGAGGTTTCAGACATTTGAGAGGGCTTAAGTGCACTTATCTCAGTTGGCACTAGAAGTGTAAAAATGAGGTGGGGATATGTGGTTCTTAATTCACGTCTTTGTTCAGCTTCGTACATACAGATTTATAAATGGTCTATTTTGTGGACCGATATGTCACAACTTGCTTTCATTTGGTGGTTCAAATTGTAGTAGTCCCTTATAAAAAAATACGTTTTTCGCAATCTTTAAGTTACCCTTAGATAAATGTTGACACTTTCGGAATTTATAACCGATGCGGTGAACTTGTTTATTGGAGATGACTTGTTCACATATTCTGTTGAGCAATCGATTAGGTATTATTACCAAAAAATAAATAAATTACCTGCTCCTGCCATAATGCACCGGCACAAAATTTCCGACTACAATAGTTACGTTTTATTGAAATTATTAATGAAAAATTTTTGTGAAGAAATCAGCACATGATTGACACTACAGTCGCTTTCAATAAACCGCCCGATATTAACAAATAAATGGTTGTAATTTATAGTCTATTTTTGGTTTAAATAATTATAAAATTAACTTGTACTACAGTCGATATCAATAAACTGATATTAACAAATAAATGGTTGTGATTTATAGATTTGTTTTTTTGGTTTAAATAAATAATAAATCAACTGGAGCAATGTTTTATATCACTCGTTTCATCAAACTATATTGTGGGTGGAGTGTACTTGCCACCGAATTCAAAATTGGAAAAATATGAAAAGCACTGCTCTTATAATTTACAGAATTCTGGATTTATAAACGGACGTTTAGGAGTGTCTTCTCAAAATTTGAATAGTGAAGTTGCGCAGCTTATTTTTTCAAATAAATCACACTCCTAATTCAAGAGGAACATTTTTAGACTTAGTTTTTAGTTCAGATGAATATTCTTGTGTAGCGTCTGCCAGTGATTTACGTGCCGTTAACTCCCAGCTTCATTCTGGGTGTGTAGTATCTATTAATGTTTCAAAAAATAAATTAGAAACAATATCGAATATTCATATATTCAGGCTACATTTCGTTGTATTGAATTTATTAATGTTTTGCACAAATATGACATCTTAGAAACAACAAACGTTGTTTATTTATATGAAATACCGGACTATGTTTCAATTAATCATATTGCATCAATAGATTGGGATTTATTTATTCATATTGTTGATCAAATTAATATTTTTTATAGCATTATTTACGATTGTTTAGTAAGTTTATCCCGAAAAAGACTTAAGGTTTAATTCTGATTTGAAAACATTAATTAATAAAAGGAAAGAGATGCATTTCAAATTCAAAAGTACCGGAGATATATGTTATTATGAATTAATTAAAAAATTTCATCAACAATGTAAAAATGAAATGACTCACTATACGTATAGGGCCTACTTTATAAATTGTGAAAAATTATTTTGGAAATTTGCTAATTCGTTTAGAAAAAATAATAACATACCGAATTAAATGAAATGAAATGAAATTACATGACGTTCAATAATGTGTACCGGAGGTTTGCAAATTGTGAATAATTTCTCAAAATTTTTTGCTTCCATCTATTCAAACGATGTTTTATCTGATACTTCCAACTTCGTATATAACAATAGAGTTTTTGGAGACTTTATTAATATTTCTTTTGGGAATATTAATTAAAGCATTGCGGACTTAAATCAAGCAATTGCTGTGGCCCTGACAATATTCCTAATCCATTTTTCAAAAACTGTATTTTCACTATTTTCAAACCCATGCGCTTATAATTTACATGCTCATTAAAAGATGGTTACGTGCTAACTATTTGGAAAAGAAGTGTTGTGACACCTATTTGTAAATAGTGGTAAATAGTTGTAAAACTTTAAGGGATTTTGTATTCAGAAAGCTATACCAAAATTATTAGATAATATTATGTCAAAATGTATACAAATACTCATTAGGGAACTTTATTAGAGAACAGCATAGCTTTGTAGAGGACCGATGTGAAAATAGCCACTGATTTTCAGCCATGGGTTTCCCGGCGAATCCACCAGAAAAAAATATTACTGATTCATAGTAAATCAAACGCTGAGAATGTAATTAACATTAGCCTATAGATGTATAGTTAATCCACAATTTCAATTATTTTTTCTCGAGTCCACGAAAATGACAAGAATTTCATCCCTTAAATCGTTTAAGTGGACTCTTATCTACACGTTGTTGTTAAAAATCAAATTTGAAATGCGTCAAATAGTGCCATATTGGACTTTGAAAGTTTGCTATATTATCTATATAGTTTGGGTGGACCCGAGAAAAAAAAATCATAAAAAAGTTATAAACAATTATACCCACAATTTCATCCTTTAAATCGCTTAAGTAGACTCTTATCTATACGTTGTGGTTAAAAAATTAAATTTGAAACACGTCAAACAGTGTCATATTGGACTTTTAAAGTTTGCTGTATTATCTATATAGTTTGGATGGACCTGAGAAAAAAAATTCATAAAAAAGTTATAAATAATTTTACCCAAAATTTCATCCTATAAGTCGTTCAAGTGGACTCTTATCTACACGTTGTTGTTAAAAAAATCAAATTTGAAACGCGTCAAACAGTGCCATATTGGACTTTGAAAGTTTGCTATATTATCTATATAGTTTGGGTGGACCCGAGAAAAAAAATTCATTAAAAAGTTATAAACAATTTTATCCAAAATGTCATCCTTTAAATCGTTAAGGAAGACTCTTATCTACACGTTGTTGTTAAAAAAATAAATTTGAAACGCGTCAAACAGTGCCATATTGGACTTTGAAAGTTTGCTATATTATCTATATAGTTTGGGTGGACCCGAAAAAAAAATCTTAAAAAAGTTATAAACAATTTTACCCAAAATTTCATCCCTTAAATCATTTAAGTGGACTCTTATCTACACGTTGTTGTTAAAAAATCAAATTTGAAACGCGTCAAACAGTGCCATATTGGACTTTGAAAGTTTGCTATAATATCTATATAGTTTGGGTGGACCCCAGAAAAAAAATTGATAAAAAAGTTATAAACAATTTTACCCAAAATTTCATCCTTTAAATCGCTTAAGTAAACTCTTATCTACACGTTGTTGTTAAAAAATAAATTTGAAACGCGTCAAACAGTGCCATATTGGACTTTGAAAGTTTGCTATAATATCTATATAGTTTGGGTGGACCCGAGAAAAAAAAATATCATAAAAAAGTTATAAACAATTTTACCCACAATTTCATCCCTTAAATCGCTTAAGTAGACTATAATCTACACGTTGTTGTTAAAAAATTAAATTTGAAACGCGTCAAACAGTGCCATATTGGACTTTGAATTCTTGTCATTCTAAAAAGGTAGTTCGCGTGGACTCTAGAAAAAATTAATGAAATTGTGGATTGACTGTACATCCATAGGCTAATGTTAATTACATTCTCAGCGTTTGATTTATTATAAATCATTAATATTAAAGAAATTTTTATTTGCTGGTGGTTCCGCCGGGAAATCCGTGGCTGAAAAATCCGTGGCTATCTTCACATCGGTTTGTAGAGGGTAGATCATCTAGTTTATACGGATCATCTTGTGGATGCCTTTGAAGCTAGACATCACGTTGATTCAGTAAATACTACTCTTTTAACAGTGTTAATCACTCGATATTAATTGCTTAACTGTATGCTTACGAATTCAATTTAAAAAAAAACGTCCACTGGATTAGTTATTCTTTGAGGAATAGGGTTCAGCAGTAAGAAAGAAAAAAACTATATCAGACGATTTTTTTGTGTAATCTGGTGTAGCACAAGGTACGCATTCCGATCATGTGTTATTGCAACAGAACCTTAACACCATCGTTGCTTTGTGTGACTGCAATAAAATACCGTTAAACTTAAAAAAAAAGTGTCATATAATTTCATTTAGTGAGCGGCAAGTGATGCATAAGTTTAATTAAACGATAAGTGGCTTGAGTTTAGAGTTGATGAAATTAAAGATCTATAGTCTATTCATTCTACAGATTGAGTTGACCGATTCGAAAAATTGCGGAAAATCCGCAAGTCCAAATCACGCAGTACAAATGCAAATGGTTGACGCGATGGTCAAGTTAAGTTGTATTTTTTTTTTCAATGACGAACACTTGAGTGTAAAAAACTCAAAACTAATATGAAACACAGCGATAAAATTCTACAGAAAGTCAAATTACTTCACAAGACGTCCATCTTGTAATATCATTTTGGTTTTTAAAAGTACAGCAATTTTCAGTCTAGTTATGAATTTTTGAAAATGTATATTTTTCAATGACGTACACTAGAGTGCCAAAAATTAAAAACCAATATATAACACTGGGATAAAATTGTACACAAATTCAGTTCACTTCACAAGATGTCAATGTTTCAAAATACTTTGGTTTTTCAATGTGCAGCATTTTTCGGCCGAGTTACGAATTTTTGAAAATGTATTTTTTTCAATGACGAACACTCGAATGCCGAAAATTAAAAATTAATATGAAAGGAGTGAAAAAAATTCTAGAAACATTTTAATCACTTCACAAGACGTCCGTCTTTCAAAATAATTTTCAGTTTTGAATGTGCAGGAATTTGCAGTAGATTTATGACTTTTTGAGAATATATTTTTTTCAAAGACGAACCCTCGAATGCAGAAAATTAAAAATTAATATGAAACGCGTGAAAAAAATTCTAGAAAAATTTTAATCACTTCACAAGACGTCCATCTTTCAAAATAATTTTGGTTTTTGAATGTGCCGCAATTTTCAGTCGAGTTATGAATTTTTGAAAATGTATTTTTTTCAATGACGAACACTCGAATGCAGAAAATTAAAAATGAATATGAAATGCGTGAAAAAAATTCTAGAAAAATTTTAATTACTTCACAAGATGTCCATCTTTCACAATAATTTTGGGTTTTGAATATGAAGCAATTTTCAGTTGAGTTATGAATTTTTGAAAATGTAATTTTTTTCAACGACGCACACTCGAGTGCCAAAAATTAAAAATTGTTATGAAACGCAGAGATATTTTATTTTATATTTACAAGACGTCGATTTTGCGAAAACATTTTGGTTTTTGAATATACAGCAGTTTTCAGTTTAGTTATAAATTTTTGAAAATGTATTTTCTCAATGACGAACACTCGAATGCAGAAAATTAAAAATTAATATGAAACGCGTGAAAAAAATTCAAGAAAAATGTTAATTACTTCACAAGACGTCCATCTTTCACAATAATTTTTGTTTTTGAATGTGCAGAAATTTTCAGTAGAGTTATGAATTTTTGAAAATGTAATTTGTTCAATAATAAATTATCGTGCGCAAAAAAAATTAAAATTAATATGAAACGCGGGAAAAAAAATCGACAAAAATTCAAATCACTTCGCAAGACGTCCGTCTTTCAAAATATTTTTGGTTTTGGAATGTGCAGCAATTTTCAGTCGAGCTATGACTTTTTGAAAATGTATATTTTCCAATGACGAACACTCGAGTGCCAAAAATTATATAACGCAGGGATAAAATTGTCCGAAAATTCAGTTCACTTCACAAGATGTCAACCTTTCAAAAATTTTCAATGTGCAGCAATTTTCAGCCGAGTTATGAATTTTTGAAAACGTATTTTTGTTAATGACGAACTCTCGAACGTAAAAAAATAAGAATTAATATGAAACGCTGGGATAAAATCCTACAACAATTATGTTTACTTTGCAAGACGTCGGTCTTTCAAATCAATTTTGGTTTTTGAATGTGCAGCAATTTTTAGTTGAGTTATGAATTTTTGAAAATGTATTTTTTCAATGACGAACACTCGAGTGCAAGAAAATAAGAAATGCGGGTTTTTTTTACAAAAATTCTAATCACTTCACAAGATGTCGATCTTTCAAAATAATTTTGGTTTTTGAATGTGCTACAATTTTCAGTCGAGTTATGAATTTTTGAAAATGTATTTTTTTCAATGACGAACGCTGGAGTGCGAAAAAATAAAAATTAATATGAAACGTACGGATAAAATCCTACAAAAAAATCTTTTCACTTCACAAGGCGTCGATTTTTTAAAATAATGTTGGGTTTTGAATGTGCAGCAATTTTCGGTCAAGTTATGAATTTCTGAGTGCAAAAAATTAAAAATCAATATAAACCGCGAAAACAAAATTGTAGGAAAATTCAAATCACTTCACAAGATGTCCGTCTTTCAAAATATTTTTGGTTTTGGAATTTGCAGCAATTTTCAGTCGAGTTATGATTGTTTGAAAATGTATTTTTTTCCAGTTGCTTACGCCAATTTCCTTATATCATTCACTTCCCCTAACCCGCATTTCCTTCAAATATCCTTCCTTTAAAAGAAAATCATTTTCCGTTTGAAAGGTGAACGGCATTTTATATTTAATCTCTAGTATACATAATAAAGTGGTTATTTTTATACCCTAAGGAGTAGGCTATTGCATACTCTATAACTGAAAAAGGGTCAATTACAAATAATTTATTGTGCAGACGTATTGCCTCGATCGGTGATTAAAGCAAAACTTTGGCGAATTAAAAAACGATTAGAAAAGTTGGCGGCGACTTGTTTTGCATAATGGCCGCCCTCATCCTTCCGCCCTTCCTTTTCGGAAATTTCACGGATGCGAACAACAAAATCCTGGAGACGGAGAGGGATTCCATGACGACTCGCTAACAATTGAAAGTGCGCCCGATTGAATTAGAGCGAAGGACATCGGGGGGAGGGGGGAGTGGGAGGCGCTGGAGCCCTTTCCGTGTCCATTAAACGACACGGAAATAAAAGAAAAGTTGTTTTTTAAAGAAAAACTCGTTTACATTATAATGCTTTTGAAATGGATGCCACATCAGGCACTGTTTGTTGAATTTAACTTTTAGGGCATTTTTTTCTGTAAAAGGCTAAGTGCTAACTTTACTCATTTAATTAGTATAAGTCTTTAGTAATAAGTAGATTTCTCTATACAGGGTCCTGCATTTCACCTCGCGTCTTCTATACCTCATTTACTAATTAAGTTGGAATTTTGATATTTTGCAGAATAAATTTGCATCCTAGAATGCATTTCAGGAAAATATTTTTAATTATATAGGGTGTCCCATAAAAGCGTGACGTCATGATGATATATTTTTTTAAATTATATGCTATGTATTTTATTACTAATTTGGGTACCTTTTATGGTTGCCTACATACTCCTATAATTTTATTGGAATCGATTCAGGGTGTCAGCAGAAAAAAATTAAAACTAGAAAAAATCAGTTTTGCACTATTGTTTAAAAAAAATGAATAAAAAATAGAAATAGTGCCTTGTTAATAAAATCATACAAGGTACTTATTAAATAAGGTCTGATAGTCCCGTTAACCAAGTTTGATCGATTTGAATTACACAGGGTGGCCAAAATTTAGTGTCGAACATTTCAAACTTTAAAGCACTTATTTTAAATTTGAGCCCCTGTATATTTTTATATCATTCCATGCAGAATTAAAAAACAAACATTTTTTTCTAATAACAACACTGTTCCAATTCCTAACACATTAAATGTTATTTGCAGAAAACTCGTTCTATCAACCATTTTATTAAATAAAAATCGAAGGTGGCTTTGAAAAACAATTTATTGACATTAAAATTTAACAAGGTGACAAGAGACTGTTTTGACTTTAGTAATGTAAAAGTTTAAAGCATTGTTAACTTAAGCTCTTTGTACTTAAGAATTATTTTTTTCATGACAAAATATTATTCTTGAGTAGGAGGTGACATGCAGGACCCTGTACAACAGATATATCATTTGCGTCGGACTTTCACCGGGAAATGAAGTGAAATGAACGAATGAATTGACTTTACAGACCTGACATTTTTATCAAATTGTTTAACTGCCAGTGTTGAGGTTGAGACAATATTGCATCGCAGGCATAGCATCATAAAATGCTGAGATAATAATATCAATAACGTTTGTTATCGAACAGATACCCTACTAAAAGAGCATCAATGTGTTAAGATATAAACTATTCGAGTAAAATTTTTAATATTAACACACTTTGAGCGGGAGCGTCTGTTTGTGGACACTTTGCGAACTGTGCTATAAGCGGGTCGTCTATTTTTAGACACAAACATGCAGAATGGGTTGCATACAATTCATCATACCCATGCAGAATGGGTTGCATACAGTTCATCATACCCATGCAGAATGGGTTGCATACAGTTTATCATACACGGCGGCGCGCGCAATATTTTCGCTTGCGTAGCAAATCCAACCCGCAAGTCACCTTGGTCATAGCGTCCGCTCAAAAAGTGTTAATAATGAATTCAATAATTTAAAATGAAATATAACAGCGCTCCTCGAGAAACCGAGAAATCTCGGTAATGGCGGATTCCTCGAATTTAATTTTGTGCAGAACTAAGTTTTGATGTATTGTGTTGAATGGAGTGAAAAATGCAAGTTTTGTTCGCAACTAGGTGGTCGGAAAATTGAATCGAGAAGCCCCGCAGTAGAGAAAACTTATTGAGAATTACTACAGTTTCATCTTCGACCCGGACAAACAGATCCCGGGGAAGTGCTCGGCTTTCCAATTCGAAGCTGAAACATTTCATTATTTGGGTCGAGTTAAGATACGTCGTTAGGATTATCCTCCTTACACCACGCGCCGCCCACAGTTCTGAGGGTGCGTGTGGGCAATGTGTCCATATTAATTCTCCCCGGAGCCTCTACGGTCTAATACCTGAAATAACTTATTTCATTAAAGCAATTATATGCTATCAACACAAAATTACTTTGCTACCAATTATCCCTAAACTATTACAATAATATATACATATGTTGATTGTAAGTATGTACTACGCCCAGCTTACCCAGAAGGTTGAAAATAACACGTTGTGCCTAAAGGTGTAATTTATGCTGAAATAATTTACTTAGTAGGTATAATGTATAACATGTAAATTATTATTATAAACTGTATTTTATTTATACAACTATATATATGACTATTAGTTTAGGCAAAAAGGGCAAATGCTCGGCCGACTGTGGCTATACAAGGTGTCCTAAATAGAGTAGGATTGCATGGGTATCTTTCTTATTCTTAAAGCTAGAGATCTGGTTAAATGGGCAATGTTGTGCAGTTTTCTATGTTGATTCAGATTATGTTGAGAAATTTTCAAAATTCCGAGCAGTTTAGAAAATATTTAAAAATAAACTGAAAATCGCGATTTTCAAAAAAATCAAATATCTCAATAATTATTAAAGATGCGAAAAAAAGTTTTAAATAAAAGTTACTTGGTTTAATTAGGCAAACATAGAAATCAAGTCAAAATAAAATTCAAGATGGCGGTTTCCGAGATATTAGTACCAACTTTCTTATTTCAAATAGCCGCTATGTTTGATTTTTACAGGCATAAATAGACTTTTTTTTTCTCTTTTTAACGATGTACAACAACCTATGTCAAAATAAAAAATAATGGAAATATTAGTTGTTAATTTTAATTTTTTAAATTATTTTTAAAGCAAATGTAACAAAACAAAAAGAGGTAATACAACCAAGTAGTAAAATAACAATAAATTATAAAAAATGCTCAAAATGTTGACCGTTATTGGCCAAACACAATTGACAGCGTTTTACAACACTGCCAGTTACTTTTCGCAATGTGTTGCAATTAATGCCGTTTATTGCCTCTGTCACTGCTTCGCGAAGTTCATCCACATTGTTATAAATGAAGTTACTTCCATAAACTTTGTTTTTTAAAGTGCCCCGCAAATAAAAGTCAAGAGGCGTCAAGTCTGCAGATCTGGCTGGCCACTGTACAGGTGTATTAGTCGCTATTACTTTATTATTAAAACATCCATTTAGATAAGTAATAACATCTCTGGCATTGTGTGCTGGAGCGCCATCTTGCTGGTACCATATTTATATATTTTGTGCCAAAGGTAAATCATCAAATAAATCTTCTAAGGTTGTTTGAAGAATTTCCAAATAACGTTGTGCAGTTAGAGTTCCATCAAAAATTATAGGACCAAGTAAACGATTTCCCATTATGCCACAAAAAACACTAAAGCCGAACCGTAATTGGTTTCGCCGTGGAATAACTATGTGTGGATTTTTTTGAACCCAATAGTGCTCGTTATGACGATTAAATAATCCACAATTAGAAAAGTAAGATTCGTCAGTCCATAAAATTGTGTTTATAAAATCACCATTTTCCGTAATTTTGTTGATTAACCACCTGCAAAATGTTAATCTACGGATTTTATCATTTGGTTGTAAAGTCTAAGATAGGTGCAATTTATAAGGGTGAAACTTGTGCTTTTTTAAAATTGTTAATGCTCTAGACTTAATACGTTAACTTCATTTTCTATCTGCCGACATGAAATGTTCGGATTAGCTGCCACACAAGCCAATGTTAATTCTTCATCATCAACGATCATATTTCTATTTCTCTTAGGTTTTTTTTAAACTTCCATACAATTCATATTTTCATCCAATCTTTTAAATACCTTAATGTCCGGCTGCCTTCTTTCAGGAAAGTTTGCTTGGTATGTTTGTGCTGCAAGATGGGGGTTTTTGTAACACTTGATGCAATTACAAAACATATCGTATTGTTCAGATATTGAATAATTCACCATTTCAAGTAATTAATATTTATAGATATTACAACAACTTAAGACAATACACATGTATAAATGATTAATACAACTGATAAACTAATGTAAGATGACAGTTAGTCGTTATAACAAATTTTGTTTTATTTTTATTTATGCCTTCTTGTTTTAAACTTACAACAATTAATATTTCCATTATTTTTTTATTTTGACATAGGTTGTTGTACATCGTTGAAAAGAGAAAAAAAAGTCTATTTATGCGTGTAAAATCAAATATAGCGGCCCTTTGAAATAAGAAAGTTGGTATTAATATCTCGGAAACCATCATCACGAATTTTATTTTGACTTGATTTCTATGTTTGCCTAATTAAACCAAGTAACTTTTATTTAAAACTTTTTTTCGCATCTTTAATAATTATTGAGATATTTGATTTTTTTGAAAATCGCGATTTTCAGTTTTTTTTTAAATATTTTCTAAACTGCTCGGAATTTTGAAAATTTCTCAGCATAATCTGAATCAGCATATAAAACTGCACAACATTGCCTATTTAACCAGATCTCTAGCTTTAAGAATAAGAAAGATACCCATGCAATCCTACTCTATTTAGGACACCCTGTATATGGTGCATTTTTCAGTGAGATTTATGTAAACTATTATTAGTCATGATAAGGACTTGGCCGACAAAGGGATCCCGGGATGGATGTAGCCTATGTAATGGGTAATTAATTTATAACTTGAAATAATTACAATTAAAATTTCTATAAATTAAATAAAGACGAAACGGATCCTGAATATGTGAATATTCAACCTATTTGTAACTCTGCAAAATTGAGTCTTATAATGACTGAAAAACAAATAATTGAGACAAAATAGAGTAGTATTAGATGGGTATCTTTCTTATTCTTAAAGGTAGAGACCTGGTTAAATAAGCAAATAAATAAATAAGTTTTGAAAAAGCTTTTTTAAAATTTATCCCAAAAACTTTGTTTTTTTAGGTATAGAACGTTAAAAGTAAAAAAGCGAAAGAAATAAAATTACAACTTTGAAAGCACAAAAGTGTTTTAAAAAAACGGGTTGTTTGGTAAAAAGTCAGTATTTGAATCTTTTACATTTATTTCTGAACGTAGACTCCAACGAGATTTTAATTTTGTCAATCCGTCACAAAAGTATGAGATCTGCAAAATGCATCGATGACTCCTTCACTAAACGAAAATCTCTTTCCACCCACAAAGGATTTCCAGTTGGGAAACAAAAAGAACGGAGCCAATCTGGATGCCCAATTTGAGTAGTGACTTACTTTTGTATATATAAAGTGTGGAATATATTCAGTAAAACCGAAATTAAATATTTTTTCAAAAATTTCTCGAACAGGTGGATTTTCTTTTATAAAAATACACATTTTTGCATAGAACTCATTTTTCAGTCGTCATTTGTTTTTGAAAAATGACGCCATCCATTTGGTTTTTAAATGGCAACCCCCTATTTTTATTCTTGATGTTGGGAGATCTTTTCATTGTCGAACTGGCAATATAAAAATATTGCCCTCTGAACATTTTCCTTTTGACCCCCTCTTACTGCAACGGTCTTTTTTTGTAACCTGTAAATTTTGCTATTGTAAATTTGAGTGGTCAATAAATATTATTATTATTATTATTACATTAGAAATTTTTAGAGTAAATGACAATTGAAGTTGAGAACCCGATATTTAGAATTTTTGCAACATGACCTTGTTCCAGCGTTTGTAGCAATTTCTCCAAACAACAATGATCTTGACCTCCCATAGTACACAATATGGTTTTAGCAAGATGGCTTACCGCCGCACCTAGGCGCGTTTTTTTATCGAACATGTAGAAATTCTTCTTGAACATTTTGAATATTTTCCAGATTAATTCTGCGCAATAATCTCTCTCGCGGGCTATTCCATTGGTCCTCGCCTGCCAATCAACCTATTCGTAAAGCAATTGTCAAAAAACGCGCATGGTGTGGGGGCGCCGTCTTGCTGAGATCATACTATATTATATGAAAGGTCAAAATCATTTTAGTTTACAAAAACACGCAGGAACAAAGTCTAAATTAATGTACTGAATAAAAATTATAAACAGTTTACAAGATATTATAAGCAAATCAGATAATAATAACAATTACATGGTTGAAAGTTGATAAATTTGAGCAAGGGAAGTAGTTGTTATTTCTTAATAGTCTTACTAGGACTTTGCAGAGTTACGAACAGGTTGAATATTCATATATTCAGAGTATATTTTGTCTTCATTACATTTAGTTGAAAGTTAAAATATTAAATAATCTACAACATACATATAATTAAAAGGGTCCCTACGGTTCAGATAGTCAAAATGCCCTTATCCCTAGATTTTTGAAATTACCTGATAAGAGAGTATTTTGGGGTGTAAATATAAGGTCCCAATGGTCAATGGTCCAAGAACCCCCTCGGCCCGCTTTCGAGGCAAAACAATGGGTTTCTGTAAACATTTTTTTTTTCTGACGAACGAGTGGATTAATAATTCTGAAAAAAATCATGAAAATAGTCTACCCAATTATTCCAAGGTCATTTAGACCATAAAAAATGTTATTTAATCGATTTTTACCTTCTATATCATGCCGCTGCATCTTAGAAAATCGATTTTTAAACTTTTTCAAAGGCATTTACCATTTTTTGTGGAATTATTAATATATACGTCAACATTTTCTGGGAACAGGTGAGAGCTATTTAAAAAACGAACATTTTGGTTTTTATTTTATCTTTGTAACTTATTCGCTGAGATTTGACATTTTGCAATTTTTGGAGCATTTCGTTTCAGACATTAAAAGAATGAGAAACTTTTAGTTTTCACCAAAATATCACCAATTACTGTTTGATAAGGCGTTCTTATCGAAAATAAAGACATTTTTTTATATCTTTTTAGTTAAAAAATTTGAAAAAATCGCATATATTATTGACCCTAATACCAAACTAGGTGATTTTTTCAAGGTCATTGAACGTTATTTCGAGTTAAAAAAATGTTTAAAAATAAAAAAAAAATAAAAATTTGCCCACTAGTTTAAAATTGTATTTCGTCATATGATTTCTATCAATAAATACCATCTATATGACTTTTTTCATCTTACAACGTTTGGTGCGACCTTTTCAAAAAATCGAATAACTAATATTGTAACGTTATTTTGATATTTTTTTATAAATATATCAACAATTGAGCAGTCATTTTATGTAAAATTATTATTAGTATTTCAGTATTAACAATTTTTTTTTAGTTTCGTATAAAAAACCCCATTTTTTGTCAAGATATGACCATGAAACCTTAGAAAAGTATATTTTGGTTTTTTAACCACTATAAAAATCAGAATCGCTTGAGGCTAAAAAAATGGTTAAACTCAAAAGAATAATACCCTAAATAACCTTTTATTTGGGTAAAAAATATATGTGATTTTTCAGATTATTATAATAATTTTTAGTGGTTAAAAAATAAAATCTTATTTTTCCAGGGTTTCAAGGTATATCTTGGCAAAAATGGGGTTATTTATACGAAACCGAAAAGAATATTATTAATACTAAATTACTATGACACCACATTAGTTATCCCTATTAACCAGTGACGGTTCGCGGGTTTTTTTCTGGTACGGCCGAGGAACAAGAGGTGGTAATACAGATAGGTAGGGTCGGTTGCAGAGACGGTTGGCTGCATGACCGCACCTATCTGTATTGCCACCTCTTGTACCTCGGCCGTACCAGAAAAAAAACCCGCGAACCGTCACTGCTATTAACGGTAGGCTATAGCTCGTCGGGTTTCAAGAATGTCCGCTATGAACGCTAGTATCGCCGACAGTTTCCTTCATCTCCCTTCAAAATCCAAGGAATAGTTCAGCGATTTCTCACTGGGCGCTGAAGCTTAGAAGCAGATCTCTGATCCTTTTCTAGTTTATTGGAAGCAATAAAATATGAAATTAACGGAGGAGTACCTGCTAACTGACTCGGTTTTGCCTATTTTGACGGGTGATTAAAAAATAAATCGCCACATTAGAGAAATCCGCTTTGGTGGTATTATCTAATACCTATCGAATTATCCGACACCTGTCAAAGAAGGTGTCGGATAAAAGTAAAAGTACCCATTAGAGATGGGCAAAACTGCAACTTTTGAATCACGTTGCTACCCGTAATTGCTACTTTCTAATATCAGTGATTTTAAACTGTGACTGTGATCACGGTTAGTAAATGAAATTGTTAATGGTTTCTCAAAAATGTGTTTGATATTATTCTGCTAATATTTGTCCACCTGTTGTTGCTTTTGATATTAAACCTGTGACTGAAGGTAATATTTTGGCTATATTATCTGCTATTTGCTCCCTTAATTATTTATAATATCGGTTTACTTACACGACTTGTAATACTCATTGAATAGTACTTGTGCTGGGCATTGCCTTCTTCGGAAATTCAACACTAAACAAATCACTTACACTTCTGAAATAGTATTTACCTTTACTTATAAATACTTATTCTTGTGTAGAATACACGGCCGGTTGTAAATCGTAATGCGACAGCAAACGTCACTTTTTAGAACAAAATTAAATATCCGCCATTATAATTTCATGGCAAACCTTTGTTTTTAATTCTAAATAATTGTAAAAAGTGCCTACTTTTAATGCGATCGTCGCCAACGTTAACTGTCTGAATGACAACACTAAATATTAATCAGAGATCATTAAACATCCCAAGTTGTCAGTTACAGCTAACGTAGAAAACGTCGACCCTTGTACATAAAAGCGCATTTCGATTCATACGCGACAAGGATTAATTTATCTTTAAAACACTCTGTACTCATTAACCTTAAATGCACATTTACAATACCACATTATCCAGTGGATCATTTATTTCTCATCCATGGCCGCCCTACTTTATTACGCGCAACATTTTACAACCAGAATCATTTCGAGACACTTCACGCCATACATCTCCACTTCAATTTCCTGCGAACAAACCACAAAAGTGTGGCACCTGCGCCACTCTATATCCGTCCCAATTTCCTCAAAATTGGGAAAATTCTGCTATACTTCAATTTATCGGATGACCTTCACCTCCCAACATTTTCCACTGTGGAAGTAAAGACTACAAAACTTTTTTAAATTGCCAATTACGAGTTTCCACGGAGGCGCCCGTCTACGGAAATTAATTCTTCCTTCTGTTGGTGACGGTCACTTTTAATAATGTTAATTAGCGCGAAAATTGGAAAGTTAACCATTATCTCTTCAAAGGCAGACGCCTTACTTATTCTTTTAAATATATTTACCAGGAATATGTTTAAATATTTCTTTTTGTATAGTAAATTACCTCTTGCTTTAATTAATCATGTAAGTCTTTGAAACATAATATTACGAGTTGTCATGTAAGAGATAAAATAAATAATTAAAGCGATATAAAGTTATTTTAAAACCATGAAGTCGGAGAAAGTAACGTGGACATTTTTTTCTATTGAAACTATTTCGCAGTTCTTTTTGAGAAAATATCAGCCGGATTGGTTATTTAGGTTAGCCCAGGGCCCCCAAACTTCACGGTCCGCCTCTGTATGCTTATATGTATATCTGTGCCCCGCATATAAGATGCGTAATACATCCAGTTCGCGCAACAAAAGGGTTAATTTTGCGATTTTTTAAAAGAATTTACGACAATAATATGCGTAAGGAAAAATTAACGAGTAGTACATTTTTTAAATTAATTAATCACATAAATTCATTCGAGATATAGCGGCGACATCGTAACAATAATCCCATCTATTTCCAATGTACGAAAAGTAACCATTAATCATACAATAATACAGTCAATTGGTACGGCACAAACATGGATGCACGTCAAGAACAATTTGCAACAATAAGAGAACCACGAACCTTAAAACTTCCAAATGCAGCTTCCAACAGTGAATTCTGTGTCCGTAGTATCAGCACGGTTCCACATTCACAAACATTACTTGCACTGTTAATCACTCAATATATTTACAATAATAACCACCCGTAATTATTTCTCCAGCGTTACAAGTTAATCGATAAATAAACAAATGAAGACTAGCAAGCCGCCGCCGCCTAGATGCACGGGCGCTGTTCAGTTTGGAGAGGGCGAAAAAAACAAAAACGTATCGCTGGCCCTCCGCCACTCGACAGTAATCATCGTCATTTTGTAACGCTGTGGCCTCTCGCTATTTTCAATTAATTTCTAGTATTTTTTGGATATAATCGTGAGTGTAATAGGTGAACGTGTAGTGTAAATGCGGAAGACGAGTACTGTGTAAACATTGCCGCTGGTTATACATTGCAAAGTGAAGAAATCGTGAATAATAGTTGTGGCGCCGGATGTTCGTCGACCGGGAGCGAAAACGGGCAAATATTAGGAAACGAAATGCGTCGGACATTTGCAAAAGGTTAGTACTTTTGATACAATACAATACAATGTGTGATAATAATTGGTTAGTAATCGTGTTTATAATCATAAGAAGAAGTGATGTATACAAACACACAAACACATACGCACACACAAACAACAAGGGTAATAAATTAATCGCAAAATTAATTAGACACATTATTCCAAGTAACAATAAACACAGTAAGGATCTATGCAAAAGTGTGAAACGTTTTAGAACAACAATAAATGTACAGGGTGTACATTTCATGCAATTATACTCTAATGATTTGTGCAAAAATATACAAAAACAAAATACACAGGCAAGGTTTTCAACAATAAATATACAGAGTGTTCTAATTTGTAATGCACAATATACACAGTAATTATTACAAAATTTAAAAAATGCGAAATACACATACACGTACAAATACATACGGCAACTATAAAAATACTGACTGAACCCATTTTTTAAAATTTACAATAAGGTGAATATAATTGACATAATATTATTTACAATCATTTACAATAACGTGAATGGCTCGAACACTGGTGTTGTATAAATTTATAATTTATATTATTTGTGTGTTGTATTGTGGCAGCCCTTAATTATATAACGTTCGTTACGGATGTGTTCTCAATTAAAATTGAGCTTCAATGATTGCAATGGTGGTTTCTACAGGGTGTTACAAATTCGATGCATTAGTATTGCTATCTGAATAACTGTAAGAGATAAAGAGTTGGTTAACAAGAGGCGCATTTTAATAATTTATAAAGAAATTTAAAATATTCCTGTTCATGTTGTCTAGTCGATTAAGGTAGTCGTAATTGTGAAGGTCAAAATAAAATATTCCAACTACTTACGGAGATATTCGAAAAAAAAAAACCGAAAAAAATCAATTCTGGTTTTTATTTTTTACGACTTTATTTCTGGCTTTAAAAAAAACAGAGGCACTGTCTTACGACATAGCATAAAAAAAAACGTTTCCTACAAAAAGTTTGTATTTTTTCCCGTAGAGTACGATCCCGCAATAAAAAAATGGTGATGTGGTCATCATGTTACTTTCTCCCACTTTATAGTATCATTCATATTTACGCTTTCACGGTTTATTTTAAATGTACAAACAGCGTTTAAAACGTCAAACTTATGAAAGTGAAAATAACAAATTATGCTTTAAATTTAAATAGTCAGTTTACTCTAAAACGAAAAAGATTTTGAAAACTACTTATTCTTTATAAGTTGTTTATTTTGGAATTTACTACAATTATTATCAATTCATGATAATAAACCAAAACCATTATCAATTCATGATAATAAACCAAAAATGACAAAAAAATGAATAACAATTTTTCAAAAAACAGTAATTTTCGAAAAATATTTACAACAAAACAAAAGATGTTAATTTCTTTGTTGGGTCCCTAGATGCCATTTCAACAATTTCTGGAATTTTTTTTTTGTGTCTGTGTGTTTGTCTCTTGGTGTGTGTGTGTGTGTGTGTGTGTGTGTGTGTGTGTGTGTCTGTGCGCGATGTATCTCAAAAACTAATGGAGCAATTGAAATTGATATGAAACTTTAAACATACGTCTTATTTGATAATCCGAAGAACTGAAAAGCTTTTGGTAAAATTTGGTACACCGGAAGTGGGTGTTTACCAAATCAAATCAATTTATTGCACTTGAGTCACATTTAAATATACATGTTACAATAATATAAATGATACTGTGGATGTGTTCGTCAACTTAGAGCTAAATTTTATAATAAAATTATCGTACAGTGATTACTTAAACAAAAGTTATGGACATATTTTAATTGGTTTAAATAATATAAATAAACAAATTTACATATTAAAATTTTAAAATTTGGATAATCCCAAGGACACTAAGTAAATGGGCGGATAATAGAAGGTTGTCATTATATTGTTTACATATACAGGTTACCACATATTAAACAAGTAAACAGACATACTAAAAGATTGTACGTTAATAAGCTACTATAGTGAATAAATAGGACAATGTATTATCAGATATCTCAGAGTAACTATAGTAGCATTTATTTACTAGAAAACTTTTAAGTCTTGTCTTAAACATATCTTTGCTAGTGCATTCTTTTAGGATTTTCGACAGTTTATTGCACAAGAATATTTTGCGGATTTTTCATAAAGTGCCATTTTGTGTGATGTTGTACGTTTACCATTTCTATTTCTCGTGTCATACTTGTGAACATCTCCGTTTTGGAGAAAGCTAGATTTATTATCCCAGACATGCATGGCACATTTGTAGATGTAAATAGATGCTACTGTAAGTTCATTGTTTGTTCTAAAAGTGTCATGATATGAATCTCTCTTTTTGAGGTTAAAGATTAACCGAAGTAATCGTTTTTATAAGATAAATACTCTATTTAAATTCGTTCTGCCCCAGACCAAAATATTATAGCTTAAATCGGGATATACTAGTGCATAGTATATACTCATTAGCTGTTCTTTTAAAAATTTACCGCGGAGTTTCAGTGTGGCAAAAAATGCACTGTCACAAAAATGCACATTCCATGACAAATTATCATCTAGATAGCTAGAAATTTGGTGCTAACTGAGGTGTTGTTCATCGGATTACTTGGCGCCTTTCTATTATAAAATTGAATTTTGACCGTTTTGTCACTATTTAAGATTAATTTATTTTTGGAACACCATTCAATCATTTCTTTGTTGGCTATTAGAATTTTTTGTTCCATGACGCTGATATGATAATTGTTGTATCGTCTGCAAAATTGACAATATACCCATCGCTGATAAACTGCTCAAGGTCGTTAATGAAAAGTATAAATAAAAGCGGTCCCAGCGTAGATCCTTGCACAAAGCCCTTGGATAGGTTGTAGATGTCCGATGCTGTGTTTTGGATGTCAACATATAAGAATCGGTCCGAAAGGAATGAAATGATTAGTTCAAACGCACGCGAGAAGTGATACAGAAGGCCACTTACACACTTTCTGGTGTCCAGATGTTTCGTGATCTCTTCTAATACATCGTATGTAGCGGTTTGCGTTGATCTTCTTTCCCTAAAGCCATGTTGATGCTGCGTCATTACGTTGCATTTCTTGAGATAGATCTTTTCACAATAATTTTTTCGATAATTTTAGAGAAACAACACAAGATGGATATAGGGCGGTAATTTTCCTTTTCCATTTTGCAGCCCTTTTTGAAAACTGGCACAACTTTTGAGAGTTTAAGTTTGCTAGGAAACTTACCCGTGCTGAATGCTAGGTTAATTAAATATGTTAGTGGCTCTGCAATTTCACATGCCACCTATCACCTTTGCTGGGATTTCATCATTTCAAGCACTATTTTTATTTTTCATACTCATAATTATTTGTTTTACTTTTGTTGGAGTTGTTGGTTTTAAAAACATGGTGTGTTGTTTAATATTTGATGTTGTACACTCATCCGATACATTATTGTTAAAATGAGCATTAATTTTTTCTCAGTCACAGTTGAGTAGTAATGACCAAAACTGTTTGAAATTTTTATCTGGTCTGTCAGGACGCATCCATGATCATCCTTGATTTTGATTGGTTTTTGGATTTTTGCTGTACCTAATTCGTCTTTGACCAATTCCCATATTTTCTTTTGTACGTTAGGAGCACTTTTAATATTTTTATCATAAAAGCATCTTTTGGTGTGTTCGATTATTTTTTTATGGGCTCGTTTCCTCCTATTAAATTTTTCTTTAGCGTCAACTATCCGCATTTGCTTCATCATAATAAACTCAGTTTTTAACTGTTGGCTGGATTGTCTAACTACATTATTTATCCAGTTGTTTACGCGTTTTTTACATGTTGTGATTTTTCTAGGGCATGATATGTAGAACTGATGTAGAAATTCTTCACTAAAGATATTAAATGCGGAATCCAAGTTCATGAATGGAATGTTGATTTATCCGTCTAATGTATTTATTGTTTTCTTCTTTAGGATATTCGGTATGTTTCTCGATCTGGATGTTAGTACGTAAGATTTGGGCGAGATGGTTGGACACATTTAGATTAACATTTTTACAGGAAAACCTATGTAAGTTAGTCACCATATAGTCTATTTGTGTACTTGTTAATCCCCGTTCTGTTGCTTGTATTCTTGTTGGCTCACTTATTTTGTTAACCAGCTTAAACGACATAAATATGTCGCATAGCATTTTTTTTCTATTGTGTTTACCTGTAGGTTTATGTTAAAGTCTCCACAAAGTATAGTGTTATCGTAAGTCTTATGTATATGTGTAAGTAATGCACTAATGTTTTCAAAAAATATATTTGAATTTCCAGTTGGTGGTCGATAAACGGCTACAATGCCAATTTTTCTTTTAATTCAATATTGTCGAACATATAACAAATTCAATATGAGACTCTGCTCGTAGCCGTTTTAATTTGGTGTCTTCTTTACATGCTCCTGGATTTAGAGTAGTAACCTATTTTGTGATAACCATTAACGCGCATGTAATGAATATTGTTTTCCGTACTCCACGTCTCTATCAAGCATATTATATGTGGTTTTTGATTCTCAATTGAGCATTCTAATTCGTCTGTTTTATCGAGTAGACTTCTTATGTTTTGGTGTATTACCCTTAATTCATTTTCATTCACTGTCGACGTTGGACAGTTTGTCTGTGTGTCCGAAAAAACTTAAAGGGACTTATTTGAATACCTGCTGGCAAAATTTCTGGATTATCAACCTTCTCTGTATCTGATTCAGGTATTCCAATCTTAAAACATTTATACTTTTGTGCTGACCATCGGTCTATACTTTCAATAGTTTCTATAACAAAATTCACGTTTTTAAGGAGTTTTTTTCAAAAGTGTTCTTAGTTCTTCTTCAGTATAATTATTTCTAAATTTTCCGGCATGAAGCCAGGATCTTTTTGTTTTAATATATACTACTTCCTCAGAATCTTTATTTGTCCCTTTAAAACCAGTTTTGTTCTGTACTGATATTTTCGCATCAGTCATCGTTAAATTTCTATGTTCAATGACCGTTTGTATATTTGTCTGCGGCTCTATCTCAGCAATGGCATTTTGGATATTGACTTTAAGATAGTCAATCGTTACTGGATCGTTGGCATAACAACGTTCTTTAACGGCACCCCAGAGATAGAAGTCCACGGGCGTCAAATCGCAGCTCCTTGCTGGCCAAATCACATCTCCACACGATTTTCGAACTTTGACCGCAATAAGTCGATAGTTTCGTTGCTGGTGTGGCATGTCGCCCCATCTTGTTGAAACCAGATGTTGCCCACATCCAAACTATCAATTCGCTCCCAAAAAAATTTGCTCTCATGGTTCTATATCGGTTTCCGTTGACCGTGTCGCCAGATTCAAAGAAAAATGGGCCGATGATGCCGCAGGCCCATAAACCGCGCCATACAGTCACTCGTTCGAGATGCATTGGCTGCTCAACAATCACGTATGAGTTTTCCGATGCCCAAATCCTGCAGTTTTGCTTGTTTACATTGCCCCTGAGGTGAAAATGCGCTTCATCGGAAAAGATACATTTTCGCCAAAATTCACCATCGGCTTCCAGCTGCTCTAAGGCCCAATTAGCGAAGTTGTTTCGAAGTGGATGGTCAACTCTCTTCAACTGCTGTGTTATTTGGACCTTATAGGCGAATAAACCGATGTCTTTATGCAAAATACGCCTCATGGTAGTGCGACTAATGTTGCAATACTGATTCTGCAATACACGAATTACATTCAAAGTAAATTTTTAACATTTCCCAACGTTCAAGGGTATAGCGTGCCATTTCGTTAACCGGGTGTTGTATACTGAAGAACTGTCATACATCAGATGTCAAATATCATGAAAGTAAAAATGAAGTGGTAGTTCAAAAAAATTCCAAGAGATGGCCCACCCTTTAGTTTCTGAGATTCCCGTACTAAACATCGAAAAAAACTCACCCTGTACTTTTTTCTAAATCATTGCCAACTCCTTAGATAAAGCCTCATGGTACAACACCATTATATATATAAAACATTTTTATTTCAGTAACTTTTACATATTTAAGTTTTCAGTTATTACTATTTGGTTAGTAAGTCACTGTCTCGGCTATCGACAACACCATTAATATTTAGATTTAATATTTAGAATTTATTTATGTATTTATTTTCGGTGTGTAAACATGATATAAATTGTTAATCAAAAATCGACAGCAGTCCGTTAGCTAATTTATTAAAACCCAATTAATAAAATACATTAAGAAAACACGTTAATAAAAAAAAACGCTATATTCAGTATTAATTTACAAAAACGTAAATAAATATGTTTAACGTAAAACAAATATCTAAAAAAAAAGTAATGTATTTGCATAAACAGCGCTTGTTTTTAAAACGGCCTACTGGATGATGTAAAATGTTTAATTAACAGCGGTCCGTTATTAAAATAATCACGGCTGAAACATTGGGTTCGGGCTGGCGGTTTTATTATTTT
The DNA here is from genome assembly GCA_910593695.2 of Ocypus olens. NCBI lineage: Eukaryota > Metazoa > Arthropoda > Insecta > Coleoptera > Staphylinidae > Ocypus > Ocypus olens. The sequence continues at coordinate 5,271,417 of OU343061.1, forward strand.
TACCCTTTTTCAGCCCTCCCGAAACTTTCCGAGTAAAATAAAAGAAGATTAGTGAATGCATAACATCGGAGCGGGCTGAATATTCATTAAATGTTAAAATTCATAAATGTCTTGAGTGATTAGATCGGATTCAATTACTTACATCACATTTAGTAAATTACAAAGGGCTGAGAATATTAGATTTAGAAATATTTTATTACGCCACTTATTAATGAGAAGGTGGATGATTGCAAGCTTATGTAAAATAAGAATAATTTGAACAACAGCTTCAACAAATTAGGATGTACTTCATCGGAAGGACAAATTTGATTAAAATAATTTGCTGATTAATCATTTCGTAATATCGTTGATCATTTATTGAGCATATTTATTTATTAATATAATAATAATAATAATTTATTGATGCTAGAAACTACAAAATGTTTTACACAAGTCAAAAAAAAGGGAATCCAGGTAACAGGATACGTAAAAATGTAATTATAATAGAACAGATATGATTGTCATTTTGACAAATTTTCGACCGTTCAAAAAGTTGACGAGAGAGCTGAATGAGGTGTCGGATGAAGACTTCACTGAAGCCCTGAAACGATTAGTGGATCGCGCTCAGCGCTGTATTGATGTGGGAGGAGTGTACATTGAATAAAATTAAAAAAAAAATACATTCTGACTATTTACATTTTTTTTGCTTTGATAAATTTACGTCTATAGTACAATCGCCCAGAGGTGACAGTGACTCATCGCTCCATGTTGCGTGAATTAAATAATTAGTAAACGTATGTCCATAAAATAATTCGATTAAGTCTAGGCCGGAAATTTAAAAATTCTCGAGCGTGCAAATATTTTCCCGACGAAACTTTGCGAGCGCATTTTTCGGCAATCGTTAAAGACAACTGGAAATTTGTCATTAAATTTAACCTTTTTATAAATGAAATGGATACAATCAATTCTGCTCTTAACTAAATCGAAATTGCAGACGGCCAAAACCAGATACAAGCACGTGAATTTTGAGGTTAGAATAGATAGAATGAGAAAAGACATACGTTGCACTTAGCACTTGAATTTACATATCGACATACGTTTCGGATTTCATTTCGTTTTTTTTAAGCATGCGAACGAGTACAGATATTTATCCAGACGCGATTATTAGATCGAAAAAGAATGAGTCACTGTCACCTCATCGCGATTGTATTATAACTACGTGTACTTCAGTTACATTGTTCGATCTTACCGCGCCTGAAAGTGTTTCACTAAAAAAAAAAAACTTGATAAAGATATGTAACTTAATACATACTCTAAATATATCTCCAAAAAAATTCCGAGCGGATATTTGATCGAAAATATAAATTATACTAAATATATTTTCAATATTTGTTGAATTTGGTTCTCGTTTATCACGTGGTGAAACATTTTTAATATTACTGGTTGTTGAAATTAGGCACTTGGTAGGTTTCACCTACCAACCTACCAAGTGCCTAATTTCAACAACCAGTAATATTTTCAATATTGAAATTTAAAATGTATATGTACATAAAATATTCATACAAAAATGGAAGTTTTATTAAAATTTGTATTTATTCATAACAGTGGAAAAGATTTAAAAAAAAAAACTCGTATTTAATATTTTCCCACTGATTTTCATCAGCTGTATAAAAGTTGGGACAAGGCAAAAATTATAGCAACTCGGATTATTTCCGTTCCGTGATTTTCACGGAAGAGAGGTTCAATTTTGATTTGGTTTTTATAACGACCGGATGCTGACATAAAAAAGGGTCACCGTTTTATATCCTGAAATTATTAATTAAAAGTACAAACATTATGTATCTACAGTTTGTCGAAATAAATTTCTTTTTAAAACCACATTTTTATAATTGTCGTTAAAATTGAAGGATTTTATAATAATAGTAATAACTCCCTAAAATTATTAATTAAATGTTTAAAGATTATGTATCTATAGCCTGTCGAAATATATTTCTTTCTATAATCGCATTTTTATAATTTTCAATGAGACAACCATTCACAAAAATTAAACCTATTTTGAAAATCCCGCTCTTCAAGTTTTTAGTGTAGAGAGATATGGTATGGATCGAATAACCATTATGTACCATTTTTGGACTTTCCCATCATTCATCACATCTTACCCACACGCTTCAAAGAGTAGGCAATGAATTTCGGCAGGACGAGTGGTTTTTTGCATTTACAACGCGTACTTTGCAATCGGTGGGATCAGTAATGGACATAAGTCAACTTAAATTGCCATAAAATATCGTCTACCCCATTTAAAGACAACATAGTTGAATGTTTAGAAAAACCATTTCTCAGTAAAAAAAAAACTTCGGGGAAGGTTATGCGCAGATAGGATCCACAAACGGTTCTTACTTTAAAAATGACCTTCGTAAATGTTCGGCGTTCAATATTACAAAGTGATATAATGTATAAACATGTGCCATCATAATGTTGGCTCATTTACAAGTGGCGCTATCTATCATTTCTACCTATAAACCTCAATACCAGTTTGCAAAAAAATGTCTGCACGGTGTTCTTTAAAAAGTACAGTGGGCATATCTGGGTTAACTGATTATATTTTGTCTTCTTTTTTGACGTCGAAATTGCGCATTTGAAACCTCTTATAAATTGATAACAAATCGTAAATTTTCAGCAACCCAAAATTGAATGGGTGGATCTAACCTTTTGAAAAAATACCACAAACCTTAAAAAAATTGATCTCGATTGGTTATATATTTTTTTCTTCTTTGGAGTTGAAATTGCACTTTTTAACTTAAAAATCGTAAATTTTCAACGTAGTTCTAACCTTCTGAAATAATACTACAAAGTTTGAAAACTTGATCTTGACTAGTTACATTTTTTCTTCCGTTTTGACGTCGAAATTAGACATTTTAAACCTCTCATACATTTTATGTATTTTTTGTACATTGCGTAAAAATCGTAAATTTTCAACGTAATTTTTCACCAACCTGAAATTTATGGGGCAGATCTAACCTGCTAAAATAATACCACGACTCTTAAAAAAACTGATCTTAACTGATTATGTTTTGTCTTCTTTTTTGGCGTCGAAATTTCACATTTTAAACATCTTATACATTGCTAAAAATCGTAAATTTTCAAAAAACCAAAAATTGGGTAGATCTAACCTTTAGCAAGCTTAAAAAATGTTCTTGGCTTGTTATATTTTTTCTTCTCTTTTGACGTCGAAATTGGACATTTTGAACCTCTCATAAATTACACAAAAATCGTAAATTTTCAACGTAATTTCTCACCAATCTGAAATTTATAGGGCAGATCTAACCTTCTAAAATAATACCACAAATCTTAAAAAAACTGATCTTAACTGATTATGTTTTGTCTTCTTTTTTGGCGTCGAAATTTTACATTTTAAACATCTTATAAATTGCTAAAAATCGTAAATTTTCAAAAACCCAAAATTTACTGGGTAGATCTAACCTTTTGAAAGCTTAAAAAAATGTTCTTGGCTTGTTATATTTTTTCTGCTTTTTTTGACGACGAAATTGCACACTCTAAACATCTTATAATTCGCTTTTAAAAATTGTAATTTTTCAACAACCTAAGATTCCTTAGGTGGATCTAACCCTCTAAAACAATGCTACAAAGTTGAAAAAATCGGTCTTGACTGGGTATATTTTTTCTTCTTTTTTTGACGACGAAATTGCACACTTTGAACCTCTCATAATTCGCTTTTAAAAATCGTAACTTTTCAACAACCTAAAACTTATTAGGGGAGATCTAATCTTCTAAAATAATATTACAAAATCTAAAAAATCCCAGTTGGTAATATTTTTCTTTTTTCTTGCGTCGAAATTGCAGTTTGGCATTGGCACCTTTGAAACCTCTCATAATTCGGGTAAAAATCGGATTTTTTAACAACCTAAAATTTATCAGGTAGATCTCACTTTCTAAAATAATACTACAAAGTTCAAAAAATCAGTCTTGATTGTTCATATTTTTTCTTATTTTTTGAGGACGAAATTGCACACTTTAAACCTCTCATAATTCGCTTTTAAAAATTGTAATTTTTCAGCAACCTAAAACTTATTAGGGAGATCTAATCTTCTAAAATAATATTACAAAATCTGAAAAATCCCAGTTGGTGATATTTTTCTTTTTTTTTGGCGTCGAAATTGCAGTTTGGCATTGGCACCTTTGAAACCTCTCATAATTCACGTAAATCGGATTTTTGAACAACCTAAAATTTATCAGGTAGATCTCACTTTCTAAAATAATACTACAAAGTTCAAAAAATCGGTCTTGACTGGTCATAATTTTTCTTCTTTTTTTGACGACGAAATTGCACACTTTAAACCTCTCATAATTTGCTTTTAAAAATCGTAACTTTTCAACAACCTAAAACTTATTAGGGAGATCTAATCTTCTAAAATAATATTACAAAATCTGAAAAATCCCAGTTGGTTATATTTTTCTTTTTTTGGCGTCGAAATAGCAGTTTGGCATTGGCACCTTTGAAACCTCTCATAATTCGCGTAAAAATCGGATTTTTGAACAACCTAAAATTTATCAGGTAGATCTCACTTTCTAAAATAATACTACAAAGTTCAAAAAATCGGTCTTGACTGGTCATAATTTTTCTTCTTTTTTTGACGACGAAATTGCACACTTTAAACCTCTCATAATTTGCTTTTAAAAATCGTAACTTTTCAACAACCTAAAACTTATTAGGGAGATCTAATCTTCTAAAATAATATTACAAAATCTGAAAAATCCCAGTTGGTTATATTTTTCTTTTTTTGGCGTCGAAATAGCAGTTTGGCATTGGCACCTTTGAAACCTCTCATAATTCGCGTAAAAATCGGATTTTTGAACAATCTAAAATTTATCAGGTAGATCTCACTTTCTAAAATAAATACTACAAAGTTCAAAAAATCGGTCTTGACTGGTCATATTTTTTCTTATTTTTTTGACGACGAAATTGCACACTTTGAACCTCTCATAATTCGCTTTTAAAAATCGTAACTTTTCAACAACCTAAAACTTATTAGGGAGATCTAATCTTCTAAAATAATATTACAAAATCTGAAAAATCCCAGTTGGTGATATTTTTCTTTTTTTGCGTCGAAATTGCAGTTTGGCATTGGCAGCTTTGAAACCTCTCATAATTCGGGTAAAAATCGGATTTTTTAACAACCTAAAATTTATCAGGTAGATCTCACCTTCTAAAATAATACTACAAAGTTCAAAAAATCAGTCTTGATTGGTCATATTTTTTCTTCTTTTTTTGACGACGAAATTGCACACTTTAAACCTCTCATAATTCGCTTTTAAAAATCGTAATTTTTCAGCAACCTGAAACTTATTAGGGAGATCTAATCTTCTAAAATAATATTACAAAATCTGAAAAATCGATCCCAGTTGGTTATATTTTTCTTTTTTTTTGGCGTCGAAATTGTAGTTTGGCTTTGGCAACTTTGAAACCTCTCATAATTCGCGTAAAAATCGGATTTTTAAAAACCTAAAATTAATCGGGTAGATCTCACCTTCTAAAATAATACTACAAAGTTTAAAAAACCGCTCTTGACTGGTTATCTTTTTTCTTTCCATATTTAACGTCAAAAATTGCAGTTTGAGGTTTTTTAAACATCTCATAATTCGCTTAAAAATTGTAATTTTTTAACAACCTAAATTTTTTTAAATGGATCTAATCTAAAATAATACTATGAAGTTTAAGAAATCTTTCTCGACTTGTTATACATTTTTTTCCTTTTTTGACGTCGAAATTGTTACAATTGTTGACATTGGCACATTTTAAAACCCTCATAATTCGCTTAAAATAAAAGTTGTAATTTTTTAACAACCTAAAATTTATTGGGAAGATCTAACATTCCAAAATAATACTGCACATTTATAAAAATCGATCTTAACGGGCTATATTTTTTTTAACTTTTTTGACGTCGAAATGGCAGTGAGGCATCAGCACATTTTAAACACTTTTAAAAGTCGTAATTTTTGAACGGCCTAAAATTTATTGGATAGATTAAATCTTTTAAAATAATACTACAAAGTTTGAAAAATCTATATTCTGGTTATATTTATTTTTTTTGTTTTTTTACGTCGATGCGTCGAAATTGCAGTTTGGCATTGGAACATTTAAAACTTCATAATTCGCTTAAAAATCTTATTTTTTAACAACCTAAAAATTATCAGGTACTAATACTACAAAGTTTTAAAAAATCGACCTTAATTGGTTATTTGTTTCTTCCTTTTTGTTAAAATGAAAGTCAAAATTGCAGCTTAAAGTTGGGACATTTCAACATTAATTCGGTTAAAAATTATAATTTTTTAACAACCTATTTTTTTTAAATAGATCTATTCTTCTAAAATAAAATTGCAAAGTTTAAAAAATCGATTTCGACTTGTTATATATATTTTTTTACTTTTTGATGTCCAAATTGTTACAATTGGTGACATGAGCACATTATAGAACTCTCATAATTCTCGTAATAATTGTAATTTTTTAACAACCTAAAATTTGTTAAATAGATCTAATTTTCTAAAATAATGCTATAAAGTTTAAGAAATCGATCTCGACTTGTTATATATTTTTTTCTTGTTTTTGACATTAGCACATTTTACTACTCTCATAATTCGCTTAAAAATTGTAATTTTTTAACAACCTTAAACTTATTGGGTGGATCTAAACGTCTAGAATAATACTGCAAAGATTAACAAGTCGATCTTAACTGGTTATGTTTTTTTTAAGGTCAAAATTGCATTTTGACTTTTTCACATTTTAAACCTCCCATAATTCTTTTAAAAATCTTATTTTTTTAACAACCTAAAAATTATCAGGTAGATCTAACCTTCTAAAATAACACTGAAAAGTTTAAAAAATCGATCTTGACCGGTCATTTGTTTCTTCCTTTTTATTAAAAACGTTATTTTTGGACGTTAGTCAAAACTGCAGCTTATAGTTTTTAAACAATAATTCTGTTAAAAATTGTAATTTTCTAACAACCTAATTTTTTTTAAATAGATCTATTCTTCTAAAATAAAACTGCTGTTTAAAAAATCGATCTCGACATGTTACATATATTTTCTACTTTTTTGACGTCCAAATTGTTACAATTGTTGACACGAGCACATTATAAAGCTCTCATAATTCGCATAATAGTTGTAAAAAATTTTAATATCCTAAAATTTATTGGGTAGATCTAATCTTCTAGTAGTAGATCTTCTAGGACTGGTTATGTTTGTTTCCTGTTTTAACATCAAAATTGCATTTTGATTTTGGCACATTTAATAAACCTCTCATAATTCGCTTAAAAATTGAAATTTTTATACAACCTAAATTTTGTTAAATAGATCTAATCTTCTAAAATAATACTATAAAGTTTAAGAAATCGATCTCTACTTGTTATATATATTTTCCCTTTTTTTACGTCAAAATTGTTACAATTGTTGACGTTAGTACATTATAAAACTCTTATAATTCGCGTAATAAATGTAATTTTTTAACAACCTAAAATTTGCTAAATCGATGTAATTTTCTAAAATAATACTATAAAGTTTAAGAAATCGATCTCTACTTGTTTTTTTTTTCCTTTTTTGACGTCGAAATTGTTATAATTGTTGACATTAGAACATTTTACAACTCTCGAAACTCGTTTAAAAGTTGTAATTTTTTAACAACTCACAATTTATTAGGTAGATCTAATCTTCTGGAATAATACTGCAAGGTTTGAAAAATCTATCTTGACCGGTTATATTTTTCTTTCTCCACTTTTTAACGTTAAAATTGTATTTTGAAGTTACATTTTTAAATTTGAAATTTTTTGACAACTTAAATTTTGTTAAATAGATAATTCGCTAAAAAATTATAATTTTTGAACAACCTAAAATTTATTGGGTGGATCTAAGCTTCTAGAATAATACTGAAAAGTTTAAAGTCGATCTTAACTGGTTAGATGTTTTTTTAAATTTTTTAACGACAAAATCGCATTTTGACTTTTTCACATTTTAAACCTCTCATAATTCGCTTGAAAACTGAAATGTTTCAAGAACTTAAAATTTTGTTACATAGATCTAATCCTCTAAAATAATACTGTGCAGTTTTAAAAAGTGATCTTAACTTGTTATATATATATATATTTTTCCTTTTTATGTCGAAATTTTTACAATTGTTGACATAAGCACATTTTAAAACTCTCGAAATTCGTTTAAAAGTTGTAATTTTTTAACAACTCACAATTTATTGGGTAGATCTAATCTTCTGGAATAATACTGCAACGTTTGAAAAATCTATCTTGACTGGTTATATTTTTCCCCCTTTTTAACGTCAAAATTGCATTTTGAAGTCACATTTTTAAATTTGAAATTTTTTGACAACTTAAATTTTGTTGAATAAATCTAATCTTCTCAAATAATACTATAAAGTTTAAGAAATCGATCTCGACTTATTATATTTATTTGTTTTTCCTTTTTTGACGTCGAAATTGTTACAGTTGTTGACATTGGCGCATTTTAAAACTCTTATAATTCGTTCAAAAGTTGTAATTTTTTAACAACCAAAAATTTATTGGGCGGATCTTATCTTTTAGAATAATATTGGAAAGTTTGAAAAATCGATCTTGACTGGTTATATTTTTTCCTTTTTTAACGTCAAAATTGCATTTTGAGTTTGGCACATTTTATACCTCTCATAATTCGCATAGAAGTTGAAATTTTTTAACAACTTAAAATTTGTTAAATAGATGTAATCTGCTAAAATAATACTACAAAGTTTTGCAAAATCGATCTTTTCTGGTTACGTTTTTTGCCCTTTTAATGTCAAAATTTCAGTGACGTTGGCACATTTTAAACCTTTCATAATTCGCTTTTAAAAATCGTAGTAGTAAACAATGTTTTATTAGGGCTATCGACCTATCGGTCTTTCTGCCCTTAAAAATCGTATTTTTCTAACAACCCAAAATTTGAGGATCTAATAATAACAATTATAACTTCCTAAAATTATTAACACATTGGCTGCCAACAAGTTTTTTTTGTAAAATGTCAAAAAAAGTTTTCTGTTTTGAGGTTTCATTTTATAAAATAAGTAATTAATGCGTATTTAATTCATTTTCGTGACTGATAGCGCTAAATTGTAAGTTTAAAGTAGGTACTCACTGTCAGTCTTCGGCGACTGACGTGGCCCATTGGAATTTTTCGATGTCAGTCACCGGTGCCTGACAAGGTGGTCAACATGGAAAATATTGAAAGGATTTAATAATAATAATAACTTTAACCCTTTTACAAAATAGTAAAAAAAAAAAAAAAAAAAAAACATTCGGGTGAAGATAGAAACTATAAAACAATATAATTACTAAACAGCCACAAAAAGATTCATCTTTATAAAATTATTTAGACATAGTATATACTTCGTTTATTAAAACATCTCGTATTTTCCTTTCGTTTCTCTCTCATTGAAAAATATTCTCTCGAGCTGACAGCAAGCTCCTTCGACTCACTTCAATCCTATCGATCCACGACCTCCAGCAGGGCTCTTCCATTGTTGCATCTATGAAAAGACTAAATGAAATCAAATTCGTTCCGTTTTTTAAAACGATTCGCTCTATTTATTTCCCTCCCGTTGGGTAAATTTGTTTACAAATTTGCCGGTAATAGCGTTCACGAGATTTTCGGGTAATAAATTTCAATGACTTCCAATGAAGTGTTGCGAGGAACAAACAGATCTGCAGTTGCTCTTAATTACCACACCATCGATTGCGGAAGAATTGAGAAGTGCCCATTTATCTTCTTTTTTCCATGTACCAACATTCACCCCCATAATTCAGTTTATAAAGTTTCAGATGCTTTGATTTAAGCGGGTAAAAAGTTTCCCTTTGATGGTTCACATATTTAACATTGTGATTGATTTCGTAAAGGAAGTTTGAGTATTATGCATACTATTCGAGTTCGGTACTTGAGCAGACTAACATGTTTGCGTTAAGGAAAAGTTTACTAATTCCCTTAATATTGTTGAGATAAACAATTTGAATATATGTTCTCCATGAAATAAAAGTTATTTTTCGATATAATTGGTATCCCCTTATTAATAACAAGCTGAATGTACAATTATTAAATAAGATTACATTTCTAGATGTACATTCGTTTAGCTTTAGGGGTATTTATATAAGAATATTACTCGTAAAAATGAAGCTCTGTTGTAAAAATAACTTCTAGCCCAGATAAAACATGGTTTTAATCTTCTGATCCTTCTCAGTGCCTTCAGGGTATTTATGATGGTGATCAGTTTGAAATATCACCGCAACTATTAAACTTGCTCGGTATTATCGTATCTCCAAACTTAAACACTTACAGTGGGCAGCAGAGAGCAGTTAGCTTGCAGAACTATCAAGAGGATCAGTTATCCCAATCGTGATTTTGATTGCCTTCAATTACTAAATCCCGTCCTTATATTTGAACATTTTGAATACGTCTTAGCACAAAAATTAAATTATTTTCAAGCCTTGTATTTGTTAAGTTAAAGTCAAAATGTTTAATACATTTACAAGATATCTACCTTTAAAATTAATTAAAATTTTTGAAAATGTGTCAATTTTTCCATGAGATATGAATTTATGAAAATTAACGTTTCAATTTGTCGAACACTTCAATAAAAAAAAATCGATAAAAAATAAATACTTATATGATTAAATTGCTCTGTATTCACAAGATCTATAAAACTAATTAAAAATTTTGTAAATGTGTCAACTTTTCCATGAGATAAATTGTTTTTACATTAACGTCTTAATTTGTCGAATACTTACATGATAAAATTACTCAAAATATTTAACACATTCTCAAGATGTCTACCTTGAAAAATAATTAAAATTTTTGAAAATGTGTCAATTTTCCCGTGAGTTATGAATTTTTGAAAATTAATGTCTTAATTTGTTGAACACTTCAATTTAAAAAAATCGAAAAAAAAAATACTTATGTGATAATATTGCTCAAAAAGTTAAGTACATTCACAAGATATCTACCTTTAAAATTAATTTAAATTTTTTCAAATGTGTCAATTTTTCCGAAAGTTATGAATTTTTAAATTCACTCTAAGAAAATTCAGAATGTTCCACAAATATTTCTAAATTAAGGATTATTGAGAACTTGTCAACTTAATTTTGAAACGACTTTTAAATTTACAAATGTAAAATTTCACATGACATTCTTCCCAAATTTGAAAAAAATATTAAATTTCAGTCAAAAAATATTTTATAAAATCTCCAGAAATATTTATTATTTAAGAAAATTTGAAAAATTTTACTTTAACTTAATTTTGAAACGACTTTTAAATTTAGAAATGTAAAATTTCACATGACATTCTTTCAAAATTTGAAAAAAACATTAATTTTCAGTCTAAAAATATTTTATAAAATCTGATTACTTCACAAATATTTATAATTTAAGAACATTTAAGAAATTTTACTCTAACTTAATTTTGGAACAAATGATGATTTTTTTATACATATTTGGGACCGTAAAATTCCACATGATTAACTTAAAAAAATTAAAAAAATATATTAAATTTAACTCAAAAAAACTTAATAATATCAGTACACTCCACAAGTATTTTGAATTTAAGGAAACTAAAAAAATTTCATCCTAACATAATTTTGAAATGAATTAAGATTTTTTTAAATTTCACATAATAAACTTTCAAAATTTGGAAAAAATTGTAAATTTCAGTCTAAAAATATATTATAAAGTTATATTAGTCCTCAAATGTTTAGAATTTTAGATCATTTGAGAAATTTTAGTCTAACATAATTTTGAAACAAATTATGACTTTTTAAATATGTGAAAGTAAAATTTCACATGATAAACTTTCAAAATAAAAAAATAAATTATATATCAATCTAAAAAAAGTTCTTTAAAATTAGTATACTCAAAGAATATTTAGAATTTAGGAACATTGAAGAAATTTTACTCTAACTTAATTTTGAAACGACTTATGACGTTTTCAATTTGGAAAAGTAAAATTTCACAAGAAAAACTTTTAACATTTAAAAAACTATTTTTTTTTTATCGTGGGCCATAGGATTTTACATTATACCTTGTGTTATTAATGTATATTTTATCATAAAATTTTGAAGGAAATTTTAGTTAGTAATAAATCGATTATTTTTCTGTATATATTTCATTCTAAAAATATCAATAAAATCAGTTAACTCTACAAATGTTTAGGATTTAGGGATGTTAAAGAAATTTTACTCTAACTTAATTTTGAAATGACTTATGACATTTTAAATTTGGAAAATTAAAATTTCACATAATAAACTTTTACAATTTAAAAAAATATTAAATTTCAGTCTAAAAATATTTTATACAATCATATTACTCCACAAATGTTTAGGACTTAAGGAAATTGAAGAAATTTTACTCTAACTTAATTTTGAAATGACTTCTAACGTTTTAAATTTCGAAAAGTAAAATTTTACATAGTAAACTTTCAAAATTTGAAAAAAAAAATTAAATTTCATTCTAAAAATATTTTATGCAATCATATAACTCCAGAAATGTTTAGAATTTAAGAATATTTAATACATTTTACTTTAACTTAATTTTGAAACAAATGATGACCTTTTAAATTTGGAAAAGTAAAATATATTTCACTTTAAAAAAGTTCAATAAAATCAGTATACTCCACAAATGTTTATAATTTAAGGATAATCAAGAAATTTATGTTTAAATTAATTTTGAAACGAATTATGACTTTTTAAATTTATAAAAGTAACGTTTCACATGATAAACTTTAAAAAATTGTAAAAATATGATATTTCCGTCTAAAAAAAATTAATAGAATCAATTTACTTTACAAATATTTAAAATTTAAGGCTGATCAAAAATTGTTACTCTAATCTATTTTTGAAACGACTTATGACGTTATCAATAACGAAAAGTAAAATTTCACATAATACACTTTAAACTTTGAAAAGAAAAATTATATTTTACTCTAAAAAATTCAATAAAATTAGTACACTTCACAAATGTTAAGAATTTAAGAATAATAAAAAAAAATACTCTTAATTTTGAAATGACTTGTGACGTTTTTTCAATTTGGAAAGTTAAACTTGAATAGTTTCAAAAAAATATTATATTTCACTCTAAAATAATTGAAAAAAATCAGTAGACTCCACAAATGTTTTAAATTTAAGAAAAATGAAGGAATTTCACTCTTAATTAATTTTGAAAAGCGTTATTATTTTTTTTCAATTTGGAAAAATAAAATTTCACATGATAAACTCTAAAAATCGGAGAAAAATATTCAATTTCACTTTAAAAAAATTCAATTGCATCAGTAAAGTCCACAAATGTTTAGAATTTAAGGATAATTAAGAAATTTTCCTCTAACTTAATTTTGATACGATTTTTTAAATTTGTAAAAGTAAAATTTCATATGATAAACTTTAAAAATGAAAGAAATATCACATTTCGGTCTAAAAAAATTAATACTGTCGATATACTTTACAAATGTTTAAAATTTAAGGATAATCAAGAAATTTTACTCTGATCTAATCTTGAAACGACTTATGACGTTATCAATTTGGAAAAGTAAAATTTTACATGATAAACTTTAAACTTTGAAAAGAAAGATTATATTTTACTCTGAAAAAATTCAATAAAATTAGCATAATTCACAAATTTTTGGAATTTAAGGATAATCAAAGAATTTGTCCCTAACTTATTTTTAAATGACTTATGACGTTTTTTTTCTATTGGGAAAGGTAAAATTTCACATGATAAACTTTAAACGTTTCAAAAAATATTATATTTCACTCTAAAATAATTGAAAAAAAATCAGTACACTCTACAAATGTTTAAAATTTAAGAATAATCAAGGAATTTCACTCTAACTTAGTTTTGAAATGTGTTATCATTTTTTTTAATTGGAAAAATAAAAATATAACATGATAAATTTTCAAAATTTGAAAAAACTATTAAATTTTACCCTAAAAAAAATTAATAAAATTGTAATACCTCAAAAATGTTCACAATTGAAGCATACTTCAGAAATTTTACTCTAACCTAATTTTTAAACGAATTATGACTTTTTCAATTTGGGAAAGTAAAAAATCGTTATAAACTTCAATAAAAAAAAGAAATAAACCAAAAAAATGTACTTTCATGATCAAATTGCTCAAAATGTTTAATACATTCACAACATATCTACCTTTAAAATCAATTAAAATTTTTGAAAATGTGACCATTTTTCCGTGAGTTATGAATTTTTGAAAATGAACGTTAATAAAAAAAATCGAAAAAAAAATTAATTCTCACATGATTTAATTGCTCAAAATATTTAATATGTTCACAGGATGTCTACCTTTGAAATTACTTAAAAAATTTGAAAATGTATCAATTTTTCCGCGAGTTACGAATTTTTTAAAATTAACGTTTTATTTTGTCGAACACTTCAATAAAAAAAATCGAAAAAATAATTAATTCTCATATGATTTAATTGCTCAAAATGTTTAATATGTTCACAGGATGTCTACCTTTGAAATTACTTAAAAATTTTGAAAATGTGTCAATTTTTCCGTGAGTTATGAATTTTTTAAAATTAACGTTTGAATTTGTCGAACACTTCAATAAAAAAAAATCGAACAAAAATTAATTCTCATATGATTTAATTGCTCAAAATGTTTAATATGTTTACAGGATGTCTACCTTTGAAATTACTCAAAAATTTTAAAAATATATCAATTTTTCCTCGAGTTATGAATTTTTTAAAATTAACGTTTTAATTTGTCAAACACTTCAATAAAAAAAATCGAAAAAAAAAATTATTCTCATATGATTTAATTGCCAAAATGTTTAATACGTTCATAGAATATCTACCCTTAAAATTACTTAAAAATTTTTAAAATGTGTTAATTTTTCCGCGAGTTATGAATTTTTGAAAATTAACATTTTAAAAATCGAAAGAAAATAAACACTTATGATAAAATTTCTTCAAATATTTAAAACATTCACAAAATATCTATCTATATAATGAATAAAAAAAATTTAAAATGTGTCAATTTTTCTATGAATTATGAATTTTTGAAAATTTTTATTTGTTGAACATAATATAACAATGCATCTCTCTCTACATTAAATTAAAATCCGCCGTGATTGAATCATAACAAGCAACGAATTCAATCATATGATATATGCATGTCACAAAATTGTAATAGTTGTAAAATCCTGTATAACAATAACCCTCCTTAACGTCAAATCTAAATTCAAATTTAATGTTGACTCTACAAGCCCATTTACATTATTTCTCCAAGCTCCTTTGAGGTGAAATTCATCCAGGGCGCCACTGTTAATTTCCCATTACCGTCGCCCTTTTGCATACTTCTTCTCCTCTAACGACTCGCTCGCCGTAAAACCCTATTTCGGTATCAAAGTCTGCAGTTTGTTTGAAATTCGACTTTGCGGTCGCCATCGTTTCTCCATTTGAGCGCCATCTTTCCACCGTCGCGCGAAACATATTTACATTAAACTAACGTAAACGTTCCGAAGCCCTGAATTATGTTGCGGTCGAAAGGGACTACAAAGGTTTATATCCTTAAATTATATCCCGCTATCTACGACTGGATGCACAGTGTGATCCGGAAGCGGGAACGAGCTGCGCACTTAAACGGTCGCGGAAATTACGACCCTACAATATGGACTTTATCTTAATTATGTGTGTTTCGTTGTATGCAGAGCTGTTTACAGTCCTGGGAACTGGATGAGTTTATATGTCGCCTTTTAGTTAAATTAGATTCGTTCTTGTCATTCCATGTTCGCAGGGATTCTGCATTCTAGGATATCATTATAAAGTTTCATAGTGGCTTACTTACGCTAAGGAATTTCACTATTATGCCTTCGGTGTTAGAAATAAGTACTCGTTACAGTAATATATACATTAGTATGTAATAATATACGCGGTAACAAATTCACTGCACATTTACATGACAGACAGTGCTCTTCAAATTCACGTAATACGAGGGCTGTCTTTGCATATAGAGATATAGAGGGCGCCACTAATCAAATGGCGCTACTAAAAATGAATCTCCATCTTTATTTAACATTACATTACAATGTGTGTCAAACAATTTTGAAAAATTAAATTTATCCTTTTTTGAAAATTGTGTTACTGCAAAACGAATCGAGTTAATCGGTACCATAAATTATTATTGATTAATAATTTCATCAAAGTATAACGAAGGTACAACCTCCGCCCGTAGGAAAGTTTGGTAGAATTCTATTCCTTCACCTCCAAATACAGAAGTCCTCGACGGGACACATATGCCTCGTAACACAGGGAACATGTTAAAATGATAATAGTGACAATAAAAACTCTTGTCGAAAACAATTATTTATTTATTTGGACACGTAATAGAAACAATCTCCCAAATTATTGTACCCATTAAAGAATTTCAAAATCGCCTAACCTCATTTTAATGTAGCAAAAAGCAATTACATTCAAATTAACATTACACAAAGTTTATTGCAACAAGATTTCGATTTAGACGTACTATAGAATCCCCAATGTAACGCGGTTTGATTTAATTGAACGCAATTCTCTCCGCCATCTATTTATTATATCATTCTCAAGATTGCATTCGGAAATATCTAAAGCTGTGTCTTGATGGGACCATTGAAGATTGGATAATGGCCAACTATGTTCTTGGAGATTACTATAGCACTTGTTATAATGGCAGTGTGTATGAATGCTACATATACATACATAATTATTCACAATGGAGACACATACAGAATAATACAGACATGAAAACGTACCAACGCAATTCAATGAAATTGAATTGTATATTAAATTTTATGTGTGTTCAAGTAACAATACGTTACAAATTTTATATTAAACGGGTGCAGCATATCGTTTGAATTCCATACATATTTCTAACGTTTGTCAAAAAATACAGAAAAAAATAACAGAAACATAAAACGGTTTGTTAAAATTAGAAGTAACGATTCCAACAAAAAAGTAATAAAAAAAAACACTTTAAAAAATCAAGTTTTCCACGTGTCATCATGACCTATTTTTAGACGCAATTTTTCCATATTCTGTCATTCTTAAAATTTTAAATTCCTGGTTAGAAACAAAATGTTTGAAATAATATTTAAATGGAAGAAGAGTTTACTTAGCAATTATCCCTGGAAAATGTTTTTATTGACGACTTTATCTTGCTGCAATTTTCTTAGCAGTCACCCGAGAATTTGAGTTGTGATGACTTATAATACAGTCTGATTCAGCAACAGTTTCGTTTTCAGATTCAGAAGATATTGTGAACAAGTTCTTTGATTCCAATAACATAACTACAAATAAGATTGCCGTAGGTTTTTACATAGAATTTAAAGTAAATATTTATTCGAATACTTGGCTAAATAAATCTTTTGAAATATGCTGTCGGCAACTTTTAGTCCCCAATATAATCAAAAAGGTTATGCCACCTCCAGTTATGTAAATCGCAAATATGAGATTCCACCTGGATCACTTTAAAAGCGTCCATAAGATACTTTAAGGAAATATTTAATGTTTACCGGAGCGATTCCATGGTATATCCTATCGGGGATAAAAAGTGAGTCGATCACGTCCGGGACATTATTCCCAGAGTCCTGCCCTACTCCGATACCTTGTAGAATCTAAGACGACACGACGCCGCTAAGCCGCGAAATTTTCGCCGGGAATATAAATCGTTCACATCCTGAATAACGTGGAAAAAGACTTTCCCCAATAGTGCAAAATCGAACGTATCGGGAATTTAAAGAGATGGGACAAGATAAATGTGAAAAGATGTAATAGAAGTGATGACAAGAGAGGATTACAGTTCGGAACTGAATACTGGAGATTAAGACGAATTTAAAATGGAAACATTGTTTCGAAATTATTCAGTTTTTATGGAGCTATTAATTGCAATTGCATTATCTGGTTTATGGTTTGAAATCTTTATACCAATATTAAAATAAGAATTACGATCCTCGAGTCTTAAAAAATAAATTATCTATTAATACAACTAATACCACGACGAATGTTGAAAAATCCAATAGATAATTTCTGTGTTTAAAATATCAGAGATATCAAAATAGCACAAGTTTTGAATGTGTTTGTTTCTGCACAAAGACACTAAATAGACAGAACTCATTAAATTAAAAAAAATAAGTTTAAGATTATCTAATTTTTACTTTTATACACCAATCTGGTACAATGCGCCATTGGCACTTTTTAAAGATATAGAGGCAATGACATTTGCTACTAGAAACCTTTACGTAGGTATAGTGGAATCTGGAGATATTTGGCATATCTGCCAATTTGTAAACCGCGTTCAATTTGGAGTTTTCGTTTAGCCGCTACGGCCGATCAAAGTCTGAAAAATATATTTTTTTTTAATTTTCTAAAATGTTCATGGTGACTAGCTAATTTTTTTGCTATTAAAGATAGCTGAAATTTTTTAACGGCAATCAATTTCTCTCGTCTTTCTGATGAAAATAAAGTTAAATTCAATAGTCTACGATGATTTTTAAGAAAGTTGCATTTTTTAACAAAATTTCCAAGGGGTTTACTCATATCTTTTTTCACGTTTTTGTAAAAAAAATAAAAATGTCTAATCCGACTAAACGACGTACGCATAGCTTAGATTTGCAAACCGCGTTCAATTTGGAGTTTTCGTTTAGCCGCTACGGCCGATCAAAGTCTTTAAAATCAATTTTTTTTTTTAATTTTCTAAAATGTTTATGGTGACTGGCTAATTTTTTGCTATTAAAGATGGCTGAAATTTTTGAACGGCAATCAATTTCTCTCGTTTTTCTGATGAAGAAAATGTAAAATTTAATAGTCTACGATGATTATTAAGAACGTTGCATTTTTTAACAAATTTCCAAGGGGTTTAATCATGTCTTTTTTCACGTTTTTGTCAAAAAAATAAAAATTTCTAATCCGGTTAAAAGGCGTTCGAGGAGCTTAGATTTACAAACCGCGTTCAATTTGGAGTTTTCGTTCAGCCGCTACGGCCGATCAAAGTCTGAAAAATCAATTATTTTATTTAATTTTCTAAAATGTTCATGGTGATTGGCTAATTTTTTTGCTATTGAAGATAGCTGAAATTTTTTAACGGCAATCAATTTCTCTCGTCTTTCTGATGAAAATAAAGTTAAATTCAATAGTCTACGATGATTTTTAAGAAAGTTGCATTTTTTAACAAAATTTCCAAGGGGGTTAGTCATGTCTTTTTTCACGATTTCATCAAAAATTCAAAATCTCTAATCCGACTAATTGACGTACGAGGAGCTCAGATTTGCAAACCGCGTTCAATTTGGAGTTTTCGTTTGGCCGCTACGGCCGATCAAAGTCTGAAAAATCAATTATTTTCTAAAATTTCCTAAAATGTTCATGGTGACTGACTAATTTTTTTGCTATTGAAGATAGCTGAAATTTTTTAACGGCAATCAATTTCTCTTGTCTTTCTGATAAAAACAAAGTTAAATTCAATAGTCTACGATGATTTTTAAGAAAGTTGCATTTTTTAACAAAATTTCCAAGGGGGTTAGTCATGTCTTTTTTCACGATTTCATCAAAAATTCAAAATCTTTAATCCGACTAATTGACGTACGAGGAGCTCAGATTTGCAAACCGCGTTCAATTTGGAGTTTTCATTTGGCCGCTACGGCCGATCAAAGTCTGAAAAATCAATTATTTTCTAAAATTTCCTGAAATGTTCATGGTGACTGACTAATTTTTTTGCTATTAAAGATAGCTGAATTTTTTTAAAGGCAATCAATTTCTCTCGTCTTTCTGATGAAAATAAAGTTAAATTCAATAGTCTACGATGATTTTTAAGAAAATTGCATTTTTTTACAAATTTCCAAGGGGTTTACTCATGTCTTTTTTTCGTGTTTCATCAAAAATTCAAAATCTCTAATCCGACTAATTGACGTACGAGGAGATTAGATTTGCTAACCGCGTTCAATTTGGAGTTTTCGTTTGGCCGCTACGGCCGATCAAAGTCTGAAAAATCAATTATTTTCTAAAATTTCCTAAAATGTTCATGGTGACTGACTAATTTTTTTGCTATTGAAGATAGCTGAAATTTTTAAACGGCAATCAATTTATCTCGTCTTTCTGATGAAAATAAAGTTAAATTCAATAGTCTACGATGATTTTTAAGAAAGTTGCATTTTTTTACAAATTTCCAAGGGGTTTACTCATGTCTTTTTTTCGTGTTTCATCAAAAATTCAAAATCTCTAATCCGACTAATTGACGTACGAGGAGCTCAGATTTGCAAACCGCGTTCAATTTGGAGTTTTCGTTTGGCCGCTACGGCCGATCAAAGTCTGAAAAATCAATTATTTTCTAAAATTTCCTAAAATGTTCATGGTGACTGACTATTTTTTTTGCTATTGAAGATAGATGAAATTTTTTAACGGAAATCAATTTCTCTCGTCTTTCTGATAAAAATAAAGTTAAATTCAATAGTCTACGATGATTTTTAAGAAAGTTGCATTTTTTAACAAAATGTCCAAGGGGGTTAGTCATGTCTTTTTTCACGATTTCATCAAAAATTAAAAATCTCTAGTCCGACTAATTGACGTACGAGGAGCTCAGATTTGCAAACCGCGTTCAATTTGGAGTTTTCGTTTGGCCGCTACGGCCGATCAAAGTCTGAAAAATCAATTATTTTCTAAAATTTCTTCAAATGTTCATGGTGACTGACTATTTTTTTTGCTATTGAAGATAGCTGAATTTTTTTAACGGCTTTCTGATGAAAATAAAGTTAAATTCAATAGTCTACGATGATTTTTAAGAAAGTTGCATTTTTTAACAAATTTCCAAGGGGTTTACTCATGTCTTTTTTTCGTGTTTTCATCAAAAACTCAAAAACTCTAATCCGACTAACTGACGTACGAGGAGCTCAGATTTGCAAACCGCGTTCAATTTGGAGTTTTCATTTGGCCGCTACGGCCGATCAAAGTCTGAAAAATCAATTATTTTCTAAAATTTCCTGAAATGTTCATGGTGACTGACTAATTTTTTTGCTATTAAAGATAGCTGAATTTTTTTAAAGGCAATCAATTTCTCTCGTCTTTCTGATGAAAATAAAGTTAAATTCAATAGTCTACGATGATTTTTAAGAAAATTGCATTTTTTAACAAATTTCCAAGGGGTTTACTCATGTCTTTTTTTCGTGTTTTCATCAAAAATTCAAAATCTCTAATCCGACTAATTGACGTACAAGGAGCTCAGATTTGCAAACCGCGTTCAATTTGGAGTTTTCGTTTGGCCGCTACGGCCGATCAAAGTCTGAAAAATCAATTATTTTCTAAAATGTTCATGGTGACTGACTAATTTTTTTGCTATTGAAGATAGCTGAAATTTTTTAACGGCAATCAATTTCTCTCGTCTTTCAGATGAAAATAAAGTTAAATTTAATAGTCTACGATGATTTTTAAGAAAGTTGCATTTTTTAACAAAATTTCCAAGGGGGTTAGTCATGTCTTTTTTCACGATTTCATCAAAAATTCAAAATCTCAAATCCGACTAATTGACGTACGAGGAGCTCAGATTTGCAAACCGCGTTCAATTTGGAGTTTTCGTTTGGCCGCTACGGCCGATCAAAGTCTGAAAAATCAATTATTTTCTAAAATTTCCTTAAATGTTCATGGTGACGGACTAATTTTTTTGCTATTGAAGATAGCTGAAATTTTTTAACGGCAATCAATTTCTCTCGTCTTTCTGATGAAAATAAAGTTAAATTAATAGTCTACGATGATTTTTAACAAAATTTGCATTTTTTAATAAAATTTCCAAGGGGGTTAGTCATGTCTTTTTTCACGATTTCATCAAAAATTCAAAATCTCTAATCCGACTAATTGACGTACGAGGAGCTCAGATTTGCAAACCGCGTTCAATTTGGAGTTTTCGTTTGGCCGCTACGGCCGATCAAAGTCTGAAAAATCAATTATTTTCTAAAATTTCCTAAAATGTTCATGGTGACTGACTAATTTTTTTGCTATTGAAGATAGCTGAAATTTTTTAACGGCAATCAATTTCTCTCGTCTTTCTGATGAAAATAAAGTTAAATTCAATAGTCTACGATGATTTTTAAGAAAGTTGCATTTTTTAACAAAATGTCCAAGGGGGTTAGTCATGTCTTTTTTCACGATTTCATCAAAAATTCAAAATATCTAATCCGACTAATTGACGTACGAGGAGCTCAGATTTGCAAACCGCGTTCAATTTGGAGTTTTCGTTTGGCCGCTACAGCCGATCAAAGTCTGAAAACTCAATTATTTTCTAAAATTTCCTAAAATGCTCATGGTGACTGACTAATTTTTTTGCTATTGAAGATAGCTGAAATTTTTTAACGGCAATCAATTTCTCTCGTCTTTCTGATGAAAATAAAGTTAAATTCAATGGTCTACGATGATTTTTAAGAAAGTTGCATTTTTTAACAAATTTCCAAGGGGTTTACTCATGTCTTTTTTTCGTGTTTTCATCAAAAATTCAAAATCTCTAATCCGACTAATTGACGTACGAGGAGCTCAGATTTGCAAACCGCGTTCAATTTGGAGATTTCGTTTGGCCGCTACAGCCGATCAGGGTCTGAAAACTCAATTATTTTCTAAAATTTCCTAAAATGTTCATGGTGCCTGACTAATTTTTTTGCTATTGAAGATAGCTGAAATTTTTTAACGGCAATCAATTTCTCTCGTCTTTCTGATGAAAATAAAGTTAAATTCAATAGTCTACGATAATTTTTAAGAAAGTTGCATTTTTTAACAAAATTTCCAAGGAAGTTAGTCATGTCTTTTTTCACGATTTCATCAAAAATTCAAAATCTCTAATCCGACTAATTGACGTACGAGGAGCTCAGATTTGCAAACCGCGTTCAATTTGGAGTTTTCGTTTAGCCGCTACGGCCGATCAAATTCTGAAAAATCAATTATTTTCTAAAATTTCCTAAAATGTTCATGGTGACTGACTAATTTTTTTGCTATTTAAGATAGCTGAAATTTTTTAACGGCAATCAATTTCTGTCGTCTTTCTGATGAAAATAAAGTTAAATTCAATAGTCTACGATGATTTTTAAGAAAGTTGCATTTTTTAACAAAATGTACAAGGGGGTTAGTCATGTCTTTTTTCAAGATTTCATCAAAAATTCAAAATCTCTAATCCGACTAACTGACGTACGAGGAGCTCAGATTTGCAAACCGCGTTCAATTTGGAGTTTTCGTTTGGCCGCTACGGCCGATTAAAGTCTGAAAAATCAATTATTTTCTAAAATTTCCTAAAATGTTAATGGTGACTGACTAATTTTTTTGCTATTGAAGATAGCTGAAATTTTTTAACGGCAATCAATTTCTCTCGTCTTTCTGATAAAAATAAAGTTAAATTCAATAGTCTACGATGATTTTTAAGAAAGTTGCAATTTTTAACAAATTTCCAAGGGGTTTACTCATGTCTTTTTTTCGTGTTTTCATCAAAAATTCAAAATCTCTAATCCGACTAATTGACGTACGAGGAGCTCAGATTTGCAAACCGCGTTCAATTTGGAGTTTTCGTTTGGCCGCTACGGCCGATCAAAGTCTGAAAAATCAATTATTTTCTAAATTTCCTAAAATGTTCTTGGTGACTGACTATTTTTTTTGCTATTGAAGATAGCTGAAATTTTTTAACGGCAATCAATTTCTCTCGTCTTTCTGATGAAAATAAAGTTAAATTCAATAGTCTACGATGATTTTTAAGAAAGTTGCATTTTTTAACAAATTTCCATGTCTTTTTTTCGTGTTTTCATCAAAAATTCAAAATCTCTAATCCGACTAATTGACGTACGAGGAGCTCAGATTGGCAAACCGCGTTCAATTTGGAGTTTTCGTTTGGCCGCTACGGCCGATCAAAGTCTGAAAACTCAATTATTTTCTAAAATTTCCTAAAATGTTCATGGTGCCTGACTAATTTTTTTGCTATTGAAGATAGCTGAAATTTTTTAACGGCAATCAATTTCTCTCGTCTTTCTGATGAAAATAAAGTTAAATTCAATAGTCTACGATAATTTTTAAGAAAGTTGCATTTTTTAACAAAATTTCCAAGGAAGTTAGTCATGTCTTTTTTCACGATTTCATCAAAAATTCAAAATCTCTAATCCGACTAATTGACGTACGAGGAGCTCAGATTTGCAAACCGCGTTCAATTTGGAGTTTTCGTTTGGCCGCTACGGCCGATCAAATTCTGAAAAATCAATTATTTTCTAAAATTTCCTAAAATGTTCATGGTGACTGACTAATTTTTTTGCTATTTAAGATAGCTAAAAATTTTTAACGGCAATCAATTTCTCTCGTCTTTCTGATGAAAATAAAGTTAAATTCAATAGTCTACGATGATTTTTAAGAAAGTTGCATTTTTTAACAAAATGTCCAAGGGGGTTAGTCATGTCTTTTTTCAAGATTTCATCAAAAATTCAAAATCTCTAATCCGACTAATTGACGTACGAGGAGCTCAGATTTGCAAACCGCGTTCAATTTGGAGTTTTCGTTTGGCCGCTACGGCCGATTAAAGTCTGAAAAATCAATTATTTTCTAAAATTTCCTAAAATGTTAATGGTGACTGACTAATTTTTTTGCTATTGAAGATAGCTGAAATTTTTTAACGGCAATCAATTTCTCTCGTCTTTCTGATGAAAATAAAGTTAAATTCAAGAGTCTGCGATGATTTTTAAGAAAGTTGCATTTTTTAACAAAATTTCAAAGGGGGTTAGTCATGTCTTTTTTCACGATTTCATCAAAAATTTAAAATCTCTAATCCGACTAATTGACGTACGAGGAGCTCAGATTTGCAAACCGCGTTCAATTTGGAGTTTTCGTTTGGCCGCTACGGCCGATCAAAGTCTGAAAAATCAATTATTTTCTAAAATTTCCTAAAATGTTCATGGTGACTGACTATTTTTTTTGCTATTAAAGATAGCTGTAATTTTTTAACGGCAATCAATTTTTCTCGTCTTTCTGATGAAAATAAAGTTAAATTCAATAGTCTACGATAATTTTTAAGAAAGTTGCATTTTTTACAAAATTTCCAAGGGGGTTAGTCATGTCTTTTTTCACGATTTCATCAAAAATTTAAAATCCCTAATCCGACTAATTGACGTACGAGGAGCTCAGATTTGCAAACCGCGTTCAATTTGGAGTTTTCGTTTGGCCGCTACGGCCGATTAAAGTCTGAAAAATCAATTATTTTCTAAAATTTCCTAAAATGTTCATGGTGACTGACTAATTTTTTTGCTTTTGAAGATAGCTGAAATTTTTTAACGGCAATCAATTTCTCTCGTCTTTCTGATGAAAATAAAGTTAAATTCAAGAGTCTGCGATGATTTTTAAGAAAGTTGCATTTTTTAACAAAATTTCAAAGGGGGTTAGTCATGTCTTTTTTCACGATTTCATCAAAAATTTAAAATCTCTAATCCGACTAACTGACGTACGAGGAGCTCAGATTTGCAAACCGCGTTCAATTTGGAGTTTTCGTTTGGCCGCTACAGCCGATCAAAGTCTGAAAAATCAATTATTTTCTAAAATTTCCTAAAATGTTCATGGTGACTGACCATTTTTTTTTGCTATTGAAGATAGCTGAAATTTTTTAACGGCAATCAATTTCTCTCGTCTTTCTGATGAAAATAAAGTTAAATTCAAGAGTCTGCGATGATTTTTAAGAAAGTTGCATTTTTTAACAAAATTTCAAAGGGGGTGATGAAAAAAATGTCTTTTTTCACGATTTTATCAAAAATTTAAAATCTCTAATCCGACTAATTGACGTACGAGGAGCTCAGATTTGCAAACCGCGTTCAATTTGGAGTTTTCGTTTGGCCGCTACGGCCGATCAAAGTCTGAAAAATCAATTATTTTCTAAAATTTCCTAAAATGTTCATGGTGACTGACTATTTTTTTTGCTATTAAAGATAGCTGTAATTTTTTAACGGCAATCAATTTTTCTCGTCTTTCTGATGAAAATAAAGTTAAATTCAATAGTCTACGATAATTTTTAAGAAAGTTGCATTTTTTACAAAATTTCCAAGGGGGTTAGTCATGTCTTTTTTCACGATTTCATCAAAAATTTAAAATCCCTAATCCGACTAATTGACGTACGAGGAGCTCAGATTTGCAAACCGCGTTCAATTTGGAGTTTTCGTTTGGCCGCTACGGCCGATTAAAGTCTGAAAAATCAATTATTTTCTAAAATTTCCTAAAATGTTCATGGTGACTGACTAATTTTTTTGCTATTGAAGATAGCTGAAATTTTTTAACGGCAATCAATTTCTCTCGTCTTTCTGATGAAAATAAAGTTAAATTCAAGAGTCTGCGATGATTTTTAAGAAAGTTGCATTTTTTAACAAAATTTCAAAGGGGGTTAGTCATGTCTTTTTTCACGATTTCATCAAAAATTTAAAATCCCTAATCCGACTAATTGACGTACGAGGAGCTCAGATTTGCAAACCGCGTTCAATTTGGAGTTTTCGTTTGGCCGCTACAGCCGATCAAAGTCTGAAAAATCAATTATTTTCTAAAATTTCCTAAAATGTTCATGGTGACTGACCATTTTTTTTTGCTATTGAAGATAGCTGAAATTTTTTAACGGCAATCAATTTCTCTCGTCTTTCTGATGAAAATAAAGTTAAATTCAATAGTCTACGATAATTTTTAAGAAAGTTGCATTTTTTACAAAATTTCCAAGGGGTTTACTCATGTCTTTTTTTCGTGTTTTCATCAAAAATTCAAAATCTCTAATCCAACTAATTGACGTACGAGGAGCTCAGATTTGCAAACCGCGTTCAATTTGGAGTTTTCGTTTGGCCGCTACAGCCGATCAAAGTCGGAAAAATCAATTATTTTCTAAAATTTCCTAAAATGTTCATGGTGACTGACCATTTTTTTTGCTATTGAAGATAGCTGAAATTTTTTAACGGCAATCAATTTTTCTCGTCTTTCTGATGAAAATAAAGTTAAATTCAATAGTCTACGATGATTTTTAAGAAAGTTGCAATTTTTAACAAATTTCCAAGGGGTTTACTCATGTCTTTTTTTCGTGTTTTCATCAAAATTCAAAATCTCTAATCCAACTAATTGACGTACGAGGAGCTCAGATTTGCAAACCGCGTTCAATTTGGAGTTTTCGTTGGCCGCTACAGCCGATCAAAGTCTGAAAAATCAATTATTTTCTAAAATTTCCTAAAATGTTCATGGTGACTGACCATTTTTTTTTGCTATTGAAGATAGCTGAAATTTTTTAACGGCAATCAATTTCTCTCGTCTTTCTGATGAAAATAAAGTTAAATTCAATAGTCTACGATAATTTTTAAGAAAGTTGCATTTTTTAACAAATTTCCAAGGGGTTTACTCATGTCTTTTTTCGCGATTTCATCAAAAATTTAAAATCTCTGACCCGACTAATTGACGTACGAGGAGCTCAGATTTGCAAACCGCGTTCAATTTGGAGTTTTCGTTTGGCCGCTACAGCCGATCAAAGTCTGAAAAATCAATTATTTTCTAAAATTTCCTAAAATGTTCATGGTGACTGACCATTTTTTTTTGCTATTGAAGATAGCTGAAGAAATTTTTTAACGGCAATCAATTTCTCTCGTCTTTCTGATGAAAATAAAGTTAAATTCAATAGTCTACGATAATTTTTAAGAAAGTTGCATTTTTTACAAAATTTCCAAGGGGTTTACTCATGTCTTTTTTTCGTGTTTTCATCAAAAATTCAAAATCTCTAATCCAACTAATTGACGTACGAGGAGCTCAGATTTGCAAACCGCGTTCAATTTGGAGTTTTCGTTTGGCCGCTACAGCCGATCAAAGTCGGAAAAATCAATTATTTTCTAAAATTTCCTAAAATGTTCATGGTGGCTGACCATTTTTTTTGCTATTGAAGATAGCTGAAATTTTTTAACGGCAATCAATTTTTCTCGTCTTTCTGATGAAAATAAAGTTAAATTCAATAGTCTACGATGATTTTTAAGAAAGTTGCAATTTTTAACAAATTTCCAAGGGGTTTACTCATGTCTTTTTTTCGTGTTTTCATCAAAAATTCAAAATCTCTAATCCAACTAATTGACGTACGAGGAGCTCAGATTTGCAAACCGCGTTCAATTTGGAGTTTTCGTTTGGCCGCTACAGCCGATCAAAGTCTGAAAAATCAATTATTTTCTAAAATTTTCTAAAATGTTCATGGTGACTGACCATTTTTTTTGCTATTGAAGATAGCTGAAATTTTTTAACGGCAATCAATTTCTCTCGTCTTTCTGATGAAAATAAAGTTAAATTCAATAGTCTACGATAATTTTTAAGAAAGTTGCATTTTTTACAAAATTTCCAAGGGGGTTAGTCATGTCTTTTTTCACGATTTCATCAAAAATTCAAAATCTCTAATCCGACTAATTGACGTACGAGGAGCTCAGATTTGCAAACCGCGTTCAATTTGGAGTTTTCGTTTGGCCGCTACGGCCGATTAAAGTCTGAAAAATCAATTATTTTCTAAAATTTCCTAAAATGTTCATGGTGACTGACTAATTTTTTTGCTATTGAAGATAGCTGAAATTTTTTAACGGCAATCAATTTCTCTCGTCTTTCTGATGAAAATAAAGTTAAATTCAATAGTCTACGATGATTTTTAAGAAAGTTGCATTTTTTTAACAAATTTCCAAGGGGTTTACTCATGTCTTTTTTTCGTGTTTTCATCAAAAATTCAAAATCTTTAATCCGACTAATTGACGTACGAGGAGCTCAGATTTGCAAACCGCGTTCAATTTGGAGTTTTCGTTTGGCCGCTACAGCCGATCAAAGTCTGAAAAATCAATTATTTTCTAAAATTTCCTAATATGTTCATGGTGACTGACCATTTTTTTTGCTATTGAAGATAGCTGAAATTTTTTAACGGCAATCAATTTCTCTCGTCTTTCTGATGAAAATAAAGTTAAATTCAATAGTCTACGATAATTTTTAAGAAAGTTGCATTTTTTACAAAATTTCCAAGGGGGTTAGTCATGTCTTTTTTCACGATTTCATCAAAAATTCAAAATCTCTAATCCGACTAATTGACGTACGAGGAGCTCAGATTTGCAAACCGCGTTCAATTTGGAGTTTTCCTTTGGCCGCTACGGCCGATTAAAGTCTGAAAAATCAATTATTTTCTAAAATTTCCTAAAATGTTCATGGTGACTGACTAATTTTTTTGCTATTGAAGATAGCTGAAATTTTTTAACGGCAATCAATTTCTCTCGTCTTTCTGATGAAAATAAAGTTAAATTCAAGAGTCTGCGATGATTTTTAAGAAAGTTGCATTTTTTAACAAAATTTCAAAGGGGGTTAGTCATGTCTTTTTTCACGATTTCATCAAAAATTTAAAATCTCTAATCCGACTAATTGACGTACGAGGAGCTCAGATTTGCAAACCGCGTTCAATTTGGAGTTTTCGTTTGGCCGCTACGGCCGATCAAATTCTGAAAAATCAATTATTTTCTAAAATTTCCTAAAATGTTCATGGTGACTGACTAATTTTTTTGCTATTTAAGATAGCTGAAATTTTTTAACGGCAATGAATTTCTCTCGTCTTTCTGATGAAAATAAAGTTAAATTCAATAGTCTACGATGATTTTTAAGAAAGTTGCATTTTTTAACAAAATGTACAAGGGGGTTAGTCATGTCTTTTTTCACGATTTTGTCAAAAATTCAAAATCTCTAATCCGACTAATTGACGTACGAGGAGCTCAGATTTGCAAACCGCGTTCAATTTGGAGTTTTCGTTTGGCCGCTACGGCCGATTAAAGTCTGAAAAATCAATTATTTTCTAAAATTTCCTAAAATGTTCATGGTGACTGACTAATTTTTTTGCTATTGAAGATAGCTGAAATTTTTTAACGGCAATCAATTTCTCTCGTCTTTCTGATGAAAATAAAGTTAAATTCAAGAGTCTGCGATGATTTTTAAGAAAGTTGCATTTTTTAACAAAATTTCAAAGGGGGTTAGTCATGTCTTTTTTCACGATTTCATCAAAAATTTAAAATCTCTAATCCGACTAATTGACGTACGAGGAGCTCAGATTTGCAAACCGCGTTCAATTTGGAGTTTTCGTTTGGCCGCTACGGCCGATCAAAGTCTGAAAAATCAATTATTTTCTAAAATTTCCTAAAATGTTCATGGTGACTGACTATTTTTTTTGCTATTAAAGATAGCTGTAATTTTTTAACGGCAATCAATTTCTCTCGTCTTTCTGATGAAAATAAAGTTAAATTCAATAGTCTACGATGATTTTTAAGAAAGTTGCATTTTTTAACAAAATGTCCAAGGGGGTTAGTCATGTCTTTTTTCACGATTTCATCAAAAATTCAAAATATCCAATCCGACTAATTGACGTACGAGGAGCTCAGATTTGCAAACCGCGTTCAATTTGGAGTTTTCGTTTGGCCGCTACAGCCGATCAAAGTCTGAAAAATCAATTATTTTCTAAAATGTTCATGGTGACTGACTAATTTTTTTGCTATTGAAGATAGCTGAAATTTTTTAACGGCAATCAATTTCTCTCGTCTTTCTGATGAAAATAAAGTTAAATTCAATAGTCTACGATGATTTTTAAGAAAGTTGCATTTTTTAACAAATTTCCAAGGGGTTTACTCATGTCTTTTTTTCGTGTTTTCATCAAAAATTCAAAATCTCTAATCCGACTAATTGACGTACGAGGAGCTCAGATTTGCAAACCGCGTTCAATTTGGAGTTTTCGTTTGGCCGCTATGGCCGATCAAAGTCTGAAAAATCAATTATTTTCTAAAATTTCCTAAAATGTTCATGGTGACTGACTATTTTTTTTGCTATTAAAGATAGCTGTAATTTTTTAACGGCAATCAATTTCTCTCGTCTTTCTGATGAAAATAAAGTTAAATTCAATAGTCTACGATGATTTTTAAGAAAGTTGCATTTTTTAACAAAATGTCCAAGGGGGTTAGTCATGTCTTTTTTCACGATTTCATCAAAAATTCAAAATATCCAATCCGACTAATTGACGTACGAGGAGCTCAGATTTGCAAACCGCGTTCAATTTGGAGTTTTCGTTTGGCCGCTACAGCCGATCAAAGTCTGAAAAATCAATTATTTTCTAAAATGTTCATGGTGACTGACTAATTTTTTTGCTATTGAAGATAGCTGAAATTTTTTAACGGCAATCAATTTCTCTCGTCTTTCTGATGAAAATAAAGTTAAATTCAATAGTCTACGATGATTTTTAAGAAAGTTGCATTTTTTAACAAATTTCCAAGGGGTTTACTCATGTCTTTTTTTCGTGTTTTCATCAAAAATTCAAAATCTCTAATCCAACTAATTGACGTACGAGGAGCTCAGATTTGCAAACCGCGTTCAATTTGGAGTTTTCGTTTGGCCGCTACGGCCGATCAAAGTCTGAAAAATCAATTATTTTCTAAAACTTCCTAAAATGTTCATGGTGACTGACAAATTTTTTTGCTATTGAAGATAGCTGAAATTTTTTAACGGCAATCAATTTCTCTCATCTTTCTGATGAAAATAAAGTTAAATTCAATAGTCTACGATGATTTTTAAGAAAGTTGCATTTTTTAATAAATTTCCAAGGGGTTTACTCATGTCTTTTTTTCGTGTTTTCATCAAAAATTCAAAATCTCTAATCCGACTAATTCACGTACGAGGAGCTCAGATTTGCAAACCGCGTTCAATTTGGAGTTTTCGTTTAGCCGCTGCGGCCGATCAAATTCTGAAAAATCAATTATTTTCTAAAATTTCCTAAAATGTTCATGGTGACTGACTAATTTTTTTGCTATTTAAGATAGCTGAATTTTTTTAACGGCAATCAATTTCTCTCGTCTTTCTGATGAAAATAAAGTTAAATTCAATAGTCTACGATAATTTTTAAGAAAGTTGCATTTTTTACAAAATTTCCAAGGGGGTTAGTCATGTCTTTTTTCACGATTTCATCAAAAATTCAAAATCTCTAATCCGACTAATTGACGTACGAGGAGCTCAGATTTGCAAACCGCGTTCAATTTGGAGTTTTCGTTTGGCCGCTACGGCCGATTAAAGTCTGAAAAATCAATTATTTTCTAAAATTTCCTAAAATGTTCATGGTGACTGACTAATTTTTTTGCTATTGAAGATAGCTGAAATTTTTTAACGGCAATCAATTTCTCTCGTCTTTCTGATGAAAATAAAGTTAAATTCAAGAGTCTGCGATGATTTTTAAGAAAGTTGCATTTTTTAACAAAATTTCAAAGGGGGTTAGTCATGTCTTTTTTCACGATTTCATCAAAAATTTAAAATCTCTAATCCGACTAATTGACGTACGAGGAGCTCAGATTTGCAAACCGCGTTCAATTTGGAGTTTTCGTTTGGCCGCTACGGCCGATCAAAGTCTGAAAAATCAATTATTTTCTAAAATTTCCTAAAATGTTCATGGTGACTGACTATTTTTTTTGCTATTAAAGATATCTGTAATTTTTTAACGGCAATCAATTTCTCTCGTCTTTCTGATGAAAATAAAGTTAAATTCAATAGTCTACGATGATTTTTAAGAAAGTTGCATTTTTTAACAAAATGTCCAAGGGGGTTAGTCATGTCTTTTTTCACGATTTCATCAAAAATTCAAAATATCCAATCCGACTAATTGACGTACGAGGAGCTCAGATTTGCAAACCGCGTTCAATTTGGAGTTTTCGTTTGGCCGCTACAGCCGATCAAAGTCTGAAAAATCAATTATTTTCTAAAATGTTCATGGTGACTGACTAATTTTTTTGCTATTGAAGATAGCTCAAATTTTTTAACGGCAATCAATTTCTCTCGTCTTTCTGATGAAAATAAAGTTAAATTCAATAGTCTACGATGATTTTTAAGAAAGTTGCATTTTTTAACAAATTTCCAAGGGGTTTACTCATGTCTTTTTTTCGTGTTTTCATCAAAAATTCAAAATCTCTAATCCGACTAATTGACGTACGAGGAGCTCAGATTTGCAAACCGCGTTCAATTTGGAGTTTTCGTTTGGCCGCTACGGCCGATCAAAGTCTGAAAAATCAATTATTTTCTAAAATTTCCTAAAATGTTCATGGTGACTGACTATTTTTTTTGCTATTAAAGATAGCTGTAATTTTTTAACGGCAATCAATTTCTCTCGTCTTTCTGATGAAAATAAAGTTAAATTCAATAGTCTACGATGATTTTTAAGAAAGTTGCATTTTTTAACAAAATGTCCAAGGGGGTTAGTCATGTCTTTTTTCACGATTTCATCAAAAATTCAAAATATTCAATCCGACTAATTGATGTACGAGGAGCTCAGATTTGCAAACCGCGTTCAATTTGGAGTTTTCGTTTGGCCGCTACAGCCGATCAAAGTCTGAAAAATCAATTATTTTCTAAAATGTTCATGGTGACTGACTAATTTTTTTGCTATTGAAGATAGCTGAAATTTTTTAACGGCAATCAATTTCTCTCGTCTTTCTGATGAAAATAAAGTTAAATTCAATAGTCTACGATGATTTTTAAGAAAGTTGCATTTTTTAACAAATTTCCAAGGGGTTTACTCATGTCTTTTTTTCGTGTTTTCATCAAAAATTCAAAATCTCTAATCCAACTAATTGACGTACGAGGAGCTCAGATTTGCAAACCGCGTTCAATTTGGAGTTTTCGTTTGGCCGCTACGGCCGATCAAAGTCTGAAAAATCAATTATTTTCTAAAACTTCCTAAAATGTTCATGGTGACTGACAAATTTTTTTGCTATTGAAGATAGCTGAAATTTTTTAACGGCAATCAATTTCTCTCGTCTTTCTGATGAAAATAAAGTTAAATTCAATAGTCTACGATGATTTTTAAGAAAGTTGCATTTTTTAACAAATTTCCAAGGGGTTTACTCATGTCTTTTTTTCGTGTTTTCATCAAAAATTCAAAATCTCTAATCCGACTAATTCACGTACGAGGAGCTCAGATTTGCAAACCGCGTTCAATTTGGAGTTTTCGTTTGGCCGCTGCGGCCGATCAAATTCTGAAAAATCAATTATTTTCTAAAATTTCCTAAAATGTTCATGGTGACTGACTAATTTTTTTGCTATTTAAGATAGCTGAAATTTTTTAACGGCAATCAATTTCTCTCGTCTTTCTGATGAAAATAAAGTTAAATTCAATAGTCTACGATAATTTTTAAGAAAGTTGCATTTTTTACAAAATTTCCAAGGGGGTTAGTCATGTCTTTTTTCACGATTTCATCAAAAATTCAAAATCTCTAATCCGACTAATTGACGTACGAGGAGCTCAGACTTGCAAACCGCGTTCAATTTGGAGTTTTCGTTTGGCCGCTACGGCCGATTAAAGTCTGAAAAATCAATTATTGTCTAAAATTTCCTAAAATGTTCATGGTGACTGACTAATTTTTTTGCTATTGAAGATAGCTGAAATTTTTTAACGGCAATCAATTTCTCTCGTCTTTCTGATGAAAATAAAGTTAAATTCAAGAGTCTGCGATAATTTTTAAGAAAGTTGCATTTTTTAACAAAATTTCAAAGGGGGTTAGTCATGTCTTTTTTCACGATTTCATCAAAAATACAAAATATCCAATCCGACTAATTGACGTACGAGGAGCTCAGATTTGCAAACCGCGTTCAATTTGGAGTTTTCGTTTGGCCGCTACAGCCGATCAAAGTCTGAAAAATCAATTATTTTCTAAAATGTTCATGGTGACTGACTAATTTTTTTGCTATTGAAGATAGATGAAATTTTTTAACGGCAATCAATTTCTCTCGTCTTTCTGATGAAAATAAAGTTAAATTCAATAGTCTACGATGATTTTTAAGAAAGTTGCATTTTTTAACAAATTTCCAAGGGGTTTACTCATGTCTTTTTTTCGTGTTTTCATCAAAAATTTAAAATCTCTAATCCGACTAATTCACGTACGAGGAGCTCAGATTTGCAAACCGCGTTCAATTTGGAGTTTTCGTTTGGCCGCTGCGGCCGATCAAATTCTGAAAAATCAATTATTTTCTAAAATTTCTTAAAATGTTCATGGTGACTGACTAATTTTTTTGCTATTTAAGATAGCTGAAATTTTTTAACGGCAATCAATTTCTCTCGTCTTTCTGATGAAAATAAAGTTAAATTCAATAGTCTACGATAATTTTTAAGAAAGTTGCATTTTTTACAAAATTTCCAAGGGGGTTAGTCATGTCTTTTTTCACGATTTCATCAAAAATTCAAAATCTCTAATCCGACTAATTGACGTACGAGGAGCTCAGATTTGCAAACCGCGTTCAATTTGGAGTTTTCGTTTGGCCGCTACGGCCGATTAAAGTCTGAAAAATCAATTATTTTCTAAAATTTCCTAAAATGTTCATGGTGACTGACTAATTTTTTTGCTATTTAAGATAGCTGAAATTTTTTAACGGCAATCAATTTCTCTCGTCTTTCTGATGAAAATAAAGTTAAATTCAATAGTCTACGATAATTTTTAAGAAAGTTGCATTTTTTACAAAATTTCCAAGGGGGTTAGTCATGTCTTTTTTCACGATTTCATCAAAAATTCAAAATTTCTAATCCGACTAATTCACGTACGAGGAGCTCAGATTTGCAAACCGCGTTCAATTTGGAGTTTTCGTTTGGCCGCTACGGCCGATTAAAGTCTGAAAAATCAATTATTTTCTAAAATTTCCTAAAATGTTCATGGTGACTGACTAATTTTTTTGCTATTGAAGATAGCTGAAATTTTTTAACGGCAATCAATTTCTCTCGTCTTTCTGATGAAAATAAAGTTAAATTCAAGAGTCTGCGATAATTTTTAAGAAAGTTGCATTTTTTAACAAAATTTCAAAGGGGGTTAGTCATGTCTTTTTTCACGATTTCATCAAAAATTCAAAATATCCAATCCGACTAATTGACGTACGAGGAGCTCAGATTTGCAAACCGCGTTCAATTTGGAGTTTTCGTTTGGCCGCTACAGCCGATCAAAGTCTGAAAAATCAATTATTTTCTAAAATGTTCATGGTGACTGACTAATTTTTTTGCTATTGAAGATAGATGAAATTTTTTAACGGCAATCAATTTCTCTCGTCTTTCTGATGAAAATAAAGTTAAATTCAATAGTCTACGATGATTTTTAAGAAAGTTGCATTTTTTAACAAATTTCCAAGGGGTTTACTCATGTCTTTTTTTCGTGTTTTCATCAAAAATTCAAAACCTCCAATCCGACTAATTGACGTACGAGGAGCTCAGATTTGCAAACCGCGTTCAATTTGGAGTTTTCGTTTGGCCGCTACGGCCGATTAAAGTCTGAAAAATCAATTATTTTCTAAAATTTCCTAAAATGTTCATGGTGACTGACTAATTTTTTTGCTATAAAAGATAGCTGAAATTTTTTAACGGCAATCAAATTCTCTCGTCTTTCTGATGAAAATAAAGTTAAATTCAATAGTCTACGATGATTTTTAAGAAAGTTGCAATTTTTAACAAATTTCCAAGGGGTTTACTCATGTCTTTTTTTCGTGTTTTCATCAAAAATTCAAAATCTCTAATCCAACTAATTGACGTACGAGGAGCTCAGATTTGCAAACCGCGTTCAATTTGGAGTTTTCGTTTGGCCGCTACAGCCGATCAAAGTCTGAAAAATCAATTATTTTCTAAAATTTCCTAAAATGTTCATGGTGACTGACCATTTTTTTTGCTATTGAAGATAGCTGAAATTTTTTAACGGCAATCAATTTCTCTCGTCTTTCTGATGAAAATAAAGTTAAATTCAATAGTCTACGATAATTTTTAAGAAAGTTGCATTTTTTACAAAATTTCCAAGGGGGTTAGTCATGTCTTTTTTCACGATTTCATCAAAAATTGAAAATCTCTAATCCGACTAATTGACGTACGAGGAGCTCAGATTTGCAAACCGCGTTCAATTTGGAGTTTTCGTTTGGCCGCTACGGCCGATTAAAGTCTGAAAAATCAATTATTTTCTAAAATTTCCTAAAATGTTCATGGTGACTGACTAATTTTTTTGCTATTGAAGATAGCTGAAATTTTTTAACGGCAATCAATTTCTCTCGTCTTTCTGATGAAAATAAAGTTAAATTCAATAGTCTACGATGATTTTTAAGAAAGTTGCATTTTTTAACAAATTTCCAAGGGGTTTACTCATGGCTTTTTTTCGTGTTTTCATCAAAAATTCAAAATCTCTAATCCGACTAATTGACGTACGAGGAGCTCAGATTTGCAAACCGCGTTTAATTTGGAGTTTTCGTTTGGCCGCTACGGCCGATCAAAGTCTGAAAAATCAATTATTTTCTAAAATTTCCTAAACTGTTCATGGTGACTGACTATTTTTTTTGCTATTGAAGATAGCTAAAAATTTTTAACGGCAATCAATTTCTCTCGTCTTTCTGATGAAAATAAAGTTAAATTCAATAGTCTACGATGATTTTTAAGAAAGTTGCATTTTTTAACAAATTTCCAAGGGGTTTACTCATGTCTTTTTTTCGTGTTTTCATCAAAAATTCAAAATCTCTAATCCGACTAATTGACGTACGAGGAGCTCAGATTTGCAAACCGCGTTCAATTTGGAGTTTTCGTTTGGCCGCTACGGCCGATCAAAGTCTGAAAAATCAATTATTTTCTAAAATTTCCTAAAATGTTCATGGTGACTGACTAATTTTTTTGCTATTAAAGATAGCTGAAATTTTTTAACGGCAATCAATTTCTCTCGTCTTTCTGATGAAAATAAAGTTAAATTCAATAGTCTACGATGATTTTTAAGAAAGTTGCAATTTTTAACAAATTTCCAAGGGGTTTACTCATGTCTTTTTTTCACGATTTCATCAAAAATTCAAAATATCCAATCCGACTAATTGACGTACGAGGAGCTCAGATTTGCAAACCGCGTTCAATTTGGAGTTTTCGTTTGGCCGCTACGGCCGATCAAAGTCTGAAAAATCAATTATTTTCTAAAATTTCCTAAAATGTTCATGGTGACTGACTAATTTTTTTGCTATTAAAGATAGCTGAAATTTTTTAACGGCAATCAATTTCTCTCGTCTTTCTGATGAAAATAAAGTTAAATTCAATAGTCTACGATGATTTTTAAGAAAGTTGCATTTTTTAACAAATTTCCAAGGGGTTTACTCATGTCTTTTTTTCGTGTTTTCATCAAAAATTCAAAATCTCTAATCCGACTAATTCACGTACGAGGAGCTCAGATTTGCAAACCGCGTTCAATTTGGAGTTTTCGTTTGGCCGCTGCGGCCGATCAAATTCTGAAAAATCAATTATTTTCTAAAATTTCCTAAAATGTTCATGGTGACTGACTAATTTTTTTGCTATTTAAGATAGCTGAAATTTTTTAACGGCAATCAATTTCTCTCGTCTTTCTGATGAAAATAAAGTTAAATTCAATAGTCTACGATAATTTTTAAGAAAGTTGCATTTTTTACAAAATTTCCAAGGGGGTTAGTCATGTCTTTTTTCACGATTTCATCAAAAATTCAAAATCTCTAATCCGACTAATTGACGTACGAGGAGCTCAGATTTGCAAACCGCGTTCAATTTGGAGTTTTCGTTTGGCCGCTACAGCCGATCAAAGTCTGAAAAATCAATTATTTTCTAAAATGTTCATGGTGACTGACTAATTTTTTTGCTATTGAAGATAGATGAAATTTTTTAACGGCAATCAATTTCTCTCGTCTTTCTGATGAAAATAAAGTTAAATTCAATAGTCTACGATGATTTTTAAGAAAGTTGCATTTTTTAACAAATTTCCAAGGGGTTTACTCATGTCTTTTTTTCGTGTTTTCATCAAAAATTCAAAATCTCCAATCCGACTAATTGACGTACGAGGAGCTCAGATTTGCAAACCGCGTTCAATTTGGAGTTTTCGTTTGGCCGCTACGGCCGATTAAAGTCTGAAAAATCAATTATTTTCTAAAATTTCCTAAAATGTTCATGGTGACTGACTAATTTTTTTGCTATTAAAGATAGCTGAAATTTTTTAACGGCAATCAATTTCTCTCGTCTTTCTGATGAAAATAAAGTTAAATTCAATAGTCTACGATGATTTTTAAGAAAGTTGCAATTTTTAACAAATTTCCAAGGGGTTTACTCATGTCTTTTTTTCGTGTTTTCATCAAAAATTCAAAATCTCTAATCCAACTAATTGACGTACGAGGAGCTCAGATTTGCAAACCGCGTTCAATTTGGAGTTTTCGTTTGGCCGCTACGGCCGATCAAAGTCTGAAAAATCAATTATTTTCTAAAATTTCCTAAAATGTTCATGGTGACTGACTAATTTTTTTGCTATTGAAGATAGCTGAAATTTTTTAACGGCAATCAATTTCTCTCGTCTTTCTGATGAAAATAAAGTTAAATTCAAGAGTCTGCGATAATTTTTAAGAAAGTTGCATTTTTTAACAAAATTTCAAAGGGGGTTAGTCATGTCTTTTTTCACGATTTCATCAAAAATTCAAAATATCCAATCCGACTAATTGACGTACGAGGAGCTCAGATTTGCAAACCGCGTTCAATTTGGAGTTTTCGTTTGGCCGCTACAGCCGATCAAAGTCTGAAAAATCAATTATTTTCTAAAATGTTCATGGTGACTGACTAATTTTTTTGCTATTGAAGATAGATGAAATTTTTTAACGGCAATCAATTTCTCTCGTCTTTCTGATGAAAATAAAGTTAAATTCAATAGTCTACGATGATTTTTAAGAAAGTTGCATTTTTTAACAAAATGTCCAAGGGGGTTAGTCATGTCTTTTTTCACGATTTCATCAAAAATTCAAAATCTATAATCCGACTAATTCACGTACGAGGAGCTCAGATTTGCAAACCGCGTTCAATTTGGAGTTTTCGTTTGGCCGCTGCGGCCGATCAAATTCTGAAAAATCAATTATTTTCTAAAATTTCCTAAAATGTTCATGGTGACTGACTATTTTTTTTGCTAT
Organism: Ocypus olens; assembly: GCA_910593695.2. Taxonomy (NCBI): domain Eukaryota; kingdom Metazoa; phylum Arthropoda; class Insecta; order Coleoptera; family Staphylinidae; genus Ocypus; species Ocypus olens. The sequence continues at coordinate 5,311,390 of OU343061.1, forward strand.
TAAAGATAGCTGAAATTTTTTAACGGCAATCAATTTCTCTCGTCTTTCTGATGAAAATAAAGTTAAATTCAATAGTCTACGATGATTTTTAAGAAAGTTGCATTTTTTAACAAATTTCCAAGGGGTTTACTCATGTCTTTTTTTCGTGTTTTCATCAAAAATTCAAAATCTCTAATCCGACTAATTCACGTACGAGGAGCTCAGATTTGCAAACCGCGTTCAATTTGGAGTTTTCGTTTGGCCGCTACAGCCGATCAAAGTCTGAAAAATCAATTATTTTCTAAAATGTTCATGGTGACTGACTAATTTTTTTGCTATTGAAGATAGATGAAATTTTTTAACGGCAATCAATTTCTCTCGTCTTTCTGATGAAAATAAAGTTAAATTCAATAGTCTACGATGATTTTTAAGAAAGTTGCATTTTTTAACAAATTTCCAAGGGGTTTACTCATGTCTTTTTTCACGATTTCATCAAAAATTCAAAATATCCAATCCGACTAATTGACGTACGAGGAGCTCAGATTTGCAAACCGCGTTCAATTTGGAGTTTTCGTTTGGCCGCTACAGCCGATCAAAGTCTGAAAAATCAATTATTTTCTAAAATGTTCATGGTGACTGACTAATTTTTTTGCTATTGAAGATAGATGAAATTTTTTAACGGCAATCAATTTCTCTCGTCTTTCTGATGAAAATAAAGTTAAATTCAATAGTCTACGATGATTTTTAAGAAAGTTGCATTTTTTAACAAATTTCCAAGGGGTTTACTCATGTCTTTTTTTCGTGTTTTCATCAAAAATTCAAAATCTCCAATCCGACTAATTGACGTACGAGGAGCTCAGATTTGCAAACCGCGTTCAATTTGGAGTTTTCGTTTGGCCGCTACGGCCGATTAAAGTCTGAAAAATCAATTATTTTCTAAAATTTCCTAAAATGTTCATGGTGACTGACTAATTTTTTTGCTATTAAAGATAGCTGAAATTTTTTAACGGCATTCAATTTCTCTCGTCTTTCTGATGAAAATAAAGTTAAATTCAATAGTCTACGATGATTTTTAAGAAAGTTGCAATTTTTAACAAATTTCCAAGGGGTTTACTCATGTCTTTTTTTCGTGTTTTCATCAAAAATTCAAAATCTCTAATCCAACTAATTGACGTACGAGGAGCTCAGATTTGCAAACCGCGTTCAATTTGGAGTTTTCGTTTGGCCGCTACGGCCGATCAAAGTCTGAAAAATCAATTATTTTCTAAAATTTCCTAAAATGTTCATGGTGACTGACTATTTTTTTTGCTATTGAAGATAGCTGAAATTTTTTAACGGCAATCAATTTCTCTCGTCTTTCTGATGAAAATAAAGTTAAATTCAATAGTCTACGATGATTTTTAAGAAAGTTGCATTTTTTAACAAAATGTCCAAGGGGGTTAGTCATGTCTTTTTTCACGATTTCATCAAAAATTCAAAATCTATAATCCGACTAATTCACGTACGAGGAGCTCAGATTTGCAAACCGCGTTCAATTTGGAGTTTTCGTTTGGCCGCCACGGCCGATCAAAGTCTGAAAAATCAATTATTTTCTAAAATTTCCTAAAATGTTCATGGTGACTGACTATTTTTTTTGCTATTGAAGATAGCTGAAATTTTTTAACGGCAATCAATTTCTCTCGTCTTTCTGATGAAAATAAAGTTAAATTCAATAGTCTACGATGATTTTTAAAAAAGTTGCATTTTTTAACAAAATGTCCAAGGGGGTTAGTCATGTCTTTTTTCACGATTTCATCAAAAATTCAAAATCTCTAAACCGACTAATTCACGTACGAGGAGCTCAGATTTGCAAACCGCGTTGAATTTGGAGTTTTCGTTTGGCCGCTACGGCCGATTAAAGTCTGAAAAATCAATTATTTTCTAAAATTTACTAAAATGTTCATGGTGACTGACTAATTTTTTTGCTATTGAAGATAGCTGAAATTTTTTAACGGCAATCAATTTCTCTCGTCTTTCTGATGAAAATAAAGTTAAATTCAATAGTCTACGATAATTTTTAAGAAACTTGCATTTTTTAACAAAATTTCCAAGGGGGTTGGTCATGTCTTTTTTCTCGATTTCATCAAAAATTCAAAATCTCTAATCCGACTAATTGACGTACGAGGAGCTCAGATTTGCAAACCGCGTTCAATTTGGAGTTTTCGTTTGGCCGCTACGGCCGATTAAAGTCTGAAAAATCAATTATTTTCTAAAATTTCCTAAAATGTTCATGGTGACTGACTAATTTTTTTGCTATTAAAGATAGCTGAAATTTTTTAACGGCAATCAATTTCTCTCGTCTTTCTGATGAAAATAAAGTTAAATTCAATAGTCTACGATGATTTTTAAGAAAGTTGCAATTTTTAACAAATTTCCAAGGGGAAATGTCTTTTTTTCGTGTTTTCATCAAAAATTCAAAATCTCTAATCCAACTAATTGACGTACGAGGAGCTCAGATTTGCAAACCGCGTTCAATTTGGAGTTTTCGTTTGGCCGCTACGGCCGATCAAAGTCTGAAAAATCAATTATTTTCTAAAATTTCCTAAAATGTTCATGGTGACTGACTATTTTTTTTGCTATTGAAGATAGCTGAAATTTTTTAACGGCAATCAATTTCTCTCGTCTTTCTGATGAAAATAAAGTTAAATTCAATAGTCTACGATGATTTTTAAGAAAGTTGCATTTTTTAACAAAATGTCCAAGGGGGTTAGTCATGTCTTTTTTCACGATTTCATCAAAAATTCAAAATCTATAATCCGACTAATTCACGTACGAGGAGCTCAGATTTGCAAACCGCGTTCAATTTGGAGTTTTCGTTTGGCCGCCACGGCCGATCAAAGTCTGAAAAATCAATTATTTTCTAAAATTTCCTAAAATGTTCATGGTGACTGACTATTTTTTTTGCTATTGAAGATAGCTGAAATTTTTTAACGGCAATCAATTTCTCTCGTCTTTCTGATGAAAATAAAGTTAAATTCAATAGTCTACGATGATTTTTAAAAAAGTTGCATTTTTTAACAAAATGTCCAAGGGGGTTAGTCATGTCTTTTTTCACGATTTCATCAAAAATTCAAAATCTCTAAACCGACTAATTCACGTACGAGGAGCTCAGATTTGCAAACCGCGTTGAATTTGGAGTTTTCGTTTGGCCGCTACGGCCGATTAAAGTCTGAAAAATCAATTATTTTCTAAAATTTACTAAAATGTTCATGGTGACTGACTAATTTTTTTGCTATTGAAGATAGCTGAAATTTTTTAACGGCAATCAATTTCTCTCGTCTTTCTGATGAAAATAAAGTTAAATTCAATAGTCTACGATAATTTTTAAGAAACTTGCATTTTTTAACAAAATTTCCAAGGGGGTTGGTCATGTCTTTTTTCTCGATTTCATCAAAAATTCAAAATCTCTAATCCGACTAATTGACGTACGAGGAGCTCAGATTTGCAAACCGCGTTCAATTTGGAGTTTTCGTTTGGCCGCTACGGCCGATCAAAGTCTGAAAAATCAATTATTTTCTAAAATTTCCTAAAATGTTCATGGTGACTGACTATTTTTTTTGCTATTGAAGATAGCTGAAATTTTTTAACGGCAATCAATTTCTCTCGTCTTTCTGATGAAAATAAAGTTAAATTCAATAGTCTACGATGATTTTTAAAAAAGTTGCATTTTTTAACAAAATGTCCAAGGGGGTTAGTCATGTCTTTTTTCACGATTTCATCAAAAATTCAAAATCTCTAAACCGACTAATTCACGTACGAGGAGCTCAGATTTGCAAACCGCGTTGAATTTGGAGTTTTCGTTTGGCCGCTACGGCCGATCAAAGTCTGAAAAATCAATTATTTTCTAAAATTTCCTAAAATGTTCATGGTGACTGACTATTTTTTTTGCTATTGAAGATAGCTGAAATTTTTTAACGGCAATCAATTTCTCTCGTCTTTCTGATGAAAATAAAGTTAAATTCAATAGTCTACGATGATTTTTAAGAAAGTTGCATTTTTTAACAAATTTCCAAGGGGTTTACTCATGTCTTTTTTTCGTGTTTTCATCAAAAATTCAAAATCTCTAATCCGACTAATTGACGTACGAGGAGCTCAGATTTGCAAATCGCGTTCAATTTGGAGTTTTCGTTTGGCCGCTACGGCCGATCAAAGTCTGAAAAATCAATTATTTTCTAAAATTTCCTAAAATGTTCATGGTGACTGACTATTTTTTTTGCTATTGAAGATAGCTGAAATTTTTTAACGGCAATCAATTTCTCTCGTCTTTCTGATGAAAATAAAGTTAAATTCAATAGTCTACGATGATTTTTAAGAAAGTTGCATTTTTTAACAAAATGTCCAAGGGGGTTAGTCATGTCTTTTTTCACGATTTCATCAAAAATTCAAAATCTATAATCCGACTAATTCACGTACGAGGAGCTCAGATTTGCAAACCGCGTTGAATTTGGAGTTTTCGTTTGGCCGCTACGGCCGATCAAAGTCTGAAAAATCAATTATTTTCTAAAATTTCCTAAAATGTTCATGGTGACTGACTATTTTTTTTGCTATTGAAGATAGCTGAAATTTTTTAACGGCAATCAATTTCTCTCGTCTTTCTGATGAAAATAAAGTTAAATTCAATAGTCTACGATGATTTTTAAGAAAGTTGCATTTTTTAACAAATTTCCAAGGGGTTTACTCATGTCTTTTTTTCGTGTTTTCATCAAAAATTCAAAATCTCTAATCCGACTAATTGACGTACGAGGAGCTCAGATTTGCAAATCGCGTTCAATTTGGAGTTTTCGTTTGGCCGCTACGGCCGATCAAAGTCTGAAAAATCAATTATTTTCTAAAATTTCCTAAAATGTTCATGGTGACTGACTATTTTTTTTGCTATTGAAGATAGCTAAAATTTTTTAACGGCAATCAATTTCTCTCGTCTTTCTGATGAAAATAAAGTTAAATTCAATAGTCTACGATGATTTTTAAGAAAGTTGCATTTTTTAACAAAATGTCCAAGGGGGTTAGTCATGTCTTTTTTCACGATTTCATCAAAAATTCAAAATCTATAATCCGACTAATTCACGTACGAGGAGCTCAGATTTACAAACCGCGTTCAATTTGGAGTTTTCGTTTGGCCGTTACGGCCGATTAAAGTCTGAAAAATCAATTATTTTCTAAAATTTCCTAAAATGTTCATGGTGACTGACTAATTTTTTTGCTATTGAAGATAGCTGAAATTTTTTAACGGCAATCAATTTCTCTCGTCTTTCTGATGAAAATAAAGTTAAATTCAATAGTCTACGATAATTTTTAAGAAAGTTGCATTTTTTAACAAAATTTCCAAGGGGGTTGGTCATGTCTTTTTTTCGTGTTTTCATCAAAAATTCAAAATCTCTAATCCGACTAATTGACGTACGAGGAGCTCAGATTTGCAAACCGCGTTCAATTTGGAGTTTTCGTTTGGCCGCTACGGCCGATCAAAGTCTGAAAAATCAATTATTTTCTAAAATTTCCTAAAATGTTCATGGTGACTGACCATTTTTTTTGCTATTGAAGATAGCTGAAATTTTTTAACGGCAATCAATTTCTCTCGTCTTTCTGATGAAAATAAAGTTAAATTCAATAGTCTACGATGATTTTTAAGAAAGTTGCATTTTTTAACAAAATTTCCAAGGGGGTTGGTCATGTCTTTTTTCACGATTTCATCAAAAATTCAAAATCTCTAATCCGACTAATTGACGTACGAGGAGCTCAGATTTGCAAACCGCGTTCAATTTGGAGTTTTCGTTTGGCCGCTACGGCCGATCAAAGTCTGAAAAATCAATTATTTTCTAAAATTTCCTAAAATGTTCATGGTGACTAATTTTTTTGCTATTGAAGATAGCTGAAATTTTTTAACGGCAATCAATTTCTCTCGTCTTTCTGATGAAAATAAAGTTAAATTCAATAGTCTACGATGATTTTTAAGAAAGTTGCATTTTTTAACAAATTTCCAAGGGGTTTACTCATGTCTTTTTTTCGTGTTTTCATCAAAAATTCAAAATCACTAATCCGACTAATTGACGTACGAGGAGCTCAGATTTGCAAACCGCGTTCAATTTGGAGTTTTCGTTTGGCCGCTACGGCCGATTAAAGTCTGAAAAATCAATTATTTTCTAAAATTTCCTAAAATGTTCATGGTGACTGACTAATTTTTTTGCTATTGAAGATAGCTGAAATTTTTTAACGGCAATCAATTTCTCTCGTCTTTCTGATGAAAATAAAGTTAAATTCAATAGTCTACGATGATTTTTAAGAAAGTTGCAATTTTTAACAAATTTCCAAGGGTTGGTCATGTCTTTTTTCACGATTTCATCAAAAATTCAAAATCACTGATCCGACTAATTGACGTACGAGGAGCTCAGATTTGCAAACCGCGTTCAATTTGGAGTTTTCGTTTGGCCGCTACGGCCGATTAAAGTCTGAAAAATCAATTATTTTCTAAAATTTCCTAAAATGTTCATGGTGACTGACTAATTTTGTTGCTATTGAAGATAGCTAAAAAATTTTAACGGCAATCAATTTCTCTCGTCTTTCTGATGAAAATAAAGTTAAATTCAATAGTCTACGATGATTTTTAAGAAAGTTGCATTTTTTAACAAAATTTCCAAGGGGGTTAGTCATGTCTTTTTTCGCGATTTCATCAAAAATTCAAAATCTATAATCCGACTAATTCACGTACGAGGAGCTCAGATTTGCAAACCGCGTTCAATTTGGAGTTTTCGTTTGGCCGCTACGGCCGATCAAAGTCTGAAAAATCAATTATTTTCTAAAATTTCCTAAAATGTTCATGGTGACTGACTATTTTTTTTGCTATTGAAGATAGCTGAAATTTTTTAACGGCAATCAATTTCTCTCGTCTTTCTGATGAAAATAAAGTTAAATTCAATAGTCTACGATGATTTTTAAGAAAGTTGCATTTTTTAACAAAATGTCCAAGGGGGTTAGTCATGTCTTTTTTCGCGATTTCATCAAAAATTCAAAATCTATAATCCGACTAATTCACGTACGAGGAGCTCAGATTTGCAAACCGCGTTCAATTTGGAGTTTTCGTTTGGCCGCTACGGCCGATCAAAGTCTGAAAAATCAATTATTTTCTAAAATTTCCTAAAATGTTCATGGTGACTGACTAATTTTGTTGCTATTGAAGATAGCTAAAAAATTTTAACGGCAATCAATTTCTCTCGTCTTTCTGATGAAAATAAAGTTAAATTCAATAGTCTACGATGATTTTTAAGAAAGTTGCATTTTTTAACAAAATTTCCAAGGGGGTTAGTCATGTCTTTTTTCACGATTTCATCAAAAATTCAAAATCTCTAATCCGACTAATTGACGTACGAGGAGCTCAGATTTGCAAACCGCGTTCAATTTGGAGTTTTCGTTTGGCCGCTACGGCCGATCAAAGTCTGAAAAATCAATTATTTTCTAAAATTTCCTAAAATGTTCATGGTGACTGACTAATTTTTTTGCTATTGAAGATAGCTGAAATTTTTTAACGGCAATCAATTTCTCTCGTCTTTCTGATGAAAATAAAGTTAAATTCAATAGTCTACGATGATTTTTAAGAAAGTTGCAATTTTTAACAAATTTCCAAGGGGGTTAGTCATGTCTTTTTTCACGATTTCATCAAAAATTCAAAATCTCTAATCCGACTAATTCACGTACGAGGAGCTCAGATTTGCAAACCGCGTTCAATTTGGAGTTTTCGTTTGGCCGCTACGGCCGATCAAAGTCTGAAAAATCAATTATTTTCTAAAATTTCCTAAAATGTTCATGGTGACTGACTAATTTTTTTGCTATTGAAGATAGCTGAAATTTTTTAACGGCAATCAATTTCTCTCGTCTTTCTGATGAAAATAAAGTTAAATTCAATAGTCTACGATGATTTTTAAGAAAGTTGCATTTTTTAACAAATTTCCAAGGGGTTTACTCATGTCTTTTTTTCGTGTTTTCATCAAAAATTCAAAATCACTAATCCGACTAATTGACGTACGAGGAGCTCAGATTTGCAAACCGCGTTCAATTTGGAGTTTTCGTTTGGCCGCTACGGCCGATTAAAGTCTGAAAAATCAATTATTTTCTAAAATTTCCTAAAATGTTCATGGTGACTGACTAATTTTTTTGCTATTGAAGATAGCTGAAATTTTTTAACGGCAATCAATTTCTCTCGTCTTTCTGATGAAAATAAAGTTAAATTCAATAGTCTACGATGATTTTTAAGAAAGTTGCAATTTTTAACAAATTTCCAAGGGTTGGAATGTCTTTTTTCACGATTTCATCAAAAATTCAAAATCACTGATTTGACTAATTGACGTACGAGGAGCTCAGATTTGCAAACCGCGTTCAATTTGGAGTTTTCGTTTGGCCGCTACGGCCGATTAAAGTCTGAAAAATCAATTATTTTCTAAAATTTCCTAAAATGTTCATGGTGACTGACTAATTTTGTTGCTATTGAAGATAGCTAAAAATTTTTAACGGCAATCAATTTCTCTCGTCTTTCTGATGAAAATAAAGTTAAATTCAATAGTCTACGATGATTTTTAAGAAAGTTGCATTTTTTAACAAATTTCCAATTTCAATAGTCTACGATGATTTTTAAGAAAGTTGCATTTTTTAACAAATTTCCAATGGCTTTTTTTCGTGTTTTCATCAAAAATTCAAAATCTCTAATCCGACTAATTGACGTACGAGGAGCTCAGATTTGCAAACCGCATTGAATTTGGAGTTTTCGTTTGGCCGCTACGGCCGATTAAAGTCTGAAAAATCAATTATTTTCTAAAATTTCCTAAAATGTTCATGGTGACTGACTATTGTTTTTGCTATTGAAGATAGCTGAAATTTTTTAACGGCAATCAATTTCTCTCGTCTTTCTGATGAAAACAAAGTTAAATTCAATAGTCTACGATGATTTTTAAGAAAGTTGCATTTTTTAACAAATTTCCAAGGGGTTTACTCATGTCTTTTTTTCGTGTTTTCATCAAAAATTCAAAATCACTAAACCGACTAATTGACGTACGAGGAGCTCAGATTTGCAAACCGCGTTCAATTTGGAGTTTTCGTTTGGCCGCTACGGCCGATCAAAGTCTGAAAAATCAATTATTTTCTAAAATTTCCTAAAATGTTCATGGTGACTGACCATTTTTTTTTGCTATTGAAGATAGCTGAAATTTTTTAACGGCAATCAATTTCTCTCGTCTTTCTGATGAAAACAAAGTTAAATTCAATAGTCTACGATGATTTTTAAGAAAGTTGCATTTTTTAACAAAATGTCCAAGGGGGTTAGTCATGTCTTTTTTCGCGATTTCATCAAAAATTCAAAATCTATAATCCGACTAATTCACGTACGAGGAGCTCAGATTTGCAAACCGCGTTCAATTTGGAGTTTTCGTTTGGCCGCTACGGCCGATCAAAGTCTGAAAAATCAATTATTTTCTAAAATTTCCTAAAATGTTCATGGTGACTGACTAATTTTGTTGCTATTGAAGATAGCTAAAAATTTTTAACGGCAATCAATTTCTCTCGTCTTTCTGATGAAAATAAAGTTAAATTCAATAGTCTACGATGATTTTTAAGAAAGTTGCATTTTTTAACAAAATTTCCAAGGGGGTTAGTCATGTCTTTTTTCACGATTTCATCAAAAATTCAAAATCTCTAATCCTACTAATTGACGTACGAGGAGCTCAGATTTGCAAACCGCGTTCAATTTGGAGTTTTCGTTTGGCCGCTACGGCCGAGTAAAGTCTGAAAAATCAATTATTTTCTAAAATTTCCTAAAATGTTCATGGTGACTGACTATTTTTTTTGATATTGAAGATAGGTGAAATTTTTTAACGGCAATCAATTTCTCTCGTCTTTCTGATGAAAATTAAGTTAAATTCAATAGTCTACGATGATTTTTAAGAAAGTTGCATTTTTTAACAAATTTCCAAGGGGTTTACTCATGTCTTTTTTTCGTGTTTTCATCAAAAATTCAAAATCTCTAATCCGACTAATTGACGTACGAGGAGCTCAGATTTGCAAACCGCGTTCAATTTGGAGTTTTCGTTTGGCCGCTACGGCCGATTAAAGTCCGAAAAATCAATTATTTTCTAAAATTTCCTAAAATGTTCATGGTGACTGACTAATTTTTTTGCTATTGAAGATAGCTGAAATTTTTTAACGGCAATCAATTTCTCTCGTCTTTCTGATGAAAATAAAGTTAAATTCAATAGTCTACGATGATTTTTAAGAAAGTTGCATTTTTTAACAAATTTCCAAGGGGTTTACTCATGTCTTTTTTTCGTGTTTTCATCAAAAATTCAAAATCTCTAATCCGACTAATTGACGTACGAGGAGCTCAGATTTGCAAACCGCGTTCAATTTGGAGTTTTCGTTTGGCCGCTACGGCCGATCAAAGTCTGAAAAATCAATTATTTTCTAAAATTTCCTAAAATGTTCATGGTGACTGACCATTTTTTTTGCTATTGAAGATAGCTGAAATTTTTTAACGGCAATCAATTTCTCTCGTCTTTCTGATGAAAATAAAGTTAAATTCAATAGTCTACGATGATTTTTAAGAAAGTTGCATTTTTTAACAAAATTTCCAAGGGGGTTAGTCATGTCTTTTTTCACGATTTCATCAAAAATTCAAAATCTCTAATCCGACTAATTGACGTACGAGGAGCTCAGATTTGCAAACCGCGTTGAATTTGGAGTTTTTGTTTGGCCGCTACGGCCGATCAAAGTCTGAAAAATCAATTATTTTCTAAAATTTCCTAAAATGTTCATGGTGACTGACTAATTTTTTTGCTATTGAAGATAGCTGAAATTTTTTAACGGCAATCAATTTCTCTCGTCTTTCTGATGAAAATAAAGTTAAATTCAATAGTCTACGATGATTTTTAAGAAAGTTGCATTTTTTAACAAAATTTCCAAGGGGGTTAGTCATGTCTTTTTTCACGATTTCATCAAAAATTCAAAATCTCTAATCCGACTAATTGACGTACGAGGAGCTCAGATTTGCAAACCGCGTTCAATTTGGAGTTTTCGTTTGGCCGCTACGGCCGATTAAAGTCTGAAAAATCAATTATTTTCTAAAATTTCCTAAAATGTTCATGGTGACTGACTAATTTTGTTGCTATTGAAGATAGCTGAAATTTTTTAACGGCAATCAATTTCTCTCGTCTTTCTGATGAAAATAAAGTTAAATTCAATAGTCTACGATGATTTTTAAGAAAGTTGCATTTTTTAACAAAATTTCCAAGGGGGTTAGTCATGTCTTTTTTCACGATTTCATCAAAAATTCAAAATCTCTAATCCGACTAATTGACGTACGAGGAGCTCAGATTTGCAAACCGCGTTCAATTTGGAGTTTTCGTTTGGCCGCTACGGCCGATCAAAGTCTGAAAAATCAATTATTTTCTAAAATTTCCTAAAATGTTCATGGTGACTGACCATTTTTTTTGCTATTGAAGATAGCTGAAATTTTTTAACGGCAATCAATTTCTCTCGTCTTTCTGATGAAAATAAAGTTAAATTCAATAGTCTACGATGATTTTTAAGAAAGTTGCATTTTTTAACTAAATTTCCAAGGGGGTTAGTCATGTCTTTTTTCACGATTTCATCAAAAATTCAAAATCTCTAATCCGACTAATTGACGTACGAGGAGCTCAGATTTGCAAACCGCGTTCAATTTGGAGTTTTCGTTTGGCCGCTACGGCCGATCAAAGTCTGAAAAATCAATTATTTTCTAAAATTTCCTAAAATGTTCATGGTGACTGACTAATTTTGTTGCTATTGAAGATAGCTGAAATTTTTTAACGGCAATCAATTTCTCTCGTCTTTCTGATGAAAATAAAGTTAAATTCAATAGTCTACGATGATTTTTAAGAAAGTCGCATTTTTTAACAAAATTTCCAAGGGGGTTAGTCATGTCTTTTTTCACGATTTCATCAAAAATTCAAAATCTCTAATCCGACTAATTGACGTACGAGGAGCTCAGATTTGCAAACCGCGTTCAATTTGGAGTTTTCGTTTGGCCGCTACGGCCGATCAAAGTCTGAAAAATCAATTATTTTCTAAAATTTCCTAAAATGTTCATGGTGACTGACTAATTTTGTTGCTATTGAAGATAGCTGAAATTTTTTAACGGCAATCAATTTCTCTCGTCTTTCTGATGAAAATAAAGTTAAATTCAATAGTCTACGATGATTTTTAAGAAAGTTGCATTTTTTAACAAAATTTCCAAGGGGGTTAGTCATGTCTTTTTTCACGATTTCATCAAAAATTCAAAATCTCTAATCCGACTAATTGACGTACGAGGAGCTCAGATTTGCAAACCGCGTTCAATTTGGAGTTTTCGTTTGGCCGCTACGGCCGATCAAAGTCTGAAAAATCAATTATTTTCTAAAATTTCCTAAAATGTTCATGGTGACTGACCATTTTTTTTGCTATTGAAGATAGCTGAAATTTTTTAACGGCAATCAATTTCTCTCGTCTTTCTGATGAAAATAAAGTTAAATTCAATAGTCTACGATGATTTTTAAGAAAGTTGCATTTTTTAACAAAATTTCCAAGGGGGTTAGTCATGTCTTTTTTCACGATTTCATCAAAAATTCAAAATCTCTAATCCGACTAATTGACGTACGAGGAGCTCAGATTTGCAAACCGCGTTCAATTTGGAGTTTTCGTTTTTTGCTATTGAAGATAGCTGAAATCTTTTAACGGCAATCAATTTCTCTCGTCTTTCTGATGAAAATTAAGTTAAATTCAATAGTCTACGATGATTTTTAAGAAAGTTGCATTTTTTAACAAATTTCCAAGGGGTTTACTCATGTCTTTTTTTCGTGTTTTCATCAAAAATTCAAAATCTCTAATCCGACTAATTGACGTACGAGGAGCTCAGATTTGCAAACCGCGTTCAATTTGGAGTTTTCGTTTGGCCGCTACGGCCGATCAAAGTCTGAAAAATCAATTATTTTCTAAAATTTCCTAAAATGTTCATGGTGACTGACTAATTTTTTTGCTATTGAAGATAGCTGAAATTTTTTAACAGCAATCAATTTCTCTCGTCTTTCTGATGAAAATAAAGTTAAATTCAATAGTCTACGATGATTTTTAAGAAAGTTGCATTTTTTAACAAAATTTCCAAGGGGGTTAGTCATGTCTTTTTTCACGATTTCATCAAAAATTCAAAATCTCTAATCCGACTAATTGACGTACGAGGAGCTCAGATTTGCAAACCGCGTTCAATTTGGAGTTTTCGTTTGGCCGCTACGGCCGATTAAAGTCTGAAAAATCAATTATTTTCTAAAATTTCCTAAAATGTTCATGGTGACTGACTAATTTTGTTGCTATTGAAGATAGCTGAAATTTTTTAACGGCAATCAATTTCTCTCGTCTTTCTGATGAAAATAAAGTTAAATTCAATAGTCTACGATGATTTTTAAGAAAGTTGCATTTTTTAACAAAATTTCCAAGGGGGTTAGTCATGTCTTTTTTCACGATTTCATCAAAAATTCAAAATCTCTAATCCGACTAATTGACGTACGAGGAGCTCAGATTTGCAAACCGCGTTCAATTTGGAGTTTTCGTTTGGCCGCTACGGCCGATCAAAGTCTGAAAAATCAATTATTTTCTAAAATTTCCTAAAATGTTCATGGTGACTGACCATTTTTTTTGCTATTGAAGATAGCTGAAATTTTTTAACGGCAATCAATTTCTCTCGTCTTTCTGATGAAAATAAAGTTAAATTCAATAGTCTACGATGATTTTTAAGAAAGTTGCATTTTTTAACTAAATTTCCAAGGGGGTTAGTCATGTCTTTTTTCACGATTTCATCAAAAATTCAAAATCTCTAATCCGACTAATTGACGTACGAGGAGCTCAGATTTGCAAACCGCGTTCAATTTGGAGTTTTCGTTTGGCCGCTACGGCCGATCAAAGTCTGAAAAATCAATTATTTTCTAAAATTTCCTAAAATGTTCATGGTGACTGACTAATTTTGTTGCTATTGAAGATAGCTGAAATTTTTTAACGGCAATCAATTTCTCTCGTCTTTCTGATGAAAATAAAGTTAAATTCAATAGTCTACGATGATTTTTAAGAAAGTCGCATTTTTTAACAAAATTTCCAAGGGGGTTAGTCATGTCTTTTTTCACGATTTCATCAAAAATTCAAAATCTCTAATCCGACTAATTGACGTACGAGGAGCTCAGATTTGCAAACCGCGTTCAATTTGGAGTTTTCGTTTGGCCGCTACGGCCGATCAAAGTCTGAAAAATCAATTATTTTCTAAAATTTCCTAAAATGTTCATGGTGACTGACTAATTTTGTTGCTATTGAAGATAGCTGAAATTTTTTAACGGCAATCAATTTCTCTCGTCTTTCTGATGAAAATAAAGTTAAATTCAATAGTCTACGATGATTTTTAAGAAAGTTGCATTTTTTAACAAAATTTCCAAGGGGGTTAGTCATGTCTTTTTTCACGATTTCATCAAAAATTCAAAATCTCTAATCCGACTAATTGACGTACGAGGAGCTCAGATTTGCAAACCGCGTTCAATTTGGAGTTTTCGTTTGGCCGCTACGGCCGATCAAAGTCTGAAAAATCAATTATTTTCTAAAATTTCCTAAAATGTTCATGGTGACTGACCATTTTTTTTGCTATTGAAGATAGCTGAAATTTTTTAACGGCAATCAATTTCTCTCGTCTTTCTGATGAAAATAAAGTTAAATTCAATAGTCTACGATGATTTTTAAGAAAGTTGCATTTTTTAACAAAATTTCCAAGGGGGTTAGTCATGTCTTTTTTCACGATTTCATCAAAAATTCAAAATCTCTAATCCGACTAATTGACGTACGAGGAGCTCAGATTTGCAAACCGCGTTCAATTTGGAGTTTTCGTTTTTTGCTATTGAAGATAGCTGAAATCTTTTAACGGCAATCAATTTCTCTCGTCTTTCTGATGAAAATAAAGTTAAATTCAATAGTCTACGATGATTTTTAAGAAAGTTGCATTTTTTAACAAATTTCCAAGGGGTTTACTCATGTCTTTTTTTCGTGTTTTCATCAAAAATTCAAAATCTCTAATCCGACTAATTGACGTACGAGGAGCTCAGATTTGCAAACCGCGTTCAATTTGGAGTTTTCGTTTGGCCGCTACGGCCGATCAAAGTCTGAAAAATCAATTATTTTCTAAAATTTCCTAAAATGTTCATGGTGACTGACTAATTTTTTTGCTATTGAAGATAGCTGAAATTTTTTAACAGCAATCAATTTCTCTCGTCTTTCTGATGAAAATAAAGTTAAATTCAATAGTCTACGATGATTTTTAAGAAAGTTGCATTTTTTAACAAAATTTCCAAGGGGGTTAGTCATGTCTTTTTTCACGATTTCATCAAAAATTCAAAATCTCTAATCCGACTAATTGACGTACGAGGAGCCCAGATTTGCAAACCGCGTTCAATTTGGAGTTTTCGTTTGGCCGCTACGGCCGATTAAAGTCTGAAAAATCAATTATTTTCTAAAATTTTCTAAAATGTTCATGGTGACTGACTAATTTTTTTGCTATTGAAGATAGCTGAAATTTTTTAACGGCAATCAATTTCTCTGGTCTTTCTGATAAGAATAAAGTTAAATTCAAGAGTCTACGATGATTTTTAAGAAAGTTGCATTTTTTAACAAAATTTCAAAGGGGGTTAGTCATGTCTTTTTTCACGATTTCATCAAAAATTCAAAATCTCTAATCCGACTAATTGACGTACGAGGAGCTCAGATTTGCAAACCGCGTTCAATTTGGAGTTTTCGTTTGGCCGCTACGGCCGATCAAAGTCTGAAAAATCAATTATTTTCTAAAATTTCCTAAAATGTTCATGGTGACTGACTAATTTTTTTGCTATTGAAGATAGCTGAAATTTTTTAACGGCAATCAGTTTCTCTCGTCTTTCTGATGAAAATAAAGTTAAATTCAATAGTCTACGATGATTTTTAAGAAAGTTGCATTTTTTAACAAAATGTCCAAGCGGGTTAGTCATGTCTTTTTTCACGATTTCATCAAAAATTCAAAATCTCTAATCCGACTAATTGACGTACGAGGAGCTCAGATTTGCAAACCGCGTTCAATTTGGAGTTTTCGTTTGGCCGCTACGGCCGATCAAAGTCTGAAAAATCAATTATTTTCTAAAATTTCCTAAAATGTTCATGGTGACTGACTAATTTTTTTGCTATTGAAGATAGCTGAAATTTTTTAACGGCAATCAGTTTCTCTCGTCTTTCTGATGAAAATAAAGTTAAATTCAATAGTCTACGATGATTTTTAAGAAAGTTGCATTTTTTAACAAAATGTCCAAGCGGGTTAGTCATGTCTTTTTTCACGATTTCATCAAAAATTCAAAATCTCTAATCCGACTAATTGACGTACGAGGAGCTCAGATTTGCAAACCGCGTTCAATTTGGAGTTTTCGTTTGGCCGCTACGGCCGATCAAAGTCTGAAAAATCAATTATTTTCTAAAATTTCCTAAAATGTTCATGGTGACTGACTAATTTTTTTGCTATTGAAGATAGCTGAAATTTTTTAACGGCAATCAGTTTCTCTCGTCTTTCTGATGAAAATAAAGTTAAATTCAATAGTCTACGATGATTTTTAAGAAAGTTGCATTTTTTAACAAAATGTCCAAGGGGGTTAGTCATGTCTTTTTTCACGATTTCATCAAAATGTCAAAATCTCTAATCCGACTAATTGACGTACGAGGAGCTCAGATTGGCAAACCGCGTTCAATTTGGAGTTTTCGTTTGGCCGCTACGGCCGATCAAAGTCTGAAAAATCAATTATTTTCTAAAATTTCCTAAAATGTTCATGGTGACTGACAATTTTTTTTGCTATTGAAGATAGCTGAAATATTTTAACGGCAATCAATTTCTCTCGTCTTTCTGATGAAAATAAAGTTAAATTCAATAGTCTTCGATGATTTTTAAGAAAGTTGCATTTTTTAACAAAATGTCCAAGGGGGTTAGTCATGTCTTTTTTCACGATTTCATCAAAAATTTAAAATCTCTAATCCGACTAATTCACGTACGAGGAGCTCAGATTTGAAAACCGCGTTCAATTTGGAGTTTTCGTTTGGCCGCTACGGCCGATCAAAGTCTGAAAAATCAATTATTTTCTAAAATTTCCTAAAATGTTCATGGTGACTGACTAATTTTTTTGCTATTGAAGATAGCTGAAATTTTTTAACAGCAATCAATTTCTCTCGTCTTTCTGATGAAAATAAAGTTAAATTCAATAGTCTACGATGATTTTTAAGAAAGTTGCATTTTTTAACAAAATTTCCAAGGGGGTTAGTCATGTCTTTTTTCACGATTTCATCAAAAATTCAAAATCTCTAATCCGACTAATTCACGTACGAGGAGCTCAGATTTGCAAACCGCGTTCAATTTGGAGTTTTCGTTTGGCCGCTACGGCCGATCAAAGTCTGAAAAATCAATTATTTTCTAAAATTTCCTAAAATGTTCATGGTGACTGACTAATTTTTTTGCTATTGAAGATAGCTGAAATTTTTTAACGGCAATCAATTTCTCTCGTCTCTCTGATGAAAATAAAGTTAAATTCAATAGTCTACGATGATTTTTAAGAAAGTTGCATTTTTTAACAAAATTTCCAAGGGTTTAGTCATGTCTTTTTTCACGCTTTCATCAAAATGTCAAAATCTCTAATCCGACTAATTGACGTACGAGGAGCTCAGATTTGCAAACCGCGTTCAATTTGGAGTTTTCGTTTGGCCGCTACGGCCGATCAAAGTCTGAAAAATCAATTATTTTCTAAAATTTCCTAAAATGTTCATGGTGACTGATTAATTTTTTTGCTATTGAAGATAGCTGAAATTTTTTAACGGCAATCAATTTCTCTCGTCTTTCTGATGAAAATAAAGTTAATTCAAGAGTCTACGATGATTTTTAAGAAAGTTGCATTTTTTAACAAAATTTCAAAGGGGGTTAGTCATGTCTTTTTTTCGTGTTTTCATCAAAAATTCAAAATCTCTAATCCGACTAATTGACGTACGAGGAGCTCAGATTTGCAAACCGCGTTCAATTTGGAGTTTTCGTTTGGCCGCTACGGCCGATCAAAGTCTGAAAAATCAATTATTTTCTAAAATTTCCTAAAATGTTCATGGTGACTGACTAATTTCTTTACTATTGAAGATAGCTGAAATTTTTTAACGGCAATCAGTTTCTCTCGTCTTTCTGATGAAAATAAAGTTAAATTCAATAGTCTACGATGATTTTTAAGAAAGTTGCATTTTTTAACAAAATGTCCAAGGGGGTTAGTAATGTCTTTTTTCACGATTTCATCAAAAATTCAAAATCTCTAATCCGACTAATTGACGTACGAGGAGCTCAGATTTGCAAACCGCGTTCAATTTGGAGTTTTCGTTTGGCCGCTACGGCCGATCAAAATCTGAAAAATCAATTATTTTCTAAAATTTCCTAAAATGTTCATGGTGACTGACTATTTTTTTTGCTATTGAAGATAGCTGAAATTTTTTAACGGCAATCAATTTCTCTCGTCTTTCTGATGAAAATAAAGTTAAATTCAATAGTCTACGATGATTTTTAAGAAAGTTGCAATTTTTAACAAATTTCCAAGGGGGTTAGTCATGTCTTTTTTCACGATTTCATCAAAAATTCAAAATCACTAATCCGACTAATTGACGTACGAGGAGCTCAGATTTGCAAACTGCGTTCAATTTGGAGTTTTCGTTTGGCCGCTACGGCCGATTAAAGTCTGAAAAATCAATTATTTTCTAAAATTTCCTAAAATGTTCATGGTGACTGACTATTTTTTTTGCTATTGAAGATAGCTGAAATTTTTTAACGGCAATCAATTTCTCTCGTCTTTCTGATGAAAATAAAGTTAAATTCAATAGTCTACGATGATTTTTAAGAAAGTTGCATTTTTTAACAAAATTTCCAAGGGGGTTAGTCATGTCTTTTTTTCGTGTTTTCATCAAAAATTCAAAATCTCTAATCCGACTAATTGATGTACGAGGAGCTCAGATTTGCAAACCGCGTTCAATTTGGAGTTTTCGTTTGGCCGCTACGGCCGATCAAAGTCTGAAAAATCAATTATTTTCTAAAATTTCCTAAAATGTTCATGGTGACTGACTAATTTTTTTGCTATTAAAGATAGCTAAAATTTTTTAACGGCAATCAATTTCTCTCGTCTTTCTGATAAAAATAAAGTTAAATTCAAGAGTCTACGATGATTTTTAAGAAAGTTGCATTTTTTAACAAAATTTCAAAGGGGGTTAGTCATGTCTTTTTTCACGATTTCATCAAAAATTCAAAATCTCTAATCCGACTAATTCACGTACGAGGAGCTCAGATTTGCAAACCGCGTTCAATTTGGAGTTTTCGTTTGGCCGCTACGGCCGATCAAAGTCTGAAAAATCAATTATTTTCTAAAATTTCCTAAAATGTTCATGGTGACTGACTAATTTTTTTGCTATTGCAGATAGCTGAAATTTTTTAACGGCAATCAGTTTCTCTCGTCTTTCTGATGAAAATAAAGTTAAATTCAATAGTCTACGATGATTTTTAAGAAAGTTGCATTTTTTAACAAAATGTCCAAGGGGGTTAGTCATGTCTTTTTTCACGATTTCATCAAAATGTCAAAATCTCTAATCCGACTAATTAACGTACGAGGAGCTCAGATTTGCAAACCGCGTTCAATTTGGAGTTTTCGTTTGGCCGCTACGGCCGATCAAAGTCTGAAAAATCAATTATTTTCTAAAATTTCCTAAAATGTTCATGGTGACTGACTATTTTTTTTGCTATTGAAGATAGCTGAAATTGTTTAACGGCAATCAATTTCTCTCGTCTTTCTGATGAAAATAAAGTTAAATTCAATAGTCTACGATGATTTTTAAGAAAGTTGCATTTTTTAACAAAATGTCCAAGGGGGTTAGTCATGTCTTTTTTCACGATTTCATCAAAAATTCAAAATCTCTAATCCGACTAATTCACGTACGAGGAGCTCAGATTTGCAAACCGCGTTGAATTTGGAGTTTTCGTTTGGCCGCTACGGCCGATCAAAGTCTGAAAAATCAATTATTTTCTAAAATTTCCTAAAATGTTCATGGTGACTGACTAATTTTGTTGCTATTGAAGATAGCTAAAATTTTTTAACGGCAATCAATTTCTCTCGTCTTTCTGATGAAAATAAAGTTAAATTCAATAGTCTACGATGATTTTCAAGAAAGTTGCAATTTTTAACAAATTTCCAAGGGGGTTAGTCATGTCTTTTTTCACGATTTCATCAAAAATTCAAAATCACTAATCCGACTAATTGACGTACGAGGAGCTCAGATTTGCAAACCGCGTTGAATTTGGAGTTTTCGTTTGGCCGCTACGGCCGATCAAAGTCTGAAAAATCAATTATTTTCTAAAATTTCCTAAAATGTTCATGGTGACTGACTAATTTTGTTGCTATTGAAGATAGCTGAAATTTTTTAACGGCAATCAATTTCTCTCGTCTTTCTGATGAAAATAAAGTTAAATTCAATAGTCTACGATGATTTTTAAGAAATTTGCATTTTTTAACAAAATTTCCAAGGGGTTTACTCATGTCTTTTTTTCGTGTTTTCATCAAAAATTCAAAATGCCTAATCCGACTAATTGACGTACGAGGAGCTCAGATTTGCAAACCGCGTTCAATTTGGAGTTTTCGTTTGGCCGCTACGGCCGATCAAAGTCTGAAAAATCAATTATTTTCTAAAATTTCCTAAAATGTTCATGGTGACTGACTAATTTTGTTGCTATTGAAGATAGCTAAAATTTTTTAACTACAATCAATTTCTCTCGTCTTTCTGATGAAAATAAAGTTAAATTCAATAGTCTACGATGATTTTTAAGAAAGTTGCATTTTTTAACAAAATTTCCAAGGGGGTTAGTCATGTCTTTTTTCACGATTTCATCAAAAATTCAAAATCTCTAATCCGACTAATTCACGTACGAGGAGCTCAGATTTGCAAACCGCGTTCAATTTGGAGTTTTCGTTTGGCCGCTACGGCCGATCAAAGTCTGAAAAATCAATTATTTTCTAAAATTTCCTAAAATGTTCATGGTGACTGACTAATTTTTTTGCTATTGAAGATAGCTGAAATTTTTTAACGGCAATCAATTTCTCTCGTCTCTCTGATGAAAATAAAGTTAAATTCAATAGTCTACGATGATTTTTAAGAAAGTTGCATTTTTTAACAAAATTTCCAAGGGTTTAGTCATGTCTTTTTTCACGATTTCATCAAAATGTCAAAATCTCTAATCCGACTAATTGACGTACGAGGAGCTCAGATTTGCAAACCGCGTTCAATTTGGAGTTTTCGTTTGGCCGCTACGGCCGATCAAAGTCTGAAAAATCAATTATTTTCTAAAATTTCCTAAAATGTTCATGGTGACTGATTAATTTTTTTGCTATTGAAGATAGCTGAAATTTTTTAACGGCAATCAATTTCTCTCGTCTTTCTGATGAAAATAAAGTTAATTCAAGAGTCTACGATGATTTTTAAGAAAGTTGCATTTTTTAACAAAATTTCAAAGGGGGTTAGTCATGTCTTTTTTCACGATTTCATCAAAAATTCAAAATCTCTAATCCGACTAATTGACGTACGAGGAGCTCAGATTTGCAAACCGCGTTCAATTTGGAGTTTTCGTTTGGCCGCTACGGCCGATCAAAGTCTGAAAAATCAATTATTTTCTAAAATTTCCTAAAATGTTCATGGTGACTGACTAATTTTTTTGCTATTGAAGATAGCTGAAATTTTTTAACGG
The DNA here is from genome assembly GCA_910593695.2 of Ocypus olens. Lineage (NCBI taxonomy): Eukaryota > Metazoa > Arthropoda > Insecta > Coleoptera > Staphylinidae > Ocypus > Ocypus olens. Next base: position 5,333,234 of record OU343061.1, read on the forward strand.
CAATCAATTTCTCTCGTCTTTCTGATGAAAATAAAGTTAAATTCAATAGTCTACGATGATTTTTAAGAAAGTTGCATTTTTTAACAAATTTCCAAGGGGTTTACTCATGTCTTTTTTTCGTGTTTTCATCAAAAATTCAAAATCTCTAATCCGACTAATTGACGTACGAGGAGCTCAGATTTGCAAACCGCGTTCAATTTGGAGTTTTCGTTTGGCCGCTACGGCCGATCAAAGTCTGAAAAATCAATTATTTTCTAAAATTTCCTAAAATGTTCATGGTGACTGACTAATTTTTTTACTATTGAAGATAGCTGAAATTTTTTAACGACAATCAGTTTCTCTCGTCTTTCTGATGAAAATAAAGTTAAATTCAATAGTCTACGATGATTTTTAAGAAAGTTGCATTTTTTAACAAAATGTCCAAGGGTGTTAGTCATGTCTTTTTTCACGATTTCATCAAAAATTCAAAATCTCTAATCCGACTAATTGACGTACGAGGAGCTCAGATTTGCAAACCGCGTTCAATTTGGAGTTTTCGTTTGGCCGCTACGGCCGATCAAAGTCTGAAAAATCAATTATTTTCTAAAATTTCCTAAAATGTTCATGGTGACTGACTATTTTTCTTGCTATTGAAGATAGCTGAAATTTTTTAACGGCAATCAATTTCTCTCGTCTTTCTGATGAAAATAAAGTTAAATTCAATAGTCTACGATGATTTTTAAGAAAGTTGCAATTTTTAACAAATTTCCAAGGGGGTTAGTCATGTCTTTTTTCACGATTTCATCAAAAATTCAAAATCACTAATCCGACTAATTGACGTACGAGGAGCTCAGATTTGCAAACTGCGTTCAATTTGGAGTTTTCGTTTGGCCGCTACGGCCGATTAAAGTCTGAAAAATCAATTATTTTCTAAAATTTCCTAAAATGTTCATGGTGACTGACTATTTTTTTTGCTATTGAAGATAGCTGAAATTTTTTAACGGCAATCAATTTCTCTCGTCTTTCTGATGAAAATAAAGTTAAATTCAATAGTCTACGATGATTTTTAAGAAAATTGCATTTTTTAACAAAATTTCCAAGGGGGTTAGTCATGTCTTTTTTTCGTGTTTTCATCAAAAATTCAAAATCTATAATCCGACTAATTGACGTACGAGGAGCACAGATTTGCAAACCGCGTTCAATTTGGAGTTTTGGTTTGGCCGCTACGGCCAATCAAAGTCTGAAAAATCAATTATTTTCTAAAATTTCCTAAAATGTTCATGGTGACTGACTAATTTTTTTGCTATTGAAGATAGCTGAAATTTTTTAACGGCAATCAATTTCTCTCGTCTTTCTGATGAAAATAAAGTTAAATTCAATAGTCTACGATGATTTTTAAGAAATTTGCATTTTTTAACAAAATTTCCAAGGGGTTTACTCATGTCTTTTTTTCGTGTTTTCATCAAAAATTCAAAATCTCTAATCCGACTAATTGACGTACGAGGAGCTCAGATTTGCAAACCGCGTTCAATTTGGAGTTTTCGTTTGGCCGCTACGGCCGATCAAAGTCTGAAAAATCAATTATTTTCTAAAATTTCCTAAAATGTTCATGGTGACTGACTAATTTTTTTGCTATTAAAGATAGCTAAAATTTTTTAACGGCAATCAATTTCTCTCGTCTTTCTGATAAAAATAAAGTTAAATTCAAGAGTCTACGATGATTTTTAAGAAAGTTGCATTTTTTAACAAAATTTCAAAGGGGGTTAGTCATGTCTTTTTTCACGATTTCATCAAAAATTCAAAATCTCTAATCCGACTAATTCACGTACGAGGAGCTCAGATTTGCAAACCGCGTTCAATTTGGAGTTTTCGTTTGGCCGCTACGGCCGATCAAAGTCTGAAAAATCAATTATTTTCTAAAATTTCCTAAAATGTTCATGGTGACTGACTAATTTTTTTGCTATTGAAGATAGCTGAAATTTTTTAACGGCAATCAGTTTCTCTCGTCTTTCTGATGAAAATAAAGTTAAATTCAATAGTCTACGATGATTTTTAAGAAAGTTGCATTTTTTAACAAAATGTCCAAGGGGGTTAGTCATGTCTTTTTTCACGATTTCATCAAAATGTCAAAATCTCTAATCCGACTAATTAACGTACGAGGAGCTCAGATTTGCAAACCGCGTTCAATTTGGAGTTTTCGTTTGGCCGCTACGGCCGATCAAAGTCTGAAAAATCAATTATTTTCTAAAATTTCCTAAAATGTTCATGGTGACTGACTATTTTTTTTGCTATTGAAGATAGCTGAAATTGTTTAACGGCAATCAATTTCTCTCGTCTTTCTGATGAAAATAAAGTTAAATTCAATAGTCTACGATGATTTTTAAGAAAGTTGCATTTTTTAACAAAATGTCCAAGTCATGTCTTTTTTCACGATTTCATCAAAAATTCAAAATCTCTAATCCGACTAATTCACGTACGAGGAGCTCAGATTTGCAAACCGCGTTGAATTTGGAGTTTTCGTTTGGCCGCTACGGCCGATCAAAGTCTGAAAAATCAATTATTTTCTAAAATTTCCTAAAATGTTCATGGTGACTGACTAATTTTGTTGCTATTGAAGATAGCTAAAATTTTTTAACGGCAATCAATTTCTCTCGTCTTTCTGATGAAAATAAAGTTAAATTCAATAGTCTACGATGATTTTCAAGAAAGTTGCAATTTTTAACAAATTTCCAAGGGGGTTAGTCATGTCTTTTTTCACGATTTCATCAAAAATTCAAAATCACTAATCCGACTAATTGACGTACGAGGAGCTCAGATTTGCAAACCGCGTTGAATTTGGAGTTTTCGTTTGGCCGCTACGGCCGATCAAAGTCTGAAAAATCAATTATTTTCTAAAATTTCCTAAAATGTTCATGGTGACTGACTAATTTTGTTGCTATTGAAGATAGCTGAAATTTTTTAACGGCAATCAATTTCTCTCGTCTTGCTGGTGAGAATAAAGTTAAATTCAATAGTCTACGATGATTTTTAAGAAAGTTGCATTTTTTAACAAAATTTCCAAGGGGGTTAGTCATGTCTTTTTTCACGATTTCATCAAAAATTCAAAATCTCTAATCCGACTAATTCACGTACGAGGAGCTCAGATTTGCAAACCGCGTTCAATTTGGAGTTTTCGTTTGGCCGCTACGGCCGATCAAAGTCTGAAAAATCAATTATTTTCTAAAATTTCCTAAAATGTTCATGGTGACTGACTAATTTTTTTGCTATTGAAGATAGCTGAAATTTTTTAACGGCAATCAATTTCTCTCGTCTCTCTGATGAAAATAAAGTTAAATTCAATAGTCTACGATGATTTTTAAGAAAGTTGCATTTTTTAACAAAATTTCCAAGGGTTTAGTCATGTCTTTTTTCACGCTTTCATCAAAATGTCAAAATCTCTAATCCGACTAATTGACGTACGAGGAGCTCAGATTTGCAAACCGCGTTCAATTTGGAGTTTTCGTTTGGCCGCTACGGCCGATCAAAGTCTGAAAAATCAATTATTTTCTAAAATTTCCTAAAATGTTCATGGTGACTGATTAATTTTTTTGCTATTGAAGATAGCTGAAATTTTTTAACGGCAATCAATTTCTCTCGTCTTTCTGATGAAAATAAAGTTAATTCAAGAGTCTACGATGATTTTTAAGAAAGTTGCATTTTTTAACAAAATTTCAAAGGGGGTTAGTCATGTCTTTTTTTCGTGTTTTCATCAAAAATTCAAAATCTCTAATCCGACTAATTGACGTACGAGGAGCTCAGATTTGCAAACCGCGTTCAATTTGGAGTTTTCGTTTGGCCGCTACGGCCGATCAAAGTCTGAAAAATCAATTATTTTCTAAAATTTCCTAAAATGTTCATGGTGACTGACTAATTTTTTTACTATTGAAGATAGCTGAAATTTTTTAACGGCAATCAGTTTCTCTCGTCTTTCTGATGAAAATAAAGTTAAATTCAATAGTCTACGATGATTTTTAAGAACGTTGCATTTTTTAACAAACCGCGTTCAATTTGGAGTTTTCGTTTGGCCGCTACGGCCGATCAAAGTCTGAAAAATCAATTATTTTCTAAAATTTCCTAAAATGTTCATGGTGACTGACTAATTTTTTTGCTATTAAAGATAGCTAAAATTTTTTAACGGCAATCAATTTCTCTCGTCTTTCTGATAAAAATAAAGTTAAATTCAAGAGTCTACGATGATTTTTAAGAAAGTTGCATTTTTTAACAAAATTTCAAAGGGGGTTAGTCATGTCTTTTTTCACGATTTCATCAAAAATTCAAAATCTCTAATCCGACTAATTCACGTACGAGGAGCTCAGATTTGCAAACCGCGTTCAATTTGGAGTTTTCGTTTGGCCGCTACGGCCGATCAAAGTCTGAAAAATCAATTATTTTCTAAAATTTCCTAAAATGTTCATGGTGACTGACTAATTTTTTTGCTATTGCAGATAGCTGAAATTTTTTAACGGCAATCAGTTTCTCTCGTCTTTCTGATGAAAATAAAGTTAAATTCAATAGTCTACGATGATTTTTAAGAAAGTTGCATTTTTTAACAAAATTTCCAAGGGGGTTAGTCATGTCTTTTTTTCGTGTTTTCATCAAAAATTCAAAATCTCTAATCCGACTAATTGATGTACGAGGAGCTCAGATTTGCAAACCGCGTTCAATTTGGAGTTTTCGTTTGGCCGCTACGGCCGATCAAAGTCTGAAAAATCAATTATTTTCTAAAATTTCCTAAAATGTTCATGGTGACTGACTAATTTTTTTGCTAATAAAGATAGCTAAAATTTTTTAACGGCAATCAATTTCTCTCGTCTTTCTGATAAAAATAAAGTTAAATTCAAGAGTCTACGATGATTTTTAAGAAAGTTGCATTTTTTAACAAAATTTCAAAGGGGGTTAGTCATGTCTTTTTTCACGATTTCATCAAAAATTCAAAATCTCTAATCCGACTAATTCACGTACGAGGAGCTCAGATTTGCAAACCGCGTTCAATTTGGAGTTTTCGTTTGGCCGCTACGGCCGATCAAAGTCTGAAAAATCAATTATTTTCTAAAATTTCCTAAAATGTTCATGGTGACTGACTAATTTTTTTGCTATTGCAGATAGCTGAAATTTTTTAACGGCAATCAGTTTCTCTCGTCTTTCTGATGAAAATAAAGTTAAATTCAATAGTCTACGATGATTTTTAAGAAAGTTGCATTTTTTAACAAAATGTCCAAGGGGGTTAGTCATGTCTTTTTTCACGATTTCATCAAAATGTCAAAATCTCTAATCCGACTAATTAACGTACGAGGAGCTCAGATTTGCAAACCGCGTTCAATTTGGAGTTTTCGTTTGGCCGCTACGGCCGATCAAAGTCTGAAAAATCAATTATTTTCTAAAATTTCCTAAAATGTTCATGGTGACTGACTATTTTTTTTGCTATTGAAGATAGCTGAAATTGTTTAACGGCAATCAATTTCTCTCGTCTTTCTGATGAAAATAAAGTTAAATTCAATAGTCTACGATGATTTTTAAGAAAGTTGCATTTTTTAACAAAATGTCCAAGGGGGTTAGTCATGTCTTTTTTCACGATTTCATCAAAAATTCAAAATCTCTAATCCCACTAATTCACGTACGAGGAGCTCAGATTTGCAAACCGCGTTGAATTTGGAGTTTTCGTTTGGCCGCTACGGCCGATCAAAGTCTGAAAAATCAATTATTTTCTAAAATTTCCTAAAATGTTCATGGTGACTGACTAATTTTGTTGCTATTGAAGATAGCTAAAATTTTTTAACGGCAATCAATTTCTCTCGTCTTTCTGATGAAAATAAAGTTAAATTCAATAGTCTACGATGATTTTCAAGAAAGTTGCAATTTTTAACAAATTTCCAAGGGGGTTAGTCATGTCTTTTTTCACGATTTCATCAAAAATTCAAAATCACTAATCCGACTAATTGACGTACGAGGAGCTCAGATTTGCAAACCGCGTTGAATTTGGAGTTTTCGTTTGGCCGCTACGGCCGATCAAAGTCTGAAAAATCAATTATTTTCTAAAATTTCCTAAAATGTTCATGGTGACTGACTAATTTTGTTGCTATTGAAGATAGCTGAAATTTTTTAACGGCAATCAATTTCTCTCGTCTTTCTGATGAAAATAAAGTTAAATTCAATAGTCTACGATGATTTTTAAGAAATTTGCATTTTTTAACAAAATTTCCAAGGGGTTTACTCATGTCTTTTTTTCGTGTTTTCATCAAAAATTCAAAATGCCTAATCCGACTAATTGACGTACGAGGAGCTCAGATTTGCAAACCGCGTTCAATTTGGAGTTTTCGTTTGGCCGCTACGGCCGATCAAAGTCTGAAAAATCAATTATTTTCTAAAATTTCCTAAAATGTTCATGGTGACTGACTAATTTTTTTGCTATTAAAGATAGCTAAAATTTTTTAACGGCAATCAATTTCTCTCGTCTTTCTGATAAAAATAAAGTTAAATTCAAGAGTCTACGATGATTTTTAAGAAAGTTGCATTTTTTAACAAAATTTCAAAGGGGGTTAGTCATGTCTTTTTTCACGATTTCATCAAAAATTCAAAATCTCTAATCCGACTAATTCACGTACGAGGAGCTCAGATTTGCAAACCGCGTTCAATTTGGAGTTTTCGTTTGGCCGCTACGGCCGATCAAAGTCTGAAAAATCAATTATTTTCTAAAATTTCCTAAAATGTTCATGGTGACTGACTAATTTTTTTGCTATTGCAGATAGCTGAAATTTTTTAACGGCAATCAGTTTCTCTCGTCTTTCTGATGAAAATAAAGTTAAATTCAATAGTCTACGATGATTTTTAAGAAAGTTGCATTTTTTAACAAAATGTCCAAGGGGGTTAGTCATGTCTTTTTTCACGATTTCATCAAAATGTCAAAATCTCTAATCCGACTAATTAACGTACGAGGAGCTCAGATTTGCAAACCGCGTTCAATTTGGAGTTTTCGTTTGGCCGCTACGGCCGATCAAAGTCTGAAAAATCAATTATTTTCTAAAATTTCCTAAAATGTTCATGGTGACTGACTATTTTTTTTGCTATTGAAGATAGCTGAAATTGTTTAACGGCAATCAATTTCTCTCGTCTTTCTGATGAAAATAAAGTTAAATTCAATAGTCTACGATGATTTTTAAGAAAGTTGCATTTTTTAACAAAATGTCCAAGGGGGTTAGTCATGTCTTTTTTCACGATTTCATCAAAAATTCAAAATCTCTAATCCCACTAATTCACGTACGAGGAGCTCAGATTTGCAAACCGCGTTGAATTTGGAGTTTTCGTTTGGCCGCTACGGCCGATCAAAGTCTGAAAAATCAATTATTTTCTAAAATTTCCTAAAATGTTCATGGTGACTGACTAATTTTGTTGCTATTGAAGATAGCTGAAATTTTTTAACGGCAATCAATTTCTCTCGTCTTTCTGATGAAAATAAAGTTAAATTCAATAGTCTACGATGATTTTTAAGAAATTTGCATTTTTTAACAAAATTTCCAAGGGGTTTACTCATGTCTTTTTTTCGTGTTTTCATCAAAAATTCAAAATGCCTAATCCGACTAATTGACGTACGAGGAGCTCAGATTTGCAAACCGCGTTCAATTTGGAGTTTTCGTTTGGCCGCTACGGCCGATCAAAGTCTGAAAAATCAATTATTTTCTAAAATTTCCTAAAATGTTCATGGTGACTGACTAATTTTTTTGCTATTGAAGATAGCTGAAATTTTTTAACGGCAATCAGTTTCTCTCGTCTTTCTGATGAAAATAAAGTTAAATTCAATAGTCTACGATGATTTTTAAGAAAGTTGCATTTTTTAACAAAATGTCCAAGGGGGTTAGTCATGTCTTTTTTCACGATTTCATCAAAATGTCAAAATCTCTAATCCGACTAATTGACGTACGAGGAGCTCAGATTGGCAAACCGCGTTCAATTTGGAGTTTTCGTTTGGCCGCTACGGCCGATCAAAGTCTGAAAAATCAATTATTTTCTAAAATTTCCTAAAATGTTCATGGTGACTGACAATTTTTTTTGCTATTGAAGATAGCTGAAATATTTTAACGGCAATCAATTTCTCTCGTCTTTCTGATGAAAATAAAGTTAAATTCAATAGTCTTCGATGATTTTTAAGAAAGTTGCATTTTTTAACAAAATGTCCAAGGGGGTTAGTCATGTCTTTTTTCACGATTTCATCAAAAATTTAAAATCTCTAATCCGACTAATTCACGTACGAGGAGCTCAGATTTGAAAACCGCGTTCAATTTGGAGTTTTCGTTTGGCCGCTACGGCCGATCAAAGTCTGAAAAATCAATTATTTTCTAAAATTTCCTAAAATGTTCATGGTGACTGACTAATTTTTTTGCTATTGAAGATAGCTGAAATTTTTTAACAGCAATCAATTTCTCTCGTCTTTCTGATGAAAATAAAGTTAAATTCAATAGTCTACGATGATTTTTAAGAAAGTTGCATTTTTTAACAAAATTTCCAAGGGGGTTAGTCATGTCTTTTTTCACGATTTCATCAAAAATTCAAAATCTCTAATCCGACTAATTCACGTACGAGGAGCTCAGATTTGCAAACCGCGTTCAATTTGGAGTTTTCGTTTGGCCGCTACGGCCGATCAAAGTCTGAAAAATCAATTATTTTCTAAAATTTCCTAAAATGTTCATGGTGACTGACTAATTTTTTTGCTATTGAAGATAGCTGAAATTTTTTAACGGCAATCAATTTCTCTCGTCTCTCTGATGAAAATAAAGTTAAATTCAATAGTCTACGATGATTTTTAAGAAAGTTGCATTTTTTAACAAAATTTCCAAGGGTTTAGTCATGTCTTTTTTCACGCTTTCATCAAAATGTCAAAATCTCTAATCCGACTAATTGACGTACGAGGAGCTCAGATTTGCAAACCGCGTTCAATTTGGAGTTTTCGTTTGGCCGCTACGGCCGATCAAAGTCTGAAAAATCAATTATTTTCTAAAATTTCCTAAAATGTTCATGGTGACTGATTAATTTTTTTGCTATTGAAGATAGCTGAAATTTTTTAACGGCAATCAATTTCTCTCGTCTTTCTGATGAAAATAAAGTTAATTCAAGAGTCTACGATGATTTTTAAGAAAGTTGCATTTTTTAACAAAATTTCAAAGGGGGTTAGTCATGTCTTTTTTTCGTGTTTTCATCAAAAATTCAAAATCTCTAATCCGACTAATTGACGTACGAGGAGCTCAGATTTGCAAACCGCGTTCAATTTGGAGTTTTCGTTTGGCCGCTACGGCCGATCAAAGTCTGAAAAATCAATTATTTTCTAAAATTTCCTAAAATGTTCATGGTGACTGACTAATTTTTTTACTATTGAAGATAGCTGAAATTTTTTAACGGCAATCAGTTTCTCTCGTCTTTCTGATGAAAATAAAGTTAAATTCAATAGTCTACGATGATTTTTAAGAAAGTTGCATTTTTTAACAAAATGTCCAAGGGGGTTAGTAATGTCTTTTTTCACGATTTCATCAAAAATTCAAAATCTCTAATCCGACTAATTGACGTACGAGGAGCTCAGATTTGCAAACCGCGTTCAATTTGGAGTTTTCGTTTGGCCGCTACGGCCGATCAAAATCTGAAAAATCAATTATTTTCTAAAATTTCCTAAAATGTTCATGGTGACTGACTATTTTTTTTGCTATTGAAGATAGCTGAAATTTTTTAACGGCAATCAATTTCTCTCGTCTTTCTGATGAAAATAAAGTTAAATTCAATAGTCTACGATGATTTTTAAGAAAGTTGCAATTTTTAACAAATTTCCAAGGGGGTTAGTCATGTCTTTTTTCACGATTTCATCAAAAATTCAAAATCACTAATCCGACTAATTGACGTACGAGGAGCTCAGATTTGCAAACTGCGTTCAATTTGGAGTTTTCGTTTGGCCGCTACGGCCGATTAAAGTCTGAAAAATCAATTATTTTCTAAAATTTCCTAAAATGTTCATGGTGACTGACTATTTTTTTTGCTATTGAAGATAGCTGAAATTTTTTAACGGCAATCAATTTCTCTCGTCTTTCTGATGAAAATAAAGTTAAATTCAATAGTCTACGATGATTTTTAAGAAAGTTGCATTTTTTAACAAAATTTCCAAGGGGGTTAGTCATGTCTTTTTTTCGTGTTTTCATCAAAAATTCAAAATCTCTAATCCGACTAATTGATGTACGAGGAGCTCAGATTTGCAAACCGCGTTCAATTTGGAGTTTTCGTTTGGCCGCTACGGCCGATCAAAGTCTGAAAAATCAATTATTTTCTAAAATTTCCTAAAATGTTCATGGTGACTGACTAATTTTTTTGCTATTAAAGATAGCTAAAATTTTTTAACGGCAATCAATTTCTCTCGTCTTTCTGATAAAAATAAAGTTAAATTCAAGAGTCTACGATGATTTTTAAGAAAGTTGCATTTTTTAACAAAATTTCAAAGGGGGTTAGTCATGTCTTTTTTCACGATTTCATCAAAAATTCAAAATCTCTAATCCGACTAATTCACGTACGAGGAGCTCAGATTTGCAAACCGCGTTCAATTTGGAGTTTTCGTTTGGCCGCTACGGCCGATCAAAGTCTGAAAAATCAATTATTTTCTAAAATTTCCTAAAATGTTCATGGTGACTGACTAATTTTTTTGCTATTGCAGATAGCTGAAATTTTTTAACGGCAATCAGTTTCTCTCGTCTTTCTGATGAAAATAAAGTTAAATTCAATAGTCTACGATGATTTTTAAGAAAGTTGCATTTTTTAACAAAATGTCCAAGGGGGTTAGTCATGTCTTTTTTCACGATTTCATCAAAATGTCAAAATCTCTAATCCGACTAATTAACGTACGAGGAGCTCAGATTTGCAAACCGCGTTCAATTTGGAGTTTTCGTTTGGCCGCTACGGCCGATCAAAGTCTGAAAAATCAATTATTTTCTAAAATTTCCTAAAATGTTCATGGTGACTGACTATTTTTTTTGCTATTGAAGATAGCTGAAATTGTTTAACGGCAATCAATTTCTCTCGTCTTTCTGATGAAAATAAAGTTAAATTCAATAGTCTACGATGATTTTTAAGAAAGTTGCATTTTTTAACAAAATGTCCAAGGGGGTTAGTCATGTCTTTTTTCACGATTTCATCAAAATGTCAAAATCTCTAATCCGACTAATTAACGTACGAGGAGCTCAGATTTGCAAACCGCGTTGAATTTGGAGTTTTCGTTTGGCCGCTACGGCCGATCAAAGTCTGAAAAATCAATTATTTTCTAAAATTTCCTAAAATGTTCATGGTGACTGACTAATTTTGTTGCTATTGAAGATAGCTAAAATTTTTTAACGGCAATCAATTTCTCTCGTCTTTCTGATGAAAATAAAGTTAAATTCAATAGTCTACGATGATTTTCAAGAAAGTTGCAATTTTTAACAAATTTCCAAGGGGGTTAGTCATGTCTTTTTTCACGATTTCATCAAAAATTCAAAATCACTAATCCGACTAATTGACGTACGAGGAGCTCAGATTTGCAAACCGCGTTGAATTTGGAGTTTTCGTTTGGCCGCTACGGCCGATCAAAGTCTGAAAAATCAATTATTTTCTAAAATTTCCTAAAATGTTCATGGTGACTGACTAATTTTGTTGCTATTGAAGATAGCTGAAATTTTTTAACGGCAATCAATTTCTCTCGTCTTTCTGATGAAAATAAAGTTAAATTCAATAGTCTACGATGATTTTTAAGAAATTTGCATTTTTTAACAAAATTTCCAAGGGGTTTACTCATGTCTTTTTTTCGTGTTTTCATCAAAAATTCAAAATGCCTAATCCGACTAATTGACGTACGAGGAGCTCAGATTTGCAAACCGCGTTCAATTTGGAGTTTTCGTTTGGCCGCTACGGCCGATCAAAGTCTGAAAAATCAATTATTTTCTAAAATTTCCTAAAATGTTCATGGTGACTGACTAATTTTGTTGCTATTGAAGATAGCTAAAATTTTTTAACTACAATCAATTTCTCTCGTCTTTCTGATGAAAATAAAGTTAAATTCAATAGTCTACGATGATTTTTAAGAAAGTTGCATTTTTTAACAAAATTTCCAAGGGGGTTAGTCATGTCTTTTTTCACGATTTCATCAAAAATTCAAAATCTCTAATCCGACTAATTCACGTACGAGGAGCTCAGATTTGCAAACCGCGTTCAATTTGGAGTTTTCGTTTGGCCGCTACGGCCGATCAAAGTCTGAAAAATCAATTATTTTCTAAAATTTCCTAAAATGTTCATGGTGACTGACTAATTTTTTTGCTATTGAAGATAGCTGAAATTTTTTAACGGCAATCAATTTCTCTCGTCTCTCTGATGAAAATAAAGTTAAATTCAATAGTCTACGATGATTTTTAAGAAAGTTGCATTTTTTAACAAAATTTCCAAGGGTTTAGTCATGTCTTTTTTCACGATTTCATCAAAATGTCAAAATCTCTAATCCGACTAATTGACGTACGAGGAGCTCAGATTTGCAAACCGCGTTCAATTTGGAGTTTTCGTTTGGCCGCTACGGCCGATCAAAGTCTGAAAAATCAATTATTTTCTAAAATTTCCTAAAATGTTCATGGTGACTGATTAATTTTTTTGCTATTGAAGATAGCTGAAATTTTTTAACGGCAATCAATTTCTCTCGTCTTTCTGATGAAAATAAAGTTAATTCAAGAGTCTACGATGATTTTTAAGAAAGTTGCATTTTTTAACAAAATTTCAAAGGGGGTTAGTCATGTCTTTTTTCACGATTTCATCAAAAATTCAAAATCTCTAATCCGACTAATTGACGTACGAGGAGCTCAGATTTGCAAACCGCGTTCAATTTGGAGTTTTCGTTTGGCCGCTACGGCCGATCAAAGTCTGAAAAATCAATTATTTTCTAAAATTTCCTAAAATGTTCATGGTGACTGACTAATTTTTTTGCTATTGAAGATAGCTGAAATTTTTTAACGGCAATCAATTTCTCTCGTCTTTCTGATGAAAATAAAGTTAAATTCAATAGTCTACGATGATTTTTAAGAAAGTTGCATTTTTTAACAAATTTCCAAGGGGTTTACTCATGTCTTTTTTTCGTGTTTTCATCAAAAATTCAAAATCTCTAATCCGACTAATTGACGTACGAGGAGCTCAGATTTGCAAACCGCGTTCAATTTGGAGTTTTCGTTTGGCCGCTACGGCCGATCAAAGTCTGAAAAATCAATTATTTTCTAAAATTTCCTAAAATGTTCATGGTGACTGACTAATTTTTTTACTATTGAAGATAGCTGAAATTTTTTAACGACAATCAGTTTCTCTCGTCTTTCTGATGAAAATAAAGTTAAATTCAATAGTCTACGATGATTTTTAAGAAAGTTGCATTTTTTAACAAAATGTCCAAGGGTGTTAGTCATGTCTTTTTTCACGATTTCATCAAAAATTCAAAATCTCTAATCCGACTAATTGACGTACGAGGAGCTCAGATTTGCAAACCGCGTTCAATTTGGAGTTTTCGTTTGGCCGCTACGGCCGATCAAAGTCTGAAAAATCAATTATTTTCTAAAATTTCCTAAAATGTTCATGGTGACTGACTATTTTTTTTGCTATTGAAGATAGCTGAAATTTTTTAACGGCAATCAATTTCTCTCGTCTTTCTGATGAAAATAAAGTTAAATTCAATAGTCTACGATGATTTTTAAGAAAGTTGCAATTTTTAACAAATTTCCAAGGGGGTTAGTCATGTCTTTTTTCACGATTTCATCAAAAATTCAAAATCACTAATCCGACTAATTGACGTACGAGGAGCTCAGATTTGCAAACTGCGTTCAATTTGGAGTTTTCGTTTGGCCGCTACGGCCGATTAAAGTCTGAAAAATCAATTATTTTCTAAAATTTCCTAAAATGTTCATGGTGACTGACTATTTTTTTTGCTATTGAAGATAGCTGAAATTTTTTAACGGCAATCAATTTCTCTCGTCTTTCTGATGAAAATAAAGTTAAATTCAATAGTCTACGATGATTTTTAAGAAATTTGCATTTTTTAACAAAATTTCCAAGGGGGTTAGTCATGTCTTTTTTTCGTGTTTTCATCAAAAATTCAAAATCTATAATCCGACTAATTGACGTACGAGGAGCACAGATTTGCAAACCGCGTTCAATTTGGAGTTTTGGTTTGGCCGCTACGGCCAATCAAAGTCTGAAAAATCAATTATTTTCTAAAATTTCCTAAAATGTTCATGGTGACTGACTAATTTTTTTGCTATTGAAGATAGCTGAAATTTTTTAACGGCAATCAATTTCTCTCGTCTTTCTGATGAAAATAAAGTTAAATTCAATAGTCTACGATGATTTTTAAGAAATTTGCATTTTTTAACAAAATTTCCAAGGGGTTTACTCATGTCTTTTTTTCGTGTTTTCATCAAAAATTCAAAATCTCTAATCCGACTAATTGACGTACGAGGAGCTCAGATTTGCAAACCGCGTTCAATTTGGAGTTTTCGTTTGGCCGCTACGGCCGATCAAAGTCTGAAAAATCAATTATTTTCTAAAATTTCCTAAAATGTTCATGGTGACTGACTAATTTTTTTGCTATTAAAGATAGCTAAAATTTTTTAACGGCAATCAATTTCTCTCGTCTTTCTGATAAAAATAAAGTTAAATTCAAGAGTCTACGATGATTTTTAAGAAAGTTGCATTTTTTAACAAAATTTCAAAGGGGGTTAGTCATGTCTTTTTTCACGATTTCATCAAAAATTCAAAATCTCTAATCCGACTAATTCACGTACGAGGAGCTCAGATTTGCAAACCGCGTTCAATTTGGAGTTTTCGTTTGGCCGCTACGGCCGATCAAAGTCTGAAAAATCAATTATTTTCTAAAATTTCCTAAAATGTTCATGGTGACTGACTAATTTTTTTGCTATTGAAGATAGCTGAAATTTTTTAACGGCAATCAGTTTCTCTCGTCTTTCTGATGAAAATAAAGTTAAATTCAATAGTCTACGATGATTTTTAAGAAAGTTGCATTTTTTAACAAAATGTCCAAGGGGGTTAGTCATGTCTTTTTTCACGATTTCATCAAAATGTCAAAATCTCTAATCCGACTAATTAACGTACGAGGAGCTCAGATTTGCAAACCGCGTTCAATTTGGAGTTTTCGTTTGGCCGCTACGGCCGATCAAAGTCTGAAAAATCAATTATTTTCTAAAATTTCCTAAAATGTTCATGGTGACTGACTATTTTTTTTGCTATTGAAGATAGCTGAAATTGTTTAACGGCAATCAATTTCTCTCGTCTTTCTGATGAAAATAAAGTTAAATTCAATAGTCTACGATGATTTTTAAGAAAGTTGCATTTTTTAACAAAATGTCCAAGTCATGTCTTTTTTCACGATTTCATCAAAAATTCAAAATCTCTAATCCGACTAATTCACGTACGAGGAGCTCAGATTTGCAAACCGCGTTGAATTTGGAGTTTTCGTTTGGCCGCTACGGCCGATCAAAGTCTGAAAAATCAATTATTTTCTAAAATTTCCTAAAATGTTCATGGTGACTGACTAATTTTGTTGCTATTGAAGATAGCTAAAATTTTTTAACGGCAATCAATTTCTCTCGTCTTTCTGATGAAAATAAAGTTAAATTCAATAGTCTACGATGATTTTCAAGAAAGTTGCAATTTTTAACAAATTTCCAAGGGGGTTAGTCATGTCTTTTTTCACGATTTCATCAAAAATTCAAAATCACTAATCCGACTAATTGACGTACGAGGAGCTCAGATTTGCAAACCGCGTTGAATTTGGAGTTTTCGTTTGGCCGCTACGGCCGATCAAAGTCTGAAAAATCAATTATTTTCTAAAATTTCCTAAAATGTTCATGGTGACTGACTAATTTTGTTGCTATTGAAGATAGCTGAAATTTTTTAACGGCAATCAATTTCTCTCGTCTTGCTGGTGAGAATAAAGTTAAATTCAATAGTCTACGATGATTTTTAAGAAAGTTGCATTTTTTAACAAAATTTCCAAGGGGGTTAGTCATGTCTTTTTTCACGATTTCATCAAAAATTCAAAATCTCTAATCCGACTAATTCACGTACGAGGAGCTCAGATTTGCAAACCGCGTTCAATTTGGAGTTTTCGTTTGGCCGCTACGGCCGATCAAAGTCTGAAAAATCAATTATTTTCTAAAATTTCCTAAAATGTTCATGGTGACTGACTAATTTTTTTGCTATTGAAGATAGCTGAAATTTTTTAACGGCAATCAATTTCTCTCGTCTCTCTGATGAAAATAAAGTTAAATTCAATAGTCTACGATGATTTTTAAGAAAGTTGCATTTTTTAACAAAATTTCCAAGGGTTTAGTCATGTCTTTTTTCACGCTTTCATCAAAATGTCAAAATCTCTAATCCGACTAATTGACGTACGAGGAGCTCAGATTTGCAAACCGCGTTCAATTTGGAGTTTTCGTTTGGCCGCTACGGCCGATCAAAGTCTGAAAAATCAATTATTTTCTAAAATTTCCTAAAATGTTCATGGTGACTGATTAATTTTTTTGCTATTGAAGATAGCTGAAATTTTTTAACGGCAATCAATTTCTCTCGTCTTTCTGATGAAAATAAAGTTAATTCAAGAGTCTACGATGATTTTTAAGAAAGTTGCATTTTTTAACAAAATTTCAAAGGGGGTTAGTCATGTCTTTTTTTCGTGTTTTCATCAAAAATTCAAAATCTCTAATCCGACTAATTGACGTACGAGGAGCTCAGATTTGCAAACCGCGTTCAATTTGGAGTTTTCGTTTGGCCGCTACGGCCGATCAAAGTCTGAAAAATCAATTATTTTCTAAAATTTCCTAAAATGTTCATGGTGACTGACTAATTTTTTTACTATTGAAGATAGCTGAAATTTTTTAACGGCAATCAGTTTCTCTCGTCTTTCTGATGAAAATAAAGTTAAATTCAATAGTCTACGATGATTTTTAAGAACGTTGCATTTTTTAACAAACCGCGTTCAATTTGGAGTTTTCGTTTGGCCGCTACGGCCGATCAAAGTCTGAAAAATCAATTATTTTCTAAAATTTCCTAAAATGTTCATGGTGACTGACTAATTTTTTTGCTATTAAAGATAGCTAAAATTTTTTAACGGCAATCAATTTCTTTCGTCTTTCTGATAAAAATAAAGTTAAATTCAAGAGTCTACGATGATTTTTAAGAAAGTTGCATTTTTTAACAAAATTTCAAAGGGGGTTAGTCATGTCTTTTTTCACGATTTCATCAAAAATTCAAAATCTCTAATCCGACTAATTCACGTACGAGGAGCTCAGATTTGCAAACCGCGTTCAATTTGGAGTTTTCGTTTGGCCGCTACGGCCGATCAAAGTCTGAAAAATCAATTATTTTCTAAAATTTCCTAAAATGTTCATGGTGACTGACTAATTTTTTTGCTATTGCAGATAGCTGAAATTTTTTAACGGCAATCAGTTTCTCTCGTCTTTCTGATGAAAATAAAGTTAAATTCAATAGTCTACGATGATTTTTAAGAAAGTTGCATTTTTTAACAAAATTTCCAAGGGGGTTAGTCATGTCTTTTTTTCGTGTTTTCATCAAAAATTCAAAATCTCTAATCCGACTAATTGATGTACGAGGAGCTCAGATTTGCAAACCGCGTTCAATTTGGAGTTTTCGTTTGGCCGCTACGGCCGATCAAAGTCTGAAAAATCAATTATTTTCTAAAATTTCCTAAAATGTTCATGGTGACTGACTAATTTTTTTGCTATTAAAGATAGCTAAAATTTTTTAACGGCAATCAATTTCTCTCGTCTTTCTGATAAAAATAAAGTTAAATTCAAGAGTCTACGATGATTTTTAAGAAAGTTGCATTTTTTAACAAAATTTCAAAGGGGGTTAGTCATGTCTTTTTTCACGATTTCATCAAAAATTCAAAATCTCTAATCCGACTAATTCACGTACGAGGAGCTCAGATTTGCAAACCGCGTTCAATTTGGAGTTTTCGTTTGGCCGCTACGGCCGATCAAAGTCTGAAAAATCAATTATTTTCTAAAATTTCCTAAAATGTTCATGGTGACTGACTAATTTTTTTGCTATTGCAGATAGCTGAAATTTTTTAACGGCAATCAGTTTCTCTCGTCTTTCTGATGAAAATAAAGTTAAATTCAATAGTCTACGATGATTTTTAAGAAAGTTGCATTTTTTAACAAAATGTCCAAGGGGGTTAGTCATGTCTTTTTTCACGATTTCATCAAAAATTCAAAATCTCTAATCCCACTAATTCACGTACGAGGAGCTCAGATTTGCAAACCGCGTTGAATTTGGAGTTTTCGTTTGGCCGCTAGGGCCGATCAAAGTCTGAAAAATCAATTATTTTCTAAAATTTCCTAAAATGTTCATGGTGACTGACTAATTTTGTTGCTATTGAAGATAGCTAAAATTTTTTAACGGCAATCAATTTCTCTCGTCTTTCTGATGAAAATAAAGTTAAATTCAATAGTCTACGATGATTTTTAAGAAAGTTGCATTTTTTAACAAAATGTCCAAGGGGGTTAGTCATGTCTTTTTTCACGATTTCATCAAAAATTCAAAATCTCTAATCCCACTAATTCACGTACGAGGAGCTCAGATTTGCAAACCGCGTTGAATTTGGAGTTTTCGTTTGGCCGCTAGGGCCGATCAAAGTCTGAAAAATCAATTATTTTCTAAAATTTCCTAAAATGTTCATGGTGACTGACTAATTTTGTTGCTATTGAAGATAGCTAAAATTTTTTAACGGCAATCAATTTCTCTCGTCTTTCTGATGAAAATAAAGTTAAATTCAATAGTCTACGATGATTTTCAAGAAAGTTGCAATTTTTAACAAATTTCCAAGGGGGTTAGTCATGTCTTTTTTCACGATTTCATCAAAAATTCAAAATCACTAATCCGACTAATTGACGTACGAGGAGCTCAGATTTGCAAACCGCGTTGAATTTGGAGTTTTCGTTTGGCCGCTACGGCCGATCAAAGTCTGAAAAATCAATTATTTTCTAAAATTTCCTAAAATGTTCATGGTGACTGACTATTTTTTTTGCTATTGAAGATAGCTGAAATTGTTTAACGGCAATCAATTTCTCTCGTCTTTCTGATGAAAATAAAGTTAAATTCAATAGTCTACGATGATTTTCAAGAAAGTTGCAATTTTTAACAAATTTCCAAGGGGGTTAGTCATGTCTTTTTTCACGATTTCATCAAAAATTCAAAATCTCTAATCCCACTAATTCACGTACGAGGAGCTCAGATTTGCAAACCGCGTTGAATTTGGAGTTTTCGTTTGGCCGCTACGGCCGATCAAAGTCTGAAAAATCAATTATTTTCTAAAATTTCCTAAAATGTTCATGGTGACTGACTATTTTTTTTGCTATTGAAGATAGCTGAAATTGTTTAACGGCAATCAATTTCTCTCGTCTTTCTGATGAAAATAAAGTTAAATTCAATAGTCTACGATGATTTTTAAGAAAGTTGCATTTTTTAACAAAATGTCCAAGGGGGTTAGTCATGTCTTTTTTCACGATTTCATCAAAAATTCAAAATCTCTAATCCCACTAATTCACGTACGAGGAGCTCAGATTTGCAAACCGCGTTGAATTTGGAGTTTTCGTTTGGCCGCTAGGGCCGATCAAAGTCTGAAAAATCAATTATTTTCTAAAATTTCCTAAAATGTTCATGGTGACTGACTAATTTTGTTGCTATTGAAGATAGCTAAAATTTTTTAACGGCAATCAATTTCTCTCGTCTTTCTGATGAAAATAAAGTTAAATTCAATAGTCTACGATGATTTTCAAGAAAGTTGCAATTTTTAACAAATTTCCAAGGGGGTTAGTCATGTCTTTTTTCACGATTTCATCAAAAATTCAAAATCACTAATCCGACTAATTGACGTACGAGGAGCTCAGATTTGCAAACCGCGTTGAATTTGGAGTTTTCGTTTGGCCGCTACGGCCGATCAAAGTCTGAAAAATCAATTATTTTCTAAAATTTCCTAAAATGTTCATGGTGACTGACTAATTTTGTTGCTATTGAAGATAGCTGAAATTTTTTAACGGCAATCAATTTCTCTCGTCTTTCTGATGAAAATAAAGTTAAATTCAATAGTCTACGATGATTTTTAAGAAATTTGCATTTTTTAACAAAATTTCCAAGGGGTTTACTCATGTCTTTTTTTCGTGTTTTCATCAAAAATTC
Organism: Ocypus olens; assembly: GCA_910593695.2. Classification (NCBI taxonomy): domain Eukaryota; kingdom Metazoa; phylum Arthropoda; class Insecta; order Coleoptera; family Staphylinidae; genus Ocypus; species Ocypus olens. Next base: position 5,353,490 of record OU343061.1, read on the forward strand.
AAAATGCCTAATCCGACTAATTGACGTACGAGGAGCTCAGATTTGCAAACCGCGTTCAATTTGGAGTTTTCGTTTGGCCGCTACGGCCGATCAAAGTCTGAAAAATCAATTATTTTCTAAAATTTCCTAAAATGTTCATGGTGACTGACTAATTTTTTTGCTATTAAAGATAGCTAAAATTTTTTAACGGCAATCAATTTCTCTCGTCTTTCTGATAAAAATAAAGTTAAATTCAAGAGTCTACGATGATTTTTAAGAAAGTTGCATTTTTTAACAAAATTTCAAAGGGGGTTAGTCATGTCTTTTTTCACGATTTCATCAAAAATTCAAAATCTCTAATCCGACTAATTCACGTACGAGGAGCTCAGATTTGCAAACCGCGTTCAATTTGGAGTTTTCGTTTGGCCGCTACGGCCGATCAAAGTCTGAAAAATCAATTATTTTCTAAAATTTCCTAAAATGTTCATGGTGACTGACTAATTTTTTTGCTATTGCAGATAGCTGAAATTTTTTAACGGCAATCAGTTTCTCTCGTCTTTCTGATGAAAATAAAGTTAAATTCAATAGTCTACGATGATTTTTAAGAAAGTTGCATTTTTTAACAAAATGTCCAAGGGGGTTAGTCATGTCTTTTTTCACGATTTCATCAAAATGTCAAAATCTCTAATCCGACTAATTAACGTACGAGGAGCTCAGATTTGCAAACCGCGTTCAATTTGGAGTTTTCGTTTGGCCGCTACGGCCGATCAAAGTCTGAAAAATCAATTATTTTCTAAAATTTCCTAAAATGTTCATGGTGACTGACTATTTTTTTTGCTATTGAAGATAGCTGAAATTGTTTAACGGCAATCAATTTCTCTCGTCTTTCTGATGAAAATAAAGTTAAATTCAATAGTCTACGATGATTTTTAAGAAAGTTGCATTTTTTAACAAAATGTCCAAGGGGGTTAGTCATGTCTTTTTTCACGATTTCATCAAAAATTCAAAATCTCTAATCCCACTAATTCACGTACGAGGAGCTCAGATTTGCAAACCGCGTTGAATTTGGAGTTTTCGTTTGGCCGCTACGGCCGATCAAAGTCTGAAAAATCAATTATTTTCTAAAATTTCCTAAAATGTTCATGGTGACTGACTAATTTTGTTGCTATTGAAGATAGCTGAAATTTTTTAACGGCAATCAATTTCTCTCGTCTTTCTGATGAAAATAAAGTTAAATTCAATAGTCTACGATGATTTTTAAGAAATTTGCATTTTTTAACAAAATTTCCAAGGGGTTTACTCATGTCTTTTTTTCGTGTTTTCATCAAAAATTCAAAATGCCTAATCCGACTAATTGACGTACGAGGAGCTCAGATTTGCAAACCGCGTTCAATTTGGAGTTTTCGTTTGGCCGCTACGGCCGATCAAAGTCTGAAAAATCAATTATTTTCTAAAATTTCCTAAAATGTTCATGGTGACTGACTAATTTTGTTGCTATTGAAGATAGCTAAAATTTTTTAACTACAATCAATTTCTCTCGTCTTTCTGATGAAAATAAAGTTAAATTCAATAGTCTACGATGATTTTTAAGAAAGTTGCATTTTTTAACAAAATTTCCAAGGGGGTTAGTCATGTCTTTTTTCACGATTTCATCAAAAATTCAAAATCTCTAATCCGACTAATTCACGTACGAGGAGCTCAGATTTGCAAACCGCGTTCAATTTGGAGTTTTCGTTTGGCCGCTACGGCCGATCAAAGTCTGAAAAATCAATTATTTTCTAAAATTTCCTAAAATGTTCATGGTGACTGACTAATTTTTTTGCTATTGAAGATAGCTGAAATTTTTTAACGGCAATCAATTTCTCTCGTCTCTCTGATGAAAATAAAGTTAAATTCAATAGTCTACGATGATTTTTAAGAAAGTTGCATTTTTTAACAAAATTTCCAAGGGTTTAGTCATGTCTTTTTTCACGATTTCATCAAAATGTCAAAATCTCTAATCCGACTAATTGACGTACGAGGAGCTCAGATTTGCAAACCGCGTTCAATTTGGAGTTTTCGTTTGGCCGCTACGGCCGATCAAAGTCTGAAAAATCAATTATTTTCTAAAATTTCCTAAAATGTTCATGGTGACTGATTAATTTTTTTGCTATTGAAGATAGCTGAAATTTTTTAACGGCAATCAATTTCTCTCGTCTTTCTGATGAAAATAAAGTTAATTCAAGAGTCTACGATGATTTTTAAGAAAGTTGCATTTTTTAACAAAATTTCAAAGGGGGTTAGTCATGTCTTTTTTCACGATTTCATCAAAAATTCAAAATCTCTAATCCGACTAATTGACGTACGAGGAGCTCAGATTTGCAAACCGCGTTCAATTTGGAGTTTTCGTTTGGCCGCTACGGCCGATCAAAGTCTGAAAAATCAATTATTTTCTAAAATTTCCTAAAATGTTCATGGTGACTGACTAATTTTTTTGCTATTGAAGATAGATGAAATTTTTTAACGGCAATCAATTTCTCTCGTCTTTCTGATGAAAATAAAGTTAAATTCAATAGTCTACGATGATTTTTAAGAAAGTTGCATTTTTTAACAAATTTCCAAGGGGTTTACTCATGTCTTTTTTTCGTGTTTTCATCAAAAATTCAAAATCTCTAATCCGACTAATTGACGTACGAGGAGCTCAGATTTGCAAACCGCGTTCAATTTGGAGTTTTCGTTTGGCCGCTACGGCCGATCAAAGTCTGAAAAATCAATTATTTTCTAAAATTTCCTAAAATGTTCATGGTGACTGACTAATTTTTTTACTATTGAAGATAGCTGAAATTTTTTAACGCAGTTTCTCTCGTCTTTCTGATGAAAATAAAGTTAAATTCAATAGTCTACGATGATTTTTAAGAAAGTTGCATTTTTTAACAAAATGTCCAAGGGTGTTAGTCATGTCTTTTTTCACGATTTCATCAAAAATTCAAAATCACTAATCCGACTAATTGACGTACGAGGAGCTCAGATTTGCAAACTGCGTTCAATTTGGAGTTTTCGTTTGGCCGCTACGGCCGATTAAAGTCTGAAAAATCAATTATTTTCTAAAATTTCCTAAAATGTTCATGGTGACTGACTATTTTTTTTGCTATTGAAGATAGCTGAAATTTTTTAACGGCAATCAATTTCTCTCGTCTTTCTGATGAAAATAAAGTTAAATTCAATAGTCTACGATGATTTTTAAGAAAATTGCATTTTTTAACAAAATTTCCAAGGGGGTTAGTCATGTCTTTTTTTCGTGTTTTCATCAAAAATTCAAAATCTATAATCCGACTAATTGACGTACGAGGAGCACAGATTTGCAAACCGCGTTCAATTTGGAGTTTTGGTTTGGCCGCTACGGCCAATCAAAGTCTGAAAAATCAATTATTTTCTAAAATTTCCTAAAATGTTCATGGTGACTGACTAATTTTTTTGCTATTGAAGATAGCTGAAATTTTTTAACGGCAATCAATTTCTCTCGTCTTTCTGATGAAAATAAAGTTAAATTCAATAGTCTACGATGATTTTTAAGAAATTTGCATTTTTTAACAAAATTTCCAAGGGGTTTACTCATGTCTTTTTTTCGTGTTTTCATCAAAAATTCAAAATCTCTAATCCGACTAATTGACGTACGAGGAGCTCAGATTTGCAAACCGCGTTCAATTTGGAGTTTTCGTTTGGCCGCTACGGCCGATCAAAGTCTGAAAAATCAATTATTTTCTAAAATTTCCTAAAATGTTCATGGTGACTGACTAATTTTTTTGCTATTAAAGATAGCTAAATTTTTTTAACGGCAATCAATTTCTCTCGTCTTTCTGATAAAAATAAAGTTAAATTCAAGAGTCTACGATGATTTTTAAGAAAGTTGCATTTTTTAACAAAATTTCAAAGGGGGTTAGTCATGTCTTTTTTCACGATTTCATCAAAAATTCAAAATCTCTAATCCGACTAATTCACGTACGAGGAGCTCAGATTTGCAAACCGCGTTCAATTTGGAGTTTTCGTTTGGCCGCTACGGCCGATCAAAGTCTGAAAAATCAATTATTTTCTAAAATTTCCTAAAATGTTCATGGTGACTGACTAATTTTTTTGCTATTGAAGATAGCTGAAATTTTTTAACGGCAATCAGTTTCTCTCGTCTTTCTGATGAAAATAAAGTTAAATTCAATAGTCTACGATGATTTTTAAGAAAGTTGCATTTTTTAACAAAATGTCCAAGGGGGTTAGTCATGTCTTTTTTCACGATTTCATCAAAATGTCAAAATCTCTAATCCGACTAATTAACGTACGAGGAGCTCAGATTTGCAAACCGCGTTCAATTTGGAGTTTTCGTTTGGCCGCTACGGCCGATCAAAGTCTGAAAAATCAATTATTTTCTAAAATTTCCTAAAATGTTCATGGTGACTGACTATTTTTTTTGCTATTGAAGATAGCTGAAATTGTTTAACGGCAATCAATTTCTCTCGTCTTTCTGATGAAAATAAAGTTAAATTCAATAGTCTACGATGATTTTTAAGAAAGTTGCATTTTTTAACAAAATGTCCAAGGGGGTTAGTCATGTCTTTTTTCACGATTTCATCAAAAATTCAAAATCTCTAATCCGACTAATTCACGTACGAGGAGCTCAGATTTGCAAACCGCGTTGAATTTGGAGTTTTCGTTTGGCCGCTACGGCCGATCAAAGTCTGAAAAATCAATTATTTTCTAAAATTTCCTAAAATGTTCATGGTGACTGACTAATTTTGTTGCTATTGAAGATAGCTAAAATTTTTTAACGGCAATCAATTTCTCTCGTCTTTCTGATGAAAATAAAGTTAAATTCAATAGTCTACGATGATTTTCAAGAAAGTTGCAATTTTTAACAAATTTCCAAGGGGGTTAGTCATGTCTTTTTTCACGATTTCATCAAAAATTCAAAATCACTAATCCGACTAATTGACGTACGAGGAGCTCAGATTTGCAAACCGCGTTGAATTTGGAGTTTTCGTTTGGCCGCTACGGCCGATCAAAGTCTGAAAAATCAATTATTTTCTAAAATTTCCTAAAATGTTCATGGTGACTGACTAATTTTGTTGCTATTGAAGATAGCTGAAATTTTTTAACGGCAATCAATTTCTCTCGTCTTTCTGATGAAAATAAAGTTAAATTCAATAGTCTACGATGATTTTTAAGAAATTTGCATTTTTTAACAAAATTTCCAAGGGGTTTACTCATGTCTTTTTTTCGTGTTTTCATCAAAAATTCAAAATGCCTAATCCGACTAATTGACGTACGAGGAGCTCAGATTTGCAAACCGCGTTCAATTTGGAGTTTTCGTTTGGCCGCTACGGCCGATCAAATTCTGAAAAATCAATTATTTTCTAAAATTTCCTAAAATGTTCATGGTGACTGACTAATTTTGTTGCTATTGAAGATAGCTAAAATTTTTTAACTACAATCAATTTCTCTCGTCTTTCTGATGAAAATAAAGTTAAATTCAATAGTCTACGATGATTTTTAAGAAAGTTGCATTTTTTAACAAAATTTCCAAGGGGGTTAGTCATGTCTTTTTTCACGATTTCATCAAAAATTCGAAATCTCTAATCCGACTAATTGACGTACGAGGAGCTCAGATTTGCAAACCGCGTTCAATTTGGAGTTTTCGTTTGGCCGCTACGGCCGATCAAAGTCTGAAAAATCAATTATTTTCTAAAATTTCCTAAAATGTTCATGGTGACTGACTATTTTTTTTGCTATTGCTATTGAAGATATTTTTTAACAAAATGTCCAAGGGGGTTAGTCATGTCTTTTTTCACGATTTCATCAAAAATTCAAAATCTCTAATCCGACTAATTGACGTACGAGGAGCTCAGATTTGCAAATCGCGTTCAATTTGGAGTTTTCGTTTGGCCGCTACGACCGATCAAAGTCTGAAAAATCAATTATTTTCTAAAATTTCCTAAAATGTTCATGGTGACTGACTAATTTTTTTGCTATTGAAGATAGCTGAAATTTTTTAACGGCAATCAATTTCTCTCGTCTTGCTGATGAGAATAAAGTTAAATTCAATAGTCTACGATGATTTTTAAGAAAGTTGCATTTTTTAACAAAATTTCCAAGGGGGTTAGTCATGTCTTTTTTCACGATTTCATCAAAATGTCAAAATCTCTAATCCGACTAATTGACGTACGAGGAGCTCAGATTGGCAAACTGCGTTCAATTTGGAGTTTTCGTTTGGCTGCTACGGCCGATCAAAGTCTGAAAAATCAATTATTTTCTAAAATTTCCTAAAATGTTCATGGTGACTGACTATTTTTTTTGCTATTGAAGATAGCTGAAATTTTTTAACGGCAATCAATTTCTCTCGTCTTTCTGATGAAAATAAAGTTAAATTCAATAGTCTACGATGATTTTTAAGAAAGTTGCATTTTTTAACAAAATGTCCAAGGGGGTTAGTCATGTCTTTTTTCACGATTTCATCAAAAATTCAAAATCTCTAATCCGACTAATTGACGTACGAGGAGCTCAGATTTGCAAATCGCGTTCAATTTGGAGTTTTCGTTTGGCCGCTACGACCGATCAAAGTCTGAAAAATCAATTATTTTCTAAAATTTCCTAAAATGTTCATGGTGACTGACTAATTTTTTTGCTATTGAAGATAGCTGAAATTTTTTTAACGGCAATCAATTTCTCTCGTCTTTCTGATGAAAATAAAGTTAAATTCAATAGTCTACGATGATTTTTAAGAAAGTTGCATTTTTTAACAAAATTTCCAAGGGGTTTACTCATGTCTTTTTTCACGTTTTTGTCAAAAAAATAAAAATGTCTAATCCGACTTAATGACGTACGAGGAGCTTAGATTTGCAAACCGCATTCAATTTGGAGTTTTCGTTCAGCCGCTACGGCCGATCAAAGTCTGAAAAATCAATTATTTTTTTAAATTTTCTAAAATGTTCATCGTGACTAGCTAATTTTTTTGCTATTGAAGATAGCTGAAATTTTTGAACGGCAATCAATTTCTCTCGTTTTTCTGATGAAGAAAAGGTAAAATTTAATAGTCTACGATGATTATTAAGAAAGTTGCATTTTTTAACAAATTTCCAAGGGGTTTACTCATGTCTTTTTTCACGTTTTTGTCAAAAAAATAAAACTTTCTAAACCGACTAAATGACGTACGAGGAGCTTAGATTTGCAAACCGCGTTCAATTTGTAGTTTTCGTTCAGCCGCTACGGCCGATCAAATTCTGAAAAATCAATTATTTTCTTTAATTTTCTAAAATGTTAATGGTGACTAGCTAATTTTTTTGCTATTGAAGATAGCTGAAATTTTTAACGGCAATCAATTTCTCTGATGAAAAAAAAGGTATATTTTAATGGTCTACGATCATTATTTAAAAAGTTTCATTTTTTGAGAAAAGTTCCAAGGGCTGTACTTGCATGCCAAAAAATGGATTTCAATGACATCCTAATTTAAAAGTTGAAATTCCCAAGCTTTACCAAGTGTTTTATTATTTTATCAATTATATAACTTACTGTTGTACACAACAGTTGAGAACATTGTATAACCATCATCAATCGCAAAACAAAATTACGGAATCAAGCAATTCAATCCAGACTCGCGTTATTCTCTAATTCGCGCCGAGCTGTGTTTTATGCCGAAATAAATCCCCAGCGGGGGGCACCTAATAAAAGTCCGCCAATAAATTCAAATAAGAGATTACCCCCATATTTATGCAGTTCCGCTGCGGGGCCGATATTTTTTTTTTTTTTTTCTAGGGGCTGAAACAAAAATCCCGATGGTGGATTTTCCTTCAGGCTGTCATTTAGAAATTGCTGGCGTATGCGACTAGAATCCTTTGTATGCGATACTCCCGTGGGTGTTCACTGGGGAAACAGGATAATGGGCACCGTGTGTGCAGACAGGATTCCGAGACGTTGCTGCGTATTTGTCTTTTGTTATAATGCGATTTTGTCGCCTTTCCTCTTTGTAAGTGCAGACAGGAAATTCCCTTTCAATGCATTTAAAGCGGTGCTTCTGGCGTATGAGGTAATGGAAATGTATCTTGTTGGTGATTTAGCGAGAGGGCGTTGATATTCAACTGCTCAATGCAAATGCCTTTTTTGCAACACCATATCCTTAAGTTGTCATTATTTGATAGTTTTCAGCCTCTAAAATATATCATTTTTTCATAGTGCAAAATAACTATGCAATAAAAAAATAACTATGAAATAAAAAAATAACTATGAAATTAAAAAGTAACTATTCATAAATCTTACGAGATTTGGAGGGCAACAACTCCAAACTCGCCGCTTCCGCCGCTTCTCTTAACTCCGGTGGAGTTCCGCACATTTCCTCATCACTACTAATCAAATTTTCACTCATTGAACTGAACTGAACAAATTAAATTAGAAGTAGTTTGACACAGAGACAAGTTTGACATAAAAAGCCGACTGTGGCGTGTTTTTTGTTTCGATTAAATCGAAATTTATAATCGCAGCGTTCACTAGCGACATTTCAAGGCCCAGGACAGAGAAATTCAACTTAAGAATATGGTGTTGCAAAAAATTATGTATACAACTGGTGGCTAAACAGTGCTTTATTTTACTCGTGAGCTTTAGAGTACTCGCTGTCGCTCGTACTCTAAACGGCTCACGCGTAAAATAAAGCACTTGTTTAGCCACACGTTGTATAAAATACTATTATTAAATGTTATTTGTTGTGCATACACTTTACATTATTATAACATGGTTAATAAAAATCTATGTGAATTAACTAAAAAAAAACGATTATATTAGTAATCTCTAAAAAAATAAGCATGCCACACCAATAATTATTAAGCTGTTTTTCTGTATATCTTACAGTTACTGAGAAAAATATATTACAGTTACTGAGAAAAACATTTTAAAATTGAATAACGCCTGATATATCCCAAACTAACCAAGTTAATGTGTAAATCGGATTTTTTTCTAACTCTTGAGATATTAACGCATTTTATGCCGTATCATTCACGAGCCGCCACTGCAATTTGCAGATAAACACACACAAATTGTCAGTAATAAAATTTCCTGCGAACCAAATTCATTGAACGGACTGCATGTTAAATGGCACGATTATTTTATTTTAATTCAAAATCGTATATTAAACGATTTTTAAAAGGTATCAAATTGCACAAATTCTATCAAAAGCTACGTGATGAAACTTGTCAATGAAATTCTATATTTTTATTCAGGAAATATGAAACGCATTTTAAAATTTCACGAATTGCGGTGTTATTGATTGAATAAATTCGCGGTAAATAATATTATTAATGTAAATATTTCAGTGGAAAAATGTACATTTTATAAACGAATTTCAACATTGTTGCGCTTATAAAGTAAAATATGCTCCATCGTATATCAGAGAATTTACGCGAACAAATTTTTATCGCCATACTCATCACATATCGTTTCCTGCATCTTTTACACTTCACATTACTTTGTACATCCCCAGCAACAATTTTTCAAATTAAACGAGGTTTGTTGCGAATCGATATCTTATTCTATTTTGGGTCACGGGTAATTAAATTGGAACTATTTCTGATTACCTCACGTTTGCTTCAACGAAACTTCGAATTACGTTGTTTGCGGTAGAATTTCCATTAACTGTGATTGTTTGTTATTCATGTAGTGTTTTACTAAATAGTTTCCTTTGACTATTAGAACAATTTCGTTAGAGGATTTAAGTAAAATGTAAGTTATCTCAAGTTAAGATAAAAGGTTATTATTATTATTATTATATTACAATAATACAGAAAAAAAATTTGTCGGATGTTTCCAGCAATGTTTTTCTTAAAAATATTATACGTTCTCTGCAAATTGCGAGACACCCGGTATAGTTGCATTCTTTAGCGGTCGTTTTAAGCTACGCGCGCACTTGTCGGAATCGGACGGACGGCACGCATCGGCTAAAATTGCTTAACACACTTGTAAACGAGTCAACGTACATTTATCCGTTCCATGCCGAACCGATAAATGTGCGTTGACTCGTTTACAATTGTGTTAAGCAATTTTAGCCGATGCGTGCCGTCCGTCCGATTCCGACAAGTAAGCGCGTACCTTTACGTGGCTCTTGAAATTTCCCAAGAATTTACGAGCCAAAATTTTATTCGAACATGCATGATTCACGTAAACCAGTGTACAACTAATAAATAACATTACAGCTACATATTTACGACTTACTCAAGTTTACTGCATATATACAACCTGTACTTTTTTAGCACATAACTTAGATTTACAAGTTAATAAAAGGTGACAATAATGGTGAAATATTACAAAATACAAAATTTGTTTCGCCTTGATGGCCAATAAATAAAAGTTAGACCATATTGTGATGGCGTATTAAAACCGAATTTTAAGGATACGATAAAACATTCCATGGAGCTACGGCGGACATTTTAATTGAACTATTTATGCACAATGGCTGGCTTGAAGTTTTATGTCTGATATAAAGTTGGAATGGTCTATAAACGCGGCGTTATGTCTTCATGTTTAATAATCAAATTCTAGGTGAACATATCTGAGGCCCGGATTTATTGGTTTAGCGGCTGAAAGTGTTGGATTTAGTACGATGTTTCTATTGATCGTTAAATAAGTTTAGGGTAAAAATGGCTGGTTGAGTGGAATTTATTTTTTTATTTATGAAATTTTGGGTAAAATTGTAAATGCGTCAAACAGTGCCATTTTGGGATTGGAAAGTTTGCTATATTATATAAATATATAGTTTAGGTAGACCCGCGAAAAAAAATTAATAAAAAAGTTATAAACAATTTTACCAAAAATTTCATCGTTTAAATCGTTTAAGTAGACTCTTATCTACACGTTGTTGTTAAAAAATTAAATTTGAAACGCGTCAAACAGTGCCATTTTAACCTTTGAAAGTATGCCATATTATATTTATAGTTTGGGTGGACCCGCGAAAAAAAATTCATAAAAAAATTATAAACAATTTTACCAAAAACTTCATCGTTTCAATCGTTTAAGCAGACTCTTATTTACACTTTGTTATTAAAAACTTAAATTTTAAACGCGTCAAACAGTGCCATTTTGGCCTTTGAAAGTTTGCCATATTATGTATATGGTTTGGGTGGACCCGCAAAAAAAAATCATAAAAAAATTATAATCAATTTTACCAAATATTTCATCATTTAAATCGTTTAAGTGGACTCCTATCTACACGTTGTTGTTAAAAAATTGAATTTGAAATGCGTCAAACAATGCCATTTTGACCTTTAAAAGTTTGCCATATTATATACACTCGGCTTCAAAAAAAAGCGCCACCCGAAAAAAACTCGATTTTTCAAACCGTCGTAACTTGGTTCAATTTGGTCAAAAATAGATGAATCTTTCAGTTTGGCAAAGATTTAAGTTTTATCTTTAAGAATGTGTAGTTAATTTTGACCCCAAGTCCAACCCACCCCCCGTAACAACGCGATGGAAAAAAATGTTTTTTATGTAAAAAATTGTCCAACTTTGACAAGCTGTACCGTGCGCAAAAAAAATCAGCGGGAAATTCACCACAATGGCAGAAAAACTTAATCAATTTCCTTCAAATGCCTTAAAAATTTGAGTCGTTTCGATGATTTGGAGCAAAATTATGAATTTTTGAAAAAAAAGACATTAAAAATAAACAAGTTGTAAAAATTTAACATTTTTTGTCAATTCAAAACACTTTTTGTTGGGGTTTTCAGTCAGGGGTCACAAAAGTCGAAAACTTCTTGGATCGCAAAATTCCATCGAGTTTCGTGCGAAATTCGCCTAGTTATGGCCAAAAAGGCGCAAAATGTATTTTTTTTTCAAAACTGCATAACTTCACGCCAAATCATCGTATCGACTTGAATTTTGGAAAAAATTGGAGGAAAATGATTGAACTTTATTGCCATGCTGACCGATTGAGTCCACGATTTTTTTTTGCACACGGTACAAGAAACCAAATTTGCACATTTAAACTTCAAAAACATTTTTTTTTTCCTTTAGGGGGTGGCACGGGGTGGAATCGTTTTAGCAACAAAACAATTCACATGACGTTGAAGAGAAAATTTGAAACTGTTTGGACTGCAAAAGTTCATCGATTTTGGTGCAAAATTACTCAAGTTATGGCCAAAAAAGTGAAAAATGTAATTTTTTTTCAAAAATTCATAACTTTGCTCCAAATAATCGAAAGGACTCGATTTTTTTTAACATTTGAAGAAAATTGATTAAATTTTTCTGCCATTGTAGTGAAATTTCTTTCTGGTTTTTTTTGCGCATGGTAGAGCTTGTCAAAGTTGGACAATTTTTTAGATAAAAAAACATTTTTTTTCCATCGCGTTGTTACGGGGGGTAGGTTGGATCAAAATCAACTACACATTTTTAATGATAAAACTTAAATCTTTCCCAAACTGAAAGATTCATCGATTTTCGACCAATTTGAAGCAAGTTACGACGGTTTGGAAAATCGAGTTTTTTCGCGATTTTTCGCGTGGCGCTTTTTTTTGACGACGAGTACATCGGTTTGGGTGGACCCGTGAAAAAAATTCAGAAAAAAGTTATCAACAATTTTACAAAAAATTTCACCATTTAAATCGTTCAAGTAGACTCTTATCTACATGTTGTTGTTAAAAAATTGAATTTGAAACGCGTCAAACAGTGCCATATTTGACTTGGCATTCTTGTCATTTCAAAAATCGAGTTCGCGAGGACTTGAGAAAAAATAATTGAAATTGTGGATTGACTGTACATCTACAGGCTTTTATGTTAATTACATTCTTAGCGTTTTATTTATCAAAACTCATTAAAATTGAACTCATTTTTTCAGAAATATTTACTTGTTTTTTTTTTTAGTAAAATTAACTCTCTCAAATTGTGAAAAATTTGCTTCCAAATTATTTCCTCAGAAATATTTTCTTTGACATTTTTTTAAACAGAATTAGACTTTTCATTTAATAAAACACCAACGCAGTGTATGGTTTCAAATTAATTTGAAACCATACACTGTGTTAGTGTTTTATTAAATGATACCATGGAGTTTCAACAAGTAAGAGCCTCATCGATCCAAATTAGACTTTTCCTCAAAATCTACACTTGTTAAAAAGTTGCTATAAAATTGTTCTGTTTAGAATTACTTTTAGCACATCTTAGATAAAATAGCTCTCAGAATATATTTTTTGTAAGTTTGAGGCCAAAATGTTCTTTTAGAAATGTATTTTTTTTTTAAATATCAGCATTCAATATTAACTCTCCCTGATATTCGGTAAAATCTTCTAATTTTTATTCCAAAATCTCTATTAGCTTTTGAGATACAGCGTGCACAGGCAGACACTCAGACATTTTTCAAAAATTGTCAGAATCATCCTCGAAGATATTTCCGTTGAAATTTCGAAAATCACAGTTTGTCGTACTTTGTACTGAGAGTTAAAAAGTGTTACCAGTAAAAAAGTATTGCGTCTAATTTATAATTCATATACAAATATTTGACTTGCATTCAGGTAAATTTATTCACAATAAAATTCCATTCGTCTATCTTATTTTTATTATTAAATGAGGCCCTTTAAAGTGAATTAAAAAATATATAGTTATTAAAAAGTAAGTGCCTTAGACATTACCCGTAAAATCAACCTTTTATTGTTTAGAAAATTGACTTTCTTTGTACATGCGTAGTACAAGAAAATATCGTGATTTTTCTCGAATTCAAAATTTTAACAGAAATATCATGTTGGGGCGGGCTCCTGAGACGATCCCGGCCATTTTCGAAAAAGTTTTAACGATCACAATACTTACCTGTATTTTATAATGGGGAAAGTAAAACCACCTAGAAAATTTGTCTCTAATTATTAACAAATATTTTTTATGAAATTTGTCGATTAATCATTTTAACGCCATCTGTTGTCCGGTCTGACTTTGAGGTAGGCGAAATGACACGTTTTTGTGAGTCGACTAATTGTAAAGAGTAGACTTAAGAGTCGACTCTTTACATGACTCGTGACTATTGAAAAAGTAAAAGCCATGTCTTTAAAATTTTTTTGCAATTAACTCCGAAACCATGCTGGATATTTACAAAAAGTGTAGTCATAATTACAAAGGGTTGACTCTTTACCCCAAAAAATGTTGATGGGCAAAAAAAGGTCCTCCCCTCAAAAAAAAAAATATATTTTACAAAATGATGAGCAAATAAAAATCACATCGAAAATTTCATGGCTCACGATGGTCCAAAACAGGTCTGTAGTTTGCCATTAGATGGGGAAATATCAACTATTATTTATGTAATGCAAATTAAGTTGCACACTTTCCCTTACATATACCATTTCATAAGTATCGACATGAGCTTTCAATGTGTAGAATTTACAGCCGTAAATAATTTGTAAAAACGAGTGTGCATTCATCTCAGTTTAAGTTAAATGGAGTATATTTTATCTCTGCTTGGTAAATTTAATGTGTATCCTTAGAAGAAGTCTCCAAGTTCCCCCAACATCAAGAACGGCAACAAATAGTGGCGATTAATATGAATGAGCTTTGCACGGCCTCCAATTTTTTACTTCCTCCAGAGAGCCATCTTTAATTTATAGCCCACTGTAGGTTTTTTTTTAACGGCGCTTTGCAATTTCCATTTACGACAATGACGCTCCCGAACGCACATTCGAAATTTAGCAATTAGCAATTTGAACATCACCTCCCACCGCAAATTTTCCGCATAATCCCAAAACGTGACGGTGATTAACAGATGGCCATTGCAGCGAGCAGCCACTTCAATAATAATGGCGCCATTAATGTGCAATCGGCGGTAATGGCAACACTTCTGGCAATAATTAAACTTGTTCCGGTTGTTTTCCGGTCGGGGACGATATTGTTGATTCCTTTTGTTTTGCGGGCAGTTTCATAAGAAAAATCACCGCCTTGAAAGCACTCCTTGTGAGTCGCTGCAATAACGAAAAAAAAAAACAGTCTAATCTTTTATGTTAAAGTTTTCGGGGGAACCCCGTTAATGGAGTTCCATTGTTTTTGAAAACGGACCGAAAAGTTTCTCAGTTCCATCCGTCGAGGGAAATCATACATCATAAGCTACGATATCGATCGCGAACACGACTTCTACCCCCTTTGTGCTCAGAATACTCCCCCACCCCCCCGCGCGCGACGAACAACACTGAGAGGGATGTAATTAATTACAGCTTGCCGCCGTCACATTGGTTGGAATCATACTGTTCGAGTGTGAAAGGTGCAGCTTGAGGTTTTCAGAAGTACAGCGCTTTAAAAACCCAATTTCCAATTAAAGTCCACTTGAAACTTTATTGAGTGGTCGGTTCAACGAAATGCCTTGCGGGATTACAAGGAGGGCTGGGCGAAATCCAATATACTCGAACAGCAAAATCATTAAATTCTGACGGCATTTTTTTTTTAAATACATCTAATGATTTTTGGATAAATTCATCAAACTTGTCGGTGATGTCGTATAATTGAATGTATTGTGATTAGGATTTAGGTTAGTAATGCTGACATTGCTGACCTTTTAAAAGTTGGCATGCACCACATCAGTGGCGGCTCGTGGAACATGTTGATGGTAGAGCCACTTATACAATATAAACATGTATCTTTATTAAAGGATCCAAGTGTGAGGCGCGATTCTCATGATTCACGTTTTGGGGAAGTATAAATCTGTGCCGCAATCTGTTTTCGCGTTATCCGTTCTCAGCGGTTGAAAATTCTTGCTTAGCTTGCAACTACAGGTTCTTTGGCTCTAAATAACGAGCCGCCGCTGCATCACATTACTTGCCGCTATTTTCCGCCTTCATTTCATCATGTTATTTGGTGTTGATGCTTTTAAAAAAAAAAATTCCAACCAAATGAATTAAATTTCTTTAGCGACCAAAATTTTATCATAAAAAGGAACAGTTGTGAATGAGGTAATACAGCGGTCAGTAACCCAAATTCATTAGCGTCCAACAAAACAGGAAATTCAAAGTACCGGACTACTAAGCGGGCCACTAAAATAAAACCAAAAAATTTATTACATTGGTGAAAAAAAAAATTAAACACTTGAAATTCGTGAAATTTCCACCATTTTCAAATCGCCATAACTCGGCGTATTTTCAATCGATTTTGATGAATCTTTGAGGGCGGCGAAAAACTTTGAAGTGCCTTCTTTGAAGTCATGCATGTGAACTTAAGCGTAACCCCTCCCGCCCCCCTCTAGCGCCCCTGAGAAAAAGAGAGTTTTTTCTGGAAACCATGTCCAACTTTGACGATGTCTACGGAGTTGGAAAAATTTTGTCGACTCGATTCACCATAAAGACATTAAAATGTGATCAATTCCCTATACAGGACTCAAAGAACAAAGTTCCTACAACGATTTGGCACCAAGTTATAGGTGTTTGAAAAAAGTGCATTTTGAGGTTTTTCGAACGTAACTCAGTGACTTTTCAACCAAATTTGATGATTCTTTCGGGAAAAAATCCCATTTTGGCTCTACTTTAAGGGGTAAACTCAGATTGGAATGATCGCTTTTTGAACCCTTCAACCCCCGAACAAAAAAAACACGTTTTTGGGTAAAAAAAAACGTCCAAATTTGGCAACGTATACCGAGTTGGAAAAAATGTGTCGACTCGTTTCACCAAAAGGGAATTGAAATGTGTTCAATTACCTGCACGGGAATCAAATAACGATGTTTCTACGACGATTTGGCACATAGTTATGGGTGTTTGAAAAAAGCGAATTTTTCCAGTTATGGCGGTTTGAAAATGATCGAAATTTTACGAATTTAAAGTGTTTCATTTTTTTTCCTTCAGTATAAAGGGTGAGCCAAATAGTAGTTTCTTTCTAAAAATTAAAAAAAAAATGATAAAAAACATTTTTTTTTTTGTATTTTATTATTTTTTTCGAAAGAGTAAATATTCCCATTATTTATGGAACCGGATTTCTTTCATGTGGCTGCCTCGGCAGGCTTCGCAATAGCGCATCTTGTCAACCCAATTTTCCAAGACCTTGGTAATGGTTTCTGGCTCCACCTCACGAATGGCTTGCTCGACATTCGTCTTAAGGGCCTGGATCGTTAATGGATTGTTCGCATAACATTTGTCCTATGCGGCACCCAAAAAAAAAAGGCTAGCGGCGTCATATCGTAGCTCCGAGGTGGCTAATTGAAATCGCCGAGACGACTGATAACACGATTACCGAACTTAGCGCGCAAAAGATCGATTGTGGCATGGGTTGTGTTGCATGGCGCGCCATCCTGCTGAAATCATGGATCGCTCAAGTCCATGTCTTCAGTTTCCGGCCACTAAAAATCGTTTATCATGCCTCTGTAGCACTCAGCGTTTCCAGCATCATTTTCAAAGAAAATGGGCCAATGATGCCACCACTCCAAAATTTGCAACAAACTGTCACTCTCTGAAGATGCATTGATTTCTCGACGATCACGTGAGGCTTTTTCGATCACTAGATGCGGCAGTTTTGCTTGTTAACATAGCAGCCGAGATTTCAGCCACAACTTCTTTTCGATTTGGACCACACAGCATTCACTTTGGAAATAAGTTTGCATTATTTCCCAACATTTTTCAAGCGTTGAGCGGTTCATTTTGCTCCCCGAAGATATGATATTGACTTTCTATCAAGATTTCGAGCGGGAAAGAGCCGTCACCGTCAAAATACCATATATTTCATATATGGTCCACCCGTTATATTAACACGTTTTTATTTGACTTCAAGAATACGTGCTGTGTAAAATCAAAGTAAAAATTACAATATTTAAACATTAGTGACTCCCCTGAGGTTCAATTTTGGAAGCTTAAACATCGATTTTTGTTCATAGTTTGAATTGTTTTTAATTTTATCTCCATTTCAGAATTTTCTTCAGTTAAACGATTTCGATACGGTTTTATAATATATTTTATAATTGAGAATGTTTGCTCATAGTAGAACTTTGCTTTGTACACTTAAGGAGTTATGCCTAGTTTAGAAGTCGAAAAATAAGCGACTTTTGATTTTTTTAAGTTGGTCTATGTAGTAGCATGTATTTTCGTTAATGTAACATAAATTTGAAAGGGAAAATTTTTGGCAATAAAAAAAATATGGTCATCGTCCTGAAGGATTTGAAAAAAAAACAGGTTTCGCGGTGACCATTGCGAGTCGGATTTGGATTATCAGAAATCTAAAACCAAAAAAAGATTTCTTTAATATATTAAATTAGCCTGTGATTGAACTTCCAATTTGTCGAAATTATGATCTGGGACAAAATGGTGGACGTTCAAAGTTAAAGTTTCGATTTTGCATGAAAATATCGCTCGTTTTTTGCGAAGAAAAAATAAACTGTTAAGCTACGCACACACTTGTCGGAATCGGACGGATGGCACGCATCGGCAAAAATTGCTTAACACAGTTGTATACGAGTCAATACACATTTATCCGTTCCATGCCGTACCGATAAATGTGCGTTCACTCGTTTACAACTGTGTTAAACAATTTTTGCCACTGCGTGCCGTCCGTCCGATTCCGAAATGTGTGCGCGTAGCTTAAGTCGAAAAAAACATTCCTTCGTTCAATCACTGACCCATTTTATCTTAAATAAACGTGCCAAATTTAAAAAGAATCGCTGCAGTAGTTTTCGAGATATCATGGTGGTCACCTAATTTGAAAAAGCGGTTTAGAAAAAACGCGTTTAAAATTTCAATACTCCGTTCGATAAAAGTCAATTTTAATCGAACTAATTCCGACTTTTTAGTTAATATTCTCCAAATATTATACTTACTGAAAATGTCCAAACCCAAAAATCGATTTTTTGAAATTTCCGACTAGGCATGACCCCGTGAAAGGACGAATGCGACTTTTTTCTCACAATAAAATCTGTCTTAGAGTTCATTCCACGTTCTGGTTATTATGTCAGGATAATTGAATAGAATGGGTGTGGGTACCAGTTCATGAAAAATAGAAGTCGATATCTCAAATAGCAAATAAGATATGGGGCTTTTACCCGTCACCCGGTATATATCATAGAACTGAAAATCTATAGTACTCAACGAAATTAAAAAATATGATGATAAATTAATAATTAAAATGTATTTCATTCCTGTATCTCCATATTTTTTTGAGCCAAAACACGTGTTCAAAAATTTCAAAATTACAAGATGCATTTTCAGGGGGTTTTCACTTATAATTTAAAAAATGGTGATGTGACCATCATGTTACTTTCTCCGATTTGGTAGTATCATTTCTATTTACGCGTTCATTGTTTATTTTTAATTTAAATCATGTTTTAAATGTTCATACAGCGTTTTGTAGAATCGAATGAAACTGACGTTTAAAACGTCAAATTTATGAAAGCTAGAATTGACAAATTATACTTTAAATTCTAATAGTCAGTTTACTCAAAAACTAAAGAGATTTCGAAAAATACTTATTCTTTATAAGTTGTTCATTTTGGTATTCTCCGCAATTATTATTAAAATAAATGTGCTGTAACTATTATCGTTTCATAATTATACACCAAAAATAAGAACATCAAAATTAATAACTATTATTTTTCAAAAACCAGACATTTTACGAAAAATATTTTCAAACAAAAGATGTTAATTCCTTTGGTGTCTTCAAGTTTTGTTCAAGTGCTTTTATGGTATTTTTCATATTTAAAAAAATATCGGAGAAAAACTAAAAACGGTTAAGGTAAATACCCACTTCCGGTGTATGAAATTTTATCAAAAGCTTTTCAGTTCTTTGGATTATCAAATAAGGCTCATGTTCAAAGTTTGATGTTAATTGATGTAGTAGTTTTTGCGCATTTTAATTTATATCGATCGTCTGCGACAACCTAAAATTGTGGCACGTAAGTTCAGTTAAATAGTCAGTTTACTCAGAAACCAAAGAGATTTTGAAAAAACTTATTCTATATAAGTTGTTCGAATTGGCATTCTTTACAATTATTAATCATGTTAATTTGCTGTAACTATTATCATTTCATGATTATAAACCAAAAATGAAAAAAAATAATAATAAATTCTTTTTTCCAATAAAAATGATTATATGAAAAATATTTTGAAACAAAACATATTCGTTTTTTCGTTGTCTTTAAAATTTATTTGAATGTTTTCGTAAAATTTTCCATATTAAAAAACATATTGGAAAAAAACAAGAAACGGTAAAGGTAAACAACCACTTCCGGCGTACAGAATTTTTACCAAAAGCTTTTCAGTTCTTCGAATTGTCAAATAAAGCTTATGTTCAATGTTTCATGTTAATTGTTCCGCGCACGGACACACAGACACACAGACACACACACACACAGACACAATTTTTTTTTTCCGGAAATTGTTGAAATGGCATCTAGGGACCCCAAAACGGCAATTTCCGTAAAGAAAAATTTTGAAAAAAAAAATCACGATCACAATACTTTCTCGTACTTCGTAACGGAGAAAATAAAAATAATTTAAATTATCCATTGATTTTTTAAAAATGTGAAAACCGCTAGGGTTTTTTTCATAGTTTTTTTCACTTATAACACAGGTCTACATTTTTTTTTTCATCAAAAACTGTTTCAAGTTCAATAGGTGTCCTATAGTAAATGGGGAGTGCAGATCACGAATCTGTGCTTAGTTTTTTTCCAACACGTTACGTTTTCAGGAAAAGTGTGTTCGAAACTTTTCATAGAAACTGCCAAAAATACTGAGAAAATATTTATTGAAACTATATTTAATAGAAAATTACACTACAAAATTGAGTTGTTCATAAAAAAAAACAATGCAGTATAATCTACGTTAGACAATCGTTGTTTCTTTTTTTAATAAAATCGTTTTCTTTTTCCCTACAAACTGCGTTTTGTAGTTTTTGTGAATTTTTGTAAGCGAGTCCCTCTACAAGGTCCAGCAGTAATTAGCCATCATTCTAATATCCCATCTTTCTTGGTAACGTCTCTCCATCTCCTTTATGTCTTGATGGAACCTTTCTCCCTGTTCCTCGCTGACAGCTCCAAGATTTTCGGGAAAAGAGTCAACGTGGGAATTCAGAAAATGAAGTTTGGCGCTCATATTGCATCCCAGTTTTTTATAATTTTCGACTATGTTGGCTACAATTTCTTTATACAGGGTTCTCCATAATAGACTACCCATTTTATTTTATTAATTAATTCCCTACGAGATAACTAAATAAGTTTATCTCTGTGGGATTATGTTCTGTAGTCTTTGGGATTTAAGTTAATTATTGATCAAGTAGGCACTTGTCACAAATAAGTTTTATATTAATAATTTTGTGGAACGTTATTTTTCTACGAGAAGTTTGTTAGTTTTCATCATAATTATTTAACTTTCATGGATTACTCAGTCCAACAACGTGTGTTTTGTGTAGAAACTTACATTAGAAGCAATTCGATAGAAGAAGTTAGGCGTGCATTCCGGCGTCAGTTTAATAGCAACAATAGAGGTCACGCGCCAAATCGTAAAACTGTTAAGTTATGGGTTCGTCATTGGCGTGAAAATGGTTCTGTACAAAATTTGAAGAAGCCTGGACGTCGAAGAACAGTTCATACACCAGAAAATATTGAATGAGTTTGAATTGCGTCCTAAAAGGTCTGCTAATCGACAAACCCTTATCCTAGGAATATCAAAGGGAAGCTTAGATCGAATTCTTCAAAGAGATTTAAAATTGCATCCCTATAAATACCAAATGACACAGCAACTTATAAATCAAGATAAAGAAGCAAGGTTAGCATTTTGCCAAGAATTTTTGAATTTACATCAAGGAGCAATTCACAGTCTCTTAATGAGCGACGAAGCAAATTTTTAATTGAACGGCATTGTTAATAAACATAATTTTAGATACTGGTCAAATGAAAATCCTCGTGAAATCTTTACACAGAACCTCCATAATCCAAAAGTTGTTGTGTGGTGTGGAGTAGGATCTTTTGGTATTATTGTTTCATATTTTTTTGAGGATGAAAATAACCGCGCTGTAACAGTAACATCCGAGCGCTACGTAAACATGCTAGAGACATTCCTCATTCCAGAATTAAATAGACGAGGATTCCTAAACAATGCCTTACCATTCCAACAAGATGGGGCAACAGCTCATACCGCCAGAAACTTAATGCGGGTTCTGCGAGAAACGTTTAATGGCCGACTCATTTCTCGATTCGAAAATTTGCCTTGGCCTTCGAGGTCCCCCGACTTAACGGCACCCGATTTTTTCCTGTGGGGATATTTAAAAGCCAAAGTGTTTGCGAGTCGTCCAGGTACAATCGAGGAACTCAAAGTCAAAATTCGTGAAGAAGTTGAAGGAATAGACAAAGGTTTGCAACGCCGTGTAATGAACCACTTTTTATCTAATATTGAAAAATGTGTTGAAGTTGGTGGAGGTCATTTAGAAGACGTGATTTTTAAAAGTTAGAATTAAATTAACCAAATATTTATGTCATTATAAATCCCAAAGAGTTAGCTGTAATTTAGTTTAATAAAAAGTTTGTTTTGTTAACTGAAAAAAAAATTATTCAAATATTAAAATGGGTAGCCTATTATGGGGAACCCAGTAGTTTGGAGACAGACTTTTTGTTTCCAAGGAAACCGTCTATGACTTCTACGAAAGAACTCCATGCTTCAGATTCATCCCGGGTCATTGTATTCTGGAACAATCTGTCTGATTTTAAGGTTCGAATTAAAAAATTCCTTCTTTAAGTTTAGTTCCAGAAAGTGCAGGAAATTGCACAATCAATCAATCCTAACTTTATGTGAAGGAGAGGCAAAAGAACGAATTGGGTCAACTAATGCATCACGCTGCACATTTTTTGTCCCGGTACAAATCTTTCTCCGAGTAGCCATTCTTTCTTAACGTAATGTAAATTTCGTGCTCGACTGTCCCACTCGCACAAAAAACATGGATTCTTTATGAATCCAGACTGCTGACCCAAAAACATGGATATTATTTTGAGGTCTCCACAGAGTTGCCAACAACATTCGCTATACTTTATTTTATTTAGCAACAGCTCAAGATTCTCATACGTTTCTTTGAGATGCACGGAGTGAGCAACAGGCACCAAGGCATAAGTATTACCATTGTTCAACAAGACACCCTCAGACTTCTCTTACAAGAATCAATGAATAACATCCATGATGTGGAATCGTAATTGTCAGCTCCCAGTTTCATGACTACTTGAGGAATATTATTACAATACATCAGTGAACCCTCTTGAGGGAAATATTCCGCAAACTCTTTTTCACGATGCATACACCACGAAAATGTGGTTCCTGGAGCCAACAGATTTTTGTCTTTCAGTCGTGATCCTAAGATTTGTGCAGCATCCTTCGATAGGCCCAAGTCTCTCACTAAGCCATTTAGTTTAGCTTGGATAAACTGTTGAGGTTGGTCTATATCAGGATTGAATTCGTCTTCAACGGTTTTTTCGTTTGAACATCCATCTGATGATTGCTGTTGGATGGTGTGAAGAAAAGGTGGAGGAATAGGAATTGTTGGTCTATGAGGTTCAGGTCTTTTAGCAGACGGTAAATCAGGATACTGAATAGTATGTTTATTTTTCGCCTTTGGGTTCTCCTTTTGTGCCTTTATATTCATATTTATGTTCATTAATTGTCTTATTTGTAGCATAAAGGAAGAATAAAGTTTATTATTATTATTAATTGAAACCCTTGACATCGCAGGAGCAAAAGTAACAGTCGTCTCGGTTTTTTTGTTCCCTCCATATCATAGGAATGCCAAAGGGTAAAGAGCTACGTGTACCTTTGTCCATTTTCTCAGTAGCTCGACCCACTGAAACCACACTTTGTGTGGAGCCTAAGGTTTGTCCTGATCACCAAGCTTTACACCGAAATAAGATGCACCCATTGCAAGTCGCTGACAGTGACTGCTGCAGCGCTCGGCTAGAATGAGTTGAGAAATTTCGCGATATTCCCATCTCTTTCTTTCCGAGCGTTGGACTGTGGTGCTTGGTTCACAAATACCCAAACATTTACAAAAATAAGGTATCGAAAATTTTAATAAATAGTGATTTTCGAGGCGTGAGACCTAGTGGCACGCGAGTTAATATACAAACCGCGTTAAAAAAATTATTTCTTGTCATTGTTTCTAATCTCTTCACAATAATGATGCACTTTCCATCTCGGTACGTAATTTATTATTTATCCTTTCTCGAAAATTGCAGCTGCTATTACAGTTAATCCTCTTTGCTGTTAATTAAGACGTGAACCGTATTCTCTCCGAACTTCGTATTACATTTAATTTTCATACAAATTAGCATCTAACGATAACATAAACGAAGATAACCTGTTAATAATATATGAAGCCTCGTAGCTCAATGCGAACAACTAATTATTCGTTAGTGGATACGTTACTATATTATTAACGCTAAACAGATAATGGCTTGAATGTGTGGCACAGTTTCAAAGTAGATCTAATCCGGATTTTCCATCCGAATGCTTAATGACGTAAATTTTCCTAATTAAGATATACACGAAACAACCTCAGAATACCGAACATGTGTGACAGCCTTAACGAACTAATTCCACGTTATTATCCCATCTACCCGGATCCTCGAGGACTCTGCACTAAATTTGACTATCCCTGAAATCTATGGTTCAATAACGAGCGGCCCTTATACCGCCGGATGCATCGTCATAATAAGCGTTGATGAGTGCGGTTTCCCAATGAGAACTAGAACGCTAGGTGTGCTCGATTAACTTAATTGAGTTGGAATAATCGGCGGAAATTATATCAACAAACTCGTAAAATAGAACAATGTACACATTACATATTTACAACCGCTACGCAATTAGGAATGGGTTGGTCCTAAATATTTGGAAGTATTAATTATATTCAATTGTTTTTGTTCCCTACTGTGTGGATAATAATTTAAAATCTGTATTGCTTATGCATATTTTTGTGCCTTGTAGTATACAGGGTCGTGCATTTCACCTCCCGTCTTCTATAGCTCATTTGCTAATTAAGTTGGAATTTTGATATTTTGCAGAATAAATTTAAGTTGGCTTTGAAAAACAATTTATTGACATTAACATTTAACAAGGTGACAAGAGACTGTTTGGTGGTTGTCAATACTTAAACAAAAAAATCATAAAATATTTTCGAGATTAAATTCGTTTTACTTATACTATAACTTAAAGTAGTTTAGAATACATATTGAAAATCGTGAAACGTGAATGTATCCAATTGTAAGAATAAAAGAACCTCATTTACCCTGCTTGCCTTGCCAGGAAGATTATTTTCTCCTTAATTTCTTTCCTATCTTTTTTGTTGTGATTTGAAAACAGCCGATGCTCGGAGAAAACCTTATTCGCAGAGAAACACTCGGAAGATACTCTCCCTGCGTTGCTACGACGATTATTTTCTATTCAATTAGTTTCCTTTCTTTGTTTCTTATAAATTGAAAATGATCACTGCTCGGAGAAAATTTAATCGATGGTAAGATACTCGGCAACTCGTTTCTTTCGTTGCATTTCCGCGACGATTTGTTTTCAACGTACTCCATCTGCAAATAATCACAAGGGTGTAAGTTGTAGTTACCTGATCACGGAATTTTGTTTGTTAATATAATTATTTGATACTCGTTGTTTTTGGTTCTCGTTTAGCACGTGGTGAAACATTCTTAATATTCAGGTGTAACCAAGTGCCTCACTTTAACAATCCTGAATATAATTATTTAATAAATAAATCACTATTGCTTTGTTTATATAACTTTTGAACGAAGTATAAGCCTCCAGTATAAATAACATAATAATTTAACTTCTGCTTTCTACAAACAACATTAATTGACAATTTTTTAATGTCGAAACACTTCGACATATTTTTCGCCACAGAGTGGCTTCATCAGGCATACCGTTAATGTTTTTAATAAAAGCGCTTCTCCCTCTTTGGACAAAAAAATAGGCAAGCATGACAGATGAGTTTATAAATTGTTAAAAGACCTTAATGTGCTTTACAATATTGACCGCAGTAGTTGTTACCCGGACCCTATTATACCATTCCGTCCGTTGGTGGGGCAAGTGCTATTATCACGATTCCTTTGTCCGCGATTTGATTATGATATTATTTCTATGTTGGGCGCGAGGACGTGGAAATCTGAAGTGTCTTCTTTCTTCGAATCACACTCACCCTCACCTTGCTTTGAAGGGGCACTTGAACCCCGCTCAGCCAGACGGTCGATGTACCTATTAATTATCTCGAAAGATGCGTCGGCGTGAAACTGATTCTAATTCCCGAAACATTTTCCTAATAAACGCAAGAAAATGTAGCGGACCATTACAACATTGATAAAACCTAATACATAAATTTGCGTTGATTATAGAGATCAGAGGAATGCAAATATCGTTTTAACGGAACATGTAATCTATGCAAATTTTTATATGAAGTTTAATTAGTTTTATATCCGTTATTTTAAAAGTTACAGTTTGCTATATTAATGATTACACGTGATTTCAAATAGTATTTGTAAAAATTTTGTTGTAAGGAACACGAATTTCCAAGATGCTGACTTTTCGTTGTCTTGTTTTATAAACTGTTACCATTTGCAAAAACTGTATAATTCTAAATTAAATTTATTTGAATCGTGGACATGATGAAAGTAAATGACAAATAGAAGTTTTGAGTGAAATAGATAGAGTCAAAAGTAGCCTGAATATATGAATATTGAACCACGTTCGTAACTCTGCTAAATTAAGTCTTGCTAAGACTTAACTGTTATGGAATCAAAATATTCACTATTGAATGCTCCTGTCCCAGTGAGACAACGCACCGGTCAAAGTACTGAAAATATTGCAGCCCTAAGAGCTTCAGTTCAAAACGAACCAAACAAGTCGTTTCCAAGCCGTTTACTAGAATTTGGAATTCCCCAGTCCACATTATGACGAATTTTGCGTAAAGATCTCGAGCTACACACAAGATAAAATTAACCCAAGA
The DNA here is from genome assembly GCA_910593695.2 of Ocypus olens. Classification (NCBI taxonomy): domain Eukaryota; kingdom Metazoa; phylum Arthropoda; class Insecta; order Coleoptera; family Staphylinidae; genus Ocypus; species Ocypus olens. The sequence goes on from OU343061.1 coordinate 5,380,376, forward strand.
ACTAAAACCTCAAGATCCTTTAAAGCGCCGAAACTTATCCAATTTTGTTCTGCAAAAGTTTGGAGAAAATCCTGAATTTCATCGAAAAATTATTTTTAGTGATGAAGCTCATTTTTGGTTGAATGGTCAAAAATGGGTTAGTCAATAAGCAGAATATGTGTTATTGCCCAGCAAAAAACCCACATGTGCTTGATGAGACTACATTGCATCCACAAAAAGTGAGCGTGTGGTAGGGCCGGACTTTTTCGTCGATCAAAATTATCGCCATGTTATGGACAATGGAGTTCGCTATCGTGCCATGTTGGAATACTATTTTTGGATAGAATTGGATGGACTTGACATCAGCAATATGTGGTTCCAACAAGATGGTACCACAAGCCACGCAGCTGGTCAAACAATTCATTTATTGAAAGGAACATTTGGTAATCGTTTAATCTCGAGGAATGGTCCAGTCGAATGGCCACCTCATGCGATTTGATGCCGTTGGATTTTTTCTTATGGGATTACCTAAGTATAAGGTTTATGCCAACAATCCAACAACGTTAGAGGAGCTCAGGAACAATATCGAACGCGAAATTGCCAACATGCCAGCTGATATGTATGAACGAGTGATTGAAAATTGGAGCCAAAGAATCGATCACTGCTGTCGTGCTTGTGCTGGTCATATGAACGACGTCGAATTCCATACATAATTGTAACATGTGTACTACATCAGGAATAAATTTCAGCCCGATATCTCAAACATTGGAATTAATAAGCAAAAATCATTATTTACTTAATGAAATTATTTTTCCTTATTAATTCCACTGTTTCGATGAAACCATGTTATCTTTTGCCAAAAATAAAATAGTAGTAGTACTTTTTTAAACGCCATTTCTTCAAAAACAGCTGAATATCGACATGGGGTACGCTACATGAAAAATACTCAGAATTTTACGTAGAATCCATAACTGCAACAAAAAATGGGGGTTCACATTTGAAAATTTTAACTTAGGGGTCGTATCTCGATTTTGGGACACCCTGTATATTTGAATTTTATCTAAAAAAATGCTCGTTAAAAATAATAATACACGTATCCGAGCATTTTTCTGAAAGAAAATGCCCTGAATTTTAATCGAATTTATTCCTTACTTAATGTACACAGTGTATAATACGCGCAAATATTTTTGTAACAATCAATTAAAACTAACAAACCCGATGTGTTATGAATCAAAATTTTATTTAAACATTTGATAGAGGTATAATTAATTATGAAATGTAATTACGTATTATTTAAATACTATATGAAGAGTGTCCCAAAAGTCGACTAGGAAATATAGATAGTGGGGGAGGTTTTCTTCTGAAACGTATCATTCAGAAAACTTTTTGATTTGCCAAGTTTCATGAACATGCTTTTATTGGAAAGGTGTATCCTTCAGAAACATCCCTCACAAAATACAAAACAAACTACTTTTTTTTTTTAATTTATTTTTGCACAGTTGATGAACTTCGCGATTTATGGAAAACTACAAAAAATTAAATACCGTTTGAACTATTAACAATAAAAGGACAACATATACAGTGCATTTTATTTAAGTCTGTCCATTGGAATTTACATGGTAAAAATTGTATCCCATGTTAACTTTTGTTGTCGTGCAAATTTTAAACAATTTTTTGTTTTTATCAATAAATATGAAGTGTTCATTGTTAGAAGGACATAACTTGTTAGAATTCTCTATTTTCGCTTTCAAATTTGTAGTTAATAACACAAAAGATCAACTTGGCCAAAATGTCATTATGGCCACACTTAAATAAAACGCACTGTATAGTTATTTTAATTGAAAATACCTCCCCCACCACCTCACTTCGTTTAATCGATGCGTTTTGGGCCTAAAAAATTCTTGTTAAAAATAAATTGAGATAAGTTCAATTTTTCGTAAAAATCAATACAAACTTTCATTTCTGCTTTTAGCGATTCTAAATGATTCAGATGTATAAGTATTAATTTTTATTTAGGATATTGAGGTGAAAGAGAATATTATAATTTCGCTATAAATCGCCACAATTTTTTTATTAAATTTGACGATCATTATTGTTATAAAAGTGACTTAGATAAAAATTCTTCACTGTTGAAGAGAGGATAATTGACACGTATTCATTTCCGCTAAATGATAATGATTGAGATATGAATCAGACGACATACATGCAGTCGAAAAATTATCTTCCAACCAGTGACGGTTCGCGGGTTTTTTTTCTGGTACGGCCGAGGAACAAGAGGTGGCAATACAGATGGGTAGGGTCAGTTGCAGAGACGGCTGGTTGAGTGACCGTACCTATCTGTATTACCACCTCTTATTCCTCAGCCGTACCAGAAAAAAACCCGCGAACCGTCACTGCTTCTAACATTGCCTTCAGTATTGAAACTGTGCAGTTCGATCAAGAAATGTTTGATGATTTGAATTCACAAAAAAATGAGCTCAAAATACTACAAACAAATCATTTAGAATATGAAAACTTTGGAGGTGCATTAGAAGATAATTTACCACATGCAGAACAATCAACAATTATTTTCAATTGGAAATCAATAGTGATGTTTATTTATTTTATTTCTTCTACATATAAAAGAAATTCAAATAAATATAACACTAAAAAGGTGTTGTTATCCAAAATTGTTAATAATCGAGCAGAGGAATCCGAACCGATTTAGAATCCAATTAAAAAAAAAGCTAGAGAAACTAAGGCTGAAAGACCTCTGGTCAATTACCTGTTGAGGTCATTTGTAAAAGTGTCTCAATGAATGTACTGTGTCTCTCTAGAGAAACAAATTCAACATAACATACATCACGGTATTTCTACTGAAAGCAGAAGGAATAACAAAACTTTAATTAAGTCTAATACCCTATGGTAGAAAAAAATGTTGGCTGAAAATTCCCCTAAACATTGAATAGATTTATTGCTACAAGTTTTATCTAGTTAAATGTTTTTTTTCTGATTTTTTCCTACATAATTTTAAAGTGTAGTTATACAGGGTGTTCAATTTAAGTGAAGACATTGAAATATCTTGAAAACTACACATCGAATAAAAAAAAATTATAATTAAAATTTGTTTGCCTCGGAGGGGGACATCTAATGATATGAAACTCGATCCACTATCCTCAACCCCCTAGGGGGTAGGGGGTTAGGAATAGAAAAGTTAAATAGGAACCCCCATTTTTTTTGTACGGATTTGAATACTCCGGGAAAAAATACGAAAGTTTTATCTGAATTTTTTTTGTATTCGTAACACAGTCCGACAAAAAAAAGTCCGGATCTGTAGATCAAACATGTGTATTTTCATGTATTTTTCATCGCTGAATTCGAATCCGAGGTCAGAAAAAGGCCTACCCCCCGTGGAATTGGCCCCAGAGGCCGAATATGGCCGCTATAAGGTGTGAAACGTGTATTCTGGGATGACGGATGCTCAAACGAGGTCGAGATTGCATTCCCAAGCCAAAGCCGAATTCGTGGTCAAAAAAGTTTAGAGCCGACTGGGATTCACCCTCTGAGGTCGGAAAATGGGCCCTCGGAGGCCGGAAAATCGAGATTCGCACCTTATAGGGGCCATTTTTGGCCGGATTTGGATCCAGCGGTATAAGGAATAAGTTTTTTTCGAAATCTCTAATCGCTCGCTGTACTTTTAAAACATTATTTTAATTAAAAATAAAGCATAAAGTATAAATATAAATAATTATTATACCATCCAAATCGGAGAAAGTAACATGATGGCCACATCACATTTTTTTTAATACTCTATATTGATCCTGTTTTTTAGGAGATTGAATATTTTGCATTTCTATTAAGACTGCATTCATTCAAGCTCATCTGCCATATTTAAATTATTTGGATCTATCACTATGGCATGAACATGTTTCGGAGTTAGCATTGCCAATTTGATGTGTTTCAGATCCTGGAAAAGGTCTTTTCATTAAACATTCTGCAAATTAAATCATAGCTGATTTTTAACAACCAGAAAAGTGATCTTTTTCAGCTTTATAAGTTTCTGGATTATGTAGATTTATCAATAAAGTCATAATTCGTTTATCTTTAACGTAACTCGTATCTTTCAAAATTGGTAAAGTACATATTTTTTAATGCCATGCTCAATTTTGAAATTTCTCAAGTCTCGAAAGATAATTACTGGGTAATTAATTTTTCATTTAACCCGTGGTGAAACATAGTGTTTTAATTAATCAAAATAAAATAATTAGTGGGTATCGAGACTATATATTTTTCCAAAATTCTCGAAAAATTTGTGCAGGGAATTCCCGGTTCAGAAACCCTTTTTTTGCGTAGGCCTTTGATCGTTCAGCTACTAACGATGTTTAAAAGAAAACATTACCACATAAAGAACCTAAGCGACCAATTAGTAGACTATAGGATTAACAACGGTTGCAAACAGCAGAAACCCTTATTTGCATTTTATGTAAATATATATTTAGAATTTCTAAACTAATCATATCATGGACGTGTAACGTACATCAATTTATTTCGTACTGTAATTATATACTTACTCGATATTCCGCGAATTAACTTTTTTCTAATTGTGTATTCGGCTCACACACAGTTAAAAGTTGTAATGGTGTGTATATTTATGCACAACCGTAATACTGACAATACTGACTTTTCAAAAGTTGGGAAGTGTTCCATTACTGACCGCTACTTCCCACCCTCATTTTTCGCCCACATTTCATCGCATTACTGAAAGCTACTTCTTTACCTCGTTTTCCGCCAGTATTTTAACAATTGATTTTTATATAATTTGATTTGACGTTAATGCTATAACAAAAACTGTCAACTAGATCAATTTTAACAGCAACAAATTGAATCTGCATTTCTGTCATAAAAATGGATCAGCTGTGAATAATATAGTATACAAACCTTGGTTAAATGTTTCATTACTGTCGAGATAAAATTTGACAGTAATAAGACACTTTTCACCTCGATATGTAATATATACTATTATTTACATCTGTCAGTAGAAATTAGTAATGGGATCATTCGAATGACAATAATCGATTCATTCGATTATCAAAATAATCGATTATCTCGAGAACCTATTTTTTAATTCGAATGATCATTCGAATGATCGATATTCGAGTGATCATTCGAATGATAATTCGAATGACCATTCGAATTATCTATACTCGAATGATCATTCAATTGGCATTCGAATGATAATTCCAATGTCATTATTCTCGAATTTGTACTCGAATATATATTATTCAAAACTTTACTAGCAAATTAATAGGATATCTTTCCCACGAAACATTACGGCGAAGTACTCTGATATTATATAAATATAATATTCTATATTATAATTTTACTATGATATATTGCTGAAATCAGAACACAAATGTTTATGAACGATTTTAACGAAATAACCGGAGTTCTGTTTTTAGTATTTAAGTCACGATAATTTGAGTGATTGTTCCAATATGTTTATACCACTTGAAAAATCAAAATATTCGATTCACGATCATTCGAATTATTATTAGAATTATCAGTCGAACTTTTATTCGAATGATCATTTGAATAAATAATCGATTTTCATATCATTCGAATGATCACTCGAATAATCATTCGAATGATCATTCGAATATATAATCGATTTCTAGATCATTCAAATGATCATTCGAATAAATAATCAATTTTCAGATCATTCGAATGATCACTCATTCTAATGAATAATCGATAATCACTAGTAGAAATTGTGAAAATGTACGATCCACAATTTTTAATTATAAATTCTTCAACCGTTTTTTATACTTTTTATATTGCTGCCCAAAAAAGTGTAAAATATTTTAGAATGCAGTGTAAGCTCTTTTTTCAATTTTAATTAATCAACCTTTCTTTAAATGTAGAGTCCTTGGAAAGAGTTCGGATTTGTGGTCCGGGGAAAATCTCCTCTTTAATCTTTAATTTTAGCGTCACTAAAATAATGACTTTTTTTTCAAATACAAGAAACCTTCTTCCTTATCCATTGCTGTTCTAAGGCCCATTTTTTTTTTATGGTTACAACCCAGCTCTTTATATGAACAGTTTTTCATAGTTTCTTGACCTATTGTCCAAAAAGTTATAAAACATCTTAAAATGAAGTATAAGCTGTTTTTTCCATTTTACTCAACCTTACTTTGAATGTATAGTCCTCGATAAGAGTTCAGATTTTTGTCCCGATGAAAATCTCCTCTTTAATCCAATTTTAGCGATATTTTTGTTTCAAGAACAAGAAACCTTCTCCTTCGTAGTCCATTGCTTTAACAAAGTTGTTTATATTTCAATATTTTCAGTAAGTTGTCTAGCTATGATGCTGTAATATCCCACTTCCCGGACTGAAATTAGTACACAGTATAAAATAAATAAAAGTAACTTAATTTAAGTCGATGAATTGATTAATTATTTACCTATAATGTGTCCCCTAGTTACTACCCAAACGTACATAAACTCGGGTATCGTTCCTGAATAAATTTCAATTTTAACTCACGAAACGGGAGCAACCACCTGGGGGTGCTTTTTTCGGGGCGCATTAATATGCAGGGCGGGGGTGATTGATCGTCAACACAGATTTCACACAGAGCCAGGGGTGGCAGAGGGGTGGATTGTTTCCTGCGGACGATCCCGATGAAAAACGGCGAGCGATTTATTAAAGGGCCCCTCTTTAAAAAAAAATCCACCTGACGAAGAGACGGCCATCGGCCCCCGATTTGTTTCCGGCAGGATTATTTGAATAAAGGTTGTTTTTCCATTGCCCGCATAATGCGACCATTTTTTTTTTGTTTTCCGGTAATTCACCCCCGTGACGTCTTCTTCAAAGTGAAGAACTAAATTCGAACTTTTACTTTTCCAATATTTCACATCCGTCAGGCCAAAAGGGCCGTTTCACTGAAAAGTTGCAAGAAGCTCTTTTCTCTATAAACTTTTTTCCCTTACAGCCGGCTAGGAATAAATAGGTCATTGAAAAGCTAAGAATGGGTTATAATATACTGAATTTATATTCCTATTGAAATGGAAAGTCGAATATTTGTTCGAATGTAATTTATTACTTCTTATTAAATCTTGCTGAGCGATCATTATTACCTTTATGCATTTAAATTTTATATCTTAAGAAGGTGCAGTAGCAGTACATACACACTTCTGGATACTATTTCTACTTTCTCCGTTACGTTAAGTACGAGAAAGTATGGATTGTGATCGTGAAAAAAAATTTTACGGTCCCTTGAAGCGATTTCAAAGATTTCTGGAAAAAAACGTATCGCGATCAAAAAAGGGCCTGTTTTTCACGGGGTTACCTCAGTTGGTTTAGTTCTGCGCTTAATGCATAATAATCGGAGAAAGTAAAAGGATGGCCACATCACCATTTTTTTGTTAATTTTCCGGATTAACTAGTGCCATCACGAATGACGATAATGCGTGGTTTAAATGTGTTTCATAAACTAAAAGAAACGTCACATGTCTTAATTCTGAAATAATTAATTTAATCTGGTTGGTTCTACGCGGTGTAATTAATCTTCAAACAAACAAAATAATATACTGCGAAAACAACAATATTCCGAATTCATTCAAGTAATTAATTATAACATTTCCAATTTTTACCTGTCATGTGGGCTAACTGTCACACAGCCCAGTTAATCCTTTATTAATTTGTATAAATTGTGAATACAATGTGTTAAATCCAGCAGGCGTTTAATTTGAGATTTGAGAAGCCGTTACAGAATTTCTATACCGTAGTCCAGGAAATGCACCTGTAACAAAGGTTGTAGTTTGTTCACGTTTCTGACGTGAGCAACCGAACCGCATGATTCCCGTTACACAATATCAAAAGCTCGATTTTAAATTCGAATTCTTGAACACGAACGCTCCTAAAATTAACCGCGACGACCGGATTTAATCTCGCCCGAATATTTTCAGGTGGAAACGAAAATTTAATTCGCCGTTAATTCGCAGCCGTCGTTCCGGACCGAGTTTTTTTTTTACTCCGGTTAAAAGTGAATTTGTAACGTGACGATAAAATGTACGGCAGGCCGGGGGGGGGGGGGGGGGGGGGGCGAAAACACCGTCGGATGAATATTCATGGTGGCCGCCCGGGCCCTTCCGGTGGGACATCCGACTTCCGCCTTTGAATTAATAATAAAAGCGAAAGGGACGGCGGGACATCCCCCTCGCGCACATCCACGATTTAACGGTGTTGAACTGAATTATTTTTTTTATGAAGTAGGTGGAATTTCTTGAATATCAGGCTTGGTAGGTAATATTACACTAAAGTTAGAATTCGGCGCCAAAATCCGTGGCTGGAAAGTTGTGGCTAACTTCTCGTCGGTGAGCTGCACATCGTTGAGATGACGTGATGATAATCTTTTTGTTCATGTCCGACTTTCCCTAGCCCTCTTTTTGCGATAACCGGGATTTGGAATTGCTTTTAATAGTTAGTACAACTAATTCAAATAAATCTGATAATTCCTGATAGTAATTTTTTTTTAAATTAAATGAACGTAATTATAAGCAATAATACTTAAAAATTGGAAGTATTTTTCAATATGACAATAAATACGTTTGTTTATTTCAGTTACTTAAAATGGACAAATTTGTTGATAAAAGATTTGTAATTTTGATTTTATGGAAATATTGTTACCATACAAAACATAAGAGTAATTAATAAAATAAAATAGAAACAACCTTACTTGTTGCAGAAAGTATTAAATAAATTCAAAAAAATATAGCCTATAGGCTATATTTCGTTTTTTTTTTTTTTTTTTTTTTTTTTTCACGGTCACGGTCACGGTCACCTTCACGTAAGTGTATTTTATCTTTAACATTCAATTTAAATGCGAAGCTGCACTGATGAGAGATAAATCTCGAAACGCGTCTGCAGATGGCTATTTACTTAATTTTTACATATTTTAGGGTTCAGTTTTATAGTTTAAAGTTTTCAAATTCAAGTTAGTTTTATTTTTCAAGTTAGTCCTGTGGGTAGAAATAAGGGATCTTAAACCAATGTTATTTCACTAAGTACTTAGTACTAGTAATAACGCAAATATCTTTTGTATCATCCAATATCCGGCGTGGCACTAGCCAGAGAAGTAGTTGTTTCAACAAGTTATTTGTTTATAGTCTTAGTAAGACTTAATTTTGCTTGCAGAGCTACGAACAGGTTGAATATTTATATATTCAGGCTATATTTCGTTTTTTTTTCGAATTTATATAATAGTAATTGCATGAAATGCTAACAAATATTTATAAAGCCGTGTGCAATGGAAAATAATTATTTTAATCAACAGTTACATCACCAGTCCATAACATTTAAGCCGATAAATTCATCCGTGTTGTGATTTTCATGATTTTCCCATCATTCCGAAATGCACGAATGGAATATTCCCTCAGGAAAATATTTTAATAAATAATTTATTCGTTTTAATCCTACGAATAAATTTTAGGAGGAGTGAAACAAGCGTAAATCAATGATTCACAACCAAATATATTTATTCAGTAGTTCTCAATTAATAAGATAAAGCAATTGTAACTTGCATTCGTAATTAAGGGCGCAGTGCGCAATGCCAAGAATTTCCATGCCGGTGGTCCGACCGAGTTAAAATCTGGAAATGATACACAATAACTTTATTTCATCATAACATATTTTCTCTTTCAGTCGACACTGTCGCTAAAGTTTCAATCAAGAGATAGTTATTATCAAACTAAGAGTGCCAACGAAGTAAACGCCTCAAGATTGAAATATTTTCAATTATTTCATATTTGGACTTGTTCATTAAGTATTGACTGTACTCGCTAATCGCGCTACAGTAGCAAGTGAATAAACCACCCTGGAGTGAATATACAGCAGTAGCATGAACTAGTTTTTCCTAGGCTAAAGTTTGATGTATGTGAAATTGTGAAATGTAAAAATGTAAGAAAAGTAACTGGTGACGAACGCTGCGCTGCGCCGTCGTCTATGCGGGGCCCATCAAAATTAAACGTTTGAATTGCGCTGGGCCATCAATGAAAAACATTTTTTTTTTCTAAATAAACTTTAATTTTTCGTTTTTTATTTTTCATTTTCAATTTTTCATTTTTCATTTTCAAATTTTAATTTTCAATTTTTCATTTTTATTTTTCACTTTTCATTTTTCATTTTTTAGTTTTTATGTTTCATTTTTATTTTTAATTTCTTATTTTTTATTTTTATTTTTATTTCTTTTATTTTTTGAAAGCCAGTTGTATCCTCTGCGATCCATGAAAGTTTCGGCTTTCTTTCTTATAAAGAAACAAAATTGTCCTTAAAAGAAGGAATATGAACGCAGGGGATGCAAATGGCGCGTAGGGGTAGTTCCAAAAATTTTGAAAAAATATCTTCTGCCATCCCCGAAAATTTCAACTTTAAAAGAAAGAAATTCGTCCTTAAAAGAAGAAAAACGAACCCAGGGGGTGCAAATGGTGCGTAGGTGTAGTTTCAAAAATATCTTCTTCCATCCCTGAAAGTTTCAGCTTTTCGACTTTAAAAGAAAAAAATCCGTCCTTAAAAGAAGAAAAACGAACCCAGGGGTGCAAATGACGCGTAGGGGTAGTTCCAAAAATTTTGAAAAAATATCTTCTGCCATCCCCGAAAATTTCAACTTTTCGACTTTAAAAGAAAAAAAATGGTGATGTGGCCATCATGTTACTTTCTCCGATTTGATGGTATCATAGCCATTTATATTTACGATTTCATGGTTTATTTTCAATTGAAATCGTATTTTAAATGTACATCGAGCGTTGCGTAAACTTGGATGAAACTGACGTTTAAAACGTCAAAATTATGAAAGATGGAAAAATTACACTTCAAATTAAAAAAATCAGTTTACTCAAAAACTAACGAGATTTCTAAAAAAACTTATTCTTTAGAAGTTGTTCATTTTGGCATTCTCTACAATTATTCACATAAATTTGCTGTAACTATTAACGTTTCATAATTATAAACCAATAATTAAAAAGAAAATAATAAATTTTTTTCTCGAATAGCAATTGATTTTATGAAAAATATTTTCAAGCAAAAGATGTTCACTTCTTTGTTGTCTTCAATGTTTGTTTAAATATTTTTGTGATATTTTTCATATTTAAGTAAATATTGGCAAAAAACAAAAAACAGTTAAGGTAAACACCCACTTCCGGTGTACGAAATTTTACCAAAAGCTTTTCAGTTCTTCGGAATATAAAATAAAACGTATGTTCAAACACACACACACACACACACACAGACACACACACACAGACACATACACACAGACACACACACACACAGCACAAAAAAAAAATTCCAGAAATTGTTGAAATGGCATCTAGGGACCCCAAAACGGATATTTCCGTAAAAAAAAATTTTGGAAAAAAAATCACTATCACAATACTTTCTCGTACTTCGTAACGGAGATAGTAAAAATCCGTCCTTAAAAGAAGAAAGACGAACCCAGGTGATGCAAATGGAGCGTATTGCGAAAGAAAATTAGGCATAACAATATTTTTCTATTTTAATTCCTTAAACACATGTGCATCATAAACCAAATCTGAATGAATACAGGTTCATATTATTATTGTTATTAGAAATTCAATGATTAAATTAAATTAATACATACATAACCTCAAAATCCTACGAATGCAGCGACTGGGGTTTTCGCCCGTGGGAAAGTTGGACAAACTCGTGGAGCTGGGAGAAAACACCCTTTATGGTTAATACTTCAGAGAACCCGTTGTGAGCCTCTGCCTCGGGGGAAATCAAAGGGAAAATCGTGAAGACACGGAAATGTCACCTGCCGGCCGGCTCCTTTCTATCGGTCGAACACCGTGGAGATTTTCGTTCGTGGAAACTTTAGGGTTTCGCTGGGAGGTCGGGAAAAACACACGCTTGGTTGTTAACACTTCGGGGAACCCATTTTTGGCTTTACCGACACCGGAAATCTCAACACACGTTTCAACTGAGCGAAAATACATGAAATTCCATGGAAACGTCAAACTGCCGAACGGCGGCCATATCTAAAATTCAGCCAATCAGGAAGCTTTGCAATATCCTGGCGCTTTTTGGGAAATTTATTTTTCATCTCCGGATTCCGAAATGAGGAAGCAACGAAACTTGGCAATTTTGTAGTAAATTAATGGGGCTATAACTTTTAGGGGAATCATTTTTAGGCCGGCGGCACCGGTATCGAGCTACATCGCGTCAAACTTGCTTTTTTGTTCAACTGTTTTTGAAGTCAAAATTTTCAAAAAAGTGCCCAATTTGAATTTGTAGAGTACTAAGACATCCCTCGTAACCGTGAGTTTCAACTTTGGCAAGGCAATATGATTTTTCAAAAAAATCGATTTTTTTCAAAAAGTAATAACTCGAAAACGGGACAAAATTTCAAAAATTCGCTGCAGGATATTGTGGGACCTCTTAAAATCAACGGAATGGTAAAAAAATCTGGGTCGATTCTTCAACTTCCTGGGACGAGATGTCGATCGCGCTCGGCGCTTTCTAGACCGTGGAGTAAAAAAAATAAAAATGTCCTTGGTCTAAGCGGAATTCGGTCGGGTATGGGTGGAATTTTTTTTTTCGAAAAAAATATTGAAAATCGCCATTTTGATTTTTTGAAAAAAAAGTTTGCCGTGGACGGCCAAAATTTGATAGATCGTGCCAAAGTGGACTCGGATGTTTGAAAAAAAATCGCGTCCCGATCGGACGAAAGACGGCCGAGTTATGGACGTTTTCCTTGCGCGTTTAGTAAGTAGGGAGATAAACCACACTGGAGTGAATATACAGTAGTTGTATGAATAAACTCTAGTAGAGTGAATATACAGCAGTAGCATGAATAAACCATAGTAGAGTAATAAATCACACAAGAGTGAATATTCAGCAGTAACATTAATCAACCATAGTAGAACGAATAAACCACACCAGAGTGAATATACAGCAATAGATTGAATAAACTACACTGTGATAAATATAAAGCAGTAGCATGAATAAACCATAGTAGAGTGAATATACCACAGTTAGAGGTAAATAAAATCGTAGTAAGCTTAATTAACTCATTTTAAATCGTATGAACGCATGCAATAGTACTCGTATATAAATAGAAATGATACGAATTAAACAACCATTAAACGATATATTACTAAAATTAAAAATAATTAATTAACTCAATGTAAATGATTGAGGATTAGATATTCAATATTGTAATAACCATTCATCAAAATTGCGTTTATTTAAGCGGATTTAACGTGTTAACCGTAATTCGCGAGAATCCTTGATAAATTAATTACTACATGTGTTGAACATCTTTTACGCCGCGATTTGTCGGTTTGTCTACGTGGTGTTTCACCGCAATGCCGTTGTCACGACATCTTCCATAATTGTTCAATTGCTCAACGTGCGCCGCTGTAATTTATTTGATAAAGTGCACATGATCACCGTAACGAGGTTACTTTATCCCGCAAAGGAGCAGCGTTCCTGGCGGGGCAATTTAGTTCGGGAGCCCGCAATGTTGTCGTTTTCCAGTTCGTGTGACTGTTACGTTTGGCGTGTATCCTTCAGGAACACTAATGGACGCCTGATGTTCACTAAGTAGCTAATAGAGTGGAGAGGTTGCGCCTAGACTCGATAAATTAGATGGGAAATTAATTGCGAGTAGTAAATTCGGAGTGTTATGGCCGTCAGCCTATAATGGACGAATTCAACAAAGTCGCGGGAATTCTTTATTTATTTAGGTTCATTTTGTTTTGTGGAAGCGCAGCTCTTGAAGAAATCAATAGGCCAAATCTGGTAACCCTTATGTTTTCTTATTAAATTCGATAGATTTTTATACAGTAAGATCAAAATTGTATTATGTTAAGCAAGCAATAAAATCACGTGAAATATTGGCTTAAATAAAAGCAAATTTTATACAGATAGAAATGGTAATGACGGATCTAACAGGGAGGGGCAATGGGGTAATTGCCATTCCCTTCCCTTCATCTAGATTTTTTTCTAAAGTTTGCTAAAATGTAAAAAAATAATTTTTTGTTATTCATTTTTGAGTATTTGTTTTGGGCACCCCCACCATAGAAACCTTCTGGATCCACCCCTGCGTGAAATTATCCCAAAATGTAAATATGACACTTTTTTAAAGTTCGAAAATAAAACCGTGATTTTTGAAATAGCCCAACCACCAAATGCGTTATCCGATTTTGATCATTCTAACCTTAAAATGTGGAAAATGTAGTGCAATTTAATAACTGGTTAATAAATATTTTTGAAAAATTGACGCAAAACGTCTAAATTGCACATATTCAAACTCATACAATTTAACTGTCGCAACGTGTTGTTAGATTTTGAAGATTCAATCGTCGAAATATGGCAATTTTAAGGTATTTGAAAATGTTCTTGTGAAATTAACAGAAAATGCAAAAATGGCACTTCCAAAATCCAAATTCGCGATTCCTACTTTTGGGATTTTTGGAATTGCACAACTGCTGAATACACTGTTATTGTCAAACAGATTACAAAATTTAAAATGTAAAAATCGCGTATATTAGAGTTCAAAGTTTTAAATCGAGATTTTGATTTTGTTGAATCCTCATTTAAACGTCAAAATATGGCAAAGGACCCCTCACAAATCAAATAGAAATTGGCTTTCGGTGAAATTGACCAAATTTTGGATATGTTGTTCCTTTAGGTGTCCAGATCAAAAGTCTCCACGGGCACAAAGCTCAAAAATCTTCCCTGCGAGCAGTACCGAGCTCCGAAGGTTAGAGACCGGTAATCCCCGATTTTCGCTGATTTTACCTCTCCCCTTGCATTTTCGGAATATTTATAAGATAATCGGAATATATATAATCTTCATGTACACTGCTCAACATTTGAACTGGTACACTTACAAGAACATATATAAAAAACAATTTACTACTTTTTGAGCAACACCTTTTTGCTTAATTGATAGTTTATGGTTCTGGAAACACTTTTAGGGCAATGAATTAAAAGAATAAAACTTAAATTATGAATTTTAAATGTTCTAATAGAAAAATAACAAAATCTTCATTTTAGTATTACAGAAAAGTTTGCTCTGAAAAGAAATGATAACAAACACTTAAAGATGAATAATGCGTGGGACCTCCTCTAGCTCTTATGACCTCTTGGAAACGTCAATCAAATCCCGAATGTAATGCTGAGGAATATTTAGCCATTCGAGAAATTCGCAAAAATTCTCTTAAAACTTGATTAAGTATAAGCATTAGGCATTTGTTCGCATTCCGAAACAGAGCCCTGATCATTTAGAAAGTCATGCCAAATGCCTAAAAATGGTTGTTTGCTTTTACTGCATTTTATATAAGTGTACCAGTTCAAATGTTGAGCAATGTATATCCCGAAAATGCAAGGGGAGAAGTAAAATCAGCGAAAATCGGGGATTACCGGTCTCTAACCTTCGGAGCTGGGTACTCGCAGGTACTCGCAGGGAAGATTTTTGAGCTTTGTGCCCGTGGAGTACGAAGTACGAGAAAGAATTGTGATTTCTTTTTTCAAAAAATTTTTTTACGGAAATATCCGTTTTGCGGTCCCTAGACACCATTTCAACAATTTCTCAAATTTTTACTTTCTCCGTTACGAAGTACGAGAAAGTATTGTGATCGTGATTTTTTTTCAAAAATTTTTTTACGAAAATATCCGTTTTGGGGTCCCTAGATGTCATTTCAACAATTACTGGAAAAAAATATTTTGTGTCTGTGTGTGTGTGTGTGTGTGTCTGTCTGTGTGTGTACGTCTGTGTTGTCTGTGCGCGCTGTATCTCAAAAACTAATAGAGCAATTGATATGAAACTTTTAACATCCATCTTATTTGATAATCTGAAAAACTGAAAAGCTTTTGGTAAAATTTTGTACACCGGAAGTGGGTGTTTACCTTAACTGTTTTTTTTGTTTTTTGCCAATATTATCTTACATATGAAAAATATCACAAAAACATTTAAACGAACATTAAAGACAACAAAGGAATGAACATCTTTTGCTTAAAAATATTTTTCATAAAATCATTGCTATTCGAGAAAAAAAATTATATTTTTTTTTTAATTTTTGTTTTATAATTATGAAACGATAATAGTTACAGCAAATTTATGTACCAAAATGAATAACTTCTAAAGAATAAGTTTTTTCCGAAATCTCGTTAGTTTTTGAGTAAACCGAGTTTTTGAATTTGAAGTATAATTTTTCCATCTTTCATAATTTTGACGTTTCAAACGTCAGTTTCATCCGAGTTTACGCAACGCTTAATGTACATTATGATTTTAATTGAAAATGAACAATGAAAACGTAAATATAAATGGCTATGATACCATCAAGTCGGAGAAAGTAACATGATGGCCACATCACCATTTTTTCCCGAATTCTTTGAAATCGCCTCTGGGGATCACAAAACGGATATTTCCTCAAACAAAAATTCATGACCACAATACTTTGTAATGGAGAAAGTGTAAAGGTTCTTATCATACTAATGGCGAAAATAAACCTACTACATAAGAGCTGAACATATTAGCGATCGTTGAATAATATTGGATTTTTATTTGAACTTTATTTTCAAATAAAATTTTCGTCATTGCTTGTAATGATCTTTGCAACCGTTACTAATTAAAAATATGTCTAAATTACAATTTTACATACATATATTTTTACTTTCTCCGTTACGAAGTACGAGAAAGTATTGTGATCGTGATATTTTTTTCAAATTTTTTTTTTACAAAAATATCGGTTTTAGGGTCCCTAGATGCCATTTCGACAATTTCTGGAATTTTTTTTTTGTGTCTGTTTGTGTGTGTGTCTGGCTGTGTGCGCTGTATCTCAAAAACTAATAGAGCAATTGATATCAAACTTTGAACATACGCCTTATTTGATAATCCGAAGAACCGAAAAGTTTTTGATAAAATTTCGTACACCGGAAGTGGGCGTTTACTTGTTAACTGTTTTTTTGTTTTTTGCCAATATTTTCTTAATTATGAAAAATATCACAAAAACATTTAAACAAACATTGAAGACAACAAAGAAATGAACATCTTTTGCTTGAAAATATTTTTCATAAAATCATTGCTATTCGAGAAAAAAAATTATTATTATTTTTTTAATTTTTGGTTTATAATTATGAAACGATAATATTTACAGCAAATTTATTTGAATAATAATTGTAGAGAATGCCAAAATAAACAACTTCTAAAGAATACGTTTTTTTCGAAATCTCGTTAGTTTTTGAGTAAACCGAGTTTTTGAATTTGAAGTGTAATTTTTCCGTTTCATAATTTTGACGTTTTAAACGTCAGTTTCATCCACTCGATGTACATTTAAAATATGATTTCAATTGAAAATAAACCATGAAAACGTAAATATAAATGGCTATGATACCATTAATTCGGAGAAAGTAACATGATGGCCACATCACCATTTTTTTTTTATTGCAGCAATACAAATACATACACACAAATTTGTAACCATAATGATTTTGTTTGCATAAATATGAATAAGTAATATTTTAACCAGAATTATGTAGGTGATTGTAATTTAAATTGTACATTTATTACTGTACGCATAAATTAATTCAGTATGTGTTTATAATTTGTCGAGAACTGTGTATCTTCTGCAATTGTTTATACTTCCATTTACAAATATAATTAATAATTAGGTAACGGGACGATTGTTATGAAAATAGCGATGGCCTTATCAGAATTAGTAGTTTAATCCGCCCCTCCGGCCCCGAAATGGTGCTTTGGTAGAGATAAAGGCCGTGGGCTAAAGGACCGCGATAATATTATGTCGCCCTTCGTTGAAGTTTATATTACCTATTCATATAAAGTACCGAGAACAATGGGGCGGGGGGGGGGCGTTTAGGAGAACCGCCCATTTGCTCCTTAGAAGACGAAAAGTCGGAATGGAAATATTTTAATATCGTGTACAGGATTTTGACTTTATTAAATTTATAGAAAATGTTAGATGTTTTTAGTCATTATGAAAGGATTGCTGCGAATATTTGTGTTTTATTATTTTTCAAGTCAACAATTCATGACGCACATATTTTAAAATGTATCGAATGCGGACCTCCGTTCTCGCACGAGAAAACAATGTTTAAATAAACACGGTTTATAATTATAAAACAATAATAGTTACAGCAAATTTATGTTAATGATAATTATAGAGAATGCTAAAATGAACAACTTATGACGAATAAGTTTTTTCGAAATCCCTCTAATTTCTTGGTAAACTGAGTTTTTGAATTTTAAGTATAATTTTTCCATCTTTCATAATTTTGACGTTTTAAACGTCAGTTTCATTCGAGTTTACACAACGCTGGAGGTACATTTAAAATATGATTTCAATTGAAAATAAACCATGAAAACGTAAATATAAATGGCTATGATACCATAAAGTCGGAGAAAGTAACATGATGGCCACATTACCATTTTTTTTAATAAATACACTTGCAGTTCATCAAATATTCGTGCTTATTATAAAGTTCAAGTTCATTCCTACAATTGACAACGAATACTGAAACCATAATTATTCAAATTTATTTTGAAATATAATTTACATATCCATCGCAGCAATTTTTTTAAATGATGTATTATTTGATAGGAATTCGAGTTAGGGAACGAGAATAATGGGGAATTAGCTTAGCCATATTGGGCATTCCGCCAGGACCGTTGTGTTTACAATATATATTTTAAATTAAGTTAAAAGAATTAAAGAAAAATACAAGATCCGCGGATTCAAGCGGATATTTCCCGATTAGAAAAATGTTTCGCCCTGGCGGGGAATCGGACCCATTTGCCTTGGCATCTACCAGTCAGATGCTCACGCATTCACCGACTACACACCACCAAGTCGCATCGCAGGGATTGATTTTATGATTTTAATATTCTTTTTTAGACAATGCTTTTGAACCGTCGTCGGTTTATTACATTTCATATACACTTTTGGAACTCGTGACCTGCAATCAGAAGGAATTTCATTAATTCCATGAATACGTTATTAATTTTTGGTGATTTTAATCTCGGCAGGCTCGATCAGGATCCGGTACATTGCTGCACGATGATAATAAAATTATGACAAAGGATATTAATACCATAATTAAAATTTTTCTCAAAATTTTACAAATTTATGGAATACCTGCGTATAATTTATCAATTCTGTTCTGTTAGTTGAACGAGAGTGAATAAATGTTATGGATTATACAGGGCTTTTATTTTAACTCTGAACATATGATTGTTAATGCCTATGTTCAATCGTTAAATAATCACACCAACGCATTAATAGGTAGGCAACCATACTTACTCAGTTTTATTTAAATTAATAAAATTTTATATAATTGTTACCTATTGTCTCTGACCTTAAAGTCGCGACGACCCCCATGCGACAAAATTGTGTAATTAATAAAAATGAGTTACACCATTTAAGAAAGAATAGAAATTATTAATCGGTATAAGGGCAGGAACAGTACTCGAGGTGTTAGAGATTGATTTTCGGTTGCATACCCGAACAAACAACTTTCGTCCAACGTATTTTACATATTTTAACAATACTGGCTGCGTGAGTAAAAGGGCTAAAGGAGGTCACATTTTAATGGAAGAGATGAAACTCAACATTTTTTTGTTACGTAGCCGTAGAACAGAACCCCATATCATTCAAGTTCGGCTTCCTTATATAAAACATTAAAAAAGTTTACATACAATGCTTACAAGTTCAAATCATCAGCAATTATCAAATGAAAACAAAGATAAACAACCGGAATTCTGTGAAACCGTATTTAATTTTATTAAACTAACAATATTCATAATGCGTTAAGCGGTATCACTATCACCTGTGTGTACTTGGTTGCATACAATTTCAATTAAATGCCATGCGTTGATGTGATTATTTTACGATTGAACATAGGCGTTAATAACAGTATGTTCAGTATTAAAATAAAAGCACTGTATAATAAATTAACAATTAAATTTAACTGTTTTATATGTGAATAAAGACATTATTATTATTATTATTATTATTAAGAATTATTCCATACATTTCCAAACTGCAGTAATTAATTTGCTTAGATATAAATTAGTTCAAAATTGCTACAGATTGCAGAGTACGGTAACTATTTTCACCCTTGATGATTCTCATTTAGATTCATCGCTTGCACTGAGTCGCAATTAATTAATTTAATTAGGGCACACATTGTTTGTCCGTATTGGGACTGCTCGCTCATTCTTGGAATGGCACCAATAATTATCCAGTTCGACGGGGTTGCTAACTGCAAATAACTTTAGATGATTAAATATCCCTCGGCTATTTTATGATTTATGTACACTTAGCTGTAAAGTATTAGTGCAACTAAGCAAATATCTATCATGAATTATATCATACCACTACTAAATAATTTTAATTTATCAGGTATTTACAAAATAATAATTCTACCTACAATACATTAAGGAACAATACTTGATAAAGGGCTATCGGCCGTGGGTCTTTCTGCATAGAATTATACCATATTTAACTAAGAAAATAATTAAATGTTAGCCGAAATACCTAGTGAAATAAAAACAAATTTCACATGTTTATTATTCTTTGAGTTAATTTGAAATATTAGTCTTTAGTAAAAATACTATAACTAGGCAGAACGACCTCTGGTCGATAGCCATTTGGCAGATTAACAAACTAACATCATTTTATCAAATGCCTGTTAATTATATGGAGTATTATTTTTGTTCATAAAGATGTATTATACAGGGTGTTGAATTGCAAAACGGGACATAGGGATTTACATGTAAAATTTAAAATATATTAATATTGGCTCCCCTAATGATTTGCCAGCACTCTTCTTACATTATTTTTAAAGCTTTTTAAGCTGAATCATTTGGTACCTTACTCAATGATTTCTGCAGACTATTTATCGAGATATTTGCAAAAAACTTTAGTATTATTTTGAATTAAAAACACAGGTTTGCCATGAAACCATAATGGCGGATATTTCATTTTGTTCTAAAAAGTGACGTTTGCTGTTAAAATTAATATTTTTGGTAGTAGAAGAAAAAAAAAATCTAAAAAAATAAATAGTGATATTAAAGAATTCCACAAAAATTTTAAAATCTTGAAAACCAACTAGCATTTTTTTTAAATTTGCCAATTTCTCATGAATTTTTGACTTTTTTTTGACTTTGGCAGGTGCCCTTAAGTCACATCGGTCATGTATTGTTCATATTAAATGAAATAGACATCTACAAACACCCATGCCCTCTCCGGGATTCGAACCCGGGACCCTCCGCATTAGTACTGGCGCGCTAACGCATGCGGCTAGTGGGCCGGCAATAATTTTTGAACTTTGGAGAAAACGCTCGAAATTTTAAATATATCCACAAGATTTAACATAAACTTTGATTTTTCAGTTATAAATTTTTAAAAAATACTGTTTAAGCGGTAAAATATTTTTACAGGGAAAAACTAGAAAAAAAAATTATATCGATATAATTGAATTCCTTAAAAACTCCGATTAAATCAAATTAACCTTGATTTTCGAAATTGAGTCGATTTTTGCGCGAGTTATGAATTTTTGAAAATTAATATTTTGACTAAAAAATAAATACTGATATAATATTAATTCCTCAAAAATTTTGATATCCTTTAAAACTAACTAACTCTGCCAATTTCTGCGTGAGTTATGAATTTTTGAAAATTTGTCGAAATATTTGAACAAAGAAAAAATAGAAAAATAAAATAATATCGATATGATTGAATTCTTTAAAAAGTCCGATGCTATCATGTTCATTTTTGGCTTTTAAATTGTCGTTTTTGGCAGTTCAAATTGTCATTTTTGGCAACTTAAAATGGTCGTTTATGACACTTGAAAGTTGGCCTCTTTGGCAGTTGAAAATTAGCCTTCTCGGCTGTAAAAATTGTCATTTTTGGCAGTTGAAAATTAGCCTTCTCGGCTGTAAAAATTGTCATTTTTGGCAGTTGAAAATTGTCATTGTTGACGTTTAAAAATGGTCGTTTCTGACACTTGAAAATTGGCCTTTTGACAGTTGAAAATTGGTCTTTTCGGCAGTTGAAAATTATCATTTTTGGCAGTTAAAAGTTGTCACTTTTGACAGTTAAAAATGGTCGTTGCCGACACTTGAAAATTCGCCTTTTTGGCAGTTAAACATTGTAATTTTTGGCAGTTAAAAACTGTCATTGTTGGCAGTTAAAAATGGTCGTTTCCGATACTTGAAAATTGGTCTCTTTGGCAGTTAAAAATTGGCCTTTTCGGCAGTTGAAAACTGTCATTTTTTGGCAGTTAAAAATTATCATTGTTGGCAGTTAAAAATGGTCGTTTCCAACACTTGAAAATTGGCCTCTTTGGCAGTTGAGAATTGGCCTTTTCGACAGTTGGAAATTGTCATGTTTTGGCAGTTAAATATTTTTACTTTAGGCAGTTAAAAATAGTCGTTGCCGACACTTAAAAATTCGCTTTCTTGGCAGTTAAACATTGTCATTTTTGGCAGTTAAAAATTGTCATTGTTGGCAGTTAAAAATTGTCGTTTCCGACACTTGAAAATTGGCCTTTAGGCAGTTGAAAATTGGCCTTTTCGGTAGTTGAAAATTGCCATTTTTGGCAGTTAAAAGTTATCACTTTTGGCAGTTAAAAATGGTCGTTGCCGACACTTGAAAATTCGCCTTTTTGGCAGTTAAACAATGTCATTTTTTGGCAGTTAAAAATTGTCATTTTTGGCAGCTTAAAATGGCCGTTTGCGACACTTAAAAATTGGCCTCTTTGGCAGTTGAAAATTGGCCTTTTCGGCAGTTGAAAATTGCCATTTTTTGGCAGTTAAAAATTGTCACTTTTGGCAGTTAAAAGTGGTCGTTGCCGACACTTGAAAATTCGCCTTTTTGACAGTTAAACATTGTCATTTTTGGCAGTTAAAAATTGTCATTGCTGGCAGTTAAAAATGGTCGTTTTCGACACTTAAAAATTGGCCTTTTGGCAGTTGAAAATTGTCCTTTTCGGCAGTTGAAAAATGGCCTTTTCGGCAGTTGAAAATTGTCATTTTTTGGCTGTTAAAAATTGTCACTTTTGACAGTTAAAAATGGTCGTTGCCGACACTTGAAAATTCTCCTTTTTGACAGTTAAACATTGTCATTTTTGGCAGTTACAAATTGTCATTGTTGGCAGTTAAAAGTGCTCGTTTCCGACACTTGAAAATTGGCCTTTTTGGCAGTTGAAAATTGGCCTTTTCGGCCGCTGAAAATTGTCATTTTTTGGCAGTTAAAAATTGTCACTTTTAGCAGTTAAAAATGGTCGTTGCCGACACTTGACAATTCGCCTTTTTGGCAGTTAAACATTGTCATTTTAGGCAGTTAAAAATTGTCATTGTTGGCAGTTAAAAATGGTCGTTTCCGGCAGTTGAAAATTGGCCTTTTTGGCAGTTGAAAATGGTCATTTTTGGCAGTTGAAAATTGTCATTTTTGGCAGTTAAAAATGGTCATTTCCGACACTTGACATATTACATGATATGCTAGAATTTATCAAAAATAAAACAAAATAGTGTATTCACAAAACATCTTAATTATGTTCAATTTTTGAAAATGCGTGAGTTATAAATGTTAAAAAATGATTTTTTTTAATTTGTCGAATTTTTGGAACAAAGAAAGTTGTTAAAGACTTGAATAAAAAATCATTTTTTTTTTAAATACTCACAAAACATCTCCATTTAAAATTTACTGTAATTTGTGAAAATGTGTCACATTTTCCGTAAGTTATGAATTTTTGAAAATTAACGTTTTAGGTTGTCGGAACAAAAAAAAAACTGATATAGAATTTCTCAAAAACTTTAGTAAGTATATTCACAGAACATCTGCCTTTGGAATCAACTTAGACGTTTGAAAATGTGCAATTTTTGCGTGAGATTAATTTTTGAAAATTAATATTTAAAGTTGCTGAAGAGAAAAAATCGATTTTTTTTTCATATATTCACAAAACTTCTATTCAATTTAATTTCTTTAATGTGTCAATAACAATCAGTTTATACAGGTAAATATACATAATATAAATAAGTGGTTTCAATAAATTTAAAAAAATATGAGTCATAACAAATATAAAAAAAACTTAAACTTACAGGGTGTAGAAATATCCAAAAGATGCGTTTAGAAAGAAAACTGTAACGTGGATAAGTAACAAATGTATCTTCCCTTAAAACTAACTTTAATTTTTGAAAATGTGTAACTTTTTTCAATTTTCAAAAACGAATTTTCAAACAGGGAAAAACTAGAAAAAAAAATCATATCGCTATGATTGAATTCCATAAAAAGACTCTGATGCAATCATAATACATTTACCTTTAAAATTTAATCTTGATTTTTGAAACTTAGTCGATATTTGTCTTAGTTGTGAATTTCTGTAAATAAATTCAATTTTAGTTTAGCTATTACACAAAAATGAAATAAACCCTTTATAAACCATGAATTGTACAACACGGCAAACTATAAAGTTCCAATTTTAAACACTTTTTAAACAATGTAATACAATCGCATCACATGCATTACATTTTAATCGCAATAATCGCATTTTAAGCGAAACGTTGCGTGCAGCTCAACCGAAAGCCGCAATTCAATTAGTAGAAATTTTCAAATAATTTTCATTCGGTAGCGCCGTTCCAGTATGAACCCGATTCGAAAATGGTAATCATAATAATCGCTAATTTATACATAAATTTTCCATAGGTTTGTTAACAAACCAACATTAATTAGATTTGACGTTTCCGATTAATCCCAATTTATGCACAATTCAAAGCCGACGCGTTTGATCTCGCCATCGCAAATCTAATTAATAAATTCTAATTAGAATCATTCACTGCCGAATTCCGTAATTTAATTAATACAGAAAAAGGGGAATACACCGAGATGATTAAGAATTTAATATCTGGTTATAACATGATTTAATCGGTGTAATTGTAAATGGAATGATGTGTTAATACAGGGTGCATTTTTTCAAGCTTAATAAAGCTTGTCTTGGCTTGACAAAAGTTTGCTAAAATACAATTTTAATTTTGACCTCAAAACACGTTATCGAATCTTGACAATTCAAATGTCAAATTTAATTTACATTCAAATGTATTCATTTATTAATCGATCATAAAATCCTAATAAAAGACATGTTATTCATGTCTAATAGTGAACTAATCGCATTATCTCGAAATGCTTTTATTGACGGTCATTTGGGGAAGGCACTTGAATTTGATTCATTAATTGTAAATGAGCGACCTCTTAATTTATCTAGTGACTTGTTTTTGTTGTCCAATTGCCTAATGCTGTGTCCAACCGATGTAGCCGTAATTTATAGATAATTATACAGACGTCGATGTTTCGAGAAATTAGGCAGGAAACATTTTATTACTTTCTGAATTATTCAGACCATTAAATTAGGGATCGGATGGACGTAAATAATTTACGAGCAGATACAAACAAAATCGACGTAAGTGAATGATTAAAATCAACAAGCGAAAGGATTACATTTTTGTTTTTCTTTCCACTTTGCTGAAATAATTTATTTAGCTTACGTAACTTGAACTAAGTGGTCATGGTGATGGTTGCGACCGTAACTACGTGGTAATTCATTATAGAAACACTGAATAAAACACTTACTAACTTTTTTACCACAATTTAAATTGTGGTCTACAAGACTTGCGGCAACGAATTCGAGATAAATTTATAGAAATTAACAATAATCCAGTGTTGTTGCGGAGCGTAATGGAGGGTGTGGGACGAAGAGTTCAGGCTTTCGTTCAAGAAGAAGGTAGGCACATACAACATTTAATATAATTTTATGGTGAAAAATTTAAGTATCTATAAATTGACTACAGTTTAATGTTTAATTTTGAGAAGTAACATAACCTCAATATGTGTTAAAATTTTTAAAATTAAAAAATCATGGCACACTTGAGGTCTTTTTTTTAATGAACATTATTTATGTATTTATTTACGGTAGCATATGTGATAAGTAAAACAAGTAAAATGCTACAGAAAAAATTAACAATAATATACACATAGTTAAAGAAAAACACAATTTGAACATAAAAATGTAAATATAAAAAATCTAGGCAAATCATCTATAATTCCCCAAATTAAACAAATGCCCATCAAAACATATATAAAATAAACAAAAATCTAGATTGTACGAGTAGTGTATTAGTGTAATCATTTAGCTGCTATATATTTCAAAGCTCACCTGTGGATCGAATCGATTTTAATTACCCCTGAATAATGTAGAACAAAGCAGAGGGTTAGCGTAATTTTATTTATAACGCCTGCAGATATAAATAAAGATGCGGCCATTCATTAGCGATTTCATTATGGTCTTCTATCGTGGAAAGGGGTATTATTGTATGATTTATGTAACAATAAAGCAACCCTACTGATGATTAATCCATTGAGAACAGGTAGAGTTTCTACAATATAACGTGGTAAATATACAGTTTCGTAAGATCTTTATTGTGCCTTTCAATTAACGAAATCTTTTCTGACAATCGTTCTATTTGCATAAAGTGAGGCAGCATCTCACTTTAAATACATTTCATTAAATGTGCAAATTGTTATGTGTTACTATTTCATTTAACATTTTTATATACGACGGTTGGGCAAAAGTCATGGCAACTATATTTTCTCTTGAAGTATATGTGACATATATGTTTGTTTAACCAGTATACAATTAACACGTACATGTTTAACTAATTAACGAAATTGAAGATTTATAATCATTCCTACGTATATACCATCGATTTTATTAGTTTGTATTCTAGCATTGGAAATTATATTTATTTTGTGAAAAGTATTAAGTGTTTTATTAAATACAGATTATTGTTTATGGTGGCGGCTTCCACTTTATTATACATGTTGAATAATATAATAAAACATAACAATCATATTATATTATCCACGTTATACTAAACAAAGTAAAAAGTGTTTCATTACATTAAATCGATATATCATTATGTGAGTATTCTGTGTAACAGTTATTTTATTTTAATTTCCATTTTAATCTACTCTATTAAATAAACCTACGAAATAGTCAGCAGATGTGTGTTTCCTATCTTGTAATACGTTCGTAATTGCACCACGAACAATTGGATTACTGTCGCATTACTTACTATTACTGGCGTTCTGGGAACAACATCCTTTGAAATATGTTGGAAATACCAACCGGAAGCAAAATAGAGAAAAGTGCAGTTGACAATGGTACTTGCGCCATATAACGTGGGGCTGAATTGCAGAGGAAAATTGTTTGCATTCAGGAGACTTTAAACTATTCAAACCATCCAGAGTGTACCCCGCAAGTTTGATATGTAATTTATTAAAGATTGTATTTTATTCACAACCAGCTCGTTTGTAGGGATACGGATAACAATATGTACACTGATGTAGAGGGAAATGTATATATTTACGAATGAAAATGGTAATAATTCATCAAGACATTACATGTTATATTCGTGTTATTTTAGAGTGTTACAGATCTTTAAGTAAGTTAATTGCAGATTTAAATTGAAAGCGATTTTCGCCGCAAGTAATGTGAAAACATTCCGATACCACCATATTTCAATTCATTTCATCACATTCATCATGACAGCGACGTTTACTGGCTGAAAGACCTCCGGTCGATAGCCAGAATTGCAACTAAAAATATAGAAGTTATTATATGTATATTTAATTGTATGTAACATTTTTTTAATAAAGCTGTTTGTATATATATAACATAAAAATGGGTTCTAAAACAATTTTTCCAAATAAATTGTGCTTAATCCATCTTCTAAATTCTGCCACCCGGTAAGTTCATTAGCGGCAACATTTTATGAAGCGGGTATTGGAAAGCTTGTTCACAGGTACAACAAATGCCTCAATCCCCAAGGTGATTATGTCGATAAATAATCATAACTTTTGGTAGAAAAATCATTGTTTTATATACACTCTTTTTATTATGGCCCTTCGAAAGTTGAAAAAAAAACGACCCTCGTATATAAGAAGAATATGCACTATGTCATCCAATGTTTGTCTAGATTCAACTCACATTACATTTACCTTAGTGATATCGCACAAGGCATTTTAGTCTTAAATATTTTTACTTTCTCCGTTACGAAGTACGAGAAAGTATTGTGATCTTAATTTTTTTTCAAAAATCAAAAACATCCGTTTTGGGGTTCCCAAATACCATTTCAACAATTTCTGGAATTTTTTTTTGTGTCTGTGTGTGTGTGTCTGTCTGTGTGCGCTGTATCTCAAAAACGAATAGAGCAATTGATATGAAACATTGAACATTTGTCTTATTTGATAATCCAAAGAACTGAAAAGCTTTTGGTAAAATTTCGTACACCGGAAGTGGGTGTTTACCTTAACTGTTTTTTGTTTTTTGACAATATTTTCTTAAATATGAAAAATATCGCAAAAACATTTAAACAAACATTAAAGACAACAAAGAAATGAACATCTTTTGCTTAAAAATATTTTTCATAAAATCATTGTTATTCGAGAAAAACAAATGTATTATTATTTTTTTAATTTTTGGTTTATAATTATAAAACGTTAATAGCTACAGTAAATTTATGCTAACAATAATTGTAGAGAATGCTAAAATAAACAACTTATAAAGAATAAGTTTTTTTTCGAAATCCCTGTAGTTTTTGAGTAAACTGAGTTTTTGAATTTGAAGTATAATTTTTCCATCTTTCATAATTTTGCCGTTTTAAACGTCAGTCTCATCCGAGTTTACACAACGCTCGATGTACATTTAAAATATGATTTCAATTGAAAATAAACCATAAAAGCGTAAATATAAATGATACGATCAAGTCGGAGAAAGTAACATGATGGCCACATTACCATTTTTTTCAAAATGTTTTGGGTTTTGGTAAAAAATGTGCGTCACTATTTCTCGATATAAAAATAACAAAATAACATTTTAACTTGTTCCTGAAGAGCAGAATTTGAATAAATATTTTATTGTTTGAATATGAAACGTAACCGTACGAGAGTTGAAAATATTTTGATTTAGTTAAAAAATGTTTTCGTCAACATTTCGCGATGCAAAAATTAGTCCAAAAATCCGTTTAAAAAAGTGCCTGAAGATTGATTGATGATTAAATTATAAAAAATAATCCCACGAGAGACGAAAATTTTCTGAAAATATTTTACTGTTTTGCGTCAAAATTTTACGACTGCAAAATTTCACAAAAATGCATTTTAACATGAATAGCAAGATTTAAATCAATTTACAGCTATATGTTGATGTTTAAATTATCAAACGTAATCACAGGAGAAACGATTTTTTTGGAAGAATTGTTATTTTTTGCACCAATATTTTGTAGTACAAAAATATATAAAAATTGCATTTAACATGTTTCTGAAGAGCGAAATTTGAAAAAAAAAAAAAAAAATTATGGAATAATGGCTTCCTATATCTGTCGGCGATTACGCCATTCAGTTTGGGTTTAGTACAACATTCACGCCACTTTGACGTTCCTACGCTTAATTTTAGTAAGTTTTTCAAGTATGAAATTAGCTATAATTTGATGTTTAAATTATCAAATATCATCCCACGAGGTATGAAAATTATTAGAAAATATTTTTTTGTTTTAAATGTTTTGCATCAAAATTTCACGACTGAAAAATTGCATTTTGACATGCAGAGCTAGTTTTAAATCAATTTGTATCTTTATTTTGATGTTCAAATTATCAAATCTATGTAATCACACGAGACACTAAATTTTTTGAAGAATTTTGGCCTTTGTTGTATTTTTTGCACAAATATTTCGTGATAATTTGCCAAAAAATGCATTTTAACATGTTTCTGAAGAGCGGTATTTGAAAGAAAAATAGGGGAAATTTGTCAAAAAGAAATTGAATCCATCATATTTTAAAAATATTTTGGGTTTTTTTTTTTAATGTTTGCGTCAAAATTTCACGATACAAGAATATGTCAAAAAAGCATTTAAACATCTTCCTGAAGATCGAAATTTGATTTAAGATGCAGCTATATTTTAATGTTTCGCACGAAAGCTGAAAATATTTTGGATTTAATAATAAAATAAATAATTTAGCAAAAAATGCATTTTGACATGCAGAGATAGTTTTAAATTAATTTGTAGCTTTATTTTATATTTAAATTATCAAATTTATGTAATCACACGAGACACTAAATTTTTTGAAGAATTTTGGCCTTGGTTGTATTTTTATGCACAAATATTTCGTGATACAAAAATTTGCCAAAAAATACATTTTAACATGTTTCTGAAGAGCGGCATTTAAAAAGAAAATGGGGGAAATCTGTTAAAAAAAAATTGAATCCATCATATTTTAAAAATATTTTGGGTTTTTTTTTTAATGTTTGCGTGAAAATTTCATGATACAAGAATATATCAAAAAGCATTTAAACATAAAGATCGAAATTTGATTTAAGAGGCTATATTTTGATGTTTCCCACAAGAGGTGATTTTTTTAAAATTTACTTAAAAAATTTTGCGTCAATCTTTCGCCAATAAAAAATAAGTCCAACAATCCAAGTTTCTAAAGAGTTAAATTAGGAACAATTTGCAATTATATTCTGTTGTTTAAATTATTAAATGTAATCCCAGGAGAAGTGACTTTTTTTCAATATTTTGACTTTCGTTTCCAACTTTTACGTCAATATTTCGTGATACAAGAATATACAAAATAATGCATTTTAATGCTTTTCTGCAATCCCATGGGTGTTCAGTTAAAAAGAAATCCGTCAATATTTCGTGATACAAAAATTTGTCCAAAAATTAATTTTAACAAGTTTTTAAAGAGCGAAATTACAAACAATTTGCTGTTTATCTTATCAAATGTAATCCCACGAGAATATAAAGACTTTTGAAGAATTTTGGCCTTCGTTGCAACTTTTTTACTTTCTACGTTACAAAGTACGAGAAAGTATTGTGATCGTGATTTTTTTTCAAATTTTCTTTTACATAAATATCCGTTTTAGGGTCCCATTGATGCTATTTCAACAATTTCTGGATTTTTTTTTGTTATGTATGTGTGTGTGTGTGTCAGACTGTTTGCGCTGTATCTCAAAAACTAATTGAGCAATTGATACTAAACTTTGAACATAGGTCTTATTTAATAATTCGAAGAACTGAAAAGCTTTTGGTAAAATTTTGTTCACTGGAAGTGGGTCCTTACCTTAACTGTTTTTTGTTTTCTTAAATATGAAAAATATCACAAACACATTTAAACAAATATTGAAGACAATAAAGAAATGAATATCTTTGGTTTAAAAATATTTTTCATAAATTCATTGTTATTTGAGAAAAAACTTTTATGATTTTTTTAAATTTTTGGTTATAATTATGAAACGATAATAGTTACAGCAAATTTATTCTAATAATAATTGTACAAAATGAACAACTTATAAAGAATAATTCAAAAAAGAAATTTTATTTATTTATTTTATTTATTATAAAGAATAAGTTTTTTTCGAAATCTCTTTGGTTTTTGAGTAAACTCAGCTTTTAAATTTGCAGTATAATTTTTCATAATTTTGACGTTTTAAACGTCAGATTCATCCGAGTCTACAAACGTTCGATGTACATTTAAAATATAATTTAAATAGAAAATAAACCACAAAAGCGTAAATATAAATGATACCATCAAGTTGGAGAAAGTAACATGATGGCCACATCACCATTTTTTTTACCATGATATATATATTACAATTACATACAAGCGGCAAATGATAGTATTCTTTCCATTCATTAGATCACACCCTTTCTGCTAATGGAGATTGATGCCCTTATTAGACTAATAGCGTGCGGTAAGGATATGGCCGAGAGGCAACAAAGGAGGAGGTAATTTGTAGCTTTTTTAAGATAAGGGAGACACGTGCCCCCCTCTTAATCGGCGTAAAATACATTAGGAAGGATTACCGTCCAGGGGCGAGCACGGCGGGGGGGGGGGGGGGGGCTTCCATAAATTTTACTTAGCGTTTCCGGCCTGATTATTCCGGATGTGCTCCTGGTGGGGATAATTCGCGAAGACAGATATATATTTATTTACGCCGTTTGCATCCCGCAGGCTTGATAAAAGGAAATGGACGAGCGAATGAGGGCTAAAGAAAAATGTAATAATTTATAGGTTCACTGAGGTGGAAAGATAGGTTGAGTAAAGGTTCAAAAGTACAGTCGATCGTTTTGCATAAACATTATCTACAGGGTGTATTCTACAGGCATTTAAGGGCACATACACAAAATATTTGTGAACCCATTTCCGTCAAAATTTATTCGAAAAAAAAATTTTGAATTTTCTAATTTTTTAAACATTTTGAGAACCGATGCTTTTCTCATTTAATTAGGTCTGCATAGAATGGGTGTTTGTTTATTTAAAACGCGCGATATGATTTCTTGCCTCCGCAATTTGAAGTGTTATCGCAACGTTTTTTTTTGTAAAAGATAAACAGTCCTCAAGTTCATTGACGCTTAAAGAGCACTCAGATATTTCCTACGCGTTTGTTATAATTCGATATCTAAAGCCGATGCCGTTTAAAAATAAGGTCACATTACCACTGCCCCCAAACATGTTGCGTATTTTCACTCATTAACTTTAATAATTAATTGCGGGCTTTTTGTTACAGTTATAAACAAATTAATTGCGAATATTGTTTAAAAATAATATAATCTCTTTGTGGTTATGAGCCTGTTTCAAATACACCCTGTATATACGTTTAATGATGTAAATATGTAATAAGTAAGTGAGTGAGAAGAATACTATTTTTTCGCGCTAAATTGATGACGGATTGGATCAATAATACTTAATTAACGTGCTCTAATTTATGATGGCTTCAAATATGTTTAACAAAGGTTTTCATGTAAGCTCATTATGTCAAAACTAAAGTAGACGCGGTTACATTTACGAGGCATTTCTTAGGGATTTTCGTTTTCATGGTATTCAATGGGATTATAAGTAATTTAGCATTCCCTTTCGCAAATATTTCTCCTCTTTGTGACTGTTAATTATAATATCGATTCTTAAAATACCCGAAATAATCATTTCTGATGAATTAAAATTAAAATATTATAAAATAGTGTATTCACTTAGAATAACTTAAAATTAATCATACAAATGTTTTTTTTTTATCACCGTTAGTAGAGTTCAGCTCCTGTGCCTTGGGATCGTGGATTTGAATCCCATCCGGGCGGTCATTTCTCTAAACGAAGAATGACCATGTGGGCTTATGACTATTTAGTGTTTGCCCCTTATATTTATGGTATATGATGAACTGACTATATTAGTTGTGACAGAATGTCCCAGTAAGCTCTGAGAATTCTCCTATATCATCCACGCTCTAACACAAAATCCTGTTAGTAATCCGTTCGTTAAGAAAGAAAATAAAAAGAGACGTTTCATAATATATGTAAGAAGAGTGTTGTCAGGTGGATATATTTTGGTATTGAAATAATAAAATGTTCCCTCACATATTAAAACTACTAGAAAATGAACAGAGATATTTGTATACAGTGTGTATCAGCCAAATGGAATAAATTCGATAATAAATAAATGGGGGCGTGTTTATTTATTTATTTATTTACTATATCTTTGTTCTCCTTTATTACAAAATAAAATTCACAGAATGACTAAAGATCAAAAAACATACTCAAAATTTCAAACGAAAGGAGCACGGGCGGAGTTCACTTCACAGAATGATCTTCCACTCAAACTCAATTCACGTGGACAATTGATGGTACTTCAATTTCTTCAGCGATGTCCATTTATATATTTGATGCTATTTTTAAGCAATTATTTAGTCCTTTAAAGGACGTATTATTATGACATTTCTGTGTCATTGTCAAAAATATTGTTCGAAAAACGCTCGGATGTGTCGATTAGTATTTTTAGTTGCGCATTTTTTCCAACAAAAACTTTTTATACAGGGTGTGTCATGTAACAGAGGCCAATACCAACTTTCTTATTTTAAATACAACACCCTGTATATTATTCAATTTTTGGATTGTTCAGAAAATTCTAGACGTATTTCATGTACCATGTCCTATACCTATCTTCAACTGTTTAGGAAACAAACACACACATACCCAGACAAATTTTTTTTTCAGAAATTGTTGAAATGGCATCTAGAGACCCCGAAACGGATATTTCCGTAAAAAAAATTAAAAAAACGTTTCACGATCACAACAGTTTCTCGTACGTAACGGAGAAAGTAAAAAAGAATATTATTTGATTAAAGAAATTCGCTACAATACACTCAAATATTAATAAGCAAAAACTTTTTTTAACTAGCCGTTAGTACCATTGTGGAGTGGGTTGGTGGGGTGTCTTAGTTTGGTAAGGGTTCTAAGGGCTGATCTTTTGGCGACGTTGAAATGATGGAGGGTGGAAGGACGGATTTGGCTGAGAAGAATTGTACCATAATCTAGGAGAGACCGGCATATTGACTTGTATATGTTTACACATACTAGGGTTGCCAGGTGTGTTTGAAAAAAAACCGGAAAACTAAAAAAAAAAAACACAACATATATATATATATACCGGGTGTGGCACTTAAGACGCCTCGGACCATAGCTCCTTTACGATAAAAGCTATCGACAAAAATCTAAGAACAAAGTGGTGCATAGTTACCGTCGCTATGTTTCAAAAATATTTTTAATCATCAGTGGCGTGCTGTACTCCAGTGGCGTACCAAACTTATGTTTTTTTAAATAGAATGCCCTATTTTTTATTGCAGATTTGGAAAGTGCTCGACGAGTACTTATTTTTTTATCTAACATGTTATACCCTTCCCTTTAGCGGTTTCGCTGTTATAACCCCTTCTTTCAAAATTGCGCCCCATTTTTGAGATTTTTTTGTAGAGAAACTAATTGACGCCGGCACCTAAATTTTGAATTGAGGTACAGGTTAAGACCTCGTATACCTTCACATAATTTTTTTTCGGGTAATTTATGGAAAAAAAATAATTTTTGATTGATCTTCGCATGTTGTAATTTTTTCCGAAAATTTCAAATGGCACCCCCCTAAAAAAATTACGGCGTTATACAGCCAAAACTCTAAATTTTTCATTGGTGTACAAAAAATTACACATTGCATAACAAAATTTCGGAGAAAAAAGGAATTTCATCGCAAATGTCGGGAAACGTTTTCCGTTCCCAAGTGTGCCATGAGAAAACAAATACACAAATACGGTCAACATAATAGTATGTACCTATTTATTCAACATGATATGAAAAATGCAGATAAAGAAAATTTAACAACTTAAACTAAATGTTCGAAATGACGACCTTCCTGCTGGAGGCATAACCGCAACTTCGACTCACAGGCTCTAGACACTGCCCTAAGGACTTCTGGTGATATACCGCGGAAAGCCGCGCGGATTCTCTCCCTCATATCCTCGACAGTAGTTGGTACCGTCCTGTAAACCTCGTCTTTGATATGGCCCCAAAGGAAGAAGTCAAGGGGAGTGAGGTCTGGTGATCTTGGTGGCCACCTCACAGGACCCCCACGACCAATCCAGGAGTCCGGAAACGTTTCATCGAGAAATTCCCGAACGACACAGCTATTATGTGCAGGAGCTCCATCGTGCTGGAAAACTATCTGTCGAAGAGCGGCTAGAGGGACATTTTCCAAGAGATCATCCAAGTCGTCGCGAAGGAACCTCAAATAACTGTTGCTGTTCAGGTGCCCCTCGATGAAATAAGGACCCAAAAGGTGTTCTTCAAATTATGCCTCCCCAAACATTCAGCGACCATCTTTGCTGGTGGTTTATCATTCGCATGGCTTGTGGGTTTTCATCGGCGTAATAATGGTAGTTGTGGCGATTGACATGCCCATTTCTATGGAACGTTGCTTCATCAGAAAATAATACGCGCATAAGAAATGATTCCTCCTGCTCAATTTTGTTGATAGCCCACATGTAGAAATCTTGCCTCGCATGAAAATCTTGAGGTTGCAATTTTTGGTGCAGTTGAATCTTAAATGGACGGAATTTGTACTTTTTAAGAACACGATGTACGGATCGCGTTGAAATATCGTGATTCCTACTAATATCACGGATACTGGTATGAGGTTCTTCAATAACTGCCTCCAGAACCTGCAGTTCATTATTTTCGGTAATAACTGCCTTCTTTCTAACTCTCCTTGGCCGTTTCACACTTCCCGTAGTAGTAAATCTCTCCAACACTTTTTGAAACGCACGTTCATTTGGATATGCCCTGTGCGGATATCTGGCAGCGTACACTCGTGATGCCAAGAAACAATTCTTGTTACATTCTCCGAGAATAAATATCATGTCAACCATTTCCTCTTGAGTTCGGAACATTTTTAGAACGTTTATCAAAAATGACATGGCTGCTACTGACGTCTAATAATTTACTTTGACAATTACCAATCTTTTGTTTTCTCATGGCACACTTGGGAACGGAAAACGTTTCCCGACATTTGCGATGAAATTCCTTTTTTCTCCGAAATTTTGTTATGCAATGTGTAATTTTTTTTACACCAATGAAAAATTTAGAGTTTTGGCTGTACAACACCGTATTTTTTTTAGGGGGGTGCCATTTGAAATTTTCGGAAAAAATGACAACATGCGAAGATCAATCAAAAATTATTTTTTTTTTCCATAAATTACCCGAAAAAAAATTATGTGAAGGTATACGAGGTCTTAACCTGTACCTCAATTCAAAATTTAGGCGCCGGCGTCAATTAGTTTCTCTACAAAAAAATCTCAAAAATGGGGCGCAATTTTGAAAGAAGGGGTTATAACAGCGAAACCGCTAAAGTGAAGGGTATAACATGTTAGATAAAAAAATAAGTACTCGTCGAGCACTTTCCAAATCTGCAATAAAAAATAGGGCAATCCATTTAAAAAAACATAAGTTTGGTACGCCACTGGAGTAAGGCACGCCACTGATGATTAAAAATATTTTTGAAACATAGCGACAGTAACTGTGCACCACTTTGTTCTTAGATTTTTTTCGATAGCTTTTATCGTAAAGGAGCTATGGTCCGAGGCGTCTTAAGTGCCACACCCGGTATATATATATATATATATATATATATATATATATATATATATATATATATATAGTAAAAATGTCGAAGAAAAATCCTCGTATCAGGGAATCCGACCAAAAAGGGTGGTTAATAAATCATCTATTTATCATAAAACC
Source organism: Ocypus olens (assembly GCA_910593695.2). Lineage (NCBI taxonomy): Eukaryota > Metazoa > Arthropoda > Insecta > Coleoptera > Staphylinidae > Ocypus > Ocypus olens. The sequence goes on from OU343061.1 coordinate 5,417,536, forward strand.
GAGCTTTCGCCAATGTTTATTAGCTTCTTCAGGGATAACGCTACGAGGATTTTTCTTCGACATTTTTACTATTTTCCAACAAGTACGGCCGTTACTTCCCTCCAGCATCTATATATATATATATATATATATTTCAATATTTATTAAAATTCTTTTATATTATAACATGTAGATATCAAAATTTTTAAGAAAAAAAAAATACAATCTATTTTTTCATATATTTAGCATTTGATGACACTGCTTTTAATAAAGGTTGATTGCTTGCGATGGCATCTTTGAATTCCGTGCAAGTAGCACTTACATTAAAGAAAACACACAATTCACTTTTTACAGTGTTAATGGCGAGACAATTTCTTTCATTTGTCCATACACTTCCCATGACGCTAAAGATTCGTTCGACGAAAGCATTAGACACAGGAATACTACAAACTAACTGCACAATTTTCAACAAATTCGGTGCTTCTTCTTTTTTTGAAAAAATTGCACCACATATTAAGGGAGTTGCCTTCAAGCGAAGAAAAATCACTTTCAAGTGCAGCCAGTTCATTATAAATCTGTTCTGGCGGAGTTTGCTGCTTCCATGGAAATATTGACCATAATTCGATCAATTGATCCAGCGTGGGCAATTTTCCGCATTCGATATCTAGGCAACTAAAAGTTTTATAATTGTTATTTTCAGCCGTAATACGAGTGGTGTGATTATTACCGATGATATTTTGGAGTTGAAACCGAGCTGCAGATTCAACGAGCGCTAGCGAATATCATCGGTTACTAATCGTACGACGAGTTATATTTAGTGAGAGAATATAACGAATAACCTTTTATAATCTTGATGACAACTCACATATTGCAATGTTTTAATTCGTCTTGTAGTTTCTTGCAGCACAAAGACTCCGTAAACTGTCGGCACTGCGACTCTATATTCCTCTCGGTGTTTCTGGGCGTCGTATTTTTCACCATTTCACTTATTTCACTGTTGGAAACTGCATCCCAATAATTTAGTATGTCCATTTTGAGGTTTAAAATTCTCACATCACCACAATAAAATATCACCGCTACTTTTGTTTTTTATCATCGCGGTGATACACATGCTGCTATGCATTTCCTTGCATCTGATTGGCTCAAAATACATTCTAGTAGGCCATGAGTTGTATTCTCATTTGGATACCACTTCTCTATATAACCTAGTGCTCTTTGGTAAACAGTAAGCGCGCTTTTAGTGAATTCTTCCACTTCATATTCTGAAAGATGGCCTTTTTTCAATGCCATATGGACTTTCATTCCAAAATGTTTGTCCCTCATTTTCTTTGAAATGGTGTCCCGAAATTTCACCATTATGTTATGCAGGCTATATGCTGCTGTGGTATGTTTCTCTAACAATAGAATAATATCTTGAAAAGAAGCCATAAAGTTGTGAGTGAAATACAAATATAACTCATTGTAGGTAGGATTAGCTTCACTTGAAATTTCATTTTCTTGATCAGACAAAATGGCCCAAAGAGCCCTAGGGCAATTATCAAAACCTTGTTCCAAGAAGTACTTCTTCAATGGCCCCCACGACGAAAGCATTCTATCTAGAGCTTTAAATAAACTAAGCCGCCTTGTAGAAACATGGCGAATGACTTCACTATATTCGTTTCCGAAGAAATCCAAACACTTCTTCAACTCTTCTCGTTTTTTTGCGGAACAAGAGAACTCTGCAAACACTTTCATCACAATATTTTCAACATCAACTGGCATTACTTTTAACGCATGTTTAGCGTAGTTGTGAAATATATGGTCATTACAGTGAGCAGCTATTATGTCTTCATTTTCTTCTGATTTTAATTTTTGAAAAACGGACTTATCGACCTCAAAATTAACAGATGCGTTGTCCGCTTCATAAGCCGTTGCTCTAGTCTACTGATGAGGAAACTTTTTTTAAGACGGGCCATTTGTAATAAATAAACAATCGTAGCGGGCCAAAGAATAATGCTTAATCGTTAAGTAATTTATGTGTTCTATAAACATATACATATATTATTACATAAACTTATTATTTTAATAGTAAAAAAGCAAAAGGTAACAAAAATATAAGCACAAAATATAAAATGAATTTAGTGTGGTTCTTGATGTGAAGTATTATCACTTTATTTTCTGGTGTCATTACTGGTTGATGGTGCATGAGAAAAATGAAATTGAGACTGTTTCATCAAAATTTCATTATAGTCCGGTTCCATTTGCGAAGCAGAAATTCTTAAAACTAATGAAAGGTGCTCATCTGTAATTCTGTTTCTTAAAGAAGTTTTGCTAAGCTTCATTGTTGAAAAGATTTGTTCGCATATATAAAATGAGTCGAACATTGTCATTATCTTCATTGCATGAGTAATTAGATTTGGGAAATTATCTGGACTTAAATTTTTATAAAATTCTAGTAATGGTACTGTATGAAAAGTTTGTTTCAGGAGAGTATTACAGTTCAGTTCTATTAACTCAAGTTGAAATTTTGCATCAACTTCTTCGTAATTAACATTGAATGGGGTCGCAAAAATACTAAACTCTGGTTCCATTTTTCTAAAGTCCTGAAATCTCCTTTCAAATTCTGTAGATAGTTTTCTCAAATTAATTTCGTATTTTTTAATCTTATTGTTTGATATAGTAAATTTTAAAGATTGTATTATTGGAAAATGAGAAAAATCAGATTTAGAGATCTGATTAGCAAATAATAATAACTGTAATTTGAAACTTTTCAGGTATTGCCAAATATCGTGAAGAAACTGATTTTTTCCTTGCAATTTGAGATTAAATTTATTCATGTGTACGAGGAGGTCTGTGAAAAAAGCGAAATCAGAAAGCCACGTTTCGTTTTCTAAGACGTTAAATTGATTATAAATGTCTTTATCAAGAAGAAAATTCACAATATCGTCTTTTAAATCCCAAATTCTTTCAAATACTTTTCCAGCACTTAACCAACGAACTTTTGAATAATACAGGATATCGGAATGCTCAGCATGTACGGACTCCAAAAACTGTTGAAACTGGTGATGTAACAATCCTCTGGAACGAATCATATTTACTAGTTTTACAACAATATTAAGTATATGGTCAATATCTAAAGCCGATTCACAGAGAGCATCCTGATGTATAAGGCAATGCAAAAAAAGAACATAATTTTCCGGAGACTTAGAATTAAATTTCCCAACAAATCCTTGATTGATTCCAACCATATTAGGAGCACCATCTATAGTTACATTACATAGCTTGTCAATAGGTAAACGAAGTTTATCGATGCAATTTTCAAATTCACAAAATATATCGGCACCAGTCGTTGTTCCTTTCATTGACTGCAGCCCTGGAAGTTCTTCTGTAATTTCAAAGTGGGCGTTGATTCCTCTTACAAATATGAGTAACTGCGCAGTATTGCTGATATCTGTACTTTCATCCATGGTAATTGAATAAAATATAAATTTTTGAGTTTTTGTAGTCATTTGTGAAATTAGATTTTTATCAATATTTTCAATTCTCTCGGTGATTGTTCTTCTTGAGAGAGACAGTGACTGAAAATCCTTTTTCTTGCCAGGGCACATAATATCGCACACATCTATCATGCACTGCTTTATAAATTCACCATCTGAAAATGCTTTATTAGATTTAGCAATATTATAAGCCAACACATAACTGGCTTTCGTAGCGCATCTTTGAGAATGATTAGCTCTCTGAAATAATTGTTGTTGACTTGATAAATTTTTTATTAAATATTTCGATTTAATTTTTTTCACCTCTTCACTTAACGATGAGTAGGAGTGGTTTTCATGTTTGCTCTTGAAATGGCGTTGAATGTTATTTTCTTTTAAAACTGCAACAGTTGTATTGCAAAGTAAGCACACAGGTTTTTCTTTAAATAAAGTGAAGAAATATTTCCACGTCCATTCTTCTTTAAAAACTCGACATTCTGAATCCACTTTTCTTTTTTTAACATCCATTTTAGACGTTACCTACTACGGAGAACAACACACAGAAACGCAATTGACGAAAGCTTACTGCTAACTAATGCTCTTACGCGGGAGTTTGTTGAGGCACTGGGAGTTTGGGGAATTACACAAACAATTACTCGAGTCACAGCGGGTCGTTGCAGATTGACTGACTGACTAAGTCGCTAACTAACTGATCTTCGGGCGGCCTCGCTTGTATTTATACCTACCTGCGAGAGTGTCTGGAAGTTTCGAGCGAAGATGAGTCATCTGTTTAGGTCGGATGGATTTGTCCAGAATACTATTGTGTTTTGAATATCGCCGCAGGTAGTTTTTATGCGGGTCGTCACATTACGAAGTAAGAACGCGTTCAAACATTCTCACGACGGCACTCTTAAACGGGCCGGATTAAACCTTTCCGCGGGCCGGACTTGGCCCGCGGGCCGTAGTTTCCCCATCACTGGTCTACCTTATGAACAAAATAAGAACTAACAATGGTGTAAAATCCAGCGTGCATAGAATGACTTGATTAAAAGTGACACTACCTCCCGGACTATAACGCTTTATTATGAATAAAATGATAAATATTAATAAACGAGAAATTTAACAAAAAAATAACACGTTATATTATTTACATATACATGCATGATCAATATTTAATCCGAAACAACAATCATTATTTATAAATAAAAAATAAATAAAACCGTCCCTTCATAAAGGCTGTATCCCAATAAAATGGTTGAATATATTGCAACACAAATATTTATATTTCAAATTCAGCAAAAAAATTTATATACGTAGCAAACAATGAAATTTGGGTCCATTATAACTTCCCTTTCTAAAACCACGTATGTGGCAATATAGAAAATATTGGCGGTGGAATGGAGCCGCCTCCTATCAAAGGAAGCAAGAGCCCTTTGAAGTTTCATGGGTGGGAAAAATGAAATGTCCCTAGACGTATGGGAGATAAAAGGCCAGTTTTGAATTATTGAATGAATGAATCCTCGTTGATATCTCCGCCCGTACTGTTCAGATTTCCGAAAGCAAACAATCGGCGTAGCATGAAATGGGGCGCGGTAAACGGTATAAATAATAAAGCATTTCACTGATTTTTGGTCGATATTTTTAATTAATATTTCAACGTGCATAAATAATTGTTTGTTCCCATGCCAGAATTTCAATTAAGAGTGGAAATGAAACGCTATTAATCAATTAAATCAATATTTGGAGGTTTAAAATCCGTACAAAAGCATTACAACTATGTTAAAGTTCATTGGATGCAATGCATATTTTTTAATGTTCTGTGAAACTAAAAATAGATTCTTTTCAACAAAAAATGAAAATGACATTTTTTCGTGAGTGAACCGTTATTTAATTAAGGAAAAATTTTAAGAAGAAATATAGATTGTGGTCCTCAGAAATTTAAATATGCCCTTGATACAAGAAATACTATTATTAATAAAAATTAATGAAAATTGTAAAAATATAATTTATTAATGATTATTGTTTCCAATCCGCCGTCATCAGTACAGTGCATCCGTTGATTCAAACATACCTTAAAAAAATGTCTACGTACGTTAAAAAAGGTGCAGGTTTCTTCATTAATTTGCGTTCATAAAATATGTGATTCTCGAAGCCTTTGAAAAGCGTGAAATAAAGTGCCATAACGGTCACGCTTTTGCGTGAAAAAAGTGCCGCAGCGCAGTGGCGGCTCGTGGAACATGTTAATGGTAGAGCCATTTATACAATTTAATCCTTTTTTGAAGAAACAAAGAACCATTTATATTCCTAAACCAATCGAATATTTTGGCCAAAAAATCAAAAATTTGATAGCCGAAGATCTAAAATATCGGCCAAAAAATCAAAAATCCTGGTTTGAAAATAAAAATGCAAATGAAAAAAATTGAAAATACAAGCAAAAGAAAAATAATTTGCCATTTTCATCCACAAAAATAACTCTTTTTAGCTTAAAATAAGTTCCAAGGAGTAATTCCAAAATAATAGCAAAAATAAAAATTTAAAAAAATTCGCACAATAAAATCAATAATTCAAGTTAAGAAAATCTAAAATATAGAACAAAAATAAAAAAATTAAGATCAAAAATCTAAAATTCGTACCGAAAAATCAAAGTGGTAGACCAAAAAATCAAAATTTTTAACAAATGAATCGAAAATTTAAGTCGAAATAAAGAAAATTTCGGCCAAAAGACCAAAAATTGAAACCAAAATAATCGAAAATACAAAATATAAAAAATATGATGAAAATTTAGACAAAACATCGAAAGCTCAGGCGCAAAGATAAAAAATGCAGACAAAAAATCTAAAATTTCTACAAACCAATCGAATGTTCTCGTCAAAATTAAGAATATTTAGACCAAAAAATAAAAAATCTACAATACAGCCTAAAATGGTGAAAATTTAGACAAAACGAGCGTGAAGGTAAAATTGCAGACAAAAAAAAACGAAAATTTCTACAAACCAATCGAATATTTTGGTCAAAATTAAAAAAAAAAATAGAACAAAAAATCGAAAATACAGAAATCTAAAATATGGGCGAAAGAATCAATAATCCTCATCTGAATATAAAAAACGCAGAGAAAAATCAAAAACCTAGGTAGAAGCAAAATAATTTGCCACTTAGAAATTCTAAAATAATAGCAAAAAATAAAAAACTCACGAAATAAAATCAATAAGTTAAAAAATCTAAAATATAGGATAAAAATAGACCAAAAATCTAAAATATACGATAAAAAAATTGAGACCAAAAATCTAAAATTCTGGTTTAAAAATAAAAATGGTGGACCAAGGAAAGAAAAGTTTTAACAGAAAACAGAAAAATTTAGGGCAAAATCCACAATGTTGGTCAAAACATCGGAAATTTGGACAAAACATCGAAAACTCGGGCCTAAAAATAATAAACGCAGAATAAACGAAAAATCCAAAATGGCAAAAAAATTTTAACAATAAAATCGAAAAGTTAGGTCAACATAAAGAAAAATTTAGGTCAAATGATCAAAAATTTAGACAGAAAAAATCGAAAATACAGTGGTAATAATAAAAAATGCAGAATATTTTAGTAAGAAAATGATTTAAATTAGTCTCAAAAATCACTTTATTGTTCAAAATAATTTTCCATTTTTTTTTTAGTAGGAACATATTTTTCTTTAATTTTCGATTAAATTGCCAAAAAAAAAAGAAACTTATTTTAAAAATAATTTTAATAAAACCATTAATTTTTTTCGGTTCACCTTATTGTTTCACGTTTTGTGCTTGATGTTTCGATTTAGATTAAGTAGATACATTTTGAATAATTCAAATAAAACAATTCACTTGGTTAGTATGACTCTCAGTAGCTCGTGGAACATGTTGATGGTACTTTTACAAAATGGGGAGGCCCTGGTCTCTTTTTTTGAAGAAAGAAAGAACGATTAATCTTCATAGTCCAAGATTATTTTGAGTTGTAAAGTGAAGGTTCATAATTTCAAACAAGCTGAAAATATGATTTATGCGTACTTTCGATTTATCGTGCGTTTACATTTTGTTCCAGACATGAACTAAATCTGTAAAACCATTCTTCGACCACGTAAGCTCGCCATCAAACAATACACATGGAAAACAAAAAGTATTTTAAGAATTAATTAAAAATTCTTGTTGAGCTTAAAACTACAGGTAGTGCCATGGCTACTTGGCTCTATATAACGAGCCGCCCCTGCCGTAGCGATTCATTTTTTAAGGCAACTAATAAATTGTTTGCGCAAAGTGTGTCATGAACGCTTCGCAACACACACACACACACACACACACAGAGAGAGAGACACACAGACATACACACAATCACACAAACACAAACATTCGTTTCCGATGAAGAAAACTTAATGATTATTATTATTTTCTTCATTTAAAAGAAGGATAACTTATAAATACTGATTAAGGTTTTTAAGTTAAAGTAGCGGACGTAGAAAAAAAAATTGTATGAAACTCGAGAGTAAAGCAACTTTATTTCACATGTAGGAATTGCCGCGCTCGCCCTCGGCTCGGGCGACAATCTTTCCCACTCGTAAAAAAAATATTACTTTACTCACTGGTTGCATAAATAACTTATATAGCTCCGGCTCAAATTAACATAAAACTGGTATTATATTTTTGGCTGTGTAAACGACCTTTCAAATGGTAAACGGAATACATAATTTGAGGTTAGATCCTGCGATTACATTACTCGTATTTTAATTGATATTTACTCTTTGAGTATTATTTACAAATTATTTTCTATTCAATCCTCTTCTGAGGCTCCATTTCCAATTTAAACAATAACGATTCAAAAATCTAATGGGTGACTGACTGTGACAGACAAACTGAAAATATAATACCGGCTTACGAAAAACCTCGCTTAAATAAATGTTTGTGATATTCACCATATGAATATCAAGCAGTAGGAGAATGGTTTGTTACGCCATCTTGTCGTCCCAAACACAGATGGTAGATATTCATGGCCGGAAATGGTTTGATCTATATATTTGAGGAAAACTTCAAAAACAAGTGTATTTAAAATTATAAAATATTCCATTACGCTCCGTTTAAACAAAACCTTCATAGAAATTCAACGTAAACAGTTTAATAGCCTCATTATTTATTCACAGCATGCTTTCAATACAAAAAAAAATACGATGTAAAGTTTAAATTTGAACGAACTGCTTTTCATATCATAAACTCTTCCAGAATTACTTGTAATACATGTAAAGTCTAATTTTTTATTTCTTAATTAATTTAATTATAAATAAATCCAATCGCTTAATAGAATAAATGTAGACACATTGATATTGTTATATTTGCCTCCGCTGGCAATGTCCATATCTTATCGGTGTTAAAGCCACCCGGATTTGGTTCAGTACAGCATTCAGACAATAGATTCCGCCACCTTGGCGTTTCTGCCTTTAACGGTGTTTGGAATACTTATATTCCAATAGTAATCTCCGTTTTCCCATCAGCAACTAACTACACTGATGAGACCTGAAAGGTTGAAACCGATCTGTAGGTGTTCTGATGGGGGAACAATAGATCAGATCAGCGATTCCAGTTTTTCTTAATTTTCTGGTCACTGTGCTGGTAATAAATATTAACACTTTTGTAATTTAAAATTATAATTTCACAAGCATTCTGCTATAGGGAAATTAAAAAAAAAATCAATATTTTGCGTAATTTCCGAATACACCAAAATGAGAAATAATAACTCACGTTATAATTGAAATGAAATCCCTTAATATTAGTAATCAGAAACAAACATTGGATCAAAGTTTAGTTATATACATAGTCGAATATTCTCTAAGTAATTAATCAAGTGACGCAAGCACAGAATGAATTAAGATTTATGTAACGCCATTAAAATTAATTAACGCCTAAAATCAGAAATGTAATTATGTTAAATATATAATTTAAATTTGAATTCCGTAAACATCATCAACATGTTTACTTCAAATTGGTAAATCTCATTTCGACGGCGAAACTGTATAATCGTTAATTAAGCCGTTATAATTCGCTACACACACAAACACATTAGTGAGAGTTCTCCAAGTTTTTTTTTATTAATTCATTCGTCTAAATTTATATGAATAATAATAATAAGATTAATAAGAATAATAATCATATTATTAATGCGAAATCTACCGCAAGGAAAAGTGGAAGCTACTCTAAACTGCACCTACAAAGAGGCTCGGAAAATTGTGTATAGTACAATCGCGCAGAGGTGGCAGTGACTCATCGCTCCATGTTGCCTGAATTAAGTTTCTGGTAAACGTATGTCCATAAAATAATTCGATTCAGTCTAGGCGGGAAATTTAAAAATTCTCGAGCGTGCAAATATTTTCCCGACGAAACTTTGCGAGCTCATTTTTCGGCATTTTTTTACAGATAATTTTCTGTGCTATTCAGCGATGTAATCATTTCATAAGCGTGCATTACATTTTCTTTGAGTAAAACGAAAAACCTAAAAAAAATGTAGGCCATGGTTTTTTTTTATTATTAAAAAGAAAGTAAACGACAAGAAATAGTGTGCCATAAAATGTAACTGCCGAGGTTATTAGCTTGATAAACTTTGACTTTCTTTTTAATAATAAAAAAATTAATGGCCTACACTTGTTTTAGGTTTTTCGTTTTTCTCAAAGAAAATGTAATGCAAGCCTATGAAATGATTACGTCGTTGAATAGCACAGAAAAAATTTAAATTTTAAATTGTAATTTTAATTTTTGTATTTTTATATTTTATATTTATATTTTATTTTATATTTTGTTTTATATTTTATATTCGATTTAATACTTAAATGTACAGGGAGAATCCCGTAAATATATATATATATATATATATTATTATTATTATTATTATTATAAAATTATCTGTAAAAAAGTTTCAATAATTTTTTTTTGGTGCTACTTAAAAAAATGGCCGCTCTGTTACAAGCAAATTGTAGCAATCGAGATGCGATTTAATATTATATATTTTTTTAATTTAATTAAAAAACAAAGTCGCTGAAGCTTAGGGCCTTTTTCGCGAGACACACGGTATATGCATGTACATGCTTGTACAAGCTTAAAATATACAGAGTGAAAATATTTGCATAAGTTGCTCCTAATCTTAAATAATGTCACTTAAATTTTCGTTTTCAGATTTTCAATTCACAAAATTAATACTACAAGAGGTTAGAATTTGGCCGGATAAATTTTATTTGTTTAAAAACACAAATTTAGAGAATGAATTGAGATGGAAAAACTGGGGTCAGCAATTTAAGAAAATGGCATCAGCGGTTAATGTGACGTTTAAGTTTGTAATAACTATAGTATTATGAAAAAAAAAATAAAGACGGTTCAGATATCATTCCAATCATTAAAAAAATTTGTATAAATAGAAAAAATTAATTGTTAGAATGTTCAGATTCAGAAAAAAATACAAATATTTATTTTATTGTAAACTAGTTAGGAATTAGCCTATGTAAGATCAATTATCCTGAGAATTTTTTTTTTTGCATTTTAGATGTTTCTTTTTTTAATTGTCCAACTACAAAAAACACCCTCCTAATTTTTCATCATGAAAACAATTGATTATTAGCATTATGAAAAAAAATAGGGTGGTGGTTTTTGCAGTAATACATTCCTGAAATTTGCATACCCTTTGCAATAAATTTTTTTTTCTTGCACATTTGTATAAATTACATGTAAATTTCCAGCATTTTACAAATTCCATTTTGTAGCGTATACTTTTGTCTTTCAAATGCCACCAAAATGAACGAAATTGGTTCATAAATAACAAAGTTACAGTTAATAAGTGGGTTCGAATCCCAGCCCGGCCGAGAGATTTTTCGGGGATCGAGAAGTATTCGGTCGGGTCCATGATTGTTGTGTATACGTCTGACATTATTCATTTATTCATTTGTTCATTTATTCATCCAAAAATTAGAAATACATAATTAAAATAGTCGATGTGACTGAATGGCTCATGCCTAAGTAAAAAAAAAATACAGTTAATAAAATCTTAGAAGCCACCTTATCCGTTGGCGCCAAAAAAAATATTTCAAAATGACCCCCTGACTTCAGTTTTGATCCAAAAATTCTGAAAAAACATTAATCGTTTTTGCTGACAAGAAAAAAATTGGTGATGAGGCCATCATGTTACTTTCTCCGACTTGATGGTATCATAGCCATTTATATTTACGTTTTCATGGTTTATTTTCAATTGAAATCATATTTTAAAAGTACATCGACCGTTGTGTAAACTCAGATTAAACTGACGTTCAAAACGTCAAAATTATGAAAGATGGAAAAATTATACTTCAAATACAAAAACTCAGTTTACTCAAAAACTAAAGGGATTTCGAAAAAAAAACTCATTTCTTATAAGTTGTGTATTTTAGCATTCTCTACAATTATTATTGACATAAATTTGCTGTAACTATTATCGTTTTATAATTATAAACCAAAAATTAAAAAAATAATAATCAATTTTTTTCTCGAATAAAAATGATTTTATGAAAATGTTTTCAAGCAAAAGATGTTTATTTCTTTATTGTCTTCAAAGTTTGTTTAAATATTTTTGTGATAGTTTTCATATTTAAGAAAATATTGGCAAAAAACAAAAAACAGTTAAGGTAAACACCCACTTCCGGTGTACGAAATTTAACCAAAAGCTTTTCAGTGCTTCAGATTATCAAATAAAACGGATATTCAAAGTTTCATATCAATTGCTCTATTAGTTTTTGAGATACAGCGCGCACAGACAGACACACACACAGACACACACACACACACACGGAGACAATTTTTTTTCCAGAAATTGTTGAAATGGCATCTAGGGACCCCAAAACGGATATTTCCGTAAAAAAATTTTTGGAAAAAAAATCACGATCATTTATATTTTCTCGTACTTCGTAACGGAGAAAGTAAAAAAATACAAAAATCTGTAAGTTTGAGTTTAGACTGTGCAACTATTAGAATGATGTATAGCTAGGCCATTATTTTGATAATTTATCAATTACAATATCACACATGATTATATGTAATAAATTTTCTAATTTATTACTCTGAATAATCTCAACAGGTAAACAACACGTTCAAAAATTATAAGAGATAAATATTTTTGTATAAAAGGAGACGTGAAGTTGCAAATAGTGTACACTGGTTCCAGTAAAGCTTCACAATGTTCAAGATTTTGGTGAGTATATTAAACATCTTTATTACAAATTTTTCGATATTTCATTTAACAAAAAATACTTATAATGAATCGTCAAGGGCTGTTGACCATAAGTCGTTCTGCCCGTCTTTGTTAGTCTGTTGCTTCGTTGGTTATTCGTTAGTCTATTGAATATGAAATGATGACACTTGTGTTTTCGCGAAATATTGCTGGAAATCTGTATTACAAAGGAAATAAAAAAAATTAATTTCAATTATTATTTTTTGTTAAACCAATGTTATATTTATATTGGTAGTATTTATAACATGCAAATTTCTTTTGAATAATTCAGTATTATTCAGCGTGGTTTTAGTCAGGGAAGTAATTGTTGCAATAATTTATTTGTTTCCGGTCTTTACAAGACTTGGCTTTATGGATTTGCAAACGTATTTAATCGTTCAATTCAATTTTAAATTTAAAATCAGTAATAATTTCAATTGCTCAGTAATATTATAGACCCCGGTTAACAAAGCATCCACCGCGAACAAAAAACACCACTTACCGCAATTGATACACAAATAACAATTATTACAAACCACACTACTTATTACGAGTGTCCAGTACAATTCGCCACTAACTAAATTAATTACGTTATCACGTGATAGAAGTGATGTATGGTAATATGCATACATGTTTAATGCAAAAAGTATTGTTTACCTCAATGATTTCTTTGTTTCAGGCTACTTTGTTGGTGTTGGCTCTTGCAGCTATAACCATTAATGGGCAAATTTATAGTAGCCCACTTAATAACGCTGAAAATAATTGGTCACCATATGCGATAATCAATGAGAATAACTTGCAGAACCAACTTGTACGTCAAGGCGGTGGATATTATCCATGGGTATACGGTGGATGGTAGATATCCCAGAATTTAGTACCAGAAGTTAAATAAATATTAATCCTGAATTGATATATCGTGTTTAAATACCCCATTCCTTAAAAATTATTTTATAAAAAGTGGACCATACAACTAGTTCGATTCGCTTTTCTTTTCTCCGAGATAATAATTTTCAAATAAATTTCTGGATCCATTGCTAACTTCACACCCGTTCGAAACGTTGATACAAAAGATACCAGTTTTTACAGTGTATATTTTTTAATGCAGTGACCAATTTTAACAGAGAAGCATAATTTTTTCTAGTGAATATCAGTACTTTTTTTTGGTTTTGGTAATTAAACCATCAGCCATTAAAGAGGTATTGAAAATAACTAAATCTAAATTCACATTCATAGCGATCAGTACTTTAATAAATAACTAACCATAAATACATGCGACAGCGATGATTATAATAATAAGAATAATAATGTTTATTCTGCTACATAGATTCATCTTAAAAAACAAACAGATAATTCTTTGACCCTCAGAAATTACTATTGCAGCTTATACGCAAACGCTATTATATAAGAGTAACCCTATTTGCAATGACACCCAAAATAGACAGAATTTTAAATACTGAAAAGTAAAACGAGATATAAAAGGTTTTCCAATAAGAGTGATTTGATTTCTTAAAAAAAAACAAACACACTTATTGTAAGGAAATTCGAATGTTTTTTATTTAATGTGAAGTACAATCGATACAATTTAAGTTCTAAATAAAACGTCATTCAAATGGCCTCCAAGACTTCTTCTGCAGGAACGAATTCGATGAGCCCAATTTTCGAGCACTTTTTCCACTAAATCAAGTCGTATGTCATGAATGGCACGTTCAATATTGACTTGTAAAGCTTGGTTTATTTCGAAAGACCAATGACTTCAAATAACCCCACAATAAATAGTCTAATGGTGTTAAATCACAACTTCTTGGAGGCCATTCAATTTCACAATTTCTTGAAATAATCGAATCTCCAAACTTTTCTCGCAATAATTCAATTTTTGCATTTGCTGTGTGGCACGTAGCCCCGTCTTGTTCGAACCAAATGTTGGCAAGATCAACTTCTTCCAATTTCGGCCATAAAAAGTTGGTTAGCATCGATCTACACCGCTCTCCATTGACAGTAACGGTGTTACCAGCTTCATTTCGAAAGAAGTACGGACCGATGATTCCACCAGACCAAAAACCACACCAAACTGTCAATTTAGGTGAATGTGATGGTTTTTCTTGAATAATTTGTGGATTTTCCTCGCACCAGAATCGACAGTTTTGTTAATTTACTGTACCAATCAGATGAAAGTGAGCTTCATCGGAGAAGATGATTTTCTTAAAAAAATCGTTATCGTTTGTTAAGTTGTTCCATGGCAAAATCAGCAAATACACGACGTTTACGGTGGTCCAATGGCTTCAGTTTTTGAGTGAGAACAATTTTATACGGATGCAAACCCAAATCCTTTTTCAAAATCCGCCAGGTTGTGGTTTGAGACAGTCCCAATTGTTGAGAACGTCTTGGAATCGACAAATTGCGGCCTTCAGCAACACTTGCCTGAACGGCAGCAATATTTGCATTACTTCGAGCGGTTCTTTGTCTTATTGGCACTTTAAAATTATGTAAAGAAAATGTACGCTCAAAATTTTCAACAATTCGACGAATAGCGAGCACACTTGGACGATTATTACAACCATAAAATGGCAAAAGCGCACGAAAAGTTGCAATTGGAGAACGATTATTTTGATAATAAAACTGAATAATTTGTAAACTTTGTTCTTGCGTATTTCTCCATGATGAAATTGTAAACACTACTGAATACAATGAAAAATAAATGACAGATAATGACATATTACAAATGGCCGAAACGTCACTTCAAAATCATATCATCCCTATTGGAAAATCTTTTACATGTTATGAACAAAATATAAGAGATAAATTAACTCATAAAATAAATTTACATAAAATTCCATGAGCCATTTTTTATAAATTTGTAAACGATAGACTGCGGTTTATAAATAGTTACATTATTTCACGCTGATTAAAATATAATTTAAAAAAAAATCTTGCCACATCGGGAAATATTCCAATGGCGAATTACAAGTTATAAATCCTGTAACGTTGTAAATTTGAGTTATTTCGATGTTTAATCAGTTCTAATTAACGAAATCAACATCCATTTGTTAAACAAACAAAATATTTTACTAATAATAAAATATTAAAACAAATTATTTAATATTTCATAAAATTAAATAAAAATTGAATAATATATGGAATATCGAACCAGTACATAATTTAAATTAGGATTATCCGATTTAACAATTTGGAATTATATGAAATATTTTAAATATTCAATATTTAACTGCCATAACTTGGACTATACAGGGTGTTCCATAAATATACCGACAAACTTTTTGGGGTAGCAGGGGATATCAAAACAAACATATTTTGTTTTATAAACATATGTCCGAAAACGCTTCGTTGGGTGTTGAAATTTTGAAAAAAAAACGTTTTTTTTTTAATTAATCTTCGGTAACATACTTTATTCAAACAAATAATTATACATAACATTTTAATACATAAATAACTTAAGGGTGTTAGTCTATCTGGGCTATCGACCATCGGTCTTTCAGCCCCCTTCAGTAATTTTATTGCATTTTAATGAAATTATAGTTTACAATAATTGCTCAAAATGTTGACCATTTGCTTCAATAGAAATGATCATTGACCACCCTATGAAAGATTCACAGCTTCTACTTGTGCACGAGCGGCCATTATTTTTGAGACAAGATCTTCCTCGTTGCGAATGGGTGTCTCGTAGACTAAAGATTTCAGAGAACCCCAAAGAAAAAAATTAAGGGGTTAAATCGGGAGAACGCGCAGGCCAGGCCACGGGACCTCCTCTTCGAATCCACATGCTGTCAAATCGCAGGTCCAGATACTGGGGCACGTTCAAACCAAAGTGCGGAGGTGCTCCATCATGTTGAAACCACATGTTGGCTCTAATCTTTAAGAGGGCATTTTCTAATAATCCCGGTTAAACATTTTGCAGAAAATGTTTTTAAAAGTTTGCGTTAAAACGAGTAGGCACCAAGTAAACTATTAAACCCTTTCCAATAATACCAGCCCACATGCTTACAGAAAAATTTTGCAGGTGTATTTTAAAGACCATGGCTTGTGGATTTTCTTCCGGTAAGTTATTGATGGTAACTGGATTTTAAGAATGGTTAAGATTGGCGAAATACCCCCAGATTCGGAACAGTACAAGTTTGTTCAAAATTCAAATTCAAATTCAAAATATCTTTAATTTTCGAAAAATATGTAAACATAACAGAAATGTAAGTAATACATATTAGTGAAAACATGACAGGAATACAATTAAAATTAACTAAGTCTATCAATATTACACTACTACAGATAATTTTGTGCATGAATTAGGTAACAATTATTTTTACAATTCTCCTAGTGTGTATAATTCTTTTTCACAAAGATATTCAAAAAGTAATTTTTTAAATGATTTTGGATTGGGTTTTAGGGATTTAATACGAGCTGGTAAGTAATTAAAGTATTTCATTGCAGCATATTGCGGGTCTTTCTCAGACATAGATAAACGGTGGATCGGTAATGCATAATTGTCGTAATATCTCGTGTTATAGCTATGATTATGAGTGGTACAGATGTCCGTAGCTCTGTTGTTTAATATTAGTTCGTAAATATAAAAACTTTAGAACGTTAAAAGGTTGGTTGCTTTAAAATGGCCTCTGCATGATTCCAGGTATTTTAGTCCCAGCATAATTCTAATTGCTCGTTTCTGTATGCTGAATAACTTTTGAGCATGCTAACTGGAACCATAGTAGGTGATCCCAAAACGGAGTCTAGAGCAGAAAAGTGTATGGTAGGTCAGTTTTAAAACATCTAATGGTGCTCCTGCCTTTCTTAAAGTTCTTAGCATATAACATACTGAACTAAGCTCTTTTTCCAAATTTATTATATGTGACAGTCCATTCAGGGTGGCATCAATGGTTATTCCAAGAAACCTAACGCTTTCTCTGGGAACAAATTCTGTGTTCAGAAGAGTTAAGCTATCTCGATATATTGTTCTTAACCGGTTTGTCTTAAAGAATATAACCTCAGTTTTGTTAGTGTTTAAATGAAGTTTGATTCTGGTCAATCACTGTCTGCACTCAGAAAGGACTTCACCACACGTGTGAACAGAATCTTCAACAGTTTTTATGGGATTAGTAAGTTGGTATCATCGGCAAAGATCTCAATACAACAACCTGAATTTTGAATTATAGGGGCAATATCATTTATGTAGATGATGAAAAGTAACGGCCCTAATATGCTTCCCTGGGGAATACCATTTGATATTGTTCTGCTTTCGGAAATAGTTTTCCCTATTATGACTCTTTGTGTACGATCAAATAAATAATTCTGTATCAGATTTAGAGCTGTTCCCCGAATGCCATACTTTTGTAGTTTTACAAAATATTGTGGTCTAAGTTAACAAAAGCTTTAGAAAGGTCCAATAGTATACCTAAAGGAACTTCATTATTTTCAAGCGATGACATTATACTGTGTAAATATTGATGCAATGCAGTTATAACTGATCTATTTTTCCTAAAACCGTGCTGTGATGTTGAGAAAATATTAAATTTATTAAAAATAGTAATTAGGGTGGTGGGACGGCGGTTAGGGGATTGTTATTTTTATTTTTAGAATTAAACATGTTGAGTAGTGGCGAACGGTTTATGTCGATTATATTTTCAGCCTGAATAAAAATTATCAAAAACTTTAGATGTGCATATTATAGACAAATATGCGGATATAATTATTTAGAGTAAAATCATTAACTGGTCATTTGTTGAAACATTTTCTTGAGCTACGTGGAATACTGAGAACAGTGTGAGATTCTAGCTATCGAAATCTACTTCAAGCTCTGATCATTTATTTATTCAAATTAAAATCGATTTGAAATTCGCTTTGGAATGATT
Organism: Ocypus olens; assembly: GCA_910593695.2. Taxonomy (NCBI): domain Eukaryota; kingdom Metazoa; phylum Arthropoda; class Insecta; order Coleoptera; family Staphylinidae; genus Ocypus; species Ocypus olens. The sequence continues at coordinate 5,436,053 of OU343061.1, forward strand.
TCCTCAAGAAACCACAAGTTCGATTCGGGGTTTCTATACATTACTAGAAAGATCCCTTCAAGACCCTCAAGTTAATTTGAAGGCCGTGGCGCGTCAGCTAAGAAAACGCGAAAATGGAAAAAATAGAAAAAATCAACTATTTTCATAATCATCGTAGACCCTTCTGTAATCCCTTTTTCTTCATCAGAAGAACAATATATATCGATTGTCGTTAAAACAATTCATTTATAAATTGCATTTTAAAAATGCAAAAAGTTACTATGTTAGAAAATTTTCAAAAAAGTCGATTTTTTCAGACTTTGAACGGCCGTAACGGCTAAACAAAAAATCAAAATCGAATACGGATTTCAAATCTGTGCTCCTCGGGTGCAAGTTAGTTGGTTTCAGTTTCAAAATTGGCGATTTTTTTATTTTTGTCGAAAACGTGAAAATCGAAGGGTCCTTCAAATACCTTACTCTATCAAAAATCCCAAATAACTCCAATTGACCAACGCCTTATCCACCTATCCTCTAAATTTGCCACTAATCCTCACATCTTACACATCCTAAATCATCTTTGCTTACCACGTAACCCCAATATCATTCCAAAAATTAAACATCAAGATACCACCATATTTCAATTCATTTCATCTTTTCATCACATTAATCATAACTGACAGAGACGTTCAGACTAAAGAAGACTGACTGAAAGACCTCCGGTCGATAGCCAATTAAGAATTGCGGAAAACCATAAATTTTTATATGTATGTATATATAATTGTATCAATTCTTAAATAAAGATGTTTGTATATATCGAAGGGTCCCCTCTTTTTACTTTTGCTAAAAAAATTGCAATTTAGTCGGATTCAGTTAAAATTTGCGATTTTTAATTTTAGTCGAAAACGTGAAATTCGATAGAAGGGGGCACTTCTTACTTTTGCTCAAAAATTGGCTTTGAAATGATTTCCTGAAGAAACCACCGGTTTGATTCGGGGTTCCTATACATTACTGGAAAGATCCCCTCAAGACACTTCAGAAAATGTACTTTCACAACAATAAATGTCAATTTAGTGCCCGTGACGCGTCAGCAAAGAAAACTCGAAAATGAAAAAAATCGAAAAAATTTACTGTTTTAATAATCATCGTAGACCTTTATGTAATACCTTTTTTCATCAGAAGAACAAAATTAATCGATAGGCGTTAAAAAAAATTATCTAGAAAAAATTGCACAAAAGTTAACAGCTCACCATGAAAATTTTGAAAAAAGTCGATTTTTTTAGAATTTGAACGTGAAAATTGATAGAAGAGTCCCCAATTCTTACTTTTGCTCAAAAAATGGCGTTGAAATGATTTCCTGAAGAAACCACTCATTCGATTCGGGGTTTCTATACATCACTGGAAAGTTCCCCTCAAGACTCTTCAGAAAATATACTTTCGCAAGAACATATGTCAATTCAATGCCCGTGACGCGTCAGCAAAGAAAACTCGAAAATGAAAAAAAATCGAAAAAATCATCTCTTTTAATAATCATCGCAGACCCTTATATTAATACCTTTTTCTTCGCCAGAAGAACGAGCTAAATCGATCAGCGTTAAAAAAATTCATCTAGGAAAAAATGCAAAAAAATTGGCACGTCACCATGAACTTTATGGAAATTTTTTAAAAAAGTCGAGTTTTTCAGACTTTAAACGGCTAAACGAAGAATCTAAATCAAACGCGGATTTCAAATCTGTGCAAGTTAGTCGGTTTCAGTTAAAATTGGCGATTTTTTTTTTACTCAAAAATTCCAAAATATCCATTTTTAATCTGACAAAATTTGTATGGAGATCTATGACTCCAGAAAAAATGTTTTATATTTTTTAAATAACCGTATTTTTTTACAATATCAAAATTATTTTTAAATTAAAATGATTAAGGTATTTCTTGAAATTCTTTATATCCGTTTATCATCTGACGGGACCGCTTGAGTTCGGCAAAACAGGTTTCTCGAAATAATTTTGGGTTTGCGAATTGCTCTTCAATCCTCGTTCTCAAATATTGGATATTACGTGGTGGGGTGGCAAAATTTGTAATTTTTAATTTTTAATTAACCTTGTTAGCAATACAATATATTAAAAACTACATGGAAAACAAAGAAAACATTTCTGTAAATGGGCATTTATAGTAATTTACGTAACAAGTTCCGAAAGTGATATTTTACGGGGCGAGTAGGAAGTTTCCAGGACGAGCCGTAGGCGATTCCTGGAATCCTGCGAGTCCCGTAAAATCACTTTTGGAACGTGTTACGTACAATATTTTTTCTGCAGCCGTTTTGAGTGTTAAAAAAGCAAAAACACACACTAATATTATATGATAAGCACTGCCATAATTAAATACGAAGTTGATGTTTTTCTCAAGGCCGCCTACATATATACGCAAAATCGTCCAGAAAGTATAGAAATCGTTCCGAAAGTGAAACAAAATCGTCCCGAAAATAACTACTTTAGGTACGATTTACGTAAAGTGGCACTTTCGATTTAATAAATCATACCGAAAGATTTATTTTCGGGACGGCTGCAGAAAAATATATTTGATTTTATTAAAAATTATAATACATTAGGCAGATATACATGCATTAAGCCCCTCATGCATATTATAATTAAGATTTTTATGAGTTTACAGTTGATATTAAATATTAATGTTGTGTATGTGTAAAGTGGGTCATCATTAGTGGGATTCGGTTAAATAATTATAGCGGGATTTGTGTGTGGGCGTTATATAAGGCTTTTCTCCGTTTCATGTTTTACCTTTTCGGAAACGGGATCTGGAAATAATTTGCGGCGTTGTTATAAGAGGGAGTTTGCTTAGGGTTGATTGTGTTTGCAGACTGATGCTCCCTTCCATTGTGTTCAAATAAATATTGAAATTTTGGTACTATACTATATCACTGGCTGATATCACCCATATGTAGAAATTAATAAACCACGATATAATTTGGTGAATATAAAATAATAATGATATCATGATATTATTATATACAACGTGACCACAAAATTATTTCTGACGTCTTAAAAAAAAGAATTCTGTATAAAAGACAATGCTCCAATATGAGAGCTCAAGTCGTACAACCTAGTCGTCCGATACATAGTCGCACGTAGTCGGTCCCAGTATGAAAGCATCTTTTGTTGCACGACAAAGTGAGAGCGCTGATTACGTTCCCTATAGCGGCGTTCACACGTACACCTGAACTGGTCCGTTCCAATCCCGCGCGATTGAACGTGCGTGTGAATGCAAGAACATCTCACATTGTAAAAACGCACATTTTTCGTCACGCTCTTGGCGCGCAGATTCGTTCCAGTGTTGACGTGCTTGGATCGAGAACGGAGGATACATCTGTGTCTACTTTTGCCCAACATGATTGGTACTCCACGTTCCGTTCATGTGTTCATGCGTTCCAAGAACGCGCGAAAGAGTGCACGTGTAAACGTCTCTAATGTTGGTGCCTAGTCGTCTAACAATTTACGACCAAACGTCGCACATGGTTGGTTGCAGTGTGAGAGCAGCCTGAGTTAGGAGAGGCAGAAGTATACTACAGTGCCGATTCTGTAATATCAGAAGACCCGAGCAATATTCAGAACTATCCTGTCGAGTTTCTGAACGAACAGACTCTATCTGGCATGCCACCACGCGTTTCGCTTCTCAAACCTGGAGTAATAATTATGCTGTTGCGGAATCTTAATCCGAATAAAGGAATGTGTAATGAAACTCGCATGGTTGTCAGGCAGTTGCGACCGTAACTTTATTGCTGCGGAAATTATTTCTGAGTGCAGACGTAACGATATTGTCATCATTCCTAGAATAGATTTGCGACCATCTGACACTATGCTACCATATACTCTTAAACGTAGACAAGCATACGCCATGACAATCAACAAGTCACAGGGTCAAACTTTTGATCATGTCGGCATTGATCTACAAACTCGAATATTTTCACATGGTCAACTTCACGTTGCATTGTTTCGGTCGAGAAATCCAGCGAATGTAAAAGTTAGCATAAATGGAAATTCTTTACAAAGAAAGCTTTTAGACGATGATCGACAATTTACACAAAATGTTGTCTACCAAGAAGTCTTTGGTCCACAGTGAATATTAATTCTCAAGACAATTTGCCGAGTTTGGTTTCGTGATCCCGAATGCCGGATTTGGAATTGTTGTAATCAACCATTCCACCATTCGTAACATTTTTACAGGGAATGCTTTCTCTTGCCAATTGAATCAAGTTCAAAAAAGTATTCCGTACAATAAAACAATTAAAATGGAAGCTGTCCAAAAAAATTCTTGGTTTGCTTCGGATAAGGAGAATATTTTTTGTTATAAATTTTGAAATAGGTTTGTTCTACCCAATTCAAGGATGTTGTACACCCACTGTATATAAATGTATTTAAATCGTGTAAATATCAAACTAGAGACCGACCAAATCAAGTTGGCCGTTGAGGAGTACATTATTACACGAAGACAGTCGCAGTCAAAAAATTTACTTGAATAAATTCAAGTATACTCTAATAGAAAAATAATACAAATTTGCGGACATGCCGATCATGGCAGCAATCCACTCCTGAACCTTCGTGATTGGCACTGGAAGTTCGGCAGCATCAAGCTTCCTTTGCGTAAACTTAACTAAATTGTTAATTACTTCCTGCGATTGACTGTAAGCGGACAATCCAACAACATGCTCCTAAAATCCATTTTCACTTCGATTGTACAATATGAATGGTTCACGAAAACTAATGACTGCAATCTGTACATCTTCCCGAAATTGTAATAGAATTATGATTAAAATAATGCTTAATAAAATATTCTTACAAAATTGTAAAACATATGTAAAAAAAAAATTGTACCAATAACAGATTTTTTTCACAGACTGGAGAGAAATTCGAGTTCTCAGCTGTCAAAATTGTGAGAAAAATAACAATTTACGCCCAGGAGAGAGAAATTATTACTTCTCTCGCAAGGAAGATATATTATTACTTCTCTCCCAAGGGAAAAAACGGATTACTTCTCTCCCTAGGCTGACGTTTTTTTTTTCTATGTTGGGTTTTAAAAACGAACGTCTTACTCTTAAAATATCCCTTTTGTGAAAAAAATAGTATATCTTGGGAGAGAATGCTACTTTTCCCTCAGCGCGTTATACAAATTTGTACCTCAGGAAAATTAAGCATTTCCCACCCTTGATATATAATCCACTACTACTATTATTTAATCTTGCTATTGAAAGTTTGTTTCTTACGTAGATATATAGATGGATAAAAGCAATCTTTGCTTTTATCCAATCATTCAGTTGCTTAGGAAACGAGTGAGTGAATGTACTTTACACTCACTCTTATGTCACTTTCATTCACCCTAATGTAAGTGGGAATATTACAAAAAGTGTTCTTATCGTGTTATTTATACCATAAATTCGTCATCCGTTTTATATCACCAATCCGAAAACTACTTGAATTTATATGTTATATGGCCCGTACATTCATTCACACTCAAATCCTTTACTTCAACCAGATGGTTTTACTTTTCAGTATAATTGACAATTTAAAAAAACAGCACTGACTTACAATATGGTGAAAGTCGTAGAAGTATTCTTTGGCATGTTAGCACATACTTTCACTTTAAACACACTAATAGCACATTGAACACAAATAGAAATAATAGTAACAGTCACTAAAAAGTAAATAAAAGAGGTCTCAAACAAATTATTAAAGTTATTGTGCCTGTGTGTGATTTAAACCGAAATTATGTACATGATAATTTAATAGAATATCGGTCCAACTAATCTTCTCCCACTAATCGCTGCCCAAACGCCAACTTTCTCTGGATGTAGTGGTTTCTCTCGATTTTCATCCGGCAAAATTCTCATAGTTTGAGAATGAATGTACCCATCCTTGTAAAACCATCGGTATTTTCATCGGTAATAAAAGTAATTTGTAAAACATCCTCGTTTACATTTTGTAAAAACCACTGACAAAATTCCAGTCGTCTGGGGTAATCAACAGGTAATAACTCTTGCACCGATGTTATGCTATAAGGGTATACTTGCAAATCTTTTCGTAGAAGCTTGTGGCATGTTCCTACCGGTAAATTCATTTGCTGTGACAAATGACGCAGAGAAGTCGTAGGTTCATCTTCCAAAATTTCTTGGGCTGTGTTAATAGCATCTTGAATTCGTTTAACAGGCCTACCACTTCCCGGTTTACGTAGAATACTACCCATTTCACGAAATAATACAACAGGTCGTGATAAGATATTTTTAAATTCATCATAAATAATGAGCACGTTAGGAAATTCTTCCTAAAACTCTGCTAAAGGTGCGTCGAATGAATACACCCAATTTCCGTCCACTTTAGTCCCATTTCGGAAATAACTTTCAATTAGAAACGTTTTTTGCTGGTTGCTGTAAACTATTGCGAGGCACGGAATAATTGTGACTTCTAGAAAGATCTGACGTTTATATGTCAATTTCTAACAAGTGTGCCAACTTAAATTTTTAAAACGAAAAAGTCATGGCACACTTGAGTTTCTTTTTAATGAACATACGATAGATAAAGGAATTAACAATACCTGTATGTATAAGTAGGGCTCCGAGAGCAAAATTTGTATATTTTGTATTTTATTTAACGTCAAAACCTCGCAAATATTAGAACTAAGACAGTTTTGACAAAGGTATAACGCGTTCAATTATCGTACACCATTTATCGCATGCGTCTAATTATCGCCCGCGTCATATTGAAATGTGTTAACATATGATACAATAATACACATACCACTTTTTAAACAATTTTTAAAATGTATTTATAAGATAAGAGAAATGTAGACGCTACATTAAAGCTCGCTGGGTGACCTTAAATAGCAGAAAGTAAATTCTGACTGTACAGTCATCAAAATTTTTTGAAATATGCATGACGAAAGATTACACGTGTCATGGAGATAATGCGGTCACGCTGGATAATCATTTATTAGTTGAAATTTGCTGTTTACTTGCATTTTGATTAATGCATTAAATATTAAAACACCAATACGGAAAATTTTAGGACACACAATTTGTCAGGATACATTCGAACACCAATCATCCTGCGTATGCTAATAAATCAAAATTATTCTGGAATGTGAGTACAAACGGAAGGTATTTATTACACGTCATAAATTATTTATTCATACATTATTTATTTGACAGATAATATAACTGTGGGGTGTTTGTTCAATGCCCGCATAAAATAATGTTTGTTTTAATTAAAATGTAAAGCTTTATTGGGAGTGGGTATAATTGTAATTCGCAGACATATTTACGTATTCTAAATTAAATTACACCATATAAATATTACACTTTAAATCAACATGTTATTTATATTGTTTTGTACAATTTTAATTATTTTTTCATTTCAATAAGCATTTAAAATTGTCTACGATATTATTCTAGCTACGTGTAGTAAATTAATTAACTCTATAAAATATAAAAATTAGGACCGAAAGACCTTATATCGGTAGCCCATGTGATAGTCTTGTTTGTATCGTGTGAGCCACAAGATTTTGATTCGAAGTTGACTGTGAGATAAATTAGAGCATTCAGCCTACAAGCTATTGGAACTAATATCTACAAAAAAAGGGTCAGTTTGAGAAAATCAAAAATTGTTAGTTGCAGTGAAACCTCACTTATACGAAACACTCAGTTATACGAATACTTCTCTTTCCCCGTCGATACTCCCATAAGGTATGGGTACTCGATTATTCACTTATACGAAATATCAACTTATACGAAGGGAAGATCGGTCCCCCAACGTACATTTTATTCAGTTATACGAAAGAGCACGGATTTTTTGGACCGGTTTCCTTCCCTCTGCCCATCCACACTTCTCTTTTGCTCACGTATTTTGATTTTTTTTTAAAGCCTGTCGTTCTGTTGTGTTTGCAGTAGGTGCCCGTTTTTGTTTTTCGCGTATCAACAAAGTGAATAGACAATGAGTAAGAAAATATCAAAATTCGTGGTAGGGTTTTTGAGAAGATGAACAATATCTAGTCGAACGTTTGCGTTTTTCAATGCAGCGTTTTTGATGAAAAATTCCGGAAAAACTGGAGATAACGTTTTTTAGATGTTTCCTTTATTTTCTGGAAGATTTATTAAAATTCGTCAAGGAGTTTTTGAGGAAATTAAAAAAAACTTTTAACTTTGTTAAAAAAAATTAGGAAAAATTAGTAATAACTTTTTTTTGTTTTATAGCTATATAAGCCCGGAATATTTCGAAAAATATTTATTGAAATTCGTTGCAATATTTTTGAGAAAATGAAGAAAATATATTCGATCGTTTGCAATTTTTCAAAACTATGATTTTGATGAGAAATTCCGGAAAAACAAATGATAACATCTTTTTGGATTTTTGTTTTGTTTAATAGCTACATATGTCTGGAAGATTTCCTGAAAAATTTATTCAAATTCATTAAGGGATTTTTGAGAAAATTAAGAGAACCTGGGCGAATGGTTGCATTTTTCAATGCAGAGATTTTGATAAAAAAAATTCCGGAGAAACTAGTGATATTGTCTTTTGGGATTTTTCTTTTGTTTTACAGTTACATGTGTCCGGAATATTTTCTGAAAAATTTCAATAAAATTCATTGCAGGGTTTTTGATAAAAATCCAGAAAATCTAATCGTATGTTCGCATTTCACAAGAGTTTAATGAAAAAATCCGGAAAAACTAGTAATAACGTCTTTTCGGATTTTTCATTTGTTTTATACGCTACATATGTTTAGAATATTTTCTGAAAATTTTAATAAAATCCACTAAGGAGTTTTTGAGAAAATAAAGGAAATCTATTCAAACGTATTTTGCAATGTAGTAATTAAGATGAAAAAAAACCGGAAAAACTAGTGATAACATTTTTTTGGATTTTTCTTTTATTTTATAACTACATATATTCGGAATATTTTCTGGAAAATTTCAATAAAATTCATTATAGGGTTTCTGAAAAAATCCAGAAAATCTAATCGTATGTTCGTATATCACTAAACAGAGTTTGATAAAAAAATCCGTAAAAACTAGTAATAATGTCTTTTCCGATTTTTCATTTGTTTAATAGCTACATATGTATAGAATATTTTCTGAAAATTTAGTTTAAATTCACTAAGGGGTTTTTAAGAAAATTAAGAAAATCTGGACTAACGTATTTTGCAATGCAGCGATTTAGATGAAAAATTCCTGAAAAACTAGTGATGCCGTCTCTTGAGTTTTTCTTTTGTTCTATAGTTACATATGTCTGGAATATTGCCTGATTTTTTTTTATTCGTTGCAAAATTTTTGAAAAAATGAAAAAATCCAGTCGAATGTTCGCCAACGATTTTGATAAAAGAATTCCGGAAAAACTAGTGATAACGTCTTTTCGTATTTTTCATTTGTTTTATAGCTACATATGTTTAGAATAGTTTCTGAAAATTTAATTTAAATTCACTAAGGGGTTTTTGAGAAAATTAAGAAAATCTGGACTAACGTATTTTGCAATGCAGCGATTCAGATGAAAAATTCCTGAAAAATAGTGATGCCGTCTCTTGAGTTTTTCTTTTGTTTTATATGTCTGGAATATTGCCTGATTTTTTTTTAAATTCATTGCAAGATTTTTGAAAAAATGAAAACGCCAACGATTTTGATAAAAGAATTCTGGAAAAACTAGTGATAACGTCTTTTTATGTGTTTCCTTTATATTTTTAGCTATACATGTCTGGAATTTTTCATTAAAAAAATATTTAAATTCCTTGCAGGATTTTTGAAAAATGAAGAAAATCTAGTAGAATGCTCGTATTTTGCAATGTAGCGATTTTGATAAAAACAAATCTGAAAAAATTAATGATTTTTTCCTTTGTTTTATAGCTACACATGAATATTTTCTGGAAAATTTATAAGAAATCGTTACAGGGTTTTTGAGAAAATGTGGAAAATGCAGTGGAATATTTACATTTCCAGAGCAGAGATTTTGATGAAAAATTCCGAAAAAGATAGTGATAACGCCTTGTTTAATTTTTCTTTTGTTTTATAGCTACCTATGTTTGGAATATTTCCTGATAAATTTATTAAAATTCATTAAGCTGTTTTTTAGAAAATTAAGAAAACCTGGACTAACATATTTTGCAATGCAGCGATTTAGATGAAAAATTCCTGAAAAACTAGTGATGCCGTCTCTTGAGTTTTTCTTTTGTTTTATAGTTACATATGTCTGGAATATTGCCTGATTTTTTTTTAAATTCGTTGCAAGATTTTTGGAAAAATTAAAAAAATCCAGTCGAATGTTCGCCAACGATTTCGATAAAAGAATTCCGGTAAACGTCTTTTTATGTGTTTATTTTCTGTTTATAGCTATAAATGTCTGGAATTTGTCATTCAAAACATATTTGAATTCTTTGCAGGATTTTTGAAAAATGAAGAAAATCTAGTAGAATGCTCGTATTTTGCAATGTAGCGATTTTGATAAAAACAAATCTGAAAAAATTAATGATTTTTTCCTTTGTTTTATAGCTACATATTTCTGGAATATTTTCTGGAAAATTTATAAGAAATCGTTTCAGGGTTTTTGAGAAAATGTGGAAAATGCAGTGGAATATTTACATTTCCAGAGCAAAGATTTTGATGAAAAATTCCAAAAAAGATAGTGATAACGCCTTGTTTAATTTTTCTTTTGTTTTACAGCTACCTATGTTTGGAATATTTCCTGATAAATTTATTAAAATTCATTTAGCGGTTTTTGAGAAAATTAAGAAAATCTGCTGGAATGTTTTCTTTTTTCAATGCTGATGTTTTTTGAAAAAACTAGTGATGGCGTCTTTTTGGTTTTTTCCTTTATTTTATAGCTACATACATCAAGAATGTTTCCTAAAAATTTAATCAAAATGCATTACATGGTTCCTGAGAAAATGAACAAAATTCAGTCGAATTTTTGTTTATGCAAAGTAGAGATTTTGATGGAAAATTCCGGAAAAAGTTGTGATACCGTCTTTTTAATTTTTTCTTTTGTTTTATAGCTACATATCTTTGGAATATTTCCTGAAAACTTTATTAAAATTCATCAAGGGATTTTTGAGAAAATTGAGAAAATCTAGTCGTTTGTTCGCATTTTTCAGTACAGCGATTTTGATGATAATTCTGAAAAAATTAGTAATAACGTCTGTTTAGATTTTTCTTTTGTTTTATAACTACATATGTCTGGAATATTTCCTCAAAAATGTATTAAAATTCGTTACGGGGTTTTTGATAAAATTAAGAAAATTTACATTTCCAAAGCAGGGATTTTGATGAAAAATTCCTGAAAAACTAGTGATGCCGTCTTTTGAGTTTTTCTTTTGTTTTATAGTTACATATGTCTGGAATATTGCCTGATTTTTTTTTAATTCGTTGCAAGATTTTTGAAAAAATGAAAAAATCCAGTCGAATGTTTGCCAACGATTTTGATAACAGAATTCCGGAAAAAACTAGTGATAACGTCTTTTCGTATTTTTCATTTGTTTTATAGCTACATATGTTAAGAATATTTTCTGAAAATTTTATTTAAACTCACTAAGGGGTTTTTGAGAAAATTAAGAAAATCTAGACAAACGTATTTTGCAATGCAGCGATTTAGATGAAAAATTCCTGAAAAATAGTGATGCCGTCCATTGAGTTTTTCTTTTGTTTTATAGTTATATATGTCTGGAATATTGCCTAATTTTTTTTTTAATTCGTTGCAAGATTTTTGAAAAAATGAAAGAAGTCCAGTCGAATGTTCACCAACGATTTTGATAAAAGAATTCCGAAAAAAACTAGTGATAACGTCTTTTTGAGTTTTTATTTTTTTTTATAACTGTATATGTCTAGAATATTTTGTGATAAATTTATTAAAATTCATTAAGCGATTTTTTAATTTTTAATTTATAAAACAGTACAGTAAAAAAAATCATACAAGAAAGCGACAACTATTCACATATACGAAGTATTCACTTATACGAAGAATTTTCATTCCCCCTCGTCCTCGTATAAGTGAGGTTTCACTGTAACACAAATTATCTCGACTTGTCAGTTTGTTTTTAAAATGACAATTCACGTCATGAAAGGCTAGATTAGTTCAGTTGAATTAGAAAAATAATAATTCTCCGACATGACTGCTATTTTGCTCTCTCTCTCTCTCAGGCATGGCCATCTCAGCAACAAAATTTGGTAGCTCACACCTTATGAAAATTAAGTAAAAAATGTAATCATGTCAAAAGATAATAATGTGTATAAAAATAATATAATAGATACATCAGTTTATTTTTTTTGCAACATTTTTTTTTCATATGTAAAGTTGCAGGTTTCGAAAACTATTCACATATTCTTGTAACTAGAGGTTCAAAATATATCTCAGATTATAATAATAATAATAATCGTGTATTGCCCTCCTTAGAGGAATACAATGGGCCAGCGACCTAAGTCTTTCAGCCACTCAGATTATTATTTTTTGTTTTTTGTCAATTTATCATTAATTGACCGAAGTTCAAAGGCGTGACTATTATGTCATTTTTCGGAGGTGTGACTATTAAGGGTTAATGCGTATACGATTCTTTGGCAAAATACATACATGGATCCTATATAACAGTTTATTGACCTATATTACCAACACACAGCCTATACCAAGTTAAAAGAATACATAATGCCTCTGACTGTTTCAGTAATCCCCGCCATGATTCCATTAGTATTTTAGTCATCGTTCTGAACGTTAGATTAAATTTCCTTTCGATCCTTCACTCTCCCCACTACAGTTCCCTCTTTATGGCTTTGGCGCGGAACTTTTGGGCTTTCCGTCCTCGGCGATTGTACGTGTGCATGAGGGTTGGGCGCCGAGGGCTGAATTTGCCTGTATCCCTCGGCCAGCATTAATAATTCAACGAAGGCAGGCGTTAATATTCCGTGATTAGAACGTTTATTATGTGCTAATGCGATTAGTTCTTGAAGTTTCGTCGAAAGGCCTAAGAAGTGGCTCGCATTAATGGCGGTGATAACGTTCAAAGTTTTTCGATAGGTCAGGACCGGATTATTGAAACAATGGCATCTTTATCTTGTCATTTTACTCGCAATGAGTGCATCTTGTAATTTTTTTGCCAATATGTTCTAGTTTAATTTAGTTTATTGTATATTCCATGAACTTTTTGACCAGTGTTAACTTTTTTGTACTTGCACCAATAAATTATTATTATTATTAATTCATATTACAGAACATTTTTATAGAGTGCAGAGAGAAGTTAATTAGCGATTCATTGTAAAAATTAGATGATGAGAAATATTAACTTATACGCGGCAGATATGAAAAAGTGAAAATCGCAAACGCCTAAATTTCTGCATTATTAAGTGCAGTATAAAAATAATTATTTTCAAAGACAATCGTTAATTTTTAACTCAATTACAACTGATAGCGGATTCAGAAAAACTTTAAAGGAGGGACTGTTATTATTCACTTCTTCTTGCGCTTGACAAAAGGTAACTATTGTTTGCGGAACATTTGATGGCGTCGTTCCAATAGGGCAGTGGTGGGGAAACTTTTTTTAAGACGGGCCATTTGTAATAACTAGACAATCTTAGCGGGCCAAAGAATAATGCTTAATCGTTAACTAATTTATGTGTTCTATAAACATATATATACAGTGTGTATCAGCCAAATGGAATAAATTCGATAAAAAGTAAATGGGGGCGTGTTTGAAGAAACGTTTGGACACGTCGATTGGTATCTTTGGTTGCGCATTTTTTCAACAAAAAAAAAATTTATACAGGGTTTGTCATGTAACAAGCCAATACCAACTTTCTTATTTTAAATAAAACACCCTGTATTTTATTCAATTTTTGGATTCTTCAGAAAATTCTAGACATATTTTATGTACCATGTCCTATAACTATCTTCAACTGTTTCGGAAATATTGAGTTATTTCAGATTTAATGCAAAAGTTAACATCAAAGAAAAAATATTATTTGATTACAGAAATTCTCTCCAACACACTTAAAAATTAATAAACAATACTGTTTATTTCTGGTAATGTAAACAAAAAGAAAACATTAATGTCAATGTAGGAGATGTTCAAAATGCTTGACGTGAACGTCTTGGCAACATCATAATCTTAAATAGAAATGTCTGCTAACGTTACTTAACATCTCAGGCATGACTGATCTAATCGCAAGCGTTATACGATCTTTTAAGTCCGCTAAGTCAAGGGGTTTAGTTTTGAATACAATACTTTTGACATGTCCCCATAAGAAGATACCTAATGACGTCAGATCAGGGAATATTTCTGGCCATTCCATCGATCATCGCCTCCCTATCCACCGAAATATTTGGTTGAGGTACTGCCGGAAGTTGATTTGGTAATGGAGCGATGCTCCATCTTGCTGAAACTATTATCATATTCGCTGGAACTTGTGGGTTTGCTCGTTCAGGATATAAATTTGTCAAAGTTGGCAAGACATTATTTTGGAGTAGTGCTAAATAATTATCGCCATTCAAATTGGCATCAAGGAAAAAGGGACCTATGATTTCTTCTCCGACAATTCCTGCCCAAACATTAACCTTTACAGTGTATTGCATATGTTCTCTCGTCCAGTGAAAAAACTGAAGACACTTAATATTTCCGAAACAGTTGAAGTTGGGTATAAGACATGGAACATAAAATATGTCTAGAATTTTCTATGGAATCCAAAAATTAAATAATATACAGTTTGTTGTATTTAAAATAAGAAAGTTGGTATTGGCTTCTGTTACACGACACACCCTATATAAAAAGTTTCTGTTGAAAAAAATGCGCAACTAAAAATACTAATCGACGTACCCGAGCATTTTTGCGAACACGCTCCCATTTATTTATTGTCGAATTTATTCCATTTGGCTGATACACACTGTATATTATTACACTTATTATTTTAATAGTAAAAAAGCAAAAGGTAACAAAATTATAAGCACAAAATATAAAATGAATTTAGTGTAGTTCTTGATGTGAAGTATTATCACTTTATTTTCTGGTGTCATTACTGGTTGATGGTGCATGAGAAAAATGAAATTGAGACTGTTTCATCAAAATTTCATCACAGTCCGGTTCCATTTGCGAAGCAGAAATTCTTAAAACTGATGAAAGGTGCTCATTTGTAATTCTGTTTCTTAAAGAAGTTTTCTTAAGCTTCATTGTTGAAAAGATTTGTTCGCATATATAAGATGAGCCGAACATTGTCATTATCTTCATTGCATGGGTAATTAGATTTGGGAAATTATCTGGACTTAAATTTTTATAAAATTCTAGTAATGGTACTGTATGAAAAGTTTGTTTCAGGAGAGTATTACAGTTCAGTTCTATTAACTCAAGTTGAAATTTTGCATCAACTTCTTCGTAATTAACATTGAATGGGGTCGCAAAAATACTCTGGTTCCATTTTTCTAAAGTCCTTAAATCTCCTTTCAAATTCTGTAGATAGTTTTCTCAAATTAATTTCGTATTTTTTAATCTTATTGTTTGATATGGTGAATTTTAAAGATTTTATTCTTGGAAAATGAGAAAAATCAGATTTAGAGATCTGATTAGCAAATAATAATAACTGTAATTTGAAACTTTTCAGGTATTGCCAAATATCGTGAAGAAACTGATTTTTTCCTTCCAATTTGAGATTCAGTTTATTCATGTGTACGAGGAGTTCTGTGAAAAAAGCGAAATCAGAAAGCCACGTTTCGTTTTCTAAGACGTCAAATTGATTATAAATGTCTTTATCAAGAAGAAAATTCACAATATCGTCTTTTAAATCCCAAATTCTTTCAAATACTTTTCCAGCACTTAACCAACGAACTTTTGAATAATACAGGATATCGGAATGCTCAGCATGTACGGACTCCAAAAACTGTTGAAACTGGCAATGTAATAATCCTCTGGAACGAATCATATTTACTAGTTTTACAACAATATTAGGTATATGGTCAATATCTAAAGCCGATTTACAGAGAGCATCCTGATGTATAAGGCAATGCAAAAAAACATCATTTTCCGGATACTTAGAATTAAATTTCCCAACAAATCCTTGATTGATTCCAACCATATTAGGAGCACCATCTGTAGTTATATTACATAGCTTGTCAATAGGTAAACGAAGTTTATCGATGCAATTTTCAAATTCACAAAATATATCGGCACCAGTCGTTGTTCCTTTTATTGACTGCAGCCCTGCAAGTTCTTCTGTAATTTCAAAGTGGCCGTTGATTCCTCTTACAAATATGAGTAACTGTGCAGTATCGCTGATATCTGTACTTTCATCCATGGTAATTGAATAAAAAATAAATTTTTGAGTTTTTGTAGTCAGTTGTGAAATTAGATTTTTATCAATATTTTCAATTCTCTCGGTGATTGTTCTTCTTGAGAGAGACAGTGACTGAAAATCCTTTTTCTTGTCAGGGCACATAATATCGCACACATCTACCATGCACTGCTTTATAAATTCATCATCTGAAAATGCTTTATTAGATTTAGCAATATTATAAGCCAACACATAACTGGCTTTCGTAGCGCATCTTTGAGAATGATTAGCTCTCTGAAATAATTGTTGTTGACTTGATAAATGTTTTATTAAATCTTTCGATTTAATTATTTTCACCTCTTCACTTAACGATGAGTAGGAGTGGTTTTCATGTTTGCTCTTGAAATGGCCATGAATGTTATATTCTTTTAAAACTGCAACAGTTGTATTGCAAAGTAAGCACACAGGTTTTTCTTTAAATAAAGTAAAGAAATATTTCCACGTCTATTCCTCTTTAAAAACTCGACATTCTGAATCCACTTTTCTTTTTTTAACATCCATTTTAGACGTTACCTACTACGGAGAACAACACACAGAAACGCAATTGACGAAAGCTTACTGCTAACTAATGCTCTTAGGCGGGAGTTTCTTGAGGCACTGGGAGTTTGGGGGATTACACAAACAATTACTCGAGTCACAGCGGGTCGTTGCAGATGACTGACTAAGTCGCTAACTAACTGATCTTCGGGCGGCCTCGCTTGTATTTATACCTACCTGCGAGAGTGTCTGGAAGTTTCGAGCGAAGATGAGTCATCTGTTTAGGTCGGATGGATTTGTCCAGAATACTATTGTGTTTTGAATATCGCCGCAGGTAGTTTTTATGCGGGTCGTCACATTACGAAGTAAGAACGCGTTCAAACATTTTCACGACGGCACTCTTAAACACGGGCCGGATTAAACCTTTCCGCGGGCCGGACTTCGCCCGCGGGCCGTAGTTTCCCTATCACTGCAATAGGGAGTAGTCATCCAACTTTTTTTTTTCTTCGCATATTGTTTAAGTATTTAAAAAAATCAACTGAAAATCTACGATACAGCCATGTATAATACAAAACAACATTTTTCTACCGCAATAAAAATATTAATCGCTTCCAGGGACCTCAAAAAACATTTCTAAATTAAAAAAAAATCACGAGATCACAGTACTCTCCCGTACTTCGTAAGAAAGTAAAAATACAAACACAACTAAATGGTTGGTGATCATGTAATACTTAGCTTATCAATTTTTTTATTTTTTTTAAATTTATTATTTTCTGACTTCGTATTTGTTATGTAAGCCTCCCTTTGCTTTTATTAATAGGACAATCATCAATTGACTCAAAGTGGCGCCCCCATTTTCATATAGAAAACTGTAATTCCTCTATTAAATCATCTCGCCGCGGTCATCTATTATTCAATGGAGCAAAAGAAACTTAAGCGCAGATCCGCGAATTTCCCGCTCATTTTCTCCGGGCACTAAATCACGCGATAAGGAAATTGCAGTGGCGCGAAGGCATCTCCACTCGTCCCTTTCACCCTCTCCCTCGCCAAGGTTTCTTCCCTCTTTTATTTTATTTCTCCGCTCCGGAAGTGAGTGGGAGGTTTTAAAGTCCAAGAATTAATCGCGGGGGATAAATCGTGACCGAGCCCCTTTCGCGCTCTCTACTATCCAGATTAAAATTATAAGGGATAAAGCTCTGTTCGATGGTATATAAAAATAATAATTATAAACTTTGTTCATGTTAAGGAAACAAAATAGTATTACATGGCCAAAATTTTCAAAATAATTTCAATGAACTCAAACCGAACTGGTTTACCTTCCAAACGAACAAACATTAAATATACACTAAACGTACTAAACTTTTACTATCTATCCTTAACAAAATTAACATCAAAATAAAAGGAATTCATTGTAGCAATTTGTTTTCAATTTTTTTGGCCTTTTGGAAAAAGTCTGGCTTCAGAATTGAAACAGCAAATGGTAGCAACCCAGACCGGAGATCTGGAGGTTGCAGGTTCAAACTTTTGATCCAGTTATATACGAAGAATTTCTAAATCGTCATAACTATTCAACTTTGAATTCGTTTTGATCGAATAATGTACAGGTAAAACGAGTTTCAAACAGTTGCTAATGGGTAGCGCTTATTTCTATAAATAATTATATGACCCCTTTCTTTCATGGAGAATGGGAATATATCTTGATATGCGTGAAAATGGTTTTTCCCACAGTTAGAAACCGATTCGGATGACATCGGTTTCCAGCAGGACGGGGCACCACCAGGTAGCGCTAATGCTTATTTTTTGGAAAAAATTGTGTGGTCCCTTTTTTCATAGAGGCCATTGTTACAGGAATCACATAACTCGATATAACTTTTTATTAATTCTAATGTGTATTCTGGTACAAACGTAAATTAAACGGATGATACATTTACAATTTTTAATTCTCTAAAAAATATTCCTTTACGATTTTTCTCTAAAATGAATAGGGGAGCTAATAATTACACATATTTAATTTTACATGTTAAATCCCTATGTTCGCCCCTTATCCCAGACACTCAGTATAAGGACTACATGATCAATAATACTAAAAAGTGGTGAAAATTAGATACATATGATAAATATCTCAATAATCATCTTTTCTCTAAAATCGAAGTAAGTGACTTCATGGCTTTATCAATATTAATTTTTTATTATTTCAAGTTCAACAATGCATACTTGTGGCCGGCATTCATTAATCTCATTTGGTGCGGTGAATTAATAAACCAGACATAACCTTAATGTGAGTAACAATATCTATGTAGCTGCAAAATGAAATGGAATTTTGGGATTGTGATGATTGCGGTGAATCGAAGTTCAGAATTGAAATTAATTGCACCGCGTGGAACGTGACCGTAACTTTGTCTAAGTGTTAATATGTGGAGTGTAACTTTTGGACGTGTTCGGATTGTATTCCAATAGAAGCGTGCAAATAGTTTAATTCGGCGACTTCAAACTTTCAATTACGAATCTTTAAATCAAAAAGGAATAATCAAATAAATCAAATTTTCTGATTTATTTTAGTAAAAATGTTAGACTAAATCACATTTGGCATCTTTTCTTTTAACCGAAATTGAAATAGTAAATGATAATAATAATAAAGTAAATCTTAAACTAATCATAATAATTGTGTTATTGTATCGTGTGAGCCACAAAATTTGATTTCAGAGTTGGCTGTGAGATAATTGAGGTATGTCGCATATTATTTCGTTATGAGACTATATTACGAGGGTTATTATTATTAAGTAAGAACCGTTTGTGGAGCCTTTCCCGAAGTTTTTTTTGCTTAAAAATGGCTTCTCTAAGCATTCAAATATGTTATCAGTCAGTCAAGTCTTTAAATGACATAGACGATATTTTATGGCAATTTAGGATTAGTGCTGTCCATTACTAATCCCGCCGATTGCAAAGTACGCGCTGTGAGTCTGATTTTAAATGCAAAAAAAAGGTAAAATCCATTGCCAACTCTTTGAAGCGTATGGGTAAGATGTGGTTAATGATGGGGAAGTCCAAAAGTGGTCTCGTTTACACAATGGTTACAGAACAATCATCCAGGATGCCTCCGACAGGGATCGAACCTGCAACCTGCAGATCTCCGGTCTGGGATGCTACCAATTGCACCACAGGAGCGACACAGTTTCAGTCCCACCAGAGTACACATTCACACTTCCAATTCAGCTATTTTTACATTTCGTAGGCTACGGTCGGGGGACGAAACTGTGTGGCCTCTGTGTTGCAATTGGTAGCATCCCAGACCAGAGATTTGCAGATTGCAGGTTCGATCCCTGTCGGAGACATGTTCACTCTTTTGATTCAGATATATACGAAGAATCTTCACCCATTATTTATTTAATTACATTATCACTTCGTAATTCAGGAAATCATCGAATGATATAATTTTAGACCACGTTCCGTTCTCTTCAATTCGCTTTTAGAAAGAAGGTTTAGAAAGGATTTTTTTTTCTGACGCATCTAAACATGCTAAATTACCTCCTCAATACTTCTCTTTATTATTCATAAAAATAATCACAATGGATCTTCTAAAACAGCCGGATGTTTAATCGGATGTTGGCATGCTAAACACTTAAAACCGGCGCTTCAGTATTGACTTTGACTATTTGTGTCTTTAGTAATTTTTAAGAAACTCTGTACTTGTGTTTTGTAAGAAAATGTTTAGAATATATTAATCGGGGAAGGGGAAGAAAACATGTAAAAAATGGTGATGTGGCCATCATGTTACTTTCTCCGACTTGATAGTATCATAGCCATTTATATTTACTTTTTCATGTTTTATTTTCTATTTAAATCATATTTTAAATGTACATTGAGCGTTGCGTAAACTCGGATGAAACTGACGTTTAAAACGTCAAAATTATTAAATATTGAAAAATTATACTTCAAATTCAAAAATTCGGTTTACTCAAAAACTAACGAGATTTCAGAAAAAAACTTATTCTTTAGAAGTTGTTCATTTTGGCATTCTCTATAATTATTATTTACAAAAATTTGCTGTAACTAGTATCGTTTCATAATTATAAACCAAAAATGAAATAAAAATTAATACATTTTTTTCTCGAATAAAAATCATTTTATGAAAAATATTTTCAAGCAAAACATTTTCATTTCTTTGTTGTCTTCAAAGTTTGTTTAAATGTGTTTGTGATATTTTTCATATTTAAGAAAATATTGGCAAAAAACAAAAAATAGTTAAGGTAAACGCCCACTTCCGGTGTGCGAAATTTTACCAAAAGCTTTTCAGTTCATCAAATAAGACGGAAGTTCAAAGTTTCATATCAATTGCTCTATTAGTTTTTGAGATACAGCGCGCACAGCAGACACACACGCAGACACACATACACACACACACCACAATACTTTCTCGTACTTCGTAACGAAGAAAGTAAAAACGAGAATTTTTGTAAACGCTAATTTAAAACATCAATAAGTGGATGGTAGCAAATAAGTGACTTCGCAACTTCTAGAACTCAGGAAAAAATTTCAAGGTCGTCAGTTGATAAATTTCCTTCATATAATGATGTAATTATGATTTACAAATATAATATTATTTATGTGATTTATTAGTTTCTCACTTAACCCGGGGTGAAACGTTCATGTAATATTTTGATTGATTAAAACAAAACCAATTATTTGAATCAATCAAATTATATTAATTATTTTTCATATATCATACAATAATTTATTTTTTTGTTTCAGGTACGTGTCTTGATTTAAACGTTTTGTAGCTGTACGCTGAATAAGGTAAATATTTGTGGGTATTAAAAATATTAGTAATTTTTTGTATTGTTGAAATATTCTGTATTTAGGTGTCGATGCAAGGACTTATAACAAACTTAACCCCTTACTGCATGATTTTTTATTTTTATGAAACAAAAAAATTTATGAATACCTTTAGTGATACAGTGATTGGGAAAAATATTAAAAAAATTTCATATTTATTTTTTACAAAAATACAGGTTGTCACATATCTGGCATGCAATGCAGTAACGGAACCTTATTTCGTATGACATAATAGAAAACAATTTCTGTCTTTATTTAACCCTTTGCTGCATACGGTACTACAATTTGAACCAGGCAAGCTGTGACACATCGGCCTACAAAATAAACCACAAAGTTTGCGGTTTAACGAGCGTCAGTACATATAACGCAAATTCTAATTCTGGCAAAAATCTCTTGTTTCCAGATGCCCATGAAAACTAGATATTTTCTTCTAGGCAACCCTATTAGTCTCTAAAATATATCCAAATATAAATTTTTACCACTAGCCGCTAAATAAAGCTAAAATAGATGCAAACTGCTTTGTTCCATATATGGCACGTTATGCAGAAAGGGGTTAACACAACATATATTCGTAATACCGGGTAGAGCAGAATAGTGAGCGATTTTGAAAAGGCTGTAAAAAATGCAAACAATTTTCCCAAATTGCATTTTTACCGTCTTAACACGCTAAGCCCCGGCGTACATATTTTTTTTATTCTTTGGACCGGGTATTTATTTGTCGTTTTTTCGGTTCTATAAATACAGTAACATCAAGTTTGGACTGAATTACAAGAGTGGTATTAAAGTAATGTCTCATCAAATAACTGAAATAAGTTATATAACGTAAGTTCTGAATCGTGAGATCGCGAAGTGTACACGCGGCCTGAAAAAAATATATACAGGATGGCATTACGTTGATACCTCACGGTCCCAAAGTCATATGTTATTGAGACATCAGGTTGATGCCTCGCGGAGCTTAACGTGTTAAATTACATAAAAACGCATTCAAGCAAATTCGAAAATCCCGTCCGTTCGGGCGTAGACATTCCTCCAGACGAGCCTTGAAGTTATTCATCACATTACGCAGCATTGCCAGTGGAACTCAAACCACCTCCTGCCGGATCCTTTATTTCAGTGCTTCAAACGGTCGTGGTGGGTTATCCTGATACACTTCACTCTTCAGGTTACCTCACAAGAAAAAGACGCACGTTGTTAGGTCGGGTGAACGTTGAGGCATACGATATCCCAATTTCGAGATATCACGTGATTTGGAAATAAAGCATTGGGAAAAGAGTGTTTTAGGTTGCTCCATCTTGTTGAAAAAAAGTCTCCTCATTTACTTAGTACTGAAGTTGTGTAAAAAAAAAACTTTGCCAACATGTCTGCGTACCTCTGTGAAGTCACTGTTACAGAATTGCCTAGATCATCTTCAAAAAAGTTCCACAGTAACTCTTGAAGCGATTGCTGATGCAGTTGTCTATGATTCACGACACTCCAAAACGTAAAGTTCTGCTTGTTGTCGTAATGGAAATGAGCCTCGTCACTCATCCATAAATTGTTTACAATGTCTTCATCTTTTACAGCGTACTCGCGCTGCTGAGGTATCCATCTACTGAATGCTAACGTGTCAGGAATATGGCCGACTGCATCCCCATCCCTTACCATTACCGTGCTTTTAAAAATCGCTCTTTACTCTGCCTCAGCCTGTACTTTGCACTATGTGTGTGTTAGGTTGCCTACGTTACAATTATCTAGAAAATGTATTTAACATCTGAAGAATGTATTTCCAAAGCCGTGAATTGAAATTCGAAGTCTAACAAGTGATGTTCTCGAAGTGGTAATCACGAGAGGGCAAGTGTTGTATATCGTTGGAAAGGTGTCCCAACTTCACTTCACTTCCTTTGTAAAATATTTCGCTTGAATGGGCCCTCTACAGGCGAGCTGTAGAAGCCAAAACTGAAGCCGTTTGCGATTACCACCACGGGAACTTCCCTTGTAATTGAATGCACCCACTGGTAAATTTTGTCACGCGACACTTCAATTTAAACCAATGACAACAGACAACACTCCACTGTCACGTTGCTGATTGTGTGCACATCTCCATTGTCTTTGGCTTATACTGAAGAATGGCAAACTGTCGCGTGACAAAAGTCACCAGTGGGCGCATACCGTAAGTGTGATGTCCACAGATGAATAAATAAATAATTCCCGCGTATTATGTTAATCTCTTTTATTGCTCTCACCAGCATAATCGTCCGTGACATTTGACATTAAGTACTCGACTGACTATATGATAACTTTAACACTTCTTTCCCGTGAACCTGCCATGCGCGTTTACAATCACCTAAAACTGACTTCTACTTTCTTGAAATTAAATATATACAAATAAAATGCATACATTACAGTAAGTGTTGCAAAGGTGTCGCTAAAGTGACTTGTTCCAAATAGCGCTGGCGCAGGTATAGGACAGGAACTAGCGACTGAAATGGCAACGTTTCCAGAGGGGCCCTCTGGCATCGCATTGATTACATTAGCCACCATCAATTCACTACTTTTCTCCACCGAAACTTGAAACGCGTTTTTCTCAAACTGTAGCTACAATCGTAACGAGCTTTGGCAAATGTATTACTGGCATTTGCGTGAAACTAAAGGTTCATTGCAGAAGCATACAGAGTCTTTTGTTTAGAAAATGTTTACTTGCCCATAATTTGTGAAGAAATTTTACTTCGTTTTTTGTTTTAAGAAAAGTGCGAAATTTTTTTTAACTTTTCTGTAAAAACTTTTCATGACGCGCTTTTTAGAAAAATATAAAAAGTGTGTTATTAGATTTATTGTAGCTTTCAAGATGACGAAAAAATAATAGACAACTTTTGTTTTGTTACGGAAGCCATTTTGGATATACAGGGTGTCTACGCTAAACAGTTGTACTAAAAATTTGAAAAAAATCCTCGTCACACGGTTGAATCAATTCTCCTCATGTGAAATATTCTCAACTTTCTGTCACCGGTTCCACTGAAAAATAACAAATTTGGTGCTACTTCTGGTGACAATGGAAGTGATAGAAAGTTGAAAATATTTCACATGAGGAGAATTGATTGAACCGTGTGACAGGGTTTTTTTTTCAAATTTTGAATATAACGGAAACCTCTTAAACTTCTAACGAACGATTTAGCGTAGACACCCTTTAAGCAGTTTTTTTTTGTTGTAATTTTTATCATGTAGGTCATTTTTTTTTAATAACCAAAGGGAAAATTTGCCGACATCTAATCTATTAGCAAAAGTTATTTATTTTGGTGCCCTCTGCAACCCCCTTCGTTTGTCGTACTAATTACTGGACACCCTGTATACAGGGTGTTTCAAAATTCATGCACCAAATTTTTTTTGCGTATTCCTTGTAGATAGAAAGAAAAAAATCCTTATGACAAATCTCGATTTTCTACAAAATAAAATGGATTTAATCCCTTCGCAGAAATAGTAAAGAGCCGCCACTGTTCCCTATCAATGAATACTTTCGTTCGCTTGTATAAAAACAAACGATGTCGATTTCATGTGTTGACGCATAAATGATTGGTGACCTAATTTCGAACGCGCAGTTGAGATAATTTTATTTAAACATAAATGGTCCGGGGCCATGTTGGCTACTAAATCAATTCCTGAAACAAAATGTGGGAAGTTAGCTCAATTCTCTGAGTTTACTCTAAAAGTAGAAGATATTATCTAAAAATAACAAGCGACCACTCACGATGTCAATGTCAATGAATTCATCCGTATTATTGTCTAAACATAGAAATGGTCACAATGGTCAATCGAGCGGAAACGCCCTTGTTTGTTTAACTAAGCCCCATCTTATTTTATCGCGATAAAAGTCCTCGGGTCATTATGGAAGTTATTAAAGTTGTTATTTAAGAGTTTATTGCTGGTATTACGAGGCGATTGCGGTTAATAACGAGTAAATCTTGAAATTGGTCCAAGCCATTCCGCATAAATGGGACATTTATGCGGGCGCGAAATATGTAATCGCCGTTCGGTGTAATCTCTTTTTTATGTTATTGTTCCCGATTAAAACGTTAAAAGTCGTGTAAGGAATAAAAGGTAATGGTCCGTTAATTATAATAGCTGTGGGAATATTATAATTTTAATATTATTTTCAAGTGCTTTTCTATCAAGATAACAAAATATAATATCGTGAGAGCCACGTTTCAGAGTTGGTTGTGACATAAATGACGTATGTCGCATATTATTACGTCAAGACACTATTGAATTATATTTAAAAAAAATGAATTAATCTCAGACATGACTGCTATGTTTCCCTCTCTCTCTCAGGCATGGCCAACTCTGAAACAAAATTCTGTGGCTCACACCTTATAAACTTTATAATAATAATCATCATCATTATCTTTATTGACCATATTAGTACAGAACAAAAGGCGAAATGTAGCCATTACTACTTTCCCCTTATTCATTTTGTATGTAATGTGTTTCACATTTTGAAAGTTTTATTATTTGAGATTAATCGTACAAATTTTTGAAATGAATATAAAACTGGTATTGTTGAGACATTTAGTCAGGGCCATAAATGAAAGATTTGTGAAGTTCTAAATAAGTAACAACATAAAAAATAGAGATAACTAACAACCGAAATGCAAGCATGATATATCGGGTGTCCCATTTTAAATTGCCACCCCAAATATCTCGAAACCTGAGCAACATGGCAGAAAATGTTTCAGATGAAAGTTGTAGGGTTCGGAGGGGGATATTCGCTGGTGACCTTGAAAATCAAAGTTTTCCTTCGTTTAACCTTGAAAATTACCGCCAAGGTAATTTTCAAGGTCACCAGCATACCCTACAACTTTTATCTGAAATATTTTTTGCCATGTTGCTCAGGTTTCGAGATATTTGGGGTAGCAATTAAAAATGGGACGCCCTGTACGGTTTAATAAACAATTTTGTTTGTTTTTTTCTACAAGATATCTCTTGTAGAAATAGACAATCGAAATGGTTAAATGGAATTATTGTGTCTTAAATATTCAGTATAGGATTTTGGCTATTAAAAAAATATATATCAAATTGTGTGTTAAATAAAACGACCTTACTTTATTGTAGGTACGTTCTATAATAAAATAAACTACAAATTCTCTAACTTCTTATGGTGTTTATTTTAGTATTAAATTATTTGTTTCAATTCTAAAAATAAACTTCAAATCTTAAAGTATACTAAAAACTTTGACTATTATGGAATAAAGATCATCGCATTAGTATATACTTGAAATTTTCATGAAAAATCACAAATAATTCAAGAAAAAGACTATTGACCAACCGACCACCCCTTTAAAAAAAGGACTGCCAACCCCTCAAAAAAAAATTATTTCCAATTTTTATTTTTTTCCCGATAGGCCCAGGGCTCCTCTTAGCGACCGTGAAATCCGCAATTTTCTAAGTTACCCAATTACTACAGGGTGATTTTTTGAAAATCGATTTTTGACGATGCAGAGGTTCACGCCAAAACTTTCACTTTCCTGGATTTTTGAGCTGGAAAACCGGGACTAGAGTCGAAAAATCCCCAATGCATTGGGACATAAAGGTTACTATAGGAAATTGGGGTGCGACCTGCGGTTGCAACCCCTCAGCCATTTTTCTAGAAAATCACATTTCGGACGCTTCTAGAAAAATGGGCGCGCTTGCCCTTACGATTACGACTTGAATTTTCATAGAGTTTTGTAGAACTAGCTCCTTTCTACATTTTATGTCTCTTACGAATTTTTGATATCTCTAACCCTCGAGGATTATTCAAAGAAAACCACCCCCGATTTCAATAAAAAAAATCTATAGCGGCTATTTTTAATCTGACATGATAAATGTAAACGGCATGCTATTCGGAATTTCATTCTGCGTCGAAAAGGTACGAACTATATTTTTTGTAGGGAGCACCGTTTACGATCTACGGCCAATTTTAGATTGTTTTCGGGGATTTTTTTTCAATTTTTTCAATTTTTTTTTTTTCGAAAATTAAAAATCCGACGACGGAAAATTATCACTCGTCTATTTAATCCGTATCAAACATCCCCATAAAGTTGTTCGATCAGATTTTTACTGTTCGAGATATGACGTTGTATACGGAAGGGGGAAGCGAAATTTAGCAGCGGGGCATAATTTTTTTTGTCCGATCGGAAATTATTGATTTGATTACACCACCGGAAAGCCCGTCTCGAGCCCAACAGAAAATCCAAATAAAATTTCTTGATCCGACTTTTCCTTCTAATTTTGAAAATTAATTAAACTTTTATTTATTTTGCCGGTAAACATTTTCGATCGTCTTTCACTATTTTTTTTAAATCTTATTAAATCACTAATTTAACGACGGATTATCATTGCGGTATTACGTGTACGTAAAGAAAACTTTGAATTTTTAAAATCGCCTGGTTATTAACCGAGATATGAATATTTGAATTATTTTTGAACGTTTGAAATTTTTCCCCTGAAAATCAATTTTAAAAAATATATATTTCCGGGAGGGTTAGAACAATGAAACTTTGGGAAATCATTAAGCGTTCCATTTGAAGCAGACCACCAAAGTTTGGTAACATTTCGGTCACCCCGTCAGGCGCAACGGGGTGCCAAAGACCAAAACAACCCCTGTCAGTACCGCCCTAAATTTTGTTTGTATGTTGGTTTTTAATGTGTATACGCTTCTCAGACGCTCACCAAATAATTTTTGTGGGACGAAAATTAATGAAAAAAAATAAGCTTCTTCCTGTTAACGTCCGAGTGCTTTCCAAACATCAAATTAAGAAATGCATTGATAGTGTCATATTTGACAGATGTCAGATTCATAAGTTGGGGTTACCACCAGATTACATTCCCAAAGTTCATCAACGCGGGGGTTGAGCAAAACAATTCAAAATAATTAATTCACCCCCTGCACTGTTGAGAGAGGTGGCGGTTTTGGGGCCCAACAGACAAACCAATTTATATGATCCGACCCCTCCTGGTCGGATCAAATAAATTTGTTTGGTTAATAGGCTACTCACGGACGACGGCGCAACGCAGCGGAGCCCTCGTTCGTCACCAGTTAACCCTTTCGGCCCTGGTGGTGGCAATTGCCACCGCAACATTTACATATCTCTACTTACTATGACAATCCATATTTTTGCTGTTTATCACTAGATGTCACTTCAAGAAAGCCTCACTAATTAATTCCTATACTAATTAATCAAATTCGTTCAAATTTCGTATTTATGGTCTTAAGAAGCTCCCCATCAATAATAATTAACAATTTTTTTTTTTTTCAAATTTAAAAATCCAGGGCTGAAAGGGTTAATTTTCTTAATTTTATATTTCACTATTTTACATAAAGAACACAATTTCACATACAGCAACTTAAGCTTGAAAAACTAGTTTATCATTTCTATTCGATAATGGAATATCAAAGTTTTAAGTATACTTTAAGATTTGCAGTTTATTTTCACAATTGAAACAAACAATTTAAAACTAAAATTTATATTAGAGAACACTGTTACCGACTTACATAAACTATCTATCCTCTTGCAGTGCTGCATAAGTCTTTAAGAGGTTAAAGTTTAGTGGCCCGGCTTTAAAAGATGTTCGGGTAACACGGAAGAAGAATATCGACTGTTGGCACGGGTCCATATTCCCTAGGGGATGAAGGTGGATTTCCGTCGGGATGACCCAGATTAGGGGCGGCCTGCCGTCTATGACGGTTTATTTACATTACAACTAGAAGGGAGAAGATGTGGGTAATAAGGGCAGATTTCAGGGACGGCGGTCGGAAGCACTTAAAGCTGGGGTTAATCTGCGGGATTTTTGGCACCACTTTAATTATTTAATGCTCGGATGTTGTGAGCACATTGAAGTTACAAACACATGCCACCTAAGCAAATCCTAACTCCCGGCTAAACTGGAATGTTAGAAGTAAATTAATTTATTTATTTTATCTTATAACAAGTATGTGTTATTTATCAATAACAAGGAAAAATAACCAATAGTATACTGATAGCGAACAGAAAGACCTCTGGTCGATAGCCATTTAACTAACATCATTTTATCGTACGCCTGTTAATTATTGTTTCTGTTAATAAAAATGGTGATGTGGCCATCATGTTACTTTCTCCGACTTGATGGTATCATAGCCATTTATATTTACGTTTTCATGGTTTATTTTCAATTGAAATCAAATTTTAAATGTACATCGACCGTTGTGTAAACTCGGATGAAACTGACGTTTAAAACGTCAAAATTATGAAATATGGAAAAATTATACTTCAAATTCAAAAACTCAGTTTACTCAAAAACTTATCCTTTATAAGTTATTCATTTTAGCATTCTCTACAATTATTAATAGCATCAGGGACACCAAAACGGATATTTCCGTAAAAAAAAATCACAATACTTTCTCGTACTTCGTAACGGAGAAAGTAAAATTGGCCCAAAAAACGGTACAAATTGTAAAATATTTTCAATTATAATTATTGCATTAAATATTGCTTTTTCAACGAGGATATTTCACATTAATGAAGGCTCTGCAAAAACCCACCACCACATCGTATTTGTAGATATCAAAATTAGTGGGCCATGATTTGTTTTTGTTTTCTAATGAATCCCTGACGTTAACTGTCACTTCTATCAATCTATATATACTGATGGTGCAGGGAGAAAGAATTAGCGATTTTGTGTCGATGTAGAAAATTAAACGTCTTTCCCTCTAATCGTCCCAAGCTGAGCGTTTCTTCTGTAGGTCCACTAATAGATAGCCGCGGAAACTATTATGTAACTATATACTAAAGTTATGGCCAGAGGCAAAACCCATCGATAGCAAGGTTCCGGATAATGGTCGACTGGAAACTTTTCTTTCGTTAATTGGGAGGAGATAATGAATGTACATGAGAACGGAAACTATTAACTACCGAACGATATCCTACATACGAAGCCAATTCGCCATTTTACACAGAATTAGTAATAAATCCTTAACATATAAGCCGCAGATGTGTTTCATAATGATATATTTATTACCTAACTGGATAAAGCAATTGGTGAATAACATCATATAATTTTGCAATTAAAATTACTTGATTTGTTGAATTACGTCGAATTTAATTACCTTTTGACATGCCTAATAATTTGATCTGACATCTATTGACAGTTCATAGCAATTTCTGAGGATCTTAAATTCACATTTTTACTTTCTCCGTTACGAAATACGAGAAATTATTGTGATCGTGATTTTTTTCAAACATTTTTTTTACGGAAATATCCGTTTTGGGGTCTCTAGATGCCATTTCAACAATTTCTGGAAAAAAAAATGGTGATGTGGCCATCATGTTACTTTCTCCGACTTGATGGTATCATTTATATTTACGCTTTCATGGTTTATTTTTAATTGAAATCATATTTTAAATGTACATCGAACGTTGCATAAACTCGGATGAAACTGACGTTTAAAACGTCAAAATTATGAAAGATGGAAAAATTTTACTTCAAATCCAAAAACTCGGTTTACTCAAAAACTAACGATATTTCGAAGAAAACTTATTCTTTAGAAGTTGTTCATTTTGGCATTCTCTACAATTATTTTTCATATAAATTTGCTGTAACTATTATGGTTTCATAATTATAAACCAAAAATAAAAAAAAATAAAATATATTTTTTTCTCAAATAGCAATGATTCTATGAAAAATATTTTCAAGCAAAAGATGTTCATTTCTTTGTTGTCTTTAATGCTTGTTTGAATATTTTTGTGATATTTTTCATATTTAATTTTACCAAAAGCTTTTCAGTTCTTCGGATTATCAAATAAACTATAATACTTACAGCATTAATTGTAGAGAATGCTAAAATCAACAACTTATAAAAAATAAGTTTTTTTCGAAATCCCTTTAGTTTTTGAGTAAACTGACTTTTTGAATTTGAAGTATAATTTTTCCATCTTTCATAATTTTGACGTTTTAAACGTTAGTTTCATCTGCTCGATATACATTTAAAATATGATTTCAATTGAAAATAAACCATTTAAGCGTAAATTTAAATGGCACACTCAAAACTTGGAAACAAAATTACATTCGCTGTTTTTTTTTTGTTTTTATTAATCTAGGTTGGAATTATAATCCAAATTTAAAACTGGATATGGATTAAACATATTTTATAAATCACAGTAAAACACTTGATATTTTTCAACTAGAAACAAAATAACAACAATTGAGACTTGACATACTGGAAATGAAATTGCGTTCGGTAATCGAACGAGTTGTAAAAATTAACTTCGGCTGCAATTAGCTTCAAATTTCAAATTATATTTATAATTGATAAAGTGTTCACGTCATGCTAAAAGACAATCGACATTGATTAACTAGAAACACTCTAAACTTGAAGTAGAGCAAAAAAATGACATTCCGTATTTGAAAGAGCTGTAAAATTTTGAAAATTTTAATAAAATGCGTTGAGGGGTTTTCAGGAAAATTTACTGTCAAAAATGACGATTTCCAAACATTAAAACTGACGATTTCTAAACGTAAAAAATGATCATTTCTAAATGTCAAAAATAGCCATTTCCAAATGTCAAAATGCCCATTTCCAAATGTCAAAAATGACCAATAATAAATATTAAAACAATTTCTAAATATAAAATATGATCATTTCTAAATGCAAAATGTGGCTATTTTCAAATGTCAAAAAAATGATAATTTCGTACTGTCAAAAATGACCATTTAAATATATTAAAACTGACGATTTCTAAACATAAAATATGATCATTTCTAAACATAAAATTTGATCATTTCTAAATGTCAAAATGGCTGTTTATAAATGTCAAAAATGACAACTTTTTACTGTCAAAAATGACAATTTCTAACAGGAAAAAATTATCATTTCTAAATGTCAAAAATTACAATGGGCGGTCCGTTGGTGTAGTGGGTAGAGGCGAGCGCTTGTGCCGGTTGCAACGCGGCCGTGTGAGTTCTATTCCCTGCCCGGGCGGAAGACTTTTCGGGGATCAAGAAGTATTCGCTCGGGTCCGTGGTTGTTGTATATGTCTTACATTATTCATTTGTTCATTTATTTTCATTATTCATTCAAATATACAATATAAAAATAACAGCCGTGTGTGACTGAATGGCTCAGCCTAAGTAAAAAAAAAATACAATTTCTTACTATAAAAAATGACATTTTTTAAATGTAATAAATTACAATTTATTACTGTCAAAAATATCCATTTCTAAATATCAAAAATAACATTTTTTTACTATCAAAAATGACAATTTTTAAATGTAAAAAATTAAAATTTATTACTGTCAAAAATATCCATTTCTAAATATCAAAAATAACATTTTTTTTACTATCAAAAATGACATTTTTTAAATGTAAAAAATACAATTTATTACTGTCAAAATATCCATTTCTAAATATCAAAAATAACATTTTTTTTACTATCAAAAATGACAATTTTAAATGTAAAAAATTACAATTTATTACTGTCAAAAATATCCATTTCTAAATATCAAAAATAACAATTTTTTGCTATCAAAAATGACATTTTTAAATGTAAAAAATTACAATTTATTACTGTCAAAAATATCCATTTCTAAATATCAAAAATAACATTTTTTTTACTATCAAAAATGACAATTTTAAATGTAAAAAATTACAATTTATTACTGTCAAAAATATCCATTTCTAAATATCAAAAATAACATTTTTTTTACCATCAAAAATGACAATTTTTAAATGTAAAAAATTACAATTTATTACTGTCAATATGATCCATTTCTAAATATCAAAAATAACATTTTTTTTTATTAAAAATGACAATTTTTAAATGTAAAAAATTACAATTTATTACTGTCAAAAATATCCACTTCTGAATATCAAAAATAACCATTTTTTACTATCAAAAATGACAATTTTTAAATGTAAAAAATTACAATTTATTACTGTCAAAAATATCCATTTCTAAATATCAAAAATAACAATTTTTCACTATCAAAAATGACAATTTTTAAATGTAAAAAATTACAATTTTTTACTGTCAAAATTATCCATTTCTAAATATCAAAAATAACATTTTTTTTATTAAAAATGACGATTTTTAAATGTAAAAAATTACAATTTATTACTGTCAAAGTTATGCATTTCTAAATATCAAAAATATTTTTAGGTAGTGCAGCTCACTATTATACACAAACTTTTGTATAAAACATTTTTCAAAATTTTGAAAAATAAGCACGTGATTGACCGTTCCAAGAGCTCTGTATGTCTGGAATGATTTCTGAAAATTTTAATAAGAACCATTCATACCATCCATAAATTACTTAACGCAAATTTCTACTATTTCCGATACCGCCCCCAATGTAATGCAAACACAACCCGCCCCTAAATATTACGTACGCAGTACCTAATAATTCCTAGGTAAAGTGAGATCAAAATAAGCACACCACTAAATTCTGCGAAGAAGACCACACAAATAACCGTTTAACTGTTTTTTTTTGCAATTATTGAGAAAATAGCCAAAAATTGAGAAGCTCAAAAACACCTGATATCTCCCAAACTAATCAAGTTAGCCATGATCTGTTAATACTATTATTTTAATTTCATAAAAACGTCTATATCATTTTTTTTATAACTAATTGTAAGTAGTGGTCCAGAACTGTATTTTGTCAGCTGACTAAATGAAAATTTCAATTTCGATTGAATTTAACTTGCACTCGCAGGCTGCACTTCAATGAAACAACACTTGACTCATACAGGTATACACCTGTATGGATAATATTTATCCCGTAATGAAACACCACTCGGAAAATAATTAATTGCGACACTGTCGAGATTAATCCTGACGAATAATGTTTGCCAATTAAGGACGAAACGTTGAAGCGTCACGCAATTAAAGGCCATCGCCTTTTTCACCCCTTGTGACGCTGAATGAGCATTAATTTTCACAAGTAGGCGCAGGAATTAAATTAAAATTAGCAATATTATTTTCACAGGTAAATTTGTGTATATTTTTATACTGCGATATTTTCTCTGGACACGAAGATTTCGACAAAATCATCTACATTCAAATGTAATCAGTAGTTTTTCGGTTTTATATTTATTTAAGTTCATCTCCTTTATAGGGTTTTAATGTCTCCAAGGTAATAAAAGTAGCTATCGAGTAAAGATGTTTTGAGGATGGAACGGAGATGAAATCTGATAGGTGGAAAGTGTGATTAGATAGCTTTTCGATTTGCATCCAGCTTTGATACGGATTAAATCGTGATTGGCTATCAAAATGTTACGATTGGAATCGGTTTCGATTAGTTAACTAATATTTTTGTTGGTGCTGAAATTTACTTAAAAGCAAAATGTAGGTAATAAATTGCAATTAACTCTTTAACGACCAAAGAGTTTTTTTCTGGCGTAGTAACTGCGCACTGCTGAACTTATATCTATAAATAATATAAGAACTCAAGAAAAGAAGAGCCAATTGAAAATAGAAAAACAGAGTTGAAATTAATTAATTATTTTGACTATAAAAATCATGATAAAATAGGTAACTAAAAAAATGTAATCTGGGCTACTAGAGTGACTCATGGTCGTTAAATGGTTAAATAATAATTACAAACTGTAATAAATATTTCTTTCTAGTAAAATCACATGGCCAAGAAAAGGGAAAATCAAAACTACGAAAACTCATAAATTTAACTCGTCCAACCTTCGAATGGTTCGTTCCCTTAACACGTTTCAAATTTACAATATTATCCGACGGCGAAACTTATTTACAACATTTACAAATGGTGTTTAGCATCGTAAAGGAGATGCTGCACTTGGCATCCTTGTAGGGAATTCGCTTTATGTTTTAAAGCGGTAATACTCGAACTACGGTATTTTGCGCCTCGAAACTAATTGCACAAGTGCAGCGGTTTGCGTGACTAATACTTCCTTTACGAAAAGCTCCGGCCAATTATTTCCGCTTAATGTATTTCAAACATTTTTATTTTCGTTTCCGCGCAACATCCGGCAAATAAGTCGCCTTAGGTAATGAAAACATTATCTCTCATTACACAAACAAGTAAGCGAGCTGTCGGGGTTGTTCGCCCTAGAAAGCTTGTGTTAATTATGATTTTTTTTTTACAAATAAATAACGTAATTTTTGTTGGCAGCATCCTGCTTCTGAAAAGAAATTGAGTTAAGCTTGCGGTAATTTTTTTTTATAAATAAGTAATGTAATTTTTGTGGGTAATATTCTGCTTCTGTAAGAATTAAGAGTAACCATTTCCATGGTAAATGGTGGTGCGCGATAATTAGAGAATCTGGAGATAAAAATTAAAGTTTTCTAAGGAAAGTGATATGAATACCTTCCAATAGGTTCAAGTGTTAAACGAAACAGTGTTACAAATAATTATAAAAAGTATAAAAAAGAAAATGAACGAGAACCCGACTTTAACAACGGGGTTCGATCCTTCGACCTTCCGAGTACGAATCGGAGGTTTTACCGATGCGCCAAATTTTATTTGACGCAAAAGGTATATAAACATACGTATAAATAACAAATTTAAAAACAATTTTCTTCTCTAAAACGGCTGAATAGTGCGCCCTATTACTTGCACCTGTTACACGTGTGACAAAGATAGATCAAATCGGTGAGTCACACATCTTATCCTCCCCTTGTAAGACTTCTCGCTCTCTAGCTTCTGGTAAATAAAAAAATGGTTCCTAGTACTAGCGGACTTTCCTACATGTTACATATTTCTTCATTTTGGATATAATTGTGTATTTTGCCCTCAAGTATCATGAAAATGTTGTTATATACCACTTTACAATTCCTCCTGTGGATGTAATGTGGTCCCACGTGGCCGTTTTCCTCTCCTCCGGAAAATTATTTCCTGACATGTTTTCCGGGCATCAGACCGGAACGAGAACAGCTCGCCGTTCATCTTTCTGGCCCTCGTAATATGACCGATAACTCTGCAATATTAAGCCCGCCCTGTCAACATTTAACTGCAAATTATTGCCCTTTGACCGTATGTATGCGCTGGGTGGTTCATTGTCGAGGAAACTGACCGGAAATGGCTTTACTGGAACGCAAGAATTTTATTGTCAATATTATTCAGAATAACATTATTTAATGTATTTATGGTTATAAATAGATAATTTATTTATAGAAATTTTGATTATTCATGTTGCACGTTATTAACTCAAATAAGTTCAGTTATCATACAATATATTAAGTAAATTTTGGGATTGCTTATAATTAATAATAATTTTTTATTTCATATCACATAAATACACTGACAAAAAAAAACGGTACATGTAATTTATACTCTCATTTATCGTATTTAAATAATTAATGTAACAGTGAAAAGCTTAATTTTTACAAATGAGGTGAAGTTTCGTTCAAAAAAAAATGTATTGTTCAATACCACGAAAGCATGCAAAATGTGTTTTTTAAAGAAATTGATTTAATTTTAATTTTAAGCTGTGGTATGATAGCCTCCTTCTTAAGTTATCGTCGTCAGCAGGCCTATATCAATAACACGAGGTCAGGTAAGTTTAAATTGACTTGCGGTGTACCTCAAGAGTCAATTCTGGGGCCGCTTTAGTTTTTAATATACGTTAATTATCTCCCGTGTCAATTGACGATACCACTATAAACGATTTTATTCGAGTTTTAGCTTCTATTGACTATAGAACTGACTGTCGGAAAGCGTTCGTGGAATTACAAATTCAAACATTACCTCCTCTGTACATTCTGAAATGCCTCATATATGTACATAAACACAGTGACAGGTACAAAAGACACAATGAAACACATACATATAACACAAGCCTAGTGACCATATTTGTCCAAATCATCAAATAGTGTTTAGAATGGTCTCCAGACTTGAAAAAATACAAAAATAAATTTTTGAAGAAAAATTACATTTAATCGTTTTCGGCATTTCCAGCCGATGTTAGAACGATCCACGAAAAACGAAATTTTGCTTGTCTCGGTTTCTGTAAGTCTCACAAATAATTTTTATAAACAAATAGTGTTTAGAATGGTCTCCAGACTTGAAAAAATACAAAAATAAATTTTTGAAGAAAAATTACATTTAATCGTTTTTCGGCATTTCCAGTCGATGTTAGAACGATCATCGAAAAAAAAAATTTGCTTGTCTCGGTTTCTGTAAGTCTCACGAAAAATTTTCATGAACAAAGAGTGTATAGAATGGGATTCTAGTCTTGAAAAAAAACAAAAATTAATTTTTGAAGAAAAATTCAATTTAATCGTTTTTCGGCATTTCCAGCAGTTGTACGAACGATCCACATCAAAAGAAATTTTGCTTGTCTCGGTTCCTGTAAGTCTCACAAATAATTTTCATGAACAAAATTAAATTGAATTTAATCGTTTTTCGGCATTTCCAGCCGATGTTAGAACGATCCACGAAAAAAGAAATTTTGCTTGTCTCGGTTTCTGTAAGTCTCACAAATAATTTTTATGAACAAATAGTGTTTAGAATGGTCTCCAGACTTGAAAAAATACAAAAATAAATTTTTGAAGAAAAATTAAATTTAATCGTATTTCGGCATTTCAAGTCGATGTTTGGAACGATCTTCGAAAAAAGAAATTTTGCTTGTCTCGGTTTCTGTAAGTCTCACGAAAAATTTTCATGAACAAAGAGTGTATAGAATGAGATTCTAGACTTGAAAAAAAACAAAAATTAATTTTTGAAGAAAAATTAAATTTAATCGTTTTTCGGCATTTCCAGCAGCTGTACGAACGATCCACGTCAAAAGAAATTTCGCTTGTTTCGGTTCCTGTAAGTCTCACAAATAATTTTAATCATCAAAATTAAATTAAATTTAATCGTTTTTCGGCATTTCCAGCCGATATTAGAATGATCCACGAAAAAAGAAATTTTGCTTCTGTAAGTCTCACAAATAATTTTTATGTACAAATAGTGTTTAGAATGGTCTCCAGACTTGAAAAAAATACAGAAATAAATTTTTGAAGAAAAATAAAATTTAATCGTATTTCGGCATTTCCAGTCGATGTTAAATAAATTTTTCTTGTCTCGGTTTCTGTAAGTCTCACGAAAAATTTTCATGAACAAAGTGTGTATAGAATGGGATTCTAGACTTGAAAAAAAATCAAAAATTAATTTTTGAAGAAAAATTAAATTTAATCGTTTTTCGGCATTTCCAGCAGTTATACGAACGGTCCACGTCAAAAGAAATTTTGCTCGTCTCGGTTCTTGTAAGTCTCACAAATAATTTTCATGAACAATATTAAATTAAATTTAATCGTTTTTCGATTTTTTTTGTCTTCGTATGAAATAAGAGCACTTGAACTACTCCAGATTTTCAAATAAACTCAGAACTCAATTTATTCTCGATAATGTGAAGAACTTAAAAGTGTCCGATTTTTCAAAGCGTGTTTTTATATATTGTTTAAATTTTAAAAAATTTACAAAAACATTTTAACAAATATTTTTTTAATGACATAAACTACCAATACGTAAATATTAAAACCATTCATTTTGTCAAATATTGAAGATAAAGAAGAAGTGAACTTGCTGAAAAAACAATAAAAAATTGATGTTGTTATTATCTAATTTTCTCCGATTTAATGATAATGATTTTAGAGATATTTTTCATAATAATAGATTTTTTTTAGTTTTCTAAAAAAATCAAAACGGTTCAGTTTGGCATTATCTACAATTATCGTTAAAGAAAATTTGATGTAACGTTTACAATTTCATAATTATAGACAAAAAGCTGTAAAAATTTTCATTGTCTCATATTTTTATAAAAATCAGAAAGTTTACGAGAAACATTTACTTTTTTTGTTGACTTTAAAATTTTGAAAAATTATTGAGAAGAATCAAAAAACGGATAGGATAATCCACTTCCAGTATTTTAAATTATACCAAAAGCTTCTCAGTTCTTCGGATTGTTAAATAAGACTTACAATCAATGTTTCATTTAAAAAAAACTGGTAATTTTTGAGATCCAGTGCCCACAGTCACAGAACATACACAGAGACACACACACACACAGCCACAAATACACACACAAAGTATTTTTTTCCAAAAATGTTCATTTTCGTCTCTAGGGACCTCAAAATGGATATTTCCGTTAATGATTGTTTTAAAAAAAGTCATGATCACAATAACTTTTGGTCTATAATTTAGATTTTATATCAAAAAAATTACATTTGCAATAGTTGTATGTATGCCCAAAATAAACAACTTCTAAAGTATAAATAAATTAAATTTTAAAAATTTTACAAAAACATTTTAACAAAATTAAGGATATAATTTTTT
The DNA here is from genome assembly GCA_910593695.2 of Ocypus olens. Taxonomy (NCBI): domain Eukaryota; kingdom Metazoa; phylum Arthropoda; class Insecta; order Coleoptera; family Staphylinidae; genus Ocypus; species Ocypus olens. The sequence continues at coordinate 5,475,948 of OU343061.1, forward strand.
CTTTAATGACATGAACTACCAATACGTGAATATTAAAACCATTCATTTTGTCAAATGTTAATGTTAACGAAGAAGTGAACTTGCCGAAAAAACAATAAAAAATTGATGTTGCTATTATCTTACTTTCTCCGATTTAATGATAATAAAGATTTTAGTGATATTTTTCAAATTTATAGATTTTTTCAAAAAGTTTTCTAAAAAATTCAAAACGGTTCATTTTGGCATTATCTACAATTACTGTTGAAGAAAATTTGATGTAACGTTTACAATTTCATAATTATAGACAAAAAGCTATAAAAATGTTCATTGTCTCATATTTGTATAAAAATCAGAAAGTTTACGAGAAACATTTACTCTCCGCTTTTTTGTAGATTTTAAAATTTTGAAAAATTATTGAGAAGAATCAAAAAACGGGTAGAATAATCCACTTCCAGTGTTTCAAATTATACCAAAAGCTTCTCAGTTCTTCGGATTGTTATATAAGACTTACGATTAATGTTTCATTTGAAAATATCTGGTAGTTTTTGAGATCCAGTGCCCACAGTCACAGAACATACACAGAGCCACACACAACCACAAATACACACACAAAGTATTTTTTTCCAAAAATGTTCATTATCGTCTCTAGGGACCTCAAAATTGATTTTTCCGTTAATGATTTTTTTTATAAAAGTCATGATCACAATAACTTTTGGTCTATAATTATGAAATGATATCAAAAAAAATACATTTGCAATAGTTGTATGTATGCCCAAAATAAACAACTTCAAAAGTATAAATAAATTAAATTAGAAACAACCTTACTTATGTGAATTTATCTAAAGTATAAGTTTTTTTTATCGAAAAGAAGTTAGCCATAAATTTCCAGCAGTGGAACTCCCGGCGCCTTCACCAGAAGTGCGATGAATGCGCCGGTCTCTTTCTGCAAGTATATTTAGCAAATCGGTGAGTGGCACTTACAAACTCAAAAATGGCATAACAAAACAAATAATTTAATTTTTGTAAAGCCTTCTTGCAAGTATATTCAACAATTACAAACTGTCAAAATCTGTAAACGATATTATTTATATTTGTTTATTGGCATTGAACAGAAATCCGTGGCTGGTGGATAAGTCAAAAAATGGTGATGTGGCCATCATGTTACTTTCTCCGACTTTATATTTACGTTTTCATGGGTTTATTTTCAATTGAAATCATATTTTAAATATACATCGAGCGTTGCGTAAACTCGGATGAAACTGACGTTTAAAACGTCAAAATCATAAAAGATGGAAAAATTATACTTCAAATAAAAAAACTCGGTTTACTCAAAAACTAACGAGACTTCGAAAAAAACTTATTCTTTAGAAGTTGTTCATTTTGGTATTCTCTACAATTATTATTCACATAAATTTACTGTAACTATTATCGTTTCATAATTATAAACCAAAAATTAAAAAAAAATTAATACATTTTTTTCTCAAATAGCAATGATTTTATGAAAAATATATGATATATAAAATTATACCAAAAACTTGCTAGTTCTTGATATTATCGAGTAAGGCTTATGTTCAAAGTGTCATGTTAATTCCTCTATTAGTGTTTGATATACCGCATGTATTAACAGCACAAACACAAACACACATCATGACATACACCATCGCACTCAGCACATTCGTAAATTCTTTAATTTTTGGAAAAATATTTTTCCAGTCGAATTAAGCACTATTTTTCGAAAAAAATAATCGTAATTTTAGGCGTTTCGAGTCGAATTAAGCACTTTTTTCGACAAGTGTCATTTTGCGTATCTCCGTTGCTAAAAAAAATTCAAATAATGTTCAGAATAAGTAGACTTGAATTTTTTGTTTGTTGTGTCAGCGCAGAAATGTGCGCAGATCCGTTTATATTTAAGAATTAAAGGGAAAGTTCAAAGCAGCGAACGTTTAAATACCAAATGTTTTTTGCCCTTTTGAGTACAGCATAAGAAACGATGTGAACATAGCCACGGATTTTTCCAGCCACGGATTTCCTGGCGCTTCCACCACCAAATAAAAATTTATTCAATTTGAATGATTTATAATAAATCAAACGCTGAGAATGTAATTAACATTAGCCTATAGATGTAGTCAATCCATAATTTAAATTATTTTTTCTCAAGTCCATGAGAACTTTTTTTTTAAATGACAAGAATTCAAAGTCCAATATGGCACTGTTTGACGCGTTTCAAATTTAATTTTTTAACAACAACGTGTAGATAAGAGAAAATTTGAAACGCGTCAAACAGCGCCATATTTGACTTTGAAAGTTTGCTTTATTATATGTATAGTTCGGGTGGACCCGAGAAAAAAATTCATAAAAAAGTTATAAACAATTTTACCCAAAATTTCATACGTTAAATCGTTTAAGTAGACTCTTATATACACGTTGTTGTTAAGAAATTAAATTTTAAACGCGTCAAACAGTGCAATTTCGGACTTTGAAAGTTTGCTATATTATCTATATAGTTTGGGTGGACCCGAGAAAAAAAATTCATAAAAAAGTTGTAAACAATTTTACCCAAAATTTCACGCGTTAAATCGTTTAAGTAGACTCTTATCTACACGTTGTTGTTAAGAAATTAAATTTTAAACGCGTCAAACAGTGCAATTTCGGACTTTGAAAGTTTGCTATATTATCTATGTAGTTTGGGTGGACCCGAGAAAAAAAATTCATAAAAAAGTTGTAAACAATTTTACCCAAAATTACATGAGTTAAATCGTTTAAGTAGACTCTTATCTACACGTTGTTGTTATGAAATTAAATTTTAAACGCGTCAAACAGTGCCATTTTGGACTTTGAAAGTTTGCTATATTATCTATATAGTTTGGGTGGACCCGAGAAAAAAAATTCATAAAAAAGTTGTAAACAATTTTACCCAAAATTTCATGCGTTAAATCGTTTAAGTAGACTCTTATATACACGTTGTTGTTAAGAAATTTAATTTTAAACGTGTTAAACAGTGCCATTTTGGACTTTGAAAGTTTGCTATATTATCTATATAGTTTGGGTGGACCCGAGAAAAAAAAATCATAAAAAAGTTATAAATAATTTTACCCACAATTTTATGCGTTAAATCGTTTAAGTAGACTCTTATCTACACGTTGTTGTTAAGAAATTAAATTTTAAACGTGTCAAACAGTGCTTTTTGGGACTTTGAAAGTTTGCTATATTATCTATTTAGTTCGGGTGGACCCGAGAAAAAAAATTAATAAAAAAGTTGTAAACAATTTTACCCAAAATTACATGAGTTAAATCGTTTAAGTAGACTCTTATCTACACGTTGTTGTTAAGAAATTAAATTTTAAACGCGTCAAACAGTGCCATTTTGGACTTTGAAAGTTTGCTATATTATCTATATAGTTTGGGTGGACCCGAGAAAAAAAAATTCATAAAAAAGTTGTAAACAATTTTACCCAAAATTACATGAGTTAAATCGTTTAAGTAGACTCTTATCTACACGTTGTTGTTAAGAAATTAAATTTTAAACGCGTCAAACAGTGCCATTTTGGACTTTGAAAGTTTGCTATATTATCTATATAGTTTGGGTGGACCCGAGAAAAAAAATTCATAAAAAATTATAAACAATTTTACCCACAATTTCATGCGTTAAATCGTTTAAGTAGACTCCTATCTACACGTTGTTGTTAATAAATTAAATTTTAAACGCGTCAAACAGTGCCATATTGGACTTTGAATTCTTGTCATTTTAAAAAGTGAGTTCCTGTGGACTCGAGAAAAAATAATTGAAATCGTGGATTGACTGTACATCTATAGGCTAATGTTAATTACATTCTCAGCGTTTGATTTTTTTATAAATCATTAAAATTGAAGACATTTTTATTTGGTGGTGGGGTCTCCGGGAAATCCGTGGTTATCTTCACATCGGTATAAGAAGCTTGTCTACACCCAATCATGTATTTAGTCATCAGTTCCATATCTCATATACTAAATGTTAATTTTTAAAATCCTTAAGCTTCATTAGAACGTGTTAGCATGTCTTATAAACCCAGCAATAATCGCGTTAGTTTTTCCAAATTCTTGTTTACATATTGGAATTCCAATATAATTTTATCCGCCTTCACAATGATTTGTGCGATTTACGTTTATATTGTATGAATTTATATTCCCATGAAGAAATTACTTTATTTGCAATCAAAGATGTTGGAAAATACATCCTACTGGAAATCAAGTTTCCACTCCTTGCTGCTTCTTAGTAAAATATATTTATCAGTTGCACTCTCGTAATATCAAGACCCAGTTCATATTTTCCCAATACCTCGAGGGAATCGGATGAAACCGTATTATAGTTGCAATATAGCAAGAAATATCAGTTCTTATAATAATCCGCATGAAAAGTCTGCTCAAAAATAGGATAGGAAATGTCTACATAATATTAAGGGAGTGTTCTCCATCGCTAAGAAAAGAAAATTGTCCGATAACGCTCAATCATACGCACACGGGCGGAAATCGATTACGAGGGCGCAAACTTCCCTGAAAATATGCACATGTCGAGGGCGGCGGTACAGGCGGGGGTTTTCCTCTCTCTCTACTAGAATTTCCCATTTTAACAGCAGCCGGAGCCAGGAGGATCTTGTTAAATAGGAAATTGTGTTTTCCGAGGCTATCCCGTATCAAAAGAAGTCAGAGGCGGAGATAATGGAAGTTTTACATGCATTCTATTTTTATTTATTTAAGCATAGAATGGAAATGGTTATTAAGCTCTCTTTCAGATACTAACTGAATGGCTTGTACGGGAAATAAAAGGGTTTGTCGTAAAATATGTATAAAAATAAACTAGCGACACGATGTATAAGAAATGGCGATGTGGCTTTCGTGTAACTTTCCTAGATTTGTTTATGATACAAGTGCTAAAAGTGGTACTAAATTTTTTGAGTAGCGAGTTTGCGGAACGATGGCGAAGACATTTTTAACACGCAATAAAAATATTTATACTTCTTTGATTTATATTTATTTTAAATAGTATATACAACACAAATTTTTCTGTTTCCGAAAATCGTTGAAATCGCATCCAGGGACCTCAAAACGAATTTTTCCGTTAAAAAAATGTTTTGAAAAGATGCTTTGTGACGGAAAAAGTAATAATGTAGCAATTAAAGTTTAGAAATGCACAATCCTGTAAAATTAGCGTGTCATGCGACGTGTTAATGGCATTATAAAATTGATGAATAATGATCAAAAGTGGATTTTTCAATTTTACGCGATGAAATGAGATCAGAGCATTAATCTACGTTGTTCGTTGGCAGCCGAGAAGAAGAGCTCTGTATAAAAGTTCATGAGTTGAAAGAGGAGCTAAAAGTATCTATCTTAATGGATACTTGGAGGGGTATAACTCCTGCACAGATAATTTAACACATTTCAATGCCCTTTTGGTGGATCGAGTCGACACATTTTTTCCTACTCCAACTTTGGCAACGTATCCCGTTGCCAAAGTTGGACGTTTTTTTTTTGCCCAAAAATGTGTTTTTTATTCAGGGGTTGAAGTATTCGAAAAGGGACCATTCCAATCTAAGTTTTTCCCCTTAAAGTAGAGCCAAAATGAGATTTTTTCCCGAAAGAATCATCAAATTTGGTCACTGAGTTATGTGCGAAAAACCTCAAAATGCACTTTTACACCCATAACTTGGTGCCCAGTCGTCGTAGGAACTTCGTTCTTCGAGTCCTGCATAGGGAATTGATCAGATTTTGATGACTTTATGGTGGATCGAGTCGACGAAATTTTTCCAACTCCATAGACATCATCAAATTTGGACATGGTTTCCTGAACAAACTTTTTTTCACAGGGATTCTAGAGAGCTAAGGAAAGAGTTACGCTTAAGTTCGTACGCATGACTTTAAAGAAGACACTTCAAAGTTTTTTGCCCTCAAAGATTCATCAAAATCGATTGAAAATACGCCGAGTTATGGCGGTGCAAGATTTCAAATTTCAAGTGTTTCATTTTTTTCCTTCAGTGTATCTGTGTCTGTTATGAACTGAAATAATTTCAAATTCCTCAAGCAATGATTAATACAACACGTTATATGGAGGATATATTTTATGTTTATGAAAGTATAGAAATTTAAAAATCGCTTCTGGCATCTTTCAAATAAAGAAACATATTTATTATAACCAATATGTGAATATGGTCGTCGTTGATGGAGAAACGGAATTTTACTATGCCGTTATAAAGCAATCAAGTAGCCGTCAGGATAGAAAAACAATTAGGGCGACATCTATCGCCAATATATATATAGATATTTTCAGAAGGTAGTAACATTTTAGAAGATGGATGTCGCTCTAATTGTTTTTTTCTATTCTGACGGTTACGTGATTGGTTTATAAGAGCAATCAGAACTCGTTATTTGATATTGATGATTTGAATGCCAAAATTCAGAGAATTTGGTGTGTTTTACATTGATTAATGATGTGTTAAATATTAAGAAATATTCATGTTAAATCAATGAGGTATTGATAAAATCTGAAATTTTCCAAGTTCATAGTAAAAAAATGGTGATATGGCCATCATGTTACTTTCTCCGACTTGATGGTATCATAGTGATTTATATTTACGCTTTCATGGTTTATTTTCAATTGAAATCATATTTTAAATGTGCATCGAGCGTTTTGTAGACTCGCATGAAACTGACGTTTAAAACGACAAAATTATTTTATTTTTTTTGGCCTGGGATGCATGTCCATGTGGCCAGCTCTAGCGACAAAATTATAAAAGATGGAAAAATTATATTTCAAATTCAAAAACTCAGTTTACTCAAAAAAGAGATTTAGAAAAAACTTATTTTTTATAAGTTACTCATTTTGGCATTCTCTACAATTATTAATAACATAAATTTGCTGTAACTATTATCGTTTCATAATTATAAACCAAAAATGAAAAGAAATAAAATTGTTATTATTGAACGTGTTCTTTATTTTGATGATTTATTTGTTAAAATGTAAACAATTTATTTTATTTTAATAAGTATTTAGAAATGTTAATATCCAGTTAACGAAAACTGCCAAAATCCTTCAAATTCAAAGGCAATAAATTCGCGTTTTCGATTTTTTTAAATTACCAACGCGTTGAAAGCATTTTTGCATTAACATATATGCTATAATGTGGAAAACATAGTGCATTTTAAAAAATATTCATGCCAAAGTACGAAAATTGACAAAATCTGAAATTTTTCAAGACCAACATCAACAAAATCGCGTTTTTGATTTTGAAAAATTGCTCAACTTCCGAACGTGAAAATTTAAATATCAAAGTATAACGAGGGGCCGCGGTGGCCTAGTGGGTAGCGTTCCTGCTTCTGGGCCTCGTGGTCGTGGGTTCAAATCCCTCCGTGCGGTCACTTTTTCAGAACGAAGAAGTGGCCGTGCGGGTCCATGGATGTCGTCTAGTGTATGTCCCATTCATTATCAAATGAATTTATTACAAATAATCGGTTGTGGCAGAATAGCCAAGTAGCTTACGCCAATTTCCCTGATATCATTCACTCTCCTTAACCCGAAATCCCATCAACCATCCTTCCTTTTTTAAAAAAAAAAAAAAAAAAAAAAAAAAAAGTATAACGAATTTAGTGTGCTTCAAAAAGTATTAGAAAATATTCATATCCAATCAATGAAATTTCCTAAAATTCAGTTTTTCAAGGTTGAATGAAAAAAATTCACGTTTTGGATTTTTTTTTTAAATTGCCGCATGATTTGATTGCGATATTTTGTATGTTAAAAAGTAGGGAATTTTAGAATTTTTTCAGTGGTATTAAATATATTCATGCAGAGACAATAAAAATTGCTAAAAACCAAAATTTTCCATTCAACAAAATCAAGTTTTTAATTTAGAAAAAAAAATTAATTTGCAAACGCGGTATTTTATTTTGATGATTTGAATGTCAGACTGTAGCGATTTTAGTGTGTTTAAAAAATCAACAGATAATCATATCGAGTCAGCGTTTTCCAAGTCGACACACTCGTAATTTTTAAAAATTGCCGTGGTGTTAAACGCATTTTTGGATTATGATATTTTATATGTTAAAAAGTAGAGAATTCGGTGTGTTTTAAATGGTACTAAAAATATTCATGGTGAGACAATGGAAAGTCCCATAAATCTGAAATTTTTCTAGTTCAAAATCAACAAAATTAAGTTTTTGATTTGTTCCAATGTTTAGATGTAACATTCATAAGCTGTTTTTGAGATTTTTTTTAAATTGCGCCTAATATTCCACAATTGATAGCATTGGCTTCATTAAACTTTTTATGTAGTAGGTGTAATCGATTTTTTTTTTAATAATTACCATAATAATAATTTTATGATTATAAATTACGGTTTATCTTTAAACAAAAACCGTTTTCAGTAACTCAGAATTGAGCGCATTTCTGGCATTGTGCGCTTCTGCCACCAGAAGTTTTTCAGTTAAATTAGAGGAGTATAATCAAAATAATCGGCAATGTTTGTACGAAGAAGGTGCAAATTATTTATAAGTGTTTAGGTAAGTTTATAATAAATATGATACGTATATACTATGAAGTATTTTCGATTTAAATTGACTCGTGTAAAACTGTTTTGTTAATGCACCAATAAATAAATAAATAAATATCTTTAACTGGTTAGAGACGTTTTGTATATTAAATTTTCTTCTTAATACCTGCCCAAAACTTTGAACGTACCTTGGATTTTTCGTTGTTAAAAATGTTCATTATTTCGATTAAATAACCCACAATTTGTGAATTTTTGTTCATCTAACCAAATAATATTTTTCAAAAAGTTATCATCTTTAAAGTAAACAATTACAAAATGGTCACCAGGTATTTATTTAAAGTTCACCATTATTGCATTTTTTTACTCTACAAAACTTTTTACGATCTTGATTGTGTGTTTTGTATCGACTAAAATTGTTTCGAACAAATACAGAGTTAAAAGTTTTAATGCTGTAAAATAGGGTTTAAATTAATCTGTAAGTGAACATTTCTTGCTGAAATAAGCATCCAATTAAATCGCTTCATTCTCAGTCATATGTGCAAAAACAAGCAATCAACATAAACTTACACTGAAATCACCTTATGGGAGCTTATCGCCGCTATTATGCGTTGCTGACCAAAATAAATACTTGCACATAATAATTCAATTTGGTTAGTAATCATTACATCGAAATGTTACGTTCACGGTTCGACAATGAAGATGCTCCAGAACCAACGACGCCTCGCACCGAAAGTGAATACCAACCCCCTCGGCCACGGAGCGCCCCTAACTGGTAATAATTGTATGTTTAATAAATAATGTTGAATAATTTACTTGCAAGAAATGTTCGAACTGAATATTCCTCAGATATTGATATATACTCATAATTATTAAAGTTTCCTCAAGTACGTTGTTCTTAAGTAACGTGCTTTCGGAAACTTAATTATTTCGTATTATCAATGTCCTTGGGATATTACAACTGATTAGCTACTGACAACTCCTATAATAAGCGAGATCCATGCTGAAGCTCTATTTTAAAACACCCTATATATTACAGTAGTTGTGTTCGTTGGTCTTTTTACCTAACTGGGCGTCAATCACGAGATACTTCAACCATGTAGATTTATGTGTGTAACTCAACGTGTCACTTCAGAGGATCGCCTCCTTCACTTTGAAGCGCCATTAATTGTGTCTCAGTGGCGTGGCAAGCGGTACTGGCCACCCATCTAACATTGCTTGACTATTGCAATAGGCAAATGAGCGTTTTTTATACATCATAATAATTCGCGAAATAATAAAAATTCATTTCAATATCAAAATATTATTTATAGAGAATGTAATATTATCTTTTGATTCCAGCGGCAGCCTTTTAAAGTGCTTCACGGTATCATTTATTTCGCATAAAAAGATAATGAAAAACAATAAGAGAGAATTGGATGATATTTTAAATCACATTTATGTATTGTTTTCAAGAATCGGTTTCCTTTTCACATTTATAAAACCTATTAAGGACAGCGCAAACGCGTCACAACCTATTTTTTAAATGTTCTTTCAAATATAATGCAGTTTTATATAGTGTTAACCCCTTCGGCAATTGCCACCGCAACATTTACATGTCTCTACTTACTATGACAATCCATATTTTTGCTGTTTATCACTAGATGTCACTAATTAATTCCTATTTTAATTAGGCAAATGAGATCAATTTTGGTATTTATGGTCTTAAGAAGCTCCCCATCAATAATATTTAACAAAAAAATATTTTTTTCAAATTTAAAAATCCAGGGCTGAAAGGGTTAAGTATGTATATGTATCGAAAATACAATTTAAATGAAACCATATTGTGCTCACGCCTCATAAAGGGTTTTCCAATAAGGTTTCATTTTGAATAGCCCGCTATCTGGGCAGCTGTCACTGTTGCAGCTGTCATCTTTTAACATTTAACAAGTAAAAACTATGCCATTAGTAAAAATGCAACGATGCACACTTCAACAACGCATCGAAATTATTAAAATTCACTACAGAAATGGTGAAAATTTTGCAGTCACAGTTCGCCAAACTAAAGCACTTTTGGGTCGTCGTGAAGCACCTTCTCGGCCAACTATAGTAAAGCTGGTTAAAAAATTTGAACTGTTGGGACAACTTAGTAATGCGAAAAATCGAAACCGTGTGCGTCGCTCAAGAACAATTGAGAATATGGCTGCTGTAGCCAATAGTGTTAACTAAAACCCAGGTTTGTCGATTCCTCGTCGATCTTTGGAATTAGACATTCCAAAAACGACATTACACCGTGTTTTGCATGAAGACTTAGGTTTGAAGGCTTTTAAAGTTCAGTTAACACATGAACTCAAGTCGGTCGATCACCAGCAACGTCGTATCTTTGCTGATTCAGTCCTTGAAATGCATCCGGATTTTCATCGAAAGAACGTGTTAATATAATCTTCTGAACCACTTAATAATTTCACAGATTTAACGAGCAAATGCATATTTCTTATATTCCATTTAAAAATAACAAGAAAACAATGCGAATCGGAATTATAATGCGGCCTTTATTATAATCCGAAAGCATTAAAAGCTATGGCCGCCGTTTCTGCTTATTAAATTAATCGTGAAAACTCCTAATGTTCAAAGCGGATTACCATGGAGGACTAATTGGAAAATTTTCGAGTGGAGTTATTGTTATTTTTGCGAAAGTGAATTCGGCCGGAAGACCGGAGAGAGAAAGCTTTTAATTGAATTTAACGATTTAATGGGGCCGAGTGTGTCGAAAATTACATTCAACATTTCTCGCCGCAAGCCGGAGAGATTTACGAAATTGCGTACTGCGTGTAATATTTTAAATGTATATACAGTCCGTCATTGTGAACAATCGCTAAAATGAAATTTTCGCGTATTTAGGACAAATCAAAAAACATATAGAGAGCGCTGAAAGGGAAGTTGGTCAACCTTTCCGTTTTATGCATAGGAATAGTTATTTTTTGCTAGAAAGCAAAGGTTTGTTCAAAGCTAAATTGGCGTAGATTCTACAATAAACAATCACTAATTCCTGATTAATTTAATTACTGTATACAAAGTGCATTAATCCATACAGATTTTTCCCTTATATTCGAAAACATTAACCATACTATTTAGCTTAATAAACTTCCAGCATTCGGACACAAGTCTTATGAAGTATCAAAAAACATCACTGAATAGTATACATGAAACTATACGCATTTCTTTTTAAAGAAATAAAAAAAAACAACAGACGCTTAGCCAGAAATCAGGTGTTCGGACACATTTACCCTACCCTATACATCAATCCGCGAAAAACGTATTTATGTTCACAGCTTTCCGCTAACGTGCATAGCAAAGAAATTGATTTTTTGAAAATGTTCAAAATAGAATTTAGTGCATCCGGAATAACTTTACGTTAGAGCCCGAGCTTTTCGTTTCGCTCTAGAGTCAATTTTTTTATCGTATTATTCCGAATACACCAGTGTACGACAAAACCGACGTACGAGGAGCTCACATTTCCAAACCGCGTTCAATTTGGAGTTTTCGCTTAGCCGCTACGGCCGATCAAAGTCTGAAAAATCAATTATTTTTTTTAATTTTCTAAAATGTTCATGGCGACTAGCTATTTTTTTTGGTATTGAAGATAGCTGAATTTTTTTAACAGCAATCAATTTCTCTCGTTTTTCTGATGAAAAAAAGGTAAAATTCAATAGTCTACGATAATTATTAAGAAAGTTGCATTTTTTAACAAATTTCCAAGTGGTTTACTCATGTCTATTTTCACGTTTTTGTCAAAAAATTAAAAATCTCTAATCCGACTGCTTGATGTACGAGGAGCTCGGATTTGCAAACCGCGTTCAATTTGGAGTTTTCGTTTAGCCGCTACAGCCGATCAAAGTCTGAAAAATCAATAATTTTTTTAATTTTCTAAAATGTTCATGGTGACTAGCTAATTTTTTTGCTATTGAAGATGGCTAAAATTTTTTAACAGCAATCAATTTCTCTCGTTTTTCTGATGAAAAAAAGGTAAAATTCAATAGTCTACGATGATTATTAAGAAAGTTGCATTTTTTAACAAATTTCCAAGGGGTTTACTCATGTCTATTTTCACGTTTTTGTCAAAAAATTAAAAATCTCTGATCGGACTGCTTGATGTACGAGGAGCTCGGATTTGCAAACCGCGTTCAATTTGGAGTTTTCGTTTAGCCGCTACGGCCGATCAAAGTCTGAAAAATCAATTATTTTTTTAAATTTTCTAAAATGTTCATGGTGACTAGCTAATTTTTTTGCTATTGAAGATAGTTGAAATTCTTTAACGGCAATCAATTTCTCTCGTTTTTGTGATGATAAAAAGGTAAAATTCAATAGTCTACGATGATTATTAAGAAAGTTCCATTTTTTAACAAATTTCCAAGTGGTTTACTCAAGTCTTTTTTCACGTTTTTATCAAAAAATAAAAAATCTCTGATCCGACTAATTTACGTACGGGGAGCTCAGATGATTTGCAAACGGCGTTCAATTTGGAGTTTTCGTTTAGCCGCTACGGCCGATCAAAGTCTGAAAAATCAATTATTTTTTTAAATTTTCTAAAATGTTCATGGTGACCAGCTAATTTTTTTGCTATTGAAGATAGCTGAAATTTTTTAACGGCAATCAATTTCTCTCGTTTTTCTGATGAAAAAAAGGTAAAATTCAATAGTCTACGATGATTATTAAGAAAGTTGCATTTTTTAACAAATTTCCAAGCGGTTTACACATGTCTTTTTTCACGTTTTTGTCAAAAAATTAAAAATCTCTAATCCGACTAATTGATGGATGAGGAGCTCAGATTTGCAAACCGCGTTTAATTCGGACTTTTCGTTTAGCCGCTACGGCCGATCAAAGTCTGAAAAATAAATTATTTTTTTTAATTTTCTAAAATGTTCATGGTGACTAGCTAATTTTTTTGCTATTGAAGATAGCTGAAATTTTTCAACGGAAATTAATTTCTCTCGTTTTTCTGATGAAAAAAAGGTAAAATTCAATAGTATACGATGATTATTAAGAAAGTTGCATTTTTTAACAAATTTCCTAGGGGTTTACTCATGTCTTTTTTCACGTTTTTGTCAAAAAATTATGAATCTCTAATCCGACTAATTGACGTACGAGGAGCTCAGATTTGCAAACCGCGTTTAATTTGGAGTTTTCGTTTAGCCCCCACGGCCGATCAAAATCTAAAAAATCAATAATTTTTTTAAATTTTCTAAAATGTTCATGGTGACTAGCTAATTTTTTTGCTATTGAAGATAGCTGAAATTTTTTAACGGCAATCAATTTCTCTCGTTTTTCTGATGAAAAAAGGTAAAATTCAATAGTCTACGATGATTATTAAGAACGTTGCATTTTTTAACAAATTTCAAAGGGGTTTACTCATGTCTTTTTTCACGTTTTTGTCAAAAAATTAAAAATCTCTAATCCGCCTAAATGACGTACAAGGAGCTCAGATTTGCAAACCGCGTTCAATTTGGAGTTTTCGTTTAGCCGCTACGGCCGTTCAAAGTCTGAAAAATCAATAATTTCTTTTGAATTTTCTAAAATGTCCATGGTGACTAGCTAATTTTTTTGCTATTGAAGATGGCTAAAAAATTTTAACGGCAATCAGTTTCTCTCGTTTTTACTCTCCAAAAGACACATATTTTAATAATAATTTGAATATATCAAATACAAACGATAATTACGATATAACGAGAAATTGAATCTCTTCCGTATTTCATTCATTTGTAGGTTATTAGCTATTTAAATCAATATGAACTCACGTATTCCCATTTATGGAAAATTAATTAGCAGGGAAGTGTGTTCGAGGATTTATTTCAATATGGGAAACTACCACCCCAATAAATTTCGACTGCCCGAAAGGCGGCAGTAGTTCGTTATCAGATAATGCCGCGCAGCTTTCTAATTTATTGGAATTAATAGTGGAAACTAAATCTGCAGTAACTCAAGCGCTTGAAAATTAATTGCAAATTAATTAAATGTCACCAATTAAGTTTGTTACATATTGAAAGTACTGGTATTTATTCAAAATTATTAAGGTAGTAAGAGCCCTCAAAATGCGTCTTCCATGTTATTAGGCGTGGACCTCACACATTTGGATGGCCCTTACTACTTTATTTTAGAAATAATAATTTATATATAAATTTTTATATGGTTTAAATATAAATTTGTAATTTTATGCACTGGTGGAAAAGAATGAAATTCGTGAAATTTCGACCATTTTCAAACCGCCATAACTCGGGGTATTTTCAATCGATTTTGATGAATCTTTAAGGGCGAAGAACTTTGAAGTGCCTTGTTTAAAGTCATGCATGCGAACTTAAGCGTCACCCCTTTCGCCACCTTCTAGCGCCCCTGTGAAAAAAGAAGTTTTTTTCTGGAAATCATGTCCAACTTTAACGATGTCTACGCAGTTGGAAACATTTTTTTCGACTCGATCCACCATGAAGACATTAAAATTTGATCAATTCCCTATGCAGGACTTAAAGAACAAAATTCCAACGACGATTTGGCACCAAGTTATGGGTGTTTGAAAAAAAGTGCATTTTAAATTTTTTTGCACATAACTCAGTGACGTTTCAACCAAATTTTTGATGATTCTTTCGGAAAAAAATCCCATTTTGGCTCTACTTTAATGGGGTAAACTCAAATTGTAATGTTCTCTTTTCGAACCCTTCAATCCCCGAACAAAAAACACGTTTGGTCATCCTCAGCCATCCTCAGCCACTACCGTTTTGTTAGGTAATTTCTTATTTCTATACAAACTCTATCTATAGTAAAAGGAATCAGGAATTCGCCACTGAGGGTCGTCACGGCTTTATGGAATTTAGGCGTACAGGAGGGGGCAGCGAGCTCAAATGTTTCTTAAAACAGAATTTTTCCATAGCCTAAATGAAAATCCGCCATATTTATCCGTATATCTTTCCTCCCTTTAATGCGAGGATTCTCCATTTCACGTTGAACGAAAGTAGACCTCTGGAATATCCGGACATGGACGTGCCTCCAATGTGGGCAAGAGAATTCCTCTCGCCGCTGTAAAAACCGACCTCGTGGCCCATTGTGTTGTTGGTTGTCGTTTTGTAAGAGCACAGCCCGGATGCTATAAAGTGCAGATAAACAGCACACAAAAGGACGAGGACCGAATGTGTTGAGGCAATGTTGTGAATGCGAGTGAATTTTTAGGGGACGCTTTCGCTCAGCTGAACATAATTGCAGTTTACCATATCGCGGGATTATGATGGACTTAACATCCAGTATTATATATGGTTTGTGTGCTTGTATTTTATATTACTGCCTTAACATACAGGGTGTTGAATTGCGAAGCGGGCCATAGGGATTTACATGTAAAATTTGAAATGGTTTAATATTGGCTCCTAATTGTTTGACAGCATCGGTTTTTAAAGCTTTTCCAGCTGAATGATTTGGTGCCTTACTCAATGATTTCTGCAGAAACTTTACTATTATTTTGAATTGAAAGTGTAGGTTTGCCATGAAATCATAATGGCGGATATTTAATTTTGTTCTAAAAAGTGACGATCGCTGTCACGATATTACGATTAACAATCGGCCGTGTATTCTACATAAAAACAAATAATTTATGATTAAAACGTTTTACTGAGGTACTAGTTAAGAACTGTACGTGAATTTTCGGAGAAGGCAATTTCCAGCAAAAGTACAATTTAATGAATAATTACTAAAAAATATTGTTGCCCCATCAGAACACCTACAGACAATGTTTACATTAATATTGTTATATTTGCCGCCGCTGAAAATGTCCATATCTTGTCGGTGTTAAAGCCACCCGGATTTGGTTCAGTACAGCATTCAGGCAATAGATTCCGCCTCTTTGGCGTTTCTCCGAATAGTTACTATTTTACTTTCGAAATTTAAAATGTGTTACAATTCTCTCCCTTAATTATTTTATAATATCGGTCTACTTACATTATTTTTATTACTCATTGAATAGTACTTTTGCTGGGTATTGCCTTCTTTGGAAATTCGACACTAAATCAATTGCACTTCTTAAATAGTACCTGAGTAAAGCCATTTACTTATAAATACTTTTTCTTGTGTAGAATACACCATGGGCGGCTCGTGATATAGAGCCAAGGAGCACTACTTCTAGTTTTAGGCTCAGCAAGAATTTTTAATTAATTCTTAAAAAAACACTTTTTCGCCAATTACTTTGGTCTAGGAAGATGAATCGTTCTTTCTTTCTTCAAAAGGGGGATGGGGGTATATTGTATAGGTGGCTCTACCACCAACATAATCCACAAGCCGCCACTGAAATTAAGTATAATTTTTGAAAATCCACGAGTTGTTAATTTTTGAAAATTTTAATTGTGTAATACTCGACCAAACGAAATTCTACAAAAATTAAATTAGATTTGCAAATCATCGTTTTATCAAACTAAATGGAGTTTTTGAAAATTCACCAATTACTTCGCGAATTGTGAATTTTTGAAAATTTTAGATCTCGAATTGTGTAATACTCGAGTTAAAAATTTAAAAAAATTATAAAACATGTCTATTAAATTCTGCAAAAATTAAATTAGATTTGCAAATCATCGTTTTACCAAACTAAATAGAGTTTTTGAAAATTCACCAATTATTTCGCGAATTGTGAATTTTTGAATATTTTAGATCTCGAGTTGTGTAATACTGAGTTAAAAATTTAAAAAAAATATATAAAACATGTCTACTAAATTCTACAAAAATTAAATTAGATTTGCAAATCATCGTTTTATCAAACTAAATGGAGTTTTTGAAAATTCACCAATTATTTCGCGAATTGTGAATTTTTGAAAATTTTAGTTCTAGAATTGTGTAATATTCAAATTAAAAAAATAAAAAAAATATATAAAACATGTCTACTAAATTCTACAAAAATTAAATTAAATTTGCAAATCATCGTTTTATCAAACAAAATGGAGTTTTTGAAAATTCACCAATTATTTCGCGAATTGTGAATTTTTGTAAATTTTAGTTCTCGAATTGTGTAATATTCAAATTAAAAAAATTAAAAAAATTATAAAACATGTCTACTAAATTCTACAAAAATTAAATTAGATTTCCAAATCATCGTTTAATCAAACTAAATGGAATTTTTGAAAATTCACCAATTATTTCGCGAATTGTGAATTTTTGAAAATTTTAGATCTCGAACTGTGTAATACTCTAGTGAAATTTAAAAAAAATATATATAAACCACGTCTATTAAATTCTACAAAAATTAAATTAGATTTGCAAATTATCGTTTTATCGAACTAAATAGAGTTTTTGAAAATCGACCGATTATTTCGTCAGTTGTGATTTTTGAAAATTTTAGATCTCGAATTGTGTAATACTCGAGTTAAAAATTTAAAAAAATTATAAAACATGTCTATTAAATTCTACAAAAATTAAATTAGATTTCCAAATTATCGTTTTATCAAACTAAATAGAGTTTTTGAAAATCGACCGATTACATCGTGAGTTGTGAATTTTTGAAACTTTTAGATCTCGAATTGTGTAATACTCGAGTGAAAAATTAAAAAAATATATACAAAACATGTCTATTAAATTCTACAAAAATTAAGTTAGTTTTGCAAATCATCGTTTTATCAAACTAAATGGAGTTTTTGAAAATTCACATATTATTTCGCGAATTGTAAATTTTTGAAAATTTTAGATCTCGAATTGTGTAATACTCGACTGAAAAATTAAAAAAATATATATAAAACACGTCTATTAAATTCTACAAAAATTAAATTAGATTTGCAAATTATCGTTTTATCAAACTAAATAGAGTTTTTGAAAATCGACCGATTATTTCGTGAGTTGTGAATTTTTGAAAATTTTAGATCTCGAATTGTGTGATACTCGAGTGAAAAATTAAAAAAAAATATATAAAACATGTCTATTAAATTCTACAAAAATTTAATTAGATTTGCAAATTATCGTTTTATCAAACCAAAATGGGGTTTTTGAAAATCCACGAATTATTTTGTGAGTTCTGAATTTTTGAAAATTTTAGATCTCGAATTGTGTAATACTCGAGTTAAAAATTATAAAAAATTATAAAACATGTCTACTAAATTCTACAAAAATTAAATTAGATTTGCAAATCATCGTTTTATCAAACTAAATAGAGTTTTTGAAAATTCACCAATTATTTCGTGAGTTGTGAATTTTTGAAAATTTTAGATCTCGAATTGGGTAATACTCGAGCAAAAAAATAAAAAAAATATATATAAAACGTGTCGACAAATTTATACAAAAATTAAATTAGATTTTCAAATCATCGTTTTTCAAACTAAATGGAGTTTTTGAAAATTCACCAATTATTTCGTGAGTTGTGAATTTTTGAAAATCTTAATTTTCGAATTGTGTAATACTCGAGTGAAAAATAAAACAAATATATATAAAACATGTCTATTAAATTCTACAAAAATCAAATTAGATTTGCAAATTATCGTTTTATCAAACTAAATAGAGTTTTTGAAAATCCACCGATTATTTCGCGAAATGTGAATTTTTGAAAATTTTAGATCTCGAATGGTGTAATACTCGAGTTAAAAATTTCAAAAATTATAAAACATATCTATTAAATTCTACAAAAATTAAATTAGTTTTGCAAATCATCGTTTTATTAAACTAAATGGAGTTTTTGAAAATTTACCGATTATTTCGTGAGCTGTGAATTTTTAAAAATTTTAATTTTCGTATTGTGTAATACTCGATTGAAAAAATAAAAGAAAACATGAAACGTGTCGACTACATTCTACAAAAAAAAATAAATTAGATTTGCAAATCTTCATTTTATCAAAATAAGTGCAGTTTTTGAAAATCCACCGATTATTTCACGAGTTGTGAATTTTTTTAAATTTTCAGCTTCCTTGATTCACACGAATGCCAAACGCAAAGAAATAGACCAATATGGCTGAAACTTGGTGTGCGTTCATTCAAGAGATGCTACTAACTAAACAAGACCTCGATAGCGACGGTGGTGCCATCGCTCGGACTTTGCACGGACTTTTCAAACCACCCTCATACATTTAACAATCACAAACCCTCAAAAAACCGTGACCGATATTGGTATAATTAAAATAAGAATACTAATAATAATAATCCTTCACAAATATTTTATTTACCTAAATGTACATACAATAAAAAAATCGGAAGAGATATTTTAAAAGGTATTATTGTAATTATCAATAAATGATTGAAAATATGATTCAAACAATTGAGTTGGTTTTACATGCTATACCTCCAATGACTTTTTACTTTTGTATGTAAATCCTTTAGGTAAGAATAAATCCAGAAATAGCAATAAAATATTTCATCTTTAAGCCGTGTAAAAATATTTGTATATAGGAAATGAAATCTGTGTCAACAAATGTGGGTTGTTCAATGTAATTTGCTTTTTTATGCTGGCGTGTTTATTACGACGTACGGATTCCGAGCCATTCACAAATTTCCAGTGACGTTCTTCTAATATAATGGCTAGCAATTAGAGTAAAAGGGAACTCTTTCTATAGCTAGAAATGCAGGTAAAGCTTTCAAAAGTCTCTTACAGCTTTAACATGCGCCGAGAGTAACAATTCACTTCTTCACTCTTATTATTTACTAGTTACCAATGTAAGGGAAAAAACGAGATTGTATTATATTTTCACCAAAATAATATAAATACCGTGCGCGCCTAAAGTATGATAGTATATAGTCAGTAAAATCGAAATAAAATATTTTTGGAAAAAATCCTCGAACACGTCGATTTTCTTTTATACAAATTTACATTTTTGCATGAAAGTCGATTTTCAGTCGTCACTTTAGAGAAATTATTAATAAAATATTATCTGTGCGGCAGAAATACCTCTGGTCTATAGCCATTTTGTAGTTTATCAATTTTTATCATAAGCCTGTTAATAAAATATGGTATTATTTCTGTTAATAAAAAATTATTACACTATATACACTCGGCGTCAAAAAAAAGCGCCACTCGAAAAATCGCGAAAAAAACTCAATTTTTCAAACCCTCGTAACTTGGTTAAATTTGGTCGAAAATCGATGAATCTTTCAATTTGGGAAAGATTCAAGTTTTATCTTTAAGAATGTGTAGTTGATTTTGACCCCAAGTCCAACCCACGCCCCGTAACAATGCGATGGAAATAAAATGTTTTTTATGTAAAAAATTGTCCAACTTTGACAAGCTGTACCGTGCGCAAAAAAAATCGGCGGGAAATTTCACCACAATGGCAGAAAAATGTAATCAATTTCCTTCAAATGCCTTAAAAATTCGAGTCGTTTCGATGATTTGGAGCAAAGTTATAAATTTTTGAAAAAAAAATGACATTTTTCACTTTTTTGGCCATAACTTGAGTAATTTTGCACCAAAATCGATGAACTTTTGCAGTTTTGAACAACAGTTACAATTTTTCTCTTCAACGTGAAAAAATTCGAGTCGTTTCGATGATTTGGCGCAAAGTTATGAATTTTTGAAAAAAAAATTAAATTTTTCACTTTTTTGGCCATAACTTGAGTAATTTTGCACCAAAATCGATGAACTTTTGCAGTTTGAACAACAGTTACAAATTTTCTCTTCAACGTGAAAAAATTCGAGTCGTTTCGATGATTTGGAGCAAAGTTATGAATTTTTGAAAAAAAATGACATTTTTCACTTTTTTGGCCATAACTTGAGTAATTTTGCACCAAAATCGATGAACTTTTGCAGTCTGAACAGTTTCAAATTTTCTCTTCAACGTCATGTGAATACTTTTGTTGCTCAAACGATTCCACCCCCTGCCACCCCCTAAAGGAAAAAAATTGTTTTTGAAGTTTAAATGTGCAAATTTGGTTTTTTGTACCGTGTGCAAAAAAAATATTGGACTAAATCGGTCAGCATGGCAATAAAGTTCAATCATTTTCCTCCAATGTCCTCCAAAATTCAAGTCGATGCGATTATTTGACGCGAAGTTATGCAGTTTTTTAAATTGATGATTTGGAGCAAAGTTATTAATTTTTGAAAAAAATGACACTTTTCACTTTTTTGGCCATAACATGAGTAATTTTGCACCAAAATCGATGAACTTTTGCAGTCTGAACAGTTTCAAATTTTCTCTTCAACGTCATGTGAATTGTTTTGTTTCTAAAACGATTCCACCCCCTGCCACCCCCTAAAGGAAAAAAAAATGTTTTTGAAGTTTAAATGTGCAAATTTGGTTTTTGTGCCGTGTGCAAAAAACATCATGGACTCAATCGGTCAGCATGGCTATAAAGCTCAATCATTTTCCTCCAATTTTCTCTAAAATTCAAGTCGATGCGATGATTTGGCCGAAGTTATGCAGTTTTGAAAAAAAAAACATTTTGCGCCTTTTTGGCCATAACTAGAATTTCGCACGAAACTCGATGGAATTTTGCGATCTAAGAAGTTTTCGACTTTCGTGTCCCCCTGAAAACCCCTACGAAAAGTGTTTTGGATTGACAAAAAATGTTAAATTTTTACAACTTGTAAAAATTCCATTTCTGTCATAACTCGGCCAATTTTGCTCAGAAGCCGATGATTCTTTGCGATCTGAAAAGCATAAGTTTCATTCCACCCTTTGTCACCCCTAGTGTAAAAAAAGGTTTTCGACAGGGAGATAAAATTTGTTCATTTCAATTGAAATTTCAAAGACAAGTGAAAAATGTAATTTTTTTTTTAAAATTCATAACTTTGCTCCAAATTATCGAAACCACTCGAATTTTTAAGGCATTTGAAGGAAATTAATTAAATTTTTCTGCCATTGTGGTGAAATTTCCCGCCGATTTTTTTTGCGCACGGTACAGCTTGTCAAAATTGGACATTTTTTTACATAAAAAACATTTTTTTTCCATCGCGTTGTTACGGGGGGTGGGTTGGACTTGGGGTCAAAATCAACTACACATTTTTAAAGATAGAACTTGAATCTTTCCCAAACTGAGAGATTCATCGATTTTCGACCGAATTGAACCAAGTTACGACGGTTTGAAAAATCGAGTTTTTTCGCGATTTTTCGAGTGGCGCTTTTTTTTACGCCGAGTGTATAAATTGTGAAATACATATACATGTTAATCAATGGAAGTAAGTTCTAACTTTATAATGATGTATAAGTGTATCTCTAGTTCCCCAATAGTGCATAAGTGCCGTTCGTGAAAAGTGTTTTCCGCACGTTACCATAAACAACAATTTTCAACACGTATCAACTTCATGGAAACCAATTTTCACTTTCTCCATTACAAAGTACGAGAAAGTATTGTAATCGTGATTTTTTTGTTCAAAATCCGTTTTGAGGTCCCTAGATAACATTTCAATAATTTCTGGAAAAAAAAAATTGTGTCTGTGTCTGTGTGCGCTGTATCTTAAAAAGTAAAAGAGAAATTAATATTAAACTTTGAACACACGTCTTATTTGATAATCTGAAGAACATAAAAGCTTTTGGTAAAATTTCGTACACCGGAAGTGGGTGTTTACCTAAATTGTTTTTTGTTGTTTGCCAATATTCTCTTAAATATAAAAAAATATCACAAAAACATTCAAACAAACATTAAAGACAACAAAGAAATGAACATCTTTTGCTTAAAACCTTTTTCATAAAATCATTGTTATTCGTAAAAAAAAGATATATTTTTTTAATTTTTGGTTTATAATTATAAAACGATAATAGTTACAGCAAATTTATGTTAATAATAATTGTAGAGAATACTAAAATAAACAACTTATAAAGAATAAGTTTTTTTTGAAATCCCTTTAGTTTTTGAGTAAACTGAGTTTTTGAATTTGAAGTATAATTTCTCCATCTTTCATAACTTTGACGTTTTAAACGTCAGTTTCATCCGAGTTTACACAACGGTCGATGTGCATTTAAAATATGATTTTAATTGAAAACAAATATAAATGGCTATGATACCATCAAGTCGAAGAAAGTAACATGATGGCCACATCGCCATTTTTTAACATCAGTAAAAATATCCTCAGAAATTAAATCTTCTACCCAATTTTGCATTCACTGAAATTTCACAAGAAAAGTCAATTTTGTCATTTCACTCAACCGAAAATATCTAACCATATCGAAAAAAAAAAATGTGTTCTGTATAATATACGTCTTGCTAAAATTTGTTATATATAGGTATATATATATATATACAACTGAGCATTGATTGAGTTTTAAAACAAACTTACTTTACAAAGAGCTAATTCAATTCCGGCGAAGTGGTCAGTCCCGAATACAAAGATTGAAACCGCTTGTCGCGAAGTTTCAATTATTTAAACCGAAGGAGCGGCCTCACTATAAACTCGTCGAAACTCGCGAACAACTTTCGAACAACAACATGGAAACCAGTTACACCCTTTTCCCGTTAATGCTGAGAACATGTATTCCGCGCCGCAGTTCCAGAATTTTCCCTTGAACACGTCGCAGTGTTTCTTATAGAAATTCTCTGGTCAATACTCGAATCCCACAAACTAAATATTAATTATGTAGAGACCGTGGGCTACTAGATTATTGTTTACTATATATTGGATGTTTATCCCCGAGGAATTACCTGTAATGTAATTTACTAGGAACAATATTGCTGTAAAGGCAATAACATAGTTGAAACGTTGATGTTTGAAATAGTTTGCTATTGGTAAATATTTGCATAAATTCGAGACACAGAAAATACGAATTGAATAGATGTAGAAATTTATCTGAAAACGTCTTTGCAAATATAAAATAAACAGGGTGACTTTAATTAGCTTAGACATTTTTTATGAAGTGGTACGTTGACGTAAGACTTGGGCACACGAGCGTAGTATTGTAGAACTAATTTAAAAAATGGTGATGTTGCCATCATGTTACTTTCTCCGACTTGATGGTATCATAGCCATTTATATTTACGTTTTCATGGTTTATTTTCAATTAAAATCATATTTTAAATGTACATCGAGCGTTGTGTAAACTCGAATGAAACTGACGTTTAAAACGTCAAAATTATGAAAGATGGAAAAATTATACTTCAAATTCAAAAACCCAGTTTACTCAAAGGCTAAAGGGATTTCGAAAAAAACTTATTCTTTGAAAGTTGTTCATTTTAGCACTTTCTACAATTGTTATTAACATAAATTTGCTGTAACTGTTTTCGTTTTATAACTATAAACCAAAAATTTAAAAAAATATATACATTTTTTTCTTGAATGAAAATGATTTTATGAAAAATGTTTTTAAGCAAAAGATGTTCATTTCTTTGTGGTCTTCAATGTTTGTTTAAATGTTTTTGAGATATTTTTCATATTTAAGAAAATATTAGCAAAAACAAAATTTATTTAAGGTAAACACCCACTTCCGGTGTACGAAATTTTACCAAAAGCTTTTCAGTTCTTCGGATTATCAAATAAGACGGATGTTCAAAGTTTCATATCAATTGCTCTATTAGTTTTTGAGATACAGCGCACACAGAGAGACACACACACACACAGACACAAAAAACTTTTTTCCAGAAATTGTTGAAATTACTAGGGACCCCAAAACGGATATTTCCGTAAAAAAAAAATTTTGAAAAGAAAATACACAATACTTTCTCGTACTTCGTAACGGAGAAAGTAAAAATAAATGATATAAAAGTGTCTTTAGATTCATAAAACAAACATCTCATATTTTAACAGAACTTTATTAATATAAAATTTTGTGCACACTTAATAAATTATTAATTGTGAAAGTGATATTTACTGTACGCTAAGCCGTTCGTTGTATTAAAAATTTGATAAAAAATTCCTCGTCATCCGATTGAATCAGTTTTCCTCATGTGAACTATTTTCAACTTTCTTTCACTTCCGGTTCCACCGGAAGTTGCACCAAATTGGTTATTTTAAATAGAACACCCTATAAATTATTATATTTTTGAATTTCTCGTTTAAATTGCAATATATTTTGTTGGAACATTTGTACGCTTATCTCTTTCAGTTTTCAATAAAATTAATTATTTCTAAAATTTTGACCTCTAAAAGGCAGCTTGAAATTTATCTGTAATTTCTCTTAAGAATAATATAAAAATATGATTTATATGTCTGATTATACCTAGATGATGGCTGTATGAGTTAAATAATTTGAAACTGTCAATTTTGATCGTAAGTGTTCTTAAAATGTCAATATATGAATTGATTGATTCGTGATGCCGATTTTTTTTTTCAAAATGAAAGGGTCCCCCCGGTTAAGATAGGCGAAATGGCCTCAGACTAGGAATTCCTAATGAACCAAATAATGTTGTATCTTGAGATAAGAATTATCCGCGGACATGGTTTATATGGTCCCCACTCCTTCCCTCATATCCGCCGGGTCAAAAAAGGGTTATTTTTTGTTTTAACTTTTTATCTGACGATGTGTTTAATGCAAAATTCTGAAAAAATTCATCGAGGTAGGTTATCAAGACACCTATCAATCAAGGTCATCCAAGGTTATTTGATGTCTCTCTTAAATATCACGTAATTTTTTTTTTTTTTAATGGAATGACCCGTTTTTTTATTACCTTACACGATTGGGGGGAAAATTTTCTACAAAAAAATATTATGCAAGCAGTAAGTAGTTTTAGAATTATTTAGAAGATTCGTTTGTAATTGATATTAATTGATAATTGGTACTATCCCGGACTACAAGTTTTCAGGATTTTTTTATCGTATAGTAGACTTGGGCTTCTGTAGTAGGGCTGGAATTTTTCTTCGAAGATTTCCAATTTCGAAGGTTCGAAGCTTTGAAGATAGAAAATCTTTCAAGACTGAATTTGCGAAGTCTCGAAGATTCGAGGATTCAAAATTTCGAATTGTTTAAGTATCGAACTTTCGAAGTTTTGAATACTGGTTTGTGCTTCAAGAGCACAGGGAAGATTCATTTAGGTTAGATGTAGATAGCCCGGAAAATTTGATACAATGAAAGGTTAATGTTTTGCCTGAGCCATGCCGTCACACACGGCTAGGGAACTTCTTTTTGTTGGTCTCTATTTTTCAAATTTTTTTGTCTTGCTCATCACATCATTTTAAAGACATGTTTTTTTAAAGCCATAAATAAATTCACGAGTCGACTCTTTTCGGTCGACTGTTTTTCATGAGTGGACTCACAAAACGAGTCATTTCACTTATATCAATCAATCAGATACCGTTTAACTTTATCTTGAAAGGACCACAGTTTGTAAACATTACGGCTTAAGCAAAACCATAAACATGGCATAAGGACAAACTTCAGGAATTCTCGGAATTGAGCTTAGCAAAGCTGTTTTCTAACATTTCTTTAAAGTTACGTAGCTTTGTCACGATATATAAATTACTGACCATTATAAGAGATAATTTATATCCAACGTTGTCTCTGAAGACATTTTTTATTGTTAAAATTTTATTGATTTTTAATTACCCCACAATTTTTTTTTTCTGAAAGCCGGACTCGGTTGCGAATTTTTGAAAAACGATTTTTCGCGATGCAGAGGTTCGCGCCAAACGTATCTCCTCCCAGGATTTTTGAGTTGGAGGATTCAAATATGGCTCAAAAAATCCATAATGCATCGGGACACAACGTTTGTTGTCTGACGTTCCCGTAAAAAATTCCGTTGCAACCCCTCAAGCGTTTTTCTAAGAAATCAGATTTCGGACGTTTCCAGAAAAAAGGGAGCGCTTCCCCTTACGGTCACGACTCCGAATTTTATAGAGTTTTGTATAACTAGCTCCCCTCTACATTTTATATCTCTTACGAATTTTTGATATCTCCAACTCCCGAGGAGTAATTCAAAGAAAACCACCCCCGATTTCAATAAAAAAATTCTACAGCGGCCATTCTTCATCTCACGCGAGAAATTCAAACATCACCGATTTAATCCGTATCAAAGATCCTCATAAAGTTTTTCAATACGATTTGTAGTTTTCGAGATATGACGTTGTATACAGAAGGGGGAAGCGAAATTTTGCAGTGGGGCACAACTTTTTTTTCTCCGATCGGAAATCTGATTACACCACCGGAAAGCCCTTCTCAAGCCCAACCGAAAATCCCAACAACATTTCTCGATCCGAGTTCTCCTTCTAATTTTAAAAATTCATTAAACTTTTATTTATTTTGCCGGTAAATATTTTCGATCGTTTTAAAATGATAAATACAAGAAAACGAAATGTAGCCTGAATATATGAATATTCAACCTGTTCGTTAATCTTCAAGCAAAAAATTAAGTCTTACTAAGACTATAAACAAATAACTTATTGAAACAACTACTTCTTTGGCTAGTGCCACGCCGGATATTGAATGATACAAAGTTTTCAAATTTAATTTAGTTTTGTTTTTCAAGTTAGTCCTGTGGGTAAAAAAAGACGATCTTAAACCAATGTTATTTCACTTAGTACTTAGTACTAGTAATAACGCAAACTTCTTTTGTATCATTCAATATCCGTGCCGAGTGGCACTAGCCAGGGAAGTAGTTGTTTCAATAAGTTATTTGTTTATAATCTTAGTAAGACTTAATTTTACTTGCAGAGTTACGAACAGGTTGAATATTCATATATTCAGGCTATATTTCGTTTTTTGAATTTATTTGATACTTTCTGCAACAAGTAAGGTTGTTTCTATTTTATTTATTTACATATATTTTTTATATCACCAAATTCAATATTAAAATCATGTACACGAGGGTGAAGCTGTAGAGGAGCTATTTTGGGATTATTTACGTTCAATCAAATTATTACCGAAACAAATACAACTTATCTATAACGAATTAGAAAAAAATGTAATCATTTATGAATGTCCACACAATAATTATGCTATAAAAATGTTATATCATACTTCATAATAATGCAAAAGTTGTATCAAAATTGAATATAATAATATTAAAGTTATACAACTTCATTAATTACCACGCTTGGTACCGCTTTGTCAGTCACCGGTGAGTATTCTCATGAAGCCACGTCAGTCACCGATGACTGACAGTGAGTACCTACTTTAAACTTATTTAGCGCTGTTAGTCATGAAAATGAATTAAATAAGCGTATTCTTATTCATTTTATAAAATAAAACTTAAAAACCAAGAAAACTTTTTTTGGCATTTTACAAAAACACTTGCTGGCAGCCAATGTGTTAAGGTAACGAATACTTGTTAGAACACACAGAGAAACGACACAAGAATATGTGTATGTTTACTTAGTAACATAAACTTTAATTTATTGTTGTATCTACTCGCGTTATAAATGTTTTGCGTTGTTTAAAATTGAGTTTAAAGTGGTGGATGTGCCGGGATCTTTGTGTTTCCTGCGAACAAATAACATAAGTTCGCGACAATATCTTATGTTACATACACAAGGTAATACATGCAATTAATGTATAGTAAAACATCACTTGGTGCTTTTTTTATAAATCAGTAATCAAAATCTATTCTTGGCGATGACATCTGTATCCAACTCTTAAAAATTAAATTGCCAAGACGCATCTAAACATATTATTCAAACTTCAGAAAGAAATTAATTACAATATTAATACTTGAAGCTTTCGATCAGGAGGATCGGGATTATATTTATTTTTGTATGAGTAAATGTGAATAAATGAAGAAATTCATAATGTAAGACATATACAACAACCACGGACCCGAGCGAATACTTCTCGATTGCCGAAAAATCTTCCGCCCGGGATGGGAATCGAACCCACACGGCCGCGGTGCAGCCGGCACAAGCGCTCGCCTCTACCCACTACAAATCAAGGATAATAAATACAATTAAAATATAAACAAATAAAGCACCAACATATTCATGATCTGTCTTTTAAAAGTACATGAAAATAAAACAAATATTTTCTATAAAATGTTTGCGTTACAAATATACAAAGATGTGATTTCTGCGTATAGATAATATAATAACAAAAGTTAATTTTAAAATGTTAAAAATTCAATTTGATTTGTAAATTTAAAATTACCCTAAATCAACATTCGCTATCTGCGTGTTTAAAGAGAACCTTTAAATGTTTGCAACGACTGTTGCGAAAAATTATGGCAAAAAATGTTATTTTAAATTACATTCATAAATTTTATCAATCACCGTATTAAATTTATGAAAAATTTCAATATATTTTTTCTTGTATACCGGGTGTTTCAGACCACCCGTACACCCCAAATATCTCGCGAAATACAAATCGGATTGACATACAAAAAAATACATCTAAATTTGTTTTTTGAGCTCTATCGTGTGGTGTGAAATGTAAATCATCACCCCTCCCCCCTGGGGCGGGGTGATGATTTACACCACCCCATTTGAAATCTTAAATAGGTTACCCCTATTGTTTATTGCAGATTTGGATTCTACTCGAAAATATATTAAGTTTTTATCAAAAAAAAAAATTTCGATCAGCAAAAAAAAAAAAAAATTTTTATATATTTTTTTTTAAATTAAAAAAAAAATCCAGTTTGATAATAAAATTCATTTTTATTCGTTTCTACGATTTTTTTTACAAATAAATTATTTTTTTTTACTTATTTATGACAAAATTACGAATGACTTCAATCAACGCCTTATTTAAAAGATGACTACGAAAACAAGTCATAATCTGTCATTTGATGCGAGAAATAAATTTAATTCAATAAATATTTTTGCCGAATATAGCGTCATCTGTCGCTAGTTGAATTTTTTTTTCGGATAAAAGCCTCATATTTTTTAACATAGAATCCAAATCTGCAATAAAAAATAGGGGTTTTCATTTAAGATTTTAAAGTTACCCCCCTCCCCGCCCCAGGGGGAGGAGGGGGCGGTTCACATTTCACACCACATGATAGGGCTCAAAAAACAGTTTTGGACATATTTTTGAAAATCTCAATCCGATTTGTATTTCTCGAGATATTTGGGGTGTACGGGTGGTCTGAAACATATATATATACCGGGTGACCCAGGGTTCTGTAAAAGCCCCATAACTTATTTGCTATTTGAGATATCGACTTCTAGTTTTCTTGAACAGGTACCCACACTTATTCTACATATTTTAAAAATATGTATGTTTTTGTACAGGGTGTCCCAATATACATAACAGAACAAAGTTATGTTTTTTTAAATGGAACACCCTATATTTTATACTTTATTTTCGACCCTCTTGAGAAGCTGATAAAAATAGTATAAGATACTATAGGTCTATTATGGACGGTTGGTTAGTTATGGGCAAATTTGTGCCAAAAACATGTATACATTGAAAACATTGCAGAAGCGTTCCTAGCAAAGATAGCATCATTATTTATTCACTAGAAAATTTCCCACATCATAAAGAATAATACACATCAGCTTTGGTTCTCTTTTATTTATAGTGCTATACAGGGTGTCAACATACGCAAAACAATGGATAACTATTTTTTTTCAAATGGAACACCCTATATACGTTGCCACCAATCTATGGCATTTTTAATAAGCTTTCTAATGATATACAGTTTGTATAACAAAATATTGAGGATTCTTGAGATTTATCAATAAAAACATATTTCTTTTGCCACCTTCTGCTGATTTTTGGATTTTCAGCCAAAACTATGCATTTTCGGGAAAAATTATAAGAGACCAAAGTTGTAGAGTGAAAAATTTCCGACGATATAGGTCTTTCAACTTTTGAGATAATGCGTTCATTGCCTGCCAGAACGCGCAAAATCGTGACCGTATATGCATTTTAGCGTTTTCTTTTCAAATTTTTGATTAATAAATTGCACTACACTTTATTTTTCGCGCCCTCTAGCGGAAAAACAAGAAATTATAGGGAAATTAAAATGGCCCATATCGATGTAAAATGTTCCGCTCTAAAACTCTTAATAAAAGCAATTTTTACCAAAAATGCATAGTTTTCTCTGAAAATGCAAATTAAAAATGTATGTATCCATTTTTGCGCTTTTCAATGGTTTTTTGCATTTTTAGCGAAAACTATGCATTTTGGGCAAAAATTGCTTCTTTTAAGAGTTGTAGAGCGGAATATTTTCATTCGATGTAGGTCATTTGAATAATTCAATAATTACTAATTTTTCTGCTAGAGGACATGGAAAATAAAGTATAGTGCAATTCATTAACAAACAAATTGAGAAAAACGCTAAAATGCATATACGATCACGATTTTGGGCACTCTGGCGGGCAATGCACGCATTATTGGAAAAGTTGAGAGGCCTATATCGATCGAAAATTTTCCGCACTACAACTTTGGTCTCTTATTATTTTTTCAGAAAATGCATAGTTTTGGCTGAAAATCCAAAAATGAATAGGAGGTGACAAAAGGAAAATGTTTTTATGGATAAATCTCAAGAATCCTTAATATTTTATTATACAAATTGTACATCATTGGAAAGCTTATTAAAAATTCCATGCATTGGTGGCAAGATATATAGGGTGTTCCATTTGAAAAAAAATAGTTATCCAATATTTTGCGTATGTTGACACCCTGTATAGCAGTATGAACAAAAGAGAACCAAAGCCGATTGTTTTTATTCTTCAAGATGTGGAAAATTCTTTAGTGTATAAAAAATGACGCTAGCTTTGCTAGGAGCGCTTCTACAATTTTTTCAATGTGTCCTTGTTTTTTCCACACATTTGCCCATAACTAACCAACCGTCCATAATAGACCCATATCATCTTATACTATTTTTATCAGCTTCTCAAGAGGGTTGAAAATAAAGTATAAAATATAGGGTGTTCCATTTAAAAAAACATAACTTTGTTCTGTTATGTATATTGGGACATCCTGTACAAAAACATACATATTTTTAAAATATGTAGAATAAGTGTGGGTACCTGTTCAAGAAAACTAGAAGTCGATATCTCTAATAGCAAATAAGTTATGGGGCTTTTACAGAACCCTGGGTCACCCGGTATATATATATATATATATATATATATATATATATATCAATGTAGCGATGTTGTACGTCTAAGCAAATACAATAAAAGTATTCGAAATTAAACGGCCAGCCGGTTAAATTAGACCATTTTCTCGTTAAGCGCGGATTATTCGAGCGCAAGGGGGGGATTAAATCGCTCTCGTTTTAATTATGCACGGAACTCGCCGTTCTTGTTTTACTTTAAGTCGAAACTGAAATCTGATATTAATTCCATCGGGGCGGCCTCTACTCTCGTACTTTGCAAAGGTAAATACACGGCTTGATTCAATAAATGACGGCAAAAGAATTCAAATTAATTTGTGTATTTAGATGTTTACCAATTGCTAGAGGTTATTATTAAAAAACATAAAAACAATTGCAATCGACTTAAAAATGTACTCAATTTACCGACTGGAAGTTCGCCATAAATTTCAGCCACGAATCCGGCTCCAAGTTATCTTTACTAACTTACAGAAAATAGATTAAAATTTATAATTATTCAAATTTCTGTAGTGCCATGGTAATAACAATAAGCTTTTAACTTAGGATTTACCCCGATTTTTCAATAAGACATCTATCGAAACATAGTCAATTTTCAAACAATCAAAAGTCATCGTTAGGCGTAGTTAAGGTTCGATACTTTCGGCCAGAAATGTTCTATGGGGCTTTGTTTGTAATATTTAGGCTTAAAAAAATTACATATATTTTTCATTTTTGTTTAAATAATTATTTACCTAGACACTTTTACGAAATTTGGTCTATTTTCAAAAAACCAAAAGTCAACGTTAGGCCTAGTTTAGGTTCGATATTTTCGGCCACAAATGTTCTACGGGGCTTTGTTTACAATTTAAGCTTAAAATATGACAGTATTCTTTTTTTTTAAATAGACGAAATTTCGTAAAAGTGTTTAGGTAAATAATTATTAAAACAAAAATGAAGAATGTGTCATTTTTTAAGCTTAAATATTGTAAACAAAGCCCCATAGAAAATTTGTGGCCGAAAATATCGACCCTAAACTAGGCCTAACAGTGACTTTTGATTTTTTTTTAAATAGACGAAATTTCATAATAGCGTTAAGTTAAAAAATTATTTAAACAAAAATGAAGAATATGTGTCATTTCTTTAAGCTTAAATATTGTAAACAAAGCTCCATAGAACATTTGTGGCCGAAAATATCAAACCTAAACTGGACCCAACGATGACTTTCGATTTTTTGAAAATAGACTAAATTTCGTAAAAGTGTCTAGGTAAATAATTATTTAAACGAAAATTATGAATATGTGTCATTTTTTAATCTATAATATTTGTAAACAAAGCTGTATAGAACATTTGTGGTCGAAAATATCGAACCTAAACTAGGCCTAACAGTGACTTTTGATTTCTTTTAAATAGATGAAATTTCATAATAGCGTTAAGTCTTTAAGCTTAAATATTGCAAACAAAGCTCCATAGAACATTTGTGGCCGAAAATATCGAACCTAAACTGGGCCTAACAGTGACTTTTGATTTTTTGAAAATAGACCAAATTTCGTAAAAGTGTTTAGGTAAATAATTATTTAAACAAAAATGAAGAATATGTGTCATTTTTTTAAGCTTTAATATTGTAAACAAAGCTCCAAAGAACATTTATGGCTAAAAATATCGAACCTAAACTGGGCCTAACGGTGACTTTTGATGTTTTGAAAATACACGAAATTTCATAATAGCGTTAAGTTAAAAAAATATTTAAACAAAAATGAAGAATATGTGTATTTTTTTAGGCTTAAATATTGTAGACAAAGCTCCATTGAAACATTTATGGTCGAAAACATCGAACCTAAACTGGGCCTTACGGTGACCTTTGATTTTTTTAAAATAGACGAAATTTCATAATAGCGTTAAGTTAAAAAATTATTAAAACAAAAATGAAGAATATGTGTCATTTTTTTAAGCTTAAATATTGTAAACAAAGCTCAAAAGAACTTTTGTGGCTGAAAATATCGAACCTAAACTGGGCCTAACGCTAACATTTGATTTTTTGAAAATAGACGAAATTTCGTAAAAGTGTCTAGGTAAAAAATTATTTAAACAAAAATGAAGAATATGTGTCATATTTTTAAGCTTAAATATTGTAAACAAAGCTCCAAAGAACTTTTGTGGCCCACAAAATCGAACCTAAACTAGGCCTAACGGTGACTTTTGATTTTTTGAAAATACACGAAATTTTATAATAGCGTTAAGTTAAAAAAATTATTTAAACAAAAATGAAGAATATGTGGCATTTTTTTAAGCTTAAATATTGTAAACAAAGCTCCATAGAACATTTGTGTCCGAAAATATCGAACCTAAACTAGCCCTAACGGTGACTTTTGATTTTTTTTAAATACACGAAATTTCATAATAGCGTTAAGTTAAAAAAAATTTTAAACAAAAATGAAGAATATGTGTCATTTTTTTAAGCTTGGATAATCTAAACAAAGCTCCATAAAATATTTGTGGCCGAAAATATCGAACCTAAACTAGGCCTTACGGTGACTTTTGATTTTTTGAAAATAGACGAAATTTCATAATAGCGTTAAGTCAAAAAATTATTTAAACAAAAATGAAGAATATGTGTCATTTCTTTAAACTTAAATTTTGTAAACAAAGCTCCATAGAACATTTGTGGCCAAAAATATCGACCCTTAACTAGGCCTAACAGTGACTATAGATTTTTTGAAAATACACGAAATTTCATAATAGCGTTAAGTTAAAAAATTATTTAAACAAAAATGAAGAATATGTGCCATTTTTTAAGCTTAAATATTGTAAACAAAGCTCCATAGAACATTTATGACCGAAAATATTGAACCTAAACTAGGCCTAACGGTGACTTTTGATGTTTTGGAAATACACGAAATTTTATAATAGCGTTAAGTTAAAAAAATATTTAAACAAAAATGAAGAATATGTGTAATTTTTTTAGGCTTAAATATTGTAAACAAAGCTCCATAGAACATTTGTGGCAGAAAATATCGAACCCAAACTAGGTCTAACGGTGACTTTTGATTTTTTGAAAATTGACTATGTTTCGATAGATGTCTTATTGAAAAATCGGGGTAAATCCTAAGTCAAAAGCTTATTGTTATTACAGGACACTACAGGAATTTGATTAATTATAAATTTTAATCTATTTTTACTTTCTCCGTTACGAAGTACGAGAAAGTATTGTGATCGTGATTTTTTTTTCAAAAATTTTTTTTGCGGAAATATCCGTTTTAGGGTCCCTAGATACCATTTCAACAATTTCTGGAAAAAAAAATTTTGTGTCTGTGTGTGTGTCTGTCTGTCTGTGTGTGTGTGTGTGTGTGTGTGTGTCTGTCTGTGTGCGCTGTATCTCAAAAACTAATACAGCAATTGATATGAAACTTTTAACATACGTCTTATTTGATAATCCGAAGAACTGAAAAGCTTTTGGTAAAATTTCGTACACCGGAAGTGGGCGTTTACCTTAACTGTTTTTTGTTTTTTGCCAATATTTTCTTAAATATAAAAAATATCACAAAAAGATTTAAACAAACATTGAAGACAATAAAGAAATGAACATCTTTTGCTTGAAAATATTTTTCATAAAATCATTGCTATTCGAGAAAAAAATGTATTAATTTTTTTTCAGTTTTTGATTCATAATTATGAAACGATAATAGTTACAGGAAATTTTGTATGAATAATAATTGTAGAGAATACCAAAATGAACAACTTCTAAAGAATAAGTTTTTTTCGAAATCTCTTTAGTTTTTGAGTAAACTGAGTTTTTGAATTTGAAGTATAATTTTTCCATGTTTCATAATTTTGACGTTTCAAACGTCAGTTTTATCCGAGTTTACACAACGCTCGATGTGCATTTAAAATATGATTTCAATTCAAAGTAAACCATGAAAACGTTAATATAAATGGCTATGATACTATAAGTCGGAGAAAGTAACATGATGGCCACATCACCATTTTTTGTAAATTAGTAAAGAACCCTTGGAAATTTACTAAAGGCAACATGATGGAGGCGCCGGATTCGTGGCTGAAATTTATGGCTAACTTCCAGTCGATACCCAATTTTTGTGCAGGGTTATAATTTCATATAAAACTATTATCACCCTATTTATACATTTTAAGATCAATTCTCAATGAATTGCTTGTAAATCTGTAATAATGTTGGTTTTATCGCGTACTATTGGCTGTTGTGACTTTTTAATCATCCGGTAACTATTACAATGAAGCACAACACAGTTGTCGTGGGTAAAGTGTAGTAGCCTGTTGGCTCATGCTACAAAATTTGTATCAGTTCATGCTCGTTGTATACAGTTTATAATTTGTTTTTTCACATACTTAGAATTAAAATTTTATCTTTCTAGAAAAATATCGTAAAATCGGGTCACAAAAATAGCAATTAATATGGAAAATAATGTTTATTAACATTTACAAACACAATTGACAACATTTCAGAATGAAGCTTTTACAAGTAAACATGTTTTTTAAGGCAAACAATAAACCCCAATATGTTATTTAAGGAAAAAAAAGCACTTCATCGGTCCCACCTAAATGGGCATTGGTGAGAAGCAGGCATTTTACAAAGGACACGGCTTTCACCGTTGTTGATTTTCGCAATAAAAGCAACAGGTAGGGAATTTTACGCTTTTAAAGCACACCGCAAACAAGTCAAGAGCTAAATACCCTCCGATCAATTTTAAAATTACAACGCGAAACGTTCGTCCGCTCCCCAACAAAGACGCCGTTCTCGTACCGTTTTACTGGCACCGGTTCAAAAGGGGCGTTTCAACCACCGAAGTCCGTCCGCAGCTAATAAATTCATCCTAAAATATTACAGGGTCCCGAAATTTATGTGATGAACTTATAGGTCCTGAAAAAATATAACTTTATCCTCATAAGATGCAAGCCAATTTTGGACGTTGTGTAAACCGATTTTATAAAAAAAAAGTTATAGATCAGCTGAGATCAGGGTCAGAGGGTGCTCGAGTTATTCAGGGAGAACAGAGGCTGGCCTGATCTTCCTTGGCCAATTAATCCTGACAAGATGCGGGTTATCATATTGGAATACTAATAATGGAACGCGCGGGGAAATATGTTTTTGGTGTAATATGGGTGTTATTTAGGGTCACAGTGATGATAATTGACACGGTTTTCGATTAGTTTGAAAACTGATCACAATATATGTTTATGGTAATTAATTTATATTGATAATGATCACCTACTTATTGCATAAAATGAACAGTTGATTGGTAACATAATTTAAAATGTATTTCCGTAAAATTTAAAACATTAATATTGAATTGAAAATCGACCTCATTTGTTGATGATATCAGCAAATCAAATTCTGATTACCATGAAAATCATGCTGGGTGCACGATTGCCGTCGTAATTTCTCATGTTTGTTTTACCCACGGGTATGAAGCCGAGATACGAATATCGGCAACACGAAAGTATGTGGGCCACCCCAGTACAGTGGGGCGAGGGGGAATTTCAAATTTGCCGCTTTTGTAAAGATGGTTCCCTCGATGTTGCCAGATTTATCAAAGATCTTATTATGGGGATTACCGTTTTTAATAATCTTAAAATTTCACTACAAAGTAATAATTTTAACAATGAAAATCATGTTTTAAAAATAATTAGACTCATTATCGCTTATATTTGTCATAATAACTCATGAAAGTATAATATTACTGTTTATTAAATATAATCATGTGCATTGTATATTTTATACTTCGATGTATATGCGGCAACGCTTAATGAGTCTCACCATTTTTATTAACTAACCTCAACAGTGCTGTGAGTGCTGGTAATTCATGTTCGAAGGTAAGTTATTATATATTCTGTCTTATAAACTCGTCAATTGTATTTATTAGTAATAGAAACATCAGATGGCCGTATTAAATATTCTTTAAAATATCCAGAATGTCAAAATTCTTTCTTTTCCAATACAACTAACGTTGACTACAAAAATCAACATTTCTATAAATTTCCCAAACATAAAGACTATCTTAAAACATGGAAAACCATTTGTGATATTGAACAGTCTTCATTGTTTAAATGTTTAAATTTTCATTCATGTGAAGATCATTTTATTTATAAACATTTTGTTAACCATTTCCGCAAAAAAATAAATTGCAATGCTGTTCCGACACCAAGAAGTAAGATAATATAACTACACTAATTTACTTTTTAACTATTTTAATGTCACGAATCCTGGATACCAGCTAACAACTGACCTGTTACGACGCCTGAAAGAAATATCCTAAGAAGAACGAAGAGACGGATGGAACATTGCACCTGGACAAGACCCTAATACCCGATTGTTGTGATATTTTTATATTTGATAATTTTGTTAATAATAATGTATATAATTATTCTGTTAAATATATTTTTTCCATGTAGGCCTATTTTTATTTTTATTTTGTGAAATCCAATCTTTTTTCTTTTACCAAAACCAGTAACTTCCTCATTTATGTGCTATCTAAAAGTATAATCAATTATGTGCTCAAAAAACATAATTGATTATATTTTTAGTGTTATTAAATTGAAATATATCGTGTAGACGAGTATAACATTTTTAAATTTTGGCGGAAATCGTAGTAATTTGACACCCCGACACCAGGCGGCGCCTAAAATCGTGTTTCCGAAATTTAAAATGCAGGTTTCATTTCTAAAGGTATGTGTTATGTGGTTTTACCTAGCAACGCTGGAGTTTCTATTACAAAATATCAGTTATTGCCGGATAATAATAAATGTGTGTATTTACTACTATAATAATAAACTACTAAACTCAAGACAAAATCCATTAATTACGAGAAAACGGAAAAACGTTGAAAGGTGCAATTTTCAACAGACGTTGAAATCTTCAAAGGGACCGGTTTTTAAACATCCCCCCCCCCCCAAATAAACCCCCGGAGAAAATGAAAAAATACCTCTTTTGACTGCTGCGGCTAGAGTTTATAAAATTTCGGAATTTGTTTTATGCAAAACTGTGCCTCCACAATTCACAATTCACGCAACTATACAAATTTATCCGGTCTTCTCACCTAACTCCCACCCCCCCAGGGGAACCTATTTAACACTTTTTTCCAGTCAAATTCTATCTTCTTTTAGGGTTTTCGAGTTAGAGGATTGGTTTGTATCTCAAAATACTCGCAAACTATCCCTCCACGGATTTAAGTTCCAGATTTTTGATTTTTTGCCCTGTTCTCGAAATGTGATTTTTTCACCCCTTATGTGCAAGAAAAATTTATTGGAACAAAACTATTCAGGCCGCCATAGCACGTTCAGTTTTAAAGATATCGCAAACTTGTATGCATATTTATTGTAGGAAATTCTTCCCTCTAAGATTATCTATTATAGCTGTTTTCATAACTGTTACCTTTACGGAGTTATTAGGGGGAGAACACCCCATTTCTTACATTTTAACCTCTAAAACGTCAGCCGTTATCTCTAGGAGAAATTATTGCCATGAGAAATTGTAAAAAATATATTGTAAATAAATTTGGTAACTAGTATTTTATACGTACGGCAAACTGTTTGTAATATATGACCGTTTTTCCTTGACCTTGCAGATTTTTTTCATTTCACAACCCCTTAATCACTGAAAAAGTCAAGCGTCAGACGTCAAACGTAACATGTACTGCCAAATTCGGGATTTCAGGTTATGCATGCTTGCCACCATTACTGCCAGACAATTAATAAACGTCAGAATTAAGGATTCTCGGTTAGATCAATTTTGACTTTTCCCGTCATCTTTCGTTGACATCTTTAGGTAATCTTTCACATTGGCTTCTCTCTGACAAATTTTGAAATCGGGTGAGTTCTTTCTCAGAGTAATTCTTTATTAATGAGTCGATTTCGAATCAATTTTCATTGACTGCATTTAAATTGTGTAATGGTGGATTATTACTCTTCTGTCCTCCGCTATGAGAAAACATGTAAACATTTTCCAAACGCATAATTATTTATCGAGTTGTGCTTTATTAAAGTTTAGATGTAAATGAAAACTTGCCCCTAAAAGTCAATGTTTGGCGAGTACTAGAGCCCTCAAACTATCGCTTAAATTTTAACGCTTTTCTTACCTCGGAGATAAATTTTTAAAGACAAAAATTCCGTTTTACTTGGTCTCGAGCGTCTGTTATCTTTGGTTTAAGTCCAAAAGAGTCTGCAAATCATTCCGAACGTTCATAAACGACCAAAATCAACGAAAGAGAAAGCGCCTCTTTCCGTTAACATGTAAGTCTGAAAGGACCAGAATTAACTAAAGAAAGTAAGCTTCTTCCAAAACAACCCTTATCAGTAGCGGCCTAAATTTTGTTTGTATGTTGGTTTGTAATGTGTATACGCTTCTCAGACGCTCACCAAATAATTTTTAGAGGCCCAAAGTTAATGGAAAAAATAAGCTTCTTCCTGTTAACGTCTGAGTGCTTTCCAAACAGCAAATTAAGAAATGCATTGATATTTCATTGTCATCTTTGACAGATTATGTCAGATTCAGAAACTAGGGTTACCAGATTACATTCCCGAAGTTGAGCAAAACGATTCAAAATAATGTTTTACTTTTTTCACCCCTTTCTGGAGTGATGAGAGAGGTGACGCTTTTGGCCAATGTGGTGTCTATGAAATGACATCGATTAAACAAATTTGATCGTCTCAATGATCCTCCCTGTAGCCGTTAGGGCTTTCTCAAGAAATTATAGAAGAAAATTCACCCAGCCTTCTGGGTACATCTTGGACAATTTAAAACTATTCTATCCTCTTCACAAAAGACCCCTCTATAACATTTATTCATGATTTTGCATATGATTTTATCGTTCGCGAGTTATGAATTTTTTTATGTGTCAAGGCAGCATTTTCTTAATTTTTCTTCGGAAATTTGAATGAAAATCGCATGAAATAGATTCGGCTGAAATTTTAACCAAAAGGGTATTACGCGACAAGTATTTTACCTCTGGGGGGCTCTGTGTCACGGTTCCCCGGCCTTAAAAGTGAGCGTTACACGAGGATCTCTCGGGAGTCTTCAAGCGTTCAGTTTTGACTTTGAGGAATCTGTCAAAGCTCCAGTATATTCATTCCCTACAATATTTGATTTTTCAAAAAGCGACCAAATTGTTTCTACCTGTTTGTTTATTTTATTATTCTACTTAAATCGAAGGGCTGAAATTTTTAGGATTACTAAAGGGTACAACGAGCTTTCATCTATATTTTTTTTTCAAAATTTTTGAAATGCCCCCTGCGGTTTTAATGCGCGTTATTTGGCAACGGTTGTAAGATATTGCGGTTTCACCCCCTATTTCTGATTTAAATTAACGTAAAAGTCATCTGATCTGTTCCTAAAGAACATCTCGGCAAGATTTGTAGGGGCATATTTTTTTATTTGGTGGCGCTTTTTCCAGGAATGATTTTTCAAATTTGTCACAAATTTTCCACCCCTTTAAGAACGAATTAAAGAAAAAAACGCTTCTTCGTCGTATTTGTACAATTCTTTAGTGAGTCAGCCAGATACAGGATCGTGTTTTCCACACTTGTTGGTGATCCGTTATTTTTTAAGTCGACATTTCCGTAGCTCCCGACCGGGGTTGCAAAATGGAACCAAATGTAACTCAAATAGCTAATTTATAAATAACTGTAAGAATCAAGTCGAAAACAAATACAAAATGTTTACATAAAGTTCAGTAACATTTTGGTCACCCCCAAAGACCAAAACAACCTCAATCTGTTGCGCCCAAAATTTTAATAAAAACAAGAAACTTTCCAATTTAAAACTGGAAAAACCAGCTACCTTGCTTCATATTGATGGGCTATACACGATGGCGCAGCGCAGCGGACCCGTCGTCCGTCACCAATTACTTTATTTTATTTTAATGAACGCATAGACGACGGCACAACGCAGCAAAATTTTAATCATTTATTAGTGTGGATTATTTACGAATTATCTGTAATTTTCATAAAAATTGAGCCACGAATTCTTGGTGTTCTATTACTTATAGCGGCCAGTATATTTGCGAATATGATGAATGATGTGGGATTTGAGATCTGCTATGAAAATTTAACTAGTAACAGATATTTCCAAGTTCTATAATTATTATAATAGACTTGACTAATAATTTACCACTGAACGCATTTATAAATTGCAGGGTGGTGCTCCAACGTATAGATGAAGAATGCTTGAAGATCGTTGGTTCGGACATTATGAACCACAGCGATAAACTCCCGATCTCACACCCCTTGACTTCTGTCTATCACTTAGTATTATTTTGAGTATGATTTTTATTAAGAAATATCTGACATTATTTTTTCACAATTTTATTTATTAAACCCTCGTGTATTTTATTTACGTCAAAGAGATACCGAGATTACAACTTAACGGTCTTTTAATAATTCGCTTTAATGCATTACATATTTATTAAAATAATACCTGGCTACTGCGAAATAATTATTATTATTAATGCGCGCCATTGCGACTCTTTATTAATTAAAAGCCTGCCCGGATGAAATATTCAGAGTTCCTATTATTTCCCCCGAGGATGAACTCCACTTTCTTCCACGGCAATTACACTTCATTATAATAATATGTTTCAGCGCGGGAGAATAAGAATTTTAATTTCGCATTTTAGAAAGTTACAATTCTCAGGGGAAACAAAATCTAGATATGACTTTTTTCTGTACGTTAAGATCATAGTTAACTCATTTCATTTTTAATGAGAGAGAAAGGAATAACAATTATTTACTTAATTTTTCCATTTTAATTCCAATGTTTCGACAAAATCATGTTATCTTTTACCAGAAATAAAATAGTAATAGTACTTTTTTAAACGCCATTTCTTCGAAAACAGCTTAATATCGACATGGGGTATGCTACATGAAAAATACTCAGAATTTCACGTAGAATCCATAAATGCAACAAAAAATGGGGGTTCATATTTAAAAATTTTAACTTAGGGGTCGTATCTCAATTTTGGGACACCTTGTACATTTGAATTTTATCTCAAAAAATGCGCGTTAAAAAAATAATACACGTGTACGAGCATTCTTCTGAAAGAAAATGCCCTGAATTTTAATCGAATTGATTCCTTACTTTATGCACATAGTGTATACTTAAGGGGGTAAGTGCCTCGCGCCAGAGTTAGACCAGAATGGTCCAATAGAAAATGATAATCGCCACAATCTTGGGCCTGAAATTTTACCGAGTACGTAAATTTGTTTGTACAGGCATCCAGGGTTGATACAAAATGTTTCATGCAGGTGGCGAAAATGAAGCAAATTCATGTTTGTAGAGGTGCAGCTCTTACGTTTTTGCGACTTTATTTGATAACTAATGACAATTTTATTACGTACATATTGTTTTCAAAGGTATAAACTATTTTTCTGTAGCATTACATTTTTAGTTATTTGCAGAGAAAAGCTCCAGATATCCTTCCAATATTGATAATTTTCAGGATAAATTATACAGTTTGTCTGATGATAAAAAAAAAAAAAATTCTATAGACGAATAGTTTAACCCTTTCTCTCAAAATGTGCAAAATATAATTTCTTAATATTTGATATTAACTTCAGAATTACGCATATGGTGACCATCAAAAATACATCTATTTTCGACGCCGCACTTACCCCTTTAAACATATTGATCTTTATAGAATTTTCACCCTGTATATATAGAGGGATAGGGAATCAATTTCCTCTAATCGTACCGTTCACTCCCGACGCCTTTAATACCTCTAACGATCCGTGGCCGTAAATCAAGACTATATTACCAGAATTTCGCTATAACACCGCAGGAACCCATCAAAATCGTGTTACGTATGTGGATAACGCCGAATTTTACGATTCCGCGAAAATAAAAATGTATTGGAGTTCGGTTTCGGAATAAATCCTGCGGAAAAATTATATGCCCGGCGTTACTGTTTAGCATATATATTGGTAGCCCTTTTCATCAGGGCTCTGATTATCATCAGTTTGTTATGTGTGAATATGTTTTAATTAAAATTTCAAACCTTTGATATTGTTACGGCCGCGATTATTAAAACATCAACTTCATTGAATCCTTTGTTGTACAAAATTACAAAATATTGCGCGCTAATATGTTAATTATGTATTTCTTGCATGCGTGCACTTCAATAGTATCGGTCAATATGTAACATTTTATAACAAGTCTGGTAATAAAATCTAGTACAAAGGGCAAATTTCACATGTTGCGGATAAATTAAATATGGCATGTATAAATATAAAATATTGGTATAAACTAAAAAAATGACTCTCTTAAAGACTACAAAACAAATAATTTATTGAAAAAGCTTCACTTGTACCTAATACTACGACGAAATAATTGCATAAAGTCTAGCCGCGCTATGA
The DNA here is from genome assembly GCA_910593695.2 of Ocypus olens. NCBI lineage: Eukaryota > Metazoa > Arthropoda > Insecta > Coleoptera > Staphylinidae > Ocypus > Ocypus olens. The sequence continues at coordinate 5,520,623 of OU343061.1, forward strand.
AGGCATCTGAGGTGCTATCTGTAACCTTTTAAAAGCCACTGATGTATGAAGAGAATCGGATAGTAGCACCAACAGCTAGCAAGTAAACTGTAAACATCTCGGAGTGTGAAGTAACAAAATATCCAATCACTTCTGATGAGGGCGACCCTTCCGACTCGTTAATCACCTCAGACGCCTTCATAGTGCGGCCTGAGTGTATTAATTTTATTTTTTTAATAATTATGGAAATTATTTTGTATTAACACGATGATTGCCGCAATGTATATAAAAAAACTCAGGAGGCCGTTATTTTCTTAATCGAAATAATTGATGAATAAAGTTTTAATAGTTTCCGGGAGACGAAAGTAGAATCACACGGCAAATTTGCTCCGTGGAACGTGTGAGACCACGTATGTCTCACGCGGCGTATATGTCCAAAAAGTGCGTGAGACCATGTTAGCACCATGCGGCACTCAACCATGGTCGCCAGCGTTGCCAATTTTAAAAAAATTAATATTTTCAGTTGTTGAAGACTCGAACAAAAAAAAATCTAAAAAATAAATAGTGATATAATGTAATTCCCCAAAAATTTAAAATTATTACAAAACATCTACCTTTAAAACTAACTTAAATTCTTGAAAATTTATCCATTTCTTCCCGAGTTATGAATTTTTGAAAATTAATATTTTAAGTTGTTTAACAAGCGAACAAACAAAATCTAAAGAAAATACATTCTTATACGATGGAATTACTCAAAATGTTTAATATAATAACAAGATAACAACCTTTAACATTCACTTTGATTTTTGAAAAATGTGTCAATTTCTGCGTGTTATATATTTTTAAAAATAATTTTTTTAAGTGGTCAAATATTTGAAAGAAGTAAAAATAGAAAAAAATAAATCGATATGATTAAATTCTTTAAAAACTGCGATGCCACCATAAAAAATAACTTTGATTTTTTTAAATTAGTCTTTTTTTGCGCGAGTTATGAATTTTAGAAAATTAATATTTTAAGTTGTTGAACTATTAAACAAAACAAAAATCGAAAGCAAAATTGATTTCCTCAAATAATTTAATAAATCCATAGAACGACTGTGTTTATTTTTATTTGTTTTAAGTAGTCGAACAAAAAAAATACTAATATGATGGAATTCAAAATTTTTAGTATATTTGCAAAACATCTGCCTTTAGAAATACCTTCAATTTTTGAAAATGTGTTTTTTGCGTTAGATGTAAAGTTTTAAAGATGATTTTTCAAGTTCGTCGAATATTTTTACAAAAAAAAAAAAATACAAAAAAATACTGATATGAATTCCTTAAAAACTCTAATGCAGTCATAATACATTTACCTCTAAATTAAGTTCGCGTTGTAAAAATGCATCTATTTTTGCCTGAGATGAATATTTGTAGATTAATATTTTAAGTTGTCGAACACTTCAACAAAACAAAAATCGAAAACAAAATTGAGTTTTAATACAAAAAAATAATATCGACATGATTGAATTCTTTAAAAACTTCGATGCCACCATAATGCATTTATTTACCCTAAAAAATAACTTTGTTTTTTGAAAATACGTCTATTTTTGCGTGAGTTATGAATACTTGTAGATTATTATTTTAAGTTGTCGAACACTTAAACAAAGCAAAAATCGTAAGCAAAATTGAGTTCCTTAAATAATTTATTAAATCCACAGAACGACTTATTACCTTTAAAACTAATTTTTATTTTTGAAAATATGTTCATTTTTGGGTTTTAATCCATTAGTTGTCTAACAAAAAAAAATACTGATATGATGGAAATTATCAAAATTTTAGTATATTCACAAAACATTTACGACTACCTTTAAAATTAACTTTGATTTTTGAAAATGTGTTCATTTTTGGGTGTTATGAATTTTTGAAAATTAAGATTTTAAGTTGTCGAACTAAACAAAAAACTAGTAAGTATATTCACAAAACATCTGCCTTTAGAGTCAACTTAGATTTTTGAAAATGTGTCCATTTTTGCGTGAGATAAATTAAAAAAGAAAAATTTATGTCGAATATTGAACAAATAAAAAATAAATGAAAAAAAAATTATATTGATATAATTGAATTCCTTAGAAACTCTAATGCAATCATAATAAATTTACCTTTAAATTAACTTTGAGATTTGTTTACTTTTGCTTGAGATGAATTTTTTTGTAGATTAATATTGTCGAACACTTTAACAAAACAAAAATCGAAAGCAAAATTGAGTTTCTCAGATATTTTAATACACCCACAGAACGACCACCTTTAAAATTAACTTTGATTTTTGAAAATGTGTTCATTTTTGGGTGTTATCAATTTTTGAAAATTAAGATTTCAAGTTGTCGAACCAAAAAAAATACTCATTCAATAGAATTTCTCAATTTTTTTTAAGTATATTCACAAAACATCTGCCTTTAGAATCAACTTAGATTTTGAAAATGTGTCAATTTTTACGTGAGTTATAAATTTTTAAAAATGATTTTTTTAAGTTTGTCGAATATTGACCAAATAAAAAATATTTGAAAAAAATAATATTGAAATAATTGAATTCCTTAAAAACTCTAATGCAATCATAATACATTTACCTTTAAATTAACTTTGAGTTTTGTTTACTTTTGCTTGAGATGAATTTTTGTAGATTAATATTTTATGTTATCAAAAATTTAAACAAAACAAAAATCGAAAGCAAAATTGAGTTCCTTAACTATTTTAAAACACTCAGAGAACGACTTTCTTCAAAATTAACTTTGATTTTTGAAAATGTGTTCATTTTTGTGTGTTATGAATTTTTGAAAATTAAGATTTTAAGTTGTCGAACTAAAAAAAATACTGATACGATAGAATTTCTCAAAATTTTTAGTAAGTATATTCACAAAACATTTGCCTTTAGAATCATCTTGGATTTTTGAAAATGTGTCCATTTTTGGGTGAGTTATATATTTTTAAAAATGATTTTTTTAAGTTGTCGATTATTTGAACAAAGAAAAAATATTAAAAAAATAATAGTGATATGATTGAATTCGTTAAAAACTGTAATGCAATCATAATACATTTACTTTTAAATTGACTTTGAATTTTGTTTACTTTTGCGTGATATGACTAATAGTTTAAGTTGTCGAACACTTAAACATAACATATGAATTTTTGAAAATTAATATTTAAAGTTATTGAATACATGAACAAAAAAATCAATTTTTTTAAATATATTCACAAAACATCTACTTTTCAAACTAACTTTAATTTTTGAAAATGTGTCACTTTTTCCGTAAGTTATGAATTTTTGAAAATTAATGTTTTAAGTTTTTGAAGCCTTAAACAAAAGAAAAATCAATAAGAAAATAAGTTCTGATATGATAAGAGTTCTCCAAATATTTTAGTATATTCACAGAACATCTACCTTTGAAACCAGCTTTAATTTTTGAAAATGTGTCACTTTTTCGTAAGTTATGAATTTTTGAGAATTAATGTTTTAAGTTGTAGAACACTTAAACAAAACAAAAATCGAAAAGAAAATAAGTTCTGATATGATAAGAGTTCTTTAAATATTTTAGCATATTCGCAGAACATCTACTTTTGAAACTAGCTTTAATTTTTGAATATGTGTCACTTTTTTCGTAAGTTGTGAATTTTTGAAAATTAATGTTTTAAGTTGTTGAACACTTTAACAAAACAAAAATCGAAAAGAAAATAAGTTCTGATTTGATAAGAGTTCTTCAAATATTTTAGCATATTCACAGAACATCTACTTTTGAAACCAACTTTAATTTTTGAAAATGTGTCACTTTTTCCGTAAGTTATGAATTTTTGAAAATTAATGTTTTAAGTTGTTGAACACTTTAACAAAACAAAAATCGAAAAGGAAATAAGTTCTGATATGATAAGAGTTCTTCAAATATTTTAGCATAATCACAGAACATCTACTTTTAAATCTAGCTTTAATTTTTGAAAATGTGTCACTTTTTCCGTAAGTTATGAATTTTTGAAAATTCATGTTTTAAGTTGTTGAACACTTTAACAAAACAAAAATCGAAAAGAAAATCAGTTCTGATTTGATAAGAGTTCTTCAAATATTTTAGCATATTCACAGAACATCTACTTTAAAAACTAGCTTTAATTTTTGAAAATGCGTCACTTTTTCCGTAAGTTATGAATTTTTGAGAATTAATGTTTTAAGTTGTTGAACACTTTAACAAAACAAAAATCGAAAAGAAAATCAGTTCTGATGTCATAAGAGTTCTTCAAATATTTTGGCATATTCACAGAACATCTACTTTTAAAACTAGCTTTAATTTTTGAAAATGTGTCACTTTTTCCGTAAGTTATGAATTTTTGAAAATTCATGTTTAAGTTATTGAACACTTTAACAAAACAAAAATCGAAAAGAAAATCAGTTCTGATTTGATAAGAGTTCTTCAAATATTTTGGCATATTCACAGAACATTTACTTTTAAAACTAGCTTTAATTTTTGAAAATGTGTCACTTTTTACGTAAGTTATGAATTTTTGAAAATTATGTTTTAAGTTGTTGAACACTTTAACAAAACAAAAATCGAAAAGAAAATCACTTCTGATTTGATAAAAGTTCTTTAAATATTTTAACATATTCGCAGAACATCTACTTTTGAAACTAGCTTTAATTTTTGAAAATGTGTCACTTTTTCCGTAAGTTATGAATTTTTGAAAATTAATGTTTTAAGTTGTTGAACACTTAAACGAAACAAACATCGAAAAAAATAAATAAGTTCTGATATGATAGAGTTCTTTAAATATTTTATTTACAGAACATCTAATTTTGTAACTGGCTTTAATTTTTGAAAATGTGTTAATTTTACCGTGAGTTATGAAAAGAAAAGTTAATGTTTTAAGTTTCTGCTTTTTCTCTTGTAAAATAGATGTTTTAAAAATAAAGTTTAAATTTTAATTGAATTAAACCAGTTTTCCCAATAATCCAATATAATTCCGTTAAAAAATCCGCCAGCCGCTAAAATGAAAATTATTCCGTAATTCGGATTCAAAATCCGCCAGATCTTGAGAATTTTTCGCAATACTGAATGGTCGCATGTACCTATCAGTTTTGTTATAATAATAATAAATATTTATTGTATTTAATACATACATACAAAATATATACACAACTACAATGGTTTTGTTTTATTATTGTTGAATATTATTTTATGTATATATTAATAAAGTTAGGTTAAAGTGTAAGTAAATAAAAAGGATTAACTGCTTCTTATGTCAATTTTTAGTAAATTATTACATTGAAATTGAAAATATGACACCCGCAATGACAGATATACGAATGCGCCATCTGGTGGCACCCGTGTGAATTCTTTCTCCGATCTAGACTTTTCTCTGGTTTATCAGCCTCGCCGTAAATCGCGTTCCAAATCGAACCTTTGCATGGTGTACGATTTTTTTTTCGGTGTTACCTATTTTTGTTCCCTTTATCCATTTAAAAAAATAATTCGATCCGTTCCAACCGTTTTGCATTCTGGTGAATGCGCCGGGCTATAGGATAATGCACGTTGAATCAATTCTTATTAGGGAACAATGTGATTTAGAATGCATTTTGCTGTTCGCACACATACATTTACATTACGTGCTAATGTATGCCGCACAGAAAATACTTATTGTGTTCGGGAAAATCCGTGGAATTAATATATGGACCTCCTGATCATTAGGTGATACCATAAAGCAATTACCATCCCACCCTAAGGGGACTTGGAGTAATGTATCTATTCTGGGGACTTCCTGCTACGGCGATAAGACACTTCCTAATTAAAGTTGCTTGGATCAATACTTGCCATACTTGCCGGAATATGTATGGTGCGATACTTGGTTGATAACGAATGTGGGATAAACGGGATATCTAATCTAGTAGGTGGCTTTTTATAAGAGCAAATGGGGCTTTCTTGAAAATATCAATATTACTGCACCTCATCAACTAAATATTCCTGTAGTTACAGCCTAGCGTCGATGATAATACTAGTGGTAATTATCTGAATGTATCGTGTGAGCCACAAAATTTTGTGAGTTGGCTGTGAGATAAATGAGGTATGTCATATATTATTACGTCATGAGACTAGAATTAGATTTAAAAAAATGAATTAATCTCAGACATGACTGCTATCTTTCTCTCTCTTTCTCTCAAGCATGGCCAACTCGGAAACACAATTCTTTGGCTCACACCTTATAATCGAAATACTATGGATTTTTTTTTAGAAATTCAATTTCATTATTTACACATATTTCTTTTTGCATTTTTATGTACATAAATATGGTGTAGGTTTTTCTTGTAATTCTTCCTTTTGTCCACAGCTCGTGATATAGAGGTGTTGATTCTATCTCGGGCTTACGGTGTCAAGTTATATTTTATTAGATATATCAATTAATACCCAAAAATAAACAAAACATTACTAACATAATAAATTAAAAATAATAAATACCGGAACATACCGTCTAGATTTTCTCAATGTAATTATTTTTTATACATTATTTTTGTTATTATTATGAATTCGTTAGAAATCTTCACGGTAAGCCTTAGACAATTGGAAATAATGGAGAACTAATGCAGACATGTTTTTAAAATATAAAATAGTTTAGAAGATATCCCTTAAGGGGAGGCGCTAAGTATGGGATGTACGTTTTCTTCTATATAATTTAATTTAGTTTTGTTTCATTTTTATTATCGCGGTAGTTTCATATTATTAAATAATTAATACGTATAATGTATTGTAATTATATTATGTAGCATTATCTAATTATAAAATATATTTCGCTTGCCAAATAAAATAATTAAAAACATGTAAATTTTCAAAAAAATAAACTAGCCCATGTAAAAACAGCCCCCGAGATATTTCCGTGTGCATTATTTAAAATTGTTCATTTATGTACATTTAAATGAACGAAAATAAAAGGTATTTAATTTATGCGTTCGCTTCAAAAATGCACAAACAACTTATTTGCATACAAAGGTCAATTTTTTGCGGTCAACTATTAGTGGAAGTTTATAATATATTATATAATAAACTTTAAACTTGACAATGGAAATTCAGGGAGATACTTTAGAAGTTCCTTTAAGAGATGGACAATAATTAATAGATGGGCCTGCTTCCGGTCGTTTTTCACTTTTTCCCGGGAACGCGATACGATCCGGGGATGAGGGAGATCATTAATTTCTGCGATACCGCGAAGCAGCTTCATCATTTCAGAATGCGGGGGATTGGGAATATAGATATTGCGCGGTGGAGAAATGGAGGACAAGACAAAAATGAGTATTACATCATTTCCAGCACAAAGGAGAAGTAAATAAGTGGCGTATATGTTGTCGGCAGATAATTAAGATTGTTCGATATTACAGGTTATATGAGCTACAGAAGAAATAATAGAAAACAGAGATTAACTCTTAGCTAACGAGCTGGTTTATAATACTTGCTTTACAGACAATTAAAACGTTGAGCAATTTTTAAAACACTATAGTTTTATTTATTTTGACGTTTTAAGGTTATCGTGATTTTTATGATTCATTTCAGAGGCCTGCATGGGCCCGGAAAGCACGGCCTGGGCCGAGCCGCATTTTTTAAACTCCGGGCCGGGCCGGGCCTGGCTTTCCAGTTAACCATGTTAATGAATTTAGGAAAACTACTGGCTTTCCGAAACATATGTTCTTTGATAGCTCTGTAGCAGCTGATTTGCAAGAGTGTTCCGACTTATTTGCTGATTTCTTCTCCTCTGTTTATGTTTCTGATCATGGAATTGGACTCCCCAAAGTAAATAACAAAACTCAGATAGATTTTAGTAACTGGAATGTAATTCCATTATCAGTTATATTTAAAGAGATTTCAAAACTCAATAGTAGCGATAAATCTGGTCCGGATGGCATTCCACCACTTTTTTTTTGAAAAATTGTATCTATTCATTATCAAAACCTATTTATTTATTATTTCAAATCTCTTTATCAACTGGACATTTTCCTTCTGCATGGAAAAGTAGTTTTATTACACCTATTTTTAAATCAGGAGATAGAAATAACGTAAAAAATTACCGTGGAGTAGCTCTACAATCAACTATTCCCAAATTATTGGATTCTCTTGTTACGTCGCAACTAATTTTTGCTACTAAAAATGCCATTGTGAATGAGCAACACGGATTCTGTCAGGGAAAATCAACAATCAATAATTTGCTTATTTTCCAGACCTTTGTACTTGATGCCTTAGAGAAGGGTGACCAGATCGATGCGATATTCACAGACTTCGCTAAGGCATTTGATCATGTTAACCACAGAATTCTTCTTTTTAAACTTCACTGTCTAGGCCTTGGATCATCAATAATTTAGTGGTTCTAAAATTATTTATTGAATCGGACTCAATATGTTAACATTAATAATTGTGTTTCAAAAGTAATTGAAGTGAAATCTGGGGTACCACAAGGATCACATTGCGGACCTATATTATTTTTAATTTTCATTAATGATTTGGTAAATGTCATAAAATATTCCCAAGCTTTATTATTTGCTGACGACCTGAAGATTTTCAAAGTGATTAAAAGTGTAACAGATAGTGAACAACTCCAGTTGGACCTAACAGCAATTCAATTTATGGTGTGAATCAAATATTTTGAATTTTAATATTAATAAATGTTGTCAAATGATTTTTAGTCATAAACTTCATATTTACAGAAATTGCTACAATATTAACAATTCTCCTCTTAATTGCAGCTCACAAGTTAAAGATCTGGGGTCCTACTGGACAGTAAACTTTCGTTCAGGGCCCATATAAGGGCTATTTGTTCTCAGGCTGCTCGTACTCTAGGTTTTGTGCAAAGATTTTCCAGAGATTTCGATCCTGACATATTTAAACTTTTATACTCTGCACTGGTAAGGCCACTCTTGGAATATGCATCAGTTATATGGACACCTATTTATAGCAGCATGCAAATGGTAATTGAAAGGATACAAAATAGGTTTCTGAGGCTTTTATGCTATCGTTGTGGTGTTATATATATAACAATAATTCTGTTAGCTACTTTAATTTACTGTGTCTAAGAGGAAGACGTTTTATCACAGACTTAGTACTTCTTTTTAAACTAACGAATGCCCTAGTCAATTCTAGTTCCCTTTTAAGTAGGTTAAATTTTAATGCAACCTCTGGTCATTTACAAAGAACCCAATTAACATTTAGGCCTGAATTTCACAGCACCAATTATGGAATGAATAGCCCTATATGTAAAATAATGCGATTTTTTAATTTAATATCTAAGTATAATTTAGACTTATTTAGCGATTCGCTGAATAAATTTAAGAGGCAATGTAAACAAATAGTGTCTAGTAATAATATTTTAAATGTTTCCTATGTGTGTTAAATATTTTACTTTTAAGTTGTTACTGTAAAGCACTTTCTGTGATCATTATGTATATTGTATAGGTATAGCTGTTAATAAAGTTTGATTTGATTTGATTTGACTCCATGGGCTAGCTGGAGGTCACTAGGGCGGTTTTCACCGACGCGCTGCGACCCCCCCCCGTGATAAAACTAGAATTAATTTTAAGTTAATTAAAATATTTTTTTAGTTTGTAACCATTGTTTTCATATTTTTTTTTAAATGCTCGACGAATAGCTCGACTACACAAAACCATAAGCAAAATTCTCACCGGATTATTTCAAAAATTTGTAAATGTATATTTTGAAATTTAATTTTTCAAATTTGAAAAAGTTTGAAGCATTTATTTAGGTTTCAGTAAATTTGGAAATGTAATAATTTGTGTATGTTTTCATATTTTTTTGATGCTCGGGCATTTGTGCAACTTCAGAATGGCAGTTTTCGTGTAATTTTCTTAAAATTTTAGATTTTTTCTATTTGTAACAATTTTTTAATATTTTTGTTAAACTTGCTGAAACCATATTGTATTATATGAAAGGTCAAGATCATTTTTGTTTGGAAATAAGCGCTGGAACAAGGTCATTTTGCAAAAGCTCTATATATCAAGGTCTCACCTTTAATTGTCATTTACTCGAAAAATTTCTTATGTAAGATGCCAATATTTTTATACTGCCAGATCGACAATAAAAAGATCTCTCAAAATCAAGAATACAAATAGGGTGTCGCCATTTAAAAAGAAAATGGATGACGTCATTACTCAAAAACAAATGACTGAAAATCGACTTTTATGCAAAAATTAGTATTTTTATAAAAGAAAATCGACCTGTTGGAGGATTTTTTCCAAAAATGTTTTATTTCGGTTTTACTGATTATATTTCATACTTTAGGCACGCACTGTATTTTTTTTTCACTTTGATAAATAAAGTTTTCTTGTACCCCAAAAAAAAACCTATCGCGTACCCCGTCCTAGACCATTAAAGTGCCCATTATTTTTTATCAGAAGAACCAGAGAAATTGACATTATAAAAATTCGTTAGCTAAAATAGTAACAAAGTTGGCAAATCATGACGGCGAGTTTTGCCAATAAAGATTTTCCTATAAAAAACACGATCTCTTATTAAGAAGCGGTATCGTAATTAGATGAAACAAATTTAAGTGTTTAATATTAATTTACGATACAAATAACGTTATGAAGGTTTTTACATTACGAGAGAAAAGTTTGAAAGCACGAGCGACGTAGGAGCGAGTACTTTTAAATTCTCGAGTAATGTAAAAACAAATAACGTTACGTGTGTCGTAACACGGTTTATTTTATTCTATTTCTATTTTTTTTAATAAGAAAAATGTTTAATGTAAAACGCCATAGGCGAAATAATGTTTGCATGCCAATATCTCCATAGCAACGAGTTGCGTTAAGATAAATATAACAACACTAGTGTTGTTAAAGGTACCTTAACGTAACTCGTTGCTAAGGAGTTATTGGCATGATAACAGTATAGGATAAAATAAAAAATTCTTACGACACCATTAGAAATCGATCTATTCCAGATAATTAAACAATTAAATTTTTAACTTTAAATAAAACAGTTTCTTTGTTAATATCACACTTTATTGTTTAGTGACTCGAGTTTCGATCATAAGCTGATCATTTTCAAACTTAAAGTAAATTAAATTACAATAAACACACGTATTTATGCGGAATGGAATAAGGAGGAGAATACTAGGTCGACCTGGTCGTTAATTATGGGGAAGTCCGGATTACGCTTCGCTTTGTGGATTTCTAGGGATTCGAGTAGGTCCATTTTCGGGCCTTTTTCTGCGAAGTGGATTATTTCAAGTACATCATCTTCAAAAGTATGTCGGTTCTCAATTAGGTGGTTCGCGAATGTTGAATTATTTTGGTGTAATCGGAAGGATCTTAAATGTTCTTTTAATCTGATTTTAAAGCGTAATCCGGACTTCCCCATAATTAACGACCAGGTCGACCTAGTATTCTCCTCCTTATTCCATTCCGCATAAATACGTGTGTTTATTGTAATTTAATTTACTTTAAGTTTGAAAATGATCAGCTTATGATCGAAACTCGAGTCACTAAACAATAAAGTGTGATATTAACAAAGAAACTGTTTTATTTAAAGTTCCAAAATGTATCACGAAGTTAACGCCACAACCATCAATCAATTAATTAAATTTTTACCCACTTTAGCTGTGCATCAACCTTGTCTAATAGTTTAGGAATAGATGATTGTATCGATATGCCTTGATAAATCCTTATTTCCAGTAGGCCAGAAATTTGACAATGTCATGCATCAATCAAAAATCCCATATTGTACGTACGAGATATGTACAGTGAGAAAGTCGAAAATAGTTGGCAGCACATTTTCTGAAAATCGCTTAAATTATTTTGGCCGTCTGGAATTATCCAATGCGGTGCAGTATACATTTTGTTGATTTTGACATCTTGTGATTCTTAAAGGTTACTTGTTTTAAAAATCGTTTTGTTGATTTTAAACATTAGCAGTTATTTCTAGAACTGATTCATAATTTAAATTTCAGGGTTTTTCATTCCAAAATTCCCATTCTTATCGAAGCCGCTGAACTTCTGTTGGTTAGGTTATGTTTAACTATTTTCGACTTTTTGGTCTAACGGTATATCTTAACAGTGTCAATTAACAAATTTTGGCAGTTATCACGTTTATAATTATTTTTAATAAAATCGTTTATTTTGGTTTTGCTTGAAATTGTGACTTAAATACATATTCAGGTTATTATGAAAACATCCCTGAATAAACTGCACATACAATTTTTAGTATCATTGGAAAAATAATGTTCATGGCCCGTTCGAAAATGCGAAAATATAATGCATTTTTATGTCGATCGACAATAGTGCGCTTCCCCTCGTTCGTCAAACCTTACAATCGCGATATCTGCCACATTTGGCTCTTCTAATGAATTTATAATATTTTAAGCATTTTGAAAACATTTCTACGTGTATAGTAGTGTGGCTAATGCACAGTATTAGTAATTACTCGTATAAATATTTCGAGATGAAATTAAATTTTCTAGCATTAAAGGGTGGCGAGTTCTGAAACGAAATGTTGTCTGTATAATCCGACATGAAATTCATTCCAACTAGTTCTCGCAACTATTTTAATAAACTCCCCCACTCCAATAATATTCAAACATCTAAATTGACTTAATTACACAATAATAAGTTGCCCTAATCCTGTTCTTTCACTTCGGTATTGTTCGTTTTGTGTAAATTTAATTACCGCCATAATAATTAATCCAATTCCGCACTGCCGACGACGTGTTGCATATAAAATATAAAAGAGGGCGTATTTCAATTAGGGATTCCTGCGCCCTGCATTCCCCGAGCTACACTATCGCTCGATAATAAAGGTCTCCTGTTAATATTTAAGTAGCGCCTAGGGACATCATTGTATTCTCTATTTGATGGAAATATTTATTTGATAAAGGAAAGGATTTTTTCCCCTTCCTAATTGAGATTTCTGCCTGGAGCGAGTCTTTGAAATTGGATTTTTAAATTAAAAGGTAATTCTTCGCTGGAGTAACGGTGTATTACTGTCTGGATGCATTCTTTGCTACCTTAATAATTGGCTTGAAACAAAATATCCTAGTTTAACTCAATAATTAATTTAAATTACTTTTTGTATATAATTTTAATTTTGTTTATGTATAAACATACAAATACCTTCCTTTATATTACATGGTAACAAAATTTGATTAGAGGTTTATGTTGTGAGAGCGAGTTCGTTAAAGGATATTGTATTATGCTTATATCCTGCCTGTATAACCACATTTAAGTTCGTTTCCACATGAGTGGCGTTAATACAAGATAAGTGCTAAAACACCTCTTCGATGTTCAAATAGAGGAGATTAAACGATGAACTTCCGAATTTCTTTAGCTTTGCCGTCGGAAAAGAAATGGTTATAAATTCGATTAACACGAGACGTGTAATAATTGAACTTGAGAAATAATTGTATTGAATGATTACCTTACAGAGAGTACATGGAACGTGGAAGTTTGTGAACAAAGTAAAATTTCTTAGTATATACCGGGTGTCTTACAGAAGCGTCAAAGCATCTTTTAGGCCTTAAATATTTAAGATAGAAAAATATGATTTACTTAAAAGTTGTAGATAATTATCGACTCTACTTCGGCCAATGGCCATTTGTAGCTCTTTTGTAAATCGGGTTTCAATAAATTGTATTACCATTATCGACTCTATAATCGGAAATATTTTAATGTACATAGGGTGTCCCACAACGGAGAATCAACACAAATGTTTTCTTAAATAAAGTCTGGCCGCACTATGAAGGCATCTGAGGTGCTATCTGCAACCTTTTAAAAACCACTGATGTATGAAGAGAATCGGATAGTGGCACCAACAGCTAGCAAGTAAACTGTAAACATCTGTGAGTGTGAAGTAACAAAATCCAATCACTTCAGATGAGGGCGCCACTTCCGACCCTTCGTTAATCACCTCATGGCGCGGCCTTCATGGCGCGGCCAGAGTATAGAACACTGACTTTTTGCATTTTTTATGCGTAGTTTTTAATACCAATTAAACTGACAATAACTATGATTGGGTTAAATTTACCCGTTTCTGAGTTATTCTCGTTTTTAGGTCAAATACAAATAATATTTGAACAGTCACAGAAAAATAATAAGTTGTTTATGCTTGAGGCTTCTACTTTGTTATACATTTTAAATATTATAATAAAACACTTTTAACTTTGTTTTGTATAACTTATATATTTATTTTTGTGACTTAAGTGTCGGTAAACATTACAATTACCATTTTCAAACAAGAAGTGTTCTTGTTTGAAAATGGTAATTGTATTACCGAAACTTAAGTCACAAAAATAAATATATAAGTTATACAAAACAAAGGTAAAAGTGTTTTATTATAATAAATAATAAGTTTATATTTTAAAATTATCGAAGTGTTTTTTATGAATAAAAATGTTACATTTTAAATGATTAGGTTTGTTTAAGTAATTGAATGCTAATTTTATGAAGTAAGAAGACCTTCGCTATTTAGCGATATAAAAGAACTTTTTTAAATGGGCGCCCATTTAAAAAAGTTCCTTTACATTTGCGAACAAACTTTTTTTAAATGAAACACCCAATTAATTTTAATAGAAATTTAAAGTGCCTTTCTAAAAACACGCTATATATTATCTCTAAAGCGAATTCATTAATTTAAAATATGGTAGCATTCATTCGAAATAAATACGATTTTTTTTCTTCGTGTTAATCGAGATTCTCCGTGAAAGCCCCTCATTGTAATTGGATTTTAAAATGTCGCCCAAAAGGGTAATTCTTCGCCGGAGAACGTGAAATCGTATTATACGCTGGATTTTTCCTTATCTCCGGGGATATTGCTGAAGGTCTAAATTTTGATTCGATTGAATTGAATTCAACTATTTTTCATATCGCATCTAATCCAGAACGGGGATCAGCTCCGCCCGTCTGTGCTCAGGGTAAATAAAGCCTTTCGAAATTTTCCAACTTGTTGCGCCCGTCGCCATACGCGCATATGTATACAACCGCGGCTGATCCCGCGGATTATTTTGGAAATGGGTTTCTATAAAATCTTTGATGTACTCTCAAGCACGGCTCAACGTACACATTGCATGGATAAAAATGCAAATGTATTTCAGAGTACTTGTTATATAAGTGTACATAGTTTAGTTTAGTTTGGTTAGCTTTACAAAATAAGTATAAAATAATTTGCAAATACATTAAAATTAAGATTAAGAAAGATATAATTGATAAACTACATTTATATTAAATTTAAGTGAATTGAAAAACGATTAGTATTTTTAAAAGTGATAATTTAAATCATGGTGATAGTTGCGACCGTTACTACGTGGTAATTCATTTAGACTGATCAAGTATACCACCAACTATTTCTAAGATACTTCAAAATATTGCAGCATATCAGCTAAGGGAGCATTTATCATGCTGTATAATAGTTCATAGTTGAACAACAGCCTTGCTTGAAGTAACAGATTATATTTTAAGAGCTGAGGACTTTGGTGAAGGTGTCCGTTAATTTATGTAGTTTTCAGCAAGGTATTTGATACTTTTTTTATTAGTATAGAAAATTAAACTTTTTCTAGCGGGACTAATTACGTACATACATTTATTTTTTTCTTTCGCAAGAATAAAAATATAAAATTCTAGCAGTATTTTTCATGCTTAATTTAAATATCATTTCAGTTTTTCCCCGCCAGGTAGAAGTTTTATGTAATATTCATTTGAATTTTTTATATTTTTTAATAAAATTAGTAAATAACTATTTAACTCTAAATGATATACCTACTACTAATTCTGAAAAAGAAAGTGGTATAATGTGATTTTAGGGCATATTTTGCATCTGGAACATCTCTCTTCCAGCACTTGCCAAGGTACCTCTTTTCCATTTTAGAATTTCGCTGATGAAAACGCTCACCGTGCTCATCACTGACATCTCCAAGATTTTCCGGGAAGAAGTCTAAGATAAAGAGTCCAGAAAGTGAATCTTTAAGGACATGTTGCATCCCATAGCTTTATAAGAATGCAGATCAGCCATGTCACGATAGTTTTCTGCTTTATGGTTTCCAAAAATATTGCAACATACATTTTTGAAAGACTGACAAGCTGCTTTTTCTAGAACATTTAGCAGTCATTCAAAATGTTCTTCAGCTATTCATAACCGTATTTGTGGTGCACTATAAAAATTTCTTCTTTCATTTTAGCATCACTGACTTTTTCGATTTTAAGTACAAGAATTCATTAGAAAGTTTATTTATAGCCTTAATGAATTTTCATTACTCCTAATTTAATACTACCTCTGTTCCATAATAAGTGAGCCATTTGAGTTTTCTTTCAAACTTATTGACACTTAGTTATTTTTTTAATTTCTATTTTGATATTCTTAATATACACCAAATTCTTAATCACATGTGTCATGGACGTCAAAATATTTGACAGTTTAATGTTTCAAAAGCAACAATTAACATTCGGTTTTTTAAGCTAAAATGTTTTAACGCCGGAAGTTTCAAACGATGAGAAGACCAAATTTAATCATCGACAAACGAACAGCTATTATTCAGTTTTTACTGAAACATCACAAAAATGGACGGCTGAAAAAGGGAGCAGTGGTTTTGACAATTGAAAAATTCGGAACATCAAGAGCCATTATAAAAAGAATATGGAAATAAGGTAATGATTCTGTCTGTGGTTTGGATGAGAATACGCTTATGAATGTTGATTCTAAAAAGAAAGGAAAGTCGGACAGAACAGAAAAAATTGCCAACATTCGAATAGTTGATCACAAAATAAGAGGGACATTGCTGTCGTTATCAGTTGCAGTTGAAATTCCGCTGGTGCTACTTCCGGTGGAACCGGGGAGAACTGATTCAACAGTGTGATGGGATTTTTTTCAATTTTTTAATATAACGGCAACCCCGTAAACTTTTAACGAACGGTTTAGCGTAGACACCTTGTATAGTATGTAGAAACGAAAACGGCTCACTTATTTTGTAAAAAATATACATCGGTAATTGCTCAATCACTATGGAAAAAATATAAAACGGTTATGGCTCACATATTATGGAAAAAATAAAAATCGATAATGGCTCACTTATTATGGAACAGAGGTAGTATATTTTTTCAGGATTCACTAAAGGGACATGTGACACATTTTTCTGGCCAGGGTTAAGAGATTTACGTTCAAGCCATGATTTTTTAACGTAGTGAGACATCCTTTCTCCGCTGTCCCATTCGCACAAAAAAACAGCAAATTTTGGTGAACCCAAATTGCAAACCAAGCAATGAAGGAAAGATCTTTAAGTCACTACTGATATACCATTTATATTTTTCATATTAGATTTTCATCAAAACTAGTCTCTTTTATATCAGCGGCATGTTCTACAGATATTGATGGAAGTTCAATACCATTGTGTAGCAGCACAGCCTTCAAACTAACTATAGATGAATCTATGAACAATCGCCACTCATCTGCCCAAGAGTTTCAATAACAGAACAAATATCATTGAAACACACAATACCATCTTCTTCATAGAAATAGTCTTTAAAATCACTACGGCGGCTACGATAACGACATATTATTACATCTTTTTGGAGTAGATTCCAACCTTTGAGTCTGGAAGTTAAAACTTCCTAAGGTCTAAGGTCTTGTTGATTGGGAAAATATGTTTCTGAAGAACAGCTACTGCCTTCATATGTAGAATCATTTTTATTTTCATCTGAATCATTTTCAGTTTGAGCTAGGTCAGAATCAGAGTTACTAGTTACGGAACTCTGCATTGTGAAAGACTGGCCTCATTGCAGATAGCAAATTCTGATACTTAACTCTTTGCTGCAGGAGATTTCACATATTTTGGAGAGCCCAAGTGCATTTCTGAGTTGGTACCAGAAGTGTAAAAATGAGGTGCGGGTAGGTGGTTCATAATTTGCGTCGTTGTTCAGCTTCGTACATACAGATCAATGTGTCACCAGTTGCTTCAATTGGGTGGTTCAAATTGTAATCCCATATGCAGCAAAGAGTTAACTGTATATTTTGATTTTAATTCGAGTCCTTTAATATTTGTTAAACAAAAATACACTCGGCGTCAAAAAAAAACGCCACTCGAAAAATCGCGAAAAAACACGATTTTTCAAACCGTCGTAACTTGGTTCAATTTGGTCGAAAATCGATTAATCTTTCAGTTTGGGAAAGATTCAAATTTTATCTTTAAAAATGTGTGGTTGATTTTGACCCCAAGTCCAACCCACACCCCGTAGCAACGCGATGGAAAAAAAAATGTTTTTCACGTGAAGAAATGTCCAACTTTGCCAAGCTGTACCGTACGCAAAAAAAATCGGCGGTAAATTTCACCACAATGGCAGAAAAATATAATCAATTTTCTTCAAATTCTTTAAAAATTTGAGTCCTTTCGATGATTTGGAGCAAAGTTATGAATTTTTGAAAAAAAAATACATTTTTCACTTTTTTGGCCATAACTTGAGTAATTTTGCACCAAAATCGATGAACTTTTGCAGTCTGAATAGCTTCAAATTTTCTCTTCAACGCTATGTGAATTGTTTTGTTGCTAAAACGAATCCACCCCCTGCCACCCCCTAAAGGAAAAAAAATGTGCAAATTTGGTTTCTTGTACCGTGGGCAAAAAAATAATCGCGGACTCCATCGGTCAGCATGGCAATCAAGTTCAATCATTTTCCTCCAGTTTCCTCCAAAATTCAAGTCGATGCGATGATTTGGCGCGAAGATATGAAGTTTTGAAAAAAAATATATTTTACGCCTTTTTGGCCATAACTAGGCGAATTTTGCACGAAACTCGATGGCATTATGCGATCTAAGAAGTTTTCGACTTTCGTGACCCCCTGAAAATCCCTACAAAAAGTATTTTGGATTGACAAAAAATGTTAAATTTTTACAAGTTGTTTTCATTTTGAATGTCATTTTTTTTTAAATTCATAACTTTGCTCCAAATCATTGAAACCTCTCGAATTTTTAAGGCAGTTGAAGGAAATTGATTATATTTTTCTGCCATTGTGGTGAAATTTCCCGCCGATTTCTTTTTGCGCACAGTAGAGCTTGTCAAAGTTGGACAATTTTTTACATAAAAAACATGTTTTTTCCATCGCGTTGTTACGGGGGAAGGGTTGGACTTGGGGTCAAAATCAACTAGACATTCTTAAAGATATTAAAGATAAAACTTGAATCTTTCCCAAACTGAAAGATTCATCAATTTTCGATCAAATTGAACCAAGTTACGACGGTTTTAAAAATCGAGTTTTATCGCAATTTTTCGAGTGGCGCTTTTTTGAGTGTAGTTCTCTCAAAATCATGGTAATTGTAAATGGCATTTGATGTGTACCATTTTTCCACCCAGTCAACAGTCCGACGCATGAAACACAGCAAATATTTTGGGCCCAGTTCTTATCAAAATTTCACACTTATATAGCAGAAAAGAAAACTCTAAAAGACAACAAACACAATATACTTTTAAACAGAAAGAATGGAAATATTTCACTAGTGATATTCGTGCCAACAATCTCAAAGCTGACACGTTACAATGCCAGATTAACAAGTCTGTGCATGTCAAAAGATGAATGAACCTGCGCACAGTGTTGCCTGTTGGTGCTTTAGCATATTACAAATAATTTTCTTAAATACAGCTTGAATTAAGTCGCTATATATAAAGTAAAGGTTTCTATGACGGGGCAAAGGTAACGCTAAAATCAAATTTTAAAAAGTATACAACGATGTCTGCCTCGCACTAAGCGAGCGTTGAAGAACTACCGAATAAGTTCAGGTAGCCGTTGTTGATTGGCTCCACGATTTGGACACTGATTTCTTCTATGCCAGTTTTGAAGGATTGGTTTGCTGATTGAACAAATGCTTCGACAACAATGCTGACTACGTGAAAAAATACTTAACGCAGAACCGTTAAAACCTTCTTAAAATAAAAAATAAAAACTTGAAGATGTTACCAAAATAAATTATCTATTGAAATTAGCATAAGTTATTTTATGGGTTTCACCTGCATAATTGTTATCTATTTATATAATCTTAACGGCAGTGATAGCACAACAGTGCCAATTATAAAAATGTGCATTTGTTATCATCAACAAATGGCTTACTATACTCGGCGCACCGAATAGGTGGTATGGTCACGTTGCATTCACCCCGCGTCCTCGTGATAGTTCAACGAGACGTTATGAAAAGCCTGATTCACACAGCCTTGCCACATTTTAGTTCTGTGCCGGAAATATAAATCTTTCTACTTTAACCCACAAATATTAACTATTTACCACTTCCTAATTAATTGCAATTGAAAAAGGCTGATTTAACGATAGAACGTTATCACTACATTTAAATAAGACAGAAAAACGAGAACACATGGCATAAAAAAATTCGGCTACGTGACAAACGCTTTACATGCGTTTTCGCGGACCAATTAGCGAACATCACGCAAACCCATAATACCACCGATTCGGTGCACCAAATATAGTGCTGGAAGTTTTCCATTCTGAATGACAGGCAAATCCTGCATTTATTCAATAATCAAATCCCCGCGATTCTCATTGAAATTTATTCGCGTTTTTCTCGTTATTAATTGCATTGGTACTTAGCTCACCATCGCAATACCCACCTTTTCGGTTAATATTCATGATGTTTCCAAGAATCGATTCTGAAACTGCCATTCATTCATTATTCATATTGTTCCTGTTATTTCGTTTCAACACTGCTCCAACTTTGGTATTTACTTCAAAACTAGCGTTTATTTGCATATTGTTGGTGAAATACCACATAAACTCGGCGAATGCTTGTAGAGGGAAATATACACTATAATAAATGCGATATGTAAGTTCACGGATTATTTATATTAATAACATTGTTGGGATTTAAGAAAATATTGTCTGTTGATGTGATCGACCTGTGATCCATCCGCTTTCTAAAATTATGTATGTTTACTACAGTATTTCCCACGTTGGGATGTCTCGTAGCCCCAATTTCGGATGGTAGTAGTCACCCTTATAATTAACTCGAAGCAGCTAATTGGTCCCCGCGAACCTTTAATCATAAAATCGATAATATTTAAGTATTGAGTGTAGAAACTATACCACTTATAAGGAAACTTTGTATATGTTTAATATTACCTACGTCACGTACGAAGTATTTATGTTAAACAGCTCAAGTATCATTTTAAAAGTTTTTTTTTTATTCTCACAATGGAAAAGTTTTCTGGAAGTTAAGGAGTTCAAGCAACTTCCGCTCATAAATAATTAAAATAACTTTGTGTGTATGTGTGTTGTGTGTGATTTTAATATAAATTGAGCATCCAGGGAAAATTTAATTCGCAGCCGGCTTGATTTGTAATTACCAATCTGCAAACTATTTTTGGTATTCATAATCAGATGTCAGAAGTACGTTCAAATAATTTGTAAATACGTGCAGCTTATACATTAGCGGATGAAATCTTTACCGTGATTAAACCAGAAATAGGAATGTTAGTAGACTTCGGGAAAGCCTCGAGAAGATTAATCGGGCTGGGAGAGGTTTCCGCGTTCGTGCACTAGTTGCAATTTTCTGAATTTCTAATACGAAACATGCACGAATTTAATATTTAAAAGATAATGCGGCTAATGGGATGATATGTTGTAAACGAAGTGATATATTAATGTGCATATTTGGAACAAGAGCATATAGTCTTATGGTGTCTGATGCCAATAATTTTAAGTACAAGTCATTATTTAACAGTTTCTGGTGTAAAGGAAATGTGTATGTATTTTAAAATGAAATTTAAAGTTTAACATTGAAAAAAAAACCTTACTTGTTGTATGTATTTAAAGCTATTTGGAGTCTGAAGACCACTAAACCAAATTAATATATAAATGACTATAAAGCTACGCGCACACTTATCGGAATCGGACGGACGGCACGCATCGGAAAAAATTGCTTGATGTGTTAAGTCATTGGATAAGTACAGAATTTACCTATTATTTGGTCAAATATTCGTAGGGAAATCTTTGTGAAAGCGAATACAATTTCTATCCCACCCCAGCGAGAACAGTGGCACAACTAAAAAAATGTTAGTACATAGGTAGGGTAAGTGAAATATAATTTTTAATACCGTCATAACATTAAATGCCCTTTCATAGTGGTAAACTTTCTGGCTTTGTATAAATTTTCAACGACATATTTAAGAAATTCCTCGATTTATGTTCCCTTGTTCAGATTGTCAGATAGCAAACATCCGCTCGTTTTCCATGTTAACATACACTATAAATCAGTGTTAGTATGCTTTTATGCATCCATTTACTAGATAAATCTAATATGTTCTACATCACATTAAAGTATATTATAACGTGCGATGTATTATTCCATAAAACGGGCAATGGACGGTAACAAGTTGGACCCATTCCACAATCCAAACAGTTATTAATGAATCCTTCATATAATTACTAATTACTACAATAAATCTAGTATACAAGGCTTTTATTTCAGCTCTGAACATATGCTTGTTAATGGCTATGTTCGATCGTAAAATAATCACATCAACGCATTAATAGGTAGACAACTATACCTACTCAGTTTAATAAAATTGTCAAAATTGTGTTATTAATAAATATGTATTACTTCACCGAAGAGAGAATACAAATAATTTTTATTATTTTGCATATTTAGGATTTCGAAAAATGTATTCCTTCGAAGTTTTTCATTATGCCAAGTTTGTGTAAATCATTTTATATTAATTGACCAAAAATGTATAAGAAAATTCTATTTTTATTTCATGTTTTCTCAAAAATCAAAAAATGTAAAGGGGCGTCCCGTTGGTGTAGTGGGTACAGGTTCGAATCCCAGCCCGGGCCAAAGATTTTTCGGGGATCGAGAAGTATTCACTCGGGTCCATAGTTGTTGTGTATACATCTGACATTATTCATTTGTTCATTTGCTCATCCCAAATTGAATACATAAATAATAACCTGGTCGTGACTGAATGGCTCATGCCTAAGTAAAAAAAAATAAAAATTTTTAATTGACAAAGATGTACATGTATAGTTTAATAAGGTAAATTCGTTTCTGAAATTTTTTACTTTGTTGGTGCAAAGTACGAGAAAGTGTTATTTTCTTGATTTTTTTATGAATTCAACAGAAATGTCCATTTTGAGGTCCCAAGACGATTTAGACCAATTTTTTTTTGTTTCGCTATATTGATACTTCTTCTTACGAAGAAGTTTTCTTTGGTTGGTGGTTGAATTTTGTAACCAGTGCCTTAACAACCTTTCTCCTTTCTCATCCTGGTCTTAGGACTTCAATCCTTGTTTTGGTGCTGCTTCCTTGTTTCTAAAGATGTTGATGTGTGGTCAGGCTTGGTATCCCCAAGAGGCTAGTTGCGGAGAGCTTCGGAACTATCGGGATAGTACGCGTATCCCTTATAAGATTAATGTGCTTTCATCTTTAAGTTTTAATGAATAAATGTAAGAAGTGGAGCGACGAGATAAAAAAAAATAGTTGTATTTTACTGGCTTCTGGTCTGCGAAGGACGAAACATACTTCTCATTCCAAAGTTAACTGAGAAGTATTTGCTGTACAGTTAATTAAATGCTGGCGTTTAGGACTCATGACACGTTTCTTCTGCTCTTTTCCGATTTTTTTTTGGTTCATGTTCTGGTATACAGGAGACATATCTGTTTTCTATACTACAAATTTTGTATATTCCTATTGTGTCAAGTAAGTTTGAGCGATTATCATTTTAGACTTTATCTAAGCGACGAATGCAATATTCAATTTTTTTGGTTAATTTTTTGAGCGGTTCTCTGCTATTTCCTCAAGCAGGAATTTGTCAATTGATTTAACAGTATATTAAAAATGTACGTATTTTCATTTAATTTGGAGATTTTGAATGTAATTGCGTGAGTGATTAATATTTTAGACATTGTCTAAGTGAAGAATGTAATATTCAATTTTTTTGGTTCATGTTTTGAGCGGTTCTCTGCTATTTCAAGCAGGAATTTGTCAATTGTTATAACAATATATTAAAAATGCACGTATTTTCATTAAGTTTAGAGATTTTGAATGCAATTGCGTAAGTGATTAATATTTTAGACATTGTCTAAGTGAAGATTGCAATATTCAATTTTTTTGGTTCATGTTTTGAGCGGATCTCTGCTATTTCAAGCAGGAATTAGTCAATTGTTTTAACAATATATTAAAAATGCACGTATTTTCATTAAATTTGGAGATTTTGAATGTAATTGCGTGAGTGATTAATATTTTAGACATTGTCTAAGTGAAGAATGTAATATTCAATTTTTTTGGTTCATGTTTTGAGCGGTTCTCTGCTATTTCAAGCAGGAATTTGTCAATTGTTTTAACAATATATTAAAAATGCACGTATTTTCATTAAGTTTAGAGATTTTGAATGCAATTGCGAAAGTGATTAATATTTTAGACATCGTCTAAGTGAAGATTGCAATATTAAATTTTTTTGGTTCATGTTTTGAGTGATGCCCCTTTGTTCCAAGCAGGAATTTGGCAATTGGTTTAACGGTATATTAAAAATGCACGTATTTTGATTAAATTTAGAGATTTTGAATGAAATTGCGTAAGTGATTAATACAATTAAAGCAAACATACAATGAAAAACACACTGAAACACTTCAGAACTTCCAGTTGAAATTCTAGAAAAACTAAATTCAGTTAAGAAAATTTCATTCTTTTGAAACAATTGTGGTTTTCAAAAATCCATAATTTTTTTAAATGTTAGTTTTAATGTCAACACACAGTTATAATAAATACAAAACGTCAAATTAAAATTGTACCAAAATTAAATTCAATGCAGTAAACGCCATTTTTTAAATTAATTTTGGATTTTGTAAATCCGCCGTTGTTTTAACCAGCCACGAAATTTTTTAAATTCTCAATTTTGAATTGTCTAATTTACAACGAAAAAAATTGAAATAAATATAAATCGTGCAGATAAAATTCTACAAAAAAATTATTTAGTTTAGGAAACATAATTCTTTCAAAATATTTTTGGTTTTTAAAAATCGAACAAATTTTTGCGAGTTGCGAATTTTTTTAAATTCTAAATTTTGAATTGTCGGGTATGCAACGAAAAAATTTAAATAAATACAATGCAGGTGAAATTCTATAAGAATTTTATTTAATTTAGGAAACATCATTTTTTCAAAATAATTTTGGATTCCAACAATTTTCTTGCTAGTTGCAAATTTTTTAAATTCTAAATTTTGAATTGTCGAAACTACAACGAAAAAAAAATCTACAAAAATGTAATTTAGTTTAGGAAACATCATTCTTTCAAAATAATTTTGGCTTTTAAAAATCCAACAATTTTCTTGCGAGTTGCAAATTTTTAAAATTCTAAATTTTGAATTGTCGAATCAACAACAACAAAAAAAATGTAATAAATACAAATCGTTCAGGTAAAATTCTACAAAAAATTTATTTAGTGTAGTAAACACTATTATTTCAAAATAATTTTGTTTTTTTTAAATTTAACAATTTTCTTGCGAGTTGGGAATTTTTTAAAATTCTAAATTTGAATTGTCGAATTTACAATGAAAAAAATTGAAATAAATATAAATCGTTCAGGTAAAATTGTACAAAATTTTTAATCACCCTAGGAAATATCGTTCTTTCAAATCAATTTTGGGTTTTTAAAATTCTAACAATTTTCTTGGGAGTTGTGAATTTTTTAAAAATCTAAATTTTTAATTGTCGAATTTGCAACGAAAAAATTTAAATAAATACAAATCGTGCAGGTAAAATTCTACAAAATTTTTATTTAGCTTAGGAAACATCATGCTTTCAAAATAGTTTCGGTTTTTAAAAATCCAACAATTTTTGCGAGTTGCGAATTTTTTTTAAATTCCAAATTTTAAATTGTCGAATCTTCAACGAAAAAAAGATGAAATAAATATAAATCGTACAGGTAATATTGTATATAAATTTTATTAAGTTTAGGAAATATCATTCTTCCAAAATAATTTTGGTTTTTAAAAATCCAACAATTTTCTTGGGAGTTATGAATTTCTTAAAATTCTAAATTTTGAATTTAATTTCGCATTTGCAACGATAAAAATTTAAATAAATAGCAATCGTGCAGGTAAAATTCTACAAAATTTAATTCAGTTTAGGAAACACTATTCTTTCAAAATAATTTTCGTTTAAAAAAAACAATAATTTTCTTGCGAGTTGTGAATTTTTTAAAATTATAATTTTGAATTGTCGAATCTACAACAAAAAATAAAAATGAAATAAATACCGTTCAGGTGAAATTCTACAAAAATTTTATTTAGTGTAGTAAATACTTTTATTTCAAAATAATTTTGGTTTTTAAAAAGCCAACAATTTTCTTGCGAGTTGCGAATTTCTTGAAATTCTAAATTTAGAATTGTCGAATCTACAACGAACAAAATTGAAATAAACGTAAGTCATGCAGGTAAAATTGTACAAAAAAAATGATTTAGTTTAGGGAAGATCATTCTTTCGAAATAATTTTGGTTTTAAAAAGTCCAACAATTTTCTTGCGAGTTGTGCTTTTTTTCAAATTCTAAGTTTTAAAATGTTGAATTTGCAACGAAAGAAATTGAAATAAATACAAATAGTGCAGGTAAAATTTTACAAATTTTTTATTTAGTTTAAGAAATAGGATTTCTTCAAAATAACTCTGGTTTGTAAAAATCTAACAATTTTCTTGCGAGTTGGGAATTTTTAAGAATCTAAATTTTTAATTGTCAGATTTGCAACGAAAAAATTTAAATAAATACAAATCGTGCAGGTAAAATTCTACAAAAATGTAATTTTATTTAGTTTGTTAAACATTATGCTTTCAAAATAGTTTTGGTTTTTAAAAATCCAACAATTTACTTGCGAGTTGAGAATTTTTTCAAATTTTAAATATTAAATTGACGAATCTGCAACGAAAGAAAGATGAAATAAATATAAATCGTACAGGTAATATTCTATAACAATTTTATTAAGTTTAGGAAACATCATTCTTCCAAAATAATTTTGGTTTTTAAAAATCCAACAATTTTTTTGAGAGTTGCGAATTTCTTAAAATTTTAAATTTTGAATTGTCGAATCTACAAAAACAAATTGAAATAAATATAAATCGTGCGGGTAAAATTCTACAAAAATGTAATTTAGTTTAGGAAATATCATTCTTCGAAAATAATTTTGGTTTTTAAAAATCCAACAATTTTTTTGGGAGTTGCGAATTTCTTAAAATTTTAAATTTTGAATTGTCGAATCTACAAAAAAAAAATTGAAACAAATATAAATCGTGCAGGTAAAATTCTACAAAAATGTCATTTAGTTTAGGAAACATCATTCTTCCAAAATAATTTTTGTTTTTAAAAATCCAACAATTTTTTTGGGAGTTGCGAATTTCTTAAAATTTTAAATTTTGAATTGTCGAATCTACAAAAAAAAATTGAAATAAATATAAATCGTGCAGGTAAAATTCTACAAAAATGTAATTTAGTTTAGGAAACATCATTCTATCAAAACAACAAAAAAAAATTGCGTCTGTGTATGTGTGTCTGGATGTGTGTCTGAATACGTGTTTGCGCTCCCTGTATCTGAAAAAGTAATTCAGCAATTGGTATGAAACTTTATACATATGTCTTATTTGACAATCCGAAAAACTGAAAAGTTTTAACTTAATTCTGTGTATCAAAACTTTTTTTTTTTTTTATTAAAAGTAAGGATGGTTGACTGAAATGCGGGTTGAGGAAGTGCGGATGATTTGGGAATTGGCTTAAGCATCCAGGCTATTCGGCCACTAACGATATATATAGTTTTTGAGATTTCATTTTTAATAATGAATGGGACATACACTAGACATCCATGGACCCGCACGGCCACGAAAAAGTGACCGCAGGGATGGGATTCGAACCTACGACCACGAGGCCCGTGAGCAGGAGCTCTACTCACTAGGCCACCGTGGCCCCACTATCAAAACTTGATGTATACTATTTTGTTACAAAAAATTAGAAAAAAAAAACATATGAAGATTTGTCAAATTATTTCTTATTAGTAAGAAAATTGCAGAAAAGTTTTAAGGCTGCTGTGGTAAGATAATTTTATAAAAATAATTATTAAAATTGATTCCATTCCTACTCCAAATCTTCCATATTACCAACAAATAAGAAAACGTAATTACTTCTATTGTTTCAAATAATTTCACTAAATTAAAGGTTTCCATAAATTGCAAGAATCAAGTGCCCGTTCCTCTGCAATTCAATAATGAATGCGAATTCGAACGACCGTACCGATTCAATTAACAGTTTAGCAGTTTGCTCGCGACTTTTCCACATTGTAAATTTATTGCAGACTACATGCGAAAACTTCGGCCCTTTGTTCTCGTCGCCGGATCGCAACATCGCGACCGATTTTCTCGACGAAAGAGGTAAAATTTAAGTGGAATTTTTAACGCTGCTCTAAAACTTTCCAGCATTAGCCGCTTAGAGGGTTTAATTACGTCAGTTTTACTTTAGTGTTCAGAAGTTATGAAAATAGAATTAAAGCCGCTAGAGTTCTTTGCCTAGAGCAAACTATATTATCCGTTAATTTACTTAGCGCTGCGTTTTTTTCTGCTTCGTGCACGTCCCTGATATAATTATTAATGACGTGAGAGGGCGGCTGTGCCGCCGCATGCATATTTATATTAAATAAATTGGGCCGTTGAAATTAGAAAAGGTAATTTCCCATGAGTGTGGATGCTCTATATTAAATGCGGATTTACATGCTCGTGGTTAAAGAGGTGCGCTTTAATCAAACCCAACTGTGTCAAGGATGAATCTGCCGTTGAAGTTGCACTCCGGGAGGATATAAATCTTCGGCGATGTATTGCAATTTTTCTTCATGCAAATCTGATCTGGTCGAGGATTATGAGCGAGACTGGCACCCTAAGACTTCGGTACGTAATGCATCATCCGTTTCGATTGTTAAAGTGTGCGTGCGTGCGTGCGGTGGGGGCGGATTACTAATCAGGAAAGTTCGGAACTTTCATGAAGTGATCATCTCTTATATAACTCGGCCAATGTGATCAGTGCCCGGGTGATAAGATCGTGATAGATTTCGAAAATGTATTGATCGAGTTTATGTGAGAGTCAACATACCTTCCTACAGCCACAAATTTAGGTTTTTAAGTGCTGCGAAGGAGAATCCGTTATGAAGTTGCTAATTTTTTTCTTCCTCCACTCGGTGGTGGCCGATTTTTTCGCGATTCCGCACACTGTGAGGCGATAATTCAACTCATGTATAAAATGTTTATTAAAAATAGCCGACTAAGCAGTTTTGCAAGCGGATAAAAAAGTATACAAAACACTGCAAGCGGATGAAAGATTGCAAGCAAATAAATTTTATTTTCCTTCACCATAACAACGATCTGGAAAATTTGAAATTATATTTAATTTTGCATTATTCGTTAAATTAACTAAATAAATGCCATGATAAATTTTATTTTACCATCTGGTCATTTCATCTCAAATTTGTCGAATGAATTGCGATTAGGCAAAATTTTTCCATCTCAATTCATACTCGAAAAGTGTATCCATCCAATGACTCGTGCAAAATAAAATGTATCCTGTCAAATTCTAACCTCTTGTGGATATTCAGTGTTTGTCCTATTCATTACAAATGAATTTACTATATACGAATAATCGGCTTAGGCAAAATATATTAATTACCTGCACTAATCCTTTCATATCATTCACTTCAGGGCCAACAGATTTTTTTTTGAGTTTTTTTTCTCTCGTTGAAGAACAACCTTTCAACAACCTCATTCTGTCTGCTTGTTCGTTAAAGTATAAGAAAAAACTTCATTCTGTCGGCGCAAAAATACTTCATTCTGTTGTCTCAAAAAAAACTTCATTCTGACGGAACTTTATTCTGTCTGCTTTTTTGTCAAAGAACAAGAAAAAACTACATTCTGTCGGCTCAAAAATACTTCATTCTGATGTTTAAAAAAATACTTCATTCTGTTGTCTCAAAAAATACTTCATTCTGTTGTCTCAAAAAAAACTTCATTCTGACGGAACTTCACTCTGTCTGCTTTTTTGTCAAAGAACAAGAAAAAACTAGATTCTGTCGGCTCAAAAAGACTTCATTCTGTTGTCTCAAAAAATACTTCATTCTGTTGTCTCAAAAAATACTTGATTCTGTTGTCTCAAAAAAAACTTCATTCTGACGGAACTTTATTCTGTCTGCTTTTTTGTCAAAGAACAAGAAAAAACTGCATTCTGTCGGCTCAAAAATACTTCATTCTGTTGTCTCAAAAAATACTTCATTCTGTTGTCTCAAAAAATACTTCATTCTGTTGTCTCAAAAAAAACTTCATTCTGACGGAACTTCACTCTGTCTGCTTTTTTGTCAAAGAACAAGAAAAAACTAGATTCTGTCGGCTCAAAAAGACTTCATTCTGTTGTCTCAAAAAATACTTCATTCTGTTGTCTCAAAAAATACCTGATTCTGTTGTCTCAAAAAAAACTTCATTCTGACGGAACTTTATTCTGTCTGCTTTTTTGTCAAAGAACAAGAAAAAACTGCATTCTGTCGGCTCAAAAATACTTCATTCTGTTGTCTCAAAAAATACTTCATTCTGTTGTCTCAAAAAATACTTCATTCTGTTGTCTCAAAAAATACTTCATTCTGTTGTCTCAAAAAATACTTCATTCTGTTGTCTCAAAAAAAACTTCATTCTGACGGAACTTCACTCTGTCTGCTTTTTTGTCAAAGAACAAGAAAAAACTAGATTCTGTCGGCTCAAAAAGACTTCATTCTGTTGTCTCAAAAAATACTTCATTCTGTTGTCTCAAAAAATACCTGATTCTGTTGTCTCAAAAAAAACTTCATTCTGACGGAACTTTATTCTGTCTGCTTTTTTGTCAAAGAACAAGAAAAAACTGCATTCTGTCGGCTCAAAAATACTTCATTCTGTTGTCTCAAAAAATAGTTCATTCTGTTGTCTCAAAAAATACTTCATTCTGTTGTCTCAAAAAAAACTTCATTCTGACGGAACTTCACTCTGTCTGTTTTTTTGTCAAAGAACAAGAAAAAACTAGATTCTGTCGGCTCAAAAAGACTTCATTCTGTTGTCTCAAAAAACATTTCATTCTGTTGTCTCAAAAAAAAACTTCATTCTGTCTGCTCAAATATTAAATATTTCAACGAGATCGAGCGTATTCGAAATTTATTTCATCATCGATAATTCTACATTCCGAATTTTTTAGTTTTTCGTTTGCAATGCCGGGATAAATTTATGTGCGCCATAGACAGAGGAAATCGGGCGGAATAATCTCATAGTCGGTACGACTGCAGCGCCATCTGTCGCGATGTTCGGATGGCCGCTGAGATAAGGCGGACATTTATGACCGGAAATAATTAATGACCGAGCGTTGCCCATTTTATTTTGCAGCGAAGAACGGAGACTAAGTAGAATCGATTTTTGCATTTTAAATTAATCGCGAGGATAATTTATTAGATACTAGAGTTAATGAGTTTTTTATTTGTTTCGGAAAGTAAACATAATTAATTATTTCTATCATGTATACGATTTATATTGTACCGTCAGATTCCGTTTCTATTCTGAAATAGGTAAAATGTTTTTTTTTATAAAAATCCATTTCGACAGGGTGTCCCAAAAAAATGTGACGTCATAATAACATATCTTTTTAGATTACATGCTGTATATTTTGTTGCACATACCCCTAAAATTTTATTGAAACTGCTTCAGTGATATCAGCAAAAAAAAGTAGAAAAAAATAGTAGAAACGCCAAAGTGGCGGAATCTATTGCCTGAATGCTGTACTAAACCAAATCCGGGTGGCTTTAACACGAATAAGATATGGACATTGCCAGCGGCGGCAAATATAACAATATTACATTCACAAGTTCACATTAATAGAAAAAAATAGTTTTGCGCCCTTTGTTTAAAAATAATAATAAAAAATAAAAACAGTACCCAGGTAATAAAATTATACAGGGTACCTATTAAATAAGGTCCGACAGTGCCGTTAACCAAGTTTGATTGATATGAATTATACAGCGTGTCCAAAATTTAGTGTCAAACTTTTTAAACTTTAAAACACTTTATTTTTCTTATTTTTGAATTGGAGCAGCTCCTGTATAATTTTATGTCATTGTACGCGGAATTAAAAAAAAAACATTTTTCCTAATTACAACCTTATCACAATTCCTAACACACAAATAGTTATTTTGCAGAAAACTCGTTTTATCAATTATTCCAATAGCCGTTTTGATTAATAAAAATTGAGGCTGGCTTTGAAAAACAAGTTATTGACATATTATATTTGGTAATTATAATCATTATTATTATTTATTAACATTATACTTTTGAATAGTTATTAAAATAACTATGTGAATCCCGGCGCATTCACCAGAATTACAATAACGGGTCCTCAATTTCACCTTCCATCTTCTATAGCTGAATTACTAAATAAGTTAGGATTTTGATTCTTTGCAGAATCAACTTGTATCCTAGGACGTGTTTCAGGAAAATATTTCTGATTCTACAGTGTGTCCCAAAAAAGTGGGACGTCATGATGATATAATTTTTTAGGCTACATGCTGTATATTTTGTTGCTTATTTCAAATTTTCTAACGGAATTATTTTGGATTGTTGACAAAACTAGCGTAATTTTATTTAAATTTAAACATTATTTTCAAGACAAATCATTTGCAAGAGAGAAAGCAGAAACTTAAAACATTAGTTTTCAAGAATTCATAAAAAATTGACACATTCTTAAAAAATTTAAATAAATTTAAAGGTAAGATATCTTGTGAATATACTAAACATTTTAAATAATTTTATCATGTAAGCTTTTATTTTTTTTCGATTTTTTTTTTATTGAAGTGTTCGACAAATTAAAATATTAATTTTCAAAAATTCATAACTCACAGAAATATTGACAAATTTTTAAAAATTTTAAATAATTTTAAAGCTACATATCTTGTGAATATACTAAACATTTTAAATAATTTGATCATGTAAGCATTTAATTTTTTTCGATTTTTTTTTATTGAAGTGTTCGACAAATTGAAACGTTAATTTTTAAAAATTCATAACTCACGGAAATATTGACAAATTTTCAAAATTTTTTAATAATTGACACATTTTTAAAAATTTTAAATAATTTTAATTGTAGATATCTTGTGAATATACTAAACATTTTAAATAATTTTATCATATAAGCATTTATTTTTTTTAGATTTTTTTTATTGAAGTGTTCGACAAATTGAAACGTTAATTTTCAAAAATTCATAACTCACGGAAAAATTGACACATTTTTTAAAATTTTGAATAATTTTAATGGTAGATATCTTGTGAATATACTAAACATTTTAAATAATTTTATCATTTAAGCATTTATTTTTTTTCGATTTTTTTAATTGAAGTGTTCGACAAATTAAAACGTTAATTTTCAAAAATTCATAACTCACGGAAAAAATGACACATTTTTGAAAATTTTAAACAATTTTAAAGCTTCATATCTTGTGAATATACTAGACATTTTAAATAATTTTATCATGTAAGCATTTATTTTTTTTCGATTTTTTTTTTTATTGAAGTGTTCGACAAATTAAAATATTAATTTTCAAAAATTTATAACTCAGAAATATTGACAAATTTTTAAAAATTTTAAATAATTTTAAAGCTACATATCTTGTGAATATACTAAACATTTTAAATAATTTTATCATGTAAGCATTTAATTTTTTTCGATTTTTTTTATTGAAGTGTTCGACAAACTGAAACGTTAATTTTCAAAAATTCATAACTCACGGAAAAATTGACACATTTTCAAAAATTATAAATAATTGTAAATGTTGTGAATATACAAAACATTTTAAATAATTTTTTCATATAAGCCATTTTTTTTTATTAAAGTCTTCGACAAATTAAAACGTTAATTTTCAAAAGTTCATAACTCACGGAAAAATTGACACATTTTCAAAAAGTTGAAATAATTTTAAACGTACATATCTTGTGAATGTACTAAACATTTTAAATAATTTTATCATTTAAGCATTTATTTTTTTTTATTTTTTTTATTAAAGTGTTCGACAAATTAAAACGTTAATTTTCAAAAATTTATAACTCACGGAAAAATTGACACATTTTCAAAAATTTTAAATAGTTTTAATGGTAGATATCTTGTGAATATACTAAATATTTTAAATAATTTTATCATACAAGCATTTATTTTTTTTCGATTTTTTTTATTGAAGTGTTCGACAAATTAAATCGTTAATTTTCAAAAATTCATAACTAATGGAAAAATTGACACATTTTTAAAAATTTTCAATAATTTTAATTGTAGATATCTTGTGAATATACTAAACATTTTAAATAATTTTGTCATATAAGCATTTATTTTTTTTCGATTTTTTTAATTGAAGTTTTCGACAAATTAAAACGGTAATTTTCAAAAGTTCATAACTCACGGAAAAATTGACACATTTTTTAAAATTTTAAATAATTTTAAAGGTAGATATCTTATGAATATACTAAACATTTTAAATAATTTTTTTTTTTTTTTCGATTTTTTTTATAGAAGTGTTCGACAAATTAAAACGTTAATTTTCAAAAACTCATAATTCATGGAAAAATTGACACATTTTCAAAAAAATTAAACAATTTTAAAGGTAGATATCTTGTTACCTTACTTAACATTTTAAATAATTTTATCATATAAGCATTTTTTTTTCGAAGTGTTCGACAAATTAAAACGTTAATTTTCAAAAGTTCATAACTCACGGAAAAATTGACATATTTTTAAAAATTTTGAATAATTTAAATGGTAGATATCTTGTGAATATACCAAACATTTCAAATAATTTTATCATATAAGCGTTTATTTTTTTTCGATTTTTTTTATTGAAGTGTTCGACAAATTAAAACGTTAATTTTCAAAAATTCATAACTCACGAAAAAATTGACACATTTTCAAAAATTATATAATATAATATAATAATTTTAAAGGTAGATATCTTGTGAATATACTAAACATTTTAAATCATTTTATTATATAAGCATTTATTTTTTTATTCAAGTGTTTGACAAATTAAAACGTTAATTTTCAAAAATTCATAACTCACGGAAAAATTAACACATTTTCAAAAATTTTAAATAATTTTAATGGTAGATATCTTGTGAATATACTAAACATTTTAAATATTTTTATCACATAAGCATTTATTTTTTTTCGATTTTTTTTTATTGAAGTGTTCGACAAATTAAAACGTTAATTTTCAAAAATTTATAACTCACGGAAAAATTGACACATTTTCAAAATTTTTAAATAATAATAATGGTAGATATCTTGTGAATATACTAAACATTTTAAATAATTTTATCATAAAAGCATTTATTTTTTAATTGAAGTGTTCGACAAATTAAAACTTTAATTTTCAAAAATTCATAACTCACGGAAAAATTGACACATTTTCAAAAATTTTAAATAATTTTAATCGTAGATATCTTGTGAATATACTTAACATTTTAAATAATTTTATCATATAAGCATTTATTTTTTTTTATTTTTATTTATTGAAGTGTTCGACAAATTAAAACATTAATTTTGAAAAATTCATAACTCACCGAGCAAGTAACAAATTTTCAAACATTTATGCTAGTTTTAGAGGTAGATGTT
Organism: Ocypus olens; assembly: GCA_910593695.2. Classification (NCBI taxonomy): domain Eukaryota; kingdom Metazoa; phylum Arthropoda; class Insecta; order Coleoptera; family Staphylinidae; genus Ocypus; species Ocypus olens. The sequence continues at coordinate 5,556,252 of OU343061.1, forward strand.
TTATAAAGATTTTAAAATATTTGTGGAATTCTATTATATCACTATTTATTTTTAATACAATTTTTTTGTTAAAGGCTATTAAAAATACTTATTTATTTTTTATTAAAAGGAAGGATGGTTGACAGGAATTCGGGTTGAGGAAGCGCGGATGATTTGAAAATTGACGTAGTCAACTAGGGCATTCTGCCACAACCGATAATTTGTATAATAATTATTTTTAATGATGAAAGGCACATACACTAAACATCCATGGACACGCACGGCCATTTTTCGTTCCGAAAAAGTGACCGTGGGGATGGGATTCGAACCCACGACCACGAGGCCCGTAACCAGGCGCTCTACTCACTGGGCCACCGCGGCGCCCCTAAAAATATTAATTTTCAAAATTTATTCAAATTTTGAAGGATATCAATCGTGTCTGTATTTATTTTTCTTTCGATTTTTTCATTGTTCTTCATTTGTACGCAAAACGTTAAATTTAACTGTGACCATTACGTCAAAATAAGAGATTTATTTCGTACTTCATATTTTCTGGCAGAATTCTAATGGAATTAGGTTGGCTATCTGGCGGATTATGTGATCAGTTGGCAGCGCTGACCTACATACTGTTTTTTTTTAACCGGTTTTATTAAAATCGGTTCAGTGATATCAGCAAAAAAAACTAGAGAAAATCAGTTTTCAGCATTGATTTCAAAAAATAATAATAAACAATTAAAGTAGTGCCTCGTTAATAAAATTATATAGGTTACTTATTAAATAAGCGCCGACAGTCCCGTTAACCAAATTTGTCCAAAATTATCAAATTTTCCCAAGCACTTTATTGTTCTTATTTTTAACTGGAGCCTCTTCATATTTTTATGTCATTCTATGCAGAATTAAAAAAACAAATATTTTTCCTAATTACAACCCTATCACAATTCCTAATACATTAAAAACTCGGTTTATCTACTATTCCAATTGCGATTTTAATTAATAAAAGTAGACGTGGCTTCGAAAAACAACATATTAACCCGGCGCATTCACCGGTATCCATACAATAGTTTACGCTGCGATGTTCAACCTTAATTTAATTCATTTTATTGACAAATAGACCATCTTAAATCTCTACAAATGGTAGAAACTACTCACAATTGCTATCCCTTTTAGAAGTACACGTGCTAGTACTTCTAAACGTGACAGCAATTTTTTAATAATATGTTTGATATCGTCACTTTTTGTTTTAAGGCCATATAGATAACATAAAAATGCGGTCTTGTAACAATTTAATTTATAATTATTGTAAAAGTTGTGCAGATCTGCCTCTAACCAAAATTTAATTCCATGAGTACTAAGTTTTAATAATCTTAATATTTTTAATGACATGTAAGCTTGATCGCACGTACCCTTAAAATATTTCAAATTCATGGTGGCAGTGGTCTTTTCGAGGCAAATTGTTTAACTGGCCATTGATTCCGAAATCCTTCAGCTGTGTAGATTTATCTATTTGTGTGTGCGTGTGCGTAAGTGAGCTTCTTACTTCACAGGATGTTACGTCACTCTAAAGCTAAGCGCACACTTGTGGGAAGCGGATGGACGGCGCGAATCGGATAAAATTGCTTAACACAGTTGTAAACGAGTCAAAGCACATTTATCGGTACGGCATAAGCAATTTTATCCGATGCGTGCCATCCGTCCGCTTCCGACAAGTGTGCGCTTAGCTTAAATCGCCAATAATCGCATCCCAGTGGCGAATGGGATGGGTCACTTATGCAAATTCACACCCGTGCCAACGTTGCTTGACTCTAGCAGTCCGGCGCCGACCGCCAGCATTTTAAAATGAATATTAACGTAAGTGAAGAATATTTGTACATATTTGAATATTTTTAAATTACGTTTTAAATGCGGTGCATAAAGTTTACAAATAAATTAATTACAAACTAAAGTAATCCATCAGCGTGAAACTCGGTGGAAAACACGAAATAAAACTAAAAACGTATCGGGTTTTCACATCTTGACAAACAGGATTCAGGAACAACACAAAACAGAAGCTCGCTGTTCGTATCTCGATACGTTTCTGGAATTAAGGATCCCCAGCTGAATAATAATTCGCCGTCCCTTCAGCTATCTAAAGCAAAGTCTATGTTAATAAATCATCAAATTATATACACGAACACATTATATTTGCATTTAATCCTGCCTACAAAAGCGCATGCATTACCCTGGCATCTGTGTAATTGTATTATTAATAAAAATTATAATCGCGTATGAATTACTGCAATAAAATCTGGTTGTAGTAAATCAAATTTATCAAATATATAAGAATACTACCCATAACGCAATTTCTTACTGCAAGAAAATTTTGAAATAACTCTTGATATATAAATATAAACCTTTATACATGAAAAGAAATGAAAAACTTAAGCATTTTATAAACTGAATTATTAATTATTCTGCGCGCATTTTTACTTTCTCCGTTGCGAAGTACAAGAAAGTATTGTGATCGTGACTCTTTTCAAAAAAATTTTTAATGGAAATATCCATTTGGGGGAACCTAGACGCCATTTCAACAATTTCTGGTTTCCGTGAAAAAAAAATTGTGTCTGTGTGTGTGTGTGTGTGTCTGACTGTGCCCGTTGTATCTCAAAAACTAATTGAGCAATTGATACGAAATTTTAAACATAAGTCTTATTTGATAATCCGAAGAACTGAAAAGCTTTTGGTAAAATTTCGTACACCGAAAGTGGGTGTTTACCTTAACTGTTTTTTGTTTTTTGCCAATATTTTCCTTAATATAAAAAATATTACAAAAATATTTAAACAAACATTGAAGACAATGAAGAAATGAATAGCTTTTACTTGAAAATATTTTTCATAAAATAATTGCTATTCGAGAAAAACATTTATAATTTTTTTTTAATTTTTGGTTTATAATTATTAAACGATAATAGTTACAGCAATTTTATACAAATAATAATTGTAGAGAATGCCAAAATGAACAACTTCTAAAGAATAAGTTTTTTTCGAAATCTCGTTAGTTTTCGAGTAAACCCGGTTTTGAATTTGAAGTATAATTTTTCCATCTTTCATGATTTTGACGTTTTAAACGTCAGTTTCATCCGAGTCTACACAACGCTCGACGTACATATAAAATATGATTTCAATTGAAAATAAACCCATAAAAACGTAAATATAAAGTCGGAGAAAGTAACATGATGGCTACATTACCATTTTTTCATTTTTGGTTTATAATTATGAAACTACAACAAATTTATGATAATAATAATTGTAGAGAATTCCAAAATGAACACGTTTTTTTCCGAAATCTCTTTAGTTTTTGAGTAAACTCAGCTTTTTAAATTTGCAGTATAATTTTTTCATCTTTCATTATTTTGACGTTTTAAACGTCAGATTCATCCGAGTCTACAAACGTTCGATGTACATTTAAAATATGACTTAAATTGAAGCCACGAAAGCTTGAATATAAATGATACCATCAAGTTGGAGAAAGTAACATGATGGCCTCATCACCATTTTTTAATTTATCTGATTGCATCCTCGGAAATAAGTCAATTTACATTTCAATTAATTAAGCTCACACTAATATCTACGTGATATAATGTTTGTACTCTTCAACTTCTAAGCCACTTGCACACTCATAGTAAGTGCACCTAATTATTTATGAAACCACCCCAGAAGTTTGCAGAAGGCAATAATATATTCTATTAAGGAGCTGCGCCCTTGGCAAAGGGACTAAACTGATTCAATGGAAATTCTGCAAATTGAACGATCCCATCATGGTATGAAATATTAAATGCGGTACTTCCGCAGGAATCGAATCGCACAATTGAAATGGGAAATACTTAATGTGCTTTTTAAAATTCATATATTTCTATTCAATGCGATGCAAGTTGTTCTTTAATATCTTTGCTTATTGTGTGTATAGTGGATATGTGAGAATTTACAATTGGAGCCAACTAATGTGACTCAACGCTCAGCCTCGTTACATGAAATTTGAATAATACAGTCTGCAGAGGTGATTTTCCAACGTCTATGGGTTTAAACCGTTTCAACTGTTGTAATCTTAATTTAAATATTATCTGTTAATTATAAGTTGGATCTTAGAAGTTCTGTAATTGAATTGGTTATATGCGTGTATTAGATAAATGCGATTTTATTCCAATATTGCGTTATCAATTCATTGCCGTTAAACCACAGGGCCAATTATAATCCGTTTTATAAATGTAAGATCCTACACAAAGTTTGAAGCATTATTGTAGATGAAATGTAATGAAAACCCAATTTTTTTATTATTAAATCATTAACTGACTAGACTAGAATATTTTAATCGTTGATGGTCCTAGTGAGTCTTACGATTATAAAAAAAAACATTTGATCCAATTACTTTCGTTAAGTAATGCTATGACGAAGATTAGTTATTACCTGTTTTATTAATTATATGGTGTGTTAAAAAATAAATTAATGACAGTAGAAGTCTAGTGTAGTTTCGACGTGTAAAGCCACGACTTGGGTACTACAAACTATGAATAGCAAGTCATTACCTGTGAATTAAAATGCGCATGCTTCCGATTAACACGTTTCTTGCACAATGGTCAACATTTTTGAGATTAACTGCCTGAATAAGAACTACGAATGCTTAATCAGAGACATGTGCATTCAGATCCATAGGTGAATACGAGTAATTTCTCCTTGATACAATAGTTTGGATGAAATCATTTACAATCATTACCAATCTATTTTTTTTTTTCATTGACAAGGTATGTTTTAAAATATTATCTTGTATTTATTGCACTTACAGCTCGCCCTAGTTTAGAAATTAATTATATCTGTCGTGAAGTAATATCATTGAAGGCGTGAGAGCACAGAAAAAAATATTATTCCTAGACAAAAATAAAAAATTTAAACAAAAGTTTAGATTTAATATTTTAACATATCTGTCGTAAAGTAATATCAATGGAGGCGTGAGAGCACCGAAAAAAATCTTATTTCTAGACAAAAATAAAAAATTTAAACAAAACTTTAGATTTAATATTTTAACATTTTAACTTTGAATTTAAGAATTGGCGCGGACAGATTTTTTACCATTGTAGCGCACATGGCACACTCGCGCATACTTTCTGGGCAGCAAAGAACCAATCTCCCTTCCTCTGTTCCCCTGTTGGAGCCCAGTGTAGTTTCGACGTGCAGAGCTGGTAGACTCCACTACAAATTCGGCTACTACGTTGATATTTTTATTGATTTGGCTCTATTTTGATTTTTTTCACTTGATCTAAGTATCTTTAAAGGTATGTATCGTAACATTTTTACTTTCTCTCTGCGAAAAAATCATCTCAAAGATTGTGATTTTTTTCTCTGTGTGGCGCTGTACTAAAATGACTTCATATTTTAAAATTAAACTTTAAGCTGAAAAGCTTTTGGTAAAATTTCGTCTACATCAAAACTTCTTTTTAAGACAGAAAATGTTTCATCGCAGCAACAATGTGATGCAGGATATTATCACAGCTTACCAACGAAATGTGATAGAGGGAAACAGAAAATACCGGAGAAATCAATGAATTTGGACAAAATACACTGGTGGAAGAAAAAAATTAAACACTTCAAATTCGTGACCATTAACTCAAGCGTATTTTCAATCGATCTTGATGAATCTTTGAGGGCGAGAAACTTTGAAGTGTCTTCTTTAAAGTCATGCATGCGAACTTAAGCGTAACCCCTTCCGCCCCTCTCTAGCACCCCTGGGGAAACCAGGAAACCATGTCCAACTTTGACGATGTCTATGGAATTGGAAAAATTTTGTCGACTCGATCCACCGTAAAGGCATTAAAATTGATCAATTTCCTATGCAGGACTCGAAGAACGAAGTTCCTACGACGATTTGGCACCAAGTTATGGGTGTTTGAAAAAAGTGCATTTTGATTGCAATTTTGAAGATTTAAATATTTCTTTAGATTTCTTTATGCTATAATAGTAATTTTCCTTTAAAAATTTAAAATCCGAATACGAAGCTTGCGGACATACGAATTTTGAAACCCAAAATTTAAAAACTGGAACCAAAAATCTAAAGTTTAGGAACAAAAATGCAAAGTGTAGAACTCAAAAACCAAAAATGTATTATATTATTTTATTCTTTAATTACGGAAGGCCATTTGTATTATATTATACAGGGTATTTTTTTTATCGTGGGCCATAGGATTTTACATGCTAAAAATTATACCATGTGTTGATGTGTATTTTATCATAAAATTTTGAAGGAAATTTTAGTTAGTAATAAATAAATTATTTCTCTACATCAGGCATGTCAAACTCATTTACCACCAAGGGCCACATCAAGTATTACACACAAGCCGCGGGCCGCATTACCAAAAAAACTACAATTGAAACCAAACAAAAAATAATTATTTTTACCTTGTACATATTTTTTTTTATATTTGATACCAACCTTGTCGGGCCGCGTGTTTGACATACCTGCTCTAGAGTCCATTTCAAATATTTCTGTAAAAGAAAAATTTTGTGTGTCTGTATTGTGATCGTGAAATTTTTTTAACGGAAATATCCGTTTTGACGTCTCTACGAGTCCATTTCAAATATTACTGGAAAAAAAATTATATGTCTGTTTTGTGACCGTGAAAATGTTGTCAATTTTTTTTTAACGGAAATATCCGTTTTGAGGTCTATAGAGTCCATTTCAAATATTTCTGGAAAAAAATTATGTGTGCGCCTGTGTTGTGACTGAAAAATTTTTCAGAATTTTTTTTTAACGGAAATATCTGTTTTGATGTCCTAGAGTCCATTTCAAATATTTCTGGAAAAAAATATGTGTCTGTATTGTGGTCATAAAACTTTTTCAAAATTTTTTTAACGGAAATATCCGTTTTGAGGTCCCTAGAGTCCATTTCAAACATTTCTGGAAAAAAAAATTATGTGTGTCTGTATTGTGACCGTAAAATTTTTTTTACGGAAATATCCGTTTTGAGTTCCTTAGAGTCTATTTCAAATATTTCTGGGGAAAAAAAATGTATGTGTTTGTGTGTTTCTCTGTGTCTCTAATGTGATTGTGAAAATTTTTGCAAATTTTTTTTCACGGAAATATTCGTTTTGAGGTCTCTAGAGTCCATTTCAAATATTTCGGGAAAAGAAAAATTGTGTGTGGGTCTGTATTGTGATAGTGAAAATTTTTTTAAACATTTTTTTGTCGGAAATATCCCTTTTGATGTCTTTAGAGTCCATTTCAAATATTTCTGGAAAAGAAAAATTGTGTGTGTGCCTGTTTTGCGATCGCAAAAAATTTTTCAAAATTTTTTTCACGGAAATATCCGATTTGAGGTCTCTAGAGTCCACTTCAAATATTTCGGGAAAAGAAAAATAGTGTGTGTATCTGTATTGTGATCGCAAAAATATTTTCAAATTTTTTTTCACGGAAATATCCGTTTTCGGGTCTCTAGAGTCCATTTCAAATGTTTCTGCAAAAGAAAAAATGTATGTGTGTCTGTAAAAATTGCTTGTGTGTCTGTATTGTTACTGTGAAATTTTTTCCAAACATTTTTTTAACGGAAATATTCGTTTTTAGCTCTCTGGAGTCCATTTCAAATATTTCTGGGGAAAAGAAAATTGTGTGTGAGTGTCTCCATTGTGATTGTGAAAAATTTTTCAAATTTTTTTTACGGAAATATCTGTTTTAAAGTCTCTAGAGTCCATTTCAAATATTTCTGGAAAAGAAAAATTATGTGTGTGTCTGTATTGTGATTTTAATTCAATTGCAAATTCATTTTTTTTTTACTGTTTTGAGGTCCCATTTTAAATATTTCTGAAAAAAAAATTGTGTGTCTGTACTAACCGTGGAATTTTTGCAAAAAATTTTTAACGGGAATATCTGTTTTGAGGTCCCTAGAGTACATTTGAAATATTTCAGGAACAAAAATGTGGAATGTATGTGTCTGTGTGTGTACATACTGTGAGCGTGAAAGTTTTTCCAAAAATTTTTTTAACGGAAATATCCGTTTTGAGGTCACTAGAGTAGTCCATTTCAAATGTTTCTAGAAAAAAAATTTGCGTGTCTGTATTGTAACCGTGAAAATTTTTACGAAAGTATCTGTTTTTGATTTCAAATATTTATTGAAATGAAAAATTATGTGTGTCTGTATTGTAATCGAGAAAAACATTTTTTTAAGGGAAATGTACGTTTTGAGCTCTCTAGTCCATTTCAGATATTTCTGGAAAAATAATTATGGGTGTTTTTGTATTGTTTGTATACCGCGAAAATGTTTCCAAAATTTTTTTAACGGAAACATCCGTTTTGCGGTCCCTGAAGTCCATTTCAAATATTTCTGGGAAAAAAAAATTGTGTGTGTGTGTCTATTGTGATTGTGAAAATTTTTTCATTTTTTTTTTACGGAAATGTCCCTTTTGAAGTCTCTAGAGCAGGCATGTTAAACACGTTTACCACCAAGGGCTACATCAAGTATTACGCACAAGTCGCGGGCCGCATTACCAAAAAAATCTACAATTAAAACCAAAAAAAAACAAATTATATTTACCTTGTATACAATTTTTTTTAAATATGTGATACCAACCTTGCCGGGCCGCAGGCAACTTGTAAGCGGGCCGCATGCGGCCCGCGGGCCGCGTGTTTGACATGTCTGCTCTACATGATGCGCTTAGTTAGAATAATTTAAACATGTTTTATTCCTTTAAAAAATGAAATTATTTAAAATAAATAACTGAGCAAAAATAATCAAGTACCTTGAATTTCTGAAATGCCTTTTCCAGAAAAACGCATTTAAAATTTAACGTTATAAAAAATCGAATTGAATCTGTGTTTTTGACAACTTACATTTATTCAGCTATTCCAGCACCATACAGAGGTTTTTCTTCTTCCTCAAAGAACTTCTTCTTCCTGCTGAATCTGAAGGTTCATGGACTTTTTCGAATAGTCGAACATGTTTTCCTTCGGCGCCGCCACGCGCTTCCTCTCAGTTTCACCTGTTCGTCCCGATGATGCACCCCAGCGTATTAATTATATTCAAAATTGTTAAGTACCCTTCATTGAAGATGCCTGCAGCTATATATGCGGCCACTTCGATCGTCTTCATACCACAATGAAGGTTAAATAAAATAGAAATAAAATAGAAACAACCTTACTTATTGCAGAGAGTATTAATTAATTTGAATTTACACAATGAAGGTGTTTGGGAGTCAATTTCCATACGCTCGGGTTGAAGCAATTATTGCCGTTTTGTGTGCTTCCACCGGTGTATCTTTGCAACAAATCTTCAGAGAGACTGGTCGAATGGCTTTTTGAACAATTTCATGAAGGGTAAGTTTGTGATGGAAATCAGCGAGTTGACCCGTAGCTTCTACGATGTGCCTCTTGCACAAACTATTTTTTCCTAGCGGGCAGTTTTCATGTGAAGGTTTGTCATGGTGGAAAATCACCCACACAGCCTTTTTCATTTCGTCAGTGTGCCTTCTGATAGTCCTTAATCAATTTGTTGGTCAATGGTTTCCATTTAAAAATAAGTAAGTTTGTGTTATACGAGTATCTCGGAACTAATATCGATAGACAAATTTAAATAAAACAGTTTTCTGCCATCACTTATAGCAATCAAATAAAATTGATTTTAAAAATTCGACACTTTTTATATTTTTCGTATTATCTAGTTATCATTAACATTTTTTAAAATTTTCCAAGTGTAATTTTATTCGGATCATAAAACTGCACTTCTTTGCTCATTTAACCGTTTCTCTATCTCCTATGGTTTCCGAGATCCCCATACTAAACAACGAAAAAGCCCACCCTGTATAAATTAAGAATATAAAAATATAGTACAGTTTTTATTTACCTTAATTTGAGTTTTAATGCAACTACTACTTCTCTGGCTAAAACCAGAATAAATATTGAGTTATGCAATAAATAATTTGCATGTTAATTGTTTGAATTAATGTACAATCGTTCGTATTTTTAAAACTATGTTATCTTAAATTAATGAATGAATTCTATTTGTTTGTGATTCGCCTTAATTACAATAAATCAAGAATTACGTTTAACAAATATGTATAGCCATAATTTTATTTTCAATTTAGAATACATTTAAAGCTGAATACGTAACACGAGAGTAACAGATTCTACAATTACAGACCTAGTGGAGAGATACCAAAATCTGATCCGGGAAGAACTTTAATTATTCACCGTGCAAACTCGTATTTTCCACTGGTTTATTTGGGGATGGGTTCTGGCGGCTCGAAATTACTTTCTCAAGTTATTGGGGATTATACTCGCCGCATAATGACACAACTCGGCTGCGGAGCGACGGAGCAATTATCACTTTGTTTACTTATCGGGGAGTTAGCTAGGGACTTAAGCTCGTCTTGGCGGCGATTACCATCGGAGAAGTTAAACACCGACGACTTACGGTGGTTCTTAAGAAGGTCAATAGTTTAATCGTACATTTCACAGACAGGAAGTCGGATCTGGTCAATGGATAATTATTAAAATTGTTAAATTAAATGAAACTTTCTTGTTCAATTGCAGAAAATTAAATGTACGTGATCGAAAATATACTACGAGTTAAATGAGAAAGTTAAATGAGAACTTAATTCAAGAATAAGAATAAAAGGAGAAGGTGATCTACGATAAGTACAATTTGGAAAAAAATACTTATTGGGGCTAGTTCTGATTTTAATCTAAGTTAAATGTAAAGCATAGATATAAATGAAAATAAAAAAGGTATTTGCCATTTGTAGCTGCCCTTTGCTATTTATATCTCATCTGTGTGACGCTTTTGTTTTGATTACTAGGAATTTATTGATTTATTTATTTATTTAACATAAACGGGAAAACCCCAATACAAAAACCTAAAATAATGTAAATTTTAAACCATAAATATAATACTTAATACAATAATCTATACAAACTAAAACTAGAATACTTACAACATTCCATTAAAACAACCAAGTGTTTAAAAAGGTGTATGTCGCTTAAAACTATATTTGAAACAGTTATAAGGTGAATTAAAAAAATTGGAAAAACAAATTACACCATTCCACCATAAAACAATTTTAATTTTGATATAATTTAGATATTCTATACCTGATAATACTGTATACCAAATAAACAATTTTTGTATACATCAATATGTATAATGAATTTTTACAATAACTGCTCAGGGTGCGACCACCAAAATGCATGTAAGCTTCGCAGCGTCAATGCGAACATTTTCGAATTTTTTTTAAATTGATGTATTGATTTTCACAAATAACAATCAAAACTAGTTAGTGTTTTAGATTAATTAAAAGGATATACGTTTTAGCGAAATTAATTTAATTTAGGAAGAGCTTAAATTACGAAATATTTAATTAACTCTAGTCGAGGTGAGGTTTGAAATATAACAAACTTTCGCGACAAGAGCCGAGAGAAAAAAATCATAACAAGCGGCAGAAGCGCTAGTTCGTGCGAGAACGCTTTAATAAACATAACTTTCCTGTTATTATGTACTATAATGAGGTAACAATATTGTAAAGCAAACGGACCCGGCAGGTTAATCCGCAGTTTAGGGGTTAAACAAACCCCCTTAGCCTGTGAATGTATAATGTCGGACATTTTAAATGGACGCCCCAGGTGCTCCTTCCAGCTTTCGGCGTCAAATTAAGTGGTATTAAATTAACTCGCAAGGTTCGTATTCACTAAACAATTTCTAGTTTGGACTTTGAATTAAGTGTATGTTAGATTTTATTGCGGTTTTCATACACATTTTATTTGTTATTCTTCATAGGTGTTTCTAATAGAGCAAGTTACAGATGAGTAATTCTACTGGCTTAGTTCCAGTTGATTTATTGATCTAAATATATACATCTGTCTCAGGGTGTCTCATAACAAAGTTACAGACCAAACATATGTTTTTTTTTAAATGGAACACCATGTATATTTTAGCATTTTTGGATTTCTTGTTACTTGGAATTTAAAATGACCTTGGTTGTGGGGGTTGATAACGGGCCATTTTTGTGTTATTCAGTTGTTTATACAAAAATTTGAACAAAATTGTTAAAGTGCTCCCCTGAAGCTAATAAAGATAATTCATTCTAATTTAGTGGTAAAGTTTTGTTGAACTTTAGTCTTCAAAATTACTCTATCAACCAAAACATAACTATTATACAGGGTGATAGCCATTCGCAAACTGCACAATTTTTTTTTTTTCAAATAGCACACCCTATATATTATTTCATAATTTGAAAGTTCATTAAGTAAACTTTCGTTTCATATAAGGTTTCATACATCTGAAGTCGATAGTTACTCTAATATTTCAAAATTCGTTGGTAATTTGCATGTTTTTATTATTAGTTTTAAAATCTAAAAAACAAGTGTCAATTTTTTCAAATAAATATATCTCGGTTATTATGATAGATAGATAAACATTGTAAAGGACAAAGTTGTAGATAATTTTACACAGCTTAATAAAATAAATTCATAAAAATTTTAACGCCTCTATTTTCCGAGATATGACGCAAACTTACATTTTTTTAAATGGAAACCCCATTCGAAAGACTATTTTTTTCTCTTTAGTCCGATATCACATACGACATAGTTATTTCTAAAAATAAGTGAGTTACAGTCATTTTTAAGTTTTATTATAAATAAAAAAATAGTTAGCCATGAAAAAGATGGAAGTAAAACAATTGCAGTTGTTTATAACAACAATATAATATTGTAGTTATTATTTTTATAGAGACAAGCAAAGTTGACAAGAAACGACAAATAGTATAATAATTCTTTAATTATCAAAATAATAATAGGATTGTTTGATCGGATCTGCAGTTAGTCATACATAAATATTATAAATATTTTTGAAGTTTTTTGAGCTATATTGTGAATAATTACATTCTGGATTTAAAAAAACGATTGAAAATGATTTATTGCTACACAAAAAATTAGGCCTGTATCCATTGTTTAAAAAATTAACTCCAAGGAATTTTTTTAAGATTTAAAAACTTGTTTAAGGTTGACTATGAATTAGCTTTCTATGTGAAACCTTATTGATCTCATTTCTAAACTTATACTATCAGTTTAAAAACAATAAAGGGTGGTTTTAGAATTTTTTTAAATTTTGTGAAGCGACGCATTTTGAAAAATAAAAAATAAAAATTTTGATTGCAAATTTTAACAAGTTTTTTTTTATCTTAACCCTCATTGTGTTGTACATCAAAGAAAGCTGTATTTTTGCAGCATTTGGAATGCTCTCCCACCTCTAAACCCTAATCAGGAGAGCTGCAATCGCAATTTGAAAATGCACGATCATGCGATTTTGGGCGATTTTTGGGAAATTCAGTAATATTTTGTAAACCGGTTGATATATAAAGATGCAATTTGGCATTTTTCTTAGTCTGCATAGGGGTCACATCTTTTTTTTTGTAGTCTGCATTGGGGTAATTTTTTTTTGTATGTTGAATTTTTTCTCCTAAATCAAAAAGTTTATGAAATTCATTTTTATTAACAAAATAGAGGCAGTTCTTAGTTCATCATTAATATAACAACTTTCTTTTAATATCAACCATTAGATTAATAAAAACATTATTTTTAGAAAATAAGCAAAAACAGGTAAACTCATTTCTAGTTTTCGGAATTTTATCAAAAGCTTTTCAGATTTTTCGGATAGTCAAATAAATATTTGTATTATTAGAAAAAAAATAAAGAATACAACCAAGGGATTATTTTTTATTTGTTTTAATAATACAAATAATCAATCATATTTCTTCAAGTGATCAATGTGAATCAAATCAAAAATATATACCGATGTGAAGATAGCCACAGATTTCCCGGCGACTCTACCACCGAATAAAAATTTCTTCAATATTAATGATTTACGATTAATCAAACGCTAAGAATGTAATTAACATAAGCCTATAGATGTACAATCAATCCACAATTTAAATTATTTTTTCTCGAGTCCACGCGAACTCCCTTTTTAAAATGACAAGAATTCAAAGTCTAATATGGCACTGTTTGAAAATTTTTTAACAACAACGTGCAGATAAGAGTCTACTTAAACGATTTAGACGATTAAATTTTTGGTAAAGTTTTTTCTAACTTTTTTATGAATTTCATCGTTTAAATCGTTTAGGTAGACTCTCATCTACACGTTGTTGTTAAAAAATTAAATTTGAAACTCGTCAAACAGTGCCATTTTGGCCTTTGAATGTTTGCCATATTATATATATGGTTTTGGTGGACCCGCGAAAAAAAATTCATAAAAAAGTTATAAACAATTTTACCCAAAATTTCATCATTTAAATCGTTTAGGTAGACTCTTATCTACACGTTGTTGTTAAAAAATTAAATTTAAAACGCGTCAAACAGTGCCATTTTGGCCTTTGAAAGTTTGCCATATTATATATATGGTTTGGGTGCACCCGTGAAAAAAAAATTAATAAAAAAGTTATAAAAAATTTTACCAAAAATTTCATCGTTTAAATAGTTTAAGTAGACTCTTATCTACACGTTGTTGTTAAAAATTTGAATTTGAAACGTGTCAAACAGTGCCATTTTGGACTTTAAATGTTTGCCATATTATATATATGGTTTGGGTGGACCCGCGAAAAAAATTCATAAAAAAGTTATAAACAATTTGACCAAAAATTTCATCGTGGCTATCTTCACATCGGTAAAATATATTATCAAATAAAGCCTATGTTCAAAGTTTCATTTCAATTCCTGTAGTAGTTTATTTATACAACGTCCACAGAGACCAAGAAACATTTTTTTTTCCAAAAATGGTTGGAATCTTCACGAGGGTTGAAGGACGATACTATTAATAAAAGAAAATATTTTTCATTTTTTCTTCTGGATTTTTGAAGAAGGGCATACCAGACCGCCTCTCGCCACCCCCCTTGGATGTTACGTTCAAGCACACATATTATTGCATTTTTACATCTGTCTATGAAAAGTATTGTTTTTTTAGTTTAAAGTGCGTCAGCATGTGGACTTTTAATAAAAATTCCATTTTCGGTTTAACTTAACTTTTATTTAAAATAGAACACCTTCTTACATGATTTTATTCTTCTCTTAATTCTGAGTTTATAGATGTATTAACCTTTTGGTTGTTAGTTTTTTGTTTAATTTCAAAAAGGTAATTGTGCAACTCTTGAAATAATAGATGTCGCTCTAATGGTGTATCTTGGAATGTTATAACTCCATAGTCGCTACCTTTCCCAGTTGACGAATCCATTGTGCTGACGAGATAAATAAGATCTAAACCGGTTTACAGTTGTAGTTCGACGGGGAAATATTAGAAAATATTATCTTCAACGAGACAAAAAAAAATCAATAGAACGAAATATAGCCTGAATATTTGAATATTCATCCTGTTCGTTAACAGTTAAGCAAAATTAAGTCTTACTAAGACTATAAACAAATAACTTATTGAAACAACTACTTCCCTGGCTAGTGCCACGCCGGATATTGAATGATACAAAAGAAATTTGCATGTTATTGTTTATAGTCTTAGTAAGACTTAATTTTGCTTAACTGTTAACGAACAGGTTGAATATTGAAATATTCAAGCTATATTTTGTTCTATTAAATTTATTTTTGTCTCGTTGAAGATAATATTTTCTAATATTTCCTCGTCGAACTATAACTGTAAACCGGTTTAGATCTTATTTATTTCGTCAGCACAATAAATTTGTCAACGGGGAAAAGTAGTGACTAGGGAGTTATAACATGACAACATGACAAAAATGATCAAAAAATCATTACTTGCTTAGAAAGCCGCGTAATTCTGAAAGACCTCTGGTCAATTGCGTGTTGAGGTCATTTGTAAAAGTGTTTTAGTAAATGTATTGTTTCTCTCTGATTTGGTTATCATGTAGATTTTATAGTATGAAATTGATTTTGTAAAATGTGCGGATATTTTTTTTTCAAAAACAAGTGTGATTAAAAATAGCTTATTATTTATAGATTGCCATTTCGATGGGAGGGGGAGAAATCAATTTTTTACATTTAATAGATTAGTAATATTTTTATATACATCCATTCGTCTTATTCGATAAATTACCAGTAAAAATTTGATTACCTTAAACTCTTCTTAAAATCCAACAAAAAATCCAATTAATTCCGTACAGCTTTTTCCAAGCAACATCAATACGATTAATTCGCAGAGAGTTTAATTACCTTTGGGGCAGAAGGGGAATGGCAGATATTCAAGGAAAAGAAGAAAAAAAACCTGAGCCCGATGCAAGTAAAACAAAATAGATCAGGCATTCAGAGAAAAGCTGGCGAAGGAAATTAAATGAGGTATAAAAAACGTTTTAATTCATAATCTGAATTTGAAGTACCGACGAGAATTCATGAAAATGAAGTTCGAAAAAAATTTGTTTAAAAATTTGAAGTTTAATGTAATTCAATAATAATACGAGGTAATGAAAATGAAGAAAAAAAAATACGTGACTTCTTCGAGAAAATCGCGAGCTACCAACTTTACAATATCTACCGCATCAAATGCATTTAAAGCCGTTACAGGCAATACATTATTTGCCATTTTTAGTGTTATTCGAAATAATTGACGCACGTTTCAAATTTGTTTCACTTTCAGGTTCCGTTTTTAACGTCTTACAATGTACGACCTTACGATTTATGATCGGTGCATCACTTTAAGAACGTCTTATTTTGAAAATTAATTTCATGTAGTTAAGTCTCGATGGTGAAACCGAGCGAGTGTTTGACAGAATTTTTACCAATTAAAGATGTCCGACATTGAAATAGTTGTGTACCCAAATCAAACAATTTTACTATCATCGTTACATTTCGTGATTGCGAATAAAATAGTATAGGTACATACCCTGTACCCCGCGGGAACACAATTCCGGCCGAGGGCATAGATTGCAATTGCAAGAGTAATGCAGTATTTCCCGACTTGGTATGTAATATACTATTCCTCTCCTGCGCAAATCTTGTATTTTCCGCCTCAACAAGTCACTAGCGCTACAAAACATGATCCTCTTTCTATGATTTGCAACCTTTTGAAAGGCGTGGAAATCCAACATGAATGATTGCTATTCCAAATAAATTATTGTATGTATTGTTTATTTTACAAATATTCAAGTCAAAACATATGCAGTAATCTAGGGAAAACTAGGAGAAACCAGATTACCAATACTTTCCGAACTACTTAGATTAGGTAAAAGATAAACTTCAATAACGCGATGAAACTTTCAGGAACTATTTGTATATATATTAACGGTAATGCCTCGAATAACTCTTCTGAATAATTTTCCGGCAAGTTGCACGGTGATAAATTCAATCCGTACTCGGAAGCCGTCCTACTAAAAATGCAATTTTTCCACTGCAGGAATCAATCTGCGCGGCATTCTCGCGATATTTTAAACTTAAATAGGGCCATAAATAAAACCCACCGCATTCGTCTTCGCATCCAGGAACTCCGGATGCCTCGGGATATTTGTCTGGTGTTGAGCAAAAAGAGAGGACGACCCGCCCGGATCCCATTACACAAATTGAAAGCAACAAATGTAAAACACGAATTTACATTAAATGAAACTTTTTTTTTCACTTATAGAAGACGTTTTTAATGGTATAAGATTTTATAGAAATTACGATAATAATTTACAGAAAATTCAGAAATTCACCAATGTTATGCGTTGTAACCGAATATAACTTTTCGGGTAATAACTTGACATTTACTAGATCTGTATGCTTAAATTTAAGGCTGTTCAACCGGTTCGAAAAAATGAAGCATTTGTGGCACTCGGCTTGTAACTGTGGCGTAGTTGATAAAAACTATGTAATAATATTTTAATACGGATTAAGGATTAATATCGGTTTCTATAAAATTATACTTTTTATAAGTATTTCTAATAATGTGTAATGTAGTGTTAAAAAATAGGTATTTTCAACATTAAATGAATATTCACCTAAAATATACTAAACGCGTAAGGCCAAAACGTAAAGCGCCGAAACTAAAAGTCGTAGAGATTTGAAATTTTGACACCGTATAGAGGGCACTAAATGAGAAAAACTATTAGATTTTGATAATCAACCCCCACCCCCGAGGGGTGGACCTCACTCCCAGGGGGCGCAGTTAAAAGTACGGTACATTTTTTTTTCTCAGTTTGTGTAAAATTGTCGATCGAATCGATCCCAACCACTCTCGCCCCTCTAAAACCAGCACAAACCCCGGGGCGAATTTTTAAACGACGAAAAAACGCGCCGGAGGTGAAGTCGGTTGGGATCGGAGGGGGAGGGCGGCGAAAATTTTTTTTAGACCTTAAAAAATATTTAAAAAAGACTCTCTGTCTCCTTTTTTTTTTTTTTTTTTGAGTTAAACCCCTAAATTTTTACCACCCCCTTCGATCAAAAATTGTTAATTTCAACAAATGAAGGCTGATCGCTTTGATTTTTTCAACAAAGATACTGTTCTCCCTCCTGCGGATCCACACCAAATTTGACCGCCGTACGTTGACCGGTTTCGGAGTAATTGAGACTACCGTGACTGAACGTAATAATCACTCCCGCGGACGGAGGAAAATTTTTTGGAAATTTTTCCGGCATGGTTATAATGCACCCCTGAGAGCTCTACCGATCTCTCCCGGTGTGCCCCTCGGACTCTACCCCACCGCCCCCGGGAAATAAAAATAAAAAATTCAACCAATTTTTTTTCAGACACTCCCCTTGGCGGGACATCTCCGCCAATTTTAACAAACATCGTTACAGCCGTTTTGAAGCAATGGCCTCATATATGAAATTTCAGGAGTTCGCCGAAACGCCGCCACTGACTTTATTTTTGCTCTTGAAGGATCCGCCGGTGGCGGGATCCCTTTACAAAGCATCCGCCCACATTATTTATATCGGCGCGCTTTTTGATTTGTTTAAACCAGTTTTTCCTAGGCTTAAGTTGACAATAGGTAATTTTTTTTTTAATTTTCATTAAAAAAAAATATTTAAATTTTTTTTTTTTTATATTTTTTTAATATGCGTAGCCTATTAAAATGGAGCAAAGTAACCGGTGACGAACGACATGATTTTTCAAAAAAGTGACCATAAATTTTTTCCAAAGTTTCCGCTCTCTCTAAGGTTTTCGCGGACGTTTTTTTACTTTCTCCGTTACGAAATACGAGAAAGTATTGTGATCGTGATTTTTTTTTCAAATTTTTTTTTTACGGAAATATCCGTTTTGGGGTTCCTAGATGCCATTTCAACAATTTCTGAAAAACATTTTTTGCGTCTGTGTGTGTGTGTGTGTGTGTGTGTGTGTCTGTGCGCGCTGTATCTCAAAAAGTAATCAAGCAATTGATTTGAAACTTCCAACATAAAACTTATTTGACAATCCGATGAACTGAAAAACTTTTGGTAAAATTTCGTACACCGGCAGTGGGTGTTTACCTTAACCGTTTTTTTGTTTTTTTCCAATATTGTTTTAAATATGAAAAATATCACAAAAACATTACAATAAATATTGAAGACAACAAAGAAATGAACATCTTTTGTTTGAAAATATTTTTCATAAAATTATTGGTTTTCGAGAAAAAAAATTATTAATTTATTTTTCATTTTTAGGTTAAAATTATGAAGTGGTCGTTTTATCGAAAAAACTAATACAGGAATTAACATAAAACTTTGAACATAAGTCTTATTTAATAATTCCAAGAAAAGAAAAGCTTTTGGTAAAATTTCGTACACCGGAAGTGGAGTTTATCTTAATCGTTTTTTGTTTCTTCACGATATTTTTTTAAATATAAAAAATATTACAAAAATATTTTAAAAAATATTAAAGACAACAAAGAAATGAACATTTTTTCTCTGAAAATATTTTTCATAAAATTACATTTTTCAGAAAAATAAAATAAAATTTCGAAAAAAAATAATTTTATAAACAAAAGATGTTCATTTCTTTGTTATTTTTAATATTTGTGAAAACATTTTTGTAATATTTCAAATTTAAAAAATTATCGACAAGAAACAAAAAACGGTTAAGGTAAACGAAATTTTACCAAAAACTTTTCTTTTCTTGGGATTATCAAATAAGGCTTATGTTCAAAGTTTCATGTTAATTTCTAGATTCGTTTTTGAGACACAGCGCGCACTTTCAATTTCACCTGACCTTACGTAGATGTGACAAGGTCAAACCAAGTTCACTATATCACTACATTATGTTCCCCTCCAAACATTTTTTTTGTATCATTGTTAGTTTCAGAGAAAATCGATATAAACTATCCTGAATTGTTGATCTTTGATAGAACCTCAAAAGTTTTCCCCAGACTTTTTTCGGAACGTTTTCGGGACTTTTCGTTGAGGACTTCTTCTCGGGATTTTTTTTAGAACAATTTCTGTTTTCATGACCTTTTTTGGACTTTTTAAGGACTTTTTCAGACATTTTTAGCTTTTTTTAACACTATTTTCAAAACTTTTTATTTGAGGAATTTTGTTAAAGACTTATTTTAGGCCTTTTTGCAGGACTTTTTTTAAGACCGGAATTTCTTTTTCAGAGCAATTTCTTCAAATCTTTTTAAGGACCATTTAAAGTATTTTTTGCAATGCTTTTCTTTAGAATTTCTTTTGTTTATTTTTTAAACATGTTATTTTCAGGTCAATTTTTCAAGACTGTTTTATTTCGGGATTTTTTTCGGAATTTTCTTCATGACATTTTTAGAATTTTTACTTTTCATGACCTTTTTAATGACTTCTTCAGATATTTTTTTTCAACACTATTTTCAAAACTTTTTAGTTGAGGAATTTTGTTACGGACTTATTCTAGGCCTTTTAGCAGGACATTTTTTCAAGACTCTTTGGAATCTCTTTTTTAGGACAATTTCTTCAGATCTTTTCAACACCATTTTAAGGACTTTTTACAATGGTTTTTTTCAGAATTTTTTTTGTTTATTTTTTAAACATGTTATTTTCAGGTCAATTTTTCAAGACCGTTTTTACAGGACAATTTTTTTTTTATATTTCTGGATTTTTTCGGAATTTTCTTCATGACATTTTTTAGAATTTTTACTTTTCATGATCTTTTTTGGGCCTTTTTAAGGACTTCTTCAGATATTTTAAGCATTTTTTTTCAAGGCAATTTGAAACCTTTTCTATTTCAGGATTTTTTTTAAGGACTTATTTTAGGCCTTTTTGCAGGGCTTTTTTTCAAGACCGGAATTTCTTTTTCAGGGCAATTTCTTCAGATCTCTTTTTTTATGACGTTTCTCGATTTTTTTCAGTAAATTTTTTTCAGAATTTTCTTCATGACATTTTTTAGAATTCCCCTTTTCATGACCTTTTTAAGGACTTTTTTAAATATTTCTGGCATTTTTTTTAAGACTATTTTAAAAACTTTTTATTTCAGGAATTTTGTTAAGAACTTATTTTGGGCCTTTTTGTAGGATCTTTGTCAGGATAATTTCTTTAGATCTTTTTAAGGACTTTTTACAATGATTTTTTTCCAGAATTTTTTTTGTTTATTTTCAGGGCAATTTTTCAAGGACAATTCTATTATGATTTTTCATCAGGACTCTTTTTCTGAACTTTCTTCAGGACTTATTTTAGCTTTCTTTCAGGATTTTTGGGGCTTTTTTTCGGGACATTTATTTCCGGTATTTTGTATGGAGACTATTTTTCGGGACTTTTCTTCGCGGCTTTTATCAGGACTCTTTTTTCAAGACTTTATTTCCAGGACTGGCACTTTTTCGAGAATTTCTTAAGAACCTCTTGTTCAGGACTTCTTTTCAGGATTATTTTCTGAATTTTCTTAATTACATTTTCAGGATTTTTTTATTCAAGCCTTCTTTACAGGACTTTTTTCAGTATTATATTTCAGGACATTTTTTATAGGATTAATTTTCAGGACTTCTTGTTCCGGACTTTTTTTCGAGACACTTTTTTCGCACTTCTTTCAGGATTCTTTGAGGACACTTATTTCTGGTGTTTTATATGAAGACTTAATTTTTCAGAACTCTTCTTGCAGTATTTTCTTCTGGACTTTTTTTCACAACTTTTGAACAGGACTCTTTTTTCAAGACTTTATTCTCAAAACTGTTTCTCCAGGACCTTTTTTTGACAGAACTCTTTTTTCAGGACTTTATTTCTGGTAATTTTGAAGATAATGTTATAGAAGACATTTTTTTATCAGGACTCTTTTTCTCTTTTTATCAGGACTTGTTTATTGGGACTTTTTTCAAGACTTTCGTGTTCAGGACTTTTATTAGGGTTTTTAGGACTTTTTAATTAGGACTATTTTTAGAAGTCTTTTTCAAGACTTTCTTGTTCAGGGCTTGTATTAGTTTTTCAGGACTTTTTAAACAAGACTTTTTTTAGAAATCTTTTTCAGAACTCTTTTTTAGCATTTTTTTTTTCAGTAAACTTACGGTGAATATTATTAGAATTTGAAACATAATTTGTCATTCTTACCTTTCATAATTTTGTCATTTTAAACGCCATTACCACTGTATCATGTGAAACGTTCGATTTAAAATATGATTTAAATTGAAAATAATCGGAGAAAGTAACGTGATAGCCACATCACCATTTTTTCCAAAATGTTTAAAACACCCCTTACCCTTCCAGAGCCGTCATTTGGCCCGGTCCCCGGGTTCGTTTTGCTTCCATCGAGGACGTATTTTGTTCTATTTAAATCGAAGAGTTGAAACTTTTTAAATAGGTAGGGGGTCGAACGAGCCTTGATCTGTAATTTTTCAAAAATTTTAAAACAACCCTCCGGAATCGTGGCGAATTTTTAAACGACGAGAAAACGCAAAAATTGTTAATTCCGACAAATGGAGGCCTATCGCTTTGATTTTTTCAACAGACACCCTTCTCCGCCTCTGACGTATTCCCAACAAGTTTCCGCTGCACTGCGCCGTCGTTCGTCACCGGTTACTTTGCTCAATTTTAATAGACTACGCATATTAAAAAAAAAGAAAATTTAATTTTTTTTATTAAAAAATAACAAAAAAAATTACCTATTGTCAACTTAAGCACAGGAAAAACTGGTTCAAACGCTAAAAATCTAAAATGTTTTGCTATAGAGGCACAGACTGATTATTTAGTAATAAAATCCATTAAGCCAAATTAGTTATATCTAAAAAATAATGACGCAATTACGTAAGAGCTAGATCCTTCTCGAGAAATTTTAGCTGGCTTGAAGTGACGCCATCTGTAGAAAATAGTTATTTTTCTGCAACAACGCAGATATTTTAAGAGATGATAATATGTTCTGTCTTACGTTGCCCCGCAGGGGAACGAACAGTTTTTTAATCTGTTATAATCAGATTTATATCCATAAAAATCTGGTAACTTTGAATTAAACAATTTTCGACGTTTTTCTACCACTATTTATATAAATATATATTTAAAAAAAAACGTCGAAAGTTGTTTAATTCAAAGTTACCTGACAATGGACTACCTCATAGTAACGGTCGCAACCAACATCTTTATAAAAATCTATCTATTTTAATCATATAGAGCAAACAAATTGTAAGTTTCAAATTTCTCAACATAATTAAGCTAATCACGGGTCGATCCATGATTTAAAAGCAATCAGCGCATCGATTACTTCTTAAGCGCTCATCCGCAAATCAATCACGAAGTACTTCTGGCGTAGACCCACAAACCAGATAGCGTTTAACGTAGTTCCGGATCCGCCCATCCCTCAATCCCACCAGCCCTCCATTAAAGCCACCCTCGGGGCCCAATTTCCATGCATGCAACAGACTGTCTGCATCCTGATCAATGATCACGACACGTTTAATTACCGGCGATGGTGTTGCGACCCAATTCTACCAGAAGAATGTAATTATAACTACCGTTTGTTAAGTGAATCGACGGGTTTGTGTGCGCATTATAGCGGATGCGGCAGGATATTGAACCGGTTATTACATATATAC
The DNA here is from genome assembly GCA_910593695.2 of Ocypus olens. Lineage (NCBI taxonomy): Eukaryota > Metazoa > Arthropoda > Insecta > Coleoptera > Staphylinidae > Ocypus > Ocypus olens. The sequence goes on from OU343061.1 coordinate 5,580,120, forward strand.
AAACTTTAGATCAAGTAATAAAGTTATGTTTGAATAGGCGAGTAAAATGAACTGCAACAAGAATAATCGACCTGTTTGGTTTTTATTGATTTCCGGGTCAAATAATAAATTTAATAACTTCTATTTGCTCTAGGCTGGTGGGCACCTACTTCTGGATCCCACACTCGTAGAGTCATGCTCCAGGGAATAATTTTTCTAACGAGAAATTGCCTCTGAGACCCTTAGGATATGTAATGGTTGTCCAATTATAATAAATGACATATACGAAATTGAACTCAATGGCCTAAGCCAATTTACTTACCAACTTAATCCCGTATTCTAATTGAACATAAAGGTATGTCAAGTTGTACGCCGTTCGAAATATCTTAATAAAAAATTGTTATTCATGTTTGTCCTAGGTCGATACACCCAACCATTCATTCATGAATACCGAGAGTTTGAACTTTAGGTATAAATTCTCGTTCTTTATCAAAATTCCCCATAACAGCTGCTTAAAATCCCGTTCTTTGCTTTTTTGGCGAGAGTGTGCTTCTGCGCATCGTTTTTCTAAAATTATTTTTGTTTTCCAAAATACTTTTTTCCCGCTTTTAAAAATGAAAGATTTTGTACAATTAACTACAGAAAACGAAAAAAAAAACTGATAAGTGGAAGTAAAATTCCAAAACATTGTTCTTTCGAAATTACTTTTGCTTCGGAAAACATTTTGTTTCTCACACTAGTTATGAATTTTTAACAGAAAAGGTAACAATTCTAAAATTATAAATTATCTGTAGAAAACATCGTCCTTTTGAAATTATTTTTGTTTTTCGAAATATTTTAATTTTCATACGAGTTTGCAGCTTTTGAAAATTAAAGTCTTCAAGATTTGGTGCAGTTAACTAAAAAAACAATACTAAAAAATATGAGAAGTGGAAGTAAAATTACAAAAAAAAAATCATTTTTCTTACAAAATTACTTTTGCTTCAAAAAACTTTTTTATTTTCACACTAGCTATAATTTTTTTAAAATCAAATTCAAGTTTTGGTGCAATTAAACAATAAAAAAATCGGAAATATTTTAACAGAAAAGGTAACAATTCCAAAATAATAGAATGACTATTAAAAATCTTTCTTCTAAAATTATTTGTGTTTTTCAAAATACTTTAATTTTTATACGACTTTCCAGCTTTTGAAGAGTAAAATCTTCAAGATTTGGTGCAGTTAACTATAAATTAAAAAAAACAAAAAAATACGAAACGTGGAAGTAAAATTTCAAAAAATTTCATTCAGTATCCAAAAAATTGTTCTTTAGAAATTACTTTTACTTCAAAATTTTTTTGATTTTCACACTTGTTAGGAAGTTTTAAAAATCAAATTCAAGTTTAGGTGTAGTTAAACAAGGAAAAGTCGAAAAATAATTTAACAGAAAAGGTAATAATTCCTTAATCCATTCATTGTTATTATCTAAATTAAATTAAATTAAGTACATCGTTTTAATTTATAAGTAGTTAGTTAACTCGTAGTAATGTTACTTTATCAACTATTATGTATTAGTTCTACTCAATAAAGGAGTATTAAGATCACTTTAGCTAATTGTATTTGACGTTTTTCTGTTCCTTTCTTGACGTATGTATCTGTGGGCATTAATAAATATATTATTATTATTATTATTATTAAGCTATTCACACATGTAAAATTATGTATTATAAAGGGGTTTCCCGTTAATAAACAACAACAACAACATTTGAATTGTTTGTAATGTATTTGAGAGATAGCATTGGGTTTGCACCACAGTCGCAGCTATACTGCAAGGAGCCAGTCAACCGGAAGGATGGCCCTCACACAGGAGCAGCTGGAACAACTCATAAGCGCCATCCAACCGCAGCGAAAATAGTTCACGCATTGCACTGCTCGTTTCAAAGGGACTCGAAATCCAGAGGTGGTAAAAGATTTCATCGATAGCGCTGACTGCTTCAAGCAAAGCGAAGATATCTCCAACGAAAATGCCGTCCAAGGCTTGAGATTATTGCTGGGGGGACCTGCCAACACCTGGTGGACCGGGATTAAGGACGACATCCACACCTGGGTGCAGGTAAAACAAGCAATACGGGACGAACCACCGGCCACAAAATTTACATGGAAACGTTCTCCACATCACAACAATCCGACGAGGATACAGGCGACTTCATAATGAAGAAGAGGTCGCTGTTAGCCCAGCTGAAGCAAACATTCCCAGAGGCTACCCAGCTGAATATGCTGGACGGTCTCTTAAAATTCGAGATAAGAACCGGATATCCAGGACGTCGGTCAACAGCTTCAGAGAACTATTGAACCAGGCCAGCCTGATCGAGGCCCACCTACAAGAACAGAAACCAGAACGCCCAGAAGTCAAGGAGAGGGTAAAGTGCTCCTTTTGCAAAATCTTTGGGCACTCTCTGGAGGAATGCCGAAAAAAAAACAAGCAATCCAAATCCACGACATTCCAGGAGAAAAAAGGGTTGCGCTGCTACAGATGCCAAACCCCAGGGTACATCAAAAGAAACTGCCCCGGATGTTCCGCATAAATCACCTCCCAGGCGCAGTCCATAGGGTTTTATACCGCGGATATAGAGGGCTACGGGTCCGGGATCATCCAGCGCTGACCTTACAAATTAAAGGAACCCGCGGAACGGCCTACGTAGATACCGGCGCTTGCACCAGCCTTACGAGCGAACAACTCTATCAGGAACTCAAAATTTCAGGAGGAACCCGTGAATCTCACCTTGGCGGACGGGTCTAGCAAAGTGAGGACGGCAGTATACGCCAGAGTGGATGTCACCCTCTGAGGGCGAAGGATTCCAACCACCATAACTTACATCCGTAACACCCCGAATTCCAAGACACTCCTGGGGATCGACTTCATGGAGGACCCGGGGATCATTCTAAACTTCCAAAACGGAACCTGGTCATTTTGAGATAAGCCTAAAAAACACCTCTTCACACAAAAGGAGTATGTCGCCTTACGGGAAGTAGAGAACATGAACCTCTCCATGTTCCACGATTATATGGAAGAGATGACCCTCGTCAAAGTGGTCATTTCCCCTATACCAAGGACCCCCAGCAAGAAGGGGAGAAGTAGAGAACATGAACCTCTCCATGTTCCACGATTATATGGAAGAGATGACCCTCTTCAAACCGGTCATTTCCCATACCAAGGACCCCCAACAAAACGGAGAAGTTTTGCCCGTTATACCAATCAGAAGTCGATCTGTTTGATTTTAAGTTCCAAGACGCCATGGTTCAGATCGAGGCAGAATGAGATCTTCTAGATGGCTACCTTAGATCTAGAGGAGAATCTCCTGGATCCCGAGGTAGGGGCTGCCGATTTGTCCCCGGAAGAACAAGAAAAAAACAACAAGGGAGGAGTTCCGGGACATCTTCAATGAGGGCGGACCCCCTACGGAAGCCACAGAACACATAATTAACACTCGAGATCACCTCCCGATCGCCCAGCCACCATACAGACTGTCTCGCCCGAAAACGGAGCAGCTGAAGGCGGAACTGAAGATTTTGTTGCAAGAAGGCATCATAGAAGAGTGCGAGGCCGCTTGGGCAGCTCCAGTAGTGCTGATCCCCAAACCCGATGGACGGATCCGACTCTGCATCGATTACAGAAAGCTGCACGCTAGTATGAAGCCGGATAGCTATCCACTTCCATGGATTGACGATCTCCTCCACGAGCGGAACGAAAATATTCTTCACCATGCATCTTAAGGGAGGATACCAACAGGTGAAGGTATGAAGGGAGGACTGGGACAAAACGGCCTTCATCATCCCGTTAGACCTATTCCGGTTTACCAGGAAGCGGGTTCGGGTTACGAAACGCGCACGCCACGTTCCAAAGATTGATGGACCGAGTGAAGGAAGGCCCAGAACTTATCTGGGTGTTCTCTGTACCTTTTCTTTTTTGGGGACATACCCACCGCGAGTGGCTGGACGTGGCCCTCGTGAATCTGGGGACACCAGCGGAACTATGACATGACTTCGCCTGGTGCCCCTCTAGCCGTCTGCCTAATAACTAGAAGTCAATTAACATACAATTAACATGTGCTTGGTTAGATACAATTTACTTTGGACAAGCCGGACTGGTAGGGGCGATGACCGCTTCGCTAGCGAGTGCTGGAGTTTACAAGCTCGGCCAGGATTGTTTCCTTTCCCACTAGTATCGTCTCCGCCATCTTTGCGACAGCCTCCAGTGGTTCTCGTCCTTCAGCATCGTCGGGATCATGGTAGAGGAGTCGACGTCTTCGCCCAGGAAAGACTGGAGCTCCCGGAGCTCGTTCGTCCAATGAGTGCAGACGATTAGAGTATTGTGGGCGTCGTTCAGGGGGGGCACAGAAGGCAGCGCGTGTCCTCCGCCTTCCCGATGCGTTTTAGATAGGCCTGAAATCAGCCGTGCCCGGTCAGTGCCCGGCCGTGCCCGGGTGTTAGTGTACCTGGATGACGTCATCATCTTATCAGCATCGGTTGAAGACCATTGGGAGGACTTGAGACGGCTGTTCCAGAGGTTTGCACAACTCAATCTGAGGATCAACAGGAAGAAGAGCCACTTCCGCTGCGAAAAGGTTCTCTACCTGGTGCACGTAATCAGCAAAAATGGAATACAACCCAATCCGGAAAAGGTGGCCGCCATCGCAAACCGGCCGGCCCCTAAGAACGTAAAACAGTTGCAGAGTGTTCTGCAAGCCTGCAGCTGGTATAGAAAATTTATCAAGGACTTCGCCAGCATTGCCAAACCACTAAGCAATCTAACGAAGACAAGCACACCTTCGGAATGGGGCAAGCAGCAAGAAGAGACGTATTCCACGCTGAAGCAGGCGCTCATCTTCTCGCCGATCCTGCAGCAGGCAAAGCCCGACCAGCCCTACATATTAAGGACCGATGTCAGCTCATATGCCATAGGAGCACCTTTGATGCAGGGGGAGGGAAAGGAAGAGAGGCCAGTAGAATACGCCAGCAGCCTCCTCACCCAGGCCGAAATAAATTACAGCACTACAGAGAGGGAAGCGCTTGCCGTAGTTTGGGTAGTTCAACGGTTCCGGGGTTACATAGAGGATAGCCCCATGACGGTCTTAACAGACCACCGTTCCATAAAGTGGCTAATGTCACTAAGATCACCCAGCGGACGACTCGCAAGATGGGCCCTAAAACTGCAACCCTTCCACCTCAAGGTTGAATACACACCTGGGAAAGCCAATCTGATAGCCGACTCAAGGTCGCCCGAGGACGAACTGCCAGCCGCTCTTATCAGTATTGATCTGCCAGCCAAAACAATAACCGAGCTCCGTGAAGCACAACGGGGTGATGAAGAGATCAGAAAAATAACCAACATCTTCGAAGCCGACAGCCCAGAACAATTAGGCCAATGGACCGCCCGAGGGTACATTATAAATTAAGGTATCCTCCGTACGATGAGACACAGCTCATCATACCAAAAGCACAAAGAAAGGAATTACTCAAAAAAATTCACGACGACACAGTTGCAGGCCACTATGGAGTCAAAAAAACCCTGTGTAAAATATTACGGCACGACTACAGGCCTGGAATCCGGTACGACGTCGCGGAGTACGTCAAGTAGTGCCAAGAGTGCCAGAAGTACAAGGCGTCAAACCAGAAGCCGCAAGGACTCCTTCAAACACCAACGATGAACCGAAGATTTGAGGTGCTGGCAATCGACCTGTTCGAACCACTTCAAGAGGGTCCTAGGAAGGAGAAATTGATATTTATCATAGAGGACACCGCCTCGAGATGGGTAGAGGTGTTCCCCCTAGAAGCCGCAACGGCCTTCGCCTGCAGAACTACTCTCGTGGAAGAAGTATTAATGCGATATGGAATTACGAGGAGAGTTATCAGCGACAACGGCACCCAGTTCGTAAGCTCGATAAGGCAGCAGATCACGCACTCGCTAGACATCGACCACAACTTCACCCCGGTGTACCACCCAGCCGCCACTCTAGTAGAGAGAAGAAACAGGGACCTGAAGGCTTAACTCGCTCTCCAAGTCGGAACCAAACACACAGACTGGCCAAACAAACTCCCAGCGATTCCAATGAGGAGAAATGGATATTTTTCGTAAAGGACACCGCCTCAAGATGGGTAGAGCTGTTCCCCCTAGAAGCCGCAACAGCCTTCGCCTACGGAACCACTCTCGTGGAAGAAGTATTTACGCGATATGGAATTCCGAGAAGAATTATCAGCGACAACGGCACCCAGTTCGTAAGCTCGATAATGCAGCAGATCACGCACTCGCTAGACATCGACCACAACTTTACCCCGGTGTACCACTCAGCCGCTAATTCAGTTGAGAGAAGAAACGGGGACCTGAAGACACAACTCGCTATCCGGGTCAGAACCAAACACACAGACTGGCCAAACAAACCTTCGAGATGAATACAGCTACTGTACTTCAATAAGAATATCTCCAGCCTACCTCACATTCGGGAGAGAATTACGAACCCCGTTCGATGTCCAACACGATCTAAGGGAGATAATGAAGATGGACATCTATCTGCCAGATATCACATCCAGGCTAAGAGATCTAGACACGACATTCGAAACGGCAGAAGAGAAACACGAAAAAACCCAAGATGAAGGAAAGACACAGGCCGACAAAAAACGGTCAGAAGCAGAAATCAACGCGCCTAGAGACCTAGGTAACATCGCATAGCCACGAAGAAAAAAGGAAATTCGCACCAAAAAGAGACGGGTCATACCTGATATTAGCTGCAAAAGAACCCTGCTCGTACGAAATAAGCTCAAGAGAAAATTCTGCAGTCCCACTGGCCACCTACCAAGTCTTAGCCTTAAGAACATGTGCAGAAGAAGAAGAAGAACTTCCCACATATCCTATCAGAAAGAAAGGAAGACCAAGTAAGAATCCAGGATCCTCGGCCGGGACGTCATAAGGGTCCTGAGGGGGAGATTGTAACGGGATACGTACGAAGCACCCGCTGTTAGTACCAAAACGCCCCGTACTACCCTCTCCGCTTGCGCCACCGTCACCCGTACCACCGCATCCCCACGCTAGACCAACCACTGAAGAAGGAAGGACCACCCGCTGTGCTGCCCCCCAATATACCAGCAGGGTTCCACAAACTCTTAGCTCGAACAGTTGTCCGAACCCTTGTGTGGTCAGAAGCTTCTTTTAGCAACGCTCTTTGTGAAACCCTCCCGAGAAAGCCGATCCCTTGTGTGGACAGCATCGTATACGAAGATTACCGAATTCAAGGAAGCCGCTCCCCGTCGTGGACAGCCCCTTGCCGCCGCTTTTCAACTACTTCAGCCGCCCCCGCGACCTGACGAATTACCACTGAACCATAAATATATATTGTACATATCTTGTTAAATATAAATCTTTACTGAGCCCGACACAAGTTGTATTTACGAGGTCCGGCTCTTAAATAACGAGGATGGTTACAAAAAAAGGTCTTTATTATAAAAATTACAGATCCAACGAATGTTCCCCTTCAATATACTCCCCTTCCCTCTGCACACACCGAAGCATTCGTTTTTTCCACTGTTGGAAACAGTGCTGGAAGTCTTCTTTTGTGAGCGCTTTGAGTAGCTCCGTCGTTTTTTGCTTCACCTCCTCCATTGACCCAAAACGCGTTCCTTTTAGGGCAGACTTGATCTTGGGAAATAGGTAAAAGTTGCAGGGCGCTAAATCTGGCGAATACGGAGCATGTTCAAGCACTGCGATGCTTTTATCGGCTAAAAAACGCTTTACAGACAGCGCGTTATGAGCAGGTGCGTTGTCTTGATGCAAGATCCACGACTTGTCTTTCCATAACTGCGGCCGTCTCCTACGAACTCGCTCTCGCAGTGTTGCCAGAACTTGTAAATAATAAGTTTGGTTCACAGTTTGACCCTCTGGAACTCATTCAGTCATCACGACGCCGTTAATGTCGAAGAAAACGATGAGCATTGCTTTGAATTTCGATTTCGACATCCTTGCTTTTTTCATTCTCGGAGATGCTGGAGTTTTCCAATGCATTGATTGCCGCTTAGTTTCAACATCATTCTGAAAAATCCAAGTATCCTCGCATGTGATGACCTTTTCCAACAATCCAGGCTCTTCCACTAACCTTTCAAGAACATCTGAGCAGATCTGGTGACGGACACGTTTTTGTTCTGGGGTCAAGTTTTTCGGTACCAACTTCGCACAGACTTTTTTCATGTTCAGTTCATGGTGTAAAATTCTTCTGACTGTTTCTTTATCGGCGTTTAGTCTCAGCAATCATCCTAATGCTCGTTCGACGATCTGCACGCACAATTTGATTGATTTTTGCCTCGGTTTCTGGAGTTGAAACAGCGACAGGTCGGCCTGGACGTTGGTCATCTTCGGTGCTCTCTCGGCCTTCAGAAAATCGTTTACACCATTCGAAAACACGCGCACGAGATAAAGTATTGTCACCGTAAGCCTCCTTTAACAATTTGTAGCACTCAGTTGGCTTTTTTCAATTTTATGAGAAATTTCAGATTGATACGTTGCTCATGTTTTTCGTCACACATTTTATCCGACGTGAGAAAAAAACACGCTGGCTTCAAAACGCAATAGCATAAATACTACTCAACGCACACAAACGTTATTTCGTACTGGAATAGTAGACACTTCAAGGTTTCCAACGATGTGTTCGTTTCCCCCTCTACAGTTCTGGTACGCGTTCTGCGCGCGCAGTCTCGTTATTTAAGAGCCGGACCTCGTAAACTCTTAGTTGAAATGTCCAATATTTATTAGACAGCTAATCAAATAATCATATAACATTTATCGATGATGCACATTTAACGCTCAGAAAAACTAACCGGCTCTAAGAAAAAGACGGAATACGTGACGAACGTCAACTTCAATACAAGTCACTCATAATTTCTAAAACTGTAAAATTGAAGCAGCCAGTAATTCTTAAATTATAACAACTTTAGCCGTGCAAATAAAGCACGAACTCGACATTTTGCGGCCATTATTAATTCTGGTTCATACTTAAAACACGGCAATATATTTCTTTTCACACTGAGTTTGGCATTTAAGCTTATAAATTACTTGAGGAAGATTTATACGGCGCCCTGTACCTTATTTTACGGCAACTTAAATATTTTCCACAGGGACATGTAGAATGGCTTTAATACGAGACACATTTCCCGGGCCCTATTAATCTTTTAAGCGGGAAGTACCACAAACGAAAATAACTGGCATTAAATATTACGGAAGAGCCGAATCGGGCCGGTAATGTAAATGCAACTATTATGGAATATTAGTATTTAATACATAATCATATTACAGGGGATACGAGAAAGGAATATATTATGAACATAACATGGAAACGAAAATGCTACGGGAGTTCTGAAATTAAATTTTCATCATAATACATAATAAAGGATCCACCTGCCATCCCGCATAAGATAGAATTACGTCTAAATATATTTCTTATATCTGTAATATGATTGTGCCCTCTAAACTTACACCGCTTTTAAAATAAACGATATTATTTTATTTATTTATTTACTGGTAATACCATTGTACAGTGTTCCAAGAAATAATTAACGAATAATATATGACATTCACATAAATTTAATCCTAAGACCTAAAAACTAAAAGTTTTTATTAAAAAATGAAGGATGGTTGGCAGGAATTCGGGTTGAGGAAGCGCGGATGATTTCGGAATTGACGTAGCCAACTAGGGCATTCTGCCACAACCGATAATGTGTATAATAATTATTTATAATGATGAAAGGGGACACACACTGAATATCCATGGACCCGCACGGCCATTTTTCGTTCCGAAAAAGTAACCGTACGAATGGAATTCTAACCCATGACCATGAGGCCCGTGAGCAGGACCTCTACTCACTGGGCCAAAAACAAAAAGTTAAAAGATAACATTTTATGGCGACACTTTACATATTAAACTATTAGAGCTAATTAGAGCTACTTAATAAATTAAATGTTAAAAGATAAAATGCTATTTTATAAGCGACACGAGTATACTCGTTTATTTATTTATTTATTTATTTGTTTATTTACGGAAGAACCTTTTTATAAGAAAAATTTAAAATAAAAAATACAATAAAGAAATCAAAATAAAATATTGCACAATATAACTATTACATAACAATAACGATATATTACAAAAGTAGAATTACCATTATATAAATTATACAGATTAATAATTAATAACAACATTATATACCTACAATATATGGTGATATATCAATATATTTTAGATGGCGTTTAAATTTATTGTAAGATGTATCGTACAGGAAAAAATTAGGGGAAACACAAACCAGATTGCATAGTCTGAACATTCTGCACAATGCATTATTTCTAGCAAAATTTGATCTGTGAAAAGATTCTTTAAAAACAGTAATATTTCTTGTTTTGAAGGGGATGTTGAAATTCAAATATGCGAGAAGCTCACAACAATTTATAAAACCGTTCACTAATTTATAAACTACACACAAATCTGCATGTATTCGCCTTACACGTAAAGTTGGTAGGTTTAGAAAAGAAAGCATATTGCTGCGACTATACTCAATTCTACTAATCCTAATTCTAAAAGAAATTGACATTAAAAATTTGTTTTGAACACGTTCTGGTTGATCAATCTTATTATTATATGCCGGCGACCAAATGCAAGAAGCATATTCAAGTTGTGGTCTTACTAAAGATGTGAATAGTATTTTCTGGGTACTGATAGAAAAGTTTCTGGCAAATCTATTAATATATCCAAGCATCTGTAAAGCTTTCGAACAAATGCAGTCAATGTGTTTCGAGAAGGAGAAATTACAGTCAAATAACACACCAAGATCTTTAACTTGCTTAACAGATGGTAATAGATGATCATCTATGGTATATGCATTTTCAACTAAACGACCCCTTCCGAACGAGATTGACATGCATTTTGTATAATTAAAATAAAGATTGTTATCAGAACACCATCTATAAATATTGTTTAAATCATCTTGCAAGTATGCTGAGTCTGAGATGGAATTTACCGCCCGAAATATTTTGAGATCATCTGCAAACAATAAAAATCTGCAATGCTTTACATATGAACTGACATCATTAATGAATAATAAACAACTCGTGACGCAGATAACTTGTTAATATTAATATTACAAATTACATTTGAATTAAAGTTTTATCAAATCTATTGAAATCTACGATTTTTTGTTTTACTCACGAGTTTCATACAAAAAAATGTCTATGACCACAGATTTAAATAAATTCGATAAAACCTGCCTACAAGCTGGAAAGTTTGATCAAGTGAAAAAAGTTGCTTTACTTACGAGTTTCATTCAAAAATTTTTTTACGCTCGTAGATTTAAATAAATTTGTTTTTTATGCAACAAGTAAGTAAATCAATACTTTTCCACAAGTAGGAAAATTTTGTAATTCCTACGAGTGGAACAAAGTTGCGTTACTTACGAATTTTATACCTGAAAATTTCCACGCCCGTAAATTTAAATAAATTTAATAGTTATTTATGCAACAAGTGAGTAAAGCAAAAAACTTTTCCACAAGTAGGAAAGCTTTGATAATTCCTACGAGTGGAGAAAAGTTGCTTCACTCATTACGTCCGCAAATTTAAATAACTTTAAATAAAAGTTTGACAGCATCGGCGGAAGTGATTGACATGAACGTAAAATGAGCGTTTATGATACACTTTGCGCAAACAATTTTAAATAATGAGCTGCGATTGCACTTTATTCACGCTTTTTGAATCACTTATTTTATGAACGCAAATTAATGAAAAAAATTGTGGGTATAATAACGAACGTTATTTATTGCAACAATAGTTGCATTTATCAAATACTACCAATTAAAATGTACAGGAGGTAAATAAGCGAGTACTGAAACATCAATAATAATATTAAAATTTGAACTCTGTTATAAATGAAATAATACATATTAATAATAAAATAAAACCTCTGTCGACGAAAGCAATGTACCGTAAGATAATACGGAATGTTTGCCTTGTTTGATAATTTATCATATATACATAAATATAAAACAAGGGATTACCCATCCATATTATTTTCATAATATTTTTAACATAAATTATATTATTCTATGTAAAATATTACAAACAGGTTGTTTCTTTCACAACGCCGTAGGCCATGACTCCATTATTTATGGTCGGATTTTAATGATTCAAATATTAAATTAATTATGTTGTTGTAGACTACTAAAATTATTTACGTGTTTTTAACATTAACTTTGTTGTTACCTGATAGTAAACTTATTTTTTAAATGTTTACGTGTATTGTGTTAAATTTAGAGAATTTTTCCAAATCTAATAATGCCTAAAAATGATTACACAACAAACACTGTGTACATAAAGTAGGGAATAAATTCGATTAAAATTCAGAGCATTTTCTTTTAGAAAAATGCTCGGACACGTGTATTATTATTTTTTAACGCGCATTTTTTGAGGTGAAATTCAAATGTACGGGGTGTCCCAAAATTGAGATACGATCCCTAAGTTAAAATTTTCAAATGTGAACCTCCATTTTTTGTTGCATTTATGGATTCTACGTAAAATTCTGAAGATTTTTTATGTAGCATACTCCATGTCGATATTCAGCTGTTTTCGAAGAAATGGCGTTTAAAAAAGTACTACTACTATTTTATTTCTGGTAAAAGATAACATGGTTTATTCGAAACATTGTAATTAATAAGGAAAAATCATTTCATTAAGTAAATAATGATTTTTGCTTATTAATGCCAATGTTTCGATGAAACCATGTTATCTTTTACCAGAAATAAAATAGTAGTTGTAATTTTTTAAACGCCATTTCTTTGAAAACAGCTGAATATCGACATGGGGTATGCTACATGAAAAATACTTAGAATTTTACGTAGAATCCATAAATGCAACAAAAAATGGGGTTTCATATTTAAAAATTTTAACTTAGGGGTCTTATCTCGACCCTGTACATTTGAATTTTATCTTAAAAAATGCGCGTTAAAAAATAATAATACACGTGTCCGAGCATTTTTCTGAAAGAAAATGCCCTGAATTTTAATCGAATTTATTGCTTACTTTATGTACACAGTGTATATTAGAAAAATATATAAAATGTTTATTAACCCTTTAAGAAACGAACGCATTTTTGTAGAACAATGACCAGTAGATCGACGGAATTTTAACAAATTAATTGCTTTATTATTAATTACTAGAGCGAGAAAAAGTACATAATTAACTGTTAGCTAACGAGCTAGTTTATAATGGTCACAGCCATCGCTTTACAGACGACTAAAATGAGCTCGTTTATGCATTTAGCATATGGTGGATGCGCCGGTAACTTAATTTACAATGTCGCGAATATGACGGTAAGGGTTGGTTTTATTATAAAATTTAAAAGTATACCATGAAAAAATGAAAAACATAAACGTCAGTATCGCACTTTTCTTCGTATTTTTACTTAGTTTATCGTTTTCCCCAGTATTTTATATGAAATAACATAACTGACATGTAAGTATTTTTCGAATGCTTTAAAAGTTGTTGTCAAAGCTTGCGCTTTTACAGTAACCGCTTTCCAATCAGGGAAGTTCCACAACATCGAAAATACGGAAGGTTTAAAGAGAATTTAACAAAGTGCGGAGCTTTTAAAAAAAACAAGTTTGAAGAAAATATTGAATTAAATTCGAGAACTTCTACTCGGGAAATTGCGCATAATATTATCACATCAAACCGAACAGTACAGGGAGTATTAATTAGTCGCAAGTTCAAACCGTACAAAGCTCGAAGTGTTTAGAGATTAGAGGAACTCTATCGTGGCAGGTGAGAATCATTGTTCTTGGGTCTTGTTTTGGAATTATTATTTATGTAAAACGAATATAATGCAAAATCTATCGTATTCCTAGGGCTAAAACTTAGATCAACTTTAGTTGTTTTTAGTCCTATTTGCTTAATCAAAATGTATTTTTCTCTATTTTCTTTTTCTATTGATTTGTAGTTATTATATATTTTGGTTGCAAATAAATATATTATTATTATTATTTTGCCATTTTTATTTTGATCGGGGATTTTACGAATAAATCATTTGATCAGATAAATGCAATCTTCAATAGAAAAGGTGAATTATGTTTGATCTGCACACTTAATAAATTAAGAATTGTTGGGGCCACGGTGGCCTAGTGCGTAGCGTTCCTGCTTCTGTGCCTCGTGGTCTAGGGTTCGAATCCCATCCGTGCGGTCACTTTTTCAGAACGAAGAAGTGGCCTTGCGGGTCCATGGATGTGTAGTGTATGTCCCATTCATTATTAAAATGAAATCTTAAAAAAAAACTTATATACGTTAGTGGCCGAACAGCAAATCGCTTACGCCAATTCCCTTATAGTCATTCACTCTCCTTAACCCGCAATTCCATCAAACATTCTTCCTTAAAAAAAAAAAGAATTGTTAAAGTAACGTTTGTAGTATCTCTTTTATTTTAATATCTACACAATGAACAAAAACTACGTGATACCAAAGTATTTTTTCAAAATAATTTCCAACTCCTTAATTAATCACAGTCACCAGGAATTAAATTATTTTGATTGAGTTAATTCATTGAATACTCTCTAGAATACGATTCAATGTCAAAGTTATGTAGCTTATTTTTATAGTGGTATCACTGCAAACATTTTTGACATAACTTAGACTGCTCATGTTACGATGATGTTTTTAGTGCAAGTATGTATTCACCCTATTTTATATTATTTGTGCTTGAATATTAATTATTATTTATTTACGCTTTTCATAACAATTATATGAATGTTTGTTATCCCTTTATTCAACTGTTTTATAAAGAATGTTTTAATTTAAATTACAAAGAAGCAGGAAGTTCGGGGAAAGTTGGGATGAAATACAATACCAAAAAGAGTTATTACGTTTAATTTAACTGTAAATGTTAAATATATCCATAACCCGCCCAAAATTAATAAAGCCCTAAATAAATTCCTTCACTTTACATTCAAATTCCATTTTCTTGTTCTCGGAAAAAAATTAGATCGTCATCGTGGCATGAAAACGTTAATAAAAGGTTTTTGAATCTGAGGTGAGGGAGGTTTCGGATAAAAAAAAATTCAGACAAAAGATTGATATATTGTCCCCAAAAATCTGAATCTGCCGAGAAAGATGGGGGTTGCTATTTAAAATTTTAAAGACATCCTTACCCCTCGCGAAGCGGTGAGGGATGGTTTAGTATCCAAAGAATTCGTAACTCGTAACCAAGCAACTTTTGTACCAAACTTTTTCTTTGAAAACCTACCCCCGGGGTAATATTGACCCGTTGCCGGACTTTCTGCGCACCCGGGTGTGTCACTGAAGCGTCAAAGTTACTTTTTGGTCTTAAATATTTAAGATAGAAAAATATTATTCATGTAAGAGTTGACTCTACAGTTGCAAAATATGTTTAAATATAAAAATTCATGCTCCAAAAATTTTCTGCTTACTCCTCGTAGATAAAAAGAAAACAAATCTTGATTTTCCACAAAATAACATGGATTGAACACCTTCGCAGAAATATTAAAGAGACGCCACTGCTTCCTACCAATGAATACTTTCGTTCGCGTGTAGAAAGAGGCGAGAACACCACGTACATGTTCGCGCTCGCCTGATCGGGGGTCTTCGTCTCTCAAACTTGTACTGTCGGCATTAGATAAACAAACGGTGTCGATTTCATTGACGCGGCACACAAATTAGGTCAATGTATCATCGAGTATGGAATTGGAATTTTTCCTATTTTTAAAGCAACATTATTTTCAATATATATCATACGCCTATCGAACACTTATTTATATTGATGAAACGAAACTGGAATTCATAAAAATTCGGAAGTAAGATCAGTCAACACATTAAATAAAGATCACTCACAGGAAATACGGTGAACCTAATAAAGCATCCGACAACTAAATTCAAAAAGTTGAAATCAATACTGACATATCACTGCAATAAATTTATAGTTTATATCTCGTTATTGGATAATAACACCATTTATCATTTGTATATATCAATTTTGAAATGAACTCAATTGATAGATCAAATACTGTGGCATTCAACAGGTTTCGTGTTTTATTTTTCTTCTAAAGTGGGTTTGTTGTTCGACTGCGAAAGTACACGATAGAAAAATAATTTACAAGAGATTTCGAAAAATTATTATTTAAGTAGATATGCGTATGCTCTTTAGGTTATGAATCTTTAAAATTAGCCCTTAGCTAACGAGCTAGTTTTTAATATTTGCAACCATCGCTTTACAGACAACTAAAATGAGCTCATTTATAAATTGATATTATGGTGTAAGTGCCAGGAACTTACAGATACATGATCATTAAACTGTGATATTCACAATTGTTTATCGACAATGAATTACAAGTTCATTTTACCTAATTTTTGTCAATACTTTGCAAATATGTTTTAATCTCGAATCAATTATGAACACCGTCCAGAATAATGGTCAGCCGGTACAAGTTGTGGGCTTATAATCCAGATACATGATCATTAAACTGGGATATTCATAATTATTTCTCGACAATGAATTACAAGTTCGTTTTACCTCATTTTTGTCAGGTCTTTAGCAAATACGTTTCAATCTGGAATCAATTATGAACACCGTCCAGAATAATGGTCAGCCTGTACAAGTTGTGGGCGACACGAAACACGAAATGTACCATGAATATACGGACACTAAACTTGTCTAGCACATGTCTAGAATGAAGCGACAAATAATCAGTAAACAATGGAAATAGAATAATAATATTAACAATGATGATAAATTATTATTAATAATAAAATTATCGTCAACATATTTCTGGCATATGGCGTACCTATTGAATATTCTAAATTGCCTACAGAACCGATTTCGATTGTCAAGAATAGATTTAAAAGTATTAGCAAAATGCTATTACCAATAATCTGTTCATAGAATTCTCTAATTAACCGGCTCACTCTAATGATCTGAAAACAGTGCTCGGCGATAATCGGCTTATCCTGTGCCTGCGATTATCTCTTGGTAAAACCACTAGTACCTGTCTGCTCTAATTACCCCAATGGTTTTCTATGATATTTGCTATATAAAGGCAGAAATATCGAAAATGATTTAGTGCGTTTTTTTGCGTGACGCGAATGGCAAAATATGTGAATTATTTAACTCAGGCGGAGTTGGAGGAAGAAACTAGAAGAATCTGGGACGACGACGACTACGTTATAGAAAATTTGGATGCTGCTGCGGATGCTCCGGGTATTACTACCGTGGCGGATGACAACTACAACTCTGATGCCGATGGCGACGATCACAGCCAACTCATCGATTCCGAGAATCCACCAGAAGAACATCATGATTCCTGCAACGAAATTGAAGCCGACAGTGACGATGAAAACAACGAAGTTTAGAGGGATACAGAATACTACCTTGGTAAAGATCAATCCAAGTGGTCTGATAGACCAGTCCACAAGCAAACCAGAACGTGTTCTGTAAATATCGTGAAGGAGAAAAGCGGACCAAGTCAAAAGTGCATCAACGCAACCACTGCTGAGGAGATTTGGAGGTGTTTCTTCAACGATCGTGCACTCCAAATTCTTGTGGATTGCACCAACATATTTATCCAGAAGATTCAACCAAAATTTGGAAGACAACGTAACGCGAGATCTACAGTAGTCGAAGAAATGCAAGCATTCTTAGGACTCCTGTACATGGCAGGCGTTCTTCGATCTTCTCATCTGAACTACTTGGATCTATGGGCTACAGATGATACCGGTGTCACCATCTTTCGAGATACCATGCCTGCAAAACGATTCATGTTTCTCCTGAGAAGTTCGTTTTGATGACGTCCGCATAAGAACAGACAGGATGCAAAGTGATAAACTCAGTGCTATACGTGATTTGTTCTCAGTGATAAACGAAAATTGTATCTCCAATTACGTGCCATCTCAAAATGTGACCATAGATGAACAATTGGTTGGATTCCGTGGACGCTGTGGTTTCCGCCAGTACCTTCCGTTAAAACCGAACCGATATAGCTTCAAGGTCTTCACGATGGTATATTCAACGATTTATTACCTTCAGAACATGGAAATATACGTGGGAACACAACATAAAGGCCCGTATCTCATGAAGAACTCAGCAGAGGATATAGATACCGTCTCATCTCCCCCATACATGGAAGCGGCCGGAACGCTACCACCGATAATGGGTATACAAGCATACCTCTAGCACATAGCCTTCTGAAAAACCACTAGTGGGCACACTTAGAAAGAACAAGCGAGAGATACCACCATCATTTCAACCCTGCAAAGAACATCAAGTCAAAAGCCGCATCTATGGACACCAACACAACATGACCATGGTTTCGTACGTTCCACGGAAGAGGAAGGCCGTCGTGTTTCAACTATGCATCTAGAAGACGAAGAGAACATCAACGACGAAGAAGAACCGGAAATCAAATATTATAACTCGTGTTGGTCGCCGAACGAGAAGATGGCCCTTAGCCATTTTTTTCCACTTGATGAATGTTACGGCAGTTAACGCATACATAATTTTCAAGGTAAAAAAACCGTGTAAAAAAAATTTACAGACGCGATTTCTTGAAACAACTTGTGCCACAGTTGGTGAAACCGTTCCAGACAAGTAGGCTGAATTCTGTCGTCACTCCAAGGGACGTCAGAGGCCGTATGGAGCTGAAATTTGCAATGATAGGCCATAGAGGAAAATCGAAGGAATGCAAAACGTAAGCTATGCGATTACTGCCCCCGGAACAAGGACAAAAAATATCAAGAATGGTGTTGTTTGTGCGAAAAAACTTTGTGCGTGGATCATAGGAAGATCGTATGTAAGAACTGTTCGAATATTACAAATATGGATTGATTATTTATTAATAAACAACAATATTCACTGCAAATGTTTTTCTAATTTGTTTCCCTTCCATTTTTAAGTTTTCAGTTTGGGGTCAGCAAAGACCCCATGCGCCCACTAACGTAAGTATACGGGCGCGCCTAGTTAAGGGTTAATTAAAATTGAAATTATTATCTAATTTGGTTATCTTCTGTTTCAGATTTCTGTTCTATTCGCAGTTAAGGTAAGTTTTTTAATGAAAAATATTTAACATTAATTTCTCATATTTATAAAATTTTACAATTCATTCATCACTGATGAAACATGCACATCGCTATATCACAAATCGTCACGTCACTCAATCACGCCATCAGTCATCCATATATATCACAGTTAGACACAAAATCCACTTTGGCTTTGAAAAAATTTAGTAAGTTTAAAACATGTAGTACCTATTGCATTTATTACTTAAAACGAATGCAATATAAACAAATGCTTGGGATATAACTTTATGTAAATGAACACATTTCTGCATTTATAAATAAAACATTATGAGAAACATAAACTTAATAGAAAATTGAAATGAGGAAACTCGATATCGAATTGCATTATTATGATAAAACACGAGAGAGCAGTGTAAAAATAGGAAGTAACACGTGTATACATATCTGAATTATTCATCGGATGTAGTATATGGAAGTTTATATATGATCCCGTCTTAGGTTAGGAGCAGTAGACCACGAGTAAAACTTCCGTGCCATTACGGGGCCGTGAGTGTCCGGACAGTCTGCAAGTGTTAATGCATGCGCATATTTATTCCATGTACGGACATATACACACTTTACATGAATATTAGCTGTCGCATTACAAAGAGATAACACGTAAAAGCGGCGTGTACATATACGAGGGTTATATTGCTAAAGTTGAGCAAGAGTCGTGAGGACGAAATTTGCATTAGGACGGTTCCGGTCCGGCTGGCTCCTGGAAGGATAATCGCGATGGGGGATCTTGACATGCCAGCTCGGGTTTAAAATTTTAGATTGTACTTTATATACGGGATGTAAGTGATGTGTCGATGGTATTACATTTTTTAATCTAGATTTTTTCGATTTCGTGTACACATAATGGACAATTGATAAAATGATATAAAATAGATAACAATAAAAAGTAAAATGAGTTTTGTTGCCTAACATTGTCCCAGGTATTGCCACACAGAATATAGACATTACTATCTATGATGGATATTAGGCAGTGGCGGTTTCAAAGGGGGGTAATCGGGTAATTACCCCCCCCCCCCTAAGAATTTTTCGCTTATCAATTTTTATTGTTAAAAATTACCGATATTCCATATTGAAAATAAATAATATAACCGGTAAATTTTTCCAACGCTTTAAAACGTTGGAAAAGGATAGGCAGTTCACGAAACAGTTGTATGAGAGCGAAAGCACCAGTTTATTTATCTTTTTTTTTAATTACCCCCCCCCCCCCTAGACTAGTTGGCTGGAAACGCCCTTGATATTAGGATATTAGTTTAGTAGTTTTGATGAAAGTGTAAAATAGTTTATGCTAATAAAGGTCCTTTTTTTTACTATCTATGACTCCAATGTCGGGACCATCCAATGTCGTGCAAGTACGACGTACATCGATGTGCATGAACGCCGTGCATGAACAAATAATGCAGTGGTGGGGAAACTTTTTTTAAGACGGGCCATTTGTAATAACTAGACAATCGTAGCGGGCCAAAGAATAATGCTTAATCGTTAACTAATTTATGTGTGCTATAAACATCTAATATATAAAATTTTCGTGTCACAGTGTTTGTAACAAAACTCCTTCGAAACGGCGTGACCGATTCTTATGAAATTTTGTGAGAATATTGAGCAGGTCTGAGAATAGGACGTAAACTATTTTTAATACCCCTAAATAATAGGGGTGGTCCACCGCAAATTTTTTATTTTTAGTTTTTGGACAAAATTTTTTATTTTTATTTTTTTATGATTCGGCATTAAAAAATACATATAACTCTAAATTTTCACCCTTCTACCACCAACCCCTATTTTTTAATAGCGATTTTAGTACTTTAATAATTTTCTACTCTCGGCGATCGACCGCTCGATCAGTTATTCCTTTTCCATTGTCTGCGCCGACGGTTATTGATGGGTTTTAATGGGCTTACCCTGTAGATTCGTATCGATAAATGTAAATAAATAAGTAGCTGAAATTATAAAAAAAAATATAAACAAAATATTAACAGCAAATGCTGCACTGAGCTCAATTGCAACACTTGCATCCTATGAACAATTAAGTCGGCTTTAAATACATAAATTGGTGATAACGATTGATTTATAATACGCGCGCCATCTCTTCGTGGTTGGAATGTCGCTCGCGGTGGTGTTACGAATTAAAATATTCTGCGGAAGATTCTGTGTGCGGTTGAGAATTTTTTTAATAATTTTGCCATTTAGTTCAAATTCGTTGATTATTAAAAAAAATTATGAATTTTTGAAGCAATAATTGCATGTTAGAGCTATCATGAATTTCAAAAATTAAAAAAAAAATATTTCAACTGACGATACATGTTTTTATTAGTAACAATACACTTCTTACATTCTTTAGCTTTAATAATTTTGTAATTTAGTTCAAATCCGTTGATTATTAAAAAAGTTATGAATTTTTGAAACAATAATTGCACGTTAAAACGATCATGAATTTTAAAAATTCTAAAAAATTTTTTTTAACTGCCGATACATGTTTTTATTAGTAACAATACAGTTCTTACATTCTTTAACTTTAATAATTTTGTTATTTAGTTCAAATCCGTTGATTATTAAAAAAGTTATGAATTTTTGAAGCAATAATTGCACGTTAAAGCGATCATGAATTTTAAAAATTCTAAAAAAAATATTTCAACTGGCGATACATGTTTTTATTAGTAACAATACACTTTTTACATTCTTTAACTTTAATGATTTTGTTATTTAGTTCAAATCCGTTGATTATTAAAAAAGTTATGAATTTTTGAAGCAATAATTGCACGGTAAAGCGATTATGAATTTCAAAAATTCTAAAAAAATATTTCAACTCGCGATATATGTTTCTATTAGTAACAATACACTTCTTACATTCTTTAACTTTAATGATTTTGTTATTTAGTTCAAATCCGTTGATTATTAAAAAAATTATGAATTTTTGAAGCAATAATTGCACGTTAAAGGGATCATGAATTTCAAAAATTCGAAAAAAAAAATTTCAACTGGCGATAGATGTTTTTATTATTAACAATACACTTCTTACATTCTTAAGCTTTAATAATTTTGTTATTTAGTTCAAATCCGTTGATTATTAAAAAAAATATGAATTTTTGAAGCAATAATTGCACGTTAAAGCGATCGTGAATTTCAAAAATTAGAGCCTAAACCGTTTTCGGCCACTATCGTCACCACTTTATTTGCTTAATTTCAATGGGCCACACACGGACGACGGCGCAGGGCAGTGGAGCCGTCGTTCGTCACCAGTAATAAGCCACGTATTGACGACGACGCAGCGCAGCGGAGCCGTCGTTCGTCACCAGTTACCTTTCTTAATTTTGAAGGGTTACGCACGGACGACGGCGCAGCGCAGCGGAGCCGTCGTTCGTCACCAGTTTATTTGCTTAATTTTAATGAGCGTCACCAGTAATAAGCTACATATTGACGACGGCGCTTCACAGCGGAGCCGTCGTTCGTCACCAGTTACTTTGGTCAATTTTAATAGGCTACGCACGAACGACGGCGCAGCGCAGCGAAGCCGTCGTCTGTCACCAGTTATCTGCCTTAATATATATGGACCATTCGCGGTCGACGGCGCAGTGTAGCGGAGCCGTCGTTCGTCACCCTTGCTTAATTTTTAAGGTCTACGCACCAGTTTATTTGCTTAATTTTAATGGGCCACACACGGACGTCGTCAGTCACCAGTTATCTGCCTTAATATATATAAATATATATGAATCATGCACGGACGACAGCGCAGCGCAGCGGAGCCGTCGTTCATCACCAGTTACCTTGCTTGATTTTAAAGGACTACGCGCGGACGACGGCTCAGCGAATGTTGTGTATCATAGAGCATTACAATAATAAACACTATGTTTTGAATATTTTCTTTTTATGAATTATACCAATTCGAATTCAATATTCATAGTTAAGACAGGACAACGTCTGTCGGGTCAGCTAGTATACATATATTATTACATACACTTATTATTTTAATAGTAAAAAAGCAAAAGGTGACAAAATTATAAGCACAAAATATAAAATGAATTTAGTGTAGTTCTTGATGTGAAGTATTATCACTTTATTTTCTGGTGTCATTACTGGTCGATGGTGCATGAGAAAAATGAAATTAAGACTGTTTAATCAAAATTTCATCATAGTCCGGTTCCATTTGCGAAGCAGAAATTCTTAAAACTGATGAAAGGTGCTCATCTGTAATTCTGTTTCTTAAAGAAGTTTTCCTAAGCTTCATTGTTGAAAAGATTTGTTCGCATATATAAGATGAGCCGAACATTGTCATTATCTTCATTGCATGAGTAATTAGATTTGGGAAATTATCAGGACTTAAATTTTTATAAAATTCTAGTAATGGTACTGTATGAAAAGTTTGTTTCAGGAGAGTATTAAAGTTCAGTTCTATTAACTCAAGTTGAAATTTTGCATCAACTTATTCGTAATTAACATTGAATGGGGTCGCAAAAATACTAAACTCTGGTTCCATTTTTCTAAAGTCCTGAAATCTTCTTTCAAATTCTGTAAATAGTTTTCTCAAATTAATTTCGTATTTTTTAATCTTATTGTTTGATATAGTGAATTTTAAAGATTGTATTCTTGGAAAATGAAAAAATCAGATTTAGAGATCTGATTAGCAAATAATAATAACTGTAATTTGAAACTTTTCAGGTATTGCCAAATATCGTGAAGAAACTGATTTTTTCCTTGCAATTTGAGATTAAGTTTATTCATGTGTACGAGGAGGTCTGTGAAAAAAGCGAAATCAGAAAGCCATGTTTCGTTTTCTAAGACGTCAAATTGATTATAAATGTCTTTATCAAGAAGAAAATTCACAATATCGTCTTTTAAATCCCTAATTCTTTCAAATACTTTTCCAGCACTTAACCAACGAACTTTTGAATAATACAGGTTATCGGAATGCTCAGCATGTACGGACTCCAAAAACTGTTGAAACTGGCGATGTAATAATCAACAATACTAACAATATTAAGTATATGATCAATATCTAAAGCCGATTTACAGAGAGCATCCTGATGTATAAGGCAATGCAAAAAAACAACATCATTTTCCGGATACTTAGAATTAAATTTCCCAACAAATCCTTGATTGATTCCAACCATATTAGGAGCACCATCTGTAGTTACATTACATAGCTTGTCAATAGGTAAACGAAGTTTATCGATGCAATTTTCAAATTGACAAAATATATCGGCACCAGTCGTTGTTCCTTTCATTGACTGCAGCCCTGCAAGTTCTTCTGTAATTTCAAAGTGGACGTTGATTCCTCTTACAAATATGAGTAACTGCGCAGTATCGCTGATATCTGTACTTTCATCCATGGTAATTGAATAAAAAATATTTTTTTGAGTTTTTGTAGTCAGTTGTGAAATTAGATTTTTATCAATATTTTCAATTCTCTCGGTGATTGTTCGTAGTTTCCCCATCACTGCTTTAGAACGTTGGAAAAGGATAGGGAGATTTCACGAAACAGGTGAATGAGAGAGGAAGCACCAATTTATTTATCTTTTTTTTAATTAAATTAAACAACATTAAGGCTGTCTTAAGTTAAAAATAAATATATTCGAAGGAGCTAAAATGTATCATCAAGAATAAAACTACCGAGTAGATGAATTCACTCCGTGTTGGTAACCGACGTTATTTTGTATGTAGGCAAAGTGGTGTGAAATGTGGTTGCGGTAACATAAACGCACGAAGCAGCGGTTACGCGGAAACAGTGTGTGGAATAACACGAGGTAACGTAAATAAACCAAATCGAGTACAGCTCGTAACATTTAATTTATTATGTGTGTGAGCAGCAGTCTGAGAATCGTTATTAGAGAAATTATATTGAAGGAAACACAAAAGTAGCTCAACAAAATTTTCTAATTTTCTGGAGTAATGTGTAGTTAATTTATAAACCCAAAAAATGAGCAATGATTTAATTGTCTGTATTAACATTAATAAAAATTATGCCCATAGATATATCTTAAAATATCGCTAATGGCTGAACGGCTAAACGCCTATGAAAAAAATAAATAAAAATTCTGCCGTCTCTAAGATGACTTATTAAAATGCTAATCTATTCACTGAAGCGACAATTCAACACTTGCGTCCATTTACTAAACTAGAACTAATTGAATTATTTGAGAAGTTGATGGATATTAATTGTTGTAAAACTCTAATCAATAATATCGAGAAGCTAGAGATCGGAATAAATTCGAAAATATGCTATCACGAATGGATTGCATATTGGTTCACCAATGCTCAGTGGTACTATTACAATTTTGAAAAAGTCTCATGCAATGAGAGTATGAAAATCCGAGGTACATGAAGATATATAGAATACCTATTGACTGTAGATTGAAATGTTGTTAAATTTGAGAGGAAGGTGCTTAATAAGTACTTAGTTCGAAGCTTCTAAGTATCCAAATAAGCGAAAAGAAGTTTTCGAAGTTGTGAAGATTCGAGGTATCGAAGTATCGAAGTTGCAAACAGTTAGGGATTTAGACTGTTACGTAATTTCAAAAATTTTACCTCGAAAACCCAAGGCGAAATTTAAGTTGCAGTAATAATAAATTACCATTCAAGTAATATATTGGCAAAGAAATAGTATATTATTAAACGAGTGAGAATTGCAACAATCGTTGGAGCTCCATCTTCAAATTTTCACTGTTTCTTTGGAATTAAAGTGGGAACATGATGAATTTTTTTTTTTAATTTTGAGTTGATGATGAAAAATGCTTATGAATTTTATAAACAAATTAATAATAGTTTATTAATATTAAACGCAAACTTTAAATATACTACTACATAAAATGACTCAAGATCTTCAAAATCGACGTGTTGATTTTTTTTGTACGACTTATAGATTCGACAATGCAATTATTTAAATGTTCGCACGACCGACATTTTTCGTGATTTCTTGCAATTTACAACCCTGTAATAATCTTAAATATTTTTCGGGAAATATGACTTCCATTATTTCATATCTAGAATGCGTCTGCAAAATTAAAAAAAAATTGGAATCATCGATTAAAATTCAGTGTTTGGTTTGACGTGGAATGAGCGATTGAGTGGTGGTTTTGAGATCGCTGATTCCGAAACTGTGGTCAAATTTTTTAAATATGAAATGGCGGATCCAAAATAGCGAACTATTTGTGTAAAAAATGATGGAGTTTCAACTAAATTCAGTATATAGTAATTTTTGTGCTGGCTTATTCCAAAACTGAAGTCAGAAACAAAATGGGGTATCCAAAATAGCGGACTATTTATATGAAAAATAATAGAGTTCCAACGAAATTCAGTATATGGCGGATTTTGAGATCGCTGATTCCAAAACTGAAGTCAAATTTTATGAAGACAAAATGGCGGATTTAAAATGGAGAGGAAATTATCGGGTTCCAAATGGAATATTATTAATTTATATTTTATCAACATTTTATTGTAATCATGTTTGTTCAGTTGTGAAGCAATAACTATTAAAATATAGGAAGAACTTTTGTAAATTTTATAAACTATTTTGCATTACTCGCTGCAATAGTTGTAGAAACATTCAACCACTCTTCATTTTCTTTGAGGAATCTATCATTATTTCTACGTTAATTTTGAACATCAACTCTTGAAAAATGCGTGCCGCTCGACAAAAGGTCGCAACTCGTCTTAATCAATATTTGACAATTTTTATTTGGTATAGTAATATCTTGACTATAAAATGTAAAACAGCGCACGATCTCACGAGTTGATAACAATTTTGATGCTATTTGCAAGATCAATTCGAGATTATATTATGCAGGTTGTCTTTATCCATTTAATTGTTTTATATGGATAAACGTTGTTGGTAAATTCATCAGTGAAGAACGAGACGGTAAAGAATAACTTAAGGTAGGTATTTGTTTTTTGAGATTCATGTATTGCGAACAAAATGATGTAAAGTTATGTGTGATTAAACGTATTTTGTAAGAGATATGAGTGTGTTTGGAAAATTTTGTAGATTTACGGGGTGACTTTATGACAGATTTAATATCGACGATGAAAGTGATGGCAGTGAAATGTTCTCCCTCAAAGATTCTGACGATAGCATAGGTATTAACTGGTCTGAAGATGATGGATTTGACACTCCAGTTCTTTTGCCCCTTATAGCTCAACATTGCTTGAAACCAGGTAATTTTTTGGTCATTCATTTTGAAGGCAAGCTCAATCCTGGCCGCATACCGGAAAAAAATGGCTGACGCCACCGGACGAAATTTTGTACCCCGTAGAAGAAATCGTGAAAATAATAAAAGAGCCCAAGAAGATCAGTCGTTGAGGGATACATACTGTTGTCGATCTCAAGTAATTAGTGATACCAATTTGTAAGAAACTTTGAAGACGTAAAATGTTTTTTTTTTTTCTAAATAAAAATTCATTGTAAAAACAAAAACCTACCTTTAAATTAAATTTATGTGGAGTTACTTTGTATTATTTTCTATTTCCAATAACGTCTCTGAAATGTTCCACGTTCCTAGGACTTAAGGGGAATGTCCCTGGAACTTTTTGTTCTGACTGAGATATGGATTTAATACTGTCACCGACATAAATAAACACACCGTTTTGTAGAATGTGGCTACTAAAATAAATATTTGATGGTCGATTTTGATCAAGAAGCTTTTGTCGAGACCCAAAAAACCTTAAAAACTGCCACAAAGTCACCCCGCTTACGGTACGTAAGTAAATGGTTTTCGACGGTCGAATATTTAAAAATTAGGGGGTCAGTTAGATATTATTTGACACTGTAATAACATTTCTGCAATAGCATGTTTTTATTACTGTTACTGGGGGGGGTCGCCGCGCGGGGTGAAAGAAACCCCTCGATGACTTCCAGCTGGCCCTTAGAAGTCGGCGTCGCTATGAAACACCATAAGAACCAGAGAAACAAGGATAGGGCACAGGTATAAAAAGTCTGATAGGCGCGAAAACAATCGCTAATTATTTACACACGGAAAAATTTACAACAAAAATTTTTTACGGTTGAAGAATTATTTAGGTATTCCGGTATGGAATTAACCGAGTATGGGTTATAATATCCTACATTTGAGATTTGGACCAATAAATCTATCGTGTGTCTTTCACTCTGTGCGTGATGGATCGCAGACTAATAAAGGAATTAATATGAAACTCTGACCATAAGCCTTATTTGATAAACTGGAAAACTTTCCGATAATTTTTTAATTAACAAAATTGAAGACAACAAATAAATTACATCTTCTGTTTAAAACTATTTTTTGTTTATTCACTTTTTCTTCGTATACCCAATACGTAAAGAGGTTTTTTACTGTAAAATATAAAATTAAAATTAGAAACACAATAAATTTACAACTGTCAACATAACATAATTTCCAATTTATTCCCAACTCCATTGGAGCGTATTCCCGCTTTGAGTCATAAAGCGAGAATTAGACACCAGAGAGCGCAAATGTAAATATCCATTTGTCTCCTCGTGTTTGCCAAGAAACTGTACTTGTGTAACGTTCCTCGCTGCGCTCAACTATAAAAGTGGGCTAATAGGACAAATTAAATTTCCACAAACACTACGCTAGGTGAGGTGTTAGAGGTTTCCCCGTTATTTACCTCCAAGGGCGTACGCCATCCGGCTAATAATTTCCCGCGCGGGCATTATTAAACTTTAGTTTCTGTTTTTGTAAGCTGCAGAAGATGGGAAAACTTTTACTGTCTGATACGAACGATCGTAAACAATATTTGTTTGGAATAGTTTCTTGTGCCCCATATCTTTCGCAAGATACTTCTTAAGGTAATTATGTACAGGTGGAGGAGAGTGCGGATTAAGGGATGCAGTTGTAATCCGCTTCTGTAACTTCTTACGTCTGTTCTCCGTTCTCTGGCCTTTTATTTTCGATGCGGGCTTAAAGTTTTCGGGGAGATAAGTTTAAAGTAAACTACATTATTTCATCCCCTTCTAGAATAACAAACTATGGACGTAGAATACGTTTTAGTGCTGGAATGTTTAAATAGCCAAATGCAATATTCGATTTAGAAAGAAATCGGTTAGTATACAGGGTGTAGAATTGGTTCGCGCACCATAGGGATTTCCATGTTAAATTATTATAATTAAATTATTATAATGGGTACGAGAGTTATAAAATCGATAAAATTTCAGAATCACAATAAAATCATTGACTAAAAGAAACAAAATCTTTTTCTTCACGTCTGTTTCCTGCCTTTAAAATTAAATTCTTAATCTTTAAATATTGGCTCCCCGAATTATTTTGGAGAAAAAGTGTAAATATCTTTCTTGTAGAGAAAATAATACTGTATACAACTATATCATTACTTATTTTTTACTTTCTATTCAAAGGGGAAATCGAGGAAATTAAAACTACTATTAACAAAAACATGTGGTGCCTTGGAATTGTTGAAACAAAAATCCGTTGAAGGTTCCGAACGGACCCCGCACGATTTATATAGAAAATGGGTTTCGGTTAAATTTCACCAAACTTTGGGAAAACATTCCTCAGACCATCCCAAACAAAAGTCTGAAAACCCCTGGTTTAGGACTCACGCAAGGTTGAAACAACGTTTGAAGGCTGATTCATTTTTCAAATCGAATAACATCAAGATGTTCTGAGTTCGTTTCATGTACTTGATATTGTTTTTTTTTTTGTCAATATTATTGTCTGAAAGATTGTATTTGTGTATAGTATGTTTATACCCACGGGAGTCTAGTTTTGTTATACTATGAGTACATGAAAAATAGCATTATCTGTTTTTTTTTAAGAAAATGTTTCAACGCTATGCATATGTGCAATTACATTAAACAAAATGTTCATCAATTTTGTAGAAGAAATTCCAGCTTTAAATTTTTGAGCAAAATTTGATTTTCTTAAAGTTATAATTTCTCGTTCCAGATTTCTAAAAATTTCAGACGCATTCTAGTCAGCAATTTTTTTTTACTTTCTCCGTTACGAAGTACGAGAAAGTATTGTGATCGTGATTTTTTTTTCAAAAAATTTTTTTACGGAAATATCCGTTTTGGGGTCCCTAGATGCCATTTCAACAATTTCTGGAAAAAAAAAATTTGTGTCTGTGTGTGTGTGTGTGTGTCTGTGTGTGTGTGTGTGTGTGTGTGTGTGTGTGTGTGTGTGTGTGTCTGTGCGCGCTGTATCTCAAAAACTAATAAACCAATTGATATGAAACTTTGAACATAAGTTTTATTTGATAATCCGAAGAACTGAAAAGCTTTTGGTAAAATTTCGTACACCGGAAGTGGGTGTTTACCTTAACTGTTTTTTGTTTTTTGCCAATATTTTCTTAAATATGACAAATATCGCAAAAACATTTAAACAAATATTGAAGACAATAAAGAAATGCGATTATTTTGTTTGAAAACATTTTTCATAAAATCATTGTTATTCGAGAAAAAAATTTAATAATTTTTTTTTCATTTTTGGTATACAATCATCAAACGCTAATAGTTACAGTAAATTTATGTTAATAATAATTGTAGAGAATGCCAAAATGAACAATTTATGAAGAATAAGTTTTTTTCGAAATCTCTTTAGTTTTTGAGTAAACTGAGTTTTTGAATTTGAAGTACATTTTTCGATCTTTCATAATTTTGACGTTTTAAACGTCAGTTTTATCCGAGTCTACGAAACGTTCGATGCACACTTAAAATGTGATTTAAATTGAAAATAAACCATGGAAGCGTAAATATAAATGATACCATCAAGTCGGAGAAAGTAACATGATGGCCACATCACCATTTTTTTCGATTAAAAAAAAAAATCAAGTCTAAACCACTCATTCTGAGAACTATTTGTCTGAAAATGTCTTTGTTTGACTTCTGGAAACGGAGATACGCAAATCGACACTTGTCGAAAAGAATGCTTAATTCGACTCGAACACCCAAATAACGATTAAAAAAATATTTTTTTAATTTTTTTTTCAAATCTAACCATTCGTTCTGAGAACTGTTTGTCTTCTAGGAAAGGAGATACGCAAAATGATAGTTGTCGAAAATATTATTTAATTCTACACGAAACGTCTAAATAATGATTGAAAAAAATCTCAATTTTTTTCAATTTTTTTCTTACACTCATTCAAAAACGATTTGTCTCAAAAACTTCTTTGACTAACTTCTGGAAACGGTGATACGCAGAATAACACTTGTCGAAAAGATTGCTTAATTCGACTCGAAACGCCAAAATAACGATTAAAAAAATATATATTTCTTTTTTCAAATCTAACCATTCGTTCTGAGAACTGTTTGTCTTCTGGGAAAGGAGATACGCAAAATGATAGTTGTCGAAAATATTGCTTAATTCTACACGAAACGCCTAAATAATGATTTAAAAAAATCTCTTTTCAAATTTTTTTCTTACATTCATTCAAAAACGATTTGTCTCAAAAACTTCTTTGACTAACTTTTGGGAACGGTAATACGCAAAATAACACTTGTCGAAAATATTGCCTAATTCGACTCGAAACGCCCAAATAACGATTATGAAATGTTTTTTTTTATTTTTTTTTCAAATTTACCCATTCATTCTAAGAACTATTTGTTTGAAAACATTTTTTGTGGGATTTAAAGAAAAAACAATAAAAAATTCAATTTTTCAACTCTTACCACTCATTCTGAGAACTATTTGTCTAAAAAAATGTTTGTTTAACTTCTGGGAACGGAGATACGCAAAATCACACTTGTTGAAAATAGTGCTTAATTTGACTCGAAACGCCTAAATAACGATTTGAAAAATTTCATTTTTTAATTTTTTCTTTAAGTTTAGCCACTCATTCTGAAAACTATTTCTCTAAAAAAATTTATTTGACTTCTGGGAACGGAGATACGCAAAATGACAGTTGTCTAAAATATTGCCTAATTCTACTCGAAACGCCTAAATAATGATTTAAAAAAATCCATTTTTTTTCAATTTTTTTTTTCCACTCACTCTTAGAACTATTTGTCTAAAAAAATGTCTGTGTTTAACTTTTGAGAACGGAGATATGCAAAATGATAGTTGTCTAAAATATTGCTTAATTCCACTTGAAACGTCTAAATAATGATTTTAAAAAAATCTTTATTTCAATTTTTTTTCCACTCAGTCTGAGAACTATTTGTCTAAAAAAATTCTTTGTTTGACTTCTGGGAACAGAGATACGCAAAATGAAACTTCTCTAAAATACGCCCAAATGATTAAAAAAAAATCAATTTAAAAAAAATTAAAATGTCAAGTCTAATCACTCATTCTGTGAGAACTATTTGTCTAAAAAAATGTTTGTTTAACTTCTGGGAACGGAGATACGCAAAATCATACTTGTTGAAAATAGTGCTTAATTTGACTCGAAACGCCTAAATAACGATTTAAAAAATTTCATTTTTTTAATTTTTTCTTTAAGTTTAGCCATTCATTCTGAAAACTATTTGTCTAAAAAAATATTTATTTGACTTCTGGGAACGGAGATACGCAAAATGACAGCTGTCTAAAATATTGCTTAATTCTACTCGAAACGCCTAAATAATGATTTTAAAAAAATCCTTTTTTTTCAATTTTTTTTCCACTCACTCTGAGAACTATTTGTCTAAAAAATGTCTGTGTTTGACTTTTGAGAACGGAGATATGCAAAATGATAGTTGTCTAAAATATTGCTTAATTCTACTTGAAACGTCTAAATAATGATTTTAAAAAAATCTTTTTTTTTAATTTTTTTTCCACTCAGTCTGAGAACTATTTGTCTAAAAAAATTATTTGTTTGACTTCTGGGAACGGAGATACGCAAAATTACACTCGAAAATAGTGTTTAATTCGACTCAAAACGCCTAAAGAACGATAAAAAAACATTTTTTTTTTCATGTCCAACTACTCATTCTGAGAACTATTTGTCTAAATGATTTCTTTGTTTGGCTTCTGGGAACGGAGATACGCATAATGACACTTGTCGAAAATATTTTTAAGCGAATTAAGTCGAAACTCGAAACGCCAAATTAACTATTTAAAAAAAAAAACATTTTTTAAATTTTTATCAGTCTAACCATTCGTTCTGAAAACTATTTGTCTAAAAAATTTCTTTGTTCGACTTCTGGGAACGGAGATACACAAAATGATAGTTGTCGATGATATTGCTTAATTCTACTCGAAACGCCTAAATAAAGATTTAAAAAAAATGAGAACGGAGATATGCAAAATGATAGTTGTCGAAAATAATGCTTATTAATTCTACTCGAAACGTCTAAATAATGATTTAAAAAAAATCTTTTTTTAAATATTTTTTCCACTCAATCTGAGAACTATTTGTCTAAAAATATTCTTTGTTTGACTTCTGGGAACCGAGATACGCAAAATTATACTAGTGCTTAATTCGATCAAAACGCGTAAATAACGTCGTAATTAAGTCGAAACTCGAAACGCCAAATTAACTATAAAAAAAAAAACATTTTTTAAATTTTTATCAGTCTAACCATTCGTTCTGAAAACTATTTGTCTAAAAAAATTCTTTGTTCGACTTCTGGGAACGGAGATACACAAAATGATATATGTCGATGATATTGCTTAATTCTACTCGAAACGCCTAAATAATGATTTTAAAAAAAATGTTTTTTTTCTTCATTTTTTCCACTCAGTCTGAGAACTATTTGTCTAAAAAATTTCTTTGTTTGACTTCTGAGAACGAAAATATGCAAAATGATAGTTGTCGAAAATAATGCTTAATTCTACTCGAAACGTCTAAATAATGATTAAAAAAAATCTTTTTTTTTAATTTTCTTTTCCACTCAGTCTGAGAACTATTTGTCTAAAAATATTCTTTGTTTGACTTCTGGGAACCGAGATACGCAAAATTATACTAGTGCTTAATTCGATCAAAACGCGTAAATAACGTTTTAAAAAAATCTTTTTTTACATTTTGTTTTCAAGTCTAATAACTCATTCTGAGAACTATTTGTCTAAAAAAATTATTTGTTTGACTTCTGGGAACGGAGATACCCAAAATTACACTTGTCGAAAATAGTGCTTAATTCGACTCAAAACGCGTAAAAAACATTTTAAAAAAACTCAATCAAATTTTTTTTCAATTTTCATCCCTTATTCTGAAAACTATTTGTCTAAAAAAAGCCAACCACTCAATCTGAGAACTATTTGTCTATAAAATGACTTTGTTTAACCTATGGGAATGAAGATGTGCAAAATGACACTTCTCGAAAATAGTGTTTAATTCGACTCAAAGCGCCTAAAGAACGATTAAAAAACATTAATTTTTTTTTCAATTCTAACTATTTGCCTAAAAAAATCTTTGTTTAACTTCTGGGAACGGAAATACGCAAAATGACACTTGTCGAAAATATTGCTTAATTCGACTCGAAACGCCTAATTAACGATTAAAAAAAATCATTTTTTAATTTTTTTTCAAGTCTAACCATTCGTTCTGAAAATTATTTGTCTTAAAAATTTCTTTGTTTGACTTCTGGGAACGGAGATACGCAAAATGATAGTTGTCAAAAATATTGCTGAATTCTACTCGAAACGCCTAAATAATGATTTAAAAAAAAATCAATTTTTTTCCACTATTTGTCTAAAAAAATTCTTTAACTGATTTCTGAGAACGAAGATACGCAAAATAACACTTGTCGGAAATATTGCTTAATTCAACTGGAAACGCTCAAATAACGATTACAAAATGTTTTTTTCAAATTTAACCAATCATTCATTCTGAGAACTATTTGTTAGAAAACATTTTTTGTGGGATTTCTGGGAGCGGAGGTACGGAAAATGACACTTATTGAAAATAGTGCTTAAGTCGACTCGAAATGCTTCAATGGCGATTTAAAAAAATATAAAAAAAAATAAAAATTCAAGCCGAACCATTCATTCTGAGAACTATTTGTCTAAAAAAATTTCTTAGTTTGTCTTCTGGGAACGGAGACGGACAAAATTACACTTGTCGAAAATAGTGCTTAATTCGACTGGAAACGACTAATTGATTAATTTTTTTTTTAAGTCCGTTGAGAACTATTTGTCTGAAAAAAAATGGTAGTATTTCTGAGAGCGGAGATACGCAAAATGACACTTGTCATAAATAGGGCTTAATTCGACTCGAAACGTCTAAGTCGCGATTAAAAAAAACATTTTTTTTTTAATTGTTTGTCTAACCACACAGTCTAAGAACTATTTGTATGAAAAATATTTTTGTGGGATTTCTAGAAGCGGAAATACGCAAAATGACACTTTTCAAAAATATTGCTTAATTTAATTGGAAACACCTAAATAAACATTAAAAAAAATCAAAATATTTTTTTTTTCAAGTCTAACCACTAATTCTGAGAACTATTTGTTTGAAAGATTGATAAAGTAAACCCTTTAATCTTAACCCCTTAAAGAATCTATGCTCAGCACTTATTCCTCTGATCAGTTCGTTACTCACTCTACCTGATATATTTGCGCATCAAAATACAGCATGAGGTTCATCGCCTTTTTGTGACCAGACAGTGCAATTGTTTTATAACCGTCTGTGGTAGCACGTTTGAAGAGGCCGGTTTTAACAACATTGCAAATATCAACTGCACACAAATTGATTGTTTACTTTTTAAGTGTCAAATCAATTACAAATTGTTTGTACATATTTTTATATTTCAGATTATATATGACCTTAAATTTACTGTCCCAAATAAACGGCATGTTGTCCCAATTAATGGTTGTAAATTACTGTTACTTCGTTCGATTGCTTTCCGTTTCTTGAGATTTGGTCCAATTAAGCGGCTGTTCCAATTTTTTATCCTTTTGTTTTTGTAATGTTTTTGTAGAAATAACATTTACCGTAAATAAAGGTATTATTACTATTATTAATTAAACGGAACAGACTGTTTATGATGAAAATATTTTTTATTTTTGTTAGTAATATTATTAATAATTATTCAAGTTACATTATATGTTGAACATATTATGATTTTTGATAATAATGTTATTAATACTTAATCAAGTTGCATTATATGTTGAAAATATTATTATTTTTGATAATAATGGTATTAGTACCAGTGACGGCCGAGGAACAAGAGGTGATAATACAGATAGGTAGGGTCAGTTGCAGAGACGGCTGGCTGCGTGACCGCACGTATCTGTATTACCGCCTCTTGTTTCTCGGCCGTACCAGAAAAAACCCACGAACCGTCACTGATTAATACTTAATCAAGTTATATTAGCATTAAAATTTCAAAGAACTATCACCTCGCTGGAAAATCCTTATAGGACTATTAAGCCGATGATAAAGTTGGACCGCGCAAAAACCGCGGCATTTTGAAAGTCCCTAACTTTTTCTGCTGGCGGTCTGGACCGGATTAATAACGTAAGCCGGAGGCTAACTTTCCGAAACCATTAAAAGTTTCATAAATTAAATCGACACGGAAAATGTTCACTTTAATTAGTGGGCGGAAGTTAAATTCTCGTCGGCGATTTTATGTATTTGATGGTTTTTTGATGGAGTTTTTAATAACAAAAAATTCAGTACTGCCATCAATATTTGATCTGTTTTAAACTTCATTATCTACACATGATAAGAATGTAATTATATACATTTTTTTTTTATTATCGAATACAACAGTTTGGCCAAAAAAAAAACAGTACAAATTGAAAATATTCATATTTTCGATAATAATTAATGCTTTGAAAAACAAAATGTTTACACAGGGTGGCCCATCTATCGGTTGCTTTTTGAACTATCTATTATTTCGGCTTTGACAGCTCGAATATCTTTGCCAATGTGTCAAATATTTAGTAAAAGGTTTGCGGTTTACGAAATGGTTAAGTTTACGCTCGAAGAAAATTGGGAAATATTGAAAACTTACTTCCAAAATGGTGCGTCTTCAACCGAAACTGCAAAAAAATGCGCACAAAATTGGGGCAAAATAAAGCGCCTTCCGGGCAGTTTGTGGATAAATTTGTGAAGCGTGTGCGTGAAAGTGGCTCGTTAATGGACAAAGCAACTCGTTCCCGCGCTCTTCCAGTGCGCTCAATCGAAAATATTGTTGCTGTTGCCGAAAGTGTGAGTGACAATCCATCAACATCAACTCGACAGGAATTGAACATTTCCCGCACGTTCCTTCAAAGAATTTTGACCAAAGACTTCGGTTTGAAGCCGTACAAAATTCAATTGGTGCAAGAGCTGAAGCCGCACGACCATCCGATGCGATTTCGGTTCGCCCAATGGGCCGAAGAACGCTTGATGGAAGATGAGCATTTTTTTCGGAAAATCATCTTTTCAGATGAAGCTCATTTCCACCTCGTAAGGAAAACTGCCGCATTTTGGGCTCAGAAAATCTACACGTAATCATGGAAAAGTCACTGCACCCATAACGAGTGACTGTTTGGTGCGGTATGTGGTCCGGCGGCATCATTGGTCCGCTTTTCTTCGAAAACGAAGCAGCAGCCGCTGCAATGGTGAGCGCTATCGCGGCATGTTGGATTTTTTTTCTTTTCCCGAATGGAAGAGGAAGACATCGGCGGCATTTGGTTCCAGCAGGACGGCGCCACGTGCCACACAGCCAACGTTACAGTCGAACTTTTGTGCGGAACGTTCGAAAATCGCATAATTAGCCGAAACGGCGATGTCAACTGGCCGCCTCGCAGCTGCGATTTGACCCCGTTGGACTATTTTTTGTGGGGAGCCGTCAAAGATAAGTGCTACGCCAACCATCCAGAGACGATTGACGACCTAAAGCACGAGATTGAAGTCGCCATTGCAGCCATTGAGGGCCACACCATCGAAAATGTCATGAAAAATTGGGTCGACAGAATGGGCTACTGCAAAGCAAGCCGGGGCAGCCATAAAATGAAGTGGTCTTCCACTATTAAACCGCAATGTTGGGGCTATTCAATGAAAAGAAAAATAATTGAAAAATATCCACCCGTCTTTTTTTTTATAGCAATTTTAAAATGCAACTTTTTCGTGGGACACGCGATTTCATTTTAACATTTGATTATTCAAATGCATGTTGAAAATTAATTTTTAATCAATTTTACGTACATACCTCAAAAACTTCCACTTCAACTATTATTTAAGTTTTAAAATTAACCCCTTAAACATCACAATAGCACCTTAAGTGGAAGCCTCAGATCCGCAGAAAGTAAAATAGGGCCTCGTAAAGTGAGTGCGACATTTATGGCGGAGGCGCCTCTTAGGGGAACTTCTTTGTTGCCGACTAGGCTCTCTATTATGGTAATTGTTGTGTGTACATAAATTTCCTTCCAACTGCGTTGTATTGAATTTAACCCTACCCTAAAATGTTGAATGGCACAATTCCGTCTTATGACATTTATTATATTCGTGTAAAATCCGGTAAATGCCATTATTGCGAGAAGGAAATTGTAAGATTACATTGTAGGTACTTCTAATGGTAAACATAAATATGAAACCTCATGCAGGCCACTGTAAAAAAAATAAATTGCTTCCACTATGTACTTCTAATGGTAAATATAAATATTAAACCACCTGCAGGCCACTTTTTTTTTAAATTTAAATTGCTTCCACTGCCTTTCCAGGCCAACTACGAGCATTGTTTGTGCATTTATAAGAAGCGAACCAATTCTGCAATAACGAAAACGTATTATATGAAAAATGATTTCCCAGAAGTATTATGCGAGCAATTGGAGAATAAATTTCCACAATATTATTCTTCATACAAGGTGACTGTTGACCTCTCTAATTTTGAAAAAGCAATGGATACAAACATATTGCGTATTTTTCACCGAAGATAGCAAATCCGGGAAAAGAAATAACACCCAGAATCGATCAGCAAGAGGATGGGTTACCAACAGTTTTACACAATTACATAAAATCCATCAAAAAACTGTGTGCGCTGTATCTCAAAAACTAATAGAGCAATTGATATGAAACTTTGAACATCCGTCTTATTTGATAATCTGAAGAACTGAAAAGCTTTTGGTAAAATTTCGTACACCGGAAGTGGGCGTTTACCTTAACTGGTTTTTGCCAATATTTTCTTAAATATGAAAAATATCACAAAAACATTTAAACAAACTTTGAAGACAAACCACGTTCAATTTGGAGTTTTTGATTAGCCGCTACGGCCGATCAAAGTCTGAAATATCAATTATTTTTTAAATTTTCTAAAATGTTCATGGTGACTAGCTATTTTTTTGCTATGTGCGCCAGTGCCGCCAACTGTCGCGCCAGGCCAAAACGTCTGTAACTATCTGGATTGCCCTCGTAAATAACCGATTCTCTAGACCAGTGGTGGGGAAACTTTTTTTAAGACGGGCCATTTGTAATAACTAGACAAGCGTAGCGGGCCAAAAAATAATGCTTAATCGTTAATCGTTATTATTACATACACTTATTATTTCAATAGTAAAAAAGCAAAAGGTAACAAGATTATAAACACAAAATATAAAATGAATTTAGTGTAGTTCTTGATGTGAAGTATAATCACTTTATTTTCTGGTGTCATTACTGGTTGATGGTGCATGAGAAAAATGAAATTGTAACTGTTTCATCCAAATTTCATCATAGTCCGGTTCCATTTGCGAAGCAGAAATTCTTAAAACTGATGAAAGGTGCTCATCTGTAATTCTGTTTCTTAAAGAAGTTTTCCTAAGCTTCATTGTTGAAAAGATTTGTTCGCATATATAAGATGAGCCGAACATTGTCATTATCTTCATTGCATGAGTAATTAGATTTGGGAAATTATCTGGACTTAAATTTTTATAAAATTCTAGTAATGGCACTGTATGAAAAGTTTGTTTCAGGAGAGTATTACAGTTCAGTTCTATTAACTCAAGTTGAAATTTTGCATCAACTTCTTCGTAATTAACATTGAATGGGGTCCCAAAAATACTAAACTCTGGTTCCATTTTTCTAAAGTCCTGAAATCTCCTTTCAAATTCTGTAGATAGTTTTCTCAAATTAATTTCGTATTTTTTAATCTTACTGTTTGATATAGTGAATTTTAAAGATTGTATTCTTGGAAAATGAGAAAAATCAGATTTAGAGATCTGATTAGCAAATAATAATAACTGTAATTTGAAACTTTTCAGGTATTGCCAAATATCGTGAAGAAACTGATTTTTTCCTTGCAATTTGAGATTAAGTTTATTCATGTGTATGAGGAGGTCTGTGAAAAAAGCGAAATCAGAAAGCCACGTTTCGTTTTCTAAGACGTCAAATTGATTATAAATGTCTTTATCAAGAAGAAAATTCACAATATCGTCTTTTAAATCCCAAATTCTTTCAAATACTTTTCCAGCACTTAACCAACGAACTTTTGAATAATACAGGATATCGGAATGCTCAGCATGTACGGACTCCAAAAACTGTTGAAACTGGCGATGTAATAATCAACAATACTAACAATATTAAGTATATGATCAATATCTAAAGCCGATTTACAGAGAACATCCTGATGTATAAGGCAATGCAAAAAAACAACATCATTTTCCGGATACTTAGAATTAAATTTCCCAAGAAATCCTTGATTGATTCCAACCATATTAGGAGCACCATCTGTAGTTACATTACATAGCTTGTCAATAGGTAAACGAAGTTCATCGATGCAATTTTCAAATTCACAAAATATATCGGCACCAGTCGTTGTTCCTTTCATTGACTGCAGCCCTGCAAGTTCTTCTGTAATTTCAAAGTGGGCGTTGATTCCTCTTACAAATATGAGTAACTGCGCAGTATCGCTGATATCTGTACTTTCATCCATGGTAATTGAATAAAAAATAATTTTTGAGTTTTTGTAGTCAGTTGTGAAATTAGATTTTTATCAATATTTTCAATTCTCTCGGTGATTGTTCTTCTTGAGAGAGACAGTGACTGAAAATCCTTTTTCTTGCCAGGGCACACAATATCGCACACATCTATCATGCACTGCTTTATAAATTCACCATCTGAAAATGCTTTATTAGATTTAGCAATATTATAAGCCAACACATAACTGGCTTTCGTAGCGCATCTTTGAGAATGATTAGCTCTCTGAAATAATTGTTGTTGACTTGATAAATTTTTTATTAAATCTTTCGATTTAATTATTTTCACCTCTTCACTTAACGATGAGGAGTGGTTTTCATGTTTGCTCTTGAAATGGCGTTGAATGTTATATTCTTTTAAAACTGCAACAGTTGTATTGCAAAGTAAGCACACAGGTTTTTCTTTAAATAAAGTTAAGAAATATTTCCACGTCCATTCTTCTTTAAAAACTCGACATTCTGAATCCACTTTTCTTTTTTTAACATCCATTTTAGACGTTACCTACTACGGACAACAACACACAGAAACGCAATTGACGAAAGCTTACTGCTAACTAATGCTCTTACGCGGGAGTTTGTTGAGGCACTGGGAGTTTGGGGGATTACACAAACAATTACTCGAGTCACAGCGGGTCGTTGCAGATGACTGACTAAGTGGCTAACTAACTGATCTTCGGGCGGCCTCGCTTGTATTTCTATTTATACCTTCCTGCGAGAGTGTCTGGAAGTTTCGAGCGAAGATGAGTCATCTGTTTAGGTCGGATGGATTTGTCCAGAATACTATTGTGTTTTGGATATCGCTGCAGGTAGTTTTTATGCGGGTCGTCACATTACGAAGTAAGAACGCGTTCAAACATTCTCACGACGGCACTCTTAAACGGGCCGGATTAAACCTTTCCGCGGGCCGGACTTGGCCCGCGGGCCGTAGTTTCCCCATCACTGCTCTAGACCTTACTTTCAATTCAATTATTACCTAGAAAGTGGCACATAATCCTATTGAATTGTATTTTGTTCAGTTTTGTTTTTTTTTTTATTTATGGAAAACAATCATCATAACTATTAATGTTTTATTTATTTTTTTAATAAAATTATTATGGAAAATTAATATCCAGGCTCGACGGGGCTATTAATATTCATGCCAGGGTTGGGAGACGAGAGACATTCGCCATTTTAACGAACACATATTTTGATTGGCCCTAATCCAATT
This sequence comes from Ocypus olens, assembly GCA_910593695.2. Lineage (NCBI taxonomy): Eukaryota > Metazoa > Arthropoda > Insecta > Coleoptera > Staphylinidae > Ocypus > Ocypus olens. Next base: position 5,622,166 of record OU343061.1, read on the forward strand.
ACATCATGCCGAACCTTATTACTTTTGGATAATGTTTACAGCGAAATAATGCCAATGTAAAACGGTTTTACAAACAAACCGAAGGATTAGTAGGGGGTAATCCTATAAGTCTGTTACGTATCCGATTGTGTGTTGGTAAATTGGAAATTAAATATATAAACATACAACTTTGTTAAAACATGTTTATATTGCTGATGAATCAACAATAGATATGAAATTGTATTTTTTTTTTAATCAAACGATATTTTTAAATAAAATGTCTAATAATACATACATCAACATCTTTATTCAGACACTTACATATATAGTATACACAGTAACGTTTTATTTATATAAAAGTTTGTTAGTATGTCTCTGTCTGAGCTATCGACCTTAGGTCTTTCTGCCCTGTGTCTAATAATATTATAATTTAAAAAAAAAAAAAAACTAAAACGAATGTTGCCGAAATTCGTCGGTTCAAATTATTTTCAATTGAAATCATATTTTAAATGTACATCGAGCATTGCGCAAACTCGGATGCAACTGACGTTTAAAATGTCAAAATTATGAAAGATGGAAAAATTATACTTCAAATTCAAAAACTCAGTTTACTCAAAAACTAAAGAGATTTCGAAAAAAGTTCTGCGTTTAGGGACCAGAAACTTGGATTTAAAGTTTCAAATTAGAGATTTTACATATAACTATCAAATTAAAATACAAACTTTGGATTTTTCAACACAAAGTTTGCGTTTAAAAACCATTGATTCTATGGTCCAAATTCAAGATGTTTACTGAAATTCTTGTATTAGAATCCAAATTTTTAATTTTAAGTCTCAAATTCGGCGTTTAGGGGCCAAAAACTTAGATTGAATATTTCAAATTTCGGATTTTACATATAATTATCAAATTAAAATCCAAATTTATAATTTTTGGTCACAAATTATGCGTTTAAGATCCAAAACCGTGGTTCAAATTGGAGAATTTTCATGAAATTCTTGGATTAGAATCCAGAATCAGTACAAAGTATTGTACTCAGCAAATAGATTTTTTTTAGATTGTTGACCTGTATATTCGATTTTTTTTTGGTCTAAATTTTTGATTACTAGGCCCAAACATTATTTATTTTGGCCCAAATTTAATTGGTAAAATTTTCGACTGTTTGGTCCGCATTTTTTATTTTTCCAGGCGAATTTTTAATTTTTAAATTTTTGACCCGTATTTTCGATATTTTTGGTCAAAATATTTTATCTTTGTATTTTTGATTTTTTTTAAATAGTCTAAATATTCTTTATTTTGACCTAAATTTCTTTCGTCCCCATTTTTTATTTTTCGGCCCGAAATTTTAATTCTAGTTCCAAATTTTCGATTTGATTTTGATTAAAATATCTATAACCTGAATTATTGATTTATATGCGAGATTTCTTTTTATTTTTTCCGGTATTTTCGAGTTTTATTTGTTGAAATTTTCGATTTCTTAGCCTGCATTTGTTATCTTTAGGGGCGAATTTTCTATGCAATATCTAAATTTTCGACTTTCTGGCCTACATTACAAATTTGTATTATTATTTTTTTAATCTTTTGACCTAAATTTTTCTGTACTAACTTCTCGATTTTATTGTCAAAATTTTCGATTTTTTTGGTCCGCATTTTTGATTTTTCGTTTAGTCTGCGTTTATTATCTTTAGGTCCGAGTTTTCGATGTTTTGTCTAAATTTTCGACTTTTTGGCCAACATTGTGGATTTTTATTTTCTTTTATCTTTTGCCCTAAAATCTTCTTTATTTGCCTTGGTTAAAATTTTCTTTCCTTGGTCCACCATTTTTATTTTTATGTCAGAATTTTAGATATTTGGTAATTTTGTATCGAATATTTTAGATTTAAAGTCTGTTTTTTATCCAATATTTTAGATTTTTTAACTTGGATTATTGATTTTATTTCGTGATTTTTTTTTATTTTTTGGCTATTATTTTCTAATTTCTGATCAGAAACTTATTTTTGGCAAATTATTTTGCTTCTACCTAAGTTTTTAATTTTTTGTCTGCGTTTTTTATTTTTAGATCAGGATTCTTGATTCTTTGGCCCATATTTTACATTTCTGTATTTCTGTATTTCATATTTTAACTTCTGGATTTTCTTGTCAAAATTTTCGATTTTTTGGTCCGCATTTTTGATTTTTCGTTTAGTCTGCGTTTATTATCTTTAGGTCCGAGTTTTCGATGTTTTGTCTAAATTTTCGACTTTTTGGCCAACATTGTGGATTTTTATTTTCTTTTATCTTTTGCCCTAAAATCTTCTTTATTTGCCTTGGTTAAAATTTTCTTTCCTTGGTCCACCATTTTTATTTTTATGTCAGAATTTTAGATATTTGGTAATTTTGTATCGAATATTTTAGATTTAAAGTCTGTTTTTTATCCAATATTTTAGATTTTTTAACTTGGATTATTGATTTTATTTCGTGATTTTTTTTTATTTTTTGCTATTATTTTCTAATTTCTGATCAGAAACTTATTTTTGGCAAATTATTTTGCTTCTACCTAAGTTTTTAATTTTTTGTCTGCGTTTTTTTTTATTTTTAGATCAGGATTCTTGATTCTTTGGCCCATATTTTACATTTCTGTATTTTCGATTTTTTTTATTTTTCATTATTTTGACCAAAATATTCGATTGGTTTGTAGAAATTATCGATTTTTTGTCTGCATACTCCCGAGTTTTCGATGTTTTGTCTACATTTTCACCTTATTAGGCCCTACTTTTTTGGCCTATATTTTGTATTTTCGATTGTTTTGGTTTCAATTTTAGTCGACTTAAATTTTTGATTCGTTTGTTAAAAATCTTGATTTTTCGGTCTACCACTTTGATTTATGGGTACGAATTTTAGATTTTTTGTTTTTTCAAGGATAACTCTTGAACACATTTTTATCAAACCCCCCCTTTGGGTGCTCGCCTCAACGAAAGGACATATTTTGAAAATTCTTCTGGCACAGTGTCGTACCCTACACAGATGTAGATGAGATTAAAAATAAATTATTTTCTAATATTGTTAAACGAAAAGACGGAGTTCAAATTTTTCTAGTAAAGAAATATTAAATTTGACGTTAAATTAATTTCTGGTGTTTTAAAGATAACTTTTGAACTGACGACTAGATTTGTAAGACTCATCCCAAAGATGCAGGTAGAACCAAAAAATTAAATTTGTTGTTCATTTGTTTTTCGGGTATTAAAGGATAACTCTTGAATGGATGACCAAAATAAAAACATAAATTTGCCATTTAATTAATGGTCTTTGAGGATAACTCTTGAACGGATAAACAGATATTGAAAAGTATTACACTTGCCGTGTGGACGTATAAAATATAAAAAATTCAGTTAACCGCTCAATTGTTTTGTGGTTTTTAGAAGTTAACTCTTGAACAAAATGGCCGATTTTAAAAATTCCTTCTGAAAAGTATTGTACTCATCGAGTACAAGACTAAAAAATCATTTGTCTTCAAGATTAACTTGTGAACGGATGACCAAATTTGGCAAAGTGTTGTACTCGCCGAATAGATGCAGATAAGACACAAAAAATAATTTTGCAGTTTGATAGTTTTCTGTTTTTTCTTTGAGGATAACTCTTGAGCGAAAGAACAGATTTTGTAAATTCTTTCGGTACGCATTAGTGATGAGATTTTCCAGAAACGGTTATAACAGTTACTGTTACTACAAATAACTAGTTATTTAAACGGTTATTTAAGTAAGTGACTGTTACTACAAAATAACTAGTTATTTAAACGGTTATTTAAAGTAGGTTACTGTTACCATAAAATAAGTAGTTATTTAAATGGTTATTTAAGTAAATTACTGTTGCTACAAAATAACTAGTTATTTAAACGGTTATTTAAAGTAGGTTACTGTTATCATAAAATAAGTAGTTATTTAAATAGTATTTAGTAACCGTTATTTAAAATAACTTTACTCATAACCGTTTGTAACAAAGTCATCTTAGGTGTCAATTAACACAAAATGTAAAAATCGCACTTTTCAAGTTCGAATATTTTAAAATCGTGATTTTGATTTTGGAAATTGATTTTGATGATTCTAGCGTAACCATCTCGAGAATTATTGCAATTTAAAAACAGTTTAATAACCCTTTTTTGTGAAACACGCAAAACGTAGAAATTCTACGAATTAAAAGTCCGAAGATTCAAATTACGATTTTGATTTTTGAAATTGCGCAAACACGTTGTCCAATTTTGGTGATTCTAAGGTCAAAATTGTGGCAAATTTCATGCAATTTACAATCCGGATTAGTTTTGCTTTTTCATGAAATCAACGCAAAATGTCAAAATCGCACGTTTTCAAACTTTGAAAATGGAAAATATTGATTTTTAAAAACACAACTGCCGAATGCATTGTCAGATTTTGACGATTCAAACGTCAAAATACGGAAAATTTAGTTTACTTACGAAATTCTTCCGCGAAATTAACACAAAATGCAAAAATCTCACTTTTTTAGTTCGGATATTGTAAAATCGAGATTTGTATTTTTTTGAAATTGCAGAACTGCTGATTTGTTTGATTTTGATGATTCAGACGTCAAACTATGGCAAATTTTGTACAATTTTAAAACGAAAATTTTCTCTTGAAATTAATACAAAATGCAAAAATTGCAATCCAAAATTTTAAAATCGCGACTTTGATTTTTGAAATTGTAGAACTACCGAATGATTTGTCCGATTTTGATGATTTAAATGGCAATGTATGGCGAATTTAGTATTATTCAACACGGTTCATCAGTGGCGGATCCTAGGGAGGGGCAAATAATCTCTTCCTTGAGTCTAGATTTCTTGTCGGTCGTCGTGAACTTTTCGAAACTGTAAAAAATTAACGGTAAACGCCAAACATTTTAATTGCAATTTTGATTTTTAAATTGCTCAACGCGTTGACCGATTTTGATGATACAAATGTCAAAATATGATGAATTTAATGTCATTTTAAAACGGATTTCCAAATTTCCTCTTGAAATTAATTCAAAAATAGCAGTTTTTAAATTTCCAAGATTTTCGCGACTTTGATTTTTGAAATTGTTCAACTGCCGATTTTGATGATTTATAATAATAATAATAGTTTATTCGTGGCAATACCAGGAGTTTACACTAGTCAGAAATGGCTTTTATGGATTTTTTATTGGAATTTTGATTTTTAAATTGCTCAACGCGTTGACCGATTTTGATGATACAAATGTCAAAATATGGTGAATTTAATGTCATTTTAAAACGGATTTCCAAATTTCCTCTTGAAATTAATTCAAAAATAGCAGTTTTTATATTTCCAAGATTTTCGCGACTTTGATTTTTGAAATTGTACAACTGCTGATTTTGATGATTTATAATAATAATAATAATAGTTTATTCGTGGCAATACCAGGAGTTTACACTAGTCAGAAATGGCTTTTATGGATTTTAATGTCAAAATTTGAAGAATTTCTTGTATTTTTAAAATGGATTACATTTTTTGTTTGTCAATTTTACATCAAATTCTTTTCAATATTTGTTCGAGTTTTTTTTTAGACGTGATTCGTTATTGAATCAATTCCTGTTACTAAGAACTGATTCGTTATTGAATCGGTTATAAGAGTTACTGTTACTAAGATGTGATTCGTTATTTAATCGAGTTCCTTTTTAAAATAACTTTTGAGAAATCACCGTAGGTGGGATTTTTCAATAACGGTTACCGTTTTTATTTCTTAATAACGGTTGTAAAGTAGCAGTTAGTGAAAATAACGCGCATCACTAATTAAAGAGATGTAGATAAGATCAACGAATAATTTTCCGTTTTTCAGCCAAAAATAAGTTTAAAATTTCAAGTGTTGCACTTATTAAGGAGATAAGGTTACAAAATACAATTCGTCATTTGATTGATTTCCGCGGGCGAAGAACGGTATTACAAATTTAATGCAGGCTATTTTTCGTGTTTATTTAATATTTTAATGCTTCTGCAACAAGTAAACGTTTTTAATTATAGATTTTTCTTATCTTAAAAAGGAGGCGGTGGGATATATTGTGTATGCTAAGTGGCTTCTACATCAAAATTTTAAAAGTGTTTTTTGTTTTTTGCCAATATTATCTTAAATATGAAAAATATCACAAAAACATTTAAACAAACTTTGAAAACAACAAAGAAATTAACATCATTTGCTTGAAAACATTTTTCATAAAATCATTTTTATTCGAGGAAAAAATTAATTATTATTTTTTTAATTTTTGGTTTATAATTATAAAACGATAATAGTTACAGAGAATTTATGTAAATAATAATTGTAGAAAATGCTAATGCGAAATCCTTTTAGTTTTTGAGTAAACTGAGTTTTTGAATTTGAAGTATAATTTTTCGATCTTCCATAATTTTGACGTTTTAAACGTCAGTTTCATCCGAGTTTACATAACGATCGATGCACATTTAAAATATGATTTAAATAGAAAATAAACCATGAAAGTGTAAATATAAATGATGATACCATCGGAGAAAGTAACATGATGGCCACATCACCATTTTTCATAATTATCTCGTTTGTTAAAATGCAAGATTTAACAAATAAATGCACTGTTATTAAATTTAAAGTTCCGATGAGAATTATCCTTACAACAATTGAAAGCATTGAAGTAAGAGTTTTACGTAATGTACTGTAAGTCCACTTATTTGTAAATGTATACTTGAACATATTTTCTACATATCGAGTTTCATCGATAAGTGCGTAAAATGCATTAGCGTTATGCACTTTACGAATACGTAATCGACAGAAATTCAAATTTCATTTAATGTAGTCGATAGATGTTCTACGGTAAAGTAGACAAGAGAGTGCTAATATTACATCTTCGCGTTAAATTGAGTGCATTGGATGCAGTGTGTTCGATAATGGGTGTAACTTCCATTTTTGTGTAGTTGGTATACCTGGTAGAAATGTCAGTAGCCTAACAAACGTTTATATTTCATTCTTGAAACTTGGAGGCGTTCACTTCGTGGTACATTTTCAATTTCGATATAAAGAAAACACTTAACTTTTTTATACCACTTTTATAAAATAAAAAGTGGTATAAAAAAGTTAAATGTTTTCTTTATATCGAAGTTTATATTCCAGTAAATCCATTAACTGCTGTTATCAATGTTTTTAACTAAACTCAGATTTTGTATGCAACTTTATGTCACCATAAGATTTATTCAATGTATTCAACTTTTAAATGTAAAACCATAATAAAAACATCTTATATACCCGTCGTGTTCCTTGGAATTTTTATCAGACGTCATATAGTAGACGGTACCCTTAAGGGTTGAGGTAAATAATACTTCATTAATGAGATGTCGCTGTAGATTAAAACCACATGCCAAGATAATTGTAACAAAAAAATAAACAACATCTTACAAGATACAAGAATATAAATAAGTCGAAGTATTAAATTCATTACGTGAAGATGACAGTAAATACGTCTCCTTCAAACAAAGCATTCCATTTACTCATCCCACCCTCCTGTCCAAGTCGACCACCCCCCGGTTCTTATCATCCGCTGCATTGCCGGGAAATCAATTCCAGAGGTTTTATTAAATCGCAAAGTTAAATGGCTTTGTTATGCATCGCGGACCTCCGGCTGATCGCTGACCCGGACGTCGCTACGCTCGTCCTCATCTCTTCGCCAAGAATCCTCGAGCATTCATCCACTTATCAATTTTATCGGAAAACCGAATATTCCGGTTCAGTCAATCTGTGCTGTATGCAATTAGAAATTTTAAAGCACATATTTTTCATTAATTTCCATCGTAATAAAACTAAAATCCAAGTATATTAAGAAATGAGCGAAACATAAGATGACAGAAGTAAAATATATTAAACTTCCTAGTGCGTCTGCAAAATATTTCATTTAATTAATATCAACGTCCTCCTTCCTTCCTTGGCAAATGTCTCCCCCTCGTTCGTTCGACTCGGGACTTTCGTTTTATTCTCGCCATTAAAGACGTAATCATCTGCACTCAAGCCGAGACGTGCATCCTGCAGCCGTTTGCTTCAAGCTCAGGCGATGGCTGTAAAATATTTTTAATATCCCCCAATGAGACAATCACGTCTGCAAAGTTATGTAATACTATTGTTTACTAGTCTACATATACATCGTGGATTTAATACAACTTGGCTATATTAAACTTCAAAAATGAATGTCTAATCATATCGGAGAGAATAGCAATATAGAATAATATACAGTGTGTATCTGCCAAATGGAATAAATTCGATAATACATGAAATATGTCTAGAATTTTCTGAACAATCCAAAAATTGAGTAATATATAGGGTGTTGCATTTAAAATAAGAAAGTTGGTATTTTTTTTAAATATATATGGGTAATTCCACTAGTTTTCACCGATGCAAAAAAATCGAGGTCCTTGGATTTTTTTCAAACTTTGGGAGATTGATTGTAGTATCGAAAAACTAAGTTTTCTCAAATTTCAGCTTCCCAGATATTAAACTTACAATTTGAGGTGTGAATTACGATTTTTGAAAGATCAGCATTTTCACGAAATCTTAAAATTTCCAACTTTTAAACCTACGTAACTTTTTTCGTTCTGAAGATTTTGAGTTGAAATTTTGAGAGTGTACTTCGGAAATGTTTCTAACGATTCTCTGAAAGTTTGATGTTGAAAAATTCAGAGGTAACAAAAATACAGCGGTTCAAAGTTCGTTATTTTGGGGAAAATAGCCGAAATACTAATTTTTAAACTTACATAACTTTTTTTTGAATGCACATTTTCAGCTGAAATTCAATAGGTATACTCTATGAATGTTTCTGAAAAGCTTCTGAAAGTTTGGTGCCAAAAAATTGAGAGACAGCCGAAATACAATAGTTCAAATATACGTATTTTATCGAAAATCGCTAAAACTGACACGTAACTTTTTTCTACCTAAATATTTTGAACTGAAATTTGGAGAAACTACTCTTGAAATGTTCCGAAAGAACCCCTGAAATTTTTGTGCCAGGGAATTATGGGATACCGGAGATACAGTGGTTCAAAGATTAGCAATTTGCCAAAAACGATCATTGCTAAAAGTTACTAAAATTGCCATGATTAAGCCTACGCAACATTTTTCTATCTGAATGTTTTGATCTGAAATTTAGAGGATATATTTCTCTAGTGTTCCCAAGGAATCCCTGAAAGTTTGGTATCAGGGGTTTTAGAGGTGATAAAGATAGAGCAACGAGAATATCGATTGAATTTTTGTGGAAATAACGTTTCAGCATCATTTTTAATTAATTTATGGATGTTTTTTTATTGTTTTCAAATGAATTATACTCGTATATTTAATAAGGTTACACTCTTTCTCTCATCATCAGAAGTAATTTTTATATCTAATGTCTCTTAAAAAGTTCGTTATGTCATTTGATGAATCGTAAAATATTGCTTTAAGAAAAATTATATTAAATAATACAATTGAATTGATGGAATTTCAAAAACCAATATTATTTCGAAGGAGTGATATTTTGTGAGCTTAAATAATTTTTGTAAAGTTTTATACCCTCATTAAAAAACTAAAAAAAAATCATAATTCGCGAGCAAATTGGAATTTCAAAAACCAAAGTTATTGCAAAAGGACAGCATTTCTTAAGCTGAATTAAATTTTCATAGAATTTAATCTTTGCTATTTATATTAATATAATTTTTATTTCGTTCGAATATATAAAACAAATACTCAATCTCAATTCACTTGTGTCTGAAAAAGATTGTGAAATAACTGGTATAATGATGCACAATATAATTATCGCATATCGAGCACCTGCAAGGAATTTTAATAGCTTCCTCAAAATTTTAGGTTTAGTATTGGATAGCCTAGATTGCATTAAAAATACTATATATTTAGTTGCTGACTTCAACGTTAGATTTAATTTGCACGATCCCAATAAAATTACATTGATTGATTTGCTCACAAGTTACGGCTTAAAATTAATGGTTGACTTTCTAACGAGGCTACACAACTGCATAGATAATATATGTACAAATGGAATATGTTCAGTTAAACCATTTCATACAGGTATATCAGACCACGTTGGAATTAAATTTAGTTTTCAGCAAGATATAGATAAAACAAAGAATATATTAAAAAGATGTATATGCCAACCAATAATAAACACTGGAAAGTATTCACTATTTAATAAATTAGAGGAAGAGAAATGGGAAATTTTAAGTAAACCTCACAATGATGCCAATTTTTACTTTGACTCTTTTCTTGAATTGTTCCTAAATAAATTTGACATATCTTTTCCAAAGAAAGCGGTTCTTAAACGAAAGACTAGTGAACCACATGTTCATTGGTTTAATAGTGAGTTAAGGGCTATGAAATCCACTCTTGTCTTAATGTCAGAAACTTATAATCGTCTGCAGTGCCCTGAACTTCGCACAATTAGGGATAATTACAGGAAAAAATATGAGAATGCATTAAAGTTGCAGCGTATTAAAGCAAATAGTGAATACATTTCCAATGCAAACAACGAAATGAAAGCCGTGTGGGACATTATAAACACAAGAATAAATCGTAATCATAATACAAATTTGGAGAAATCCAATCTTACTGCCCACGAATTTAATCATTTCTTTACTCATGTGGCAAATGATATTATAGGGGATATAAATAAATCTAACGTTGATCCTAAAATTTTAATGTGTAATCAACGAGTGAATACCAAAGGATATTTTAAGTTTTGTGAAGTCTCAACTAGTGTTGTTAGTAGTGTAATTCAGGGATTAAAACCCAGCAAAAGTCGAGATATACAGGGTGTCAATTTGAAAACTTTCAATGCGAATATCTCTGAAAATAAAAGAGTTAGAAAAGCGCAATTTGGTACAAATGGTATACAAGTAGGGGGAACTAGAACCACTATATTTTGGTTATGGGGTGAGTGACCCCTTGGGCCCCATTCATCCTAATCCCAAAATTTTAAATGGCATCACCTCTTTTGTGATCCCTTAAATTAAACGTTTTTTCGAGTAGTATTCACCAGTACAAGAATGTTTTTAAAATTTAATACAGGGCCGAACAAAAAAGTATAATTAAAATAAAGTAAATTCTATCAATTGCTATTTTATTTAATTGGATTTTTATAATTAATTCCATTTTGGACTACAAAAAAGGATAATAATTTTTTTTTGCTTCAAATACTCGAAGCAGTGGGTCAGGTTTCAACAAATAACAATCACCTATTGCAGTCAGGTGTATTAGATTGTACGTCAAATTCAAAAACGATCGAAGTGAAATAATTTCAGACGAATTCACTATTTCATTTTCGTTTTTATCCGGTATTAGACATGGTTTACAGTATGGCTGAAAGAATTGTGATATAGACACCTGACTCAAATAGGTGATTGTTATTTGTTGAAACCCGACCCAATGCTTCGAGTATTTGGAGCAAAAAAAAATTATTATACTTTTTTGTAGTCCAAAATGGAATTAATTATAAAAATCCAATTAAATAAAATAGCAATTGATTATACTTTTTTGTTCGGCCCTGTATTAAATTTTGAAAAAAATTCTTGCGCTGGTGAATACTACACAAAAAACGTTTAATTTAAGGAATCACAAAACGGGTGATGCCATTTAAAATTTTGGGGTTAGGGTGAATGGGGCCCAAGGGGTCACTCACCCCATAACCAAAATATGGTGGTTTTAGTTCCCCCTACCTGTATAACATTTGTACCCTATTGCGTTTTTCTAACTCTTTTATTTTCACAGATATTCGCATTGAAAGTTTTCAAATTGACACCCTGTATATGGTCTGAGAGTAGATGTAGTCAAATCACTAGTGCAATCCATCTTAATACCATTGACGAAAATAATAAATATATGTATTAGAACAAATTGCTTCAATGATTCGTTAAAAGCCGCCTTAGTAATCCCTATTCACAAAAAGGATGATCCAAATAATCCGACGAACTATCGCCCGATTTCTTTGCTACCAATTTTCTCCAAAATTTTAGAAAAAATTTTACAAATGCAATTAATTGAATATTTGGAAACACATAATTTACTAAACAATAACCAATACGGATTCAGAAAGGGAAGATCTACAACAGACGCTATCCTAAAATTTACCAATAGCACATTAGACAGTTTTGAAAATGGATTAGAAACAACAACAACTTTCCTCGATTTGTCAAAAGCATTTGACTGCCTGTCTCATCCCATTCTTATCAGAAAATTGTACTGGTATAATTTACATCCGGAAAGCATTAGAATGATATCATCCTATTTAGCGGGTCGAACTCAATGCACCATGTACAATTCCAAAATATCATCTCCCATCAAAATCACAACGGATGTCCCACAGGGATCGATCCTTGGACCACTACTATTTTTATTATTTATCAATGATTTTCCAGATTGCATTCCTTCATCGAAAGTGATTCTTTTCGCCGATGATACGACTATTTCTAACGTAAATCAATTGTCAACTTTTGCTCAAAGTACGTTATTGCCATCTGAATGGTTTGAGAGTAACCGTTTAAAACTAAATAATAACTAAATTTCTCACACATCCAAAGCAACCTACAATATAGTTTACTTGCCTGGGGTCACTCGGCCATTAGGCATCGAATTTTTGGCCTTCAGCGCAGTGCAATACGAATTCTAAGTGGGAGCGGATATAGGGATGACTGTAGAAATAAATTCAAAGAATATAATATATTAACACTACCATGCCTTTACATATATGCATGCTTAATGTATATACAAGAACACCAAGACATTTATTTAACCCATGCGAATTGTCACAGTTATTCGACTAGATATAGAAATAATAATAAACCGAATAATATCCGTCTGTCTACATCTCAAACTGGAACTAGATACTACGCCATTAAATGTTTTAATTCACTTCCACCATCTATTCGCCAGCTGCCCTCGTCCGCATTTCGGGAAAGATTGCATAGTTATCTCGTTCAAAAGGCATATTATAATTGGAATGACTATCTGGAATCAAGTCATTTGAACATTTAGTGTGTTATATTTTCCAAACTGTATTGTGCAATTTTATGTATCAACTTTATATATTTTTTCGCGGATTAATATGAAATGTGAGATTTCTCGGACTGCTTTTAGGCCGTGAAATATCACTTTTGCGGACTAGGCTTTAAAAATGCGTATTTATGCCTAGGCTGTAAAAGTAATGAGCCAATCAGGCGAGACTACGTCATGTTATTTCGCCAATCAGATGAGACGCCGCGTCGACCAATAGAAGTCGCCCGGAAATTTGTTTGACATTACAATGTATTTTTCGCTTAATTGAGAGTTGCCTTAAAATTTCCATTGCCAAAAAGGCTAAAAACTGGTTCCCCGAAGTTTTAATAATACCGCGCGTGTTTTCCCCGACCTCTATGCGAGTCCCTAACTTATCCACGCACCAAAATCGAGTCGCTGTACGGTGGCGAAATTTGTTTGCAATGGCCGGCTCCTAGTGGCCCGGCATTTGACGTTTAAACGTCTTCGACCGGCGCACTTATTTCCTGGCACCGTAAAACGAGAGACTCCTTCATATATTGCCTGTGGAAGAAGCCCAATAACGGCTTCTGCGAAGTATTAACAACCCCGTGTAAGTTTTGCCTAACTTTCCCACGTAATTGAACCAGAGCAGCGATCGGCAAAATGATCAAAAAGGATTTGGAGGCTACGTATTATGTAAGTTTTATTTCGATTTAATCATTGAACAATAATAATATGAACATAATGACTGCAACTTTTTTAATCGTAAAGAAATGTGTGTGATAACACGAAAGTGCATTTTATTGAAAAGTTCCTGAATCAAAATGTATCACAAAGTAATGGCTTCCACCATTAACCATCAATCGAAATAATTATACGGTCCGTACGATTTAAATATTCATTGCATGTCGCTTACGAAATCATGATCATTATGATTATAAATGATTACACCACATACACCGTCAAAATGCGGGCAACACAATGTCTATTATAAATGTCAATTTTTGTTTTACTTGGGTACCTACGAAATTTTTACAAAGCTACCTGCGATATGTTGATAGAATTAAATATATTAAAAATTATCGCATTGCAAGTTATTATTAATTTCTCCTAAACAATCCGCGAAAAAATTATGTGTTTATCTCGGCAATAAAGTAACAGATTTCCTGACTTCGCAAGCTCGCTCGGCGGTGAAACTCCAGCCGCGTCCGTAAATCTGTCACTTTATTGCCTTGTTAAACGAATAACTATTATGACACTAGGCTCTCCAATGGTATTCATATTATGAAGCATGTTTTAATTAATTATATATTTTAATTTTATTTGTATAACGGCTTTTATTATATGACCTAGATTCTAAGTTTTTATCTATTTCGAATATAAGTTTTTATTTTATTTATATTTTTAAATTGTATCTCTTTGTTATTTATGTCTTTTATGTATACACGCGTTTTTCCAAGATTGTACTTTATCAGTAATTTCTATTTAATATAATTAATTAATCTAGAATTAATTATTATATTGACAAGTGTTAGGCTGCCAAGCTACTAACAAAATAAAGATTATTATTATTATTATTATTAATGTCGACAAACCTCAACATAGAATTTTAATTTTTTTTAATCTCGCTAAAACCAAAATTATTTCGAATGGACGACGTTTCCTGAGCTAAATTAAATTTTCTTACAGTTTTATCTTTGCGTTTTATATTTACATCGACGTTTTTCCGTTCGAATGTAAACTAGCGTCGACCTAGAATTTAGGAAAATCGCAATTCGCAAGAAAATTTGTGAATTTTGAAAAATTAAAATTATTTTATTTTATTAACTTTTGTAAATGTTAATGCCATATATGGTCAATAAACAGTTTATAATAATAATAATTATTATTATTATTAAAATATTGCTCTAGCGGAAATGAGTAGTAGACCGGCAATTCGAAATTTCCATGAAATTTGAACGCCTCAGAAAATGTATGTAATTATCAAGACCCTATAAGATCTAATATTAGTAACTAATGAAGCAATTCATGCGATTATCGTCCTTTTTATTTCTAAAGTTTCAACATAGCGCCGATGAACTGAACGCTTATGACATGGACTTTGGGGAGAGATTCGACCCCATCCACATCCACCGAGTTGAAACTTTAATATCCCTCAGGAGGAACTATCCACGTACTTTATTGTTTGCCTGTACGGAACAAATCCGCGCTTAAAAATTTTCAGGGATCGACGGAGGCCATTCGTCCTTAGGGTCGCAAAAGTTCTCTTTTGATTGGAAAGTTGCTTTAGCAGACCCTATTGATCATCTCCCCCCCACTGTCAGCATTCTGTCGGTTTATCTTATCAGACACCCTTGACTGAACCCTTAATGTTGTCGCAGAAACAACTGCGAGGACTCTTAGAAGTGTACCCTAGCAATGACGAGAAGTCCCATTTTAAAGGGATCAAGAGCGAAAACGGTAATTGTGCGAAAATTCGCTGCTAGAATTTGGTGGAAGTAATTTAAATCGAGTAATTAATGACATAATTTGATAAAACTGGGGTGAGGGTTTTTCTGCTGAATTACTTTCGCGCGCTCTCTAATTTTCGTATTAAATTTAAAATTACAAGTTGTTCGCTATGTCAAGGCTACGACTTTGTCAACGTGTAATTACCAACATTTTCATTTCACATATTTCTCCCCTCCAGTAGCATATCGATAGTAAATGTAAATGTAAATGTAAATGTAAATGGAATTTTATATAGTTAAATTTGTAACTTCTTCATGGCTAATGCAGAATTTGAATTTGAATTTCGTAGATATTTTTACTCTAAAATATTCAGGTAAGCAGCAAAACGCATAAATATTGAATTCCTATGTTCGACCCTTAACTCAAATATATCTTCGATACAATATTGATATATTTAATTGATTTTTTTTTAGTTACGTTTTAGGTTATTTATATTTGTTGCGAACAAATTATGATACATTTCCCTCTAAATTATTATCGATTTATATCCAGGAAATAAATTAAATTAACAATAATTGCAATTTTCAATATAATTTCTGTTCACTTTGATTTAATTTATTAGCAACTAACCGGCGAATTATATATCATAAAGCTGATGTAGTCTAATTTATTTCCATAAATCTATTTATGCGATGCCATAAAATCGGTTTTAATCAATTATAATTTTAATTCGCTTGTTAAATTTCTGATGAATTGCAATTACGCATCAAAAACAATTAATTCTAGATCCCGGTTTTAATTAAACATTAACACTTGTACATTTTGTGATATTTAGTATTGGATTGATTAAAAGTATAATTTTCAATTATATCTCCGCTAATTATCGTATTAAAAATTGGATTTACTCAATTAGTAGATTTAGAGTAAACATATTGGATTAATAAGCCTGATGTACTCAGAAGGTCCTAAAAAATACTTTATGCCCTCCTGCTGATGAGTTAGAGCACCTGCTCCAATACTCATGGGTTTAAGGAATTCCATATATGGACGTACTGCACGTTCATTTTATTTAAAAATATGAAAAATATGAAATTAAATAAAATTTGAAGGTTTTGAAAAATAAATGTTACTTTCTGGGATTTGTAAAAGTGACTTTTGATATCCTTACGTTTTTTTTTTTTTACTTTCTCTGTTACGAAGTACGAGAAAGTATTGTGATCGTGATTTTTTTCAAAAAATTTTTTTACGGAAGTATCCGTTTTGGGGTCCCTAGATGCCATTTCAACAATTTCTGGAAAAAAAAAATTGTGTCTGTGTGTGTGCGTGTGTGTGAGTGTCTGTGTGTGGCTGTGGGTTTGTGTGTCTGTGCGCGCTGTATCTCAAAAACTAATAGAGCAATTAATATAAAACTTTGAACAAAGTCTTATTTGACAATCCAAAGAACTGAAAAGCTTTTGATCAAATTTGGTACACCGGAAGTGGGCGATAACCTTAACCGTTTTTTGTTTTTCCCCAATATTTTTTTAAATATGAAAAATAACACAAAATTTATTATTTTTTTTAATTTTTAGTTTATAATTATGAAACGATAATAGTTACAGCAAATTTATGTTAATAATAATTATAGAGAATGCCAAAATGAACAACTTATAAAGAATAAGTTTTTTTTAAAACGCTTTAGTTTTTTAGTAAACCGAGTTTTTAAATTTGCAGTATAATTTTCTCATCTTTCATAATTTTGACGTTTTAAACGTCAGTTTCATCCGTGTCTACAAAATGCTCGATGTACATTTAAAATATGATTTAAATTGAATATGAACCATGAAAGCGTAAATATAAATGATACCATCAAGTCGGAGAAAGTAACATTTTTTGATCTGATTTTCTTCTCCTTCAACGTGCTTCAATCGTCATTTTTCACTTGCACTGCGAAACTTCCAATTCCTTCCATTCCCTCTCTGCATTCACAGAAATTGTTTGCCTTCTTCAATTACCATTGTTTGCAATGCATTTTCAGGAGCAACATCGAACAAATCTTTTTTTTTAACAAATGATTTTTCTTTATTTTTATGTGCTGCAGTTTTTCAAGTAAAGTGCCTTTCTTTATGCCATAACAACACCTTTTTTTGATATTTAAGCGCAATATTTTTTTAACTGAATTATTGAATATTTGGAATTTTTGATTTTTTTACCGGTATTTTTGTTAAAATTTTTAATTTTTTATCCTTTATTTTAGATTTTGTCACCAGAATATTGTTCTTTATGCATGCATTTTTTTAATTTTTTTGGCATTTATTTTCGAGTTTCGGGTTGGAAACTTATTAAAGGCTAGAAATTTAATTTTGGGGCAACAAATTTTTCTTTTACTTGAATTTTCAATTTTTTTGTCTGCGTTTCTTATTTCTCGACCGGGATTTTTGATTTTTTGGCTCATATTTAAGATCTTTGGCCTGTTTTTCTCATTCTTTTAATAATCGTTTTGGCCTAAATATTCCTTATTTTCGATTTGTTTTTTAAAATTGTAGATTTTTTGCTCCGGTTTTTTCCATTTTTTACTAATTTTTTTGGCCTAAATATACTTTATTTTCGATTTGTTTCTTGAAATTGTAGATTTTTTGCTCCGTTTGATGTTTGGACTCAAATTTCTGATTTTTGGCCTTATATTTTGGATTTTTTAACCTGAATGATTAATTATTATGCGCGTATTTTTCTATTTTTTGCCGGTATTTTTTTGGTTTAAATTTTTGATGTTTTGGCATTTATTTTAGATTTTGTAACCTGAATATAGTTCTTTCTTCGTATTTTTTTTTATTTTGTGGCCATTATGTTCGTGTGTCGGGCCGAAAACTTATTTTGGACCAAAGAGTTATTTTTGGGGCTAAAAATTTTTCTTTTAATTATATTTTCAATTTTTTGGTCTGTATTTTTTATTGCTAGTTTTTTTTTTTAATTTTTTGGCTCATATTTAAGATCTTTGGCTTGTATTTCACATTTCTTACTAATTTTCTTAGCCGAAATATTCTTTATTTTGGTCCAAATTTTCGATTTGTTTGTTAAAATTTTCGATTTTTTGCTCCTTTTGATGTTTTGGATCGAATTTCTGATTTTTGACCTTATATTTTTGATTTTTTAACCTAAATTATTGATTATTATGCACGTATTTTTTATTTTTTGCGAGTGTTATGGTCTATATTTTTGATTTTTTGCCCTTTATTTTAGATTTTGTAAACTGAATTATTCTTTCTTCATATATTTTTTTTATCTTGTATCCATTATCGGGTCGAAAATTTATTTTAGACTAAAGAGTTTTTTGGGGCTAAACATTTTTCTTTCACTTGAATTATCAATTTTTTTGGTCAGAATTTTTTATTTCTAGAACGGCATTTTTAGTTTTTGGCTCATATTTAAGATCTATAGCCTATTTTTTTCCGATTTTTGACTTATATTTTGGCCTTTTGTGATCATTCTTTATTTTGGCCTAATTTTTTTTTTGTTAGTTTTCGATCTTTTGATTCGTATTTTTAATTTTTCAGCTTGAATTTCTAATTTTTCACCCTATATTTTGAAATTTTAACCTGAATGATTGATTATTGTGTCTGCATTTTGTATTTTTAAAGCCGAGTTTTCGATTTTTCGTCAGAATTTATGATTTTCTGTCATATTTTTTAGATTTTTTAACTTGAATTATTGATTTCTTTTATTTTTTGGTCGTTTTCAGTTTTGGGTTATAATTATGAAACTGTAATAGTTACATCAAATTTATTTATATAAAAAAATTTAGAGAATGCCGAAATGGACAACGTTTTTTTTTTTTAATTAAATAAAACACACTTTTACTTAGTTAATATCACACTGTTTAACTGTGATATTAACTAAGTAAAAGTGTGTTTTATTTAATTAAAAATGTATCACGAAGTAAGTGCCGCCAACCTTGATCAGTTTTTTTTTTAATTTTTTAGTTTTTGAGTAAATTAACTATTATAATTTGCAGTGTAATTTATCATTTTCATATTTCATAATTTAACGTCATTATCAACCGATCCTACAGAACACTCACGTACATTTAAAATATGATTTAAATTGAAGATAAACCATGAAAGCGTAAATATAAATGATACCATCAAATCGGAGAAAGTAACATTTTTTACTTTCTAAAAATTGAAATAAGGCTATTAAATATACATGTCCACCTGTTCGACTTCGAAGTAAACATAACTGAATCAGCATCTAAAATGAGATTTTGGTAAAGTTTGTTCCTTCAGCAAGTGTCGTGCAGTCCTTCAAGCAACACACACCCTGCATTAATAATATTAATCACAAATTCATCGTGCTTTACCAGGACACAGCTAATGACTTTCCAATCCTCTGAGAAGTTCATCGGCTAAATTTAATTTTGCAAATTTCAGGCACACACACACACACGTGTATATTGTATATACATAGTGATATAGTTATCCTGTGCGCATATAGATGCCATCACTTAAAACTTAGTTGTGCCCTTCTAGTTGCTCCTATTACTAATTACTCTGAGGGAGGCACTAATTGGAACTTAGAGGAGATGTTGTTTATGCATATCCTGGCTTTAAATTTGCGCGGTGCAATTAAATTTGATAAAACAATATGTTTATGGAAGTTTAATTAATTGCAAACCGCAAATCCGCATTGATTACTATGTATTATAGTGTAGTGGCTAAACCGGATGTGCCGGATAAAAAACAAAACCTAGTGGTAAATTGCAATTGTACATAATTTGCCAACAAGAACGTTCTAAAATTGGAACATTGCAATTTCGCTCTCGGTGTAATTATATTCTGTGTAGTAATTAGTTCGAATAATAATGGATATAGAAGTAACATCGGTTTGTGTGTATCCGCGGCAATAATTATATACCGTGATGCCTCCCATAGCCAATTACGGTAACAATTATACACCGTGATTTCTTCTATAGCCAATTACGGCAACAATTAAGTACCATGATTTCTCTCATTTCATTACACCATAGACAATTATTCTTTCCAATAATCATCGACGTTTCGCTAAATTATGTAGCCATTCTTAACATTAGCGATTGCGTATGCGTGTTTCAGGACGTTATTTCTAAGCTATAAAGCGCTTTAAAATAATTAATCTCGTCCCGGTTTTCCAATTTTTATATTTTTCAACGAGGACTTGTTGATTCCATGTTGGCGGTATCAATAGGGCAAGCATTTCAGCACAATGTACTATTATTACCAGTTTAGTTATGGTGGATGCGCCGGGTGAACATAAAATGAGATCGTATATTTCAGCTTTTGTATATACAAAGTTAAAGATATTCGACGTAATAATAGCTATTTACTCGAGTTATTACAATACAATTGTAAACACTCGGCGGGAAAATCATTAACCCAAAAGTAATTAGCACAGAGTTGGTAAATTAACAGATATTACAGAAGAAATACAATTGCTTTTATTAAAAATATTAAGGAATTCTAACAAAGATTACTTTTGTTATATAACGCAAAATGTAACATTTTTCTTGCGAAATGGGGCTGTTTACCTCATTACTCTTAAACTCAATGATTTTTACCTTAAAAAATAGTATTGGTAGTAAAACAGTAATGAACTCTCTAGTACAGTACAACATTTCTAAACTATTATGGAATAAAGTATTATAATAAACTAACAGACAGCACTAGAAATTTAAAGATGGATTCATTTAAATCTAAGGTTAAACAATATTTAATCAAAAAGGCTCCGTATAGTATACATGATTTTCTAATACATGATGATGTAAATTAATCGGATCCTAGATATGTGTTTATTTATTAATTTATAGTCATATTGTATTATATTATATTTACATGCTTTGCATTGTTAATAATTTCTTTTTCTTTCTTAATATATTTCTACATGTTTTAATTTAAGTTTGAAAATAATAGGGCAATTTATGTATCTTCTGATAACATAGTGTGATTATAGTTATTCCTTTTCTTGACATGTGTAAAACTGTTATTATGTACACGAATAAACTTATTATTATTATTATTATTATCCCCAAAAATAAGACTAGTATGTATGGTATTCAAAGCACAATTTTTTTTACCTATCATACAATCAAAATATTGAATATGGGGTACTTTAAACAAACATTGCGGAAACAAATAAAGAAAAGCAATATTTCATGTTTAACCTCGAAGGCAATACCAATGAAATAGTGGGTCACTCAGCTGTTTGGAATACTAGAAATAAATAAGCAAATATTTCCGGGGATGAATATGAAAAAAAAATTCGCTGCGGAAATATTGAAATTTCGAGACAAACTGCCGAAGACTGGCGCTGAGGGCAATTGAATCGAGCGCGTTTCCTTGAATAAATTGGCCCAATTTTCGAATGGCGAGAGGCGATAAAAAAAAGAACGACAGACTTTATTTTATTTCGCACTTGTGTTTATCTAATTTGACGCCAATCCTTCATTTAAGGGTTCCATTGTTTGCTTGAGGAATTAGAAAAGTGCGGTCCAAAATGCAAGGTAATGAAATTGTCTAAATTTTCGCAGCCAAGATGTATATGTTAAAATCACCTAAAACAAAATAATAATCTGTAAGATTTAATGGTCGAAATCAAAGATTCGTTTACTGTTAATAGTTATTTAAGCAACAAGGAACGTAAGGATCTGTTAAAGGATCACTTGGGGCCGATTTTGTGTCTATATTTACATTGTGTTCACTGAATGTTTATGAGTTTTCCGGCGTCCCCTCTCTTAAAATTTAAGATGTCACTGTGCAATGTGTCACGAAATTTTGGGAACGCTCTACATAGGTATGAAACTTGTGTTCTACATCTGGTTTTACCAAATATTACGAATCGTGCCTTAAGTGATTAAAGACTGCGTCCACAAGTTATCGCATTTATAATTTTTTAGGATGATGCAGAGTAAGAAACGAAAGAAAAAATAGTTGTTGATTAAAATTGTATTCGGACGCTTGAAAATCCAGTCTAATTAGAAGGATCTGGCATACTATGCAGAGGGCAATCCTGCTCAAGTATGCACCTCAACCGCTTGAATTTTAAATATTCAGAGCAGGACCGAGCGCGAGCTACCGCAATGAATTATTTCGTAACGATTCGTTCTATACGTTTCAATAGATACACCTTTACGGCGACATCTTTTGTCTGAAACCTCCCACCAATTTAATGTTTAAATAAATATTCTTTCTAAAATAAAACGTAATAAATTAACTTCAGACAACCTCACTTATTGCATTATTATTTCATAATGTAGAGTTATAAGTAGCAAATTATGCGCAATGGAAAGATATTGCGCACTATCCACGTAGCGGCGGGTAAAGTAATTTTGCGAGCGCGTAATTTCGTTACAATTCGCATTATGTACTATACTTTACATTCGACCTTACAATTATTCGCTTTTACTAAAGACATATTGAAATTGAATCTTGTCAGGGTGACGTTTAAATTTGTATTAAATTAGCCGGTAATGGCAATGTAGGACGACTGCCAACTAAACAAACGAATTACCGTTCGAACAATTTTCCGTCGAATAATATATTGCCCAATACATTGATTGAACAAATTTAAGGATACGGATCGTTGTAATCACTCTAAAGTGTTAATCTACTAAGATGCCATTGCGATGGAAGTGCCAATAAGGCATAGCGTGAAGTTTATTGTGTCGGCTATTATTTTAACCATAAAGTTGTAATCTGACGTTTAAATGTCACTGTCACTTTTGATATTTAAAGACGAACAGACGAGTGCAGGGGATTCGGCGGACGTTAATTGTAATTGGCTATAAAGTATATAATACAGCGACGTACATAAGTGGTAATAATATCGGGTGTGTATAAATTGGCGGATAATCTACACGTGGTGATGTTCTTCCTAAAATTCTGAATAGAAAACGTCGATGAAAAAATGTTCTACCATGCCTCATAGGCCATCAGGAGCCATTTAAAAGAAATGTAGATTTGGCAACATAGCATTCACGAGCTGCTCTGCTTATCAATAATCTCATGGTTCAGAGTAGAAGGTGATAGATAGATAGAGCGGGGTTTATTTGCAGATGCAAGGTAAAACAGATTATGAGTAAATAGTAAAATCCATTGTAATTGAACAAAACAAAACGAAAATAACACAAAAACACAAATACACTAAAACGCGGGCGCTAATACAAACTGATAATAATGAGAAAAGCAAAATTGGCACGAACATGGAACTAGCAAGTTTGAATGAATTATTTGTGTCAAAGTGACATAAGCGAGTGTCACGTTACCAAACGTATTTTTTATGAAAATAAGTTAATTAAGAAGTGTTAAAAATACAAGTTTGAGATAGAAAGATAGCACACACTGACAAATAATTTTCAAACTAGTCATACTGTCGAAATTGCAGGGTTTTTTGTAAATTAATAATGAATAATAACTAAATTTTGGCAGTTTCTGTAATACGAAATATATCGTATACCGATATAGTTACAAAAAAAAGTCAAAGGAAAAACTTTTAGATGTTAATGAATACTTCAATAATTTATTTTGATGATTTATTTGTTTCGTTGTGCAGATAAATTACCATATGTATAAAAAATATTTAGATAAGGCATGGCCATGATAAACAAAATCACGGTCTTAAATTAGTTCAGCACGTTGTTGACTTTATGTCATATGAATAACTGGTGGCGAAGACTTGATGCGACGTCAAACCTGCAACGTACGTTCCGAAATACAAAGCCACCCTTTATCTAAATAATTTTTATACATATGGTACAATCTTACATTTTTTTCAATGGGAATCATAGTCTGCCGTGACAGCAAATTAATTCAGACAGATACTGACGCAAAGCAAAATGCTTGTTTATTTACTTGAGTTTTTTATTTTCCATGGCTACATTTGATTTTGGCAGCTTACATAATTGTAAGAATACGATAATTTGTGCTAGCTTTATTTATGAAAATAAGTATATCAACCTTTATATCATTGTAACCAGAAAAAAAATTACTTTTCAAAAATGTCATGGCCGACTATGACATTTAAAAAAAAAAAGGATATTTGTGTTATATCTACACAACGAAATAAATGACAATCATCAAAATAAATTATTATTGACGTATTCATGAACACCTAAAAGTTTTTCCTTTGACTTTTTTTTGTAACTATATCGGTATACGATATATTTCATATTACATAAACTGTCAAAATTTAGTTTTTTGCGTTTATCAAGTAAGCCATGCTTTTTTTCTGAAAAACAAAAACGGATATTGAGTAAGCTTCTAAAACTGAAAATCTTTCCCCATTTAACCAAATCTGTATCTCTTACCGTTTCCGAGATCCCCATAGTGATAATGAAAAAAAACTCACCCTGTATATATAACCGAATTTAGGTCACGGGTGTGCGGCTTGGGTATGGTAGGAAAACTCTTGTTATTCACTGCCAATATTTCGCCGTTTATTTACAGCTTCATCAGGGCTCTAATTGAATCGATCAACAAACGTGGTATTAGTTAACATAACCTATAACTTTTGGTGTTATACTTACTAAATAGTGAGTTTTTAGTAAAACTAACAACCGTGAATATTGGAAACATCTTTAGGCAATTACATAGAAGCACAAGGGACAATGATGGATGATGAATAACATTACGCGTGAACAGATTAAAAAACTTGATTCATTAACATGGTAATTGAAACAAGATGGATGCCATATAAGAGATGGAATGTCGGTTTCGGAGAGCCGAAGGAGTTGAATATAGCAACTGAAAAATCGACGTGTCAAACGTGCAGCCAACGTCAATGCAGCTACTCCAAAATCGGTATTCCTCTCAACAGGGCAACCAACTTGTTCCAGAGAGAGAGAGAGAGAGAGAGAGAGAGAGAGATAGAGAGAGAGAAAGAGTCTTCATTTTAATAAATAACTCTGGATCTAAAGTAGACACGATTTTGAACGAAAACACATTAATTGGGGAACTTAAACAACCCTTCTTTAATTCTTTCAACTTTATAAGTTCAAATAGCAACCCTCATCATGTAACATATCATTTTATAGGACGAAAATACTATTGGGATAGCAAAAAATAATATAAATCAACACTTGTTTTAAGGATATAGGGTTAAAAATAATACTTCCAAATAACTCCTGCTCCAAACATACAATTTTGAGAAATAAAACACGTTGATTTTTCTATTTTGAAATAACAATGAAGAAAAAAATTATTTTATTAAATGCTCAAAATGTGCTCCGTTATTTGCTAAACAATAATATAATCTATTTTCAAATTCTTGTCGGACTTTCTTGAATATTTCTTTGGGAATTTGTCTGCAAGTTTGAGTTATCCTATTTCTGAGATCAAGTATATTTTCTGGAGGAGTGTTGTAAACTTGACTTTTTATGTAACCCCACAGAAAAAAATCAAGCGGCGTCAAATCCGGAGATCTTGAAGGCCATTCTTGAGCACATCTTCTTCATTTTCCAAGAAATCGTTCATTTAACCAATTTCTTACAGGAACAGCATAATTTGGAGGAGCCCCGTCTTGTTGAAAATGCAAATTATTTTCATCGATTATCATGTTGCCATCTTCGTCGACTTGGTTTTCTAATGACTGGGTAATGAGTGGGTCAATTAAATTCTTTAAAATGCCTAAATACAATTCTCCCGTCAAGTTTTCTTCAATAAAAATTGGACCAATTATCTGATCTCCGAGTATACCGGCCCACACATTAATCTTTACCGGAAATTGTGTATGATCTTCTCGAAACACATGTGTATTTTCTTTGTCCCAGTGTCTACAATTATGTTTATTGACAAATCCATTTAAAAAAAATATCGATTCATCACTAAAACAAATTGTTTTAATAAATTTGGTTCGTGGGCGATTTTTTTACTCATTTCTTCACAGAATTGAATCCTTCTGTCATAGTCATCATCACTGAGCTGTTGGTGAATCTTAAGTTTATATGGAAAAAACTTATTTATTTTCAGCACCTTGTGCGCTGAACCAATTGAAATGTTGGTTAAGTTAGCCACTTTTGCAACGCTAGTGTTTGGATGCATAGCGAAATGACCAGTAACTTCAATTTGTGCTGCTTCGTTAAGTAGTCTTGCTTAAACATGTTTTACATTACACACTGAACCAGTTTCTTCAATTTTTTTAATGAAATCTATTACATACTTGTGGCGTATATTCTTTCCGGGATGCCTTTCGTTAAAAACTCGAGCCGTTCCACGAGCGCAACGATTTTCACTTCCGTAAATAAATACAATTTCTATTCTTTCTGCTAACGTATAAACCATCGTTATATTAATACTGACATACGAATAATAACAAAATATTACGTGTAAACCTAACCTCAACAAACAAATAATTTGTTTTCTTTTTGTTTCATAAATACGTATTCAATTAAACATTTGCAGTTATACCTTTGAACAAACGAATAATATTTTTAATTTCTTTAATAGTATTTCTTATGCACATAGCAAAAAAATCGATGTTTTGAAGTCAAATTACATGTATGACGTGTGTCTATTTTATCAATAATTATCGGAGAATCGTCATTAGCGGCTTGTTTTGAAATAAAGACCTCGTATTTCACTGAAATTTAAAATTATTAAGTTGGGGTGCTAAGGATGATTGGGTGAAAGATAAAATTCTAAACACAGTGTTTTTCAAGTTCTCCCTCAACAACAAAATTAACGGTTTTTTCCTGAAACTGTGACTATTTCAGAACCAGAGTTATTCAGGGTGGCTTATTTTGAAATAAATTCTCTCTCTCTCTTAAACAGATGAACCGATTTCAATTGTTTTTGCTTTGCTGGATAGTATTTTTTATGCCCTTTAAAATGAGGTATCGCACAATAGGGGGTGCCATTTAAAATTATAAAGATGGGGTGGCTGGGGGTGAGGGGGTGAAAGCTAAAATTTAAGAAACAGTGTTTTTTTTATTTCCCTCTCGAAAACAAAATTGACGTATTTTTTCTTAAAACCGTAACTACTTCAGATCCAAAATTATTCAGGGTGGCTCCTTTTGAAATGAAGACCCTATATATATTCGTGATGTATCGCTTACGATTGGTAAAAACAGTTCGGTAATTCATCAATTACAAAGTGGGAGTAGGTAAAAGTAATGAATCGTATATTTAGGCTATGTTTCGTCTTTATTACTTAATAAGTTAAATCGATTATAAAAATTACCTAGAGTAATAATACTCGAAATTTCACCCAATAGAATTTACTATAAAAAAATAAATTACTTAGAATAATGAAACTTAAAATCCACCTTACATACACCCAGTTGAATGTATAATACTATAAAAACTCCTCTCGTATATGTGGAAATTATGGGTTGTCTATTATGTCCATTTCATATGTGGGTTGATACAATCTAACTTATTCCGGCAGCAATTGAAAGTAATCTAACTCTGCGGCAACTCAGTATCACCCTAATTAGGCCTACGTCAGGGTTGAAATTTGGCACGCAGAACAACACCCCGAGCTAATCTAATAACGTCCGCGTTAATTGCTTACTTCATAATATGTTAAATATTTGAATATAATCCTATATCCTGTTTTTCGTACGATGAGAGACAAGGAAAGATGGGACTACATAACTTTGTTCCGCGATTGATTGAAATAGTTTTCCCTCCCCCAGGAGAAATTTTATTCTTAATTTTTATTTTGTCTAATGAAACCAAGTCTTAAGACACTTAAGACAAAAAGTATTTTAAATTTCCGATGCGAAGTTTCGTTTTTTATATATTGTCGCCGACATTTCAGTGCTGAACAACTTCTTTAAGTCTTGTACTACAAAGAGTAGAATGAGGCGTGCCATGTGCAAAAGGTCGTAAGTGCCAATTTTTAAGTAATGCGTTTTATAAGCACAATAGGTTTTAAGTGCCATGCTTCACTTTCACAATAAATTCTGGCGCGATAGTCCTTTCACAAGTGGCAGAAATAGAGACACAATTATCAAAACGTCAAAAAAGTGCTGTTGTAAAGCGATAGTTTTAGTGGATTGATGTTGGCTTAAAGCAGTGGTTTCCAAACTTGATGTTACTACGCCTCCCTTAAAAATATTTAATCATTTCGCCCCCCTGAAGATTTCATAAAATAAAAACACAAACATTTTTACTCTTATAAAATTTATTCATACAAACTAATGGAAAACGATATATTATTATTGTTTTTTATGAGATCTATGTGCTTGTCTATTAGCACAAAGTTTATCAAATCTTGGTGTTTGTGACGATATAGCTACTCGTAGCTCTTTTTTCTACAGCTAAACGAGCTCGATATTTGGATTTCATTGCAGCCAAGGCAGAAAATCCCGTTTCGCATAAATATGATGTTGCAAACGGCAGCAGTACTTTCAAAGCTATGTTCGACAAAGTGTTATATTCTGTATGAGGATTAAAGCAGAATTGAACCAGAGATACAGTCTGAAATTTATGTTTTAATGTAGTATCACAAGATAATTCAATCAATTTCTATTTTTCAATACTTGTCAATCCAAATTCATCATCTTCTTCGTCGATAAATGGCTTCTGTATCCACGCAAACTTTGTAAAATCAAGATCACCAAAATAATTCGAAAATTGAAGCAACAAACCATTCAAGTGTTCCACAAAGAGATTTTTGTTTGCTTCTATGTTATCTCGGGTGCATAAATTTAAACGTGGAAACATGTCAATCTTATTTTTTTGCAAATTTGATTTCCATAGCTCCACTTTTTTAATAAATGCTTTTACTTTGTCTTTTTGTATAAGCAAATGCATTTGCATTGATTTATTAAGAACACTCAATTTTTCAAAAATGTCAACCAAACATGTAAGTTTAAGAATAAAATTATCATCCAAGCAATTTCTTCTTAGAGTTCAAAGTTTATTTGAACGGCGCCCGTAATTATGAAAAAATTGTCAGAATTTTAATCGTCTCAAAAAATTAAAAAAGAACTGTCGTCGGTTTAAAACATTCCAAAATTAATCAAAAATAATATTAGATTATTATTATGTGAAAAACTGCATACAAACATCACCAGATTTTGTCATAATTTCATCTAAACACTGCGAAAAATCATGAAAAATTGTTAAAATTTTGGAGGCTTTAAATAAATATAAAAACAATTGCCATCGGTTTGTAACTTTACAAAATGACTGAAAATATATTCGAGATTAAGATTTCGTGAAAATCTAGATTCACTCCATTGCCAAATTTTGTGATACTTTTATTTGAACGGCCCGCGTAATTATGAAAAAATCGTAAGAATTTTAATTGTCTCGGAAAAATTGAAAAACAACTGTCGTCGGTTTAAAAGTTTCCAAAATTACTCAAAAATAATTTTAGATTATTATTATGTGAAAAACTGCATACACACCATCATCAGATTTTGTCATAATTTCATGTAATCAGTGCGAAAAATCTTGAAAAAATGTTATAATTTTGGTGGTGTGAAATAAATATAAAAATAATTGCCATCGATTTGTAACTATACAAAATAACTCAAAATTCATTCGGGATTAAGATTTCGTGAAAATCTAGATTCTCTCCATTGCCAAATTTTGTGATACTTTTATTTGAACGGCGCGCGTAATTATGAAAAAATTGTGAGAATTTAAATCGTCTCAAAAAAATTGAAAAACAACTGTCGTCGGTTTAGAAGTTTCCAAAATTACTCAAAAATCATTTTAGATTATTATTATGTGAAAAACTGCATACATACCATCACCAGATTTTGTCATAATTTCATGTAATCAGTGCGAAAAATCTTGAAAAATTGTTAAAATTTTGGAGGCTTGAAATAAATATAAAAACAATTGCCATCGGTTTGTAACTTTACAAAATGACGTAAAATTCATTTGGGATTAAGATTACGTGAAAATCTAGATTCACTCCATCACCACCAAATTTTGTGATACTTTTATTTGAACGGCGCGCGTAATTATGAAAAAATTGTAAAAATTGTAATCGTCTCAAAAAAATTGAGAAACAACTGTCGTCGGTTTAAAAGTTTCCAAAATTACTCAAAAATGATTTTAGATTATTATTATGTGAAAAACTGCATTCACACCATCACCAGATTTTGTCATAATTTCATGTAATCAGTGCGAAAAATCTTGAAAAATTGTTATAACTTTGTTGGTGTGAAATAAATATAAAAACAATTGCCATCGATTTGTAACTATACAAAATAACTCAAAATTCATTCTAAATTAAGATTTTGTGAAAATATAGATTCACTCCATCACCAAATTTTGTGATACTTTTATTTGAACGGCGCGCGTAATTATAAAAAAAATTGTAAGAATTATGAAAAAGTTGTAAGAATTTTAATCGTCTCAAAAAAATTGAAAAACAACTGTCGTCGTTTTAAAAGTTTCCAAAATTACTCAAAAATAATATTAGATTATTATTATGTGAAAAACTGCATAGAAACATCACCAGATTTTGTTATAATTTCATGTAATCAGTGCGAAAAATCGTGAAAAATTGTTATAATTTTTGGTGGTGTAAAATGAATATAAAAACAATTGCCATCGATTTGTAACTATACAAAATAACTCAAAATTCATTCGAGATTAAGATTTTGTGAAAATCTAGATTCGCTCCATTACCAAATTTTGTGATACTTTTATTTGAACGGCGCGCGTAATTATAAAAAAAATTGTAAGAATTTTAATCGTCTCAAAAAAATTGAAAAACAACTGTCGTCGGTTTAGAAGTTTCCAAAATTACTCAAAAATCATTTTAGATTATTATTATGTGAAAAACTGCATACATACCATCACCAGATTTTGTCATAATTTCATGTAATCAGTGCGAAAAATCTTGAAAAATTGTTAAAATTTTGGAGGCTTGAAATAAATATAAAAACAATTGCCATCGGTTTGTAACTTTACAAAATGACGTAAAATTCATTTGGGATTAAGATTACGTGAAAATCTAGATTCACTCCATCACCACCAAATTTTGTGATACTTTTATTTGAACGGCGCGCGTAATTATGAAAAAATTGTAAAAATTGTAATCGTCTCAAAAAAATTGAGAAACAACTGTCGTCGGTTTAAAAGTTTCCAAAATTACTCAAAAATGATTTTAGATTATTATTATGTGAAAAACTGCATTCACACCATCACCAGATTTTGTCATAATTTCATGTAATCAGTGCGAAAAATCTTGAAAAATTGTTATAATTTTAGTGGTGTGAAATAAATATAAAAACAATTACCATCGGTTTGTAACTTTACAAAATAACTCAAAATTCATTCGAAATTAAGATTTCGTGAAAATCTAGATTCACTCCATTGCCAAATTTTGTGATACTTTTATTTGAACGGCGCGCGTAATTATGAAAAAATTGTAAGAATTTTAATCGTCTCAAAAAAATTGAAAAACAACTGTCGTCGGTTTAAAAGTTTCCAAAATTACTCAAAAATAATTTTAGATTATTATTATATGAAAAACTGCATACACACCATCATCAGATTTTGTCATAATTTCATGTAATCAGTGCGAAAAATCTTGAAAAATTGTTATAATTTTGGAGGCTTGAAATAATTATAAAAACAATTGCCATCGGTTTGTAACTTTACAAAATGACTCAAAATTCATTCGAGATTAAGATTTCGTGAAAATCTAGATTCACTCCATTGCCAAATTTTGTGATACTTTTATTTGAACAGCGCTCGTAATTATGAAAAAATTGTCAGAATTTTAATCGTCTCAAAAAAATTGAAAAACAGCTGTCGTCGGTTTAATAGTTTTCAAAATTACTCAGAAATAATTTTAGATTATTATTATGTGAAAAACTGCATACACACCATCACCAGATTTTGTCATAATTTCATGTAATCAGTGCGAAAAATCTTGAAAAATTATTATAACTTTGTTGGTGTGAAATAAATATAAAAACAATTGCCATCGATTTGTAACTATACAAAATAACTCAAAATTCATTCTAAATTAATATTTTGTGAAAATATAGATTCACTCCATCACCAAATTTTGTGATACTTTTATTTGAACGGCGCGCGTAATTATAAAAAAAATTGTAAGAATTTTAATCGTCTCAAAAAAATTGAAAAACAGCTGTCGTCGGTTTAATAGTTTTCAAAATTACTCAAATATGATTTTAGATTATTATTATGTGAAAAACTGCATACATACCATCACCAGATTTTGTCATAATTTCATGTAATCAGTGCGAAAAATCTTGAAAAATTGTTATAATTTTGGAGGCTTGAAATAATTATAAAAACAATTGCCATCGGTTTGTAACTTTACAAAATGACTCAAAATTCATTCGAGATTAAGATTTCGTAAAAATTTAGATTCACTCCTTCACCAAATTTTGTGATACTTTTATTTGAACGGCGCGCGTAATTATGAAAAAATTGTAAGAATTTTAATCGTCTCAAAAAATTTAAAAACAACTGTCGTGGTTTAAAAGTTTCCAAAATTACTCAAAAATAATTTTAGATTATTATTATGTGAAAACTGCATACACACCATCACCAGATTTTGTCATAATTTCATGAAATCAGTGCGAAAAATCATGAAAAAATGTTAAAATTTTGGAGGTGTGAAATAAATATAAAAACAATTGCCATCGATTTGTAACTATACAAAATAACTCAAAATTCATTCGAAATTAAGATTTCGTGAAAATCTAGATTCATTCCATCACCAAATTTTGTGATACTTTTATTTGAACGGCGCGCGTAATTATGAGAAAATTGTAAGAATTTTAATCGTCTCAAAAAAATTTAAAAACAACTGTCGTCGGTTTAAAAGTTTCCAAAATTACTCAAAAATGATTTTAGATTATTATTATGTGAAAAACTGCTTACACACCATCACCAGATTTTGTCATAATTTCATGTAGTCAGTGCGAAATATCATGAAAAATTGTTAAAATTTTGGAGGCTTTAAATAAATATAAAAACAATTGCCATCGATTTGTAACTATACAAAATAACTCAAAATTCATTCGAAATTAAGATTTCGTGAAAATCTAGATTCACTCCATTGCCAAATTTTGTGATACTTTTATTTGAACGGCGCGCGTAATTATGAAAAAATTGTGAGAATTTTAATCGTCTCAAAAAAATTGAAAAACAACTGTCGTCGGTTTAAATGTTTCCAAAATTACTCAAAAATTATTTTAGATTATTATTATGTGAAAAACTGCATACACACCATCACCAGATTTTGTCATAATTTCATGTAATCAGTGCGAAAAATCTTGAAAAAATGTTATAATTTTGGTGGTGTGAAATAAATATAAAAATAATTGCCATCGATTTGTAACTATACAAAATAACTCAAAATTCATTCGGGATTAAGATTTCGTGAAAATCTAGATTCTCTCCATTGCCAAATTTTGTGATACTTTTATTTGAACGGCGCGCGTAATTATGAAAAAATTGTGAGAATTTAAATCGTCTCAAAAAAATTGAAAAACAACTGTCGTCGGTTTAGAAGTTTCCAAAATTACTCAAAAATCATTTTAGATTATTATTATGTGAAAAACTGCATTCACACCATCACCAGATTTTGTCATAATTTCATGTAATCAGTGCGAAAAATCATGAAAAAATGTTAAAATTTTGGAGGTGTGAAATAAATATAAAAACAATTGCCATCGATTTGTAACTATACAAAATAACTCAAAATTCATTCTAAATTAAGATTTTGTGAAAATCTAGAGTCACTCCATCACTAAATTTTGTGATACTTTTATTTGAACGGCGCGCGTAATTATGAAAAAATTGTGAGAATTTTAATCGTCTCAAAAAAATTGAAAAACAACTGTCGTCGTTTTAAAAGTTTCCAAAATTACTCAGAAATAATTTTAGTTTATTATTATGTGAAAAACTGCATACACACTATCACTAGATTTTGTCATAATTTCATGTAATCAGTGCGAAAAATCTTGAAAAATTGTTATAATTTTGGCGGTGTGAAATAAATATAAAAACAATTGCCATCGGTTTGTAACTGTACAAAATGACTGAAAATTCATTCGAGATTAAGATTTCGTGAAAATCTAGATTCACTCCATCACCAAATTTTGTGATACTTTTATTTGACGGCGCGCGTAATTATGAAAAAATTGTCAGAATTTTAATCGTCTCAAAAAAATTGAAAAACAACTGTCGTCGGTTTAAAACTTTCCAAAATTACTCAAAAATAATTTTACATTATTATTATGTGAAAAACTGCATACAAACATCACCAGATTTTGTCATAATTTCATATAATCAGTGCGAAGAATCGTGTAAAATTGTTATAATTTTTGGTGGTGTAAAATGAATATAAAAACAATTGCCATCGATTTGTAACTATACAAAATAACTCAAAATTCATTCGAGATTAAGATTTCGTGAAAATCTAGATTCACTCCATCACCGAATTTTGTGATACTTTTATTTGAACGGCGCGCGTAATTATGAAAAAATTGTGAGAATTTTAATCGTCTCAAAAAAATTGAAAAACATCTGTCGTCGTTTTAAAAGTTTCCAAAATTACTCAGAAATAATTTTAGATTATTATTATGTGAAAAACTGCATACACACCATCACCAGATTTTGTGATAATTTCATGTAATCAGTGCGAAAAATCTTGAAAAATTGTTATAATTTTGTTGGTGTGAAATAAATATAAAAACAATTGCCATCGATTTGTAACTATACAAAATAACTCAAAATTCATTCGAGATTAAGATTTCGTTCACTCCATCACCAATTTTTATGATTATTTGAACGGCGCTCGTAATTATAAAAAAATGTAATAATATTCTGATATGATTGATTATTACTGTAAATATATTATTATTGTTATTAATATTATGGAAAATGGAAATAGATACACGCTTCCTAATTAAAAAATATGACTAGAAATTACGGGAGCTGCCAACGCAAAATATTTCATTTCGATTAAAATATAAATCGCGCACAACAGACGACGCGAAAAATCCCTTCGAAATTTATTCGCAAACATGCATCGGCCTAAGTCGATGGAAGTCCTCATGTCCTCGGCATTATGAATGATATTACGAACCCTCGCACACAAATTGAATCCTTCATCGGACGGATCGTTTCCAATTAATTCCGTCCTCGTAAAAAAGACATCATGCCCTCTCTCCCCATGAGGAATTCCCGCTCGTTTCAGAAAAGATAACGAAATCACGGACGCATCGCAGCCCCGGTCCGTTTTCTTGAATAATGACAGGGCACAAAAAAAAATCGTTTCTCTCAGTAATCCAGTCGCGTCCTTTGATATCGGAAGGCATCCGTGCATTGTCGACCCGAATCCGATCCTTCTTCGCATCCATAATAAATGATTTGTTGACTTGTTTGATTCTCAAACGGCCAACGAAATATGTTATGTATTTCTGGAATAGGATTATGTTATTTAAGATTAACTACACGTGCGCATGGTATTCGATGTAAAAAATTCAGTGATTTCGTGTGATTGTAATAAATTTATTACAATCACACAAAATCACTGAATTGACGCAAATAATTTGATAATATTCAAGGTGTGAATAAATTACGATAAAAACTACACGTATATCTATTGAGCGTACAACAAAAATCGACGGCGAAGAAATCTAAAGTCATGTCTGAACTAAACTCACACGCGCACGCGTACTGGTTGTCATCGTGGCATGTCAGACATTAATAACCCCTAATTATAATATCTGATATGTCTCTGTTTAACCGCAACCAGTATTTCACGCGTGTGATCTTGGTGGAGACATCGAGATTTCCAAAGCCAACTTTGTCGTCGATTTTTGTTGTACGCTCGATAGATATACCTACAGCACCCGAAACGTGTGGGGGTAAAGTTTATGCAGACTGAGAAAGTATTCGGAGAACGCGACAACAAATCTCCGGAGCCAATTGAAGATGGTCACTGCGCAACACGTCTCGAGAGCTTGGTACAACTCTACTGTCCTTACGTAAGGACGGAATGCAGCGTTCTACTTAATCGGCCGGCAATAAAGTTTGTGATGCAATCAGATGTCGCTTACTCGATGTTGTTGATTTGTGTGTATTCTGTCGATAGACGTCAAAATCGGGCATTGTAGTACTGGCCTGGTTGTGATTATTGAGCTTTGAATATTATAAAGAAATGGTAGAGGAAATTCCCGACGCATTTACTATTTTTTCTATGTAATACATTTGTTTACGCCTTAGATAAAGCTACGTGAATATAGTTAACTATGATTACCAATCGAGCGTTGAAGTACAGTCAGAGAAAATACAAATGCGAAACCCACTCGGCGAGGGAATGCTGCCGCATGTCGGTGCTTAGTTCGGTCAAAACCAGTCAGTCCCTGCTTAAAATCCATTTATGAGGTAATAAAAGGGTATCCCGAAAAAAGATGGTCAAAATGCCACCCGACACGGATTTTTAAATAAATATGAAAATATCATTAGTTGTGACCTTAACCAAAATAGTCGTAAGCCTTATATCAAAAATGGTGATGTGGCCATCATGTTACTTTCTCCGACTTGAGCGTTGTATAAACTCGGATAAAACTGACGTTTAAAACGTCAAAATTATGAAAGATGGAAAAATTATACTTCAAATTAAAAAAACTCAGTTTACTTCAAAACTAAAGGGATTTCGAAAAAAATGTATTCTTTATAAGTTGGTTATTTTAACATTCTCTACAATTATTATTAACATAAATTTGGTGTAACTTTTATCGTTTTATAATAATAAACCAAAAATTAAAAAAATAATAATAAATTTTTTTCTCGAATAAAAATGATTTTATGAAAAATGTTTTCAAGCAAAAGATGTTCATTTCTTTGTTGTCTTCTTTGTTGTTTAAATGTTTCTGTGATATTTTTTATATTTAGGAAAATATTGGCAAAAAACAAAAAACAGTTAAGGTAAACACCCACTTCCGGTGTACGAAATTTTACCAAAAGCTTTTCGGTTCTTCAGATTATCAAATAAGTTTTTGAGATACAGCGCGCACAGACAGACACACACACACACACACACACACACACACACACACACACACACAAACACAGACATAAAATTTTTTTTCTCCAGAAATTGTTGAAATGGCATCTAGGGACCCCAAAACGGATATTTCCGTAAAAAAAAATTTTGAAAAAAAAATCACGATCACAATACTTTCTCGTACTTCGAACGGAGAAAGTAAAAAAACCCCGACATGACCCGCGAAGCCCCAAAATACGATTTTTTCAAATATAATTTTTTTAACCACTAAAAAAAACTGAAAAAAACATATTATTGATCAAAATACCAAATTAGATGAATTTTTCAAGGTCATTTTATATTTTTATATATTTAACAATTAAAATAAATTTAGGATAGATTGAAATATTTAGAGTTATTCACGCTATACGGCACGGAATATTGTGGCCAAAATACGTGACTTTTAGGATATATATGGTTACTTTTTAAAATTAATTTCATATTATACAGGGTATTCCAAACGCCCTAAAATATCAAAGTTGTGATTTTTTAATGGAACACCCTGTATTTTAATAAAACTTTTAATAAAATTATCGGATTAAAATAAAAATCTTGGATTTGATTGCAAAAATTTTGTGTTTAAGGTCCAAAACCATGAATTGTATGGTCCAAATTTGAGATTTTACATGACATTCCTAGATTATAATCCAAATTTTTGATTTTAGGACTCGAATTCTGCGTTTAAGGGTCAAAAACTTGGATTTTATGTTCCAAATGCTTGATTTTAAATGCAATTGATCAATTGAATCCAAATATTGGATTTTGGGTCTCAAGTTCTGCGTTTAGGGACCAGAAACTTGGATTTAAAGTTTCAAATTAGAGATTTTACATATAATTATCAAATTAAAATACAAACTTTGGATTTTTCAACACAAAGTTTGCGTTTAAAAACCATGCATTCTATGGTCCAAATTCAAGGTGTTTATTGAAATTCTCGTATTAGAATCCAAATTTTTAATTTTAAGTCTCAAATTCTGCGTTTAGGGGCCAAAAACTTAGATTGAATATTTCAAATTTCGGATTTTACATATAATTATCAAATTAAAATCCAAATTTATAATTTTTGGTAACAAATTATGCGTTTAAGATCCAAAACCGTGGTTCAAATTGGAGAATTTTCATGAAATTCTTGGATTAGAATCCAGAATCAGTACAAAGTATTGTACTCAGCAAATAGATTTTTTTTAGATTGTTGACCTGTATATTCGATTTTTTTTGTCTAAATTTTTGATTATTAGGCCCAAACATTATTTATTTTGGCCTAAATTTAATTGGTAAAATTTTCGACTGTTTGGTCCGCATTTTTTATTTTTCCAGACGAATTTTTAATTTTTAAATTTTTGACCCGTATTTTCGATATTTTTGGTCAAAATATTTTATCTTTGTATTTTTGATTTTTTCTAAATATTCTAAATATTCTTTATTTTGACCTAAATTTTCGATTTAATTGTTCAAATTTTTGATTCTTTGGTCCCCATTTTTTTATTTTTCGGGCCGAAATTTTAATTCCAGTTCCAAATTTTCGATTTGATTTTGATTAAAATATCTATAACCTGAATTATTGATTTATATGCGAGATTTTTTTAATTTTTCCGGTAATTTCGAGTTTTATTTGTTGAAGTTTTCGATTTTTTAGCCTGCATTTGTTATCTTTAGGGCCGAATTTTCTATGCTATGTCTAAATTTTCGACTTTCTGGCCTACATTACAAATTTGTATTATTATTTTTTTAATCTTTTGACCTAAATTTTTTTTACTAACTTCTGGATTTTATTGTTAAAATTTTCGATTTTTAGGTCCGCATTTTTGATTTTTTGTTGCTGCGTTTATTATCTTTAGGTCCGAGTTTTCGATGTTTTGTCTAAATTTTTGACTTTTTGGCCAACATTGTAGATTTTTATTTTCTTTTATCTTTTGCCCTAAAATTTTCTTTATTTGCCTGTTAAAAATTTTTCTTTCCTTGGTCCACCATTTTTATTTTTATGCCAGAATTTTAGATATTTGATAATTTTGTATCGAATATTTTAGATTTAAAGTCTGTTTTTTATCCAATATTTTAGATTTCTTAACTTGGATTATTGATTTTATTTCGTAATTTTTTTTATTTTTTGGCTATTATTTTCGAATTTCTGATCAGAAACTTATTTTTGGCAAATTATTTTGCTTCTACCTAAGGTTTTAATTTTTTGTCTGCGTTTTTTATTTTTAGATCAGGATTCTTGATTCTTTGGCCCATATTTTACATTTCTGTATTTTCGATTTTTTTGTTCCAATTCTTTTTATTTTTCATTCTTTTGACCAAAATATTCGATTGGTTTGTAGAAATAATCGATTTTTTGTCTGCATACGCCCGAGTTTTCAATGTTTTGTCTACATTTTCACCTTATTAGGCGCTACTTTTTTGGCCTATATTTTGTATTTTCGATTGTTTTGGTTTCAATTTTAGTCGACTTAAATTTTCGATTCGTTTGTTAAAAATCTTGATTTTTTGGTCCACCACTTTGATTTTTGGGTACGAATTTTAGATTTTAGCTCTTAATTTTTTATTTCTTTGTCCCATATTTTAGATTTTCTTAACTTGAATTATTGAGTTTATTGTGCGATTTTTTTTTAATTTTAATTTTTGCCATTATTTTCGAATTTCTCGTTGGAACTTATTTTAAGCTAAAAAGAGTTATATTTGGCGCTGAAAATGGCAAATGATTTTTCTTTTGCTTGTATTTTCAATTTTTTGGTCTCCATTTTTATTTTTAAACCAGGATTTTTTATTTTTTCGGCCGATATTTTAGATCTTAGGCGGTTTTGTTCCAAATTTTTGATTTTTTGGGCAAAATATTCTATTGGTCTTGGAAGATAAATGGTTCTTTGTTTCTTAAAAAAAAGGGGGTGGGGTATATTGTATAAGTGGCTCTACCATCAACATGTTCCACGAGCCGCCACTGGTAAAGATATAAGGTATTTGAAATTTAAAAAAAATAATCTAAACTCAACATAAACATACCGTTACTCTATTATTAATTTAATAAAATTTTGCTGCTCAATTGTTGATAAATATATACAAAATATCGTAAAAAGATTAGTTATTCAAATTTTTCAACAAGACGCACCAAACATTGACTAAATAAAATTTTCCGTCACTTGATCGGTTCGGGGCGAAAAAATGGTTAAACCTAATAAAAA
The DNA here is from genome assembly GCA_910593695.2 of Ocypus olens. Classification (NCBI taxonomy): domain Eukaryota; kingdom Metazoa; phylum Arthropoda; class Insecta; order Coleoptera; family Staphylinidae; genus Ocypus; species Ocypus olens. The sequence goes on from OU343061.1 coordinate 5,662,773, forward strand.
CATGAATACCCTAAATAACCTTTTATTTGGGTAAAAAATATATGTGAATTTTTCGGATTATTATAATAATTTTTAGTGGTTAAAAAAATAAAATCTTATTTTTCGAGGGTTTCAAGGTCATATCTTGGCAAAAATTTGATTATTTATACGAAACTGAAATAAAATTATTAATACCAAAATATTACCAATAGTTTTAAATAAAATTACTCTTCAATTGATAAATATATAAAAAATATCAATATAATGTAAAAATTTTAGTTATTCAAATTTTTGAAGATGCACCAAAAATTGGAAGATGAAAAAAATCACAGATAGAGTCCGTCACTCGATCACTTAGGGGCGAGAAGGGAACTAGGCTTGTAAATTTTATTACCTCATAATTCTATTTTAAGCAGGAGGTTTCGACCGAACTAAGCACCGACATGCGGCAGTATTCCCTCGCTGAGCAAGTTTCGCATTTGTATTTTCTCTGACTGTACATTGACAAGAGAAAGACAAAGACGTTGCCAATAGACAGCAAATGCTGCGTCTTAATAACAACGAGTCGCCAAAGAACCCCTGCAGCAGGCAAGAAGCAGATGCCGCATCTCATTGTCGACACGGTATCAAAGTCAAACGACAGAAGAATCATAATGACGGATATATATTCTACTTTAAAATATCCTTTTAAAAATACAATAGGCTTTTTTATTATTTGTATGATATTATTATAGGCGGCTATGAATGAATTACATAACCAATGCTTTCATTATTTTATGAGGGATGTTTGAAATGTAAACCCCATTGAGTACAAAATATCCTAGCAACCGATTATGTCCACATCCGTGTAAACCCATAAACATCGGCGTAACGGTTTCGGTTAGTTTTTATTTTTTATATTTTTGTTTTTAATTAACGCCAACATCAAAAGTTATATAAACTGCACACATGTTAATATTTAATTGAAATTCCACTGCACCGTTAATAATTTCTCCACGCAAACGAGCCGGAAAATAAAACACCATCCATCAAATATTTCGGGGGTTAGCTGAATATTTCACGCGTCATATTTGTTTCGAAATTGCCGGCGGCGTAATTTTGCTACATGCGTTTGTGCGGGCATATGGAAATTTAAATTCTTGAAAAAAATGCATGCGGGCAGGTGCGGTGCATCGAAATACATTTCGAATTGGACTTCTATTGAAATATAGTAAAATTGTTTTATTTTCTTTACTTTTAGATTTCTCTTATATCTTTCAGTGCAAAAATTTAGTCTATTAAAGTCCAACAAACATTCGTTAGAGACTGCAACTTTGGGATTTCTCTATGATTGACGTTCTGGTGAATGCGCCGGGCAACGCATCCGTATTTTTTTATAATAACTGTAATTAAAAAATATGCTGCTATGTCAACAAATTGTTTTTCAAAGCCACGTTCGATTTTGATTCATTAAATTGGCTGTTGGAATAATAATAATTGAAAACGAATTTTCTGCAACAAATAATATAACTTGTAATGTGTTGGGAATTGCGATAGGGCTGTAACAAGAAAAAATGCTTGTTTTTAATTCCGCTTGGAATGACATCAAAATATACAGTGGCTCCAATTAAAAATAACAAAAGTACAGTGCTTTAAAGTTTAAAAAGTTTGACACTAAATTTTGGACACTGTATAATTCATATCAATTAAACTTGGCTAACAGGACTGTCAAACCTTATTTAATAAGTACCCTGTATAAATTTTATTAACGAGGCACTATTTTAATATCCGAACATCTTTTTACTTTCTCCGTTATGAAGTACGAGAAAGTATTGTGATAGCGATTTTTTTTTCAAATTTTTTTTTACGGAAATATCCGTTTTGGGGTCCCTAGATGCCAGGGACAACAATTTCTAGAAAAAAATTTTTTGCGTCTGTGTGTGTGTGTGTGTGTGTGTCTGGCTGTGTGCGCTGTATCTCAAAAACTAATAGAGCAATTGATATGAAACTTTGAACATCCGTCTTATTTGATAATCCGAAGAACTGAAAAGCTTTTGGTAAAATTTCGTACACCGGAAGTGGGTGTTTACCTTAACTATTTTTTGTTTTTTTCCAATATTTTCTTAGGTATGAAAAATATCACAAAAACATTTAAACAAACATTGAAGACAACAAATAAATGAATGAATTTGCTTGAAAATATTTTTTATAAAATCATTGTTATTCGAGAAAAAATATGTATTATTTCTTTTAAATTTTTGGTTGATAATTATAAAACAATAATAGCTACAGTAAATTTATGTTTATAATAATTGTAGAGAATGCTAAAATAAACAACTTATAAAGAATAGGTTTTTTTCGAAATCCATTTAGTTTTTGAGTAAACTGAATTTTTGAATTTGAAGTATAATTTTTCCATCTTTCATAATTTTGACGTTTTAAACGTCAGTTTCATCCGAGTTTACACAACGCTCGATGTACATTTCAAATATGATTTCAATTGAAAATAAACAATAAAAGCGTAAATATAAATGATACGATCAAGTCGGAGAAAGTAACATGACGGTCAAATCACCATTTTTTGAAGAAGAGTTACATACATAATAAAATACATATGTATATAGTACAATCGTCCAGAGGTGACAGTGACTCATCGCTCCATGTTGCTTGAATTAAGTTTCTAGTAAACGTATGTCCATAAAATAATTCTATTCAGTCTAGGCGGGAAATTTAAAAATTCTCGAGCGTGCAAATATTTTCCCGACGAAACTTTGCAAGTGTAGTTTTCGGCAATCGGTAAAGACAACTGGAAATTGATCATTAAATTTAACCTATTTATAAATGAAATGGATACAATCAATTCTGCTCTTAACTAAATCGAAATCGGAGACGGTCAAAACCAGATACAAGCACGTGAATTTTGAGGTTAGAATAGATAGAATGAGAAAAGACAAACGTTGCACTTAGCCCTTGAATTTACATATCGACATACGTTTCGTATTTCATTTCATTTTTCGTAAGCAAGTGAACGAGTATAGATATTTATGCAGACGCGATTATTAGATCGAAAAAGCATGAGTCACTGTCACCTCTGCGCGATTGTACTATAATACTCATTCACAATGCAATGATAGTTTAGGTAATATTTTAGGTATGGTGAAATGAATATATATCAATGAACATGCATTGAGGTGATTAAATTATAGGGTGAAAGCAGTGGCGACTCGTGGAACATGTTGATGGTAGAGCAACTTATGGAATATACCCCCCCCCCCCATCCTTCTTTTTAAAAAAAACCACGATTTATCTTCCTAGACCAAAGTAACGAAAAAGTGTTAAAAAGAATTAATTAACAATTCTTGCTGAGCTTGAAACTACAGGTACTGTCTTGGCTCCTTGGCTCTGTATAACGAGCCGCCCCTGATTTTGATGTTCTATAAAACAATAGAAACATTTATTGATCAATTTTTGAGAATTTTGAGCGCTAAGATTGGAAACAGCATTTTTTTTTAAGCGGAAACAAAATATGAATTTTGCCAAAACTACGGCAAGTCCGGGTTTTCCCTTTACGAAAATTGATTGGATTTTGATGTTCTTTGAAGAAATGAAAACATTATTTGATAAATCGTAAAATTTAAGCGCGTGTTTAATAAAACGCATTTTTTGCAACGAAAATAAAAGATTATAATTTTTGCCAAAACTATGGCAAGTGCAGACTTATCCATTACAAAGATTATTTAAAATTGATTGGATTTTGATATTCTTTGAAAAAATGAAAACATTATTTGATAAATCGTGAAATTTAGCGGGAGTTTAATAAAACGCAGTTTTTTGCAACGAAAATAAAAGATTATGAATTTTGCCAAAACTATGGCAAGTATAGACTTATCCATTACAAAGATTATTTAAAATTGATTGCATTTTGATGTTCTTTGAAAAAATAAAAACATTATTTGATAAATCGTGTAATTTTAGCGCGCGTTTAATAAAACGTATTTTTTTGCAACGAAAATAAAAGATTATGAATTTTGCCAAAACTATGGCAAGTGCAGACTTATCCATTACAAAGATTATTTAAAACTGATTGGATTTTGATGTTCTTTGAAGAAATAAAAACATTATTTGATAAATCGTGAAGTTTAAGCGCGAGTTTAATAAAACGTATTTTTTTGCAACGAAAATAAAAGATTATGAATTTTGCCAAAACTATGGCAAGTGCAGACTTATCCATTACAAAGATTATTTAAAACTGATTGGATTTTGATGTTCTTTGAAGAAATAAAAACATTATTTGATAAATCGTGAAGTTTAAGCGCGAGTTTAATAAAACGTATTTTTTTGCAACGAAAATAAAAGATTATGAATTTTGCCAAAACTATGGCAAGTGCAGACTTATCCATTACAAAGATTATTTAAAATTGATTGGATTTTGATGTTCTTTGAAGAAATAAAAACATTATTTGATAAATCGTGAAATTTTAGCGCGAGTTTAAAAAAACGCATTTTTTGCAACGAATATAAAGATTATGAATTTTGCCAAAACTATGGCAAGTGCAGACTTATCGATTACAAAGATTATTTAAAATTGATTGTATTTTGATGTTCTTTGAAGAAATAAAAACATTATTTGATAAATCGTGTAATTTTAGCCCGAGTTTAATAAAACGTATTTTTTTGCAACGAAAATAAAAGATTATGAATTTTGCCAAAACTATGGCAAGTGCAGACTTATCCATTACAAAGATTATTTAAAACTGATTGGATTTTGATGTTCTTTGAAGAAATAAAAAGATTATTTGATAAATCGTGAAATTTTAGCGCGAGTTTAATAAAACGTATTTTTTGCAACAAAAATAAAAGATTATGAATTTTGCCAAAACTATGGCAAGTGCAGACTTATCCATTACAAAGATTATTTAAAATTGATTGCATTTTGATGTTCTTTGAAAAAATAAAGACATTATTTGATAAATCGTGAAATTTTAGCGCGAATTTAATAAAACGCAGTTTTTTGCAACGAAAATAAAAGATTATGAATTTTGCCAAAACTATGGCAGGTGCAGACTCGCCTATTACAAAAATTATTCAAAACTTATCTATTGATCAATTTTTGAGACATTTTGGTCGCGAGATGAGAAATAACATTTTTTGTAGCGAGAACAAAAGATTATGAATTTTGCCAAAACTATGGAAAATAAAGGTTTGCCCGTTACAGGAATTATTCAAAAGTGATTGTATTTTTATGTTATTTGAAAAAAATGAAAACATTCTTTAATAAATTTTCCAGAAATTTTAGGGAAAAGTGAATAAAACGCATTTATTTGCAACGAAAAAAAAGATTACGAATTTTGCCAAAACTATGGCAAGTGCAGACTCGCCCATTACAAAAATTATTCAAAACTTATCGTATTTTGATGTTCTGTGAAAAACAAAAACATCGATTCATCAATTTTTGAGAAATTTTGGGCGCTAAGATGAGAAATAACATTTTTTGCAGCGAGAACAAAAGATTATGAATTTTGCCAAAACTATGGCCGTTACAGGTTTTCCCATTACAAAAATTATTCAAAATGTGTTGTATTTTGGTGTTCAATGGAAAAATAAAAACATCGATTGATCAATTTTTGAGACATTTGTGCGTAAAGATGAGAAATAGTATTTTTTTGCTGCAAGAACAAAATATTATGAATTTTGCCAAAACTATGGCAAACGCAGATTTTCTCATTTTAAAAATGATTCAAAATTGATTGTATTTTGATGTTCTTTGAAAAAATAAAAACTTTCTTTGATAATTTTGTTAGAAATTTAAGCACGAGGTTAATAAAACGCATTATTTACAGCTATAATAAAAAAAATGTGAATTTTGCAAAAAGTATGGCAAGTGCAGACTTTCCCTTTGCAAAAGTTATTCAAAATTTGTTCTAGTTTGATATTCTATGAAAAAATAGAAACATCGATTGATCAATTTTTTGAGAAATTTGAGCGCTAAGATGAGAAATAGCATTTTCTTTGCAGCGAGAACAAAAGATTATGAATTTCGTATAAACTAAGGTAAGTGCTGACTTGCCCATTGCAAAATTTATCAAAATTTGTTGTATTTTGATATTTTATGAAAAAATAGAAATATCGATTGATCAATTTTTGAGAAATTTGAGCGCTAAGATGAGAAATAGCATTTTCTTTGCAGCGAGAACAAAAGATTATGAATTTCGTATAAACTAAGGTAAGTGCTGACTTGCCCATTGCAAAATTTATCAAAATTTGTTGTATTTTGATATTTTATGAAAAAATAGAAATATCGATTGATCAATTTTTGAGAAATTTAAGCGCTAAGATGAGAAATCGCATTTTCTTTGCAGCGAGAACAAAAGATTACGAATTTTGCGTAAATGTAATGCAAGCCTATGAAATGTTTACATCTTTAAATAGCACAAAAAAAATCTCTTTAAAAAAGTTTAAATAATTTTTTTTGTGCCATTTAAAAAAATGGCCGATGACGTCATGGGGGCAAGATGGCCGCTCTCTGAAAAAATCTATTAGATGCAGATTGTAGCAATTGAGATGCGATTTAAAATTATATTTGTTCCGTGAAATCTCCCTATCCTTTTCCAACGTTTTAAAGCGTTGGAAAAATTTACCGGTTGTATATTTTGTTTGGAATATGGAATATCGGTAATTTTTAACAATAAAAATTGTTAAGGGGAAAATTCTTAGGGGGGTAATTACCCAATTATGGTATTTTACCTTAAGGCGAGTTAGTACTTAAAAAAAATTACACTTCTTTGTGATTTTTTTGCATTAAATTTTATACTGAGGATAATAGGACTTTCTGCAAATTAAAGGGCATATATTGTTGTATTAAAATTATTTTTTATACATGAAATTACTAAATTATTTTTGTCCTTCAGCGGTCATTCAATTAGGGCATGCGAAGACTACAGCGTTTTTAGGTACCAGATGAATCTGGAATTCCGGTTATCTGAAACGAAAAACAAAACAAGTACCTTAAAATGTATTAAATTTTGCAGTCCCGTACGAATGCTTTTTCCGAATTTTCGATTCTGAACAAATTGGCGGCCTTTCAAATTTTAATTTTTTTTTAAGGAAGGATAATTGACGGAAATTTGGGTTGTGGAATTATGGATGATATGGGACAGCGTAGGTCATTCAGCCACAACCGATTATTTATAATATATTATTAACATTAAATGAAAATAGACATCCACAAACATCCATGCCCTCGCCGGGATTCGAACCCAAGACCCTCCGCATTAGTTCTGGCGCGCTAACGTACGTGGCTAGTGGGCCGGCATTTTGAACTGTAAATTTTCGGATTTAAATCGCTTAAAAATATACTTATAATTTGAAAATTGGAAAAAGCATTCGAGAGGTACTACAAAATTTAATACATTTTAAGGTCCTTATTTTGTGTTTCGTTTCAGATAACCGGAATTACAAATTCATCTGGTGCCGAAAAACGCTGCAAAATTCGCACGCCCTGATTGGATAACCGCTGCAGGATAAAAATAATTTAGTAATTTCATGACTAAAACATCATTTTAATGGTACAATATATACCCTTTCATTTTCAAAAATTCCAATTATCCTCAGTATAATATTTAATGCAAAAATCACAACAAAGTGCGGAAGCTACATTTTTTTTTTCAAGTACAAACTCGCCTTAAGCATTAGTTTGTCTTTAGTTTCGGTATTGTGTGGTGTGTTTCGTGTGGTTTCTTCCTCTTTGTTATGAACATTTGGGGCGCATTCTTGCGGGTAGCCACAAGACCTACAGAGGAAATGTTAGGGTTAGTTATATGTATAGGCCTACCTACTCACTTTAACAAGTTAATATTACTAGAAAATTATAAATAATAATAATATTATTATTAGAAATTTACCAGGTGTTTAAGATTTACCGTATACTAACTATGAAGTGGATGGGTTCGACTGTTATTTCGTATTTTAATTCAATTTGCAATTAAATTATATTACTGGAGGGGAATTGGGTGAAATAGCGTTTTGTATAAGTTAAAGTAGGACTTAATATAATAATTATTGATTGAATTCTCATTTTGATAAATATTTGAATTATGCTGAAATGGTTAAATCATTAGTTGATAATCAAAGTGATTATGAATTTCTAATCTGTGCGGATTATAATCTACCAAACATTTGTCATGGAAAAAATCATTCTTGAGTACAAAGAGCTTAAGTTAACAATGCTTTAAACTTTTACATTACTAAAGTCAAAACAGTCTCTTGCCACCTTGTTAAATTTTAATGTCAATAAATTGTTTTTCAAAGTCACCTTCGATTCTTATTTAGTAAAATGGCTATTGAAATGGTTGATAAAACGAGTTTTCTGCAAATAACTTTTGATGCGTTAGGCATTGGGGCAGGGTTGTTATTAGGAAAAATGTTTGTTTTTTAATCCTGCATGGAATGACATAAAAATATACAGGGGCTCCGATTTAAAATAAGAAAAATAAAGTGCTTCAAAGTTTGAAATGTTTGACACTAAATTTTGGACACCCTGTATAATTCATATCGATCAAACTTGGTTAACGGGACCATCAGACCTTATTTAATAAGTACCTTGTATGATTCTTTTAACAAGGCACTATTTTTATTTTTTATTCATTTTTTAAACCAAAACTGATTTTTTTTAGTTTTATTTTTTTTGCTGATATCCCTGAATTGATTCCAATAAAATTATAGGAGGATTATAGGAGCAACCATAAAAGGTACCCAAATAAGCAATAAAATACATGGCATGTAATTTAAAAAAATATATCATCATGACGTCACGCTTTTTTGGGACTCCCTCTATAATTAAAAATATTTTCCTGAAATGCACTCTAGGATGCAAATTAATTTTGCAAAATATGAAAATTCCAACTTATTTAGTAAAGAATCGTCATATTTAATTATATATTTACTGCGACTGTATCCTCTAATCTAGTTTTAATCAAAACGTATTGTTAAAAAAGTAGACAATTGAGGTAATAAAATCATGACTCTGTAGGACTAAAAGCCATTATTTCAAATGATATATTAATGAAGGAAGGTGTGACTCATTTACCCGAATTAAGGTGTATAAAAGAGATGAAAGCCATTTGTTGTTCATAAAAAGGTGTAAAAGCGAAAGCTTTTAATGCGACAAGCATAAGCTGTAAACCCTATCTGACCAGAAGTGGTAATTAAGAACCATGGATCTAACACACCCTTGTATGACCATAACTCACCTTATTTTATTCCCTAAGGCAACATTTTATAATGTGAATACGTATTCTTACAAACATGGCATCACATACTTTAATGATGATAACTCATTACTCGCTACAGAGTTTTGAGTATTTTAATTATTAACGCATTATAATGAATTACTTATTACGGAAATTATTCTAAAATATTTGAAAACAAGTTAATTTTCTTTTTTACGGTGTGAAAAAACAATAAAATGCAATACACTTGTATCTTGTTCAAAGTCATATTTTTCTTTACATTATTTTTACTTTCTCCGTTACGAAGTACGAGAAAGTATTGTGATCGTGATTTTTTTTTTTAATTTTTTTTACGGAAATATCCGTTTTGGGGTCCCTAGATGCCATTTCAACAATTTCTGGAAAAAAAAAATTGTGTCTGTGTGTGTGTGTCTGTGTTTGTGTGTGTGTGTGTGTGTGTCTGCCTGTGTGCGCTGTATCTCAAAAACTAATAAAGCAATTGATATGAAACTTAGAACATACGTATTATTTGATAATCTGAAGAACTGAAAAGCTTTTGGTAAAATTTCGTACACCGAAAGTGGGTGTTTACCTTACCTGTTTTTTGTTTTTTGCCAATATTTTCTTAAATATAAAAATACCACAAAAACATTTAAACAAACATCGAAGACAACAAAGAAATGAACATCTTTTGCTTGAAAATATTTTTCATAAAATCATTGCTATTCGAGAAAAAAATTTACTATTATTTTTTTAATTTTTGGTTTATAATTATGAAACGATAATTGTTACAGCAAATTTATGTGAATAATAATTTCAGAGAATACCAAAATGAACAACTTTTTCGAAATCACGTTAGTTTTTGAGTAAACCGAGTTTTTGAATTTGAAGTATAATTTTTCTCCACGACCACTGTGGAATTTATGCATTCTGCAATCAATTTTGATCATAGAACGTTCACATTCTCACTCTTGTTATGGAACAAAACACTATGCGCTTATGCGTTTTGCGTGTAATTCATTCCATAACAAGGGAGATAATGAATATTCTCACACCGCTCCGAATAAAACAATTAGCCTTGGATATCACAATTGTCAAAATACTATAAACATAACCACAAACGTAATAATAAAACGTAAGTTCCTTGTGTTCATTACTTTATTAGTCTATTTTATCTGGTCGAGGAGAAAGTATAGTCTGCTACTCGGTAAGAATGGAAATTCAGATGCTCGTGGTTCCTCGCGCTCGCCTCGCGGCTCGCGCTCGAAATATTCCACTCGCATCGAATTTCCATTCTAACCTTGTTACAGAATATACTATTCCATCTTTCATGATTTTGACGTTTTAAACGTCAGTTTCATCCGAGTTTACGCAACGCTCGAAGTACATTTAAAATATGATTTCAATTGAAAATAAACCCATGAAAACGTAAATATAAAGTCTGAGAAAGTACCATGATGGCCACATCACCATTTTTTTTAGTTCTATTAGTTCTAGTTTTTAGTGTATTTTTTTAGTTTAGTATTTTTGTTTGTTTTTGTTTTTTTTTTCTATTTCATATATATTTAATCCGTGTATAAATAAATAAAAATATAATTGGTTAATATCGGTTCCGATGGCAAATAGTGGTATGCAAATGCACAACTCCGGTGGTTCTTGATGCTAGAGACGAGATCTTGATAAAACGTTTAATCGCATGATTAATTAGTTTCTCACTTAACCCGTGGTTAAATATTTCTGTATTATACTCTACCGAGCATAAAACTAGGGTCACTCTGTAATTTGAATTTTTAGTTATTACCTGTTTTTTCGGTTGTAACAGTTCACTGACTGATTGTTTGAATAAAAAAAAGTTTTTGTTGTTCAAAGTTTATTGAAAGTTTAACGTCTGGGTGTTAAATAAATAAAATAACAAACTCAATTCTTTTAAGAAGAATTCTTCAAAGGGAGAACAGGAACTTTATTCATGTTTAACGTATGTATACCGACGTAAAAAAAATCGTTATTATTATTTACATCATGGGTAACGAAAACTGGGTTTCCTTTACAACTGCCTTGATCCTCAGACTTTCCTTGCTCCAAGTAACCCTACATAACCCCCCACCTAAAAGAGGCTACCAGTAGAAACAATATAAAAAAAAGAAATACGTTTAGAAGGAATTTTAGGGGATAGATTTTTAAGTATGAAACGAATAAAAGGAGGAGAAGTATGTGTTCGAGTCTCATTTTCTATGCCAGTGACCAAAACATTAGAGACATAATTGAGTTTTAAACGGTCAATGGAAACACTCCCCCGTTTACCGTCAATACTGATGACAAAAAAATTTGAATTTCGTTGTATGATTTTAAAAGGATCATCATATGAAGGGTGTGATATGTTTCTTACACTATCGCGACGAACAAAAACATACAAGTGAACAAGTCACTGGCTAAACATGCTGAACCTGTAGTTTTAGTCGAGTTTATTATTTGCCGCAAAAATGGCGTTTTGCTGGAGCGAAGAAACAACTCTAAAATTTGTTTCAAAATATGTTGTACATGTGTGCTTGTGGCGGTTCCTCTGCTCTTTAATATGTACTTGTTTTTTTCTTCAAGAGTGAAAACCAGACGCATACCCCTATTTGTAGAAGCGCCCCCCCGGTGGAACCCCATGAAGTCACCTGCGGAAACTGGCAAGAGATAGGCATGAAGTTAACTGCGAAATTTTCATGCGTTTCTCTCCACTATCTGAAACGCAAGGAGTTTCCGCGGTAACTTCTTGCGGTTCATACCAGGAACCGCATAAAGTTCCCGTTGTGAACCGCTTGAAGTTATCTGTGGAAACTTATCGCGGAAATTTCATGCGGTTCTCGTGATTTTTTTTAGTCCAGACTTAAATTTTGACTTAAAGTTTTATATTTCGAATTTTAAATGAAAATGTGCAAACGGCTAATTAAATTCAATATTTTTCAAGGGTCTTTAAGTCAAAACTAGTCTTTTTCTCTTGACGCTTATTGACTTTAAGTCAAATTTACACATTAATTGGGACATAAAGTCTTTTAACTTTAATTTCATTTGGCATATTTTCTAGAGGCTTAATGACTTCAAGTCAAAATTTATCTTTTCTCTTGACGCTTGTTGACTTTAAGTCAAATTTACACATTAATTTGGACATAAAGTCTTTTAACTTTAATTCAAGTTGGCATATTTTCTAGAGGCTTAACCACTTTAAGTCAAAATTAGTCTGTTCTTTCGACGCTTGTTGACTAAGTCTAATTTACACATTAATTTGGACATAAAGTATTTAACTTTAATTAAATTTGACACTTTTCTAGAGGCTTTAGGATTTAAGTTAAAATTAGTCTTTTTTTTAATGCTTGTTGACTTTAAGTCAAATTTATACATTAGTCGTTTAACTTTAATTAAATTTGACATTTTTTTCTACAGGGTTAAATATTCAAGTCAAAATGAGTCTTTTTTTTCTCAATGCTCGTCGGCTTTAAGTCAAATTTCGACATTAATTTGGTATAAAGTCTTTTAAAGTTAATTCAGTTTAACATATTTTTTAGAGGCTTACCGGATTTAAGCTATAATTAGACTTTTTTCTTAATACTTGTCGATTTTAAGTCACATTTCTACATTCAGTTGTCATAAAGTCTTTGAACTTTGTCATTTTTTTCCAGAGGCTTAACGAGTTTAAGTTAAAATTAGTCGATCTTTTGACGCTTGTCATTAATTTGTCACAAAGTCTTTTAACTTTAATTAAATTTATCAATTTTTTCTAGAGACTTAATGGCTTTAGGTCAAAATTAGTCGTTTTTTAAAGTTTGAAGACTTTTAATTTTCACAAAGTTTCTTAATTCTACCCTAACTTGACATTTTTTCTATTAGTCTTGCTTTCTTAACGCTTCTCAACTTTAAGCCAAATTTCAACAGTAATTTGGACATAGAGTCTCTTCATTTTAATTCAATTTTACATTTTTTCTAGAGTCTTAGCGCCTTTAAAGTCAAAAATCGTCTTTTTTGACGTTCATCATGAATTTCGACATTAATTTGCACATAAAGCATCTTAAATCGAAACAAATTTGACATTTTTCTAAAGGCTTAACGTCTTCAAGTTAAAATTATCCTTTTTTTCTTGACTTTTTCGATTTTAAGTCAAATTTTGACATTAATTTGGACATAAAGTCTCTTAATTTAACTCAAATTTGACTTAAGGATTTAAGTCAAAATTAATCTTGCTTTCTTAACACTTGTCGAATTTAAGTCAAATTTCGACATTAATTGGGACATAGTCTTTTGCTTTAATTAAATTTGACATTTTTTAGAGGCTTAACGGTTTTAAGTCAAAATTAGTTTTTTTTCTGGAAACTTGTCTACTTTAAGTCAAATTTCTACAATAATTTATCGTAAAGTCTTTTAACTTTAGTTGAATTTGACATTTCTTGTAGATACTTAATTAATAAATAAATGAAAAATAAATTAACAGGCAGCATAAAAAATTCAATAATATTTTATAATTTCGTAATAAAGAAATTATACAATTTTGAAATTATTTATTTCATTCAAAAACTAAGAAGAGTATGATATACTGGGTGTGCATTTTCCCGCTCTCCCGATTATTTTTGAGAAAAAGTACAAGAGCAAATAAATGTTCAGACTTTAAAAACCTACCAGATTTGATTTATATTTACTATCGATGTGCCACCAGAGAGGAGAAAATGTGAAAATTATGTGATAATGTGAAAACAGTAGAAGCTGTGACAGGAGAAAACTAAAACTTGCAATTTTAAAGATCAATCGATTTAGAAATGTCAGAAACATGCAATATTCAATGTAAATATTCAATGCCCACTTCCCGTTTACAAATATTTACCAGTAGCTTTTCAGTTCTTCATATTGTAAAATACAAAAGCCGGCCCACTGGCCGCGTGCGTTAGCGCGCCCGAACTAATGCGGAGGGTCCTGGGTTCGAATCCCGGCGAGGGCAACCCAAATTCCCGTCAATTATCCTTCATTAAAAAAAATATATATTGCAGTTGTGGCCACAATATGAATATTTTTTAAATTAATTGGAAGCCTCATTTCTGACAAAGAGGGGTTATATTCTATAAGTGGCTCTACCATTAACATGTTCCACGAGCCGCCACTGGAAGAAACCACTGGTTCGATTCGGAGTTGTAAAGATCTCATCAAGACCCATCAAAAAATGTACTTGCGTAAGAACAAATGTCAATTTGAAGCCCGTGGCGCGTTCGCAAAAGAAAACTCGAAAACAGAAAAAATCGAAAAATTCAACGTTTTTAATAATCATCGTAGACTATTAAAGTGTACCTTTTTTTCAACAGAAAAACGAGAGAAATCGATTGGCGTTAAAAATGTCAGCTAGCCTAAATAGCTACAACTAGAAAATTTTGAAAAATGTCGGTCGTAGCGGCTAAACAAAGAATCCAAATCGAGCGCGGTTTGCAAATAAATTAGTCGGATTCAATGAAAATTAGATATTTGAATATTTTGACGAAAACATGAAAAACTTGATTTCACAGCCGCCCGGGACTAAACAACTTAATACAATATTACTATTTGCATATGTATAAACTTAATTGTTAGCACATTCAGTTGCATATTAAATATATCCCTTTGGCAAGTTGGGTAATTCGGAATTTGTAAGCGTTAACTTCTAGATACTGTGCTGTGCTTTGTAACTGCGGAAACTTTGATCATAGTTCCGTAGTCGCACTTTGACCAAGCTTCCGAATATCATCCGTTCAGAATCCAGCCAGCCAATCGATCACGTAATTAGGTCCTTCTGGAATTAGCGTAAAGTGATTTCGCGATTTTACAAATAGTTCGAGTGGGCGAAGTTGCACGGTTATTACTCATCATTTGTGTATAGTGTAGATGCAAACTGGGAACGAGAATGCGTCTCGGGATTGTATTGAATAGCCATATCTGTGTAATTTATTTAATTTTTTTTTAACATTTTGATGGATCATTAACTATAATAACGTAGTCCGAATCTGATAAGTCGTAAGGCTTAAAATTCAATTATTTAATTATCCGAAATGCCCAAATTATTGGCGCGATGAGATGTGACTTAATTTTTATATGATTAGAAAAGGATTTTTTTAATTAATTGGAATCAGGAGGTAACTAATTTTGAAATATCCATAAAAGCGATAATTAATAAAGTCAACCCTTATCTTATCCTTATAAAGGACCGCCTCATTCTGCCATAATATTGAGTCCATTTACTCGTTAAGCCACTTATCTTTTCAGTGATAAATAGGGTGATCAGCCATCTGATTACGTCAACATAAAAAGGCCCCTTTCAAAAATTCCAACACGTTGATTTAATAATTAAATTAAAAATTAATCACTTACTTTTACGTGATCAATGGATTCAACTGCACACCTATTGCTGCACCCTACATCTCAATTTTAATTAATAGCATTAAATTTATTATTTACATTACACTCCATCTATTCACTAGTTCGAAGCATCAGGACAGCAACCTAATTCTACTTTTTGCTATTGCTTACATTTAACTTCACGACAGGGCAGAACGACATCAGGTCGACAGGTTAACACCTATAACTTCAAATTGTATATATGCTAGTGTGGTATAAGAATAATAATTTGTGTATTACAATTCAAATTCCGGAAATAAATATTGTAACTATGAAACGAAACACATTCTAATAAATATTGGATTGATGAGGCTGTTACTTGGTGAAATTCCATAATATATGTGGTAAGTAAAACACGTGTGTTGCGACGCAGTGTTTCGACATTAAAAATCTGTGAAAATTCTCAACACACGTGTTTTACTTACCGCATACATTCTTATAATTTCCAACCTGCATTTTGAAGCTTAGATGGATTGTATTAAAGGTTCCAACATTCACATTCGTGAATCTAAAGACTTACTCTAGAAAACGCCTGATTCTGCATAGATGGACCACTCTGTATTATCCATACATTAAAAGTAGAAACGTCAAAGTGGCGGAATCTCTTGCCTGAATGCTGTACTGAACTAAATCCGAGTGGTCTAACCCAGTGGCGGCTCGTGGAAAATTTTGATGGTAGAGCCACTTAGCATACACAATATATCTCACCGCCTCTTTTTTGAGGAAAGAAAAATCGACCATTAAAATCGTTTAGGGGCGCTCCGTGGCGGAGCGGCTACACTCCCGCTTTCGGTGCGAGGCGATAGCTTTTATTAACGAAAAGTTATCGTTCGGGTCCATGGTTGTTTAGTGTTTGTAACATCGTTCTTCGTCCACGAAAATCAATTAAACGACGAATTGTATTTTGTAACATTACCTCCTTTTTAAGTGCCAATCAAGACATTTTCAAGTGCCAAAATTGACAATAACATTTTCCAACTGCCAAAAATTATCATTTTCGAATGCTTCAAAATATAATCATTGTCAACTGCGAAAAATGACAATTTTCAGGTGTCAAAAATGAAAAATTTGAATTGCCAAATTTCGCAATTTTCAACTGTGAAAAACGGTAATTACCAACAGTCTAAAATGAACATTTTCAAGTGCTAAAAAAAACAACTACAAACTAATCATTTTCAAGTGCCAAAAAAGACATTTTCAAGTACCAAAATTGACAATTGTCAAATGCAAAAAATGACATTTTCAAGTACCAAAATTGACAATTGTCAAATGCAAAAAATGACATTTTCTAACTGCCAAAAACGATAATTTCAACTGTAAAAATGATCATTTTCGAGTGTCATAAATGACAATTTTCAAGTTTTAAAAATGACCATTCTCAACTGCCAAAAACGACCATTTTCAAGTGGAAAAAATGGCAATTTTTAACTGCCAAATGCCCATTTTCAAGTGTCAAAAAAACAATTTTCAATTGTCAAAAATGACCATTTTCAACTGTGTAAAATAACCATTTTCATATGCACAAAAAGTCAACTTTCACGATTTTCAAGTCCCAAAAATGGCATTTTCCAAATGTCAAAAACGATAGTTTTCAACTATCAAAAATGATAATTTTTGCTGTAAATGACAATTTTCAAGGTTAAAAAAAGACTATTTTTCAGCTGTTTAAAAAGACAATTTTCAAGAGTCAGAAATGACAATTTTCATCCCTGCAAAGTGCCGAAAAAGACATTTTCAAAAGACCAAACTTGACAATCATTAAGTGCCAGAAAAGACATTTTAAAGTGCCAAAATTGACGACATTTTCCAACAGCCAAAGTTATCATTTTCGAATGCCATAAACGGTTCAAATATTACCATTGTCAACTGCTAAACACGACAATTTCCAGGTGCCAAAAATGAAAATTTTTAAATACCAAATGTCACAATTTTTAACTGTTAAAAAGGGCAATTACCAACAGTCTAAAATGAACGTTTTTAGGTGTCAAAAAGGCAATTTTTAACTGTACAAACCGACAATTTCAAGTGCCAAAAAATACATTTTCAAGTACCAAAATTGACAATTTTTAGGTGCAAATAATGACATTTTCCAACTGTCAAAAACGATAATTTAACTTTCAAAACTATCATTTTCGTGTGCCGTAAATTCAATTTTTTAAGTTTTAAAAACGACCATTTTTAACTATGCAAAATAACCATTTTCATGTGCAAAAAAAGTCAAAATTTGCAATTTTCAAGGGCCAAAAATTACATTTTCCAAGCGCCAAGAACGATAGTTTTAAACTGACAAAAATTATCATTTACGAGGGTCATAAATGACAATTTTCAAGGTTCAAAAATGACTATTTTGAACTGTCATAAAAGACAACTTTCAACTGTCAAAAATGACAATTTTCAACTGTACAAAGTGCCAAAAAAAAGTGCCAAACTTGACAATCATCAAGTGCAAAAAAATACATTTTCAAGTGCCAAAATTGACAATCTTCAAGTGCCCAAAAATGACATTTTACAACTGTCAAAATTTATCATTTTCAAATGCCATAAATGGTTAAAAAATAAATACCAAATGTCACAATTTTTAACTGTTAAAAATGGAAATTACCAACAATCTAAAATGAACGTTTTTAGGTGTCAAAAAAGCAATTTTTAACTGTACAAACCGACCATTTTCAAGTGCCAAAAATACATTTTCAAGTACCAAAATTGACAATTTTCAAGTACAAATAATGACATTTTCCAATTGTCAAAAACGATCATTTCAACTTTCAAAAATTATCATTTTCGAGTGCCGTCAATGACAATTTTCAAGTTTTAAAAATGACCATTCTCAACTGCCAAAAACGACAATTTTCAAGTGCCAAAAATGACAATTTTTAACTGCCAAAAATGCCCATTTTCAAGTGTCAAAAAACTGTTTTCAATTGTCAAAAATTACCATTTTCAACTGTGCAAAATAACCATTTTCATGTGCAAAAAAGTCAAAATTCACAATTTTCAAGTCCCAAAAATGGCATTTTCCAAATGTCAAAAACGATAGTTTTCAACTGTCAAAAATTCTCATTTTTGAGTGCTGTAAATGACAATTTTCAAGGTGCAAAAATTACTATTTTTCAGCTGTTAAGAAACAATTTTCAAGTGTCAAAAATGACAATTTTCATCCGTACAAAATGCCGAAAAAGACATTTTCAAAAGACCAAACTTGACAATTATTAAGTGCCAATAAAGACATTTTAAAGTGCCAAAATTGTCGACATTTTCCAACAGCCAAAAATTATCATTTTCGAATGATATAAATAGTTCAAATATTACCATTGTCAACTGCTAAACACGACAATTTTCAGGTGCCAAAAATGAAAATTTTTAAATACTAAATGTCACAATTTTCAACTGTTAAAAAGGGCAATTACCAACAGTCTAAAATGAACGATTTTAGTTGTCAAAATGGCAATTTTTAACTGTACAAACCAACCATTTTCAAGTGCCAAAAAATACATTTTCAAGTACCAAGATTGACAATTTTCAAGTGTAAATAATGACATTTTCAAACTGTCAAAAACGATCATTTCAACTTTCAAAAATTATCATTTTCGAATGCCATAAATTCAAATTCTTAAGTTTCAAAAACGTTTCATTTTTAACAATGCAAAATAACCATTTTCATGCGCAAAAAAAAAGACAAAATTCACAATTTTCAAGGGCCAAAAATTACATTTTCCAAGCGTCAAGAACGATAGTTTTAAACTGACAAAAATTGTCATTTACGAGTGCCATAAATGACAATTTTCAAGGTTCAAAAATGACCATTTTCAACTGTCATAAAAGACAACTTTCAACTGTCAAGAATGACAATTTTCAACTGTACAAAGTGCCAAAACAGACATTTTCAAGTGCCAAACTTGACAATCATCAAGTGCAAAAAAATACATTTTTAAGTGCCAAAATTGACAATCCTCAAGTGCCCAAAAATGACATTTTACAACTGTCAAAATTTATCATATTCAAATGCTATAAATGGTTAAAAAATTATCATTGTCAGCTGCCAAAAACGACAATTTTCAAGTGCCAAAAATGAAAAATTTAATTGGAAAATGTCGCAATTTGAAACTGTTAAAAAAGGCAATTACCAAAAGTATAAAATGGACATTTTTAAGTGTCAAAAAGGCAATTTGCAATTGTGCAAACTGACCATTTTCAAGTGCCGAAAAAGACATTTTCAAGTACCAAAATTGATAATTTTAAGTGCAAAAAATAACATTTTCCAACTGTCAAAAACGATCATTTCAACTGTCAAAAATTATCATTTTCGAGTGCCATAAATTAAAATTTTCAAGTTTGAAAAATGACCATTCTCAGCTGTCAAAAACGACAACTTTCAAGTGCCAAAAATGACAATTTTTAACTGCCAAAAAATGGCAATTTTCAGCTGCCAACAAATACAATTACCATCTGTCAAAAATAACCATTTTTAACTGTCATAAAAGACAACTTTCAAGTGTCAAAAATTACAATTTTCAACCATGCAAAGTGCCGAAAAAGACATTTTCAAGTTCTAAAATTGACAATCTTGAAGTGCCCTCTATACTACATGAGCAGAAAAAACATTTTTCAACTGTCAAAAACGATCATTTCAACTGTCAAAAATTATCACTTTCGAGTGCCATAAATAAAAATTTTCAAGTTTGAAAAATTACCATTCTCAACTGTCAAAAACAACAATTTTCAAGTACCAAAAATGACAATTTTTAACTGCCAAAAAATGGCAATTTTCAGCTGCCAACAAATACAATTACCATTTGTAAAAATAACCATTTTCAACTGTCATAAAAGACAACTTTCAAGTGTCAAAAATGACAATTTTCAACTATGCAAAGTGCCGAAAAAGACATTTTCAAGTGCTAAAATTGATAATCTTCAAGTGTCCTCTATACTACATGAGCAAAAAAAACATTTTTAAACTGTCAAAAACGATCATTTCAACTGTCAAAAATTATCACTTTCGAGTGCCATAAATTAAAATTTTCAAGTTTGAAAAATGACATAACAATTTTCAACCTTGCAAAGTGCGGTAAAAGACATTATCAAGTGCTAAAATTGACTAATGAACTAATGTCATTCATCGTGGATGGCGCGGAAATACGACTGACAAGTGCACGTCGTCGTCGTGCGCATGAGCGGAGCCAGAAATTATTTGGTTTCTGAAGCAGTTCCAGAACGGAAAAATTTCTTGCCGACCTTGAAATTAGAGGGAGTGCCATGGCTCCTTGGCTGTACATAACGAGCCGCCCCTGGTCTAACCACCGACAAGTAATGGAAATGCCAGCGGCGGCAAATAAATAACAATATGATGTAAACATTAAATATTGTTTCCCCATGGAAACCGGTCTGTAGGTGTTCTGATGGGGAAACAATATTTAATGTTGCGGATGTATTAGATATCCTTGTTATTTAGAAAATCTACATTAAATTATACAATAGAAATAGTAATTGTACTTCGCTGTAGATAAATATTTAGTAATAATTTAATGATTGTAATATAAGATACATCCACATTTAATGTATTTATCGGACATATTTGGCAACTGGTATTCTCACATTTGAACACATTCGACAGATATTAAGCCGTTGCAAGTTTCATACATGGGCGCATCGGTCCACTTGAATAGATACCCATTCGTCAAAGTCCGATATTGAGTCTGCCCGGATGAACTTCTTCATTCATGGCGAACAGGTCTGCTCGACATGGCCCCAACACATTCATAGTATCGTAAGTGCATCTGAGATCGACTTATGTCAGTCAATCCCGTCAAGGCTTATGTAACGCGTCTACCATTTCCATTAAAAATAAAACAACTTTAGAATCATTTAGTGATCCGAAGTTTATCCAGGATAATTAGTATATATTTGGTGGATGCGCCGGGCAACTATTCTATGATAACTATTCAGAAGTATAGTAATAAATGACAATAATTGAAATTACAAAATTATTTTTCAAAGCCACCTTCGATTTTTATTCATTAAAATGGCTATTGGAATAATAACTATGAAACGAAACAATTATTCAATTATACAACAACAATACAACTAATTCAAATGTACCCAACGGTTCGATTACTACTCGTTACTGAATAGTTGATAACAGTGTAAGCTCCATTTGCGTGTATGATCCTACTGTGAAATTCCTCTTTAAAGCGGAATGGAATTTGCATCTGGTTATTGATTTGAATTTTGCCATTATATATAGAGTCGATTTCAATGAATCCTCTTTGTTGGAAATGTTTTATCAACAACCAATTAAATTGTAACTAAATAACACCACAGCTTCTCGATAAATATTTTATTATATATTGTTGATGGCATTTAAAACGCCACGCCGATCAATTAAATTCTAGGAAACAAATTGAGTAAATAAAATTTAAAAAACTCTATTATTGTATCACCCTGCACCAATGGATATTGTTGGAAATAGGTAATTAATTCTATTCTGCGATTCGGTTTCCCGATCGATCTAAATCTCATTTCCTGGACGTTGTAGGGAAATTACTATTCAACCTTAATTTTTACCTTTAATATTCCAATCATGAACTATGGGAAAAAATCAGTGTATGAAGGTTGAAATCAGCTTCGAGATGTAGCCTTGCAGTTGTAGAAAATAGTATATTACATAACAAGAGTTGTAAATAGCAAATTGCGCGCAAGTGAAAAAAATTCGTCCCATTTTGCTCAAAAATTGCATTTGAAATGATTTCCTGAAAAAAAAACACTGATTCGATTTGGAGTTTCTATGCCCCTTGAGTGCAAATTAGTCGGGTTCAATTAAAAATGGCGATTTTAAATTTTTGACGAAAACCTGAAAAAAAACCCCCCAAAATTGGCTTTGAAATAATTTCCTAAGGAAACCACTGGTTCAATTTGGACTTTCTACACTGTAAAGATCAGACCCATCAAAAAATGTACTTGCGCAGGAACAAATGTCAATTATAAGTCTGTGGCGCGTTCGCAAAGAAAGTTCGAAAATCGAAAAAATGCAACTTTCTTAATAATCATCGCAGACGGTTAAAGTGTCCCTTTTTTACTTTCTCCGTTACGAAGTATGAGAAAGTATTGTGATCGTGATTTTTTTTTCAAAAAATTTTTTTACGGAAATATCCGTTTTGGGGTCCCTAGATGCCATTTCAACAATTTCTGGAAATTTTTTTTTGTGTGTGTGTGTGTGTGTGTGTGTGTGAGCGTGTGTGTCTCAAAAACTAATAGAGCAATTGATATGAAACTTTCAACATACGTCTTATTTGATAATCTGAAGAACTGAAAAGCTTTTGGTAAAATTTCGTACACCGGAAGTGGGTGTTTACCTTAACTGTTTTTGGTTTTTTGTCAATATTTTCTTAAATATGAAAAATATCACAAAAACATTTAAACAAACATTGAAGACAACAAAGAAATGAACATCTTTTGCTTGAAAATATTTTTCATAAAATCATTGCTATTCGAGAAAAAAATTTATTAATTTTTTTTAACTTTTGGTTTATAATTATGAAACGATGATAGTTACAGCAAATTTGTGTGAATAATAATTGTAGAGAATAGCAAAATGAACAACTTCTAAAGAATAAGTTTTTTTCGAAATCTCGTTAGTTTTTGAGTAAACCGAGTTTTGAATTTGAAGTATATTTTTTCCGTTTCATAATTTTGACGTTTTAAACGTCAGTTTCATCCAAGTTTAGGCAACGCTCGATGTACATTTAAAATATGATTTCAATTGAAAATGAACCATGAAAACGTAAATATAAATGATACCATCAAGTCGGAGAAAGTAACATGATGGCCACATCACCATTTTTCATTAGAAAAACGAGATAAATCGATTGGCGATAAAAATTTCAGCTGTCTTGGAAAGCAGGAAAGTTGGCAAGTTAGTTTGAAAATTTTAGAAAATTTTGAAAAAAGTGTATTTTTTCATACTTTGAACGTCCGTAGCGGTAAAAGGAAGAATTCAAATCGAACGCGGTTTGCAAATCTGTGCTCCTTCAGCGTAAATTAGTCGGATTTAATTAAAAAAGGCGATTTTAAATTTTTGACGAAAACCTGAAAAAGTACCCCCCTTTTTATTTTTGCTTAAAAATTGCATTTAAAATGATTTCCTAAAAAAAACACTGGTTAGATTTTCTAAAAAGTTCTAAACCTTATATTTATGTACGCAACGTTAAATATTCACATATTCAGCCCAAAATTTCGTTCTTATTAATATTATAATATTTTGCGATACTTTTTATACTAACAACTTCTTAACTCTCATTATTCAACCCCGCTAGGTTCAGCGGCAGACTCGAGTATGTTGAAGTGCGAAATATATCACCGAGGCTGTATAAGTATATAAAATTACGCCACCCGCCTGTGCGTAAGTAAGTAAAATAACACCGTTTAGGCAAAATGTGCAAAATAAGCGTAAAATACCCGGCCCACTTGAAAAACGATCGTCGGAAATTTGTCTCGAGAGAGAGAGCATATATAATCTTCTAATGTATTGCGAAAAGTGACTCTCCCTCGGAAATCCCATCTCATATTCTATTTCACGTTGATTATATCTGTCCTGTGGGAAATAATGGTAAAACATTTTAAGAAAATTATTAATACAACATAATTATTAAAAATGATGTTTGTAAATAACTTACAAACAAATCTTCCGTAATAATAATAAAACATTCATTAACGGTGGATTACCTTTTACAAAAAAAAATCATAAAAACTCGGAAATTGCAAAAATAAAAAATATCTATATAAATATAAATATAAAACTGAACACACATAACATATGTATGCTACATGTATGAGTGAGTCATTTTAAAGAGTCGACTCATCGAAATCAGTTTTTCAGAAATCAATAAAAAGTAAAACAAATGACACCGTTGAATTCAGAATCAAAAGAGCTTTTCAATGATATCACTCGACCCACTTTTCCTATTTAAAATAGAATAGAATAGAATTCCATCGAACTTTCCTACTGTTGGAGGATGTAACTTCATCGTACTTTGACGAAATTAAACGATTTTGGTACCGATCACAGATTAATATTAATGTGTGAAACCACTCACAACCTAAACCGTTGCAGAAAAAATTCACTCGACATTTTAAAAAATTGTAAAAAATTAATCCCCGCTCGAATTAACTTCAAAATATCAAAATACCTTCAAAATGAACCTATTGATTTTATTTCAGTAAAATAATCGACATGTAATAGCTGGGAATCAAATGACACCACTCATAACTTAAACTGTTGCGGGAAAAATGCACTCGGCGTTTTAAAAAATTGTAAAAAATTAATCCCCGCTCTAATTAACTTCAAAATGTCAAAATGCCTTCAAAATGAACCTATTGATTTTATTTCAGTAAAATAATCGACATGTAATAGCTGGGAATCAAATGACACCACTCATAACTTGAACTGTTGCGGGAAAAAATGCACTCGGCGTTTTAAAAAATTGTAAAAAATTAATCCCCGCTCGAAATAACTTCAAAATGTCAAAATGTCTTTAAAATGAACCTATTGATTTTATTTCAGTAAAATAATCGACATGTAATAGCTGGGAATCAAATGACACCACTCATAACTTGAACTGTTGCGGGAAAAAATGCACTCGGCGTTTTAAAAAAATGTAAAAAATTAATCCCCGCTCGAATTAACTTCAAAATGTCAAAATGCCTTTAAAATGAACCTAATGATTTTATTTCAGTAAAATAATCGACATGTAATAGCTGGGAATCAAATGACACCACTCATAACTTGAACTGTTGCAGAAAAAATGCACTCGGCGTTTTAAAAAATTGTAAAAAATTAATCCCCGCTCGAAATAACTTCAAAATGTCAAAATGTCTTTAAAATGAACCTATTGATTTTATTTCAGTAAAATAATCGACATGTAATAGCTGGGAATCAAATGACACCACTCATAACTTGAACTGTTGCGGGAAAAAATGCACTCGGCGTTTTAAAAAATTGTAAAAAATTAATCCCCGCTCGAAATAACTTCAAAATGTCAAAATGTCTTTAAAATGAACCTATTGATTTTATTTCAGTAAAATAATCGACATGTAATAGCTGGGAATCAAATGACACCACTCATAACTTGAACTGTTGCGGGAAAAAATGCACTCGGCGTTTTAAAAAATTGTAAAAAATTAATCCCCGCTCAAATTAACTTCAAAATGTCAAAATGCCTTTAAAATGAACCTAATGATTTTATTTCAGTAAAATAATCGACATGTAATAGCTGGGAATCAAATGACACCACTCATAACTTGAACTGTTGCAGAAAAAATGCACTCGGCGTTTTAAAAAATTGTAAAAAATTAATCCCCGCTCGAAATAACTTCAAAATGTCAAAATGTCTTTAAAATGAACCTATTGATTTTATTTCAGTAAAATAATCGACATGTAATAGCTGGGAATCAAATGACACCACTCATAACTTGAACTGTTGCGGGAAAAAATGCACTCGGCGTTTTAAAAAATTGTAAAAAATTAATCCCCGCTCGAATTAACTTCAAAATGTCAAAATGCCTTTAAAATGAACCTATTGATTTTATTTCAGTAAAATAATCGACATGTAATAGCTGGGAATCAAATGACACCACTCATAACTTGAACTGTTGCAGAAAATATGCACTCGGCGTTTTAAAAAATTGTTAAAAATTAATCCCCTCTCAAATTAACTTCAAAATGTCAAAATGCCTTTAAAATGAACCTATTGATTTTATTTCAGTAAAATAATCGACATGTAATAGCTGGGAATCAAATGACACCACTCATAACTTGAACTGTTGCAGAAAATATGCACTCGGCGTTTTAAAAAATTGTTAAAAATTAATCCCCTCTCAAATTAACTTCAAAATGTCAAAATGCCTTTAAAATGAACCTATTGATTTTATTTCAGTAAAATAATCGACATGTAATAGCTGGGAATCAAATGACACCACTCATAACTTGAACTGTTGCGGGAAAAAATGCACTCGGCGTTTTAAAAAATTGTAAAAAATTAATCCCCGCTCGAATTAACTTCAAAATGTCAAAATGCCTTTAAAATGAACCTATTGATTTTATTTCAGTAAAATAATCGACATGTAATAGCTGGGAATCAAATGACACCACTCATAACTTGAACTGTTGCAGAAAATATGCACTCGGCGTTTTAAAAAATTGTTAAAAATTAATCCCCTCTCAAATTAACTTCAAAATGTCAAAATGCCTTTAAAATGAACCTATTGATTTTATTTCAGTAAAATAATCGACATGTAATAGCTGGGAATCAAATGACACCACTCATAACTTGAACTGTTGCGGGAAAAAATGCACTCGGCGTTTTAAAAAATTGTAAAAAATTAATCCCCGCTCGAATTAACTTCAAAATGTCAAAATGCCTTTAAAATGAACCTATTGATTTTATTTCAGTAAAATAATCGACATGTAATAGCTGGGAATCAAATGACACCACTCATAACTTGAACTGTTGCAGAAAATATGCACTCGGCGTTTTAAAAAATTGTTAAAAATTAATCCCCTCTCAAATTAACTTCAAAATGTCAAAATGCCTTTAAAATGAACCTATTGATTTTATTTCAGTAAAATAATCGACATGTAATAGCTGGGAATCAAATGACACCACTCATAACTTGAACTGTTGCGGGAAAAAATGCACTCGGCGTTTTAAAAAATTGTAAAAAATTAATCCCCGCTCGAATTAACTTCAAAATGTTAAAATGCCTTCAAAATGAACCTCATTTGATGGTTTGTGCAATTTAAAAAAAATCACTGTACAGGATTTATATGACCCGTACCGCCCATTATGAAGTCACACAATAATCGTAGCCACAGCGAATGTGTAAAACGGGCTTGTCTCTGTGAAACTTGAAGAACTGACGAAAGCTTACTTCACCTACAGCGTTGTTTAATAGCATCACGTATAAATTCATGATTCAAATACAGGCCACACTGAAAAAAAATACATTTCCCCTTAATTAACACTTTTTTCCATCGGCAAATTAAGTCCAATCCCTCGCAAATTCCAACAATTAGGCAAATTTATGCGCGTGCATTCGTTATACTCCAGGCGAGGAGATAACAGAAAGAAAACATAAAACTTGTACAAACGGACGGTGAGGAGAAAACGAAAATTCCAGCAAATTCGGAAATAAACACGCGAGGGAATTAATTTATTTGCAGGAGTAAATAAGAGGATTTTTCCGGAGAGTTCCCGGGGTCTGCATTTTTTACATGTACTCAGAGTTGCCTCGGCGCCGAGGTGAATATTTATGCATGTAAATCGCCGGCAACACATTTTTAATTAATTTTCAGGGGAACGCGATAAAAAAAAAATTGCGGAAACTGAAAGCGGCTTCCCCGAAAGTGTTAATTGACGGTTATGAAGGGTTTAATAACTCTAAATGATAATATTATGTTGATTTACTTTAGAAAATTGCATTGGGGAGAAGTATTTATTCATCGAAGCGATCGAAACGTTAATACACGATAGGAAAGAACAGTTTTTTTTAATGCCATCTACTTAGCGTATAAATATTAACAATCCTTCAGAGAGAAAGAGAGAGACAGACATATATATTTTACACATGACCTCAACCGGCAATTAACCAGAGGTCTTTCAGCGTCACAATCCTTTATTTTTCTACATAACTCCTTTCAACACTAATACACTTATTACATATTTTAAAATGTACTTGCCTAAGTAAATTTTCTGAAGGGTCTTGATGAGATCTTTACAGTGACGTGTGGAAACTCCGAATCTAACCAGTGGTTTCTTCCAGTGGCGGCACATGGAACATGTTAATGGTAGAGCCAATTATAGAATATACCGCCTCCTTCTTTTTTGAAGAAAAAAAGCACGATTTATCTTCCCAGATCAAAGTAACTGGCGAAAAAGTGTTTAAGAATGAATTAGAAATTCTTGCTGAGCTTGAAACCACAGGTAGTGCCTTGGCTCCTTGGCTCTGTATAAAGATCCGCCCCTGTCGTCTACAGTTATAAAATGATGTGTATTACATCAAATTTTTATTAATAATAATTGTGGAATTGTAGTGAATTTTAAATTGAACAAATTATAAATAGTATATTGAATACTTGTTGTGCTACTTTCTTGATGGAACCATATTTTCAAGTTGGGTAAAGTAAAACGCTTGTTTTGTTCCATAATTTTATTTTCAGTTGCCTGACACGTGTTTCGATCGGTTAGGATAGTTTAACTTTGAAAATGATCCTAACCGATCGAAACACGTATCAGGCAACTGAAAATAAAATTATGGAACAAAACAAGCGTTTTACTTTACCCAACTTATAAATAGTACTTTTTTTTCTTCAAAATATAATTAGATTTCGAGTAAACCGACGGTAGTAGACCTAGATGTGTTGCCAATATCTTAGATCTTTGACCTGTATTTTCGATTTTTTTGATATACTTTTTTTATATTCTAGCGTATACCGAGTGTAACTGAATTCTGGTAGACCCCAAATATAATTTGCATTTTTACTTATATCTTTATGAAATTGAGTATGCTGTTTTTAGGGGAAAAAGTGCGTCGACATGTCTACTTTTAATAAAAATGCCACTTCCGGTGTAACTGGAAATTACCACAACTTTTCTATTTCAAATGGAACACCCTGTATATTTTTACATAATTTTATTCGTCACTAAATTCAAAAAGTTCAGAGATGTATCATAAATGACCTTCTGTTTATTAGTTTTTTGTTTAGATTTAATTAAATTTAAACAAAAAACTAACAACCAAAAGGTCTCTTATGATACATTTTTAAATTCAGAATTAAATTACATAAAAATATATAGGATGTTCCATTTGAAATATAAAAATTATAGTCATTTCCGGTTAAACAGGAAGTGGAATGTTTACTAAAAGTAGATATATCGACGCACTTTATTCCCTAAAAATACCGCACTAAATTTCATAAAGATATAAGTAAAAATGCAAATGATATTTGGGGTCTACCAGAATTCAGTTACACCCGGTATATGCTAAAAAATAAAAAAGGTATACCAAAAAATCGAAAATACAGGTCAAAGATCTAAGATATTGGCAATGAAATGAAATGAAATCTTGAAATGAAAATGATATTTAGGGTCTACCAGAATTCAGTTACACCCGGTATATTCTATATTTTGGCCCCTATTTTTTATTTATTTATTTGTTGTAATTTGCGTGTTTTTTTTTATCTTCATTTTTAAGCTCAAGTTTTTCGATTTTTGGTCTAAATTTTTTTTATGGTTTAGATTTTGCAACCTAAATATTTTTATATGTAGACCCGATTTTTTCCAGTTTTTTGGTCAATTTTTTTTTTATTTTTTGGCCTATATATTCTTTTTATTTACAAAACGATTAAATTTGAGAAAAATCACTTGGGATGTTTCACTTATTAAATTATTTACTCCGATTAGTTTCGGCTGCAAAAAACTAGTTCGAAACTAGTCGGAATAAATAATTTAATAAGTGAAACATAACAAGTGATTTTTCTTAAATTTAATCGTTTTTACTTTCTCCGTTACGAAGTACGAGAAAGTATTGTGATCGTGATTTTTTCAATTTTTTTTACGGAAATATCCGTTTTTGGATCCCTAGATGCCATTTTAACAATTTCTGGAATTTTTTTTGTGTCTGTGTGTTTATGTGTGTCTCTGTGTGTGTGTGTGTGTGTATGTGTGTGTCTGCTGTGTGCGCTGTATCTCAAAAACTAATAGAGCAATTGATATGAAACTTTGAACATACATCTTATTTGATAATCCGAAGAACTGAAAAGCTTTTGGTAAAATTTCGTACACCGGAAGTAGGTGTTTACCTTAACTGTTTTCTGTTTTTTGCCAATATTTTCTTAAATATGAAAAATATCACAAAAATATTTAAACAAGCATTGAAAACAACAAACAAATTTACATCTTTTGTTTAAAAATATTTTTCATAAAATCATTGCTATTCGAGAAAAAAAAAATTATGATTAATTTTTTAACTTTTGGTTTATATTTATGAAACGATAATGGTTACAGCAAATTTATGTGAATAGTAATTGTAGAGAATTCCAAAATGAATAACTTCTAAAGAATACGTTTTTTTTCGAAATCTCGTTAATTTTTGAGTAAACCGAGTTTTTGAATTTGAAGTATAATTTTTCCATCATTGATAATTTTGACGTTTTAAACGTCATGGTCATGCGAGTCTACAAAACGCTCGATGTACATTTAAATGACTGTGATACCATCAAGTCGGAGAAAGTAACATGATGGCCACATCACCATTTTTTAAATATTAAATCACGTTTCATCAAGTGATCAATGAGAGTCAAATCTCGGCGTAAATTTTTGATTTATTTGCTTTTTTGGTCTGTATTTTTTCATTTATAAGCCCGAGTTTTAAATTTTTGGTCTTTGTTTTTTTTGCTTATGTTTCGGATTTTGCAATCAACATTTTTTATATTTAAATTTTTAATTGTTTTGACCTGTATTTGCTACGAGATTTCTATTTTAATTTTAGATCATTTACTTAATTTCAATTTTTTGATTTTAATTTAGGCGTTTATTTATTGTTTCAAGTGAAAATTTGACATTTACTTAGAAAAATATAGTTGTGAGGGAATTATTTTAACCAATTACTTGATTTTTGACTTTATTGTCTGAGTTTGATTTGGTCTGTATTTTAGATCTTTGGCATATATATTCAATTTATTTGCCCCAAATATTTAATTATCGGGCCTAAATATTCTTTATTTTGACCAAAATATTCTTTATTTTGGCCAAAATTCTTCGATTTTTGTTCTGAATTTTTCGATTTTTTTTTGCCTGTATCTCTTATTAGTTTTCATGGGCAATTTTTTTGATTTTTTGGCAGGTGTTTTTGAGTTTTTATTTATAGACCTTTATTTTAGATTTTTTAATTTTCTCGTCTGTATTTTTTATGAATTCATTTATTTATTTATTTCCCAACAGGACAAGTCCCAAAATTGGGGAATATCGTAATTAATAATAATAAAACAAAACTTAATAAATGACATGTAGATTAAACATATTATTATAATTTGTTTAAACAATTTTTAAGAAATTTTTCAAGCTCTTTATTTTAATTTTAGGTTAATAATAATAAACGTTTATTGTACTTACTAAATACATAATAAATACAATGGCCATCGACCGAAGTCCTTCAGCCAGTTTTTAGGTTATTTACTTGATTTTAAATTTTTGGTTTTAATTTAGGCGTTGATTTATTGTTTCAAGTTATAATTTTACGTTTACTAAGAAAAATATAGTCCTGAGGGAATTATTTTAACCGACTACTTAATTATTTTATTGTGTGTCCTAAATTATTGATTTTTAGACCTTGATTTTTGATTTTTACCATATCTTTGGCATGTATTTCCAATTTCTTTGCTCCATTTTTTTTTATTTTTGGGCCTAAATACTCTTTATTGTGACCAAAATTTTAGGCCTAAGTTTTAGATTTTTTGTCTAAATTTTCGATTGTTTGCCTATATTTCTTATTAATTTTCATGACCAAATTTTTGATGTTTTGCAAGTATTTTTGAGTTTTTATTTATATTTTTTAAATTTTTTATCTGTATTTCTTGCAAGGTCTTTATTTTAATTTCAGATTATTTACTTAATTAAAATTTGACAGTGACTTACCAGGGAACGGTAGGGGGCGTCTCTCGCCGATTGTGACGTACTTTGTACGAACATCAAAAAGTAAGAGACCCGTATTTTTTTATGTGCTTATCTTCAGGTTTAGGGGTTGAAACCACCTCTTGAAGAAAATGATTTTTTTTTCATTTGTAGAGTATATCTTCTAAAATACGAGGTATATGAAAAAATGTTTTATAAAAAAGTTTTACAGTATTTTATGCTCTTTGCAACCATGTACTAAGTTTTTTAAAAATTGCAAAATTCTTAATCTAGCCCGTTTTATTTAAGGCTTTTTTTTAATTAGTACATCCTTGCAAAGAGCATAAAATACTATAAAACTTTTATATGAAAGATTTTTTCATATAGATTTTTGATATTGACCTGTATTTTAGATCTTGTATTTGCATATATTTTCAATTTCCTTACTCTGATTTTTTTTATTTTTGGGCCAAATATTCTTTATTTTGGCTAAAAATTTTTTTTTCTATATTATCTTAATTTAATTTTTGTTAATTAATTTCTTAAGAAATGTTACATTTCCCTGTAATTGGATATATGTCTGTTGAGAAATAATTAATCTATTATTATTAATAATAATAATAATAATTTTCGATGTTTGGACTGAATTTTCGATTTTTTGGCCTATACCTCTTATTTTCATAAGCAATTTTTTTTTTAATATTTGACAGGTATTTTCGAGTTTTTATTTATAGACCTGTATTTTGGATTTTGTAATTTCTGGTCTTTATTTTTTGCAGTCTTTATTTTAATCTGAGGTTAATTACTTATTTTAAAATTTTTGTTTTAATTTAGGCGTTAATTTATTGCTTCAAATTCAAATTTTACATTTACTTAGAAAAATTTAGGTGCGAGCCAATTGTTTTAACCAATAACGTGATTTTGACTTTATTGTCTAAAGTTGATTTTGGCCCATATTTTAGATCTTTGGTAGTTGTTTTCAATTTTTTTGGTTTATATTTTTATTTTATTTTATTTCAGCCAAAATTTTCAATTTACCTGTTGAAATTTTCGATTTTTTGTACGCAGTTTTAATTTTAGGCACAAGTCTTCGATTTTTGGTCTAAATTTTCGCTTTTCTAATGTCAATTACTGATTTTTATAAGCAAATTTTATATTTTCGAGTTTTTTGATTAGAATTTCTTCTTTTTGCCTTTTATTTTTGCAACCTAAATTTTTTAATGCTTTGTTTTTGTTTAGCCTACACAG
The DNA here is from genome assembly GCA_910593695.2 of Ocypus olens. NCBI lineage: Eukaryota > Metazoa > Arthropoda > Insecta > Coleoptera > Staphylinidae > Ocypus > Ocypus olens. The sequence continues at coordinate 5,696,257 of OU343061.1, forward strand.
CTTAAAGAAAAAATAACATATATCAATCGGCTTCGCGTTTCGGCCCGCAAACACTGAGCTCAACATGAAAAGTAGAACTTCAATGCCTAGTTATATAATATGCTATTAATTGAGTTAAACCGTTATACATGACACATCAAAACACTTAAAAATCTTGTCCCTCTTTATTACCAGTAACGTAATGTTACGAAAATCCACTAGTACTACAATGTTGTGGTGCTTAACAACAAACAGTTTTATAAAAATTAAAAATTAAAAATTCGCCAAACATATACACATTCAAACGTTCTCTTCACAAGTATCATTTATATTATAGCCTAAGTGATCTAGTTACATAAATAGTTTTACTTATGTATTACCTATTAACAATGTGTAAATTGACGCGTCTTAAATGTAATTACTTATATACCTGTAACCATTCATAGACAATAAAGTTTATTATTATTATTATTATTATTATATTATTGAGGATTACCTTAAGTTTTAAGATGTATAGTGGTATTAAATCAAGCTACTCAGCTGGTAGGAGGAAATACCTATATTGCATTAAACCGGAATACATTTAATTTTACATTTAGAATCAAATACGATTTTTTTTAATGCAAATTCTCGTAATTACTAAATTTTATCAACAAAGGCGGTTCTTTTTTACTCCGTGCCTTTGCCCGTTCTCTCCCCTCTCTTTTCTTTTATTAGCAGAAAGACGATTTTTGTTTGAACTCCTTTGTAAATTGATTCACACACAAATCGATAAGTATGTAGAGAGCATTCGCCGGTTTCCAATTTAAAATTTTATTTTTAACATCAATCAACGCAAATCCGCCCCCCTTCTCAGGACACGACGGTCCTCCTGCCCCATATTAATTTTTATTGGAATTCCTGGGGAGGAGTCGTACCCTGGGAATTCGCTCCGGAGACAGTTATGAAATTACTTATGTATCTCACGCAAAAAAAAACCTGGTGTCGCCCATGTAGCTGATTAATCTTTTAATACCTCGGGGGAGCGAATGTAAATTGAGACGGGATGATCAAATCATTCGCTAATTTTGATGTTTACATAATTCTTTTAGATTGGCTCTCAGTCAATTTTAAAGCTTTGATGAATTTTAATGGAAATGCCAAAAGAGAACATTCAAGGGGCCTCGCGTGATGACCAATTAATTTTTTTACCTTGCGAACACAAAGCGATTAACTTCAATTAAAAATGTGTAATTGGGAATTAATGAGCTGTCGGGTGGTTCTGATAAATCTGTTTATTTAGACTGAAAATATAAAACTCGGTAGGGTATTAACTTGTACACATATTTGTGCTGCATACATAACCGAAGTACTTTTTTGTTAATTTTATATCTTTCCATATATTATTCAACGATTATAATTTTATCTCTCATGTACTGTTTGCTAAAGATAATTGTACTGTTCAATCAATTTCACGTTAGTAATTTCTTATTTCATTTCATTCAAGTCTAAGGCAAGTACAGTGTGTTTCAAAAAGAAATTAATCGCAGTCGAGTGTCATTTTATTCAGTGGACAATATTTTCGATGTTAACTCTCTAAATGACGGCTGTAAATTTTTTTATCAGCGACATGCGCATTTCAAATGTATAGGGTAAGCCCTAAAATCCATTATTTGTGACCTAAAATCCAAAAGTTCTTTAATATTTCATCTCTAAAAGTCACTGTAAGAGCCAGAAAATCCAAAACTCTTGACAATAATGTAAGCCCCAAAATTCATGGTTTGAGACCTAAAATCCAAAATATTTACAATAATTTAATCCCTTAAATCCATTGTTTGATCCCCAAAAATCCAAAAATTTTACAATAATTTAATTCTTAAACATCCATGGTAAGAGCCGGAACTTTTGACAATAATGTAAGCCACAAAATCCATTGTCGGTCCAAAAATCCAAAAATTTGACAATAATGTAATCCCTAAAATCCATGGTAGGAGCCACAAAATCCAAAACTTTTAACAATAATATAAGCTCTAAATACCATTGTATGAGCCCGAAAACCGAAAATTTCCACAATAATTTAATCCCCGAAATTCATTATTTGAGCCCTAAAATCCAACATTTTTACAATAATCTCATCCCTGAGAATAATAGTAACAGCTACAAAATCCAAAACTATTGACAATAAATGTAAGCCTTTAAATCCATTGTTTTGCGCCCGAAAGTCCAAAATTTCCACAATAATTTAACTCCTAAAATCCATTGTTTGATCCCTGAAATACATTTTTTTTACAATAATGTAAGCCCAAAGATCCATTGTTTCACCCCTAAAATCCAAAATTTCACAATAATTTAATCCTTAAAACCCATTGTTCGAGCCACAAAATCTAAAACTTTGACAATAAACGTAACCCCTAAAATCTATTGTTTGAGCCTGAAAATCCAAAATTTCCACAATAATTAAATCCCCAAAATTCATGGTTGAGTCCAAACATCGAAAATGTTTACAATAAATTCTTCCCAAAAATCCACGGTAAGAGCTACAAAATTCAAAACTTTTGACAATAGTGTAAGCGCTAAAATCCAATGTTTGAGCCCTACAATCAAAATTTTTTACAATCATTTCATCCCTAAAATCCATTGTTTGAGCCCTAAAATCCAAATTTTGTACAATAATTTCATGGTAAGAGCCACAAAATCCAAAACTTTTAACAACAATGTAAGCCCCAAAATCCATTGTTTGAGCCCGAAAATCCAAAATTTCACATTAATTTATTGCCTAAAATCCATTGTTTGATCTCTAAAATACAATTTTTTTACAATAATTTAAGCCCAAAGATCCATTGTTTAAGCCCTATAATCCAAAATTTCACAATAATTTAATCCTTAAAATCCATTGTTCGAGCCACAAAATCTAAAACTTTGACAATAAACGTAAGCCCTAAAATCTATTGTATGAGCCTGAAAATCAAAAATTTCCACAACACTATAATCCCCAAAATTCATGGTTGAGCCCGAAAATCCAAAATGTTTACAATAAATTCTTCCCAAAAATCCACGGTAAGGGCTACAAAATCCAAAACTTTTGACAATAATGTAAGCGCTAAAATCCAATGTTTGAGCCCTAAAATCGAAATTTTTTACATTAATTTCATCCCTAAAATCCATTGTTTAAGCCCTAAAATCAAATTTTTTACAATAATTTCATCCCTAAAATCCATTGTTTGACCCATAAAATCCAAATTTTTTCCAATAATTTCATGGTAAGAGCCACAAAATCCAAAAATTTCAACAATAATGTAAGTCCCAAAATCCATTGTCCGAGCCCGAAAATCCAAAATTTCACAATAATTTAATTCCTAAAATCCATTGTTTGATCCCTAAAATACATTTTTTTTACAATAATGTAAGCCCAAAGATCCATTGTTTGAGCCCTAAAATCCAAAATTTCACAATAATTATATCCTTAAAATCCATTGTTCGAGCCACAAAATCTAAAACTTTGACAATAAACGTAAGCCCTAAAATCCCTTGTTTGAGCCTGAAAATCCAAAATTTCCACAACAATTTCAGCCCCAAAATTCATGGTTGAGTCCGAACATCCAAAATGTTTACAAAAATTTCTTCCCAAAAATCCACGGTAAGGGCTTCAAAATCCAAAACTTTTGACAATAATGTAAGCGCTAAAATCCTATGTTTGAACCCTAAAATCAAAATTTTTTACAATAATTTTATCCCTAAAATCCATTGTTTGAGCCCTAAAATCCAATTTTTTTACATTAATTTCATGGTAAGAGCTACAAAATCCAAAACTTTTAACAACAATGTAAGCCCCAAAATCCAATGTTTGAGCCCGAAAATCCAAAATTTTACAAAAACTTAATTCCTGAAATCCATTGTTTGATCCCTAAAATACATTTTTTTTTACAATAATGTAAGCCCAAAGGTCCATTATTTGGGCCTAAAATCCAAAATTTCACAATAATTTAATCCTTAAAATCCAGTTGTTTGTGGCTCGAACCACAAAATCTAAAACTTTGACAATAAATGTAAGCCCTAAAATCCATTGTTTGAGCCTGAAAATCCAAAATTTCTGCAATCATTTAATCCCCAAAATTCATGGTCGAGTCCAAACATCCAAAATGTTTACAAAAATTTCTTCCCAAAAATCCACGGTAAGGGCTTCAAAATCCAAAACTTTAGACAATAATGTAAGCGCTAAAATCCAATGTTTGAGCCCCAAAATTTTTTTTACAATAATTTCAATTTTTCCACTTGGAATTGTCTTCAAAATTCTCTTCAAAATTCTCAAATCTACTAAGAAATAATGTATTTTTGACATACTAAAAATCAATTGGCATCCGCTTGCTGGAAACAAATTGGCGATACTCTGAAATTGAATTGCAAAAATCTGAAATTTGCATTTGAAATTAGAAACATTTTCTAAAAATTTTACCTCTTGAAACGGTCTTCAAAATTCCAAAATCTACTTAGAAATCATGTATTTTTGACATACTAAAAAGCAATTGGCATCCGCTTGCTGGAAACAAATTGGCGATAATCTGAAATTGAATTGCAAAAATTTGAAATTTGCATTTACAATTGGAAACATTTTCTAAAAATTTTACCTCTTGAAATTGTCTTCAAAATTCCAAAATCTACTTAGAAATCATGTATTTTTTACATACTAAAAAGCAATTGCCATCCGCTTGCTGGAAACAAATTGGTGATACTCTGAAATTGAATTGCAAAAATCTGAAATATGCATTTACAATTAGAAACATTTTCTAAAAAATTTACCTCTTGAAATTGTCTTTAATATACCAAAATCTACTTAGAAATTATGTTTTCTTGACATACTAAAAACAATTAACAACCGTAAAAGAATTTATATCAAAAATATTTTTTTAATATAAAAATAAAAAATCATGCATTTAGAGGTTAAGGAAAGGGTACTTCGAATCCAAAGGTAACTTTCTAGATATGGTACTTAATTAATAATTCCTAAGTATGCATGTAAAATATTTCACATTTTTTTATAATTGTTATATTTTTATTATTATTATCTGCTTCAGCAGTTTTACTGATGATTAATTTTGCTGCCAATTATGTTCAAGGCCTGTGTTTTAAGACACAAAGTTCCTAATGCTTTTTCCGATTATGTGTGACCTTTTAAATAAAATTAGTATTGTTCAACAGCGAGTAAATTTTAATAATAATATAAATTGTAAAATATATGTTCACGTCAATAAATAAAAATAAGCTCTAACATCTCTAATAGTGCGTGAGTGACGGGCGTGAAACATGTTTTCTGGGCGTGAAAAGTGTTTTTCGGGCGTGAAAAGGGTTTTTCTGGCTTGAAAAGTGTTTTCCGGGAGTAAGAAAAGTTTTCCGTGCTTATGTAAACAATTTTTAAAACGTGTCAGCTTCAACAAAATATTTTTTAACGCCTGTAAAAAATCTCATTTTGATTGACTAAATAATTTTAAAGTAAAATATTTTAGCGGATTTTGCTAAATACTGCAGCCTTCTGAAATTTTCTATTTTTAAAAATTTCAATTAAAAAAAATTGTATATTCCTGGCGTAAAAAGGGTTTTCCGTGTATACATTAATAAATGAAAATAAGCTCTAACATCTCTAACAGTGCGTAAGTGGCGGGCGTAAAAAGTGTTTTCTGGGCGTGAAAAGTGTTTTTTGGGCGTGAAAAGTGTTTTTCGGGCGTCAAAACGGTTTTCCTGGCGTGAAAAGTGTTTTCCGGGAGTAAAAAGGGTTTTCCGTGCTTTATCATGACAGCGTTATGTACAACAATTTTCAAAACGTATCAGCTTCAAGAAAATCTTTTTTAACGCCTGTAAAAAATCTGATTTTGATTGACTCTAAATAATTTTAATGTAAAATATTTTAGCGGATTTTGCTAAATACTGCAGACTTCTGAAATTTTCTATTTTTAAAAATTTCAATTAAAAAAATTGTATATTCCTGGCGTAAAAAGGGTTTTTCGTGTATACATTAATAAATGAAAATAAGCTCTAACATCTCTAACAGTGCGTAAGTGGCGGGCGTGAAAAGTGTTTTCTGGGCGTGAAAAGTGTTTTTTGGGCGTGAAAAGTGTTTTTCGGGCGTCAAAACGGTTTTCCTGGCGTGAAAAGTGTTTTCCGGGAGTAGAAAGGGTCTTTCGTGCTTTATCATGGCTGCGTTATGTAAACAACAATTTTCAAAACGTATCAGCTTCAAGAAAATATTTGTTTAACACCTGTAAAGAAACTAATTTTGATTGACTCTAAATAATTTTAATGTAAAATATTTTAGCGGATTTTGCTAAATACTGCAGACTTTTGAAATTTTCTATTTTTAAAAATTTCAATTAAAAAAATTGTATATTCCTGGCGTAAAAAGGGTTTTCCGTGTATACATTAATAAATGAAAATAAGCTCTAACATCTCTAATAGTGCGTAAGTGGCGGGCGTGAAACGAGTTTTTTTGGGCGTGAAAAGTGTTTTTCGGGCGCGAAAAGTATTTTTCGGGCGTGAAAAGGGTTTTCCTGGCGTGAAAAGTGTTTTTTGGGCGTGAAAAGTATTTTTCGGGCATGAAAAGGGTTTTCCTGGCGTGAAAAGTCTTTTCCGGGAGTGGAAGGGTTTCCGGGCTTTATCATGACTGCGTTATGTAAACAACAATTTTAAAAATGTATCAGCTTCAAGAAAATATTTTTTTAACGCCTGTAAAAAATCTAATAATCTAAATAATTTTAATTTAAAATATTTTTACGGATTTTACTAAATACTGCAGACTTCTGAAATTTTCTATTTTTAACATTTCAATTAAATAAATAGTACATTCCTGGCGTGAAAAGTGTTTTTTGTGCGTGACAAGTGTTTTTCGGGCGTGAAAAAGGTTTTCCTGGCGTGAAAAGTGTTTTCCAGACGTAAAAAGTGTTTTCCGCGCTTTATCATGACTGCGTTATTTAAACAACAATTTTCAAAACGTATCAGCTTCAAGAAAATATTTTTTTAACGCCTGCAAAAAAACTTATTTTGATTGACTCTAAATAATTTTAATGTAAAATACTTTGACGAATACAGCAGACTTCTGAAATATTCTATTTTTAACATTTCACCTAAAAAAATAGTATATCTCAGAGCTCTAATGAGTACAATCTAATTTACATGACAAAAATTTATCGCCAGAAATTCAAGAAACATTCCCTCCCATTTAATAATTCAGGTGAAACCTCCACCTGCGGCGCGACGATATTAAAAAAATAACTCGTCGGCCTCACCTGAAACTCGTGAATTTCCCAAAATTAGTTTCTACCTCGTAAACTTGAGAACAAAAAAAAAACAAAGCGGCACGTTTTACCGGGAAATTTATCGAAGGGGGAGGACTGGGGATTAGAAGGAAGGAATTTCGCTTCTACACAAATCGATTATCGAAACGGGCGCAACACGTTTCGCGTGTACAAATGGTGAATTCGCGATCGGAATCTAATTTGAATCACGCTTTGTTTAGCTAATAAGAACCAATAAGTGTGTATGCATGTGAGTTGAATTTATGAGATGCGCATGGGATTTGAAAACGAAATAATCCGAAATTCCGATTTCATTGTACTAATTTATTTGTCATTTTTTAATTTTTTTTTAAATACAATCATTGTATGAAAAATATTTTTAAACTAAAGATGATCATTTTTTGTAGTCTTTAGTATTTATTTTAATGTTTTTGTAATATATTTCTAATTTAAAAAAATTATCGAAAAAAAAGCAGTTAAGGTAATCACCCGCGAAAGTAGAAGTACGGAATTTTACTGAAAGATTTTAAGTTCTTCGGATTGTCAAATAAGGCTTATGATCAAAGTTTCAATATTTAATTAGTTCATTTCTGCATTAATTTGTGAGACACATAGGCACACAGGCATACATACACACAGGCACACAATACACGCAGACACACAGCCACACAAACACACAGACACACCGACACACAGCCACAAACAAAACGAAATTTCTGCAAAAAAAATTGAAAACTTTTTCACGTGCTTCGTAACGGAGAAAGTACTAACAACCTATAGAATCGAATAAATTCCGCATATCAATTGATTCGAATACCGCATTATTTGTAATGCAAATTTTGATCGAACCACACACTCGCATTTACAAATTCGGCACATCTTTCAATAAAAATTTCTGAAATAATTTCACTCGAATTTATCACACACATTTACATCGTGTTCTTTACATGAATCTGGTGTGGCCTTTGAATGAAATCAATTTGTTGCGAATTCAAAAACCGCACCCACAAATCAGCGGCGCTATTTTCCGGACGCGAACTTTCCGCCAGTAATGACGGAATTCCCACACCAAAAGCCAATAATCTCATATTGCCGATTTATTCATGACGGTATTAGGGAAATGTGCATGCGGAAAATTCCGCGGAATTATTACGATGGCGGATTCTCTTTGCCGTCTTAATTGCAAATGCAAAATGTAAATCCTTTCATTACATTAAAAAACACGTAATGACTTATTTGTTGTGAGTTAATAGATTAGTCGGGTGATTAGAACTGTACTTTAATTAGCTTTTGCATTTCTGTAAGGACAGTTTCGAGTTCGCGATGCTTCTAGTTGTTTGGAACCGATGAATACCCTTTTAACGAGTGTCGTTTAACTAAGAAAATGAGGGCGACTAAATGGGGTTTTATTTAAATTGCATAGAGTGAATTGAGTTTTCTCGGAATACACAAATAGGTCTCTAAATAAATCCCCGCTTGCACCAAGGTCGCTGTAAACTGAGGTTACAATTAATACTGGAGGTATCGTATGTTTAAAAAAAACCTCAAGTGTGCCATGACTTTTTCGTTTTAAAAATTTAAGTTGGCACACTTGACACTTGTTGGGAATTGACATATAAACGTCAGATCTTTCTAGAAGTCACAATTATTCCGTGCTCACAATGATTTACAGCAACCAGCAAAAAACGTTTCTAATTGAAAGTTATTTCCGAAATGGGATTAAAGTGGATGGAAATTGGGTGTATTCATTCAACGCATCTTTAGCAGAGTTTCAGGAAGAATTTCCTAACGTGCCCATTACTTATGATGAATTTAAAAATACCTTATCACGATCTGTTGTATTATTTCGTGAAACGGGTAGTATTCTTCGTAAACCAGGAAGTGGTAGACCAGTTAAACGAACTCAAGATGCTATTAACACAGCCCAAGAAATTTTGGAAGATGAACCTACTTCTCTGCGCCATTTGTCACAGCAAATGAATTTATCGGTAGGAACATGCCACAAGCTTCTACCAAAAGATTTGCAAGTATACTCTTATCGCATAACATCGGTGCAAGAGTTATTACCTGTTGATTACCCCAGACGACTGGAATTTTGTCAGTGGTTTTTACAAAATGTAAACGAGGATGTTTTACAACTTACTTTTTTTACCGATGAAGCTTGGTTTTACAAGGATGGGTACATTAATCCCCAAACTATGAGAATTTGGTCGGATGAAAATCCTCGTATATATCGAGAGAAACCACTACATCCAGAGAAAGTTGGCGTTTCGGCAGTGATTAGTGGGAGAAGATTAGTTAGACCGATATTCTTTGAAGGTAATATCCTACTTTTATTATTAATAATAAAAATTCAATAACCGTGCATTCATTTTAGGTACGATAACTGCAAACCGTTATCGTACAGAAATTTTATTGCCATTTATAAATGAATTAAATGATGACGAACTGCAAAGTGGGTATTTTCATCAAGACGGAGCAACTCCTCATTGCGCAGTGGATAATTTAGCCATTTTGGAGGAATTTTTTGAGGACCAAATAATAAGTCGAAATGCATGGATTCCCTGGCCGCCCCATGCGATATTTTCTTGTAGCTACACCTAAAAAATTGTATTTGTGCACAACCACTACACAATGTAGAAGACATGCGGCAACGAATTCGAGATATATTTATAAAAATTAACAATAATCCAGTGTTGTTGCGGAATCTATAAATTGACTACAGTTTAATGTTTAATTTCGAGAAGTAACATAACCTCAATATGTGTTACCAACTTAAATTTTTTAAATTAAAAAATCATGGCACACTTGAGGTTTTTTTTTTTAATGAACATACTTTATGTACCTGTTGGGAATAAATCATTCTTATTATTATTATTATTATTATTATTAAAGAGTCATCTGCTTCACCTTACTAACGTCAGGAGTGCAATTTTTTTATCGTTTGTACCTTAGAAAGCCAGTCAACTTTTACCAAGCATTCTAGTGATTGCTACGATTATTAGAAGCACTTCATATAAATGGCTTGTTTTAGCATTAATAATGCTTTGAGTAGCAGCAACACTTTAACTTTTGATTTAGTTATAGCCATGATTTTTGGGCCTAAATATTATTTTTAATAATTTCATGGTCGTTTCAACGAAATGATTCTTTTACTTTTAAAACCCTCTTTTGAAAGAAAACTGAAAGAAAGAAAAATTTGAAATGGAGTTTACTGGCCAGACTCTGTTAACTTGCTCTCCATTGCAAGTATCATCAATTTGGTTCAATACAGCATTCAGGCAATAGATTCCGCAACTTTTTTACTTTTAACAGTGTTTGTTATATTCCAATAGTAATCTCCGTTTCCCCATCAGCAATTAAACACACTGATGAGACCTGAAAGGTAGAAACCGGTCTGTAGGTGTTCTGATGGGGAAACAATATTTAATATTTTCACAAAACTTTATTCAGGGTACGGCGGCAAAATATATTTCGCCTGTAGTGGCGTAAACCCTAGGCACCGGCACTGTATTTATCTATTCGATATCACCAATATTTCATGAATCAAAGTTTTTTTTTGGTTTTTGAGATATTCTAAAAAAGTGAAATTTTGAAATTTCGTTATATTTTTTTTTTCAAAAAACCAGTAAAGTCAAAACTAAACTATTTCTGGAGTGACTTGTAATTTTTGAAACGAATGCGTAAGTGGTTATTTTTAATACTATTTCTAATCTTGAATTCAATCTGTTCCCATAAAGTGCAAATTTCAAACGTTGCCATTTTGTAACCATCTGGGATAAATCAATTGTTTTAATGGGAAATCAAAATTACACTATTTTTTTAAAGCAACTGCCATTTTGCAAGCTAATGCCGTTAGTGGTTAATTATTTATATTATTTCTAATCGCGAATGCAATTTTTTTCCCATCGAGTGCAAATTTCAAACGTTGCCATTTTGTAACCATCTGGGACAAATCAATTGTTTTAATGGAAAATCAAAATTACACTATTTTTTATGGAACTGCCATTTTGCAAGCTACTGCCGTTAGTTGTTAATTTTTTATATTATTTCTAATCGTGAATGCAATTTTTTTCCCATCGAGTGCAAATTTCAAACGTTGCCATTTTGTAACCATCTGGGATAAATCAATTGTTTTAATGGGAAATCAAAATTACACTATTTTTTTATGGAACTGCCATTTTGCAAGCTAATGCCGTTAGTGGTTAATTTTTTATATTATTGCTAATCGTGAATGCAATTTTTTTCCCATCGAGAGAAAATTTCAAACGTTGCCATTTTGTAACCATCTGGGATAAATCAATTGTTTTAATGGGAAATCAAAATTACACTATTTTTTTATGGAACTGCCATTTTGCAAGCTAATGCCGTTAGTGGCTAATTTTTTATATTATTGCTAATCGTGAATGCAATTTTTTTCCCATCGAGAGAAAATTTCAAACGTTGCCATTTTGTAACCATCTGGGATAAATCAATTGTTTTAATGGAAAATCAAAATTACACTATTTTTTGATGGAACTGCCATTTTGCAAGCTAATGCCGTTAGTGGTTAATTTTTTATATTATTTCTAATCGGGAATGCAATTTTTTTCCCATCGAGAGAAAATTTCAAACGTTGCCATTTTGTAACCATCTGGGATAAATCAATTGTTTTAATGGGAAATCAAAATTACACTATTTTTTTATGGAACTGCCATTTTGCAAGCTAATGCCGTTAGTGGTTAATTTTTTATAATATAATATTTCTAATCGTAAATGCAATTTTTTTCCCATCGACAAAAAATTTCAAACGTTGCCATTTTGTAACCATCTGGGATAAATCAATTGTTTTAATGGGAAATCAAAATTACACTATTTTTTTATGGAACTGCCATTTTGCAAGCTACTGCCGTTAGTTGTTAATTTTTTATATTATTTCTAATCGTGAATGCAATTTTTTTCCCATCGAGTGCAAATTTCAAACGTTGCCATTTTGTAACCATCTGGGACAAATCAATTGTTTTAATGGAAAATCAAAATTACACTATTTTTTATGGAACTGCCATTTTGCAAGCTACTGCCGTTAGTTGTTATTTTTTTATATTATTTCTAATCGTGAATGCAATTTTTTCCCATCGAGTGCAAATTTCAAACGTTGCCATTTTGTAACCATCTGGGACAAATCAATTGTTTTAATGGAAAATCAAAATTACACTATTTTTTTATGGAACTGCCATTTTGCAAGCTACTGCCGTTAGTTGTTAATTTTTTATATTATTTCTAATCGTGAATGCAATTTTTTTCCCATCGAGTGCAAATTTCAAACGTTGCCATTTTGTAACCATCTGGGATAAATCAATTGTTTTAATGGGAAATCAAAATTACACTATTTTTCGATGGAACTGCCATTTTGCAAGCTAATGCTGTTAGTGGTTAATTTTTTATATTATTTCTTATCGTGAATGCAATTTTTTTCCCATCGAGTGGAAATTTCAAACGTTGCCATTTTGTAACCATTTGGGATAAATCAATTGTTTTAATGGAAAATCAAAATTACACTATTTTTTGATGCAACTGCCATTTTGCAAGCTACTGCCGTTAGTTGTTAATTTTTTATATTATTTCTAATCGTGAATGCAATTTTTTCCCATCGAGTGCAAATTTCAAACGTTGCCATTTTGTAACCATCTGGGATAAATTAATTGTTTTAATGGAAAATCAAAATTACACTATTTTTTTATGGAACTGCCATTTTGCAAGCTACTGCCGTTAGTTATTAATTTTTTATATTATTTCTAATCGTGAATGCAATTTTTTTCCCATCGAGTGCAAATTTCAAACGTTGCCATTTTGTAACCATCTGGGATAAATTAATTGTTTTAATGGAAAATCAAAATTACACTATTTTTTTATGGAACTGCCATTTTGCAAGCTACTGCCGTTAGTTATTAATTTTTTATATTATTTCTAATCGTGAATGCAATTTTTTTCCCATCGAGTGCAAATTTCAAACGTTGCCATTTTGTAACCATCTGGGATAAATTAATTGTTTTAATGGAAAATCAAAATTACACTATTTTTTTATGGAACTGCCATTTTGCAAGCTACTGCCGTTAGTTATTAATTTTTTATATTATTTCTAATCGTGAATGCAATTTTTTTCCCATCGAGTGCAAATTTCAAACGTTGCCATTTTGTAACCATCTGGGACAAATCAATTGTTTTAATGGAAAATCAAAATTACACTATTTTTTAATGGAACTGCCATTTTGCAAGCTACTGCCGTTAGTTGTTAATTTTTTATATTATTTCTAATCGTGAATGCAATTTTTTTCCCATCGAGTGCAAATTTCAAACGTTGCCATTTTGTAACCATCTGGGATAAATTAATTGTTTTAATGGAAAATCAAAATTACACTATTTTTTTATGGAACTGCCATTTTGCAAGCTACTGCCGTTAGTTATTAATTTTTTATATTATTTCTAATCGTGAATGCAATTTTTTTCCCATCGAGTGCAAATTTCAAACGTTGCCATTTTGTAACCATCTAGGATAAATTAATTGTTTTAATGGAAAATCAAAATTACACTATTTTTTTATGGAACTGCCATTTTGCAAGCTACTGCCGTTAGTTATTAATTTTTTATATTATTTCTAATCGTGAATGCAATTTTTTTCCCATCGAGTGCAAATTTCAAACGTTGCCATTTTGTAACCATCTGGGACAAATCAATTGTTTTAATGGAAAATCAAAATTACACTATTTTTTTATGGAACTGCCATTTTGCAAGCTAATGCTGTTAGTGGTTAATTTTTTATATTATTTCTTATCGTGAATGCAATTTTTTTCCCATCGAGTGCAAATTTCAAACGTTGCCATTTTGTAACCATCTGGGATAAATCAATTGTTTTAATGGGAAATCAAAATTACACTATTTTTCGATGGAACTGCCATTTTGCAAGCTAATGCTGTTAGTGGTTAATTTTTTATATTATTTCTTATCGTGAATGCAATTTTTTTCCCATCGAGTGGAAATTTCAAACGTTGCCATTTTGTAACCATTTGGGATAAATCAATTGTTTTAATGGAAAATCAAAATTACACTATTTTTTGATGCAACTGCCATTTTGCAAGCTACTGCCGTTAGTTGTTAATTTTTTATATTATTTCTAATCGTGAATGCAATTTTTTCCCATCGAGTGCAAATTTCAAACGTTGCCATTTTGTAACCATCTGGGATAAATTAATTGTTTTAATGGAAAATCAAAATTACACTATTTTTTTATGGAACTGCCATTTTGCAAGCTACTGCCGTTAGTTATTAATTTTTTATATTATTTCTTATCGTGAATGCAATTTTTTTCCCATCGAGTGCAAATTTCAAACGTTGCCATTTTGTAACCATCTGGGATAAATTAATTGTTTTAATGGAAAATCAAAATTACACTATTTTTTTATGGAACTGCCATTTTGCAAGCTACTGCCGTTAGTTATTAATTTTTTATATTATTTCTAATCGTGAATGCAATTTTTTTCCCATCGAGTGCAAATTTCAAACGTTGCCATTTTGTAACCATCTGGGATAAATTAATTGTTTTAATGGAAAATCAAAATTACACTATTTTTTTATGGAACTGCCATTTTGCAAGCTACTGCCGTTAGTTATTAATTTTTTATATTATTTCTAATCGTGAATGCAATTTTTTTCCCATCGAGTGCAAATTTCAAACGTTGCCATTTTGTAACCATCTGGGACAAATCAATTGTTTTAATGGAAAATCAAAATTACACTATTTTTTTATGGAACTGCCATTTTGCAAGCTACTGCCGTTAGTTATTAATTTTTTATATTATTTCTAATCGTGAATGCAATTTTTTTCCCATCGAGTGCAAATTTCAAACGTTGCCATTTTGTAACCATCTGGGATAAATTAATTGTTTTAATGGAAAATCAAAATTACACTATTTTTTTATGGAACTGCCATTTTGCAAGCTACTGCCGTTAGTTATTAATTTTTTATATTATTTCTAATCGTGAATGCAATTTTTTTCCCATCGAGTGCAAATTTCAAACGTTGCCATTTTGTAACCATCTGGGACAAATCAATTGTTTTAATGGAAAATCAAAATTACACTATTTTTTAATGGAACTGCCATTTTGCAAGCTACTGCCGTTAGTTGTTAATTTTTTATATTATTTCTAATCGTGAATGCAATTTTTTTCCCATCGAGTGCAAATTTCAAACGTTGCCATTTTGTAACCATCTAGGATAAATTAATTGTTTTAATGGAAAATCAAAATTACACTATTTTTTTATGGAACTGCCATTTTGCAAGCTACTGCCGTTAGTTGTTAATTTTTTATATTATTTCTAATCGTGAATGCAATTTTTTTCCCATCGAGTGCAAATTTCAAACGTTGCCATTTTGTAACCATCTAGGATAAATTAATTGTTTTAATGGAAAATCAAAATTACACTATTTTTTTATGGAACTGCCATTTTGCAAGCTACTGCCGTTAGTTATTAATTTTTTATATTATTTCTAATCGTGAATGCAATTTTTTTCCCATCGAGTGCAAATTTCAAACGTTGCCATTTTGTAACCATCTGGGACAAATCAATTGTTTTAATGGAAAATCAAAATTACACTATTTTTTATGGAACTGCCATTTTGCAAGCTACTGCCGTTAGTTGTTATTTTTTTATATTATTTCTAATCGTGAATGCAATTTTTTCCCATCGAGTGCAAATTTCAAACGTTGCCATTTTGTAACCATCTGGGACAAATCAATTGTTTTAATGGAAAATCAAAATTACACTATTTTTTGATGCAACTGCCATTTTGCAAGCTACTGCCGTTAGTTGTTAATTTTTTATATTATTTCTAATCGTGAATGCAATTTTTTCCCATCGAGTGCAAATTTCAAACGTTGCCATTTTGTAACCATCTGGGATAAATTAATTGTTTTAATGGAAAATCAAAATTACACTATTTTTTTATGGAACTGCCATTTTGCAAGCTACTGCCGTTAGTTATTAATTTTTTATATTATTTCTAATCGTGAATGCAATTTTTTTCCCATCGAGTGCAAATTTCAAACGTTGCCATTTTGTAACCATCTGGGATAAATTAATTGTTTTAATGGAAAATCAAAATTACACTATTTTTTTATGGAACTGCCATTTTGCAAGCTACTGCCGTTAGTTATTAATTTTTTATATTATTTCTAATCGTGAATGCAATTTTTTTCCCATCGAGTGCAAATTTCAAACGTTGCCATTTTGTAACCATCTGGGATAAATTAATTGTTTTAATGGAAAATCAAAATTACACTATTTTTTTATGGAACTGCCATTTTGCAAGCTACTGCCGTTAGTTATTAATTTTTTATATTATTTCTAATCGTGAATGCAATTTTTTTCCCATCGAGTGCAAATTTCAAACGTTGCCATTTTGTAACCATCTGGGACAAATCAATTGTTTTAATGGAAAATCAAAATTACACTATTTTTTAATGGAACTGCCATTTTGCAAGCTACTGCCGTTAGTTGTTAATTTTTTATATTATTTCTAATCGTGAATGCAATTTTTTTCCCATCGAGTGCAAATTTCAAACGTTGCCATTTTGTAACCATCTGGGATAAATTAATTGTTTTAATGGAAAATCAAAATTACACTATTTTTTTATGGAACTGCCATTTTGCAAGCTACTGCCGTTAGTTATTAATTTTTTATATTATTTCTAATCGTGAATGCAATTTTTTTCCCATCGAGTGCAAATTTCAAACGTTGCCATTTTGTAACCATCTAGGATAAATTAATTGTTTTAATGGAAAATCAAAATTACACTATTTTTTTATGGAACTGCCATTTTGCAAGCTACTGCCGTTAGTTATTAATTTTTTATATTATTTCTAATCGTGAATGCAATTTTTTTCCCATCGAGTGCAAATTTCAAACGTTGCCATTTTGTAACCATCTGGGACAAATCAATTGTTTTAATGGAAAATCAAAATTACACTATTTTTTTATGGAACTGCCATTTTGCAAGCTACTGCCGTTAGTTATTAATTTTTTATATTATTTCTAATCGTGAATGCAATTTTTTTCCCATCGAGTGCAAATTTCAAACGTTGCCATTTTGTAACCATCTGGGATAAATTAATTGTTTTAATGGAAAATCAAAATTACACTATTTTTTTATGGAACTGCCATTTTGCAAGCTACTGCCGTTAGTTATTAATTTTTTATATTATTTCTAATCGTGAATGCAATTTTTTTCCCATCGAGTGCAAATTTCAAACGTTGCCATTTTGTAACCATCTGGGACAAATCAATTGTTTTAATGGAAAATCAAAATTACACTATTTTTTAATGGAACTGCCATTTTGCAAGCTACTGCCGTTAGTTGTTAATTTTTTATATTATTTCTAATCGTGAATGCAATTTTTTTCCCATCGAGTGCAAATTTCAAACGTTGCCATTTTGTAACCATCTAGGATAAATTAATTGTTTTAATGGAAAATCAAAATTACACTATTTTTTTATGGAACTGCCATTTTGCAAGCTACTGCCGTTAGTTATTAATTTTTTATATTATTTCTAATCGTGAATGCAATTTTTTTCCCATCGAGTGCAAATTTCAAACGTTGCCATTTTGTAACCATCTGGGACAAATCAATTGTTTTAATGGGAAATCAAAATTACACTATTTTTTTATGGAACTGCCATTTTGCAAGCTACTGCCGTTAGTTGTTAATTTTTTATATTATTTCTAATCGTGAATGCAATTTTTTTCCCATCGAGTGCAAATTTCAAACGTTGCCATTTTGTAACCATCTGGGACAAATCAATTGTTTTAATGGAAAATCAAAATTACACTATTTTTTTATGGAACTGCCATTTTGCAAGCTACTGCCGTTAGTTGTTAATTTTTTATATTATTTCTAATCGTGAATGCAATTTTTTCCCATCGAGTGCAAATTTCAAACGTTGCCATTTTGTAACCATCTGGGATAAATTAATTGTTTTAATGGAAAATCAAGATTACACTATTTTTTTTATGGAACTGCCATTTTGCAAGCTACTGCCGTTAGTTATTAGTTTTTTATATTATTTCTAATCGTGAATGCAATTTTTTTCCCATCGAGTGCAAATTTCAAACGTTGCCATTTTGTAACCATCTGGGATAAATTAATTGTTTTAATGGAAAATCAAAATTACACTATTTTTTTAGGGAACTGCCATTTTGCAAGCTACTGCCGTTAGTTATTAATTTTTTATATTATTTCTAATCGTGAATGCAATTTTTTTCCCATGGAGTGCAAATTTCAAACGTTGCCATTTTGTAACCATCTGGGATAAATCAATTGTTTTAATGGAAAATCAAAATTACACTATTTTTTGATGCAACTGCCATTTTGCAAGCTACTGCCGTTAGTTGTTAATTTTTTATATTATTTCTAATCGTGAATGCAATTTTTTTCCCATCGAGTGCAAATTTCAAACGTTGTCATTTTGTAACCATCTGGGATAAATTAATTGTTTTAATGAGAAATCAAAATTACACTATTTTTTTATGAAATTGCCATTTTGCAAGCTAATGCCGTTAGTGGTTAATTTTTTATATTATTTCTAATCGTAAATGCAATTTTTTTCCCATGGAGAGAAAATTTCAAACTTTGCCATTTTGTAACCATCTGGGATAATAATATATAATAATAATAGATTTATTAACGGAAAATCTCCTTCTACAAAATTTCTTAAAACAAAAATAAAAACATATTGTAAATGTAGCGAGAATTTTTTTACAGAAATAAGGTAATTTACATAGAAAAAATAAATCGCACTTAAAATCGCATAAATACCAATGACGAACAGAACATGTTAAAATAAATATAAACAAACTAAAATAAAACGGGTAAAAATTGCACAGCTAAAATAATATACAAATAAATAATATTATTGATAAAATTTTAAAAACAAGTCCAGATCCATGCGTTTGATGCGGTTCTTAAATTCTAATAAATCAATTGTTTTTATGGGAAATCAAAATTACACTACTTCTGTATGGACTTGCGATTTAAGAAGCTAATGCCAGGAGTGGTTAATTTTTTGATATTATCTTTTATCTTAAGTCTGGTACATATTTCAAATGTTGCCATTTTGTAACCAGCTGCGATAAATCAATTGTTATTCAATACCTATTTTATTTATAATTTTTACTATACTCACGCGCGTTCATTTGATACCAAACAAAGGCCATTTTGGAGCGCCGGAAATGAGCTGTCAGTCGACCGGAAGTGGCCGTTTTCTGAATCTACTCAATAAACTCTTTCATTTGCACTGCAATAATCCGATATCAGACGAGCCGTTACAAAGATATTCACATTTTTCTAATGTAATACCATGTTGTTATTAGCTTTTCATTATTTGTTTTCGTTTTGTTGATCTGGCTTTGATATTTTGAAAAAATTATTAAGTTTTGCGATTTTTTAATTTGATTTGGTTGATTTTGATTTTAATGATTCTGAGTATTTTATAAGGCACACCCTGGATATCGATTTTAAATTTAGCGCCATTTTATTTATCCACACACCCTGTATATTATACCGATTGAGATTTTGACACATTTTGAATTTGCCGCGCGCCAGCCATTTTAGTGGGGGGTGTTTTATGACGTCTTATGGAGAAATTTACATGGGAGGGACTTCCTGGCGTAGAATCGGCTAATATTATCTACTCACGAAGTAACCCTAGGCCAACATACAATTTAGTTAATGCACCATTTTTAGAGCGCCGTGTATATTATGAGGAAATATTAAAGTATGCAATCAACTGTGACGCCTTTATCTTGCCGGTGGTCACCGGTGACCTCCATGGCTCTGAAAACCATATCGTTGTTTTCTTAAGAATGGGTTAGTGGTTGAAACCGGTCCGCAGTTGTCATTGGTGGAAAACAATACTTTATATTTGGTTCGTAGTTATTGTTAATAAATAGAAGTTCCGCCCGCCATTCGTGGCCAAAAATGGTTTGATCTCTACTACATGTGTTTGTCACTAGTGACGACTAGATGGCGTTCTATTATTTTATTTTATCCTTTAATGTTAACATGCCAATAACATAATAGATCCGTTACATCTCAGTTTTTATTTAATCTATACAACCAATTTTAGTGTGTATATGGATAATGTCCGTTATTTCTTATTGATTTTTATCTTTACACTTAATTTAACAATCATATTTGTTCTATTATATTTAAATTTTTACGTATCCTGTTACCAGATTTCCCTTTTTTTGACTTGTGTAAAACATTCTGTAGTTTCTGGCATCAATAAATTATTATTATTATTGTTATTAACTCCTTAGCAACGAGTAACGTTAAGGTATCTTTAACAACACTACTGTTGTTCAGAAATTTGTAACAACACTAGTGTTGTTATATGTATCTTAACACAAGTCATTGCTATGGAGATAAATGATTAAACATTTTTTTAGTTGAAAAAATAGAAATAGAATAAAATAAACCGTGTTACCACACATGTAACGTTATCGAGAATTTAAAACTTTTTTTTTCAAACTTTTTTCTCGTAATGTAAAAAACCTTCATAACGTTACTTGTATTGTAAATTACTATTATTCAATCCTTTCAACAAAAAATAAAAAAATCTGTTGTCCTTTAGTTTTATTTCATTAAATTGGAAGGAAACGAACCGATTGATAAAATAATGCTGATTACGTCTCAATCCTAGAATTTCAATTTTTCGGATAATCTACCAATAAAGCAGAATGATCATCAATTGCGCAAATTTATGCAAATTGCAGGCCATGGAAATTGTGATCACTACATCCATTTATTAGATCCGAGTATTCAATTATCTTTCATTCTGTATCAATGTCATGCTACAGGACATCTCCGGTCCGTTCTTCGTAGCATTAAATTAACCCAGCTATAAAGTTGACGCATGTAAATGCGAGGGGCGGCGATGCATGCATGAATTTCTTTTATGTAGGGCTGTAAATTCCTACACTGTATGTCCACCGGCGTAGATATTACAGACAAGGTCGCTTTTAATGGTTGCCAATTCCAGATCCATTCGAATTAACTGCGCCTCTGCTATTGATGCCTGGATTCTATTTCTGCTCAGAAAGAAAAGAGCTTAAGTTATCGCCAGGAATTTAAATTTGGACCGCATAACAAGAAATTCAAAAGAACACGCACAGAGTACGTGCACTGTATTTGATGTGTATTGACTGTAATGTATGTGCTTCAACAAAGTTTAAATAACTCTTTGAAATGACAAAGGGTTTATATTGCTCGATATTGCTGCCGTATATAAAAAAAAAGTATTATTTTAGGTGTACGCTCCTGTGTCGCTCCTCTTTGATATCAAACAAAAGTTTTTTTTCTACAGAAGTGGTTATTGTTCGTAGTTAAATGATTATGTTTAACATATGGAATTAGAAACCCATACGTGTTGCAAATATATTAAATAAATTAAATAAACACGAAATATGAATGAATATTGAACCTTCAAGTCTAAAAACAAACAAAAAACTTATTGAAACACTGTCAACGATTACAACTGTCAATTACGAGAGAGAGAAAACATCTTTATTCAGACAAAACATTGAATATTTACAAATATTAAAAAGAGAAACATTTAAGTGTGGGTGTTAGTATGTCCGTTTGGGCTATCGACCATCGGTCTTTCTGCCCTGTCTTGAATCTAATTTATGAAAAATAAAAAAAATAAATTGCTAGCTAGCTGAACTGTCTACATGATTCGAATTAATGAATTGATGTAATGTGACTGAAGGGTGTTTATATTTAGGTGGGATGTTAGGGTTTCGGGGAATGCAGAATTTGTTAAGTAGGGTTAGGTTAAAGGGGTTGTTGGCAAATTTTATACCAAGGCTATGTATGTATTTGCACTTCCCCTGAAACACCCTGTCACTTAAAAAAGTATCTACCATTGTAAATATAATTATACGAACAAATAATCTCCATCCAGCATTAAAACTTAATGACCCTTTGTAATATAATTATTTGCACGAATAATTTAAAAGAACGTTACAAACGCATTTTCTCGACCAGACAGACTCATTTAGGTACGCAAACACGCACCAGTAACACCCTCGTGATGATAGTAATAATAATTACAAGGGTGCGGATTTTCGCATGTACGTGGGTGTAAATGGAAATAATCCAGTCATGCATAGAGCACTAATCACGAATGCTGTATATGGTAAATGGTCACTGGAGATTAACGCCCTGACTATTAGTCAGTCCAGTCAGTTCGTTGCTATAACGGACAACTCTCTTCATGGGTCAGAGGACGTATAAGCCCTAATACGATCAGTTCCATACGTAGTCAAAGTTATTAGGCGAGTATGTGTTCATGTGTGCCCTTATCGGGATGAGTCCATTGGGGTATGCGCGACAACCTAATTACTAGCGTATTGTTATAACCCGCCACCTCCGCCATAACTGAATTATATAAGACAACGCAAAATGATTAATCTTAATAGTTCCATAATTATATGAGTATTAGATACAGTTCAGAATTTTGTTACGGATACACTTTATATTTACCATGGCAGATTTTGTGTATAATTTGTTTTACACAGTAATCAAAAGTGTATTTAATACTCCTTAGTTTTCTATATAATTTGTAATCATGAATATTTAGTGATCAGGTTTTAAATTGCAGCAATGGCTGATCAACTTGGAGGTACAGTAAATTTATACGATGTACGGTTCGAACCAAACACCAACCAATAATAGCACATACAATACAGTCAATACACATCAAATACAGTGCACGTACACTGTGCATGTTCTTTTGAATTTCTTGTTATGCGGTCCAAATTTAAATTCCTGGCGATAACTTAAGCTCTTTTCTTGCTGGTTACAAATAGAATCCAGGCATCAATAGCAGAGGCGCAGTTAATTCGAATGGATCTGGAATTGGCAACCATTAAAAGCGACCTTGTCTGTATTATCTACGCCGGTGGACATACAGTGTAGGAATTTACAGCCCTACATAAAAGAAATTCATGCATGCATCGCCGCCCCTCGCATTTACATGCGTCAACTTTATAGCTGAGTTAATTTAATGCTATGAAGAACGGACCGGAGATGTCCTGTAGCATGACATTGATACAGAATGAAAGATAATTGAATACTCGGATCTAATAAATGGATGTAGTGATCACAATTTCCATGGCCT
Organism: Ocypus olens; assembly: GCA_910593695.2. Classification (NCBI taxonomy): domain Eukaryota; kingdom Metazoa; phylum Arthropoda; class Insecta; order Coleoptera; family Staphylinidae; genus Ocypus; species Ocypus olens. The sequence goes on from OU343061.1 coordinate 5,719,715, forward strand.
GCAATTTGCATAAATTTGCGCAATTGATGATCATTCTGCTTTATTGGTAGATTATCCGAAAAATTGAAATTCTAGGATTGAGACGTAATCAGCATTATTTTATCAATCGGTTCGTTTCCTTCCAATTTAATGAAATAAAGCTAGGGGACATCAGATTTTTTTATTTTTTGTTGAAAGGATTGAATAATAGTAATTTACAATACAATAGTTTCTGCAGAGTATTTACCGAGATATTTGCAAAAAACTTTAGTATTATTTTGAATTAAAAATAAAGGTTTGCCATGAAATCATAATGGCGGATTTTTCATTTCAAGTTTGTTTATCAGAATGGATATATCGGTGCAATAAACTTGACAACCACGAAGTACGAGAAAGTATTCTGATCCTGAAATTTTTTTATGGAAATATCCGTTTTGGGGTCCATAGATGCCATTTCAACAATTTCTGTAAAAAAAGAAATTGTGTCTGTGTGTCTGCGCGCGCAGTATCTTAAAAACCAATGCAGCAATTAACATGAAATTTTGGACATACGTCTTATTTGATAATCTGAAGAACTGTAAAGCTTTTGGTAAAATTCCATACACCGGAAGTGGGTGTTTACCTTAACCGTTTTTCGTTTTTTTTCCTAAATATTACGAAAACATTCAAATACATATTGAAGATAATTGAATCGGTCATTTCAAAAACAACATAAGTTATGTTTTCTCAGAAAATGATATTATATTAGATTTGTAACGTAATGAGGTAGTTACATGTTCACTGTAAAAACTACATTAGTCACATTCTGCCTACTATGACAAACTAGCCATTCCATTTCGAAGTCCCTGCAGAAATAGCATTAGTCAGTGACTTATGTAGTTTTTGCAGTCACTTCCAGATGGCGCGAGGCGGAATTTAGTTTGTGTAGAGTTCTTATTATACAGAAACCTAAACTCTGTGAATGCAGCTGTTGATGCAGCAAACACGTCGACGTCAGTTTATTGTAACATTTTGCGGAGTTAATTTGTGTATGTTATAATGTCCTCAACTGAATCAGAAGATGAACCGAAAAAGAAAAGGACTTGTAATTCTTCAAGTTACAAAAGAAATATTATTAAAAACTCTAAGGTTAAAGGCAAGGAACACACTAACTGGAGAGGTAACAAGGTGACTGAAGGAAAGGCAGGCTCAGACTGCAAGTAAGTAATTTTTGTATAATATATTATTTTGATACATACAACCATATAACTTATAGGTGCAAACGTTTGTGTTTCATTAACTTTCACGAAGAAGACTTTCAATTTTGCATAGGGACCATGAATAATTTTTCCAGTAAAAGTAAAGACGAACAAGATATAAATCTACAACAGCACATTGAAAAAGGCGATATAAAGCAACGGCGAATGCGAACTGAAGATGGTCTTTCAAGGCACGTTAGTTTTCAATATTTTGTATCAAGGACTGCAACGAAAGTGCAAGTATGTAAAAAGGCATTTACAAGTGTGTATGGAATAAGAGAAGGAAGAGTTCGCCGACTCTGCAATTTACTTATGTTGGGAACGAGTCCACATGATAGAAGAGGAAAACATCCTAAAGCTAATACAAAATCACCAGAAATTTGCTATAAAATTCATGAGCACATCCTTTCCTTTCCCAGAAAGAAAACTCATTATTCTGGAAAAGATATCGAATATCTTGACTCGCGTCGGGATATTAAAATAATGCACAGTATGTTTAAGAAAATATACCCTGATTTAGATATTAATTACAAATTTTATTTAAAGTATTTTAAGGAAAATTTTTCACTAAGATTTGGTAGACCACAAGTCGATACTTGCACAACTTGTGAACAACTCTCTGCAAAGATAAAAAGTCCTAGTCTTTCAGAAAATGTTAAAAGAACCTATGCAGGAGAACTAATGGTCCACAAACGAAGGGCTAAGAAATGTTATAATAAAATATCATTTATTCAAAACCTCTGCAAGGAAAGAGATGATGTCGCGGCTATTACATTCGACTTCATGCAAAAATTGCCTCTACCTAATATTCCTGTACAAAAAATGTTTTATTTAAGACAGCTATAGGTTTATTACTTTGGAATTAAAATTTTGAAGACAGATAAATCTACATTTTACATGTACCATGAGGGTACAGCTTGCAAGGGGGCAAATTAGATTATATAAATAATAATTTTGATGCAAATGTTAAACAACTGTATATATTCTGTGATGGTTGTCCCGGTCAGAACAAAAATAACACGATGGTTAGATTCCTGCTGTCATCGACAGATAGCAAACGTTTTGACATGATTTATCACATTTTCCCCATAAGAGGTCATTCTTATCTCCCTAATGACCGTGATTTTGGAGTTATTAAAAAAAATATAAGAAAACACGATCGTGTTTATGTGCCAGATGAATACTATAAGCTAGTAAATGAATCGAGTGCAAAATTTTTCATAAAAGAGCTTCAAAGAGACGAAGTATATGAATTCAAAAAATGGTGGACATCCTATTATAAAAAAAGTTGTCTGTTCGTTGAATCGTATGGCAAAAAAGTTCCAAAGGACCAAAAATACACTTTCTCTTCTTCTTCTTATATGAGTTTCGTATATGATGCAACAAGGAAAGGTACTTACCCATGATTTTATCGATGGTTTGATCAAACATACTAAAAAAATCCTCGATCAATGTATCACTTCCTTCCATTAAGGCCTACAACAGCAAAGTGCCAATAAATTCTAAAAAAAATGATAACTTAAAACAAGCTGAAGACAGCATCATCCACGAACATAGCCAGTTTTATCAAGAAATTTTTAAATGGCCTACTGAAGAAGATGAAACACAAGGAAGAAACGTAGAATCTGATGGGGAATACGATTACGTACCGTAACAAGTAAAAAATGCAATGTATCTGTCTTAATTAAGTTTAGCTTGTTAAAGACTTCTGTATAATAAAAACATTAGAATAAAAATCCTATATTTGGACTTAATTTTTGTGTGTTTAGTTATCATTCCCTTCAAAACAACATAAGTTACAGATTTTTAAAAAAATTCTATTTTCAAATTTTGGAATAATAAAATTACAACAGTTACGCAATATATACCTCACAAACCCCAAAAACCATCATTAATGGGGTAAATTTTAAAAAGATTGCTATTTATTAAGTTGGACAGTTTTTATTGGTTTATGTAAAATGTTACTTATGTGACTTAAGTTGTTTTTAAAATGACCGATTCAATTAAGAAATGAAGACTTAATTTTTTGCTTGTAGATGAACGAACAGGTTGAATATTCATATATTCAGGCTACATTTCGTTTTTTTGTATTTATGAAGATCTTTTGTTTGAAAATATTTTTCATAAAATTATTTTAAAAAAAATATTATAATTATTTTTTTAACCCTGCTGTGTCCTTCGGGTCTATTTGACCCGAAATGGAATTTAAATGCTTATAACTTTCTAGAAATTTATTTTATTTTCTTAAAAATGAATGACTTTGTACACATGGTATTGTTGGACAATTGCATTTTGTTTTTTCAAAAAAAATAACAATATCAACTTTGTTAGATGACATTGTTACAGCTGTCATGTTCGGGTCATATTGACCCAGTTAATATATTATACATTTTGAAATGTGTTTTGGTACAGTCTGCAGTGTGTTCATAAGGATTATGATTAGGATTACATATCCAGGTATTTGTTATGATGAATATAATATATTGTCCCCCGCTGAGATAATGCAATTATGGTAATATAGTATATAAACCTAAACATTCCAAAATTACCAATAGTTTTATTTTGGTTTCATTTGAGTATACATCATATAAAATCAATAATGGCAAAGCGTGTTCTTAGTGAAGCAGAATTGAAAATCCTTGCAAACGCTTCCGATAGTGATGAACTAGTAACAGAAGATGAGGACCATCTAAGTGAGTGTAGTGATTATTCTGACTCAGATTGTGATTCAGAAAGAGACAAAAAATTTCCGATACAACCCAAAGTGATAATAGTCGAATCAAAAAATAAAAATATAAATTGAATGCTGGAACCATTACCTGTACATGGACGGACATCTGTATCAACTATTATAAAATTTACTCCCGGCCCTACAAGATATTCAACAGCTAGAATCGATGACATAAAGTCATCCTTCTATCTTGTATTCAATAATCAAGGGGAGAAAATGTTATTGTATATGATCAACTTAGAAAGAAAAACTGTTTTCGGCGATATGTGAAATAAAATAGATGCAATAAAAATGGAAGCATTTATTGGACTACTATTACTATCTGGAGTATACAAGTCACATGACGAATCAACAAAAAGTTTGTGGGATAGTGAAACAGGCGGACCAATTTTTCGAGCAACCATGTCTCCAAAAAATATCACGTGTAAATATAATTATAATATTATATAATTGTTTAATTTATGACATATAATTGTTAAACAGTATGTATTATCCCAACTATAATAAATTTGAATTGAAAATTGAGTATTTTTTTGTGTCCCTAATTATTTTCTCTCAATTTAGGATACCTGGGTCAATATGACCCGAAGAGCACAAGTGTATAGGCATCGCGAACAGAACAGCAGGGTTAATATACTATTATTAAACTAGACTTAAAATGTTGCCTCCCTGTGTAACAAGATATTCAGCGTTAAGGGGGGACTTGCACCTTGCGGTTTCAAAAATTAGAATTTTGTTTCTTTATTTTTCTAATTTAAAGGGTCTTAGAAATGAGTCTGTAAAAGGGTTTGTTAGATTTCTCTTTAGTTCGAGAGTTATAGCTAGTTAAACATGACGGCGCATGGCCGATTCGCTCCCTCCTGGGTCGTGCCTGCGTGTCCATGCTTTTTATTGTGAAATGGGCCGTAAAGGGTCACGTGAACGTAATTACCGAATGTTTCGACCCAAAAAACATAAGCCTTCGAATCCGAAAACTGTTGGAGAAGAAGACGTACGTCAGCACACCAACGCAGAAGCTCAAGAACAGGCATCTACTAGAAGCCCCAATCACACCTGAATTCTGCATCCTAGAGTTACTCTTAATTCGTTGTTTGCAAAGAGTGTCATAGTAACATCAATTTTTCACAAGAAAACCGGTTTAGTATGTTTTTCATGGTTTGGAGTATATTTTAGTAGGAAAGTTTTCGATTCGATGGTAAAATCTGATTTTTGCCGATCCTGTGAAAATCATAAGCACATCGTCAGATGATTTGCTAGATCGAGATTTAGAAGCTCACATTGGAAACAGCAATGAGTCTGTGAATAGTTGCATTTGGTTGATCGCGCCTAAACATTTGACCGACGAGAAGTTAGTCACGACTTTCCAGCCAAGGATTTTGACGCCTCCACCATCACCCGAATTATGACCAATCTCAATGAAGTATGGAATTGCTTATTACATGTTGCTTGATACATTTATAATTAAAATTTGAACGTATCTAGCGCCAAACTGCACTTTAAAATTTTTTGAAATTTTGAAACTCGGATTGATTAAAACATTAATTACTTAAGTTATTTCTAAGGATATCGACAACTAATTCATGTTGCTTATCGTGTTTATGTTTAAAAATCGAATGCGTGTAGCGCCAAACGGGACTTATAATTTTTTGAAATTTTATATTTCTCAATTTCTTATCGATTTAAAAAAATCATTACTTAGTTGTTTTTGAAGGGCACTATAAATAAATTAGTTTAAATTGTCTTCATCAGGAAGACTAACTGTACGGACCTGGCATTGCAGATTAATGTAATGTTCTAAAACTTCAAACGGGTTTTCCCAAAAGTTGCATTTTTCAAACTGGTGAACACGATTACGGGAGAACCAATGAACGTATCGCGATATTTTTTTTATATAATCTACAGTCAACACTTGGAAAGTTCCCGATAGTTCATTTTTGGAAAATTCAATTTTGCTGAGGATAAAAAAACAAATGGTAAAAAAATGACTTTTTTGGAAAAATGTCCGCCATTTTGCGAAAAAATCAGAATTTTGAAAAAGTGAACTATCGGGACCATAACAACAATGAAAAGTCTTGTTGAAAATTATATTTCAGATCACTAGGGTTGACCCAATCCTGTACACCGTTTGACCCTTCACTTCTGACAAGGGCGCTGTCAATGCCATTTCCAGGTCTTCGAAGTCAAAAAAAATCATGTGTGAAACTCAATTGATCTACAATAACATAAAAAAATGTTTCGTATCGAGATCTTCTCTAGTTTTTTTTTAGAATAAATTCTTGAAAATTAGCTCCGAAATTGTCGTACAAGGTGTAAGTCCCCCTTAACCTCTTCATGCCCAGGTCGCCACATGTGGCGACAAGCAAAACAAAAGGAAACAAAAATATTTCTTAGAAGAAAAAGAAATTAACCTTTTTGGCGCCATCTATGGATTATTTTTGTATATATATTTCTGCATAAATAGGTAAGATTGTGACAGTGGAATATTTTGTAGAAAAAGGTACCAACAACAAAAAAGTAAAAGCCGCATGGGCGCGAAGAGATTAAGCGTTATTCATATAAAATTATTTCTCGTTCATTATATGAATATGGAATTCGCAGAAATGTTTCATTTACTGCATGTTACGGATTTATCAAGAGACTTGCAGTTCGTGTCAGTATCGGTGTCAAGCAAGATCCAGTACACGTTATAGCAACAGGCATTTCTTCTTAAAAAAACGATTGGATAACAAAATTAGTCGTTGCACGCAAAGAATATACCAGAGGGAATTTGGTGTTCGCAATCGTCCAGACAGGAGCACAATACTGGCGTTGGTACACAAGTTGGAAACATCTGGACATCTTATGAGTAAAACGAGTATAGTTCATCCGTTCAGAGTTGACGGTGACTCATGCATTTTCGTACTAAGAATTGCTTTACATTTTATATCTATCTTTTTCTATCATGTACGAAACGGTATGAAATAAAAGACGAAACGTGTGTCTGCGTGTTAAATAAGGGGGCAGCGTAAACGTAGGTCTAAGCTCACGCATGACTCTTGCATCGTATTGGCACGCTTCGTATAAACACACAAAACTCGCAAGCGTCAAATAACATAACTATAAAAAGTTTGCGCGAGAATTTTTAAATATCCCTCCAATGAAAATCAACGCGGCACCAAATTTTCTTACGGACATACGTTTACTTAAATCTTGATTCATGCGATTTTAAGCGATGAGTCACAAGCAACTCTCAGCGGCCCGACTATAAGTTTCCGACTACACTTTACGTTTTTAACGCATGCGGTTTGATGTGGTTATCGGTGAACGGCACATCAATCCATCCCGCCAAATCGCACGCGTTTAAAACGCAATGTGTAGCCGCGCACTAAGAAATAAAAATAAACTTCAGCCTGAATTTAACTATAATATTATGACTTACTGATTAAATTTTTCAAATAAAGTCAATAAATGTTAAACTCGTCAACTAGGTACAGTAAAATTGAAAAGGTACGTCAACGAAAATTAGTCCCAAATTGATTGCGAAATGTTTGCACGGCAACCCGGCAATAAATTAATTCCATACACGGCGCGATAGATTGCGTCAACTCGTCACGATAAAATATTCACACGTAACATACAAAATTGCAGAAAACACGAGAATTTATTATGTCCGACAAGCGGACCGTTGCGGCCTCCTGAAAAGCGCCCGCCATAATTTACGGCCTCGCATTATTATCAAAAATTAACAGCTTTCAGTCCGCTGATTTATAAAAGGGCGCAACCGAAAACGCAAAACAATCCAAATGGACCGTTACACATAATCCCCGATAATTAATTGTTGTTCGGAATTAAAATCGAGCCGGGGCCCAGAAATTATTCGATAATAAACCGAAAGGGTTCAAAGGCACGCAACAAAGGGACGAGCGACGTCGGAATTGATATCGGTGTCCCGGCGCGGCTCGGCCGAGTCGATTTGAATAATTACAATTCGGTCTAATCGAATTTTGATGTACGACCATTTGATGCGGTATTTATGACGTAATACTTTTTTCGATCTGCGAAAATCACCGCAAAATCGAAATATAGGTGTGTTAATAGCAGCAAATTAAAAACTCATAGTAGAAAAATATACTACCTTTACAACCTGATTTGAAGTGATAAAGTTTTATCAATTAATTAGACACTTGAATTTAATACTTTTCTTAAATTGAAAATCTATTATAACACAAATGAGTAATTAATTTTTTTTTACCACTGGGTGGTATGATCACGTTGCGTTCACCCCGTATCCTCGTGATAGTTCATCAACACATTATGAAAAGCCTGATTTACACTGCCTTGCCACATTTTAGTTTTGTACCGTAACTATAAATCTTAACCCACAAATACTAACTATTTCATTGTAATTGAAAAAACTGATTTATGGATAGAACTAATCACTACATTTAAATAAGGCAGAAACACGAGAGCACATGACAAACAACAGGACTGATTAAAAATTTCGGCTGTGTGACACACCCTTTACATGCGTTTGCGCTGACCAATCAGCGAATATCACTCGAAGATCACGCAAACCCATTATACCACGGGTTCGGCGCGCCGAGTACAGTTGATTCATTTAACCTACATTGCAGCTCCAATAATAAGACAAAAATTTAAAACCCTCTTCAATAATTAAAGATAATATCAAATCGCATGTATAAAAAAGATTTTTATTGTCTCAAATTTATTGCCAGTTTATATTTACGAAATAAATGAATATAGACAATCAATAAGTCTGCAAACAACGTGTTATTTACACAAGGTTAAGAACACAAATACATACACCAACAATATATACCACTCATACGTAAACAGGCGGAACAAACAGGCCGTGGGGGCAATGCTCAATTTTGCAAACAACTTGTCAACATTCCGGAGGAACATGTTTGCAAAATTGACTGACGTTGCCATTACCTATGATATATGAAGGGCTTTACATAGGTCCTTATAATTTATTATCAAGCACGTATATGTCAGATTCGCATGTCTTTGTTTTCGGTAATCTTAAGATTATACGTGTAAGTATGGGGTGCCTGCTAAGATAAACAAATTCTAAATTACATTTCTAACGGAGCTCACAAGACGGCAGGGAGGGTGAAATATTCAAGTATACCTAACGTATTAAAGGGAATACAACGTTCCCAATTAAATTATATAATAAATAATGATTATTTCAACTAATTCGACATGTTATACAAAGTGATTCTATAAAACTCATGTTTATTTTTACAAGAAGGATGCCAGTAACGTGCTAATACGTCTTAAATGTACGAATTATCTGGGAGATTACTCTGCCGTTAAAGGTTGTGCTCAAAATTCCCTTCTCTGGGCACAGCTGAACAAGTCACTCGATATTTTTATTTTTGGCACTTCGCTGAAGCATTGCGTTGTCAATACCATCAGGTGGATCAAAGTCCGAGGACATACGGTGTAGACTCTTGCCTTTAGATATTTGCTGAAGCATTACGTTGTCAATACCGTTCTCCATCAGATGGACCAAAGTCCGAGGACATACGGTGAAGACATTTGCCTTTAGATAACCCTACAGAAAAAAAGTCTGGTGAGGTCAATTCCGGTGAGGTCAATTCTGATGAGGCCAATTCTGGTGAGGTCAATTCTGGTGGGGTAAATTCTGGTGAGGTCAATTCTGGTGAGGTAAATTCTGATGAGGTCAATTTTGGTAAAGTCAAGTCTGACGAGGTCAAGTCTGGTGATCTTGGTGGAGAATATGCGGTCGTCGAAGTAACTTTGGATCAGAATCATGGACTCACGTGACGTATGGCAAGATACATAGCTTTCCACAGTTTTCCTTTTTTATTTTGTCTTTGTTTTGATGTGGGCAGCATTAGTTGAGCCAATGGAATGCTGTCTTCAGAATCGCCAGTAAAAAAAATTTCATCTACGCCTACATTTTGGACAGATGATGGTTCCACAATAACCTCATCTTCGAATTTTGAATTTGAACTTCCATCGGAAATGTTTCTATGCACCATAATTTTTATGTGGCGCAAATGGCGTCAATTGAATAAGAAAAATTGTAATTAATATTATATCAAAAATCATGAGTGAGTCGACTCAAAGAGTCATCTCTGAGAAATTAATCGCGGAGTTAAGTGAAGTTTTTTTTTGAGTGAGTGAAAATTTTGTGGAAGTAATTTTTCTCCAATTTGTTTTCTGGGTAAATTTTAAAATTGTGTGAGGACTTTTTTTTGCTTCCCAGTATATTTTCTGGGCAAATTGGATTTTTTTTAAGTGATGACTTTTTTGTAGCTCCTTTCACGTCAAAATAAGTCGGCTCTTTTTAATTATTGTAGTAGCTCTTTACTTCATGATGAGTCGACTCTTTGTGAAGTAAAGTAAAGAACTTTTTCTTATCATATCAAGCGAAGTTCTTTTTGAGTCATGAAAAATTTTGTGGAAGTGATTTTTCTCCAATTTGTTTTCAGGGTAAATTTCAAAATTGTGTGAGGACCTTTTTTGCTTCCCAGTATGTTTTTTGGGCAAATTGGAATTTTTTTTTAATTAATGACTTTTTTGTAGCTCCTTTCACGTCAAAATAAATCGACTCTCTTTAATTATTGTAGCTCTTTACTTCATAATAAGTCGAGTCTTTAATTATTGTAGCTCTTTACTTCATGATAAGTTGACTCTTTGTAAAGTAAAGTAAAGGACCTTTTTTTATCACATCAAGTGAAGTTCTTTTTGAGTCATGAAAAATTTTGTGGAAGTGATTTTTCTCCAATTTGTTTTCGGGGTAAATTTTAAAATTGTGTGAGGACCTTTTTTGCTTCCCGGTATGTTTTCTGGGCAATTTAGAATTTTGTTTTTTTAAGTGATGACTTTTTCGTAGCTCCTTTCACGTCAAAATAAGTAGACTCTTTTTAATTATTGTAGTACCTCTTTACTTCATGATAAGTTGACTCTTTGTAAAGTAAAGTAAAGGACCTTTTTTTATCACATCAAGCGAAGTTCTTTTTGAGTCATGAACAATTTTGTGGAAGTGATTTTTCTCCAATTTGTTTTCGGGGTAAATTTTAAAATTGTGTGAGGACCTTTTTTGCTTCCCAGTATGTTTTTTGTGCAAATTGGATTTTTTTTTTTATGTAATGACTTTTTTGTAGCTCCTTTCACGTCAAAATAAATCGACTCTCTTTAATTATTGTAGCTCTTTACTTCATAATAAGTCGACTCTTTAATTATCGTAGCTCTTTACTTCATGATAAGTTGATTCTTTGTAAAGTAAAGTAAAGGACCTTTTTTTATCACATCAAGTGAAGTTCTTTTTGAGTCATGAAAAATTTTGTGGAAGTGATTTTTCTCCAATTTGTTTTCGGGGTAAATTTTAAAATTGTGTGAGGATCTTTTTTGCTTCCCGGTATGTTTTATGGGCAATTTGGATATTTTTTTAAGTGATGACTTTTTTGTAGCTCCTTTCACGTCAAAATAAGTACACTCTTTTTAATTATTGTAGTAGCTCTTTACTTCATGATGAGTCGACTCTTTGCAAAGTAAAGTAAGAACCTTTTTTATTATATCAAGCGAAGTTTTTTTGAGTCATGAAAAATTTTGTGGAAGTGATTTTTCTCCAATTCGTTTTCAGGGTAAATTGTAAGATTGTGTGAGGGCCTTTTCTGTTTCCCAGTATGTTTTCTGGGCAATTTGGATTTTTTTTTCAAGTGATCACTTTTTGTAGCTCCTTTCACGTCAAAATAAATCGACTCTTTTTAATTATTATAGCTCTTTACTTCATGATGAGTCGACTCTTTGTAAAGTAAAGTAAAGGACCTTTTCTTATCATATCAAGCGAAGTTCTTTTTAAGTCATAAAAAAAAATTGTGGAAGTGATTTTTCTCCAATTTGTTTTCAGGATATATTATTAAATTGTGTGAGGACCTTTTTTTGCTTCCCAGTATATTTTCTGGGCAAATTGGATTTTTTTATGTGATGACTTTTTTGTAGCTCCTTTCACGTCAAAATAAGTCGACTCTTTTTAATTATTGTAGTAATTCTTTACTTCATGATGAGTCGACTCTTTGTAAAGTAAAGTAAAGGACCTTTTTTATCATATCAAGCGAAGTTCTTTTTGAGTCATGGAAAATTTTGTGAAAGTAATTTTTCTCCAATTTGTTTTCAGGGTACATTTTTAAATTGTGTGAGGACTTTTTTTTGCTTCCCATTATGTTTTCTGGGCAATTTTTTTATCATATCAAGCGAAGTTCTTTTTGAGTCATGAAAAATTTTGTGGAAGTGATTTTTTTCCAATTTGTTTTCAGGGTAAATTTTGAAATTGTGTTTTGCTTCCCAGTATGTTTTCTGAGCAATTTGGAATTTTTATTTTTTTTTCAAGTGATGACTTTTTTGTAGCTCCTTTCACGTCAAAATAAGTCAGCTCTTTTTAATTATTGTAGTAGCTCTTTATTTCGTGATGAGTCGACTCTTTATAAAGTAAACTAAAGGACCTTTTTTGTCATCAAGATTTTTTTAACATTTCAAATGTTTTTTTAACTACAAACATATCAACGCGTACAGATTAGTTAAACTTTAAACAGCAAGATTAGCAATTGACACACAAACCATAAAACTGTTGACAATAATTTTTTTCTGAAATGTCGAAAACATTTCCTCCCGGTGCGGTCCGACTGGATTTCTATCTGTTTAAATAGAGTGCATTCCCGAGGGATCGAAATCCATAAGCTGTTCTGTTATTTGGCATCGCAGAGGATTTTCACGTAATTTACGCTGATACCTGCAAATGGGAGTCGTCTATTTTCGGAGGGTCGCGTGCTCTGGGCCGAGGGATGATTGCCCCGTGGGATTTTAAAGAGGGAAATCGTGCTCGCAAATATTGACTGAAGCTTGTACTGCATCGGCCTGAGGCGTTAGATCCAATCCTACCTGCCTAACTCGGTTTTTATTGTTTATGTGCAAAACAGCGATAACATGATACAATAAAATATTTACATTGGGCGTTGCCAATATATATATTTTTTTTTATTTCAATATTTTATATTTTTATATTAATGAGTTGTTTTCATAATAAAATTCGTGCATTTTTCGAGAGTTCATTGCCGGGTGACTGTCCTAATTAATAATTGCTTATTTCATACGAATCAATTTTCAATGCTAACTCTTTTACGTTCGTCAGAAGCATCATGATACTGTGATTTTTTTTATAATGTACTAAAAAAAAGATAATGGTCTTTAAATTTATTTTATTTATTTATTAAAACAATACCGGCGCAATAATTGACCCTTGGGGTACATCATACTGCTAGCGTGAAAGTTGTAGAAGTGTGACTTTCATAGAAGCACGTTATGATCAATGCAGCCTATTGCTTTACTGAGGTCTAGAAATATCACTAAGCTGATCCGAAACTCTGGATATTTTGTATTATTTACACACTTTGACTTATTTAAAAAGTTATCACCATCAATAAACTATTTTTTTAATGATTACACTCTATGCATAAAGCTTTAAAATTTTCTTAGTAACACCCACGATCGCATCAGTAGAAGTCTCGACTCTACTGCGAGAGGAGTTGACGGTGGCTCTCTAATAAATAGAATAGAATAGAATAGAATAGAATATCGTTTATTCGCATAGCTACATCATAGTAAAGAACATAATGTTACATTACAGGGTAGGTTCGAACGTCAAAATAAATAAGAATTGTCCATAAATTATACAATACAGTATAACTAAATTAAACTTACAAATTGCATTTTTCAAGGTATTCATCTACTGAATAATATCCGTGATTCAGTAGATGAGTTTTCAGGTTTTTTTTTAAATTTTGAAAATGGCAAATTTTTAAACTTTGAACTTAACTTATTAAATAGTTTTGTACCGACATTAATGAATGAATCTGCGTAAAGTGTACTTTTATGAGGCTGAATGCACAAATGCGATTTCCGAAATGCAAGAGTTATTTAATGAGAATATTAAACCTAAGGTTATAAATTATCCCCATCCCTTTGGAGTACAAAATACCCCGGATGTGTGCACAACGCAGCATCGTTTTTCACCTACCTCGCAGTAATTAAGGGACGCTGCACTAAAAACGCATCCACTTTCAGGCAGCGAACACGGATAAGTAATTACAACTTAATCGGATTATTTTCGCTCGAAGCGGATTAAGTTTCTTACGTCGAAATTTAAAGCAATTTCCGAATTGCTTTAGCGCCCCTTTAATGAAATAATAATTTCTGTAAAGAGTGGCGCGTCAGCGCTCTCTCTCGAAAATTAATAGATATCCGGCGACGGAATCTGAATGGTTAAACAGGCTGACCCAGACTCGGTGTACAGACAAAGGGAGGGAACGGGCCCTCGGCAAATAAATAGGACCGGCCCTTTGGGAAGAAACTCCGCTGGTGATGTCGATTGTACGGCACGTCCAGCAGCACGGCTTGGGAGGAGATAAAGGGAGGAAAAGCGCTGATCCAGGACGTGAGTGGGTCGAACGGAAGGACATTAAGTAAAGTCGCGACGGACGATAACAATCGGATGTCTTTGATAGCAATGGATAGATTTTTTTTTGTCTGGGCGTTTGAGGGCATTATCTCGGATGATGGGGACAAATATCCATATTCACTTTCGTTTATTTTTTTGTGATCCTAATCGAAAATCCATATGCATTATGGGTGGCAGAAAATTTGCTACTCAAAGTCTAGAATTGTCGTTTCATGCCCAAATAATAGAAACTTTATATTAATAATAATAATAATAATAATAATAATAATATTTATTTCCCAACAGAAATATCCAATTACAGGGAAATATTATCTCATAATTACAAAATTACAAAATAGCGCAATGTTGTATAAAAATCAATAATAAATGTACAAACAAAAACTAATATTAATACATTAGAAAAACTTAAAAATAACAGTGAGTAATAATAAATAAAATAGCAAATACGAGGTGCTCTATAATAAATTTACAGTAGATTCCGTAAATTGGCGTAAAGTAGTATTAAATATATCGACCAGATCTTGAATGCTATTATATGTTCGGACCATAGTGTTTAGCGGTGAATTAAAATAAAGATTTGTCTGACTACGACCGTACAAAAAAGTGATCGGGTTTCTACTAGCGAACCTAGGTACATACACGTTTATTAAAGCTAATAAGTTAGGATCATCTATATCACTATGAATAATTTGATACAAGAATTTCGTTGATATTATCTTACGTCTAGCAACTAGTGACTTTAAATCAAACATGGACAACATATCGGAATACGCAATAGAGTCTGCTGGATAATATGAATGAATCTTGAAGTAAAGAAACCTGAGAAAAACCTTTTGCACCCTCTCTATTGCTTTGATATGTACACCATATGACGGCGACCATACTACCGCACAGTATTCCAATTTTGAACGTACGTACGATACGTATAAAGATATAATTACATTTATATCCCTAAACGGTTCACTTATGCGGCGTATAAAACCAAGCATTTTCATCGCTTCTCTGTTAATTTGACTGTAGTGTTGAACAAAAGACAATTCTTTATCGAACAACACCCCAAGATCCCTAATGGTATCGACATGACTTAAGAAGATGTTATCTAAGGAATAATTAAAACGGACAGATTCTACTGTGCGAAAAAAGGACATACATTTACACTTTGAAATATTTAACTTTAAGTCATTGACTTTACTCCAGGTTTGTATTCGTAATAAATCCTCTTGTAATGCAAAACAATCCTCATGAGATCGAATGCATCTGTAAATTTTCACATCGTCTGCGTAGATAAGAATTGGAGACTGTATATCGACTACAAGGTCATTAATAAACATGATGAACAACAGAGGCCCTAAATTTGACCCTTGAGGGACCCCACTGGTGAGACAAAATTTATTTGATCTGTTGTTCAGATATTCAACGTACTGCCACCTCCCCGATAGATAAGATTATTCATGTTAATACATACTTATCCATATTGGATAGCAAATATTTATTAAACAAACCAATTTAGATACTCTATGCTCATATTTATAACTAGTTTTGAAAAGGGTCTACTATTTTAACTTTTATTAAAATCTTGGATAGCACAGACGCCTGAGAAGTTCTTGAATCACTATGTGTATATCCAAAATGTCAATGTACTAAAAGCCATAATAATTTGGAAATCTTAAACAATACTTTGCTTGAAGAGAATATTAAGGAATTTTGAGGTCAGGCCCACCCACCACTCACCGTTTTCTATATTAACACTTTTTGAGCGGGCGCTATGACCAAGGTAACTTGCCTGTGTAGCGGGTTGGATTTGCAACGCAAGCGAACATATTGCGCACGCCTCCGTGTATGATGAACTGTATGCAACCCATTCTGCATGTTTGCGTCTAAAAATAGACGACCCGCTTATAGCACACAGTTCGCAAAGTGTCTACAAATAGACCCTCTCGATCTATGTGTTAACTTTTAGAGCAGCGATGAATGTATAAAGAAATTTCATTGAATCGAGTCTTAAAGGTTATGTCGAAGTAGATACGGAGGGTGGTGGGTGAGTCCTTCCAACATTCTAACCAGTTAATCATGGTAGTACTAATAGTAGTAAAGCCTATCCAACATTCTAACTAGTTGATCATCGCTAAAGATTTTTGTGAATAAACTCATTCTGCAAAGAAAGTAACACATAAAATCATGTCCTGTTTATATTTAACTGTACAGACAGTGGAATAGACCCCATCCACCACCTTCTCTATTGACTATAACTTTACCTAAACGCCCAGCTTTTTGTGATTGTTCAACTTTCAACATCACTGATGAAGCGACAAAGAATTTCACTGAATCAAAAAGAGTTTTAGAGGTTACTATACATCTACAATCCAATCAGTTGGACATTTAATATTTGTAGCTTGAGTAAACATGGGGCCAGAGGGTGGTGGCTGGGCTCTATCATACAATACAAACTGTTGAATACAAACCAAAAATATCAATAATTTAATTTCTGCAAGATAAACACAAAAGCTGAAATGCTTTATTTCGTTCGCTTATTTCTTTACATCAATGAAACCCTAGTTTCGCTTCTACCGATTGGATTGTAGGAGAGTACCCACCCACCACCCTTCGCATTTATTTTACTTTCAATTACGACCTACGCTTGTGGTAAAATTAATTCTTTGATAATTTATTAAAACTGTTGAGTTGAAATCAACGCCAAAACAGAGTTGGCAGCTTAGGTAAAAATGAAACCAGAGGGTAGTGAGTGCGCTCTATCCCACAATCTAAACTGTTGAAGACAATTCAAGAGTCTCAGCAATTTAATTTCAACAAGACAAACACAAAAGTTGGAAGTTTTTATTTCGTCAGTTTATTTCTTTACTCAGGCATGTCAAACTCATTTACCACCAAGCGCCACATCAAGTATTACACACAAGCCGCGGGCCGCATTACCAAAAAAAACTACAATTGAAACCAAACAAAAAAGAATTATTTTTACCTTGTACATAATTGTTTTTTTTAAATATTTGATACCAACCTTGCCGGGCCGCGTGTTTGACATGCCTGCTCAAGAGTCCATTTCAAATATTTCTGTAAAAGAAAAATTTTGTGTGTCTGTATTGTGATCGTGAAATTTTTTTTAACGGGAATATCCGTTTTGACGTCTCTAAGAGTCCATTTCAAATATTACTGGAAAAAAAATTATGTGTCTGTATTGTGACCGTGAAAATGTTGTCAATTTTTTTTTTAACGGAAATATCCGTTTTGAGGTCTATAGAGTCAATTTCAAATATTTCTGGAAAAAAATTATGTGTTGTGACTGAAAAATTTTTCAGAATTTCTTTTTGAACGGAAATATCTGTTTTGATGTCCTAGAGTACATTTGAAATATTTCTGGAAAAAAAATGTGGTGTATATATATCTGTGTGTGTTCATACTGTGAGCGTGAAATTTTTTCCAAAATTTTTTACGAAAGTATCCGTTTTTGATTTCAAATATTTATTGAAAAGAAAAATTATGTGTGTCTGTATTGTAATCGTGAAAAAATTTTTTTTTAAGGGAAATGTACGTTTTGAGCTCTCTAGTCCATTTCAGATATTTCTGGAAAAATAATTATGGGTGTTTTTGTATTGTGACCGCGAAAATTTTTCCAAATTTTTTTTAACGGAAACATCCGTTTTGCGGTCCCTAAAGTCCATTTCAAATATTTCTGGGAAAAAAAAATGTGTGTGTGTGTCTATTGTGATTGTGAAAATTTTTTCATTTTTTTACGGAAATATCCCTTTTGAAGTCTCTAGAGCAGGCATGTCAAACACGTTTACCACCAAGGGCCACATCAAGTATTACACACAAGTCGCGGGCCGCATTACAAAAAAAACTACAATTGAAACCAAAAAAAAATTATTTTTACCTTGTATATAATTTTTTTTTAAATATTTGATACCAACCTTGCCGGGCCGCAGGCAACTTGTAAGCGAGCCGCATGCGGCCCGCGGGCCGTGTGTTTGACATGTCTGCTTTACATCAATAATTGAAGATTGAACGATTAAAGAGTCTCAACAATTGAATTTCTACAAGACAAACATGAAGATGGAAATTCTTTATTTCGTTCATTTATTTCTTTACATCGATGAAATCCTCGTTTCGGTTCTACCGATTGAGTTGTAGGAGAGTGCTCACCCACCACACTTTGTATTTATTTTAACTTTAATCACAACCTACGCTTCTGGTAAAATTAATTCTTTGAAAAATTATCAAAATTGTTGAATTGAAATCAACGCCAAGCAGAGTGTGCAGCCCCTCCCCCTCCTAAAGGCACGTTTCTTTTCTTGTTTTCTCGTCGCCTTTATTCCGGAGTCCCACTTTCTGACTGCAAGACCCCATGCCGATAGCCTATTTGGCTTTACAAGGAACACCATAGTTTCATTTTGTATCAATTATATGTAACATAGCTGTGCAAAATTTCAGCCATGAATTTAATAGAGTTTCCTTGATGCGAGCACAATAGTTTAATTATTACTATCAATAACTGTAAATTTTAGTTAATAACGACAAAAATATATATTTTTTGCAAAATGAGGGGGATTTAATAATAAAGATTAATTATTCAAATTTTGTAAGCCATTTACACTTTTCACTCAAGACTTAAATGAAAATTATAAAACAAACATGATAAGCTTTTTACTTAGTTCCAATGTAAAAGCAATTTAACAAATGCATTATGCATTAAAAGTTATAAATACATAATGGTTTTAGAATATTCATGAATCCATCAACGCGAATATAATGAGAGCTAATTTATAAGCCACCAGTACAATCGTATTGAGTTAAATCTTTTTTGAAACAGTTGCACCATATTTATTATCAAGAGATTGTTTCATACAGCAACTACTAAACGGTTATACGTAATTACACAATTTGAAATAGTGGCTTACGCCGGAATTTGAATACCCCCAAGCATATATACGTTATACTATTCCGGAACCGGTGCACATATGCAATGTTTGTTTTATTTTTTATATTTCATATTTGTACACGGCAATATTATTCCCCGCCGTAAACGAATAAAATGTAACACAGTGAATTACATTACGAGCAGCGAGTTTTATCCGCCCGTAAACGACCTAATTTCAGTTGGCGCATCCACCATTTTATAGGGGAAATACCGACGGTGGCTTAACTCTATAACGAACTCAAATTGTTGCTCGAATAATATATGTATTATAGAAATTCTTCCGCTCGAGGTCTTTATATATACTCTTAGTCTAAATGCCTTTCGCATCAACGTCAGCATTTATATTAAAGATCAATCTGTGCTTTTCTCCGAAAATCTCAATTTACGAATACTGATCGTTATATTGTTACATCTATCCGTGAAAATAAATTGACCAAAAACGTTTTATATTCTCTATCAATTCATCTTCATTCTTAAAAATGATCGATTCCAAGGTTTGTAGTTAACATTAGTTAATGAATTTATTATATCCTTTTGCGGAGCACTGGATTTGAATATTCGTCACCAGATTAACTCGGTTTAATGGTGTAAGACAGTCATCTCATCACTGCAATCTTACGAAATATCGAATATAGTGCCATCTCACAAGAGCTAAATCAATTATCAATTGTGCAATTCCGGTTTGTGCCTTTTATAGAATCTGTAAGATAGAGAACATACTGCGAGGGAATTTAATATTGATTTTGTCCATCTTCTCTTCTAATAGAGGATTTGACTTAACACAAATAACCGACTGGAAGTTAGCCATAAATGTCATCCACTAATCCGGCGCATCCACCATTTTTACCTTCCAAATTATCTTTACTAATTTACAGAAAATAGATTAAAATTCATTAATAATTAAATTCCTGTAGCGCCATAGTAATAACAATAAGCTTTTAACTTAGTATTTACCCAGATTTTTCAAGACATCTATCGAAACATAGTCAATTTAAAAAAAAATCAATAGTCATCGTTAGGCCTAATTTAGGTTCGATATTTTCGACCATAAATGTTCCATGGAGCTTTGTTTATAATATTTAGGCTTAAAATAATGACACATATTCTTCATTTTTGTTTAAATAATTATTTACCTAAACACTTTTACGAAATTTCGTCTATTTTCAAAAAATCAAAAGTCATCGTTAGGCCTAGTTTAGGTTCGATATTTTCAGCCAGAAATGTTCTATGGGGCTTTGTTTACAATAATTAGGCTTACAAAAATGACACATATTCTTCATTTTTGTTTAAATAATTATTTACCTAAACACTTTTACGAAATTTCGTTTATTTTCAAAAAATCAAAAGTCATCGTTAGGCCTAGTTTAGGTTCGATATTTTCAGACACAAATATTCCATGGGGCTTTGTTTATAATATTTAGGCTTAAAAAAAGGACACATATTCTTCATTTTTGTTTAAATAATTATTTACCTAAACACTTTTACGAAATTTCGTCTATTTTCAAAAAATCAAAAGTCATCGTTAGGCCTAGTTTAGGTTCAATATTTTCAGCCACAAATGTTTCATGGGGCTTTATTTACAATATTTAGGCTTAAAAAAAATGACACATATTCTTCATTTTTGTTTAAATAATTATTTACCTAAACACTTTTACGAAATTACGTCTATTTTCAAAAAATCGAAAGTCATCGTTAGGCTTAGTTTAGGTTCAATATTTTCGTCCATAAATGTTTCATGGCGCTTTGTTTATAATATTTAGGCTTAAAAGAATGACACATATTCTTCATTTTTGTTTAAATAATTATTTACCTAAACACTTTTACGAAATTTCGTCTATTTTCAAAAAATCAAAAGTCGTCGTTACGCCTAGTTTAGGTGCAATATTTTTGGCCACAAATGTTCCCTGAGGTTTTGTTTATAATATTTAGTTTTAAAAAAATGAGACATATTGCTCATTTTTGTTTAAATAATTATTTACCTGAACACT
This sequence comes from Ocypus olens, assembly GCA_910593695.2. Lineage (NCBI taxonomy): Eukaryota > Metazoa > Arthropoda > Insecta > Coleoptera > Staphylinidae > Ocypus > Ocypus olens. The sequence continues at coordinate 5,741,076 of OU343061.1, forward strand.
TTTACGAAATTTCGTCTATTTTCAAAAAATCAAAAGCCATCGTTAGGCCTAGTTTAAGTTCGATATTTTCGCCCACAAATGTTCCATGGGGCTTTGTTTATAATATTTAGTCTTAAAGAAATGACGCATGTTCTTCAATTTTGTTTAAATAATTATTTACCTAAACACTTTTACGAAATTTCGTCTATTTTCAAAAAATCAAAAGTGATCGTTAGGCCTAGTTTAGGTTCGATATTTTCAGCCACAAATGTTCCATGGGGCTTTGTTTATAATATTTAGGCTTAAAAAATGACACATATTCTTAATTTTTGTTTAAATAATTATTTACCTAAACACTTTTACGAAATTTTGTCTATTTTCAAAAAATCAAAAGTCATCGTTAGGCCTAGTTTAGGTTCAATATTTTCGTCCACAAATGTTTCATGGCGCTTTGTTTATAATATTTAGGCTTAAAAGAATGACACATATTCTTCATTTTTGTTTAAATAATTATTTACCTAAACACTTTTACGAAATTTCGTCTATTTTCAAAATATCAAAAGTCATCGTTAGGCCTAGTTTAGGTTCGATATTTTCGTCCATAAATGTTTCATGGGGCTTTGTTTATAATATTTAGTCTTAAAAAAATGACACATATTCTTCGTTTTTGTCTAAATAATTATTTACCTAAACACTTTTACGAAATTTCGTCTATTTTCAAAAAATCAAAAGTCACCGTTAGGCCTAGTTAAAGTTCGATATTTTCGACAAGAAATGTTCAATGGGGCTTTGTTTGCAATATTTAAGCTTAGAAAAATAGACCTAATCTAGGCCTAACGATGACTTTTGGTTTTTTGAAAATTGACTATGTTTCGATAGATGTCTTATTGGAAAATCGGGGCAAATCCTAAGTTGAAAGATTATTGTTATTACCATGGCACTACAGGAATTTGATTAATTATGAATTTTAATCTTTTTTCTGTAAATTAATAAAGATAACTTGGAAATTTACTAAAAGTAAAAATGGTGGAGGCGCCGGATCCGTGACTCAAATTTATGGCTAACTTCCAGTCGGTACACAAATAAAATTTCTTTTAATCACACATTGTAACTCATAAGCTTATTTTTATCAGAGATACGTCTGCCTCGAAACCGTAAGAAAGTTTCGTCTATTGATACATATTCTCAAGGAGTATAGATATATCTGCGGCATCACGCAAAAATGTCGTAAATATTTCTTACAGTAAATTATCAAAAATTAAAAGTGTGTTTTTCGATAATGTTGCTCTAACCACTGTTATCAATTCATCCAGACACAACCCTGAATTTCAAAAGGTACTGAAAAGCTGAGCACTCTGCATAAATTGAGAACTAAACATATTAAACATTCCGCAGTCGCGGGTGACCATATTGCCATTTTGTGGTTCTAGGGTTCAGCTCCACTTTCATTCGACAACATTCTGCTGAACGTGGTAACTTGAGGTCACCTAAATTCTGAAAATTTATTTACTCGTGGAAATGAAAAAAAACATAATTATTAAAATAAATCATTCACTCCTTCTAACCAGGCATCATTTTCATTATTACTGCCATTAATTAAACTCATCTCCGGGAAGACATAGCAATCAAATTGGAAACGTAACTTATTTGCTTGATTTATAAATTAGTAAGAAATTAATTATCCTCGCAGTGAGCCATCTCTTGTCCTTCGTAATCCTGCGATACGCGGGGAGCCGATACAAAGGGCCGGGGCTTCATCTGTTAGCCGTATTAATTGAAATAACATTCGTAGGACACGGCCTTGTTAAGAGGAGATAATTAGTTTCGGTATTGTATAATTTTATGTTTCGCACTGCCGGAATAATGAATGGATTTCGTGCTAACACCACATGCAACCATTACCAAAACGTGGATTTCTGGAGGAAACCGCCGACTAAACGATCCATTATGTATTTCAAGTGCGGTATGGTTGTGCATGAGGGATATCTTGTCGATCAATTTTCCGCGATAACACGAAGGGCGGAAGTGATGCATGCCGGAGATAAGGGGACGTGCCTTTCACGATTTCTGTTATTATCGATTCCATTCAGGATGGATTGAATGAGAATATATTTGTACGGAATAATGTAGTTAGTGTGATGAAATTCTGTAGCCCATCAGAAGTTATAAATATATAGAGTGCGGACCATAATGAAATTTCTGAGATTTATCAATCTTACTTTTTAATGTAGCTTTAATAATTGAAAATTTCTTCTGCGCGTATTTGAAATAATCAATTTACAAATATTGTTTATGGTGGAGGCTTCTACTTCGTTATACATGTTGTAAATATAATAAAACACTTTTACTTTGTTGGTATAACACAACAATACCAACAAAGTAAAAGTGTATTATTATACGATTTACAAATGTATATTTAAGTTAATAAAGTTACTAGTTGCTTTTTTCTTAATTTCATGTTATTAATTATATTCTTGTCCCAAATTAAACTTGTTTAAAGCTTAAATATCGATATATGTTGTTTTTTTTTTTGACTTTGGCATTCGCCATTCAGTCACGACCTTTTTAATTAATCGAGTTACATAAAACCAACTATACAATTGAATTATTATTCATAATTTAACCTCGTAGATATAGTAGTTTAGACGAGGTGATTATTAGAAGGATTAGGTGGTCAATGAGGGCCGTCATGACTCTTGGATAAACTAACCAACCCATGAATGTATCAGATATTCTTCTTGGAAATAAATAAATTGATTGATTGATTGATAATCTTTTATAAAAATAAACTCATTTTAATCCCAATCTTCAGAAACTGCGACACGTCTTTGTCTTTCCCGATTTTATAAAAAAATTATCGGTGTAATCTCGTTATATTACCTGTGATAATTAAATCCAGTTTTAATAAAAAAATATAACGCTTCGAATATAAAAAAAAAACATGTTATCTAAAATGTTATTTTACTGTATAATAAAGATAGAAAATCCAATTAAGAGGCTAGCTTTTTCTCTTCCATCGACGAGCTTTAACTATAATGCAATCTTGTCCTCAAACTAATTGTCCGCATTTTTATCCTTATTAAAATCTGGGACCTCCGTGAAAACCTCTTTTCATTAAAATGTGAATAAAAAAGTGGAAAAGCTTTTTTACATTTCTATATTCATTAAAAATTCAATTAATTAAATTTCATTTTTATATAAGACTTGAGTCGATGGCCTTTTGTAGCGTGATGTATTCAGCTTCAACAAATTACCATCTCTGTGGCTAATAATATAATTTAAAGTAATATTCATTAGATTGGAATAATTGATATATTAATTATCTATTTTATGTCTACAGTTTTGTTTATAGATATCTTAATTTTAAAAGGCTATCGACCAGCGATCTTTCTTATTTATTTTTACAGTGGAGGGTTGTGTTTTAGGATTGGTGTGGTTGGAAGTTTTAAGGAGGATGGAATGATTGATAAAACGAGTTTTCTGCAAATATATTTTATCGTTGGCTGAAAGACCTCCGGTCGATAGCCAATTAAGAATTGTGGAAAACCATAAATGTTTATATGTATGTATATATAATTGTATCAATTCTTAAATAAAGATGTTTGTATATATATTTTATCGTGCAAGGAATTGCGACACGGTTGTAATTAGAAAAAAAATGTTTGTTTTTTGAATTCCGCATGTAATGACATAAGATCAGACCTTATTTAATAAGTTCCCTGTATAATTTAAATAATTTAACTAACGAAGCACTTTGTTTATTTTTTTCAATAATTTCAAAAACCAACAGGAGGCAGATGTGTTTTTTTTTAATTTCTACATGGTCTGATGCACCCTTAACGGCTTTATTAATGCCGCCCCTCTGACTCAACACCACACCCCTGCGTGAATTTTTCAAAGAGAAAAAAAATTGAAAAAGCCTCAATGCGTCAGAACTCCTTTAATTTACAAGCAAAAAAAAATGACGGCCAGGTTGATTGTATTTATAATTAAATTCCTAATAAGCTCCCTCTTTCATTGTTTTTAACACATTGGCTGCTAACAAGTTTTTTTGAAAAATGTCAAAAAACGTTTTCCATGTTTTTAAGTTTTATTTTATAAATGAGTAAGAATATGCTTATTTAATTCATTTTCATGACTGACAGCGCTAAATAGTAAGTTCAAAGTAAGTACTCACTGTCAGTCATCCGTGGCTGACGCGGCCCCATTGGAATACTTCAGTGTCAGTGGCCGGTGACTGACAAAGCGGTCAACGTGTTAATTTTGCCTCAATGCCAAATTCTAAGGCTAAGAAATTTTCGCCAATTTGGAAAATTTCGGAAAATTATTCTAGCGGTTTCGGGGCTAATTTCAAGCCGCTTCCAACTGTAGTTTTCTCCTTAAAGAATCCATTATGGAAATAATTCAATCACAAAGCATCCTCCTGCAATATTTGGAAATTCCCCGACGAGATTTGAGTTCTCAAGATGCTTCCATCCGTCTGGATGCTTCTTTCAAAGACGTATTTTTTTCTCTTAAAGTGAAGGAGCTGAAATTTTTAAGGTTAGTAGAGGGTACGACTAACTTTGATAAATGATTTTTCAAAATGTTTGGAACCCCCATAGAGTCCCAGAGCGCGTTATTTAGCACCTGTTGTAAGACATTTTTCGGGGTGCGTTTTCACCCGCTGTTTACAATAGATGATAACACAAAAGTACTATAATCAATTCACAAAGAAGAAAATCGCACTTTTTTCGAGCGTTTAAAAAAATATATAAAAACAATTATCATCATCTGGCAAATTACCAAATATATTCTAAATTGATTGTAGTTTATGCCACATATACGATTCCAGAAAAAAATTTAATAATTTTTGAAATAATCACACGAGAAGTTTGCTTGCAGCATTTTAAATTCGTACTTTTTTCGAGCGTTTCAAAAATATATAAAAACAATTGTCATCGTCTGCCAAATTGTCAAATCTACTTAATATTGGTTGTAATTTATGCTCCATATAAGACTCCAAAAAATTTCTTAACAATTTTTGAAATAATCGCACGAGAAGTTTTCTGACGGCATTTTAAATTCGCACTTTTTTCGCGCGTTTAAAAAAATATAAAAACAATTGTCATCATCTGCCAAATTGCCAAATCTACTCTATATTGGTTGTAGTTCACGCCCCATATTAAATTCCGAAAAATTTACTGACAATTTTTGAAATACTCGCACAAGAAGTTTTCTTACAGCATTTTAATTTCGCACTTTTTTCGAGCGTTTAAAAAAATATAAAAACAATTGTCATCATCTAATAAATTTCCAAATTTACTTTATATTGGTTGTTGTTTACGCCCCATATAAGACTTCAAAAAATTTCTTAACAATTTTTGAAATAATCACCGGAGAAGTTTGCTTACGGCATTTTAAATTCGCACTTTTTTCGAGCGTCTAAAAAAATATAAAAACAATTGTCATCATCTGCCAAATTGCCAAATCTACTCTATATTGGTTTTAGTTTACGCCCCATATAAGACTCCAAAAAATTTCTCAACAATTTTTGAAATAATCGCACGAGAAGTTTGCTCACGGCATTTTAAATTCGCACTTTTTTCGAGCATTTAAAAAAATATAAAAACAATTGTCATCATCTGCCAAATTACAAAATCTACTCTAAATTTATTGTAGTTTATACCACATATACGACTCCAAAATTTTTTTTCAACAATTTTTGAAATAATCCCACAAGAAGTTTGCTTACAGCATTTTAAATTCGCAATTTTTCAAGCGTTTAAAAAAATATAAAAACGATTGTCATCATCTGCCAAATTAACAAATCTACTCTATATTGGTTGTAGTTTACGCCCCATATAAGACTCTAAAAAATTTCCTGACAATTTTTGAAATACTCGCACGAGAAATTTTCTTACGGCATTTTAAATTCGCACTTTTTTCGAAAGTTTAAAAAAAATATAAAAACAATTGTCATCATGTGGCAAATTGCCAAATCTACTCTATATTGGTTGTAGTATAAGACTCCAAAAAATTTCTTAACAATTTTTGAAATAATCACCCGAGAAGTTTGCTTACGGCATTTTAAATTCGCACTTTTTTCGAGCGTTTAAAAAAAATATAAAAAATTGTCATCATTTGCCAAATTGCCAAATCTATTCTATATTGGTTGTAATTTACGCTCCATATAAGACTCCAAAAAATTTTCTAACAATGTTTTAAATAATCGCGCGAGAAGTTTGCATACCACATTTTAAATTCGCACTTTTTCGAGCGTTGAAAAAAATATAAAAACAATTGTTATCATCTGCCAAATTACCAAATCTATTCTAAATTGATTGTAGGTTGTGCCACATATACGACTCCAACAAATATTTTACCAATTTTTGAAATAATCGCACGAGAAGTTTGCTTATAGCATTTTAAATTCGCACTTTTTTCGAGCGTTTAAAAAAATATAAAAACAATTGTCATTATCTTCCAAATTACCAAATCTACTTTTAATTGATTGTAGTTTATGCCCTATATAAGACTTCAAAAAATTTCTTAGCAATTTTTGAAATAATCGCACGAGAAATTTGCTTACGGCGGCATTTTAAATTCGGACTTTTTTCGAGCGTTTAAAAAAAATATGAAAACAATTGTCACGATTTGCCAAATTACCAGATCTACTCTAAATTGATTGTAGTTTATGCTGCGTATACGACTTCAATTTTTTTTTAACAATTTTTGAAATAATCGCATGAGAAGTTTTCTTACGGCATTTTAAATTCGCACCTTTTTTGATCGTTTAAAAAAAATTTAAAAACAATTGTCATCATCTGCCAAGTTGCCAAAACTACTCTACATTAGTTGTAGTTTACGCCCCATATAAGACTCCAAAAAATTTTTCAACAATTTTTGAAATAATCACCAGAGAAGTTTGCTTACGGCGGCATTTTAAATTCGCACTTTTTTCAAGCGTTTAAAAAAATATATAAAAACAATTGTCATCATCTGCCAAATTGCCAAATCTACTCTATATTGGTTGTAGTTTACGCCCCATATAAGACTCTGAAAAATTTCTTAACAATTTTTGAAATAATCGCACGAGAAGTTTGCTTATGGCATTTTAAATTCACACTTTTTTCGAGCGTTTAAAAAAAATATAAAAACAATTGTCGTCATCTGCCAAATTGCCAAATCTACTCTATATTGGTTGTAGTTTACGCTCCATATAAGACTCCAAAAAATTTCTTAACACTTTTTGAAATAATCACCCGAGAAGTTTGCTTACGGCATTTTAAATTCGTTCTTTTTTCGAGCGTTTTAAAAAAATATAAAACTTGCCATCATCTGCCAAATTACCAAATATACTCTATATTGGTTGTAGTTTACGCCCCATATAAGACTCTGAAAAATTTCTTAACAATTTTTGAAATAATCGCACGAGAAGTTTGCTTATGGCATTTTAAATTCGCATGTTTTTTTGAGCGTTTAAAAAAATATAAAAACAATTGCCATCATCTGCCAAATTACCAAATCTACACTAAATTGATTGTTGTTTATGTCCTATATAAGACTCCAAAAAATGTCTTAACAATTTTCGAAATAATCGCATGAGAAGTTTTCTTACGGCATTTGAAATTCGCACCTTTTTTGATCGTTTAAAAAAAAATTAAAAACAATTGTCATCATCTGCCAAGTTGCCAAAACTACTCTACATTAGTTGTAGTTTACGCCCCATATAAGACTCCAAAAAATTTTTCAACAATTTTTTAAATAATCACCAGAGAAGTTTGCTTACGGCGGCATTTTAAATTCGCACTTTTTTCAAGCGTTTAAAAAAATATATTAAAACAATTGTCATCATCTGCCAAATTACCAAATCTACTCAATATTGGTTGTAGTTTACGCTCCATATAAGACTCCAAAAAATTTCTTAACACTTTTTGAAATAATCACCCGAGAAGTTTGCTTACGGCATTTTAAATTCGTTCTTTTTTCGAGCGTTTTAAAAAAATATAAAAACTTGCCATCATCTGCCAAATTACCAAATATACTCTATATTGGTTGTAGTTTACGCCCCGTATAAGACTCTGAAAAATTTCTTAACAATTTTTGAAATAATCGCACGAGAAGTTTGCTTATGGCATTTTAAATTCACACTTTTTTCGAGCGTTTAAAAAAAATATAAAAACAATTGTCGTCATCTGCCAAATTGCCAAATCTACTCTATATTGGTTGTAGTTTACGCTCCATATAATACTCTAAAAAATTTCTCAACAATTTTTGAAATAATCACCAGAGAAGTTTGCTTACGGCATTTTAAATTCGCACTTTTTTCGAGCGTTTAAAAAAAATGTAAAAACAATTGTCATCATCTGCCAAATTGCCAAATCTACTCTATATTGGTTGTAGTTTATGCCCTATATAAGACTCCAAAACATTTCTTAACAATTTTTGAAATAATCACCCGAGAAGTTTGCTTACGGCATTTTAAATTCGCACTTTTTTCGAGCGTTTAAAAAAAATATAAAAACAATTGTCATCATTTGCCAAATTGCCAAATCTATTCTATATTGGTTGTAATTTACGCCCCATATAAGACTCCAAAAAATTTTCTAACGATTTTTGAAATAATCGCGTGAGAAGTTTTCTTACGGCATTTTAAATTCGCACTTTTTTCGAGTGTTTAAAAAAATTTAAAAACAATTGTCATCATCTGCCAAATTACCAAATCTACTCTTTATTGGTGGTAGTTTACGCCCTATATAAGACTCCAAAGAATTCTTAACAATTTTTGAAATAATCACCCGAGAGGTTTGCTTACGGCATTTTAAATTCGCTCTTTTTTCGAGCGCTTAAAAAAATATAAAAACAATTGTCACTATCTGCCAAATAACCAAATCTACTCCAAATTGATTGTAGTTTATGACACATATACGACCCCAAACATTTTTTTAACAATTTTTGAAATAATCACGAGAGAAGTTTGTTTACGGCTTTTTAATTTTGCACTTTTTTCGAGCGTTTAAAAAAAATATAAATACAATTGTCATCATCTGCTAAATTACCAAATCTACTCTATATTGGTTGTGGTTTACGCCCCATATAAGACTCCAACTAATTTCTTAACAACTTTTGAAATAATCACACGAGAAGTTTGCTTACGGCATTTTAAATTCGCACTTTTTTCGAGCGTTTGAAAAAAATATAAAAACAATTGTCATCATCTGCCAAATTACCAAATCTACTTTATATTGGATGTAGTTTATGCCCTATATAAGACTCCAAAAAATGTCTTAAAAATTTTTGAAATAATCACAAGAGAAGTTTGCTTACGGCATTTTATATTCGCACTTTTTTCGAGCGTTTGAAAAAAATATAAAAACAATTGTCATCATCTACCAAATTGCCAAATCTACTCTATATTGGTTGTAGTTTACGCCCTATATAAGACCCAAAAAAATTCCCAACAATTTTTGAAATAATCGCACGAGAAGTTTGCTTACGGCGTTTTAAATTTGCACTTTTTTCGAGCATTTAAAAAATATATAAAAACAATTGTCATCATCAGCCAAATTGCCAAATCTACTCTATATTGGTTGTAGTTTATGCCACATATACGACTCCAAATTTTTTTTTAACAATTTTTGAAATAATTACCCGAGAAGTTTGCTTACGGCATTTTAAATTCGCACTTTTTTCGAGCGTTAAAAAAAAATATAAAAACAATTGTCATCATTTGCCTAATTACCTAATCTACTGTAAATTGATTGTAGTTTATGCCACATATACGACTCCAAAAAATTTCTTAACAATTTTTGAAATAACCGCACAAGAAGTTTGCTTATGGCATTTTAAATTTGCACTTTTTTCGAGCGTTTAAAAAAAATATAAAAACAATTGTCATCATCTGCCAAATTACTAAATCTACTCTAAATTCATTGTAGTTTACATATACGACTACAAAAAAAATTTTAACAGTTTTTAAAATAATCACACGAGAAGTTTGCTTACGGCGGCATTTTAAATTTGCACGTTTTTCAAGCGTTTAAAAAAAATATAAAAACAATTATCATCATCTGCCAAATTAACATATCTGCTCTAAATTGGTTGTAGTTTTTGCAAACCAAGTTCGATTTTGAGTTTTCGTTTAGCCGCTATGGCCGCTCAAAGTTTGAAAAAATCGACTTTTTTCAAAATTTCGAAAATTTTCAAACTGACTTACCAACTTTTTTGCTATTTAAGATAGCTAAAATTAATTAACGCCAATGTATTTATGAGAAAAAGGTACACTTTAATGGTCTACGATTAGAAAGTTGATAATTTCGACTTTTTTCCATTTTCGAGTTTTCTTTGCGAACGCGCCACGGGCTTTAAATTGACATTTGCTTTTGCATTTTCTGATGGGTACTGATGAGATCTTTACAGTGACGTACAGAAAATCCGAATCGAACCTGTGGTTTTTTCAGGAAATCATTTCAAATGCAATTTTTGAGCAAAAGTAAGAAGGGGGGACCCTTGGGAAGTTTTTCAGGTTTTCGTCAAAAGTCTCTAATCCGACTAATTTGCACACAAGAAGCACAGATTTTTAAACCGCGTTCGATTTGGATTCTTCGTTTAGCCGCTAGGACCGTTTAAATCTGAAAAAAATCGGCTTCTTCCAAATTTTTCTAAAATTTTTAAACCGACTTGCTAACTTTTTTGTTATTGAAGATGGCTGAAATTTTTTAACGTCAATCGATTTCTCTCGTTCTTCTGATGAAAAAAATGTATACTGATGGTTATTAAAAAAGTTGATTTTTTCGACTTTTAAGGCCTACAGTCCAATCAGTCTTACTTTATTCCTTATGAAAATCATGGAAATAATTGTGGACAACAAAGAATTGTGTTTCTCCATGGGGAGAAATTTCCTTATGAATCTGGAAAATCTACTTTAGATGCCCTACACAGCCTCACAACAAGAATGCACTGGGCGATGGATATTGAGGGTGCGTTCGACAACATAAACCTATAAAACCGTGAACAAAGGGGGCATCAAGTAGGCTATTAATATACCCGCAATGATTGGCCCGTAGATGGCTCCATCGCTGAATTTTTCTGATTATTAACGCCACTTCCCCTCGCATCATAAGTCGCTAACAATTTAATGTGTATTCTGCATTCGGAAGTTATGGTACGTTTCAGTTTTTTTTTTTGCAGCCGAACGCAAATACGCGATAGGTATCACCATTTGAAATAACGGCGGCAATAAATTGTCTGCAGTAAAATGTTTCGTTGCGAAAATTGTACATCGATAATCGTCCGTCATAGCGAAACCGGCCATCTCTGTTGATTTATGCGTCTCTTCATAATAAATCGGGATATTCCAGGGGCGGTAAATCATGGCTCGTATAAATATGAGGCTCTATGCATAATCCGGGGCCTCTTCACCGACGGCAACCTGCCTCCGCCAGGATCAAATATTAAGAGGAGCCCCCGTACAGATGGCGGCGGCGTCGTCGCGACGCTGAATAACCAACGACGGAAATGATTTTTCTGGCGGCGTCGAGATCGGGAATCGACGCCATTCGTCACAGATAAGTTAAATATTATTGCGGCGGACGGCGTATATCATTTAAACGAGCCGCGTGCGCTCCATCTATTACAGTAATTATGAATTTATTCTGAGATAACATGGATTTGATAATTCGAATCTTGGCAACGTCTATGCAGACCAAATCTTTATAGCCACTATCGGGATCTTTAACATTTTTATAAATATGGAAATGGTCTCCAACTGGGATTTGTATAACGGCACTATAATCTGCCAATAGGATTTTATGTTGAAAGCAGGCATATTACCTTATACCTTACTACGTCACAAAACCAACGTGTTATAAATCGCTTGTTGTACCTAATGAATCTGAACACGTGTCAACCAGTTAAAATTCTGCTGAGACACGGCTGACATGTCTCACGGCGTGTTAAACGAGATTGACAACTGTAACTGAGAGTTATATATCAGCGATCAATATGCTAGAGATAGCGAGAACAACAATTACTGGTGCAGGTTTTTTTTTGTCTTAGGTTTATAGCCATTCAATCACGACCGGTGTGTAAAGGTGCAGAAGGTAAAATTATGAAAATGTTAAAAAAACATTAGTCGCCCTGCTTTCAATAATTGTGAAGATAATTTTTAAATAAATTAATGATTATTTAATAAATGTTTTCTCCCACTTTCAGCAATGAGGCAGCGTTTTATCCACTCGATTTATTTCTATAGCAACGGGTGGGCGAAAATATTATTTCTCCACGACCACCATAAAATTTAAGCATTCTGAAATCAATTTTGATTATAGAACTTACACATTCTCACTCTTGTTATGGAACAAAACACTATGCGCTTATGCGTTTTGCATGTAATTCATTCCATAACAAGGGATAGAATGAATATTCTCACATCGTTTCAAATAAAACAATTAGCCTTGGATATCACAATTGTCAAAATACTATAAACATAACCACAAACGTGATAATAAAACGTAAGTTCTTTGTGTTCAATATTTTATTAGTCTATTTTTTCTGGTCGAGGAGAAAGTATAGTCTGATACTCGGTAAGAATGGAAATTCAGATGCTCGTGGTTCCTCGCGCTCGCCTCACGGCTCGCGCTCGAAATATTTCACTCGCATCGAATTTCCATTCTAACCTTGTTACAGAATATACTATTCCGCTGCCCACCCGTTGTTTTATACATAACTCAAGTAAACAATCCTAAAGGTTGCAAGTTCAAGTATCCCCAAAGATAGGAACGTGACATTTTAATAGCAGAATCAAACAAAATAAATGTACATACTTGTAAGAGCTTATTATATAAATATTTATCGACAACATCATTATTATTATTTCTAATACTAATTACTAATTCATAGTTAAGCACGAACCGAACACTGAAAATTAGACCGACAGATTTTCACCCTCGTACCTCACTATTTGCCATGCATGAATTAACTTTATTACATTAAACTACCATATTTCGATCTAATTTGCGTAACTTTGGAATGGCGACAACTAGCGGGGTAATCGAGTTACGACGGCATCTGTTGTCGAGGAGCGTGTAAATTTCTGTAATTTAATAGTTGACCTTCTTCAGGAACATAATAATACAGGCGCCCGGCCCTCTTTATTTAATTGCACTGCGCGATAAGTAAATTAGGGCGGGATTTATGTGTAAACACGGACGGAACGCCAATTTCCTAATGCTTGAGTATCGCCGGATCATGATTTATGGTGACTTGTCTTTCGATATTACCAAATTTTAAAATTCTATTCACGTGACATTGATGTATTGGTTGCCGGAAAAAAGTTTACTACAAGATTAGGGGCTTCTTTTATAAATCTGCTGCATATAATAATTTGATTGTATCCCTTTACATCTTAAAATCGGAGAAAGTTAGTGACCCAGTGGTGGATTTGACTTGTGCGTATTGTGTGACAAAATAAAACATTTCCAGATTCTATAGATATGTCAGGATTTATTTAGTCTGACTGCAGCAGTAGCATCGATTTTTTACGGCCTTTGTCTTCGGCAAATTCTTCAATTATCTCCTTAAATGTTATTGCAGCAACAAATCTACTTTCAATGCACATCACTGACAGATCTAACTGTATAGATGTTGAATGTAATTCGTTTTTACCCGTTTCATGGTGGAAAATGATCTTTTTAGTATCTTATTAAATAATATAAACGTTAAATCGTTTTTGATTGAGAAAGTTGTCCATTATTCGGCCGAATCATTTTCTCCACAGGTGACTCCCAATCAAATGATAGCGATTTCATTGCCCAACAGTTTAGTTGTTACTATGGTTACGATTCGTTTTTTGTAAGCGAACTGCCGCAATTTCCAAATAGAAAAATTATTCATTATAATTTAATACAAACAGAAAAATCTTTAGGTAATTATTTAATATGATGCGAAAAAGTATAGTATTAAACTCGTGAACAAGTTGGCCATTGCCACTCTGGTGAATTACAACACTCGCCTACGGCTCTTGTTGCAAACTTCACTCTCGTGGCAATGGCCAACTTTCTCACTCGTTTAATAATATACTATGGCAAAATTACGCCAGCATAATCGCAAAGCCATGTCTACATTTAGAAAAGTAACTCACAGTTTTTCATTTACGAATTAGTGAGTGAATTACTCGGATGGTTTCATTAAAAAACTTTCCACTTATAATGAAAAATTAACAATTGGGAAAGGTGTCATTCAGATCATTCGGATAAGTAGATTGAAGGTCTTTTGCGCACTTCATTAACTTCCTTGTAGACATTTCTGCCAGTACAAACAGAAAATCAAACTTCTTTGGCATACCAGCACATTCACGCTTTTTCTCAGACAACAATAAATAAAATATGACGCAATAAACGCTAATACGCAATGTATCTCGTGCCAACTGCAATGTGTCCATTACATTAAAAAAAAATTGTACGACAACGAATCCTCTGTCCTGAATATTTATCGGTTGACAACAAGCTCTTTGCGGTGCTCTCGTAATCTTCTAACATGGAAAGATCACTCCGCCAATCTAAATAACCTAATAATACTTATTTGTTGAATTTGGTTCTCGTTTATCACGTGGTGAAACGTTTTTTTTTATATTAACGGTAGTTAAAATGAGGCACTTGGTTGGTTTCGCGGTTTTATACTATTTATTCCGACTAGTTTCGATTTTTACATCAATATCTAGGAATGGTACTGTCAAAGGGGAGTCTCAGCGCAGAGTGAAAACCACCCTGTTGACCTTCAGCTAGATCCTGAAGTCGGTGTCGCTATGAAACAGCACAAGGAACACACAAGGATGGGGTGCAGGTAGAAAAGGTCTGATAGGCGCGATAACAATCGCTAATTATTTACACACGGGAAAATTAACAACAAAAATAATGTTCAAAGTTCAAGAAAACAAAATATGTACACGGAAGTCAATAAAATAAAGTCACCACACAAACAGTCACGAAAAGTAAATAGTCACCAACAATTTACTCAATGTTCGTGAAGCACGGGGATGCCAGGCGAGTCCGCGGATGAGTGACTGGAGGCTCAGCGGCAACGGAAGCGGCGGCGAGGGCTGCGGCGGCGATGGCAGCGGTAGCGACGGCAGGGGCAGCGACGGCGGCGAAGGAAGCAGCAGCAACAGAAGCGGCGGCGGCTGAAGCGGCGGCGGCTGAAGCGGCGGCGGCAACGGAAGCGGCGGCGGCAGCTAAGGGCGATGACACACACAGCGGTTTTAGCCAAGACGGCGGACGAATCGGCCGCCGCTTGACAATTGACACACACAGCGGTTTTTATAAACTCGCAACCGGGTTGCCGTGAGACGTATTATGGTATGTTGAGGCTGAACAGTGTGATGCCCAAGTGAAATGGCAGACGATTTGGAAAAAGTTGCACTTTTGGGCTTGTTGTATTTACGTTGGAAAAAAAGAAAGAAAAAGAATCGTCGAATGTGGGTGCATCCAATAATAAATGACCGTCTAACCAAAGGACATTTTTATACAATATTTGCTGAAGTAAGAAAAGATGAGGAAAAATTTCTTATTAATTTTTCTACATCGAGATTCAATTCAATGAACTGCAACGTTTGTTTCGAAGTAATTTTCAATACTGAAATAGTAGTTGTGCTAGTGAAAAATACAACACAATGTAAACAAGCGCCGCTCTTGCAATAAAACCGCACGCGTTTTTTCTTCTAGCGACGCACAGTGGTTCAGAATTCGAAAAAGCTGGCCAAAAGTCAAAAAATTAAAGTTAATATTTTGAGTTTAGTACAAGATAGTCGTGTCCAGAAGGCCACAACGGAAGAATATGATTGTATCTACTACAAAATGCCTCGTGATCCGCGTTCAAACTTATTACTTTGTTTGACACGTGGGAGACGTTCGGACATGATGAAAGTTTGGCGTCTGTTTTTTACTATAAATACTAATCTTTATTTGCTGGGATTTTTTTCCCTGTTATTATGGATCTTCCTGAAGGTAAATAAATTAATGGTTATTACATGTAATTTGTAATACAAAATTTTTGTTAGCAATTATAGGAATTTGCGTTAAAAATTGGTAGGTACATTTTAAATATTCATGGAAATATTTTTTTGCCTGTGCATGCCTGTGTTCCTATAGGAATAAAAATGTTTATTTTAGTGTCCTTTAACGTGATAAATAACAATTAGCTGCATTCACTTGCATTGCAAAAAATAAATATAACAGACAGGCAGATACAAAGGTAGACACACATTTTTACAAAAATTGTCTGAATCGACGAAATGGATATTTTCGCAAAAAAAAATATTTGTAAATATTTTACGATCACAATATTTTCTCTTAGTTTGTAAGGAGAAAGTAAAAATTAATATGACAGACAGACACAAAGGCAGACACATTTTTGTCACAAAAATTGTTGAAATTGACGAAATGGCTATTTATTAACGAAATGGATATTTCCGCAAAAAAAAAAAGAAATTTGGAAATTTGTTATGATCACAATATTTTCCCTTAGTTTGTAAGGAGAAAATGAAAAATTAATACGACAGACAGACACAAAGGGGGACACACAGACACTTTCTTTTTCACAAAAATTGTCGGAACCAACGAAACGGCTGTCCACAAAAAAAAATTGAATTTTTTTACGATCACAATATTTTCCTGTAGATTTTACTGAGAAACTAAATATGACAGACAGAGAGACACGAAGGTAGACATACATATTTTTTACAAAAATTGTCAGAATCCAAGAAATTGATATTTCCGCAAAAAAATATTTGGAATTTATTTACAATCACAATACTTTTCCTTGGTTTGTACGGAGAAAGTAAAAAATCAATTTGACAGACAGACATAAATTTTTTTAACAAAAATTATCGAAATCAACAAAATGAATATTTCAAAAAAAAAGTTTGTAATTCTTTTTTACAATCAGAACATTTTCCCGTAGTTTGTACGGAGAAAGTAAAAATCAATATGACAGGCAGATAGGCACAAAGGCAGACACTCAGTTTTTTTTTACGAAAATTGTCGGAATCGACGAAATGCATATTTCCGCAAAAGGAAATGTTTCGAAATTTTTTAGGAACACAATGGTTTCCCGTCAATTTGTACACACCCTGTATAGTATAAGTTATGGTTATGGTTTTGGCCCGATTATTTGGTTGAAAATAATCACTAAATTGTTATTTCTTCAGTGTGGCCAAATAAATGTAAAAACAATTGCGACCAACTTGAAATTTTTAAAATGTGCTCAAAATTGATTCTGCTTTATGATTTAAGAAAAATCTAACAAGTCCCTTCACTAACTTTGGAAATAATCATGTGATAACCGATTGTTATACTGAAGTTGCCAATTTCTCCAGTGTAGCCAAATAAATGCAAACTTGAAATTTTCAGAATTTAGTAAAAATTGATTCTTCTTTAAGGTTTAAAAATAATCTCAAACATATCTTTACCAAATTTCAAAATAATCTCCCGAAAACTGAGTTAATTGTAATACTGAGATTGCGCATTACTTCAGTGCTGCCAAAAAAATATTAAAACCGACTTACTCGAATTTTATACCATTTAATGGTATAAAAAGATCTTCTTCACACCCTGACTAAATTATAAAATAATCACCGGACAGCTGGGATCATTGTTATTCTAAAATATTGGATTTCTCCAGTGCGGACAATAATAATTTTATCACTCATGTCCGCCATATTGAATCCGCCATTTTGAATTTTTATATTTTGACATCAAATTCATAATCTGCGATTAGTACTCATTTATGTCAAAATTTATCAAGATTTAGACTTTTGGCCAGCTTTTTCGAATTCTGAACCACTCTGCGACGTGTCGAGACGGCTGTCGCGCCGCCTATCGGCATTCGTCGCAGTGTGTGTTTTGTTCCATTTCTAAATAAGAGCCTCTATGCCGACTCGACCGCCGTCTCGGCAAAAACCGCTGTGTGTGTCATCGGTCTAAGGCGACGACAGCGGCTGCGGCGGCGGCGGCTGCAGCGGCGTCGGTGGATCTACGGCATTTCGTCTCAACGTGGCGGCGACTTGACGTTCTGACTGTTATGTTGTGACGAATGATGGAGTCGAATTCTGAGTCTACTGATTGTCGAAAAATGACTGATTTCTTCATAGCACTCCATGGTCTTTTACGGGGTCCACTCGATACTCTTCTCCCCGGTTGCGGGTGGTGGTGGTGGTAGGATGTGACGGGAGCGTGGAGGTCGGCGCACGTGTTCGAACCGGCAAATCGCGGATCAACGCGGATCAACAGTCCATTGTGTTGGCACTGGCAACTGCACATTTCCACTAATAGTTCTGCGAATTGTCCTAACGACGTCGTCGATAGGAAGATGCACAGCGGTGGAGGCTTATCCCTTCAGTGTATTGTTAGTGGCAGCTGTACTTCGAAAATTATCTCGTTTGGAAATTTCAATAATGCGGAATTTATGTAATTATTGAAAAGGAGCAATGGTTAGCTCATAAAATGCAAATAAAGATAATTACGCATTTGTTAAGACGCGTAGATAAACTAAGCGCCGATGACAAACCGCCCCGGAAAACGAGGGAATTTTGAAAAGCGCAGAAAGTATGTACATGTGATGGCTGCCAGTTGAAGTCGTCATCGTGGGTATGTCATCACGAGGGTGAATCCTTCCGAGGTTGAGGTATGAGGGGATTCTGTCTTCTCACACCGGATCGAAGTTTCACTGGGAACTGCTGTTGAGCGTCTTGGGGAGGCAGCACTGGCTGCTCTTGAAACTGGTCAGGACACTGGTTCTTGAGGAGATCCTTCGGCGATTGTGGTCATATCGACACTGGACCTCGGCATTGCTGGATGCCTGGGTCCTAGGATGCTGGCCGCGACACTGGTCCTAGGAGATCCTTCCGAGGGTGAGGTGTGAGGAGATTCGGACATCCCACACCGGATCTCGGCATCACTGGATGCCCGGAGTGGCGGCATCCTAGGAGCAGTCACGTCTGGTCCGGCCGGGAATGAGCTTTCTTCCTGATGTGCACCGACACGGCGGGTACCAAGACGTTCAATTTCTCTCTCCGGTCCTTGGGGCGGCTGGTGCATCCGACGCCGGGGCGGAGCACGGAGCGGCTGGAGCTGGAGATGGTCAGGTAGAAGATGTATCATCAATCGGTTTGACGGGCGCGACTGCGCCACGTTTCAATAAGTTAAAATTCTGTTGAGGCACGGCTGACATGTCTCACGGCGTGTTAAACGACATTTACATCTGTAACTGAGAGTTATGTATCAGCGATCAATATGCTAGAGATGGCGATAACAATAATTACTGGTGAAAAAGGTTTTTTTTACTTAGGCTTATAGCCATTTAGTCACGACCGGTGTGTAAAGGTGCAGAAGGTAAAATTATGAAAATGTTAAAAAATCCTGATGTGCACCGACACGGCGCGTAGATCTCCGATCCTTGGGGCGGCTGGTGCATCGGACGCCGCCGCCGGGGCGGAGCACGGAGTGGCTGGAGCTGGAGATGGTCTGGAGGAAGATGTTGATCGGTTTGATGGCCGCCACTGCATGTGTTCCTGGATGCAGGCGGGTGGTTGTCGGTGGTGTACTGGGCTGGTGTTATGGGCAGTGACGATTCCGACGCCTTGATGATTTGAAACCTTTTCCAAGTGGACACAGCTCATCGGAGACGGCGTCACGACACGTTCCTGGGTGGTGCCTGCATATCGCCAGCGGGATGTGGATTGTTCTGATATTGTTCATGGTGCACTGTAGCGTTCATGAGGTCACTTACACTAGTTACTTATTTTCGCAGGGCACTAATACTAAGTTTAAATCGTCATAGGTCGCGGTCGCGATAACGGTCACTCGTGGTTGCGATTCGCGGGCCCGTAGTTGTGGTAGTGGTCGCGGTTACGGTTGGTCGCATTCCGAAGGCGGGGTGGGCGCTGGTTGCGGCGTCCGAAGAAGCTGCGGCGTCTTCAGCAGACACGACGTCTATGGTGGCTTTTGCGGATTACGTCAGGAGGGCGGCGTCTGTCAATGTCGTAGCGTAGTGGGTGGGCTGCCATGGATCGTCCGGCGGGCAGCGTCGGGTGACGGTTCGACGTCTTCGAACGCGGCACCTATGGTCGTCGGGTTGGACCTGCGGGCGGCACTTTCTCAGGCGTCGTCTGCTGGCAAGGGCATCGGGCGGAGATGTGGGCTTCCAAACGTCGATGGAGGCTTGGCTATCCGGCCCCGGTACGGCCCTCTTTGGCGGCGGCATGATCAGCTACGTATAAGCTGGGGGCTGCTTGGTCAACTGGCGTCGTTTGGCAGGCAGTTTTAGCACCGCTGGCAGACGTCATCTGGTGGAGACTGAGCTGCTAGAGGCGGTGTCGGTGGCGTCACGATGGTGACGGTCTTTGTTACGATGGCTGCTGGCTGAACAAACAACGTCATGTGCTAAGCAATTGGTAGCAGCGTCGGTGACGATACGCTGGTCGTTGTTGCGGCGGCAATAACGAGATGATCCGCAGCGAGGGGCGTCGCTTCCTCGTATTTCGGCTCGTCAAGTATCCCGCTGGAGCCGGTGCACACCCGAAATGGTGGTGCTAGCGTCTTTGCTGATGAGGTCCTTAGGGGCAAGCCATTGAGAAGATGTTCCTGTTGAAACTCCTCAGATGCGCGGCGAATTTCGTAGCGCTGGCGTCGTATTTCATCATGCTTGCATCTGTTGGCTTCTGCTTCTGCCCGGATCAGAAGAATTTTCATCCCGAATTGGAGGCGATGCATCTTCTCTTCGAACCACAGCTGTTCAAAGGCCATCGCTCCGTCGATCTCCATCTCTGCATCTCCTTGTCTTTGTAGCGTGTAGTCCTCGGGTCGGGAGCGTAGCATCGGCCTCGAGTTGGGGGAAACTTGCAGCGCGAGGGTGAAAAACCGCCCTCGATGACCTTCAGCTAGCTCTTGGAGTCGGTGTCGCTATGAGTAACTTTTTTTTGTCGTTCGTCACCAGTTACTTTGGTCAATTTTAAAGGGATACGCAAAGACGACGGCGCAGCGCAGCGGAGCTATCGTTCGTCACCGATAACTTTGCTCAAATTTAATAGGCTACGGACGGACGACGGCGCAGCGCAGAGGAGCCGTCGTTCGTCACCAGTTAATTTTCTTAATTTTATATTTCACTTTTTCACACAAAGAACACAATTTCAAATACAGCAACTTAAGCTTGAAAAACTAGTTGTTTTCCTAAAAAAATATTTGTTTCTGAGATAGTCCATAAAGTTCGACACAAGACTCTTCAAAGGTTGTCAGAAGTACTATTTTTGAAGACTCAAATGTCAAGTAACTCCTGTGGTGAGTACAAGACACAGAGAGACACAGAAAGACACAGACAGACACAGACAGACACAGACAGACATAGACAGGCACAGACAGACACAGACAGACACAGACAGACACAGACAGACACAGACAGACACAGACAGACACAGACAGACACAGACAGACACAGACAGACACAGACAGACACAGACAGACACAGACAGACACAGACAGACACAGACAGACACAGACAGGCACAGACAGACACAGACAGACACAGACAGAACAGACAGACACAGACAGGCACAGACAGACACAGACAGACACAGACAGACACAGACAGACACAGACAGACACAGACAGACACAGACAGACACAGACAGACACAGACAGACACAGACAGACACAGACAGACACAGACAGACACAGACAGACACAGACAGACACAGACAGACACAGACAGACACAGACAGACACAGACAGGCACACAACCACACACAGACAGAAAAATCGAAAACCCTAGTTATTTATTTAGTTCTAAAAATATAAAATCTGCGGTTCAATGAGGTCAGCTATAAATTCCTCTTCTCCAACACTTTATTATTTCTTTGGTGAATTTATCGCGATAAGAAAGCCTTTTAGTGTAGAAACACATTTAGATATATCAATTGATCAATTTTATGTCTCCTTTTTTTTACTAGCACCCCACGAAAATTGACTCGACGTGATAGAGGAGTTGTAAAATTGCCAAGTTCAGCGCGAGAATGTGACCGGGACGAGTTTTATCAACTTTCGCGCAGAGGTGATGTTTTAAATCATCGAAAGCCAGAACTTTGAAAATACACGATTCTTTTATTACGATAATATAATTGCCTTATTAATTAAAAAAATATCATATCCAAGTTGCCAGTAAAAATTGCCAAATAACTTGTATAATAACTTACAACGATCAAAATCATGTATCCATTGTACGGATGATAATCGAGAACGTTTTTAGGTGACGATTCATTTAGAAAACTTCCGAGATTATTATAAATTGCAAATATTCGAGTTATATTCAATGCTTCGTCGTATCATCTACTGTGCTAATAAAAATAACAATAAATTGCTTTATTCAAATAATTTCAAACACAAATTGATATTTGATAATAATTTGACAGCGTCACACCAGGAAACAGAATTACAAGACATGTAATGTTAACATTATAATCTAATACATAATTCTGCAGCAGCAAATAAATAAATAAATTTCTATAAATATATATTCTAAAACGTACATACATATTCACGTAAATCATTACACTAATGCTATGCAAATTAAATCAATAAATTAAGTCTGTCAAATTGTGTTTCATTCATCCCTAAATATATGAGAGTATTATTTATTTATTGTATTCTTTGTAAGCCTTATGTTGTAGATTACGAAAATGATAGTATCCACTGTTGAAAACTCTTATAAATTAATTTTCTAAAGTTTAGCTATCTTCACCATATTGACAATTATCAAAACTTGAAACTAAAACAGACCCTCTTCGTTTCAGACATGGGCCAAACTTAAACGCACCAGGATGGTGAAGTAGAATCACGTTTCGCCCATTCGAGAAACACAAGTCCCACAACATGATACGTGATAATCGTCCAGGAATGTCCCCGACGACGCCGCCCTACCCGACATTTCCGCCGCACTCGCCCTATCTTCGAAGGGTGTCCCCTCCGGGAAGTCCGGCGCCGAAAAAGTGCTGCTACGACCATAAAAACTCCTACCAGCCGAGGGAGTCCTTCCTGTGCTGCTGCTACACGTGTCCGCGACGATCGTCGACGTCGGTCTTGGCCACGACGGCCGTTTGTTGTTTGGTGCTCGGTTACACGATTTTGGGCGCGTTTATTTTCATGGCGTTGGAGGGCGGCTTCCACCACGAAACCGCCGTCGCGGCTTCGAAATCCAACCCCAAACAGCGGGATAATAGTATTGTGGGGGAATTGCGAACGCAAACTGTGGACAGACTTTGGAGCATCACCGAGAACCTGAATATATTATATAGGGAGAACTGGACTCGTTTGGCGGCCGAGGAGGTGATGGAGTTTCAGGAGTCGCTCTTTAAGGCTTTGAGGAGTGGAAGTGGAGGGTATGTGAGCGGTGGTGAAGGGACGTTTTTCTATCATCAGCATATGCATCGGTGGAGTTTCAGTTCGTCTTTCCTGTATTCACTTACTCTCATCACAACAATAGGTGAGTAACTATTCAAGTATTTTTAAAATTAACAACTTAGATTTTATTAATGTATCGTATTTTTACATGTGTTTATTGCGAGAAAATGCAATTCTTGTTATACAAATAAAGAGAGTCGTTGCTATTTACTATTAAATACAATTTAGTTTTGTTATAAAACTAAAAATTAGCAGTTTATATAGTTTTCTGAATCGCAAACATAATTATTTCATAAATACAAGAAAACGAAATGTAGCCTGAATATATGAATATTCAACCTGTTCGTTATTTCGTTTTCTTGTATTTATCTAATGCTTTCTGCAACAAGTAAAGTTGTTTCTAATTTGTTTATAATTATTTCAATTTAATAAGGTTCAGGTAATCAATTCACTCGACGTAAAATTACAAACTTATTGTTTCCTTTGATTTGCGTATATAAATCTAGTAATCTGGCTTTTCTCAGATTTTACTGTGCAATGTTACACTTTTAATTTCAAATATTAAAAACACCGAGTTATATGAAGATAGACAAGTTGCCCGACAAGTGAAGCATCGGTGGACGGACAATAAATTATTGTCCTCAAACACTAAATACTTTTTATTATGTTTGTTTTTGTATACACCTAGACTATAAATACCAGTGCTCTGTTTTATTAAAAAACATTAATTATTTCGAATTGTAAGAAAGCAGAATAAATACTTTAATAATTTAATTTAATATTATTATTAATTAATCATTTGTACGCTAGTTTTCCTAAGAAATAAATTCTTTTAAAAAACCTTCACGGACCACCAAATTACATAATTACCGTCAGGTAGACATCCCACCATAATAAAATTATAACTTCTAGTACCCTCACCTAATTACCTACTGCTCAGGTTTAAAAAAACCTTAAAGTTATGTCAACTTCTGAAGAACCAAACAAAAATGATTTTTACTTTATATTTCTTAAACAGAAGTATTTTAATGTTTAATAGTGGTGAGAAGACAGTTCAGGAACCGGTTCAATGAACCGGTTCTTAGCAAAGAGCGCTCAGGAACCGGTTCGCACAAAAGGAACCGCGGTTCCTCTGCTCTTTAATATATAATTGGCTTTTTCTTCAAGAGTGAAAATCAAACGCGTGCCCCTACCTGTAGAAGCACCGCATGAAGTCACCTGCGGAAACTTCATGCGATTCCAAGAGAAGCTAACTGCGAAAATTTCATGCGGTTCACTATATTCACTATCTGCGCGAGCTTCATGCGGTTCCTGGTATGAACCGTATGAAGTTTCTGTAGATAACTTCAAGAGGTTCACACCTCGAAACGCATAGAGTTTCCGCGGTAACTTCATGCGGTTCATACCAGGAACCGCATGAAGTTCGTGCAGGTGGCGTTCCCGTTGAGAACCGTTTGAAGTTATCTGAGGAAACTTCATGCGGTTCATACCAGGAACCGCATGAAGTTCGTGCAGGTGGCGTTCCCGTTGAGAACCGCTTAAAGTTATCTGCAGAAACTTCATGCGGTTCATACCAGGGACCGAATGAAGTTCGTGCAGGTGGCGTTTCCGTTGAGAACCGCTTGAAGTTATCTGCGAAAACTTCATGCGGATCTCGTGAATTTTTTTAGTCCAGAATTAAATTTTGAATTTTAAATGAAAATGTGGTAACGTTTAATCAAACGCAACAGTTTTTCCAGAGTCTTAACGGCTTTAAGTCAAAATTTGTTTTTTTGATGTTGTCAAATTTTGACATTCATTAGTCATAAAGTCTTTTACATTTAATTAAATTTGACATTGTTTAAAATAGAGTGCGATTTCTAAATTTTATTAATGCAGTCCTTTTCTGCAGGTGTACTTAGCAAACACAAACTGTCAAAAAGCCACAAAAATAAAAAAACAAGGCTGAAAGACTCCAGGTCGATAGCCATTTAAGCAGAAATTTACTTATGTAATTAAATTTATTATATATTATTGCTTTTTTTTTTTTGTAAAATTTTCTGTAAATAAAGATGTTTGTATATATAAAAAAACATCTAACAGCTCATTAACCCACGGGCGGTGTTTAAAAAAATCATAACTCAAAAAGGGCATTGCAAAAAAATATGTTATTTTCCCAATGCCTTCCTGCAATTACAATTAACAATTACAAGCTGTCAAAAAGCCGTGACGATTTTTTCTTATATTTATTATTTAACATTTAACGGAAATCCGTAGCTGGTTCCTAAAACAAGGGCATTGCAAAAAAAAATAATGTCAAAATTTGACTTAGAGTTAATAAACATCAAGAAAAACGACTAATTTTGTAATTTTTGTAATTTGTAAAAATGTCAAATTTAATTCAAGTTAAAAGACTTTATTATTAATGTCGAAATTTAACCAAACGTCAACAAGCGTTAAGATAAAAATACTTTTTTTGCGGTTCATACCAGGAACCGCATGAAGTTCGTGCAGGTGGCGTTCCCGTTGAGAACCGCTTGAAGTTATCTGCGGAAACTTCATGCGGGTCTCGTGAATTTCTTTTAGTCTAGAATTAAATTTTGAATTTTAAATGAAAATGTGGTATCGTTTAATAAAATGCAAAATTTTTCCAGGGTCTTTAAGTCAAAATTTGTTTTTTTTGGTGTTGTCAAATTTTGACATTCATTAGTCATAAAGTCTTTTAACTTTAATTCAATTTGACATTGTTTTTAGAAACTTAACGACTTTAAGTCAAAATTAGTCGTTTTTTGACGTTTGACAATTTCAAGTCAAATTTCGACATTAGTTTGAACATAAAGTTGTAACTTTAATTCAATTTGGCATATTTTCTAGAAGCTTAATAACTTTAAGTTAAAATTAGACTTTTCTCTTGACGCTTGCTGACTTTACGTCAAAATTTGTTTTTTCTTTGATGTTGTCAAATTTTGACATTCATTAGTCATAAAGTCTTTTAACTTTAATTAAATTTGACATTGTTTTTAGAAACTTAACGACTTTAAGTCAAAATTACTCGTTTTTTGACGTTTGACGATTTCAAGTCAAATTTCGACATTAGTTTGAATATAAAGTCTTGTAACTTTAATTCAGTTTGTCATATTTTCTCAAAGCTTAACAACTTTAAGTCAAAATTAGACTTTTCTCTTGACGCTTGCTGACTTTAAGTCAAAATTTGTTTTTTTTATGTTGTCAAATTTTGACATTCATTAGCCATAAAGTCTTTCAACTTTAATTAAATTTGACATTGTTTTTAGAAACTTAATGACTTTAAGTAAAAATTAGTCGTTTGTTGACGTTTGACAATTTCAAGTCAAATTTCGACATTAGTTTGAACATAAAGTCTTGTAATTTTAATTCAATTTGGCATATTGTCTAGAAGCTTAACGACTTTAAGTCAAAATTAGACTTTTCTCTTGACGCTTGCTGACTTTAAGTCAAATTTATACATTAATGTGGACATAAAGTCTTTTAACTTTAATGAAATTAGTCTTGTTTTCTTAACGCTTCTCAACTTTAAGTCAAATTCGACAGTAATTTGGACTTAAAGTCTCTTCACTTTATTTAAATTTGACATTTTTTCTAGAAGCTTAACTCCTTTAAAGTCGAAATTAGTCTTTTTTGACGCGTATCGATTTACTTTAAGTCAAATTTCGACATTAATTTGCACATAAAGCTTCTTAACTCTACACAAATTTGACATTTTTCTGGAAGTTTGACGTCTTTAAGTTAAAATTTGTCTTATTTCTGGACGTTTTGACATTTTGACATTAATCAGTTATAAAGTCTTTTAACTTTAATTAAATTTAACCGTGTTTTTAGAAACTTAACGAGTTTAAGTCAAAATTAGTCGTTTTTTGACGTTTGACAATTTCAAGTCAAATTTCAACATTAGTTCGAACATAAAGTCTTGTAACTTTAATTCAATTTGGCATATTTTCTAGAAGATTAACGACTTTAAGTCAAAATTAGACTTTTCTCTTGACGCTTGCTGACTTTAAGTCAAATTTACACATTAATTTGGACATAAAGTCTTTTAAATTTAATTAAATTTGACACTTTTTTTAGAGGTTTAATGGCTTTAAATCAAAATTGGTCTTTTTTCTTAACGCTTTTTGACTTTAAGTCAAATTTATACAACAATTTGAACATAAAGTCATTTAACTTTAGAGAAACTTCTAGAAACTCAACAACTTTAAGTCAAAATTAGTCTTTTTTCTTGACGTTTTTCGACTTTAAATCAAATTTCGACATTAATTTGCACATAAAGTCTATTAATTCTACCCAAATTTGACATTTTTTCTAAAGGCTTATGGGTTTAAGTCAAAATTAGTCTTGCTTTCTTAACGCTTCTCAACTTTAAGTCAAATTCAACATTAATTTGGACTTAAAGTCTCTTCACTTTATTTAAATTTGACATTTTTTTCTAGAAGCTTAATGCCTTTAAAGTCGAAATTAGTCTTTTTTTGACGCGTATCGACTTAAAGTCAAATTTTGACATTAATTTGAACATAAAGCTTCTTAACTCTACACAAATTTGACATTTTTCTGGAGATTTTAACGTCTTTAAGTTAAAATTAGTCTTTTTTTTCTGGAGGTTTAACGTCTTTAAGTTAAAATTAGTCCTTTTTTCTGGACGTTTTTCGACTTTAAGTCAAAATTTTTTAACTCTACCAAAATTTGACATTTTTCTAGAGGCTTAACGACTCAAAATTAGTTTGTTAACTTGAATTCAATTTGTCATTTTTTCTGGAGACTTAATGGCTTTAAGTCAAAATTAGTATTATTTTCTTAACGCTTGTTGACGTTAGGTTAAATTTCGACATTAATTACTCATTAGTCTTTTAACTTGAATTAAATTTGACATTTTTACAAATTACAAAAATTACAAAATTAGTCGTTTTTCTTGAATTAAATTTTTCTAGAGGCATTTTTTCTAGAGGCTAGACGGCTTTAAGTCAAAATTAGTATTTTTTCCTTAACGCTTGTTGACGCTAAGTCAGATTCCGACATTAATTTCTCATAAAGCCTTTTAACTTGAATTAAATTTGACATTGTTTCTAGAAACTTAACTATTTTAAGTCAAAATTAGGCGTTTTTCTTGCGGTTTGTTGACTTTAAATCAAATTTCGACGTTAATTTGCACATAATTCTACCCAAACATTTTTTTATAGAGGATTAAGGTTTTAAGTCAAAATTGGTCTTGCTTTCTTAACGTTTTTCAACTTTAAGTCAAATTCGACAGTAATTTGGACTTAAAGTCTCTTAAATTTGACATTCTTTCTAGAAGCTTAACGCCTTTAAAGTCGAAATAAGTCTTCTTCGACGCGTATCGACTTTAAGTCAAATTTCGACATTAATTTGCACATAAAGCTTCTTAACTCTAATAAAAATTAGTCTTTTTTCTGGAGGTTTAACGTCTTTAAGTTAAAATTAGTCTTTTTTTTTCTAGACGTTTTTCGACTTTAAATCAAATTTTGACATTAATTTGGACACAAAGTCTTTTAATTTAACTTATATTTGACATTTTTTCTGGAGGCTTAAGGCCTTAAGTCAAAATTAGTCTTGATTTTTTAACGTTTGTCCAATTAAAATCAAATTTCAACATTAATTTGGACATAGTCTTTTGCCTTTAATTAAATTTGACATACTTTTAGAGGCTTTAAAGTCAAAATTAGTCTTTCTTGTGACGCTTATCGACTATAAGTCAAAATTTTCAAGGTCGAAAAAGGTCTAAATACGCGATTTTGGTCATTTTTGAATCCTCTTGCGACGTTTTTGTGGGTATTGGGTCATCATAAAGTCCCTAGATGGGACTTCTCAGAGATTTATCCCTCAGAAATCGTTTTAGCACCCTTAGAAACCCCTAGGTGAGACTTTCTGGCCCTCGAAATTTTTTCAATATAATTTTTTTCGTCCAAAAACCACATTTCGCCCTTATTTCTAACCTTTCAAATATTCAATTAAGAAACTGACTCCGGGATAAGCATCAGGACGATACTACTGAAATAAATAATAAAACGTTTTTCATAGATAGGCTTTTATTTATACAGGGTGTCCCATTTTAAATTGTCACCCCAAATATCTCGAAACCTGGGCAACATGGTAAAAAGTGTTACAAATGAAAGTTGTAGGGTTCGGAGGGGGACATATGCGCGTGACCTTGAAAATTACCTTGGGGTCAATTTTCAAGGTCAAATGAATATCCACTTTGATTTTTCGAATAGAACGCCCTATTTTTTATTGCGGGATCGAAAAAAAGTTTCCGACAAAAAGTGTGTTTTTTTCCATAGAATACGATCTCGCAATAAAAATGGGGGTTCTATTTGAAAAATCAAAGTTGACCTTCGTTTGACCTTGAAAATTAACACCAAGGTCATTTTCAAGGTCACCAGCATATGCCCCCTCCGACCCTACAACTTTTATCTGAAACATGTTTTGCCATGTTGCTCAGGTTTCGAGATATTTGGGGTAGCAATTTAAAATGGAACACCCTGTATACATAAAAAGAAATACATCCTATTCCAAATTATGGTAGTTATGTATAAAGCATTAATTCATGTAAATTGCATAAAAAATTAAGTTATTACTGTGCGTTCATTCATAAGGTTTTTTAATTCACAGTGAATTTGTTAATTCAATTTAACATTTCCATCCTGCCTGACAAGTATTACACCCCGCCTCATACAGTGTCACATTACAAATGAGTAAAGCGCAAATTGTGAAGAAGAGAAAACCCGCGCTGAAACATTTTTCAGTTTTAATTAGCCAATTTGCGAAACGCAGTCCTCGTTCCCTTATGCAGAATTCAGAAATTCCAAATGCGATTTCCACACCGGGCGACGAATAATCCCGGAAAGCACTCTCTTATACTCTTATTCGGCCGCCTCGGAAGGTAGTATTTCCGGTCGCGATTTAATGCACCCCCACAGCTCTCGAATTAGCGACTCGAGTGCACATTACGGGGTTATCTATCGCTGGACAGGGGTTGCACTCGCGCTCGAGCACGTGGATTTATGCAGTCGGGGTGCTAGAAGACATTTGAATTCGGATATTTCCGTGGAGACCGATGTGGATTAATTGAATTCGCAATGAGGACGACTGAAAACTGCAGATAATGGACGCGAAGAGTTTTATAATTTTTGCGGCGCGCGATTTCGGAATTTTATTAAGATTGAAATTATTACGGAAAATGTAATGTTCCCGGTGGGACTGGTATTTTTCAATTAAATTTTATGTAATAAAGGAATGCTCGGAATGTTTTAACTTTACGCAAGATCGCTTGATCTCTATGTGTACTCGTTTAGAATCATTTTATGTTACTTCAGATGCATTCAGTGGCGGCTCGTGGAACATTTTAATGGCAGAGCCACTAAGCATACAATATATTTGGAAGAAAAAATTAAAATATTATGATTATGATTTGTCGTGTATTTTAATTCCCTGATGTGCACTAAATACCGTCCTTCGTTCACGTAACCCCACCCCTAAACAAAATACACGAAAAACAAAAAATACGTTTCCTTCCTTACACCCTTAAAGCCAATTGTTTTTTAAGTGTATATCTCGATTAAACTTTCTCGTTCGTATTTATAAATTTTCAAAATCGACACATTAAAGCTGGACGCTATTGCATCAACAAAGAGTGACGCCTGAATTAGCTTCAAACTTCTCAAATCCATCTAGAAATAATGTATTTTTGACAAACTGGAAAATGATCGATACACCCCTGCTGGAAACAAAATGTCAGCACTCGAAACTTGATTTTTAGAAAAACAGAATTTGCATCTTGTGATTCAGGGAATTCTAAAAAAATAGTGACTGCCATAATTAGCTTCAAAACTTCTCAAATCTATCCAGAAATAGTGCATCTTCAAGATACTGGAAAATGATCGACATACCTCCGCTGGAAACAAAATGTCAGCACTCGAAACTTGATTTTTAGAAAAATATAATTTCCATCTTGTGATTTAAAAAATTCTAAAAAAATAGTAACTGCCAAAATTAGCTTCAAAACTTCTCAAATCCATCCAGAAATAGTGCATATTTAATATACTAGATAATGATCGACATACCCCCGCTGAAAACAAAATGTCAGCACTCGAAACTTGATTTTTAGAAAAATATAATTTGCATCTTGTGATTCAAAAAATTCTAAAAAAAATAGTGACTGCCCTAATTAGCTTCAAAACTTCTCAACTCTATCTAGAAATAGTGCGTATTTAACATACTGAAAAATTATCGACATACCCCCGCTGGAAACAAAATGTCAACACTCGAAACTTGATTTTTAGAAAAACAGAATTTGCATCTTGTGATTTAAAGAATTCTAAAAAAATAGTGACTGCCATAATTAGCTTCAAAACTTCTCTCAAATCCATCCAGAAATAGTGCATATTTAATATACTGGAAAATGATCGACATACCCCCGCTGGAAACAAAATGTCAGCACTCGAAACTTAATTTTAAGAAAAATATAATTTGCATCTTGTGATTCAAAAAATTCTAAAAAAATAGTGACTGCCCTAATTAGCTTCAAAACTTCTCAACTCTATCTAGAAATAGTGCGTATTTAACATACTGGAAAATGATCGACATACCCCCGCTGGAAACAAAATGTCAACACTCGAAACTTGATTTTTAGAAAAACAGAATTTGCATCTTGTGATTTAAAGAATTCTAAAAAAATAGTGACTGCCATAATTAGCTTCAAAACTTCTCTCAAATCCATCCAGAAATAGTGCATATTTAATATACTGGAAAATGATCGACATACCCCCGCTGGAAACAAAATGTCAGCACTCGAAACTTAATTTTAAGAAAAATATAATTTGCATCTTGTGATTCAAAAAATTCTAAAAAAAATAGTGACTGCCCTAATTAGCTTCAAAACTTCTCAACTCTATCTAGAAATAGCGCGTATTTAACATACTGGAAAATGATCGACATACCCCCGCTGGAAACAAAATGTCAACACTCGAAACTTGATTTTTAGAAAAATATAATTTGCATCTTGTGATTTAAAGAATTCTAAAAAAATAGTGACAGCCCTAATTAGCTTCAAAACTTCTCAAATCCATCCAGAATTAGTGCGTATTTAACATACTGGAAAATGATCGACATACCCCCGCTGGAGACAAAATGTCAGCACTCGAAACTTGATTTTTAGAAAAATATAATTTGCATCTTGTGATTTAAAAAATTCTAAAAAATTAGTGACTGTCATAATTAGCTTTAAAACTTCTCAAATTCATCAAGAAATAGTGCGTATTTAACATACTGGAAAATGATCGACATACCTCCACTGGAAACAAAATGTCAGCACTCGAAACTAGATTTTTAGAAAAATATAATTTGCATCTTGTGATTTAAAAACTTCTAAAAAAATAGTGACTGCAATAATTAGCTTTAAAACTTCTCAAATCCATCCAAAAATAGTGCATATTTAATATACTGGAAAATCATGGACATACCCCTGCTGGAAACAAAATTTCAGCACTCAAAACTTGATTTTTAGAAAAATATAATTTGCATCTTGTGATTCAAAAAATTCGAAAAAAATAGTGATTGCCATAATTAGCTTTAAAACGTCTCAAATCCATCCAGAAATAGTGCATATTTAACATACTGGAAAATGATCGACATATCCCTGCTGGAAACAAAATGTCAGCTCTCGAAACTTGATTTTTAGAAAAATATAATTTGCATCGTGTGATTAAAAAAATTCTAAAAAAATAGTGACTGCCATAATTAGCTTTAAGACCTCTCAAATCCATCCAGAAATAGTGCATATTTAACATACTGGAAAATGATCGACATACCCCCGCTGGAAACAAAATGTCAGCACTCGAAACTTGATTTTTAGAAAAATATAATTTGCATCTTGTGATTCAAAAAATTCTAAAAAAATAGTGACTGCCCTAATTAGCTTCAAAACTTCTTAAATCCATCAAGAATTAGTGCATATTTAACATACTGGAAAATAATCGACAAACCCCTGCTGAAAACAAAATGTCAGTACTCGAAACTTGATTTTTAGAAAAATATAATTTGCATCTTGTGATTTAAAAAATTCTAAACAAATAGTGACTGCCCAAATTAGCTTCAAAACTTCTCAAATCCATCCAGAATTAGTGCGTATTTAACATACTGGAAAATGATCGACATACCCCTGCTGGAAACAAAATGTCAGCACTCGAAACTTGATTTTTAGAAAAATATAATTTGCATCTTGTAATTCAAAAAATTCTAAAAAATAGTGACTGCCCTAATTAGCTTAAAAACTTCTCAAATCCATCCAGAAATAGTGCATATTTACATACTGGAAAATTATCAACATACCCCTGCTGGAAACAAAATGTCAGCACTCGAAACTTAATTTTTAGAAAAATAAAATTTGCATCTTGTGATTTAAAAAATTCTAAAAAAATAGTGACTGCCCTAATTAGCTTTAAAACTTCTCAATTCCATCCAGAATTAGTGCGTATTTAACATACTGGAAAATGATCGACATGCCCGCGCTGAAAACAAAATGTCAGCACTCGAAACTTAATTTTTAGAAAAATATAATTTGCATCTTGTGATTTAAAAAATTCTAAAAAAATAGTGACTGCCCTAATTAGCTTTAAAACTTCTCAATTCCATCCAGAATTAGTGCGTATTTAACATACTGGAAAATGATCGACATACCCCTGCTGGAAACAAAATGTCAGCACTCGAAACTTGATTTTTAGAAAAATATAATTTGCATCTTGTGATTTAAAAAATTCTAAAAAAATAGTGACTGCCCTAATTAGCTTTAAAACTTCTCAATTCCATCCAGAATTAGTGCGTATTTAACATACTGGAAAATGATCGACATGCCCGCGCTGAAAACAAAATGTCAGCACTCGAAACTTAATTTTTAGAAAAATATAATTTACATCTTGTGATTTAAAACATTCTAAAAAAATAGTAACTGCCATAATTAGCTTTAAAACTTCTCAAATCCATCCAGAAATAGTGCGTATTTAACATACTGGAAAATGATCGACATACCCCCGCTGGAAACAAAATGTCAGCACTCGAAACTTGATTTTTAGAAAAATATAATTTGCATCTTGTGACTCAAAAAATTCTAAAAAAATAGTGACTGCCCTAATTAGCTTCAAAACTTCTTAAATCCATCCAGAAATAGTGCATATTTAACATACTGAAAAATGATCGACATACCCCTGCTGGAAACAAAATGTCAGCACTCAAAACTTGATTTTTAGAAAAATATAATTTGCATCTTTTGATTTAAAGAATTCTAAAAAAATTGTGACTGCCATAATTAGCTTCAAAACTTCTCAAATCCATCCAGAAATAATGCATATTTAATATACTAGAAAATGATCGACATACCCTCGCGGGAAACAAAATGTCAGCACTCGAAACTTGATTTTTAGAAAAATATAATTTGCATCTTGTGATTTAAAGAATTCTAAAAAAATTGTGACGGCCATAATAAGCTTCAAAACTTCTCAAATCCATCCAGAAATAGTGCATATTTAATATACTAGAAAATGATCGACATACCCCCGCTGGAAACAAAATGTCAGCACTCGAAACTTGATTTTTAGAAAAATATAATTTGCATCTTGTGATTTAAAGAATTCTAAAAAAATTGTGACGGCCATAATAAGCTTCAAAACTTCTCAAATCCATCCAGAAATAGTGCATATTTAATATACTAGAAAATGATCGACATACCCCCGCTGGAAACAAAATGTCAGCACTCGAAACTTGATTTTTAGAAAAATATAATTTGCGTCTTGTGATTTAAAAAATTCTAAAAAAATAGTGACTGCCCTAGTTAGCTTCAAAACTTCGCAAATCCATCCAAAATTTCAAAAATTAGCAAATTTAAAATACTTTTTGACCTTTCTAAGCGTTTTGACACGAAAAATATTTTGCAAGATATTTCAGGTATTCCAGACTTTTTGACCACACTGTATATAATACAATATACAGATCTTATAAAAATACATCCAATAATAATACAAATACAGCGTGGTCAATAAAAAAAATCAAGTTATGTGACCATAAAATTTTAAAAGTTTACAAGAAAATCCTTTTACGGCAAAATGGAAATTGTTGAATATCCAAAGGAGAGTTCATGGTTATCTCTCCCTTTGAAAAAGAAAATTGTTCAGTGTAAATTTCTCTGGTAAATATATTCCACAAAGTGAGCATCTCAACTTTGATTTGTCTAATTACCATACCTGCTGCAATTACACGCCGTTGGTGTTTCAGCTTCAAACGCTGAAATTCCGAGTGCATCCCGACGCCCCGGGCACGCACATACAGCGCGATTATAAACTTTTTGTTTGCAGTCAGTGATGTGTGCATGCCGGATGTGTGTATGTATGTGTGTGTGTATGTGTGTGTGTGTGAATGTGTGTGGAAACTATTTCCGCTTGATTGTCAGCCGTTTTGTTTGCGGCAATCGAGTCGGCGTTCTCCGTTTTTGGGATTAAAATCGTGCACACTATTGACACATTCGAATGCTAATCGAGATTTTTTAATGAAAAACTGTAAAAATATTTGTTCCGCAAAATTGCTTCTAAAATAATACATTTGATTGGAGGGTGGATGGATGACCGGTATATACTTGTTACGTTTCATGTTGGTTTGCTTAATTGTTTTCTTATTTTCTTACATTTCTAATTTAATTGATTAATATTAAATTAACTACAAGGTGCGGCAAAATAAACAGTGCAGTTTTGAAGGGCTATTAAAATAAACGGCGCAACTTAAAGAAAAGGGGTTTATTTTATCTTAATCTGTACATTATGCCGTTTTATGCATTAAGTCCTGAAGATGACATCAGAAAGATGATGACCCCCAGCAGCGATACATTGATGAAGGCGATTTCTGAAATTTTCGGCCGCATTTTGGCACATCTCGATGGGTATAGCGGCAATTTCCTTCCGAATTCGAACCCTGAGTTCTACCAAGGTGCGAGGTCGATGCCTAAAAACCTTTTCCTTCAGGTAACCCCACAGGAAGAAGTCGCAAATGCTCAGATCAGGGGCCACTCCACATCACCTCTCAGAGAAACGAGGCGCCCAGTCGCAGGTTCGTCATTGAAACTCGAGCAGTATGGGCCGTAGCCCCGTCCTGCTAAAAACAGATGTCTCCCAGATCTGCTTCCTCCATCAGTTCTTCCAAACGAGGTTGAAAATAAATTCCTACATGAAAGCATAACGTTGAGCATTGACAGTTACGGTTCGTCCGTCCTCTTCAAAAAAATAAGGCCCAATCACCCTAAATTTGGAAATCGCACACCACACGGTGACTTTTAGGGAGTGAATTGGTCTCTCGTGAAGTTGCTTATTGGGTTATTTACAGCCGGTTGAATATTAGGTAGAACAATGAAAAAAACCAAAGAAAGATTAAATACAGATATGATTGAATTCTTTAAAAAATTGAATAAATTTTCGAAAATTAATATTTTTAGTAGTAGTTTCACTACCAACTTGTCAATTATTGGTGATAATCTTTTATCATCTGACAAAGGATACGTAACTTTTATGATATTGTTTGATTATAGTAAAACATTTGAAACCAAAAACTGCGACATTTTGCTGTCCAAGCTTCACTACATAGGATTCCAAAATAAAACCATACATCTCGTTGCAACTTTTCTAAAAGTAAGATCTCGGGTGGTGCGGATTGATAATATACCCAACATATGTGTTAATGTTCCTTAAGGTTCCATTTTAGGACCTATTTTATTTAGTACACGGGGTGTTTAAAATTCGAGGGTCACCATGGGGATCTCGCTTATTAGAAGAGATAGAGGCTATGTTTAAATTTGGCATTATTGTGGAATTTTACGGTGATTAATAATCCACTGAGAAAAATTACTTAAATTGTTTTGTTTTCGAGTTAAGTCCAAAAAACTGAAAAAACTGATCTTCGTTTTTTTTTTGCTTTATATCTCCATTATTCGAGGAGATATTTAAAAATGGTAAAGGCGTTCTTATAGCGCTTTTTTTATTATCTAATGGATGGTGTTAGATGTTTAGTTGTAACATGTTTTAGTACATCGATGTCCCCATTTGGCCTTTAACGTCTTGGTGTTAAATAAATTTAAAAAAAAAACTCAATTCTTATAAGAATTTCTCAAAGGAAGAACATGAACTTTATTCACGTTTAATGTATGTGTACCGACGTAAAAAATCGTTATTATTTTTTTTGTATATCTGGTTTTCCTTTACAACTGCCTTGATCCTTAGACTTTCCTTGCTCCAAGTAACCCTACAGCCCCTTTAGTTTTTGTGATTATAACTCGGCGTGTTACCTCTAAAACGACTGATTTTTCTCATTAATAGCCTTAATTTGCCCACATGTTGAGTATTTAAACAAATACAAATATATGTTTTAGTTTACATAAATTCCCAGTAAAGCAAACACCAAAACTTATATTCATTGATTGACCATGTGTACCGCATATTTAAACAAATAGGGCGAATTATCAAATATAAATACCGAAACATGTATATATGTATAGTTTCCGGTTAAAATCACATCGGACTGGATATATTTCGCATTTAGTATAAATACGAACCGACCGTCAACAATGAATGCAACGATATTTGCATTTGATGTAAATTTTTCGCATTCAATTATAGTAAATTTATTTTTAATTGCGATCAAATTTCTTGCACTCAAAGCTTAATTGATATTCAAAAACCCATCATTCAGATACTTTAATTATATTGTACGTGTTGCGTGAATATTGATTTTATTTCCATGCTTATGCGCTACCGAATTAAATAAATGGTCAAATGTCATTTAAGTTTGACGTTTATTGTGTGAATCAATCAGTACGGAGTGTAAAAAGCAATTATTAAATTGATGTATAAAAAGTAATATTATATTTTATAAATGTTGTCTGGTGTTCAGTATATTTACATTTTGCTGGAACGGTATAATTATTATATTCAAATTTTAATAGCAAAATTAGTCAATTTGTAATTGCAAATTAAACTATTTGGTACGCAGAGAATAATTATTAATATATAAATTGCTGCGGCACTTTGTGGAAAATGCATGTTCATCAAATGGAAGGTATAAAATTAACTAAAATTGAAAACCCTAATTTGTTGCAGAAGACGAAAAGTAGTGGATTTACAGTGCGCACCTGAAGTATGGAATTAATTTAGTAAAATGTGAATTAATTTTTTTGATAAAAATGCATATTTTCAGTCGATTTTCAGTCAACACTTCTTTTTGATTGACAATTTGTTGACGTAATATATTATTTAATTACAATTATTATTGTTATTTGTTATGATGCTAAATAATTTTAAAAAATAACCAAGCGTCGCCTGGCGCATTCACCCGAATTACTATAAAGCAGGGGTCTCCAAACTACGGCCCGCGGGCCAAATGCGGCCCGCGACCTCAACGGGTCCGGCCCGCGACAAGCAGTTACATTTTCCGTAAATGTTACATTTTAAAATTCTATAACGATTTTTTGTTATAGGTTTTGAAATTAGATATATATAAATAAAATTAATTATATCTTGGCCCACTAGGTTATGAAGAATTGTATATATGGCCCGCGATGGAAAAAGTTTGGAGATCCCTGCTATAAAGGGTCCCGTCTTCTATAGCTCAGTTACTAAAAAAGTTAGGATTTTAATATTTTCAAAAATTTACTTGTATCCAAGGACGTATTTAAAGAAAATATTTTTGATTATACAGGGTGTCCCAAAAAAGTGCGACGTCATGATGATATACCTTTTTGGATTACACGCTGTATATTTTATTGCTTATTTGGTTGCCTTTTATCGTTACCTAAATGCCCCTAAATTAATCAATTTAATTATTCTAAAAGAAAGAACGCCTTTTATCGTTACCTACATGCCCCTTAATTAATTAATTAATATAAATTCTAAAAGAAAGAACCCAGGATTGCAATATCTTGAGGACGGATATAGGTAGCAAGTTGAAATTTTAATGAAAAATCAATAAAAATTCAAAAACATGATTATTAAAATTTCAACCTTCTCGAACCACCCCTTTAAAAAGGGTTGCCACCCTCTTAAAAAAATCGATAAATTTTATTTTTCTTTCCCGAAAGCCGAAAATGTCCTCTAGGGGCCCGTGAAAACCGCGATTTTCTAACTCACTCCGGGGTGAATTTTTGAAAATCGATTTTTCGCGATGCAGAGGTTCGCGCCAAACCCATCTCCTCCCAGGATATTTGAGTTAAAGGATTCAAAAATGGCTCAAACAATCCCAAATACTTTAGTACACAAAAGTTACTTCTGTATTTCAAGTGCTCTTCTCCGTTTAAAAATTCAAAAATATGATTATTAAAATTTCAACCCTCTCGAACCACCCCTTTAAAATAGGGTTGACACCCTCTTAAAAAAAATCGATAAATTTTATTTTTTCCCGAAAGCCGAAACGCCCGTGAAAACCGCGATTTTCTAACTCCCGGGTGAATTTTTAAAAATCAATTTTTCGCGATTCAGAGGTTCGCGTCAAACCCATCGATTTTCTAACTCACTCGTAGACTCCGGGCTGAATTTTTGAAAATCGATTTGTCGCGATGCAGACGTTCTCGCCAAACCCATCTCCTCCCAAGATTTTTGAGTTGGAGGATTCAAATATGGCTCAAAAAATCCTAAATACTTTAGTACACAAAAGTTACTTCTGTATTTCAAGTGCTCTTCTCCGTTTAAAAATTCAAAAACATGGTTGTTAAAATTTCAACCCTGTCGAACCACCCCTTTAAAAAAGGGTTGCCACCCCCTTAAAGAAAAATCGATAAATTTTATTTTTTTTCCGAAAGCCGAAAGCGTCCTCTAGGGGCCCATAAAAACCGCCATTTTCTAACTCACTCCTAGACTACGGGGTGAATTTTTGAAAATCGATATTTCGCGATGCAGAGGTTCGCGCCAAACCCATCTCCCTCCAGGATTTTTGAGTTGGAGGATTCAAATATGGCTCGAAAAATCCTAAATACTTTAATACACAAAAGTTA
The DNA here is from genome assembly GCA_910593695.2 of Ocypus olens. Classification (NCBI taxonomy): domain Eukaryota; kingdom Metazoa; phylum Arthropoda; class Insecta; order Coleoptera; family Staphylinidae; genus Ocypus; species Ocypus olens. The sequence continues at coordinate 5,781,522 of OU343061.1, forward strand.
CTTCTGTATTTAAAGTGCTCTTCTCCGTTCAAAAATTCAAAAACTTGATTATTAAAATTTCAACCCTGTCAAACCACCACTTTAAAATAGGGTTGCCACCCCCTTAAAAAAAACCGATAAACTTTTGTTTTCTGAAAGCCGAAAACGTCCTCTAGGGGCCCATAAAAACCGCCATTTTCTAACTCACTCATAGACTACGGGGTGAATTTTTGAAAATCGATTTTTCGCGATGCAGAGGTTCGCGCCAAACCCATCTCCTCCCAGGATTTTTGAGTTGGAGGATTCAAATATGGCTCAAACAATCCCAAATACTTTAGTACACAAAAGTTACTTCTGTATTTCAAGTGCTCTTCTCCGTTTAAAAATTCAAAAATATGATTATTAAAATTTCAACCCTCTCGAACCACCCCTTCAAAATAGGGTTGACACCCTGTTAAAAAAATCGATTAATTTTATTTTTTCCCGAAAGCCGAAACGCCCGTGAAAACCGCGATTTTCTAACTCCCGGGTGAATTTTTAAAAATCAATTTTTCGCGATTCAGAGGTTCGCGTCAAACCCATCGATTTTCTAACTCACTCGTAGACTCCGGGCTGAATTTTTGAAAATCGATTTGTCGCGATGCAGACGTTCTCGCCAAACCCATCTCCTCCCAAGATTTTTGAGTTGGAGGATTCAAATATGGCTCAAAAAATCCTAAATACTTTAGTACACAAAAGTTACTTCTGTATTTCAAGTGCTCTTCTCCGTTTAAAAATTCAAAAACATGGTTGTTAAAATTTCAACCCTGTCGAACCACCCCTTTAAAAAAGGGTTGCCACCCCCTTAAAGAAAAATCGATAAATTTTATTTTTTTTCCGAAAGCCGAAAGCGTCCTCTAGGGGCCCATAAAAACCGCCATTTTCTAACTCACTCCTAGACTACGGGGTGAATTTTTGAAAATCGATATTTCGCGATGCAGAGGTTCGCGCCAAACCCATCTCCCTCCAGGATTTTTGAGTTGGAGGATTCAAATATGGCTCGAAAAATCCTAAATACTTTAATACACAAAAGTTACTTCTGTATTTAAAGTGCTCTTCTCCGTTCAAAAATTCAAAAACTTGATTATTAAAATTTCAACCCTGTCAAACCACCACTTTAAAATAGGGTTGCCACCCCCTTAAAAAAAACCGATAAACTTTTGTTTTCTGAAAGCCGAAAACGTCCTCTAGGGGCCCATAAAAACCGCCATTTTCTAACTCACTCATAGACTACGGGGTGAATTTTTGAAAATCGATTTTTCGCGATGCAGAGGTTCGCGCCAAACCCATCTCCTCCCAGGATTTTTGAGTTGGAGGATTCAAATATGGCTCAAACAATCCCAAATACTTTAGTACACAAAAGTTACTTCTGTATTTCAAGTGCTCTTCTCCGTTTAAAAATTCAAAAATATGATTATTAAAATTTCAACCCTCTCGAACCACCCCTTCAAAATAGGGTTGACACCCTGTTAAAAAAATCGATTAATTTTATTTTTTCCCGAAAGCCGAAACGCCCGTGAAAACCGCGATTTTCTAACTCCCGGGTGAATTTTTAAAAATCAATTTTTCGCGATTCAGAGGTTCGCGTCAAACCCATCGATTTTCTAACTCACTCGTAGACTCCGGGCTGAATTTTTGAAAATCGATTTTTCTCGATGCAGAGGTTCGCGCCAAACCCATCTCCTCCCAGGATTTTTGAGTTGGAGGATTCAAATATGGCTCAAAAAATCCCAAATACTTTGGTACACAAAAGTTACTTCTGTATTTAAAGTGCTGTTCTCCGTTTAAAAATTCAAAAACATGATTATTAAAATTTCAACCCTCTCGAACCACCTCTTTAAAAAAGGGTTGCCACCGATAAACTTTCTTTTTTTTCCGAAAGCCGAAAACGTCCTCTAGGGGCCCTTGAAAATCGCGATTTTATAACTCACTCCTAGACGCCAGGGTGAATTTTTGAAAATCGATTTTTCGCGATGCAGAGGTTCGCGCCAAACGCATCTCCTCCCAGGATTTTTGAGTTGGAGGATTCAAATATGGCTCAAAAAAATTCCAAATACTGAGTTACATAAAAGTTACTTCTGTATTTCAAGTACTTTTCTCCGTTCGCGAGCTGCAACCCTTTCTCTGCGGGGGTCGGTTTTTTCGTGCTCCGGCGAGCGGGGGCGCGTCCCCTTTACAGTCGCGACTTTAATTTTTATAAAGTTTTGTAGAACGAGTTGCTCTCTACCTCTTATGTCTCTTACCCCTTTTTGATATCTCCAATCCTCGAGGAGTTATTCAAAGAAAACCACCCCCGATTTCAATAAAAAAATTCTAGAGCGGCCATTTAATCCCACGCGAGAAATTTAAACGGCGTGCCATTCGGAATTGCATTTTTCGTTGAAAAGGTAAGGGCTATATTTTTTTTGGGGCGCTCCGTTTACTATGTATGGCCGATTTTTGATTGATTTCCGGGAATTTTTCGAAGAATTTATCGAAAAAAATTTCGATTTTTTTTTTTCGAAAACCGATTTAATCCGCATCAAAGATCCTTATTAAGTTTTTCGATCCGATTTATAGTTTTCGAGATATAACTTTGTAAACGGAAGGGAAACGTGAAATTTAGCAGCGTGACACGCTGTCAGAAAATGACAAAAAGCGCTCCGTGTTGGAGCAGAGGTAACGCGGCCGCTTCGCAATCGGAAGGTCCGCGGTTCAAATTTCTACCGTTAGAATTTTTTTTTTCTTTTTTATTTTTTTTATAAATCCGTGTGTATTTAAAAACGTTTGACGTATTTTGCCGGTAAATATTTTTGATCGTTCTTGAATAATTTTTTCTTTCTTTTTAAATCACGAATCTAACGACGGATTTCCCGGGTTCGTTTTACTTCTTTCGAGGACGTATTTTTTCTATTTAAATTGAAGAGTTGAAACTTTTAGGGTTGATGGAAAATATGGCGTGCTTTGATTAGTAATTTCTTCAAAAATTTTAAAACACCCCCTAGCCTTCCAGAGCGCGTCATTTGGCCGGGCCCCAGGGTTCGTTTTTCTTATTTTAAGGTATGTTTTTCTTTTCAAGTCGAAAAGCTTAAACTTTAAGTTGCTTTTTTTAACCACCATGCACGGACGACGGCGCAGCGCAGCGGAGCCCTCGTTCGTCACCAGTTACTTTTCTTAATTAACTATTTCACCATTTCACATAAAAACACTATTTCACATACATAAACTTAAGCCTCGCACACTAGTTTTTACTAAAATCGGTTGAGTGATATCTTCATAAAAAATAAAAAAATCAGTTTTGCATCATAGATTTAAAAAATTAATAAAAAATTAAAATAGTCCCTCATTCATAAAATTATACAGGACAGACCCGTCAAAAAAACATGGTCTCGTAATTTTTTGTAATACCTAAGAAACGATTCGACTAATATCCAGTTATAACATTATTACTCTATATAAAGAATCGCGTATACTTTAGCCGCTTATATTGTACGTCGGACCATATTTTCTTGAGTAAATAACTCAATCACACCCCGAGGAGTTTTTTTCTCTGCGAGTTTATGAAATGGAATCAATTCAAGCACAAATAATTTTTTCCGAATGGAAGACATTCAATTTTCCTTTTAAAGTGCGAGACGTTATATTTTTTCTTGTGTGTGGTTATCGGGGAGATAGCGGGACGGCGTAAAAACATAAATAAAGATTGGATATTTTCATCTGCCAGTTTTAGCCCTTTAGGGAGAAATGACGGGACCAACTTTGACACATTCTGTTGCTGAAATGTGAGATTGGGTCACAGTTATCGCGGAGGCATCATCTTTCCGTATAAAGGACACTCTTGAAATTTTATCGCGAAATTCATCGTGGCGCCCGCGAAAATGCAAGGGGGGCAATTTTGAGTTTATTCACGGAGGCTAAAATACTCGCCGTAGATAGGGTATCAAATTTATTTTGTTTTGTATTTTATAAAGGTGGTGGTGTTTATTTCTTCATTACGGTTTCATGGACGCGTTATTATTTTACTTGAGGGAGGGTGTGAGAAAATATTATTTTTAAATAAGTATGAGAAAAAAAAAACTAAAAGGATGGTTTGTACAATGTAAGATTATTGTCGGTTCCTATTACATTTTTCGCGACTCGACTTTACGCGTGGATTGAAAAAAAGTATTCGTGGTGGGACCATGAAATTTAAGACAGTTGTAGTTGCTTATTGACTAGTTTACAAAATGAATCGTTTATTGGAAGTCTTCCTCAGTTCTGAGATTTTAGCACTCGAATTAGACGAGAGCAATTTGCGTACATTCTGAAGCCTACAGAATTGTATTTCGAACAAAGAGTGTGAAATATTTTTTGTTCATTATTACATCCCTTGCGGATTGACGTTCCATTTTATTTTGTTCAACATCTTCTTACATAAATTTCAACAAGGATTGTAAAAACTTTATTTTTTTCAATTTGTTAAAGAAAGTAATACAAAAAAATTAAAAATTAATTTTGGCTTCATCAGTCCCTGGAGAATAATGTTCTCTTTAATTAGGTAAAAAAAATATTGAAATCAGTTCGATGAAAAAATTTATGACACGTTTTGTAAAACCTTTATTTTTTTTAAATTTGTTACAAAAATAACAGAAAAAAATAAATTTTGGCTCCCTCAGTCTCTAGAGAATTCTATCCTCCTTAATTAGATGGAAATTTTATTATAATCGGTTACGCACGTTTTGTAAAAACTTAATTTTTTTCAATTTATGAAAAAAATAATACGAAAAAACTAAAAATAAATGTTGGCTTCGTCAATCCCTGGAGAATTCTATTCTTTTTAATTAGGTAAAAAAATTATTGAAATCAGTCTGACACATTTTGTAAAAACTTATTTTTTTAATTTGCCAAAAAATAACACAGAATTTTTTTTTTAATTTGGCTTCGTCAGTCCCTAGAGAATTTTGTCCTCTTTAATTAGATGAATATTTTATTAAAATCGGTCAAGCCATTCTTGGGCTACCGTGCACGCAAGTTCGAAAAATGTGGTTTGAAAAGAAAGCACGCGTTTGAAGTTTTTTATGCCTGGAAAGCACAATACTATAAGAACTCGTATTTGAAGCATTTTTTATACTGGCCAGAATGCGACGGTGAACTAAAGTCAAAGTTCACGCAAACAAAGATTTAGCCGTGGCTGCCCGCCGAATACGCGACTAGACGCGATAAAGAAAGCCATAACTTTTAAAAATTTATAAATTTCAGCCTGAAACTTTTCACAGATATTTTTTAATGTGTCTACAACTGATTCATGATGGCATAAAAAAAATTATTTACTTAACTACTAAACATGAATCACCTTAATACGAGCTTGAAATGTCAAGATTAACGTAACTAAAATTCAACCTTGCCGATGACGAGTTAAAATTGTATTATATATTCTGTTTGAATATGTGTAAACTGTTTCACAATTTGTTGTCAAATGTATATTCGGACGACCCGCTTAATTGGGTCAAAATATTATGGGCCCAATGGGACCTGAATAAGCGACGTCAAATGTATATTATATATTTATTTGTAATACTATGTTTCATTTTTAGGTGAGTCAAATGGCTACCAGTAATCCGTAAGTGCTTTAAATTATACTCTTTATATATCTTTAAGACTCTTCTTCGATTATGTAACTTTAAATTAAAATTTATTTTAGCATTTCAAAAACAATATGTATTTTTGAAATTTAAAAAAAAGTTAATCTGTTGCTTAAACATTTTGTTACTAATATCAATTAAAATATTTAAATGATTTACAAAATCTGCACCTAAAATTCAGTATTTTAAGTTGGTGACTAAAAAAAGTCCAGTTAAAAATTTAGAATCCAAGGTTTTAAAACGCTTACCCAGAACCCTTAATTTTGAGCCGTTTACGGCTAACAATTATGAAGGCAAACTTTGAAGAATCGGATAAACGTGTTCTTAGTTAGCAAGCGGTTTTTAAACGTTTAAACGTATATTCACGTTTACACGTGTATACGTTTAAACGGATTTTTGCGTTTAAACGCGTTTGCTTTGTTTAAACGTGTTGACGAAAATCGTTTAATATAGAAACGTATAACCCACCCTGCTAATATCTGTTTCGTGTTCGTTCGCCGTGTTTTACAATATTTCCGGTATCGGAAAAAAAAAGAATAAATAATTATTATTTGGAACACCTTAATAAGAAAGTAGTTTCTCGAAATCCGTCCGTAACGTCAGCATCCGAAGTTTGAAGGGTTCAACCCCCTATAGACCAGGTAGTTCTTGTTTGAATCGAATATGTAAAAATATTGAAAATTTTACGAAATGCCGAGATATGACTTTTGGACCCACAAATGGAGTATAAAAATATGAGAAATCGTTTCTAGTTTACGGGTTGCAAACGTTTATTTATTAAGCTAAACGTGTTGTAAACGTTTATTATGCTAAACGGGTTGTAAACGTTTATTAAGCTAAACGTGTTTTATTCGTTACAAATAAACGGTAAACGTTTAAACTTTTAAACGAAAAACGGAGTAACCGTCGAGCCCTAATGTGCAGCAGTCCCAAATTTTAAAACAAATACCAACAAAGGTCTGTTTAAGTTATTTATTTTTCTTAACGTGAAGACGTGACCGCACGTTTTTTCTTCCGGTGTTTTGTTTTGATCTTGCTTCGTTGACGATTATTTTATTAAATGATTGCATTTAATTTAAAACGTCCGAAATGGTGGGTGTTCTATTAATTGTTGCGACCAAAGTGGAATTTTCGAAGTAGTTCGAAGATTCGATCCGCAATCCTTGTGATTTCTTGGGTGATTCAATTGATGGAGCTAAAGTTTTCCATAATTAATGGTAAACGTTGAAGGAACAATTGTTTCAAGATTCTGTTTTGATTCTAAAAGACGTAACATACTCCTCAACATCTCGGTTGCAGGACGATCTCCTAATTTGTCTGGTGACAATAATTATGTGACTGTGTGAACAATTGATGGCATGCCATTTTTGGTCAAAAATTGCTTTACATACAGGCATGTGCGTTGTCTTCTTACTTCTTACTTTATTTCATCTATTAACTCTTGCATTTAATAACTCTTGTTAGTTTTTTGAATATTAATCGATAGTGAATGAGCATCCTTTAAACATGCAAGACTGGAACTACCCTTAATGAAGACTTTGGAAGTCTGTGACTTCATCTCACAGTGTTGTCATTCCTACAACAACTAAAGATTATTTACATCACAAGAAGGGATGAGACCTCTTTGACCTTCAGCTAGCTCACAGAGATGTTATGCAACTGGCTATAAGGAGAGGGATGAGAGAAACAATAATTATGCACGCGAACACTTTTTTGATATACATCAATATATTCATGGCACAATGACATAAAATATTCTAAGTTAATATTAAACACGCAGGGAAACATAAAAGTAACTGGGAATAACGTGCGAGAGTAACTGGTTCATTAAAGTTTCGCACGCAGTGGTCCAAAGTCCAAAAAAGCTGGCTAAAATCTGAAGATCTCATTCAATTTGAAACATTGGATTATGGAGTTTTTGAGGTCGTTGATTTCAAAGCAAAAGTCAAATGTTTAAAAAACAAAATGGCTTACCACTTATTTGAAAAATTTTGGGGTTTCAACAAAGTTCAGTATATGGTGATCTTTAAGTTAGCTTCCAAAACTAAAGTTACATTTTTAAAAAACAAAATGGCGGGTGCAAAATGACGGACCACTAATGTGAAAAATGATGGAATTACTAAATTCAGTATATGGTGGTTTTAAGATCGCTGATTCCGAAACTGTGGTCAAATTTTGTAAATATGAAATCGCGGATCCAAAAAGCGGACCACTTATGAGTGAAAAATGATAGAGTTCGAACTAAATTCAGTACATAGTAATTTTTGTACTAGCTTTTTCCAAAACTGTCAAAAACAAAATGAGGCATCCAAAATAGCCAAAATGATAGGGTTCCAACGAAATTTAGTATTTAGTATAAATTTTAAAATTTTATAAAGACAAAATGGCGGATCTAAAATGGAGGACCACTTATGTGAAAAATTATGGGGTTCCAAATGGAATATTATTAATTTATATTTTATCAACATACATCAAGATCTTTATTCAAACAAATAATCATGCATAACATTTTAATACATAAATAACTGAAGGGTATTAGTCCGACTGGGTTATCGACCATCGGCCTTTCTGCCCTTTTATCAACATTTTCATATTTTCCCAGTTATGAAGCAATAACTACTAAAATATGGGAAGAACTTTTTTAAATTTAATAAACTATTTTGCATTACTCGCTGCAATAGTTGTAGAAACATTTAACTACTCTTCATTTTCTTTGAGGAATCTATCACTATTTCTGCGTTAATTTTCTTTAAATTTGGACATCAACTCTGAAAAATGCGTGCCGCTTGACAAAATGTCTCCCCAGAGCCAAGGTCGCAACTCGTCGCAATCAATATTTGACAATTTTTATTTGGTATGGTAATATCTTGACTATAAAATGTAAACCAGCGCACGATCTCACGAGTTGATTACAATTTTGATGCTTTTTGCAAGAACAATTCGAGATTATTTTATGCAGGTGTTTGTTCAAAGCCATTTTAATAATAAAAATAATACATTTATTGGTGGTCATGGGTGTCCGCAGAAAATTTTCCAGGAGGATTTTTTGATATAAAAAAAAAAGAAAATGACAATTTCTAATTATTAAAAATTCTGCATTTCTGCCACCATAAACGGTAAATAAAGCAATTAGCAGCTGCCAAAAATTGTGGATTTTTTCAATCAAAAACCGCATTTTTTATGTTAAAAAAGAAAATTGCTATTTTTGTTTTATTAAAAATTCTGCATTTTTGCCACCACAAGCGGTACGATTCAAAGGCAAATAAAGAAATTTGCAGCTGCCAGAAATTATGTTTTTTTACTATCAAAGACGGCATTTTTTGATATTAAAAAAAAGAAAAAGAATTAATCCCTTGTGCACCAAAGATTCACCCTTTCCTTCCGGATGTTTTCCCTGAACCCCCTCGAAACCCCCAAGTGGAATTGTTGACCGTCCGTTTGGCCTAGAGCAACAAACTCTGCTTGCACGACACCTCTGCAATCGAAGAAATAAATTAGCATTATCTTTTTTTTTTTTTTTTTTTTTTTATTACACTTAGCCACAATGTAAAATACATGTTACAATAGTATACATGAAGCTGCGGATGTGTTCGTCAAATTTAAGTTACATATTATAAAGTATAAAAATGGTCGTTAACTAATATAATAGTATGTTGTACATTGTTCATGTTCATTGTTCATATTCGGTATTATACATGCATGGAATAATATGTTTACAATTATTATAAATAGATTAAAAACACATATTAAAATCCGATACGGTTAAATAATAAGATCTTTATCATTACGTATATAGTTACACAGAAATACAAGTACAGAACAGACATTTTAAAAATTTGTATATACAGGGTGTGGCACTTAAGATGCCTCGGACCATAGCTCCTTTACGATAAAAGCTATCGAAAAAAATCTTAGAACAAAGTGGTGCATAGTTACCGCCGCTATGTTTCAAAAATATTTCTAATCATCAGTGGCGTGCCGTACTCCAGTGGCGTACCAAACTTATGTTTTTTTAAATGAAATGCCCTATTTTTTATTGCAGATTTGGAAAGTGCTTGACGAGTACTTATTTTTTTATCTAACATGTTATACCCTTCACTTTAGCGGTTTCGCTGTTATAACCCCTTCTTTCAAAATTGCGCCCCATTTTTGAGATTTTTTTGTAGAGAAACTAATTGACGCCGGGGCCTAAATTTTGAATTGAGGTACAGGTTAAGACCTCGTATACCTTTACATAATTTTTTTTCGGGTAATTTATGGAAAAAAAATAATTTTTGATTGATCTTAGCATGTTGTCATTTTTTCCGAAAATTTCAAATGGCACCCCCCTAAAAAAATTACGGCGTTGTACAGCCAAAACTCTAAATTTTTCATTGGTGTAAAAAAAAATTACACATTGCATAACAAAATTTCGGAGAAAAAAGGAATTTCTTCGCAAATGTCGGGAAACGTTTTCCGTTCCCAAGTGTGCCATGAAAAAACAAAAGATTGGTAATTGTCAAAGTAAATTATTAGACGTCAGTAGCAGCCATAAGTCATTTTTGACAAACGTTCTAAAAATGTTCCGAACTCAAGAGAAAATGGTTGACATGATATTTATTCTTGGAGAATGTAACAAGAATTGTTTCTTGGCATCACGAGTGTACCCTGCGCGATATCCGCACAGGGCACATCCAAATGAACGTGCGTTTCAAAAAGTGTTGGAGAGATTTACTACTACGGGAAGTGTGAAACGGCCAAGGAGAGTTAGAAAGAAGGCAGTTATTACCGAAAATAATGAACTGCAGGTTCTGGAGGCAGTTATTGAAGATCCTCATACCAGTATCCGTGATATTAGTAGGAATCACGATATTTCAACGCGATCCGTACATCGTGTTCTTAAAAAGTACAAATTCCGTCCATTTAAGATTCAACTGCACCAAGAATTGCAACCTCAAGATTTTCATGCGAGGCAAGATTTCTGCATGTGGGCTATCAACAAAATTGAGCAGGAGGAATCATTTCTTATGCGCGTATTATTTTCTGATGAAGCAACGTTCCATAGAAATGGGCATGTCAATCGCCACAACTACCATTATTACGCCGATGAAAACCCACAAGCCATGCGAATGATAAACCACCAGCAAAGATGGTCGCTGAATGTTTGGGGAGGCATACTTGGAGAACACCTTTTGGGTCCTTATTTCATCGAGGGGCACCTGAACGGCAACAGTTATTTGAGGTTCCTTCGCGACGACTTGGATGATCTCTTGGAAAATGTCCCTCTAGCCGCTCTTCGACAGATAGTTTTCCAGCACGATGGAGCTCCTGCACATAATAGCTGTGTCGTTCGGGAATTTCTCGATGAAACGTTTCCGGACTCCTGGATTGGTCGTGGGGGTCCTGTGAGGTGGCCGCCAAGATCACCAGACCTCACTCCCCTTGACTTTTTCCTTTGGGGCCATATCAAAGACGAGGTTTACAGGACGGTACCAACTACTGTCGAGGATATAAGGGAGAGAATCTGCGCGGCTTTCCGCGGTATATCACCAGAAGTCCTTAGGGCAGTGTCTAGAGCTTGTGAGTCGAAGTTGCGGTTATGCCTCCGGCAGGAAGGTCGTCATTTCTAACATTTCGTTTAAGTTGTTAAATTTTCTTTATCTGCATTTTTCATATCATGTTGAATAAATAGGTACATACTATTATGTTGACCGTATTTGTGTATTTGTTTTCTCATGGCACACTTGGGAACGGAAAACGTTTCCCGACATTTGCGATGAAATTCCTTTTTTCTCCGAAATTTTGTTATGCAATGTGTAATTTTTTTTACACCAATGAAAAATTTAGAGTTTTGGCTGTACAACGCCGTAATTTTTTTAGGGGGGTGCCATTTGAAATTTTCGGAAAAAATGACAACATGCGAAGATCAATCAAAAATTATTTTTTTTCCATAAATTACCCGAAAAAAAAATATGTGAAGGTATACGAGGTCTTAACCTGTACCTCAATTCAAAATTTAGGCGCCGGCGTCAATTAGTTTCTCTACAAAAAAATCTCAAAAATGGGGCGCAATTTTGAAAGAAGGGGTTATAACAGCGAAACCGCTAAAGTGAAGGGTATACATGTTAGATAAAAAAATAAGTACTCGTCGAGCACTTTCCAAATCTGCAATAAAAAATAGGGCATTCCATTTAAAAAAACATAAGTTTGGTACGCCACTGGAGTACGGCACGCCACTGATGATTAGAAATATTTTTGAAACATAGCGACGGTAACTATGCACCACTTTGTTCTTAGATTTTTTTCGATAGCTTTTATCGTAAAGGAGCTATGGTCCGAGGCGTCTTAAGTGCCACACCCGGTATATATCTTGATGTTTGACTTCACTTGGCGTGCTTTTTTTGAACAAGGAGAGGAGAGCTGACTTCCAGTGGCTTGATTGCTGCTTTGTTTTTGGGCCGTACTCATGGCACCATGATTCATCACCAGTAATGACCTTAGAGAGAAAAATCAGTCCTCCTCCAACTGATTTTACAGCTCAAGACACGCCTAAAGTCGGCGCTACCTTTGGTCGTTAGTGAGAAGGCGAGGAACAATTTTGAATGCAACCCTTCTCCTGTGCAAATCTTCGGATAAAATCATCTCAATCGAACTCCATAACACTCCAGGCAGTTAATCAATGGTTCGTTGACTTTTTCAATGTTGTCGTCCGTTCTTGAAGTTGAGGGGCGCCCAGAGAGGGAGAGTTGGTCTTCAAACGACATCTCTTCAATTTTGAAACGAGAAAACTAGTAGTAGACACGTGTTTTACTTAGAGTATCATCCCCATAAGCAGTTTTAAGAATCGCAAGGATTTCCGCAGGCTTTTTCCCCAACAGAAAAAAAAATTCACAGCCGGCAGTCAACCATCTCACGTTTTCGTCGAAACGAAAAAAGTTTTTTTACTGTCAAAAATCCCACGGATGTACGGATGCAGATTCCTCCTCAGTCCTCCTCCAACTGATTTTTCAGCTCAAGACACGCCTAAAGTCGGCGCTCCCTTTGGTCGTCAGTGAGAAGGCGTGGGACAATTTTGGCTGCAACCTTTCTCCTGTTTATCTTCGGATAAAATCCTCTGAATTGAACTTCATGACACTCCAGCAATCTCACAAAGTTGATCGATGGTTCGTTGACTTTTTCAATGTTGTCGTCCGTTCTTGAAGTTGAGGGGCGCCCAGAGAGAGAGAGAGTTGGTCTTCAAACGATATCTCATCAATTTTGAAACGCAAAAACCAGTTGTAGACACGTGTTTTACTTAGAGTATCATCCCCATAAGCAGTTTTAAGAATCACAAGGGATTCCGCAGGCTTTTTCCCCAAAAAAAAATTCGCAGCCGGCAGTCAACCATCTCACGTTTTCGTCGAAACGAAAAAAGTTTTTTCACTGACAAAAATCCCACGGATGTAAAGATGCAGATTTTCCCAACAGTGGATTGGACGTGGTGGTCCCGTGCGTTGGTCTGCTTGGTCACCAGACCTATCATGTCAGGATTTTTATTTCTGGGGCCGTATAAAAACACTGGTTTATGAAACCCCCGTTGACAGTGCTGAGGAGCTGGAGATGTGCCTGGATTATACCAGAATATTCGGAGTTCCATGCGCCGGAGATGTGAGGTCTGTATAGCAGTCGGTGGCAGAAACTTCGAATACTTTCTTTGACCCATGTACCTCTTGTTTTTGTACATTTATTATTAAAACGATTTGCCACTTACGGTCTCTTTCTTTATGGTGTTTCTGTGTACATCACCGCTTCAGGAAAGCATTTCCGCCACCACATTGCTATATGATTTCGAGTCGTCAGGATGCACCCTATCTCTCGTTGAAGTTCTGAAACGTTTAACTGAGACACCCTGTATAAATGAATAAATTCAGATATACACATATGCTGAAACATCACAAGGTCAACAGTCATGATAGGTTTAAAAATTAAAATTCACTTGGTTTCAAGAAAAATGGCACTAAACCGAAACTAGTTGAAAATAAAGCAATTTAATCGTGAAATAAACCAAGTGAATTTTAACCTATATTAACATAATGTTTCACCAAGTGATCAATGAGAAACAAGTATATGACATGTCAATAGTCCGTTGAAATTGCATCACGACAAAATACAACCAAAGCAAATATCAGCATTATTCATGTAATGAGAGGTCAAAGATCTCAAGTTAAATTGGAAACATGGACCTATGACCGTAATGCATCTGTACTGCATCTAATCCAATCAGACTCTGATAAATATTCAACGTCTTGCGGCCCGTATACCTGACACGCTTAATAATTCCGTTAATTGAGTAACGTGGCACACGATACACGATTCGCCAATGTCTATGGGCATTATCCCTCCCGGATAGCTGCTTGCTATGCAAGGCCATCGACGCCAACAATATTACAATCGTAAATTGATTTGCACAAAGAGCACCGTCTCTTATCCCGCCGGGAGCTTCCTCGGTCCGTCCAATAGATGCCGGCGGTGCTTCTTTCTAATTCCGCCCTAATGAGAGCTCGAGTTGTCGATTAATGCGAATCCGATAGTGATTATTATGCAAAACCTCCTATTTCGGCAATCTAATGTTATTACTTGACCGTAGAAACTTGCAATGTAATAGGTAAATGAAACATAAAATTGAACTAATAGGTTATAATGTTAGAGCGGCGTATGCTTGAATTAACTTTTCATGACATGTTTCATACAGCTTTTATACGCTTATCTTAGATATCTGCAATGTCGGGCGGTTTACTTACAAATTCACTGCCATTGCTATTTTCACTGTTTTCACTTATAACTTTTTGTTGAAATAACAATTTGATCTATGCCACACAATAAACTGACGTTTACCGTCATTGACGTCAGTTTTGTTTGTTTTTACCCGCCCCCTAGATACGAGATCGTCAGAGGTTCGCCAGCTCATGACAAAGTGAAAATAACAATAGTTATACTTGTTGTTTTTTTTTACATCTACGAAAAAAAAAATCAATCAATCTGCACGAATTAAAAGTCATCTTGTATATCGGTTTGTACACCATTATGAAATGCCTTTAGAATAGCCAAGCAGGAATTTCAATTCCAAGTAACGTTAGAAAAAACTGCAAAACGTTAAGGAACAACTTATCATTCTCTATCCGATTTCATCGCCGTAAAACATTCGTGACTGTAAATTGTTTCTAGGACTCGTTTTATAAATAACAATTCTTAGGGATTCTTCAATCGGATACAATTCTCGCCGTGGACACTTGATGAATTATCCTTTTAGACTGTAAACAACGTCTCGACTCGGATTTCTTGCAGAGACTTTGATTTACGGATCAGCGCCGGACAAATCGCCGCCGCCGGACCGTAACAAATCCCCGCGACAGTAAAACATCCTTATTTTAATGTAAATTTACACGGCATAAATCGCACAGCGTCGATTCCAGCCCCCCAAGCGCGATTTTTTCTTTTATTATTTATTTCCAGCAGGAAATTAAATCTCGCCCGCGCTTAATTAAAAAAAATCCGATGTGCCACTAGACGGCGGTTATCGGCTCACATGATAGATGGCGCTGGTAATAAGACCTTCGCGGTAATAACAGGTGAAATATGAGCCGGTGTAATTGGCCGTTAAATTATGCCCCCGGACATGTGAAAATTTTTGAAGGAAAAATTCGATAGCTGCTCTAATTAAACACGGCGGGCACTAAAAACGCCACCTGATAATTAATATCGGGCTTTATACACCATTTCGGGATGAAATTAAAGCAGTAAAACGCAAAAGAGATGTTATTTTTTGTTCGGTGGCGCGAAAATTATGGGTATTACTGGGGTTAATGCCGTTTGACGTTTGACCGGAATTGCAAGACATAAAGATGGACCCGTTTGATATTTAATTAAGAATGTAAATGCGAAAATAACGTTTACTTTCACAACGTAAAATTTTACGTTCAATTTGGAATGGGCGAAATGTAATGCACATGATTGCCGAATTTAAATTGTTGCGTCGTTTTGTCTGAAAAACACCTGTCCTTTTAAGGTATACAGGATGAATTATAATGTTCAATACAATTTCAACGCACTGTAAAAAAAAACAGTTCTAAACCTGGACAACAATGATGTATTCATAAATATTACGGAGCGAAATGATGTAGTGTTGTTTCCTCTTATAATATACAGGGTGTATTTGAAATAACGAACAGGCATTTAAGGGCACATACACAAAATATTTGAGAACCCATTTCCGTCAGAATTTATTTGAAATTTTTTTTTTGAATTTTCCTATTTTTTCGAGGTTTTTTAAACATTTTGAGAACCGATGATTTTCTCATTTAATTAGGTCTGCATGGAATGTGATTTGTTTATTTAAAACGCGAGATACGATGTCTTGCCTCCGAAATTTGAAGTGTTAACGTTTTTTTTGTAAAAGATAAACAGTCCTCAAGTTCATTGACGCTTAAAGAGCACTCTGATATTTCCTACGCGCTTGTTGTAATTCGATATCTAAAGCCGATGCCGTTTAAAAATTAGGTCACATTACCACTGCCCCAAACATGTTGCTTATTTTCACTCATTAACTTTAATAGATATATAAACAAAATAATTGCGAATATTGTTTAAAAATAATATAATCTCTTTGTGGTTACGAGCCTGTTCGTTATTTCAAATACACCCTGTATACAGGGTGCGGCAGGGAAACTTGCTAATTTGAAAGGTCAATAAAAGGAAAAGTATTTCACATATCGATTTAATTCTTTCTTTATCGTATCCGTAGGATAAATATTAAACCGAGTTCGGAAGGCTCGTTGGGTAGCGACTATTGGAAAAGTAGGCCTCTACGGCGATCGCACGCTCCTCCTTTGTCCAACGCATAACGACAACCGGCTTGAGCGGTAACAAAACTTCAAGACCCCCTCTATCCAATGAGACCCTCCCTACCCCTCTCTGACCACTTCTCGCTCATTGGCGCCCAATTCAAATCAGCAAGTTTCCCTGCCGCACCCTGCAGTATGTATACTCATGTTTTCAGTACGCTGTCATCTGACAGCTCGGTAGTTATTAACAACATATTTTGATAATAAAGGTATCAAATACGAACTTCTATATTTTTCCAGGCTCTATAATATGTAGGCTATAGCACGTGTATCGTGACTAGTTACCAGTGACGGTTCGCGGGTTTTTTTCTGGTGCGGCCGAGGAACAAGAGGTTAGGGTCAGTTGCAGAGACAGCTGGCTGCGTGACCGCACCTATCTGTATTACCACCTCTTGTTCCTCAGCCGTACCAGAGAAAAACCCGCGAACCGTCACTGCTAGTTACTTAATTATGGCAATTTGTGATCTGAAATTAAGCAAAACAGAACTCGCCACTCTTGTTTAATGGCATTTTCGACCACGATTCAGAAAAGAATCTCCAACCAGAAAATAAATCTACGATTGGCATAACAAATTTTGATGAGAAAACTGTCAACTGAACCTGTTTTCTGGATATTTTAATTCCTTGGTAACAGTACGACAATAGCAACTTTATTCTGCAATTGAATTGGATCGACGGCCTCAGGTGTCTGATTGTGAGTTCAATGTCTTCGATCAATGTCTGTTGTTCAATTGATGAGATATGGAAGTATGTTGGTCGATTGATCTAATTGATGTCTGTTAAGTCCAATCTGATGTGGAGTGCTCCATCCTGGCTATATACCGTTCTTCATGCCTTACTCCCTAAACATTCGACTATGTTGTCGATCAGCCTCAAGTCTTTAAAAGGGGTAGACGATATTTTATGGCAATTTAATATTAGTTATGTTCATTACTAATCCCGCCGGTTTCAAAGTACGCGCTGGGCAGAGGTAAAATCAGCGAAAATCGGGGATTACCGGTCTCTAACCTTCGGAGCTGGGTACTGCTCGCAGGGAAGATTTTCGAGCTTTGTGCCCGTGGAGACTTTTGATCTGGACACCGAAAGGAACAACATATCCAAAATTTGGTCAATTTCACCGAAAGCCCATTTCCATTTGATTTGTGAGGGGTCCTTTGCTTAAATTGTCAAGGTAATAAAGTAATTGAATTTTGGTAAAAAAATATTGCTTGATAGATCCATGTACTAGTTTCTGTATCTAACAATCGTATCCAAATTTTTTTGTCAGCTGCAGCTGTCGTTCTTAGCGTTTCCTGTGACTCCTGGAAGATTAGTTATAACATTGCTAGTTCTTCTTCGGTCCACTTGCATTGCATCGTTTCCCAAATTAAGATGGATGCTCGATCCTGGATCTGGTTTGTATTCATCTTTGGCCGAAAAGGCCTAAAAGGGCTCCTGCACGGCACGAGCCTGCTGGGCTGGGCGGGAGTGAAGAACGCGGAGGACCCCCTCGTCGCAGGCGCCGACATTTTGACGCATTTTCAAAAACAGTGGCAGGACCTCCACCAGATCAACGAGGAAAACGCCGGGGCCGCCGCAAGGCTGGCCGCTCTCTTTGAGCAGGTGCACTCGCACATTATGGCCCAGAACGGTGCCATCGTGAAGATCCACCAGCTCCTCGGCGGGAACATACAGGAGAACATTGAGAATTGCGTGAAGCAGATCGACGAGCTGCACAGCGGTTTCGAGAGCGTCGAGGAGTCGCTGGTGGGTTTCGAGGACCTCATCGAGAAGTGCGAGATCGAGCAGATGAAGTAGGATCACAGGCAGCAGTTGTTGTTGTATAAAGAGAAAAAAATCGCTAATTTGGAGGTATTACGTTCGGAATTAGCCAACAAGCATACCCAAAATTTGGTTGATTACGAGTTAAAGCAGAAGAAGATTTTAAAGGAAAGACAGAACGTCTTCCAGGAAGCCTTTAAAAGTGATATGGAAACTTACAAATCTTTAGGAACTTTACCAAAAATTGAAGTTAAAAAACAATCAAGTGTCCTTCTGGAAGAAATTAAACTGGACGTTGACGATGAGGAATTAAATAAATTTTTAGAGGATAAGTAATACTTTTTATGTACGTGTAAATATTATTAATTGTTAATATTGTATAAAGATTATATTTTGTTATTCTTAATAAAGGTATCTCGTTGCCTTTCTCAATCGTCTTTACGTGTTTTCACCTCATCCTCGTTTACTGGATCGTCTTTCAACAAATGCCTTAATTTTTCAAGATCCCTCGGTTAAGAATTTCAGGGCTATATTATCGGAAAACCTGGTACATCATCACAAGTACTACAACTTGTGACATCAGAATGACGATAACTACCCTCTATGAAGCATGCGAATCAGCGAACTTGGTTGGTAAAGATAATACCCACTTCTACTCCTCCTATAAGTGGAAGCAGGAACGAAAACATCCAGTCCCTGGCTGGCCGATTGCGCCCGATGGACGCTTAAGTAGTGTTTTGTTAATTGTAATTTGGAAAAACTTCTTTTCCCGCTAGCTACAGAGACAGGGAGTTGATAAAATTCTCGGAGCTACAACACTATTCGGATTTGAAGTAATTAAGTTATTTTGGCACAAATAATTTATAACATCCCAAGATTTTATAGAATGTGGTAGCATACGGGATCATCATGTAAGTCTTTTTGTGGATCATTTATATCTGATTTCATTTTGACCGAATGTATCGACTCGAAACTGGTACAATAATTGTTAGCTTTTTCTCCTCTATATCCTTGAGCTTTAAAATGGCGAAGGAGATTGCATTAAAACAGAGTAATGGCTCCAACAATCAATTATATCTTAAAATGACATGAAAATGTTGAATCGCAAATATATTATGCAAAGACTTTCATCAAAAGTGAAATAGATATTATAATTACAAACGACTTAAATCTTGTACTACACGAAATTTAAATTAATAATGGAACAGTTTGAATTGTTGGGAAGATTTGGATTTTTTTCAACGGTTTCGTGTGCGTTTTGCTAGAAGAAGGATAATTACGATTTTAACTAGTCCAAGTACAGAAGAGCATCATAAAATAGCAAAACAGTGCTCCCAACAAAAAAATCATATCTCTTTCTCCCGAAATATATACCGTATGTTTTTTGTATCGTGGGCCATAGGATTTTACATGCTAAAAATTATACCTTGTGTTAATGTATATTTTATCATATAATTTTGAAACAAATTTTAGTTGATAATATAAATCAATTATTTTTCTACATGATGCGCTTAATTAGAATCATTTAAACATGTTTTATTCCATTAAAAAGTGCTTTTGCTCGGAACCGAACGATCGGGATACGCTGCAGAAAAGTTGTCAAATATTTCCCTAAAATAAAAATTCCCTGACTTCTTATATAAAAATACAACTATTTTCCTGCTGGACGAACCTCTTATAATTGCCGTTACAAATTTCACCCGTCCTTCAAAAGTATAAACGGATATTTTCAAGAATAAAATCCGTTTGATTACTTGCCTAACTAATCAATCTGACATTTCGTAAATTCACGGTACTTTGATTATTTTTGCTCAGTTATTTATATTAAATAATTTCATTTTTTACTGGAATAAAACATGTCTAAGTTATTATAATGCAGCGCATTATGTAGAAAAATAATTGATTTATTACTAATTAAAATTTCCTTCAACATTTTATGATAAAATATACATTAACATAAGGTATAATTTTTAGCATGTAAAATCCTATGGTCCACGATAAAAAAAATATACTGTATAATAATAATAATAATAATAATATCATTTATTTCCAGTGTATGTACAGTAAAATTTAATTACACAAGTAGCATAATAGATATATACAGCACAAACATGGGAACACGTCACAAAAAAAACAATTTAAACTATGCATTACATGTTATGTATTTGAGTTAAAAACTCAGCAGTACTATATGTCTCTAAAAAACATAATAAGTTAAATAGCATGCGCTTCATATTACTGAATGTTTTAACTGTTTTTATTATTTTAGGAAGACAATTATAGAATTTAATGCAATTATACAGTGGCCCGCGCTCAAACATATTTAACCTATGCGATGGGAACCTGCACGTAATGCCGTGTCTAGTATTGTGGGTATCAATTAGAATATGTGAAGCAAAGAGCTGCCTATGTGTACATAGAAATTTGATACATTCAAATATATAGATAGCAGGAACTGTCAATATGCCTAACCTCCTAAACACTCCTCTACAGCTGTCACTTTGTTTCATTTGGCACATTGTTCTAATGGCTCGTTTTTGAGCGACTAATATTGAATTAGATTTCGAACTGCTGCCCCAAAACAGAATACCATATTTAAGGTGTGAATAATAATGCGCATAATAGAATGTTTTTACAATATTTTCATTCGTGTTTTTTGTTAGAATTTTCAAACCATAACAGGATTTGCTAAGCTTAGATACAAGATTATAAATGTGTTGTTTGTAAGTTAGAGCCTCATCAAGAATGATTCCGAGAAATTTAGCACTATTAGTAAACGTGTATAAAGTATCATTAAGTTTGATTTGTTCAGGTGTATTTACGGACTGATTTGTTTGAAATAAAATGGCATTGGTTTTGTCTGAATTTAGAATTAACTTATTATATGTAAACCAATCCTGGATATTCTTCATAATGTTGTTACCATTATTAATAGTATCCACGTATGTTTGGCCAAAAAGTAATACATTTGTATCATCAGCATAGCAAATAATTTCACTATTTATGGATATAATATCTGATATGTCATTTAAATAAATGATGAATAGAAGTGGGCCTAATATGCTTCCTTGAGGAATACCCATATTAATATTAAGTGTATCAGATATCGTTTCATTCGTGCCTTGACTAATTTTTACCGACTGGGTACGAGATTCTAAGTATGATTTAAACCACTTAATCACATTTCCTCCTATACCATAGTGGTATAGTTTAGTAATCAAAATGGAGTGATCAATCGTGTCAAAAGCTTTTGACAGATCTAAAAGCACACCGCATACTACTTGTTTTTTATCAAGAGCTGATAAAATTGACTGTATGTACTGAAATAAAGCAGTGTCTATACTTTTACCCTTTGTGAAGCCATGCTGATTTTTAGTGATTAAATTCTGATTATTAAAAAAATTGATCAATCTATGTGACATTAATATTTCAAATCATTTTGAAAATATACTTAAAATACTTATTGGTCTGTAATTGTCAAAGTCATTAACATTACCTTTTTTGTATATCGGAGTAATAATAGCATGCTTTAACCTATCAGGGTAGATACCCGTTTGGAATGAACTATTAAATATATGTACCAGTGGTTCTACTATGTGGTCAATACATACTTTTAATAAAGTTATAGGTATATTATCAAAACCACTACTCTTTTTATTTTCCATACTTGTAACTATTTTGATTATTTCAGAGCTAGTAACGGGTTCAAGAAACATACTGTTACTGTTCATTGCTATGTTGCATACATAAGGATTGCTGTTTTGTGGTAATTTATTTTTTAGTATATCCGGAGCGATATTTTTGAAAAATGTATTGAAGTCGTTGGCTTGTTACTGACATTACAAGTGTTGGGCAATATACATTCTTTCTTGTTATTGGTACCCACTACATCACCAATAATTTGCCATGCTGCTTTCGACTTATTAGAGGACGCAATTTATTTTCATAGTATGAACATCGTTCTTTATTCAGTAAATGTTTATATCTTATTATTTCTTGTTTTAATGCCAATTTGTATTCTGGCATGTATTGCGAAATAATTTCATAAATATGCAAGTTATTTTTACATTGTTCAATTTCAGTTGAGTTAAATGTAATATGTTTTTTATTTCTATTTAAAACTCTTTTTAGTGGAAAGTATTTATTTGCGAACATTGTGAACGTATTAATGAAAGAGTTATATTTTGAATTTGTATCGGAGGATTCATAAACAGATGTGAATCGTTCATTCGCGATATCTTTACAAAATTCGTTCAGCGCCTGCTCAGAGTACACTCTTACCTTAGTACTACCGTGGACAAAAAAAATGACACCCCTAATTTTATTAATGTAAATATGACTTTTCATTTGACAAACCGGCAAATGTCAATCTTGTCAGATATGTGTTAATCATATTGATATATGAACATAAATTGAATATGCCACACCTAAGTAACACACAGAAAGCACAAATTGCTATGCAGGTCAAATGTGGCAAATATATCAATGATGTAGCAGCTGAATTGAATGTAAGTAGACGTACAGTGCAAAAAAATTCAAAAATGTGGAGGAATGAAAGGCGATTAGAGCAGATTAAAGGTTTGGGCCGCCAAGAAGTTTCAAATAACGAAGAAAATAATGCTGTGATAAACTATTTAATAGAAAATCTGTTTGAAAATGCTACAAATGCCGCATTCATAACAAATTTTCCGGGAAGTAATTATTACTGTCACTGTCAAATATTAAGGTTACATAAGTCAAATTCACAATACTAAAAAATAAGAAATTATAGACAGATGACAAATTAGGGGTGACATTTTTTTTGTCCACGGTAGTATAATGATTTGTTTTATAGAGGTTCAAACACTTTGATATAATCTGCGCTTTATGATCAGCTATATGAGTATTGATAACACAGGCGCGATAATTAATACAATCATTATTCGTGATGATATTATCAATACACGTAGCAGTGGCATTGTAATGAATTCTCGTAGGTTGATTTATTGTAAGGATAGCATTGTGCGATAGTAACAGATTTCTGAAGTCTCTGGTCTCATTTGAATTTAAGAGTGTATTTATATTAAAATCACCAGCTATGAAATACAACGCATTTGATGATGATGTTACATACTCTAGAACTATATCTAACTTATTAAGAAATTTTACAAAATCACCCTGAGGAGGTCTATAAATACAAACTACATATATACGATTATTTAGAATTTTGAGTTCCGCGGCCGCACACTTAAATATTTTGCTCTCCGAGATCGCATTTATATTTTCCAAGTTCATAGCTACTATTTCAGTCTTACAGTAAATAGCAACGCCGCCATGTTCTTCATCAGCCCTACAAAATTTGGATATTAAGGTATAGCTGGGAAGCTTACAAAATGTAAGCTGTTCGCTGGACTGCCAATGTTCGGTTACGCATAACACGTGAACACCACTTAAATTATTGATGAGATCAATTATGTCATTTATACAATTGTTCAAGCATTGTACATTTTGGTGTAATAGTTTAAAAGTATTCGTCGATTTAAATGGTGTTTGCGCACCTACAGTTAAGTTGTTGGGATATTCCTTCGTTCGATGAAAAAATTATACCGCGATACTGTGATTCCCTTTTCCCAAAGATGTTCGTCCAACAACTTGTCCAAGAGCGACAGTGGAGCTCCTATCTTGAAGCTGCTGAAAGTGGGATTTGGATATTTAGGAATTATTTTTTCGCAGACTATATCTTTAGTGTTAAACCGCTTCATTAGATTTTGTTGTAAATCCTCAGCTAGCGTGTCGGTGGAATAACGCGCAACATGTAGCCACGCTCTTCTTTCGACGGTTTTAAATGATGTTTCATTATCTGCATCCCTTTTACCAATTAAGGTATTTCGTTTTTTATAGTGCGTTTTGCGTTTACTTCTTGATTCCACTAATGTAAATCCATCGCTGGTGGATTTTTTCTTCTCGACGGAGGACACATCAGTATCGCGAATTGTGGTCGCTGACCCGTTTGTTGTGGTTTTTGCCTTCTCGTGATAAGATGGTTTATTTACAGAGATCTTCCTTGGGACTTTGCTGCTTGTAGATTCATCTTTATTTGATACTCCAGCTACACCACTATAGGTGGCGCTTTTAGTATGTAGGTTTGCGTCATTACTAGGTTTGTTTATATTTATATTTTCCGAGATTTGTTTTAAATCGCACTGATTTTGCTTAATAAACAATGCATGCTCGTCTAATGTATTGCTGATCCTATTTAAAATATTGAGTAAAGACTGACCTTCTTGTAGTAGTTTGTAGCATGTAGGGCATAACCACACTATATTTTTCTTTCCATTTAATAGCCTGAGTTCGCTATCCTTTAAGCCAGTACATGCACCATGTACTACACCGTTGCACAATCCATAATATTTAGTCACTATATCAGTGGAAGTTATTGCTTCCTTACAGGTTTTACACAAAATTTTCGTAATTCTGGCTTCTTCTTCGGACGCCATCTTCGATAGCTTACCTAACTAACGAAATTAAAACGTCGTTACTGCCCCATGGTTACGTAATATATAAATTAAGATGAATACACCCAAATGCCTTACAGGTGATCTGTAAGTTCACTAACCACATATTTAACAGATTTACTGAACAGATTAATATATCGGCCCTTATTCCCTGAGTTATATTTAAGTTTTTGCCTTATGTTTTAAACTCAATCCAACTCAATTAATATCGTGTTGCCACTGGATGCACGCACACAAACTTAATTTTAATCAAATTATGCCTAAAGACTGTTTTTTAACTTTTCGATGAAAACACATTCGAACCCAATCGAAGTTTTCCCAAAGTTAAATGGCTTTCCACATTCAAAAATTCCTCGGGTAAAAACTGAGCCCACCTAATTGCGCGGGCATCGATAACTTGCGAGGGCGAGGGGCTGAAAAAATATGTACAATCATTACCATCCGGCGCACGATAAAGGGACCCACGTTTAATAAGTCTTACTTTCGGCGTTTGCTATTATTTCTGTTGTTTTTTTGCCCTGTTCCCTTTCTAAGCCATCATTACTTTTTTTCCGTTCCTTAATGCGGAGAGTGGCGGAGGAGTACAAAAGGCTTCCGTCATGAGCCGCCGCCAGGAACGTCTTTATTGCGATTATGCTTGGCTGGGGTAATTCCTGGGGGTTGTTATGAAATACATATTACCGGAGGGGGTGGCTTAAGGCGGGACAGATGCCTATGCCATCATCGTAACGGCAGAGATTTACCCCCCTCCGGGTGTCCAGTGGTTCTTTATTTATTACGCCGACGTGGCATGATTTTTAGTTTATTATTTTATCTTTTTCAACGTAGCACTTGGATAATGGTAGCGTCGGCAGATATAATAACTTTTAGTTCTTGGTAATAAAATCTTGGAATACTAGTCTTGAAAAGCTATAAGCCACCCACCCCTTGATCTTTTGAGATGATCGTGTATCAATTTACCTAAATTTAGCATATATTCGGGTGCCCAACAATTATTGAGGTCTTGGGTGGCTGCGAAATTGAACATGATGATTAATTCTTACTTCGTTACGTCGCAAATATTAACTGTCAAACAACATATACCTTCTTGTTTGCGTGATGTGAACGCATATGTGTAATGTTTTAATAGCACAGTATCCCTACCACACGGAAAAGGGCAGATAGGGCTCTTGTTAGATTTGACTTTAATTTTGAATATGTCAGATTTTTTTTCACTTAGGCCAACCCTAATACATACAGTGCGAGTCTCTAACTTGGAATAAATTCAGTAAATCAAACAAAGTTTATTTTTCGGAAATATGCTCGGACACGTTGATTAGTATTTTAAATTGCGCTCTTTTTGTTGTAATAAAATTTTATACAGCGTGTCCCAAATTTGAGATATGACGTCAACGACTTTTTTTTTAATAGCAACCCTAATTTTTTATCACTATTTTTAAAGAGTATATCAAGTTACACATGTGTGCCAAATTTCAAATTTTTATTTCCTGTCATTTAGAAGATATTTAACAAACAGTATCAAATTTGAAAAATGAATTCAACTTAATAGTCTTTCTTCAATAAATGCTCAAAATGTTGTCCATTTTCTAACTGACAATACCCTAAACGGAACTGAAACTCGTTTTGAACATTTCTAATTACTTCGGGGGAAATTAGTCTACACTCCTGTCTTATTCGTTCTTTCAACTCCTCAAGATTTGGCGGTTTGGTCTTAAAAACTTTGCTTTTCAAGTACCACCATAAGAAAAAGTCCATAGGTGTTAAATCCGGAGACCTGGGCGGCCATTCAACTGGTCCTCTTCTGCCAATCCATCTTCGTGGAAATACATTATCCAGGTACTCACGGACACGCCTTGCAAAATGAGGAGGCGCGCCGTCCTGTTGAAACCAGATGTTTCTATTCGGGACGTCAGCTTCTACAGGGCAAGGAAACAAAATAGCCAAACTCGGAATTAGCTCTTCCTCCAAGAATTGTAAATATCCCGCTCCATTGAGATTATTTGGAAAGAAAATTGGTCCTAAAATTCGATAACCAACAATCCCTGCCCAAACATTAACTTTTTCTGGATATTGAGTGTGGCCTTCCCTCATCCAGTGTGGGTTCTTGTCTGCCCAATAACGGCAATTTTGACGATTTAACTCACCATTTAACATAAACGTTGATTCATCGGAAAACAATATATTTTCTATTTTTAGAACATTTCTATCTAGTAGATCCATCATTTTTTCGCAAAACTGAAGTCTTCTATCCGGATCATCTTCGGTGAGTTCCTGGAGGATTGTCATTTTATAAGGATGAAATGTTTGCTCTCTAAGGATTCTTGACACTGAAGACTGGCTAATTTTGAGTTCCCTAGCCATCTGCCTAGAGGAGACATGATGATTTTCCTGAACAGAGAGAAGTACATAAATTTTGACCTCTTCACTCAGCGCATTCTGACGATGATTATTCGTTTTTCTTAAATGCCCATTTTCCCGAAACTGACTTTAAATCTTGCTTACGGTACTTTGAGATATGGCTGGTAAGTCAGGATACTTCTCTCTAAATAAATAAATAACTTCATTTTGTGTTCTTGTCCTATCTCCATAGCCAATCATCATTAAAATTTCGATTTTGTGGGTTTCAGTTAAGTACGGCATGTTAGTATAATTTTTCGACCAACGGTGAACAACAGTCAACACAACAATGGAACGACTAATACTCTCCTCACTCGAATATGCGTGGAATGCGATGCTACACTTCTTACTTGTTTTTATAACTAAACGTCAAAATGATAAACGTCAGTTTGAAAAAAAAATGACAAACCAGCACGTTTTGGCATTCCACTTTTAAAATGCATAAAAATTCGATTAAGGTGACTTGATTTCTTCATTCTACAAATTTGATAATGTTTGTTAAATATCTTCTAAATGACAGGGAAAAAAAATTTGAAATTTGGCACACATGTGTAACTTGATATACTCTTTAAGAATAGTGATAAAAAAATTAGGGTTGCTATTAAAAAAAATAGTCAATGACGTCATATCTGAAATTTGGGACACGCTGTATAAAATTTTATTACATCATAAAGAGCGCAATTTAAAATACTAATCGATGTGTCTGAGCATATTTCCGAAGAATAAAAATTCTTTGATTTACTGAATTTATTCCAAGTTGGAGACTCGCACTGTATACCGGGTGACCCAGGGATCTGTAAAAGCCCCATAACTTATTTGCTATTTGAGATATCGACTTCTAGTTTTCTTGAACTGGTACCAACACTCATTCTACGTATTTTAAAAATATGTATGTTTTTCTACAGGGTGTCCCAATATACATAACGGACCAAAGTTATGTTTTTTTAAATGGAACACCCTATATTTTATACTTTATTTTCAACCCTCTTGAGAAGCTGATAACAATAGTATGAGATGGTATGGGTCTATTATGAACGGTTGGTTAGTTATGGGCAAATTTGTGGCAAAAACAAGGACACATTAAAAAAGTTGCAGAAACGCTCCTAGCAATGCTAGCGTAGTTTTTTATACACTAAAGAATTTTCCACATCATGAAGAATAATACAAATTGGCGTTGGTCCTTTTTTGTTCATATTGCTATACAGGGTGTCAACATACGAAAAATATTGGATAACTATTTTTTTTCAAATGGAACACCCTGTATATCTTGCCACCAATGCATGGAATTTTTAATAAGCTTTCCAATGATGTACAATTTGTATAATGAAATATTAAGGATTCTTGAGATTTGTCGATAAAAACATTTTTCTTTTGTCACCTTCTGCTCATTTTTGGATTTTCGGCCAAAACTATGCATTTAAAAAAAAATAAGAGACCAATGTTGTAGAGCGAAAAATTTCCGATCGATATAGGTCTTTCAACTTTTAAGATAATGCGTGAATTGCCCGCCAGAATGCGCAAAATCGTGACCATATATTCATTTTAGCGTTTTTCTCAAATTAATTGCACTATACTTTATTTTCCACGTCCTCTAGCAGAAAAACGGGTAATTATAGAATTATTAAAATGACCTACATCAACTAAAAATATTCCGCTCTACAACTCTTAAAAGGAGCAATTTTTGCCCAAAATGCATAATTTTCGCTAAAAGTGCAAAAATCCATTGAAAAACGCAAAAATTGATGTAAACATTTCAATTTGCATTTTTAGGGAAAACTATGCATTTTTGGCAAAAATTGCTTCTATTAAGAGTTGTAGAGCGGAACATTTTCAATCGATATGAGCCATTTTAATTTCCCTATAATTTTCCGTTTTTCCGCTAGAGGATGCGGAAAATAAAGTATAGTGCAATTTATTAATCAAAAATTTGAAAAGAAAACGCTAAAATGCATATACGGTCACGATTTTGCGCGCTCTTAAAAGTTGAAAGACCTATGTCGATCGGAATTTTGCGCTCTACAACTTTGGTCTTTTATAATTTTTCCTGAAAATGCATAGTTTTGGCTGAAAATCGAAAAATCAGCAGAAGGTGACAAATATGTTTTTATTGATAAATCTCAAGAATCCTTAATATTTTGTTATACAAACTGTATATCATTTCAAAGCTTATTAAAAAGCCATAGATTGGTGGCAACTTATATAGGGTGTTCCATTTGAAAAAAAATAGTTATCCATTGTTTTGCGTATGTTGACACCCTGTATAGCACTATGAATAAAAGTGAATCAAAGCCGGTGCGTATTATTCTTTATGATGTGGGAAATTTTCTAGTGTATAAATAATGAAGCTATCTTTGCTAGGAACGCTTCTGCAATGTTTTCAATGTGTACATGTTTTTGCCACAAATTTGCCCATAACTAACCAACCGTTCATAATAAACCCATACTATCTTATACTATTTTTATCAGCTTCTCAAGAGGGTTGAAAATAAAGTATAAAATATAGGGTGTTCCATTAAAAAAACATAACTTTGGTCTGTTATGTATATTGGGACACCCTGTACAAAAACATACATATTTTTAAAATATGTAGAATAAGTGTGGGTACCAGTTTATGAAAAGTTGAAGTCGATATCTCAAATAGCAAATAAGTTATGGGGCTTTTACAGATCGCTGGGTCACCCGGTATGTACAATAAGTTATTAATGTATAAATACAGTATTTGCGGATGTGATTGTCATCTTAGATTTCAATAATAAAATAATAAAAGGAACGAAGTCATGAACAAATTAAAAATATAAATAATAGAATACATTTAATAATGTTATTAAATTTATAGTCTGTAAAATATTTCAGTTTTAAAATTGTTTATATACTTTCATAATAAAATAGTGAACATCATTTAAAAACTTACTGAACTAACTCCACCCGCTTTCCCCATATTTGCGCATTATTTCCATTTTCCCATTTCCTCCCCTAAACGGCCGAGTGAATCCGCGCTTTCCCCTCTGCTCTATGCTCATGTGCCCACTACAGAGGTACACACGGAATTTTTACGATCTCGTTATTTCCCCCCTTATACCCACAAACACAAACATTCCTTTGACGAGCTGGCACACTCTCAATTTCCATACACCCCTTACCCCCGGAAGGCTCAGAGCCAACATCAAGTACAATTAATGATCCGCGAATACAGCGTTTTCATTATCCCCCGGCCCGAGGCATTTATCAAAAATTCATTATTTTAACGAAATTAATTAATGCCCAATTGGCGATACAGCGATAACGACCGGAATAACGCAAAAATAATTTAGTGTCTGGTATACCGGAGGAGCGTAAATAATATGTTCGCCTAGGGTAATTAATGTTGCGTAGGGCGTAGATTTAAATCTATCGTTAATGCAGGTTGTAATTAATACGCATCCGCATTATTTTACAACGTGCGAGAGGAGGGTAAATATGTATCGGCATTACATTGGCGGGATCGCCCCGTCGCCTGGGGTTGTGAATTTGTGGGCTTCTAATCAAATATTAACGTTCGATACGTTCGATTCATCATGTAATGCGTTTTATCAATTAGGAGCATATCGATATTAATTACATTAGTTCTATGGAACATGTGTTTCAGATGTTTAACAGGAGAATATAAACTGAAGGAAAAAAAAATGAAATTTCGACCATTTTCAAACCGCCATAACTCGGCGTATTTTCAATCGATTTTGATGAATCTTTGAGGGCGAAAAACTTTGAGGTGTCTTCTTTAAATTCATGCATGCGGAATTAAGCGTAACCCCTTCCGCACCCTCCAGCACCCCTGTGAATTTTTTTTTTCTGGAAACCATGTCCTACTTTGACGATGTCTACGGAGTTGGAAAATTTTTGTCGACTCCATCCACCATAAAGGCATTAAAATTTGATCAATTCTTTTGTTCGATCCACGTTAGAATATGCCTCTGTTGTTTGGAATCCACATCAGTTGTATTTAATTACAAAAATAAATAAAGTTCAAAGAAAATTTTTAAGATATGTTGCCTACAAATGGGGAATACCTTCAACTTCGATAAATTATGAACATTTAGCTAGTCGTCTTAATATCCAGTCACCAGTTGATAGACGATTTTTTGCAGATATGTGTTTCCTTTATAACATTTTAAACAATCGCATAATTTGTCAGGACTTGTTGTGTATAATTAATTTTTGGGCGACAAATGTTCAAACTAGAACAAACTCTGTATTTAGATATAATTTCTCCAGAACAAATTATGGATATAACAATCCTATTGGAAGAATTATGCGGTTGGGTAATAAGCTTAATGTGACTACGTCTTTTCCAATTTTTTCGGCTAGCTATGTGCGCTTCAAAAATTTTCTATTCTCTGTTAACGTTAATGATTTTTTAGTTAATTAGTTTATAATAATTATGTTTATTTTTTATGGTTCCGAATGTTATTACTTATTTATTTTTTACTTTTATAATCATACTAGGTTTCTGTTTACATAATTAATTTATACTTAGTTAATGTACAAATGGGAAAACCCGTGAATAAATTATTATTATTATTATTATTAATTCCCTATGCAGGACTCAAATAACAAAGTCCCTACGACGATTTGGCACCAAGTTATGGGTGTTTGAAAAAAAAAGTGCATTTTGAGGTTTTTCGCTGATAACTCAGTGACTTTTCAACCAAATTTGATGATTCTTTCGAGAAAAAATCCCATTTGGGCTCTACTTTAAGGAAGTAAACTCAGATTGTAACGATCCTTTTTCGAACCCTTCAACCCCCGAACAAAAAAAAAACACGTTTTTACCTTTTTTTAACTTTGGCAACGTGCACCGAGTTGGAAAAAATGTGCCGACTCGATCCACCAAAAGGGCATTGAAATTTGTTCAATTACCTGCGTTGGACTCAAATAACGAAGTTCCTACGACGGTTTGGCATAAAGTTATGGGTGTTTAAAAAAAAGAGAATTTTATGGTTTTTTTGACTCATAAGTCTTCGATGAAATTGTTTTCGTTTTCAAGAATGAAATTTTCTTTGCATGTTCATTGAGGTATGCACGAAAATTCATTGTTTGCGCGAAATCATGGATATCGCATTTTGTACCTTAGAACCCCATTTACAAAAAACTTTATTTTAGGTCAACGATCTCTGTAAGATCGGAAAAAAATGTGGGCCTAACTCATCACCATTCGTCCATTTTTCCATTCGTCCAATAAAAACAAACAAATTACATTGACGGAGAAAAAAATGAAAGACTTGAGATTTCTAAAAATTTATGTAATTTTCAAATAGCCATAACTCGGCTTCTATCCAACCGATTTTGACGATCTTTTGAGACAGAAACAGAAAAAAGTGTCCTCTTTGAAATGGTTTATTCCCCTCAAAGAAAGGGCTTCCCCAACGATAGAATGATTTTTTTTAAGAAAATGTGTATAAAGCTGGAAAAAATTCGAATCAACAAAATTCAATCAATTTCCTGCAAAGTTTGTAGTGTTGGCTTCTTTTGGGCGAGTTGTAATTTTTGAGCATTTTACTGCAGGTTCTGACATCTGCTGAGTATTATCGATACTTGCAGGCATATTTTCAGGTTTGGAGCTTTGCTTATTTAGAATAAAATTCATTTTTTCCCTCAGAAGACTATTATTTTCTAATAGAATCGCATTTTTGCTTTCAAGTTCTTGAATAATTTTCCTTAGTAGCTTATTCTCTTCAGTTAGGAAATTAAATTGTAAAGTACCTGGATTATCGTAGGACGGAGATATAACCTCAACTTCATTGTCGCCGGTTGGCATGGTTAGCAGCTTTCCGCAGGCCTTGGAATGGATTTTTAAGCACGACTGATGAAAATATTTTTCACAGTTTGCACATTGGAAGACGTTTACCGATTTATTTTTGCATTTTCTGCACTTTTTTTCAATTAAAAGATTGGACTCGGGTAAGACGCAGCTAGACTCGTCGTCCGCCATCTTTGTGCCATCTGTTTGTTTGCAAAAAACGAAATGTCTGTTTAACCAAAGTTATGCGTGTTTGAAGAAAAGAGCATTTTGGGTTTTTTCGCACATGAATCAGTGACTTTTTAACCAAATTTGATGATTCTTTCTGGAAAAAAACTCATTTTGGGTCTACTTTAAGGGGGTACACTCAGATTGGAATGATCCCTTTTCGAACCCTTCAACCCCCGAACAAAAAAAAGGTTTTTGGGCAAAAAAACGTCCAACTTTGGTAACGTGTACCGAGTTGAAAAAAATGTGTCGACTCGATCCACCAAAGCATTGAAATGTGTTCATTTACCTGCGCAGGACTCAAACAACGAAGTTCTTTCAAGGGACTCCAGTCATAATCCAACAGAAGTTGCATCCGATAACTTTGCTATGGCATCGTGTTTGAGGGAGGAAATTTAGTCCATAATATTTCATACAATAATCCAGGATCTTCTCCATTAGTAATTACGGTAAATACAGATTGCACGATAATGGTAAACTTTTGTAATAAACATAATTTATGTTATTATTTTGTAGTTGATGGTATTAATATTTTATAAAAAAATTCAAAATATTAAAAGATGTGAGACGTTTCAAATAACATATGTTGGTATCCATGTCAACATGGGCCAGTCCGTAAAAAGTCTCGTAACCCCTAGAGACAGAGCTAAATAAACAGTTCTTTACTATTCAAATGCCCATAAAAGTTCAAGAAAATGCCTCCAGAATTACCAATACTATTCTTATAGATTCAATTGTAGCATACTTCCTTTGTTGCTTTATGTGCGAGTCCTAAATATCAAATACCCTATACCACAGGTGAGGAAAGTGCCGCCGCATGCGGCTTCCGGGAGTTTCTTGTCTCGCCATCATAAAAGCTAGATCTTGTAGTAATTCATATTTAATTATTAGATTACGACAATTCGCGGCCTTCTATATTATTGCCTAATGGTAAAAAGGTTTCCCACCCCTTCCCTATACAAAAATAATGATTACCCACTTTTATCTTAATATGCAGCATCTAACGCTATAAAAAAATGCACATTGCGATAATAATATTCCTAACGTCCCGTATCATCAATAATATCTTGTCACCAATAAATTTCTAAGCGTTCCCTTGCATTATTCACGCAACAGTTAAACCCTAAAAAATTCACGAAGCTGGTCCCGAGACGCCCCCCGCCTGTCAGCAGGCATTACCAACATTACATGCCGAAAAAATCAACGGCCGACTTTCTCATGTTTCATTCACCTTCTCGCGGCAATATTCCAGCAATAAATACGCCAGAGGTTGCCACATAAATTTTGATCAAAAAAATATGTAATCTTATATATCATTCACATGTAACATATATTTTTTTTAATATTGATGGTGAATAAATGGGTGTGTAATATAAAAAATAAATCATTATTTATTACACGAGTTATAATTTACATGTAACATATTTTCTTTAACCCTCTATTGCATGATTTATTTAAACATAAAAATATAAGTTTTTACATTCAATGGTTAAAGCAATAAGGCAAAATTATATTTTCTTATAAAATTTGTTAATCTTTTATTAGGTTTAGTACTGTCGTAATTTTATCAGTATTTTTGGCAGTAACACAATTATCAAAGAAATAAAGAAAGTGTTTGAGTTCTTCAAACTTGTTTAGAGGCATAGCATCAGTAATTTGAATTATTTTGGTTTTAGCGGTCTTACCTACCTACTTTAGAAAAGTTGTCTGATGAGAGGCATCCAAATCAATATTCCTATGAGTTGCTCCATGTCCTTAGAGTTACTTGTAATTGGTTTGTTTAGTTTTTTCTCTGCGCTGTACGACATGTTTACTCTACCAGTCGAGAAATAAAGAAAAAAAGTCTTCTGAAAGATTTCCTCAAAAATAAATTTTGTTGAGGATTTCTTACAGTTTTCGAATCTTTTTTATTTATTTTAGTAATTATTTATTTCGAAAGATTGCAGCACTTTGCCTAAAAAAAAATATGTTCCCATTTGGAAACAATATGCAATAGAGGGTTAAATATTGATCGTGAATAAATGGGTGTATAATATGTAAATAAATCATCACATAAAAACGTGATAGATATCAAGATTATTATAATTTTAGAAAAGGAATAACAAAGAAACTTTATATTATAAACAAAGCTGAAATCATAAGGACGTCCTCTCGGTATATTTTCCGTGCTATTCTTAACTTTATGAAACTTTACAGTTAATTCCATAGAGTGCGACGAAAGGCGGGGCGGTTTGTCCTAAAAGATAACTTTCGGAGTCGTAATACGGAGATAATCTAATTTCTTCAACTACAATAAAGTGCCATTATTCTGTACTGGTTAAAAAAAAACAAGTAAAACCACAATGGCCCATTCGAGTACCTGAAACACCACGCCATTCGGAAGCCACTAAAAACTCCTGAAAACTTTGAGTGCGGCAGGGGTTAAAAGTCGAACGGTCGTGATGAAATTCGGAATTAACTTTATACTTTGGTGGAATGTTTTTTTTTTATTTCGTATTTAAATAAATATTTTATAAAATATTATTTAATTAAATAAATAATAAACGAAGTTGCTCCGTACATAGCTGAATCAAAAGTGTGAACATGCCTCCGACAGGGATCGAACCTGCAACCTCCAGAAAATATTATTTGTTTCAAAATTATTTTAAAAATATGTTACAGTTTGCGTGGTATGGCCTGAAGTTGGAATGCAAGAGGGGAAGCAATTGATGAAGGAACGATAGCATCGAGCAATCATTGATTTTGGAAAAGAAAATCGAAGCAGTCGGAGAAATAGAAAAATCTCTCACCAAGGAAATCAATAATAATAATAATATTTTCTTGATGTGTAAATAGACACGTATTTACAATATTATAAAATATACGAATTTGCTAGTTAATTTCTCTTGAATTTATACTCGAATATTTGTTGACATATAAAAGCCTCCTGTTATAAGTTTAAAGTTTGCAAATTTAATTTAAGAATAATTTTCAGTACGTACAAATAAACCAATGTTATCTCACTAGTAATAACATGCAGATTTATGTTGTGTCATTCAATATCCGTCGTGGCAGTAGCCAAGGAAGTAGTTGTTTCAATAAATTATTTGTTTATAGTCTTAGTAAGACTCAACTAGTTTTTCAAGCTTAAGTTGCTGTATGTGAAATAGTACGTGACGAACGACGGCTCCGCTGCGCTGCGCCGTCGTCTGGGCGTAGTTCATTAAAATTGAGCAAAGAAACCGGTAACGAACGACGGCTCCGCTGCGCTGAGCCGTCGTTTATGCGTATCCTATTAAAATTGACCAAAGTAACTGGTGACGAACGACGGCTCCGCTGCGTTGCGCCATCGTCCTTGCGTAGTCCATTAAAATTGAGCAAAGAAACCGGTGACTAACGACGGCTCCGCTGCGCTGCGCCGTCGTCTGTGCGTTACTCATTAAAATTGAGCAAAGAAACCAGTGACGCCGTCCGTGCGTAGCCTATTAGAATTGAAAGAAACCTGTGACGAACGACTGCTCCGCTGCGCTGCGCCGTCGTTAGTGCGTGGCCTATTAAAATTAAGCAATTAAACTGTGCGCAGTCTATTAAAATTGAAGAAGGTAACAGGTGACGAACGAATTTAAGGAAAAATAAAAATGAACTTTCACAAACCACACGCGTCGACGAACTTCGGAAATGTAATCTGGTGGTAACCCCAGTTTCTGAATCTGACATCTGTCAAATATGACAATGCACTTAAAAAAAAATGATGCCCCGCTGCTAAATTTTGCTTCCCCTTTCCGCATACAACGTCATATCTCGAAAACCACAAATCGGATTGAAAAACTTCATGGGGATCTTTGATACGAATTAAATCGGTGACTGATATGCCGTCGTCAGATTTTTAATTTTCGAAAAAAAAAATTCAAAATTCTTCGAAAAATTCCCGCAAAACAATCAAAAATCGGCAGTAGATCGTAAACAATGCACCCTACGAAATATATAGCCCTAACCTTTTCGACACAAAATGCAATCCCAAATGGCATACCGTTTAAATTTCTTCCGTGGAATAAAAAATGGCCGCTGTAGAATTTTTTAATTGAAATCGGGGGCGGTTTTCTTTGAATAACTCCTCGGGGGTTGGAGATATCAAAAATTCGTAAGAGACATAAAATGTAGAAGAGAGTTAGTTCTACAAAACTATGAAATTCGGAATCGTGACCGTAAGGGGAAGCGCGCCCTTTTTTCCGAAAGCGTCCGAAATGTGATTTTTTAGAAAAACGCTTGAGGGGTTGTAACGGATTTTTTTACTGGAACGTGTCACAGCAAACGTTGTGTCCCGATGCATTGGTAATGATTTTGTGAGCCATATTTGAATCCTCCAACTTAAAAATCCTGGGAGGAGACAGTGGCGGCTCGTGGAAAATTTTGATGGTAGAGCCACTTAGCATACACAATATATCTCACCGCCTCCTTTTTGGGGAAAAAAATCGGCCATTAAAAACGTTTACTTGTTGCAGAAGCACTAAAAGAATTAAATAAAGACGAAAAATAGCCCGCATTTAATTTGTAACATCGTTCTTCGTCCACAAAAATCAATTAAACGACGAATTGTATTTTGTAACATTACCTTCCTTTTAAGTGCCAAACAAGACATTTTCAAGTGCCAAAATTGACAATGACATTTTCCAACTGCCAAAAATTATCATTTCCGAATAATTCAAAATATTACCATTGTTAACTGCGAAAAACGACAATTTTCAGGTGTCAAAAATGAAAAATTTGAATTGCCAAATTTCGCAATTTTCAACTGTTAAAAAAGGTAATTACCAACAGTCTAAAATGAACATTTTTAAGTGCTAAAAAAACAACTACAAACTGACCATTTTCAAGTGCCAAAAAAGACATTTTCAAGTACCAAAATTGACAATTTTCAAATGCAAAAAATGACATTTTCTAACTGCCAAAAACGATCATTTCAACTGTCAAAAATGATCATTTTCGAGTGTCATAAATGACAATTTTCAAGTTTTAAAAATGACCATTCTCAACTGCCAAAAACGACAATTTTCAAATGCCCAAAATGACAATTTTTAACTGCCAAAAATGCCCATTTTCAAGTGTGAAAAAAACAGTTTTCAATTGTCAAAAATAACCATTTTCAATTGTGCAAAATAACCATTTTCATGTGAAAAAAAGTCCATATTCAGAATTTTTAAGCCCCAAAAATGGCATTTTCCAAGTGTCAAAAACGATAGTTATCAACTGTCAAAAATTCTTTTTTAGTGCTATAAATGACAATTTTCAAGGTTCAAAAATAAATACTTTTCAGCTGTTAAAAAATACAATTTTCAAGTGTCAAAAATGAAAATTGCAAAGTGCCGAAAAAGACATTTTCAAAAGACCAAACTTGACAATCATTAAGTGCCCAAAAAGACATTTTAAAGTGCCAAAATTGACGACATTTCCCAACTGCCAAAACTTATCATTTTCGAATGCCATAAATGGTTCAAATATTACCATTGCCAACTGCTAAACACGACAATTTTCAGGTGCCAAAAATGAAAATTTTTAAATACCAAATGTCACAATTTTTAACTGTTAAAAAGGACAATTACCAACAGTCTAAAATGAACGTTTTTAGGTGCCAAATAGGCATTTTTACTTTCTCCGTTACGAAGTACGAGAAAGTATTGTGATCGTGATTTTTTTTTCAAAAATTTTTTTTACGGAAATATCCGTTTTGGGGTCCCTAGATACCATTTCAACAATTTCTGGAAAATTTTTTTTTGTGGCTGTGTGTGTGTGTGTGTGTGTGTGTGTCTGTGTGTGTGTGTGTGTGTCTGTCTGTGCGCGCTGTATCTCAAAAACTAATAGAGCAATTGATATGAAACTTTCAACATACGTCTTATTTGATAATCCGAAGAACTGAAAAGCTTTTGGTAAAATTTCGTACACCGGAAGTGGGCGTTTACCTTAACTGTTTTTTGTTTTTTGCCAATATTTTCTTAAGTATGAAAAATATCGCAAAAACATTTAAACAAACATTAAAGACAACAAAGGAATGCACAACTTTTGCTTGAAAATATTTTTTATAAAACCATTGCTATTCGAGAAAAAAATTTATTAATTTTTTTAAATTTTTGGTTTACAATTATGAAACGATAATAGTTGCAGCAAATTTATGTGAATAATAATTGTAGAGAATGATAAAATAAACAACTTCTAAAGAATAAGTTTTTTCGGAAATCTCCTTAGTTTTTGAGTAAACCTAGTTTTTGAATTTGAAGTATAATTTTTCCATCTTTTATAATTTTGACGTTTTAAACGTCAGTTTCATCCGAGTTTACGCAACGCTCGATGTACATTTAAAATATGATTTAAATTCTAAATAAACACAATAGCGTAAATATAAATGATAGCATCAAGTCGGAGAAAGTAACATGATGGCCACATCACCATTTTTTAACTATACAAACCGACCATTTTCAAGTGCCTAAAAATACATTTTCAAGTACCAAAATTGACAATTTTCAAGTGCAAATAATGACATTTTCCAACTGTCAAAAATTATCATTTCAACTTTCAAAAATAACCATTTTCGAGTGCCATAAATTCAGATTTTTAAGTTTAAAAAACCACCATTTTTAACTATGCAAAATAACCATTTTCATGTGCAAAAAAAAGTCAAAATTCACAATTTTCAAGGGCCAAAATTTACATTTTCTAAGCGTCAAGAACGATAGTTTTAAACTGTCAAAAATTATCATTTACGAGTGCCATAAATGAAAATTTTCAAGGTTCAAAAATGACAATTTTCAACTGTCATAGAAGACAACTTTCAAGTGTCAAGAATGACAATTTTCAATTGTACAAAGTGCCAAAAATACATTTTCATGCGCCAAACTTGACAATCTTCAAGTGCCCAAAAATGACATTTTACAACTGTCAAAAATTATCATTTTCAAATGCCATAAATGGTTAAAAAATTACCATTGTCAACTGCCAAAAACGACAATTTTCAAGTGCCGAAAATGAAAAATTTAACTGCCAAAGATCGCAATTTTTTAACAGTTAAAAAAGGCAATTACTAAAAGTGTAAAATGTACATTTTTAAGTGCCAAAAGGCAATTTTCAATTGTGCAAACTGACCATTTTCAAGTGCCGAACAAGACATTTTCAAGTACCAAAATTGACAATTTTAAGTGCAAAAAATAACATTTTTTTACTGTCAAAAACGATCATTTCAACTGTCAAAAACTATCATTTTCGAGTGCCATAAATTAAAATTTTCAACTTTGAAAAATGACCATTTTTAACTGTCGTAAAAGACACTTTGTCAAGTGTCAAGAATGACAATTTTCAACTGTACAAAGTGCCAAAAAATACATTTTCAAGCGCCAAACTTGACAATCATCAAGTGCAAAAAAATACATTTTCAAGTGCCAAAATTGACAATCTTCAAGTGCCCAAAAATGACATTTTACAACTGTCAAAATTTATCATTTTCAAATGCCATAAATGGATAAAAAATTACCATTGTCAACTGCCAAAAACGACAATTTTCAAGTGCCGAAAATGAAAAATTTAACTGCCAAAGATCGCAATTTTTTAACAGTTAAAAAAGGCAATTACTAAAAGTGTAAAATGTACATTTTTAAGTGCCAAAACGCAATTTTCAATTGTGCAAACTGACCATTTTCAAGTGCCGAACAAGACATTTTCAAGTACCAAAATTGACAATTTTAAGTGCAAAAAATAACATTTTTTTACTCTCAAAAACGATCTTTTCAACTGTCAAAAACTATCATTTTCGAGTGCCATAAATTAAAATTTTCAAGTTTGAAAAATGACTATTTTTAACTGACGTAAAAGACAATTTGTCAAGTGTCAAGAATGACAATTTTCAACTGTATAAAGTGCCAAAAAATACATTTTCAAGCGCCAAACTTGACAATCATCAAGTGCAAAAAAAATACATTTTTAAGTGCCAAAATTGACAATCTTCAAGTGCCCAAAAATGACATTTTACCACTGACAAAATTTATCATTTTCAAATGCCATAAATGGTTAAAAAATTACCATTGTCAACTGCCAAAAACGACAATTTTCAAGTGCCAAAAATGAAATATTTAATTGCCAAAGGTCGCAATTTTCAACTGTTAAAAAAGGCAATTACCAAAAGTGTAAAATGTACATTTTTAAGTGCCAAAAGGCAATTTTCAATCGTGCAAACTGACCATTTTCAAGTGCCGAACAAGACATTTTCAAGTACCAAAATTTACAATTTTAAGTGCAAAAAATAACATTTTTTACTGTCAAAAACGATCTTTTCAACTGTGAAAAACTATCATTTTCGAGTGCCATGAATTAAAATTTTCAAGTTTGAAAAATTACCATTTTTAACTGTCGTAAAAGACACTTTGTCAAGTGTCAAAAATGACAATTTTCAACTATGTAAAGTGCCGAAAAAGACATTTTCAAGTGCTAAAATTGACAATCTTCAAGCGCCCTCTATACTGCATGAACAAAATGGCGTAATCGGTAATGAACTAATTTCATTCATCGTGGATGGCGCGGAAATACGACTGACAAGTGCACGTCGTCGTCGTGCGCATGAGCGGAGCCAAAAATTATTTGGTTCCAGAACGGAAAAATTTCTTGCCGACCTCGAAATTAGAGGTAGTGCCATGGCTCCTTGGCTCTACATAACGAGCCGCCCCTGGGAGGAGATAGGTTGGCGCGAACCTCTGCATCGCGAAAAATTGATTTTCAAAAATTCACCCCCTCGTCTAGGGATGAGTTGGAAAATCGCGGTTTTCACGGGGATCCTAGAGGACGTTTCTGGCTTTCGGGAAAAATAATAAAATTTATTGTTTTTTTTTGAGGGGTTGGCAACTCTTTTTTTAAAGAGGTGGTTCTAGAGGGTTGAATTTTTAATGGTATATTTCTTGAATTATTTGTGATATTTTTCATGACAATTTCAAATCGCCATCTACTATAAGCGTTTTGAAAATATTGTAAAAAAACGTGATTTTGTGGCTTACGCGTTTAGTATATATTAATATAATTAATTAATAATGTTGCAGTCACGAACACGTTGAATACTCATATGTTCCGAGTATAGTTTATCTTTATTAAATTTATTTAATGCGTCTGCAAAAGGTGAGGTTGTCTCAAATTTATTTAAAAATAAGTTTGTTTTATGAATAGAATAAAAAATTGCATTGCAGTAATAGTTATTTCTGTCTGAAGAGCGAACGATGAGGGAAAGGGTGGAGATTGCTGACCTATGCATTAAGTTTTAATTTGAATGCCCGAAAATACAGAGTACGTTAAACAATGGCAGACCGGTGATCTTCAATCAACTCCGTCCATTTCTGTTTGCCCGCCAATTTCAGTTGAGTGAAATCTGGCGTGGGACGTGAAATGCATCGGCTTTATCAGATTTCAGCTTGGATTCACGTTGGGAGTAATTACTCCCTTAAATTATGTACGCTAATAACCGCAGAGCCCTTTCCTGTGTTCCGCACCGAAAATGGCGGAAAATTGAGTTTTCGGCCGGGCGTAGATTAATTAACTTCGATATTTATTTGTTAACCAAGTTCGGCCGTTATAATAGAAGCCATTTATAACCATCGGTGTGGCTGTGAACACCAATATCATACAAAAATCATATATTACTGTCCCTCAATCGATTCATTACTTTAATGCATTCGTGTTACTGTCTTTCTTTGTAACAGTAAAGATTTCTAAAAATGCCCCACAAGAGATCGATTCATTATACTTAAAAATAGATAGCGTGGCCATTATATATTCGTGTTACTGTCTATCTTTTTTTGTAAACAGTAAAGCTTTCTACAGCTGTTCCACAAGAAAAATTAGACCCAGATAGACTTGTATATGTGTACGAAGGTTTTGCAAAGGGCATATAAATTGAAAATAATATTAATACCTGTAACGACTGAAAATATTTACAAAGACCTAAAAGGCTTTACACGAAAGATCAAAGGATGATAATTAATGAAAATTGTCTTTTGTGTCGACCCTAAATACACACAATACTTTGAAATATAATATAAAAGACAAAAATATAAGTTAATTGTTTTTGGTCGAAAAGGTTGAATATTCAAATATTC
The DNA here is from genome assembly GCA_910593695.2 of Ocypus olens. NCBI lineage: Eukaryota > Metazoa > Arthropoda > Insecta > Coleoptera > Staphylinidae > Ocypus > Ocypus olens. Next base: position 5,824,755 of record OU343061.1, read on the forward strand.
AGGCTACTTTTCATCTGTATTTAAATGACAAGAACTCATTCCTTTATATAGTCAGTTAAAAAATGCGCATTCACACCCACACCCACACGCGCGTAAATAAATTAAATTCTGTTTAATGAAAACAAAGCCCACTGTCAGAAGCAATATGAATTCGCTTCGTTTACTCATCCAAAGTTACAAAACTCCTCTCGTGACAACTTCACGGACAGCCCACAGCATCCCTTGTCGTGTCATTTCCACCCCTGATATATTAACAACGCGTTCCTTCCCCCGAACAAAGAAACTCCAATCAGAGAGGATCGTGTTAATTTCATCACCGTCTATTTCCACTTACCTAACCGGAATCAACGGCCAAAGTTTGGAATCGTTTTGATATATAGTTGCGGTAATTTGTACGTTTGCGGTGTTAATAATATTACGGTTTTAATGTGTTTTGCATTTATGTAAAAGCAAGCGTTTTATAACGTTTCGTTTAAACACGTATTGTGATTTTATTTATTGTAAAGGGTATCTCAACAAGAGCGCCGTATTTAAATTTGCCGCCATTTTGTTAATACAAGTTGTACGGTGATTTTTTTTGACAGTTGTCACGTACAGACCACGCTATTTAAGAATATGGAGAAGTATTCAAATGAACAACGTTTAATTATTGTGAAAACAAGTAGTGAAAGTTTTGCGAAAACAGTTCGCCAATTACGTCAATTTTTCGTTAGGCGTTTAATTACAAAATTTGAGACCAAATTTACGCTGATGGATCAGAAGACCATTGTTCGTCGCCGTCCTTGTCGGTCACTCAAAATTATAGTCACAGATTTCCTCTGTGGCCGACTTCCATTCGGCATCGTGGTCAAGAATTAAACATTTCCAGAAGCACTATGCAACGAATTTTGGTAAAAGATCTGCATTTGCACGCGTACAAGATTCAATTGGTGCAAGAAAACAAGTCAAGGGACCTTGCGCAGCGCCGTGGATTTGCTGCTTGGGTGTTGGAACATCGTCAAATTAAAGCGGATTTTTCGAAGAACATATTTTTTTCAGATGAGGCACATTTTCAACTCGACGGATACGTAAATAAGCAAAACTGTCGGATTTGGGGTGCTGAAAATCCTTGTGTGACACTCAAACAACCAATGCATCCACCGCGAGTAACTGTTTGGTGTGCATTTTGGGCTGGTGGAGTGATTCTTTGAAAATTCGGCTGGAATTGCGCTAACTGTTAATGGTTAAAAAGTTAGCAGAGTTTTTGTGACCAGAATTGGATGTAATTGATTTAGAAGACATTTTTTCCAACAAGACGGTGCGACCTGCCATACAGCACGTGAGACAATGGTGTTACTGCATACCAACTTTCCAGGCCGTGTCATTTTTCGATTTGGCGATCAACATTGGCCACCAAGATCGTGCGATCTAACACCGATGGACTTTTTTCTTTGGGGCTATGTGAAGGAAAAGGTGTATGCAGGCCTGAAACAGTTGAACATCTTAAAGAGGAAATACGGCGCGTTATTGGTGAAATACAGCCACATTTATACGAAAACGTTATTCAAAATTTCAACAAAAGAATAACCTTCTGCCAGAGGTTTCGTGGTGGCCATTTGCCTGATGTATTTCACGTTTAATCGGAACAGTTTTTCTTTATGTTGAAATAAAAATGTTTGAAACAACTTTACTTGTTGCAGAAAGCATTAGATAAATACAAGAAAACGAAATGTAGCCTGAATATATGAATATTCAACCTGTTCGTTAATCTGCTTGCAGATTATTCGGGCTACATTTCGTTTTCTTGTATTTAAAAATGTTTGCTTAATTCAAAAAATAAATGTGTTTTTCATTAAAGTTAAATCCGGCACTCTTGTTGGGACACCCTTTAGTTACAAGAGACGGGTAAACCTGCTACTTTCAAGTCAACTGTCAAGGCGGATTTTGTTAAAAAATAGAGAAAATATCTTATTTTGAAGAAAAAAAGTTGCCATTTTTCAAGTCTTTAAATTTTAATAACTTTTTTTTTATTAAAATTTCAAAAAATGGCCTTGATAATTTGTAGAGAATGCGATGAAGAAGATTTTATGTTTAAAGGTTAAAAAAATATGGTTTTGAGAAATAATTTCGAGAAATCCAAAGTGACTTATGCTCAATACGCTATTTGAGGACGCTCCTGCCTCTTGTATAAAGGACCTACATACCGCGACCTCATCATCCTCCCTTTATCTGAATCTAAATCTGCCTCTTTGTACGGATATTGAGGACCAAGTTTTCGACTGCCAGGTATTACTTTTAGCATGATTTTCCAATATTTGAAAAAAAAATTGTTCGAATTTTGAGTAAAGTCAGAAAATCATCGAAAATATAACGGTCGTACTCGTATTTCAAAACTCTTTGAATAGCTTCTGTCAACTGTCCTTCATCCATTCTTCTAATTCCCCATACCACTGTTCTTCGATTTTTTTTTCTTTATCCCGGGATGGTCCTAAATGACGAAGGCATCCGCTTCTTATTTTCTTCTACTTTCGCTCCTTTTCTACTCCTTTTTTGACCTAACTCACATCTTATACGCTCTTTTGATAAAAAAAAAACTGGCACGTTTTTTTCCCTATATTTCTATTCTTTTGATTTTAATTTTTTAATTCTTTCTCTTTCTGCGTGAGGTCATCATCAATGTATACAGGGTGTTTCAAATTCGAGGCTCACCAAAGGGATCTCGGTTATTTTTGAAAAATCCAAGGAGCCCTGAAAACTTCTGGATTTTTAAAAACGAATTTATTATTGAAAGAATATCGTTTCATGTATTTGACTAAATTTTGCAATTTTTTTTTCGCGATTAAAATTAAAATTTCCTAAATTTGAAGCTGTTTTTAGATTTGGAATGTTTAAAAATGGAATATTAATAAGCCATGGTAAAATTACAATTTTTAATATCCGACGTGATTTTGTAAGATAGTCATTTGTACGTTTAATACTTTCGAGAAAATCAGAAAATCTTAGCCCTCTCCTCTAGCTGGAGGTCATCGAGGGCGATTTTTCACCCACGCGCTGCGACTCAGAAACGGTTAAATTTTGCCAAATAAAAATCATTGTCAGTAAACTGAGTAAACATTAGGGATGGGCGATATTTCACGTATCTGTGATTTTTCACTGGTATTGAAAAATCACGGGTCGTTACTGTTACTAATAGGCGAATTTCACTGCTACTTAAAATCACTGTTACTTAAAATCACTGTTACTTAAAATCACTGCTACTTAAAATCACTGCTATTTAAACTGTGACAAACTGTGATTGCTACTTAAACTGTGATTGCTACTTAAACTGTGATTGCTACTTAAACTGTGATTGCTACTTAAACTGTGATTGTTACTTAAAACATAATTGCAAGAAGACAGTACAAGGTAGCATTTCTAAATATTATTTAATATTCATTACTTTATTCTCCCATTTTTACAGGGTATTATATTTAAATTTTGAATAAATATCTGATAAACAAGCAAATATTTATAAAATGCCATAGTATACCATATAAAATGAAATATATTACAACTTAAGTACTAACAATTATTAATTAATTAATTGAGGTTTTATAAAAACGAAAAAATTATCTTTCCCGGCATGGAATTGAATCACAAACTCGCTATAATCGAAAGTAATGAGTCCGACGACTTAAGGCATGTTTTCATTCAAGTGCCCAAAAAATGAAAACGAAAATCTTAAAAAATCCATATCTCCATTAAAAACTGTGGAATTTACAAAAACCAAATTGATTTTGAATTAGCTATACTTCGGCCATTGAAGATGATTTTTTATGGAATTTTGTCTGCGCGTTTTATATTTTTCTGCGATGTTTTCATTCTAGTGCTCAAAAAATTAAAACGAAAATCTTCAAAAATCCATATCTCTATTGAAAATTGTTGGATCTACAAAAATCGAATTGATTTTGAATTAGCGATACTTCGGCCATTGAGGATGATTTCATATGGAAGTTTGTCTGCATTTTTATATTTTTTTTCTGCGATGTTTTTGGCCAAATGCTCAAAAAATTAAAACGAAAATTTTCAAAAATCCATAACTCTATTGGTTAATGATTTTATTTCAAAATAATCCTTCGAGCAAATAATCTTTAAAAATATGCGTTTTTCAAAGGAAAAAAATTTCCGCATACCTAAAACTTTCCAACTTTTCAAATTTACTGGACAAACATTCTGTTTTTCTGCAAAAATCTCCAAATACTTCTCGAATTTTGAAGTGAATCAAGGATAGTTGTATATTTATTTGATATAGCAGATAATATGGCCAAAATACGACCTTCCATCACAGGTGTAATATCAAAAGAAACACTATTTACGTGACCGGGTGGATAAATATTAGCAGAATCATATCGAACACATTTTTGAGAAACCATTAACAAATTCAGAAGGTGTTACGACATTTACTAACCGTGATAGCAGTCACAGTTTAAAATCACTGATATTAGAAAGTAGTAATCACAGGTAGTAACGTGATTCAAAAGTAGTAGTTTTGCCAATCTCTAGTAAACATATTATTCAAAACTATGCAAAGAAGTGCAAAATATATCTAGTGATCCATTTAAAAAACAAAAGTTTGTGTTAACATTCCGTTGTAGGGCACCCTGTATACATAAAAATATTTTCCAATTATAGACTCAATAATTATATACAACTATTGTATAAATAAAAATTTTCTATGGTTAGGAATAACCATCAAAGCAAATGGAATCACAATTTTGAACTCAAATATTTTTATTACTACGCAAAAGAAAATGTAGTAGTATTGCTACCAAATAGAAGCATCGGTAGTACAAATTTCAGATTTATACTGCGTACCCCATAGGAGATACAGCTTCATAAAAATACGAGTTTTGTTGAAATCGCCCAATTTTTCCATTTGAAAAAAAATGGAAGGGTTTAAAACACTCCAGTTTTTTTGCCTTAGGTAAAATCTATTGTTATTTTAGTACTTGCAAACTAAATTTGGTCTGAGTGTATTGTCCCCTTCTCAGTGAAAAGACAGGTAAACTTTGACTGCCATTAAATTTGAAAAATAAATCAAACGATGAAACAAAGTTGAATCAAAATAATCAGCACTCTAATCTGAGTAAAGATATTTTTAAATTTTTAAATTTGCTCATTTGGAAAGAAAGTTATACCATTTTGCGAAAATATAAGCATTCACAAAAATGTACATATTTCAAGCTCCATCCGGGGACATGTCGGCCCCACGGCATTGTTTTTACTTTCTCCGTTACGAAGTACGAGAAAGTATTGTGATCGTGATTTTTTTTTCAAAAATTTTTTTTACGGAAATATCCGTTTTGGGGTTCCTAGATACCATTTCAACAATTTCTGGAAAAAAATTGTTTGTGTCTGTGGGTGCGTGTGTGTGTGTGTGTCTGGCTGTGTGTGTGTGTGTGTGTGTCTGTTTGCGCTGTATCTCAAAAACTAATAGAGCAATTGATATGAAACTTTCAACATACGTCTTATTTAATAATCTGAAGAACTGAAAAGCTTTTGGTAAAACTTCATACACCGGAAATGGGTGTTTACCTTAACTGTTTTTTGTTTTTTGCCAATATTTTCTTAAATATGAAAAATATCACAAGAACATTTAAACAAACATTGAAGACAACAAAGAAATGAACATCTTTTGCTTGAAAATATTTTTCATAAAATCATTGCTATTTGAGAAAAAAAATTATTAATTTTTTTTCAATTTTTGGTTTATAATTATGAAACGATAGTGGTTAGAGCAAATTTGTGTAGATAATAATTGTAAAGAATACCAAAATGAACAACTTCTAACGAACAAGTTTTTTCGAAATCCCGTTAGTTTTTGAGTAAACGGAGTTTTTGAATTTGAAGTATAATTTTTCCGTGTTTCATAATTTTGACGTTTTAAACGTCAGTTTCATCCGAGTTTACACAACGCTCAATGTACATTTAAAATATGATTTCAATAAACCATGAAAACGTAAATATAAATCCCTATGATACCATCAAGTCGGAGAAAGTAACATGATGGCCACATCACCATTTTTTATTTCTGAAATTGGTTTTGAGCTCGATAAACATGTATGCGAAATGTGCGAAAAAAAAAATTAAAATGGTGCGGAACAACCTTTTGTTGAAATGGCATGGTATGACCCCTTTTACTTTTTAATCTCATGGTATTTTATATATCGCTTTAGCAATAAAACCTCCGGCTGGGTTTTGTTACAATTTTCATTAAAAAAAAATTAATATTTACGTAACTTTGAAAACTCAATAAGAACCTATTCATATTTATTTACTTATAATTGATTAAATATTATTGTATTAATTTGTAATTTTCAATCTGTAACTGGACTCGTCCGTTGATTGAATAAATAAATAAGTAAATACCGAGTCCATATGTGTCTGTAATCGCACTTAAAATGAAATCATAATAAATTCATGTATTTAACATACCGGGTGGACCATTTAATGTGTTTTCAGGAAATATCTTCGAAACAAGAAACTTAAAAAAAAATGACCCAAACAAAAAATGATTGTATTGAAGGGGGCCATAATAACATAATTTTGTTTTTTTCATAGATGGCGCTGTTGTCGCTAAATCGAGGTCAACTTAGTTTTTTTAAATGGAAACCCCTACTTTTTATTACAGAATCAGAGTCCTTGTTAAAAAATGAGAAGGATTCACTCACCTAACTTTTTCGTCAGAGTGATAGATGGTGCTGTAATCACGAAAAGAAGTTGTTGCATTTGGACGCTTGCGTATTCGAACTTCGCGCGCATGTGTGTGTGTGTGTGCGCATGGTGTGTGTGTGTGTGTCAAAACATGACGTCGGACGTATTTCCATGAATTACAATTTTAAATTGAAAAATAGCTGGAAATAGCTGGATTTTGATGCTTGACTGAACAAAAGAAAATTTAGTTTGGTAATCAGTCGGTCTTCTGCATTGACGGGGAAAACGTTACAATGGTGCGGTATACTATCGCGGAAAAGGCCGACATGATTTTCGTGTATGGTGAAGCTAGACGCAATGCACTTGATGCGTGTGGCTTGTATCCTGATCGAGATCATCCGAGTCACATGACTTTTCTTCGGATCGTCAACTCATTTGTGGACATTGGCAGCCTAAAACGAACCAGACATCGAAGACGCACCATAGCCCAGGAGAATGCCGAAGTTGATATTTTAGCTGCAGTTGCAGTCAAACCCAACATAAGTTCTCGTCAACTGGCGCGGAGTTCAGGCACACACACACATGCGCGCACACACACACATGCGCGCGAAGTTCGAATACGCAAGCGTCCAAATGCAACAACTTCTTTTCGCGATTACAGCGCCATCTATCACTCTGACGAAAAAGTTAGCTGAGTGATTTCTTCTCATTTTTTAACAAGGACTCTGATTCTGTCATAAAAAGTAGGGGTTTCCATTTAAAAAAACTAAGTTGACCTCGATTTAGCGACAACAGCGCCATCTATGAAAAAAACAAAATTATGTTATTATGGCCCCCTTCAAAACAATCATTTTTTGTTTGGGTCATTTTTTTTTTAAGTTTCTTGTTTCGAAGATATTTCCTGAAAACACATTAAATGGTCCACCCGGTATATGAACCATCACAATTTCCAAGTTAAAGTAATAACATATCGAAACATATCATATCGCAATTTAATCCATGACCATTTGAGCTCCCTCGAGCTATCAGGAAGCAGTTTAGAATTACGTTGGTAATCCTGTAAAGTACGCTATTGAACCGGCACAGGGTCTTCTATAGAGCATGCAATTCTCTCAAGTGGAGTAATCTATGAAATTATGTTAGAACAGTGAGAACGCGGCCATCTTGTTAAAAGTTACGACCCCCTTTCCGTAAAGACATATGTTCGTCCAACGCGAAATGTCCCTCCTCGTCTGTAACTAAGTACATGTGGGTAAATTGTATGCTGCTGCTGCTTTAGATTGGTGACCCTCTTTAAATTAAATGCATGCTTGTTTTTGAAATTATTATGATCCTGCAGGGATTGAGTAAATGCAAAAAAAGTTTTTAACTAGCAATAATCGCACCTCGGATAAACTTTATCGGTTACAATATCGCCACTCCGCAAAGAGTAAATACAGCGCGATTTTTGGCAGCTTCCTGAAAAATAACGAAAAATGTCGTAAATATTAAAGAAATTAATAAAATTATTGTAGAGTTGAATGGATCTCTAACCATCATTTTTGGTAGTTGGATGTCATCATATTCAATTAAATTATTGCATAAGACTGCATATGACATGTAATCTATACCTAACGAATGCCGTCATATTCGTGATAACAAAAAAATATTATATTAAATCACGGCGAGCGCAAGATGTAAATTTAAAGTTCCCGGCGCATCCCCCATAAGAACAATTTGTAAACGAGCTCATTTCAGTTATCTGTAAAACTATGCGATTGCGACTATTACAAACTAGCTCGTCAGCTAAGGGTTTGTTTACTCCTATAAAATATATTAATTATTTTATCACTGCAATTGCCGTGTTATTCCGTCATCTCCATTTCTAAGTATGTTACGTAAGCAATAATTTATAAGCGTACATTATGTTAGAGAATAACCATCTTGAATACAATGTCAAGTTAAACCCCCCTTTTGTTAGACGCACACTTAATCATTTTACTTTGATAATTTACTTCTGCCCACAGCCTCGTCATCACGTGATGAGGAGGAATTGTTATAGAGATAATTGAGTAAAGCTTGAAGACCCGATCGTAATATCCTGATAGGGTCTTTATTATTTTCGCAGTGATCCACCTCCAGCTGCGAGGCTTCAAGCCGGAAACCTAATTTGAGCGCCGAACCGCTAATAATAAAGGAAATTCAGGCGTTTTCATCCAGTTTCCAGAACGCAGATATGATATCGCGCCTCCGCCAGACTCGTGGGAAATCAGCGGATTCGTCGTGGGCCGTATCGGCCACTTTATTATTTTAAGGGCATTGTGCTCTCCGCAATTTTCACGTACTTTTAAAATTCCTTCAAATATTCAAGCCACCGGTGCTTTTTTAATCGGCAGAAGTGTGGACGTTTCAATGTAAAAAAAACAATGACTGTAGTGCACTAGTTCTTTGTAAACTTTTGATCAATGTAAGTTTTACGTGAGGAATATAAATGACAACAATATCAGAACAATTACAGACATTTCCTTTTAGTATACAGGATGTTGAATTGTAAGGCGGGATTTATATATACAGAGTGAATTTTATTTCCTGGCCGGATACAATTTAGTGGTAAAGTTTAGTTTTCAAAATTACTCTATCAACCAAAGCACAACTCAGCGTATTATACAGTGTGATAGCCATTCGCAAACTGCACAATTTCAATTTTTTTCAAATGGAACACCCTATATATTATTTCATAATTTAAAAGTTCATTAAGTAAGCTTTCGTTTCATATAAGGTTTCGTATATCTGAAGTTGATGGTTACTCTAATATTTCAAAATTTGTTGGTGATTTGCATGTTTTTATTTTTAGTTTTAAAATCTGTACAGTTTTAACCCTGTATAAATTTAAATATTTTTAGGGCTTGCAGCTCACTATTCTGCACAACTTTTGTATAAAACATTTTTCAAAATTTTGACATGATTGACCGTTCCCAGAGCTCTGAAACACCCTGTATAACTAATTCAGCGCACTTTATTTTAAATTTAGGAATTAAACCCTTAGGAATTTTTCTGAATAACTCCGAGAGAATTGAGCATGGATAGTCTTAAAAAAATTATAACTGCTAGTCAGCGCACTTCATTTTCAAGTTGACTTACCAAGTGTCTCCTGGAAGTGTATTTAATGAATAAAAACTGTCAAAAGTGCATGATGATAATCTATAAGCCCTTAGGATTTTTTAAAATATATTTCGGAGAGCATTGAGTCATGGCTGGAATTTAAAAATTATAACTGCTATTCGGCGCACTTAATTTTTAATTTTACTTATGAAGTGCGTTTCTGGAAGTTTATTTAATAAATGCAAACTATTAAAAATATGTGATAATATTCTATAAGCCCTTAGGATTTGTTTTTAAATATCTGGAAGAGAATTAAGTCGTGTCTGGCTTTAAAAAATTATAACTGCGATTCGGTGAGGTTAATTTTCAATTTTAATTGTGAAGTGCCTTTCTGGAAGTATATTTTACGAATACAAACTATCAACAATGCGTGATAATATTCTATAAGCCCTTCGGATTTTTTAAATATCTGGAAGAGATAAATTGAGTCGTGGCTGGCTTTAAAAAATAAAAGCGATTCGGTGCAGTTAATTTTCAATTTTAATTGTGAAGTGCCTTTCTGGAAATATATTTTACGAATACAAACTATCAACAATGCGTGATAATATTCTACAAGCCCTTCGGATTTTTTTAAATATCTGGAAGAGATAAATTGAGTCGTGGCTGGCTTTAAAAAATTAAAACTGCTATTCGGCGCAGTTAATTTTCAAATTTAATTGTGAAGTGCCTTTTTGGAAGTATATTTTACAAATACAAACTATCAACAATGCGTGATAATATTCTATAAGCCCTTAGGATTTTTTTTTAATATCTGGAAGAGCATTTAGTCGTGGCTGGCATTAAAAAACTTATAACTGCTATTCAGCCCTGTTAATTTTTAATTTTAATTGTGAAGTGTATTTTTTTTTGCTCTCGCGTGATCGTCATTGAAAAAATTACATTTAAAAAAATTCATAATTCGACTGAAAATTGCTGCACATTCAAAAACCAAAATTATTTCTAACGATCGACATCTTGTGAAGTAAACTGGATTTTTTTTAGGATTCATCCCTGCGTTTCATATTGAGTTTTAATTTTTTGCACTCGAGTGTGCGTTATTAAAAAAATACATTAAAAAAAATTCACAACTCGACTGAAAATTGCAATACATTCAAAAACCTTAATTATTTTGAAAAATTGACGTCTTGTGAAGTGATTTGAATTTTTGTAGAATTTTATACCACCGTTTCAAATTAATTTTAATTTTTTTGCACTCGAGTGTCCGTCGTTGAAAAAAAATACATTTTCAAAAATTCATAACTCGACTGAAAATTGCTGCACATTCAAAAACCTTAATTATTTTGAAAAATTGACGTCTTGTGAAGTGATTTGAATTTTTGTAGAGTTTTATGCCTGCGTTTCAAATTAATTTTAATTGTTTTGCACTCGAGTGTCCGTCGTTGAAAAAAAATACATTTTCAAAAATTCATAACTCGACTGAAAATTGCTGCACATTCAAAAACCAAAATTATTTTGAAAGATCGACGTCTTGTGAAGTGATTTGATTTTTTGTAGGATTTTATCCTTGCATTTCATATTTATTTTTAATTTTTTGCACTTGAGTGTTCGTCGTTAAAAAAAGACATTTTCAAAAATTCGTAACTCAACTAAAAATTGTTGCACATTCAAAAACCAAAATGGTTTTGAAAGATTGACGTCTTGTAAAGTGATTTTTTTCCCGGATTTGATACTGATTTTGAATTTTTTGCGCTCGAGAGTTCGACATATTTTTTTTTTTTCAAAAATTCGTAACTCTATTGAAAATTGCTGCACATTCAAAAACAAAAATTATTTTGAAAGGTCGAATTCTTGTGAAATGAACTGAATTTTTGTAGGATTTTATCCTTGCGTTTCATATTAATTTTTAATTTTTAGCACTCGAGTGTTCGTCATTGAAAAATTACATTTTTAAAAATTCATAACTCGACTGAAAATTGCAGCACATTTAAAAACCAAAATTATTTTCAAAGATCGACGTTTATTGAAGTGAACTGAGTTTTTGTAGTATTTTACTCCTGCGTTTCAAATTAATTTTTATTTTTTTGCGCTCGGGTGTTGGGCATTGACAAAGGGATATTTTCAAAAATTCTTAACTTGATTGAAAATTGTGAAGTGCCTTTCTGGAAGTACATTTAACGAATACAAACAATCAAAAACGCGTGATAATATTCTATAAGCCCTTAGGACTTTTTTAAATATCTGGAAGAGAATTAAGCAGTGGCTGGCTTTAAAAAATAATAACTGCTATTCGGCACAGTTAATTTTCAATTTTAATTGTGGAGTGCCTTTCTGGAAGTATATTTAACGAATACAAACAATCAAAAACGCGTGATAATATTCTATAAGCCCTTAGGATTTTTTTAAATATCTGGAAGAGAATTAAACAGTGGCTGGCTTTAAAAAATTATAACTGCTATTCGGCACAGTTAATTTTCAATTTTAATTGTGGAGTGCCTTTTTGGAAGTATATTTAACGAATACAAACTATCAAAAATACGTGATAACATTCTATAGGCCATTAGGATTTTTTTTTAATATCTGGAAGCGAATTAAGTCGTGGCTGGCATTAAAAAATTATAACTGCTATTCGGCGCAGTTAATTTTCAGTTTTACTTATGAAGTGTCTTTCTGGAAGTGTATTTAACAAATATAATGCAAGAACATGTTTTACGAGCCCTTGGAAATTTCACAATAAGCATTAAAACGTTGGTGGGACTTAAAAATTCATAACAGCAATTCGATGCACTTTATTTTCAATTTGTCTCATGTAGTGCCTTTTTAACGGTATATTTGATAAATTAAAATTGTCTAAAATGCTCAAAAATATTTTACAAGCTCTTGTAATTTTTTCAGAATATCCCGGACGTAAAATTTAAACAAATCATTAGTGCAATTCCGTGATTTCTCTTATGCAATGTCTTTTTATCGATATATTTGATAAATTCAAATAGTCAAAAATGCGTGAAAATATTTTAGAAGCTTTAAGAAATTTTTCAAAATATCTCGAACGAAGAATTGCGTCGCGGCTGGCTTTAAAAATATAACTGCAATTTGGCGCATTCTATTTTAGATTTTTTATGCAGTGCCTTTCTGAAGGTATATTTATTAAATTGAAATAGTCGAAAATTCTTGAAAGCGTTTTAGAAGCTCTAAGAAAATTTTCAAAATATCTCGGACGTGGAATTGAGTTGTGGGTGGCTCTAAAAATATCATAACAGCTGGCACACCCTGTAATTAGTATCGTATTCTCAAGTAGAATCCAATTATCTTTCAGATTATAATAATTATTCCTGATATGATAATCGCCGAATACAAGACAACTATTGAGATTAGGAACAGGGAACCATTATACAATCTGAAAGATAATTGAATTCTACTTAAGAAAACGTTACTAAATACAGGGTGTGCCATTTGAAAAAACGAAGTTATTTAACTTTATAAGTACGGTTTTTCTACCGCATTTTTTTTCACCCTGTATAATTTTTTGTATGAAATCATGGTTGGCTCTATAGTTCGAACCTTCAACCAAATAATAGAAATGATTTTAATCGTTCAACGTCAATCACTGGGGCAAAAATAAAATTTCACGCAGACCATGCATTTCAACAAATCTTCAAATATTTCGAAAACGGCAAACAATAGGTATAGGGAGTATTGTAGTAACTCACCTTTATTTGCTCCATATAATTCAAAAATAACAAAAAATACAGGGTGTTCTATTTAAAAAAACATAAGTTTAGTCTGTAACTTTGTTATGAGACACCCTGTATAAATTTAAATATTTTTAGGGCGTGCAGCTCATTATTATACACAACTTTTGTATTAAACATTTTTCAAAATTTTGAATAATAAGCACGTGACTGACCGTTCCCAGAGCTCTGAAACACCCTGTATAGAGCTATTCAGCAGAGATGGCGGTCGGGGTGTATTGTCCGTCTGAATCAAGTAGTGCCCGTTGCAATTTTCCACCATAGACTAAATCGCGCGCGCCTATGAAATAACCGGTAAGTAAGGGACGCCGTAAACTATTTCTTTCTCCATCTACCGCTCGGTCTAAGACCGAGCTACGCAGGCCGCGTGTGTGTTTTCTAGATACGGCCGACGAAATCGTACGTCTTGGAAATATCCTCTCGGTTATCAAGTAGTAGAAAAGGATACCAATATTATTTGGATGTTCCGAACTTAGTTCGTAAACCACCCTTATTCGTGAATAGGTCTATAGTTTCTTTATTATCTTTATTATTCAGCTAAAGATTATATTGTGCAAGCCTGGGCAGAAGTAAGTTTAGAGTCACTACTTAAGTAGTTTTAATGAGGAAATACAAATGTTGCATTCTTCAGAGTATCAAATTTGTTATCCGCGATAACACACTGACCGCCACACAGGTACGGGGGTTGCTTCTCTGCGCCAGTCTTGCTCCGCTGTTTAAACGATTAACACCGCCATCTGTTTTTTGTACCAAACTCCATCACTTTTATTCAATAAATAGTTAGCTACTTTCATTGAAAGTTGCTGTCTAATTTAAAATGACTCTCTTGTAGGGTCCTACTTCAGTTTACTACAAGACATTATTCGGACATCATTTTTTTTTCTTATTAATTTTAAACTAGCTTGTGAGAATTAATCCAAGCATAACGTATCACGTAATGCAAGACGGCTAATGGTATTTGAGATGCAGACCAATATTGGACGAGCCGTTTACGTACGCAATCCACGTTTCCCATTACCTCTCGTGTATTTGAGGATAATGGTTTCCCCTGTTATATTATAAAATGTACAGACGAATATAAATCTGTCCGTTGGAAAAGTGAAGTATTTCCCGGAAAGTTATTTGACGCGGAAATACAAGTGTAATTGTAGTTTAGCAAGGATTTTCATATTCCACCAATTACGAATTCAATAAGTACTGAGTGTTTCCTTGTTATATAAAAGTTTTATTATAATTTACCGAAAGATAAAACCGAGGAAAATTAGTTGTATAAAGTTGGGATTTTGCTATAGAAGATGTATAAATTGTAAATGGTGCTCAAGATATAAAACTATTTAACTTGGAAGATTTTTGTTAAATATGTGATGCTTTTATTACAGGAAGCGTATTTGAAACTAACATTATTTTTAAATTAATTTCATTGTACGTGCAGTGGAACTGTATCCTAACATAATCACTGAATGAAACACTTAGGCTAAACTCAGACTTTCCACTTTCCAACCACAGAACAGTGGTCGTAATGTGGCTGAACTGTCGACCGTATCGACCACTTTCCAACAACAGTTTTGTGGGCGCTTGTTGGCGCGCAACGGTTGTATTAAATCACAAATGAAACACACAAAACAGACTGTACAATGATGGATTTTGAAGAGGAAGCATTGTTGTGGCCGGTGTCTCGTCTGTGGTCGGTTTGTGGTCGGTCGGTTGACTGCTGCGACAGTTTTGTGGGTGATATCACCCACTGACGACAACTGTTGTCGAAACCGACCACAGCTTGTCGTCCGTCTGAGCGCTTTCACGACATTCCATATTATTGAGTACTCTCAACATACGACCACTTTTTTTGTGATTCCAATGTGGTTGGAAAGTGGTACGTCTGAGTTTAGCCTTACTATGTTTTTTATCACAATTTATTCAATGTATGTACAAATATTACACAACCATACATAATTTCACGACTTAAGTTTCGACGTTGACGGTCTTTATTAAGTGAAACAATTTACAAAAAAGTTTCGATCTTCCCACACCGAATCCAAGTTCCGCTTGGAACTGCTGTTGGGTGTCTTGGGGAGGCAGCACTGGCTGCTCTCGACGCTGATCAGGACACTGGTCCTTGGGGAGATCCTTCCGCGGTTGTGGTGCGAGGAAATTCGGTCATCTCGACACCGGATCTCGGCATGCCTGGGGCCTAGGATGCAGGCTGGGACACTGGTCCTTGAAGATCCTTCCGAGGTGAGGCGGCTTCCTAGGAGCAGTCACGTCTGGTCCGGCCGGGGATGAGCTAACATCCTGGTGTGCAGTGGCACGACGAGAACCAAGACGTACGGTCTGTCTCTCAAGTTCTTGGAGTGGCTGGAGCATCGCACGCCGCACGTAGGAGTATTTGCAGGAAAAATCCGGTTAAAACTTAAAATCACAAGTCAGTCAGCGTTTTTTTATTGATTATTAAGTGGTCCATCAAGTACCAGCTAAATAAATGCTCTATGCGTTCATTTGTTTCGTAAATTAGGTCAGAACTCAGTCATTATACGAAACGCGTGTGCTTGTTTTTGACGCTTTTATTTGTGGGACATATTTATTGTATAATTTGTGTTTGTTGCTGGAACGAGTTTTGAAAAAAACCTTCTGGATATGGAAGAAGACGGTATGTACTTTACTTTAGAACAGTATTTTATTAATTTCTAGTTTAATCAACAAGTTTAAGAACAATGTTTGTAAGTCGTATAAATGTGTAATAATTTTTGCATCAAACTTTTAGAAAAAAGTATCTGTCGGGTATTTTCTTTGTACACACATAAAATTCAGATCATTCTCGAATATATTTCGCAAAAAAAAATCGTCCGCTTACTTCCGCCATTTTATGTACTATTAGTTTAAATTTGAAATGTCAATAAGTGAATTATTAAAAAAAAACTTACATCTGAGAAAATTATGTCAAAAACCCAAAACATTTTTTTTTCAGATTCGTTTTTGGAAGTAGAACGTACTGTATTATATGACATCATGCAATTTAAAGAAAAAAGCTGGATGAGAAATTTCATATTATGGAAGAAGAACTTTTGAAGAAAACGAAATGCCCAAATGATAAAAGAATTGTTTTAAGTCGTGCCTTAAAGAATTGCAAGAGCGATTTCAAGAAGAAATGGGTGGCCGCCAGTTATAAAGAAGCACGTTTCTTAAAAAAATTGGCTCACATCATCTATAAAATTGCTAACCTGGTGTACACAAAAAGGGGGAGGACGGCCATCTAAACCTTTTAATGAATTAAGTGACCGTAGTAAGCGCCGGAAAACAGAAAAATTACGGGAGCAGGTACCTCCCGAAGAGTTAACTTACGCAGCTGGCGTAAGCCAACGTGGAAATTCCGACTTGTCAAAAGTAATTCAAGTAATTACATCCACGCCAACGAGAGCTACAAAAGTGCGCAAAACTATTTCTTCTGTTAAAAACAAATTACTGTAAAAAAAACATACTCCTCAAGAGGCGTTAGCAATATTTGTAGAAGGCAACTTCACGAGGAAACAGTGGGAAATAATACAAGGTGCTAACAAAAGCATTTATCCCTGCTATTCACAAATACAACAAGCAAAAAAGGAATGTTACCCCAAAGAGGACCAGATACTAGTGACCGAAACGTGCGCCGAGATTCAGCTACAAGCACTACTTGACCACACATCATTGCGTCTGTATAAATATGTAGCAGAGGTTATAGAAACTTGTACAGAGGAAGAGAAACTAAATTTGAAATTAATAACAAAATGGGGCTGTGACGGATCGTAGCAGTCTCAATTTAAGCAAAAATTTGAGAATACCGGTGAAAGCAACGCAAATATATTTCAAAGTTCATTAGTACCTTTAAGATTGGTTGTCGTTATTGATGAAGAAGAGAAGAAAGTTATATGGCAAAAACCAGTTACTTCATCTGTTAGATTCTGCAGACCAATACGCATTCGCTTCATTAAAGAAACAAAAGATGTGATACAAGAAGAAATACATTACATTCAAAATCAAATTAATAACCTAAGAAAAACAGAAGTATCCACTTCTAGCGGACCTGTAAAAATTCAGCATAATTTAATGGCCACAATGATAGATGGTAAAGTGTGTGATGCTGCGACGAATACGGCATCTACTATGAGATGATATATTTGTGGACAGACATCAAAATATTTTATTAGTTTAAAAAAAACAGAAACCATTAATATTGAAGTACTCCACTTTGGCCTGTCAATACTTCATGCGAGAATCCGCTTCTTTGAGTCATTACTACATTTATCGTATAAAATGCCAATAAGAAAATGGCAAGCTCGAAGTTTGGAAGACAAGAAAATTGCAAAAGAAACAAAAGAAAATATACAAAGAGACTTTAAAGAAGAAATGGGATTTCAAGTTGATATTCCAAAACCAGGCTTCGGGAATACCAACGATGAAAATACCTCAAGAAGATTCTTCGCGGATTCAGAAACATCTTCCCGAATCACAGGCCTTAATGTGGACCTAATAAAAAGGTTTAAGGTAATACTGGAGGTAATTTCAAGTGGCTACAACATAGATACTGATAAGTATGCAGTATATGCACATGAAACCGCAAAATTGTACGTAGAATTATATGGGTGGCATCCCATGTCACCCACAATTCATAAAATGTTATTGCATGGTTCTGAAGTCATATCACATGTGATACTACCTATAGGCCAGTTGTCGGATGAGGCTGCTGAGGCAAGGAACAAACATTTCCGACAATATAGATTAAATTTCGCCAGAAAATTTTCACGAGTGGAGTGCAATGGAGACGTAATAAATAGACTATTACTAAGTTCGGACCCTTACATAAGTAGTAATAGAACGAGACAACCTAAAAAAAGTAAGCCATTTTCAAAAGAGGAATTGGGTCTATTGATGGCAAGTACTCCGTCTGTAACTCCAAATGAAAAAAATAACGACGAGGCCATGGAGGAAGATGAAGATGATGACGAAGACAATAATTTTATTAGTGAGTAACATTAAAAGCTTGTGAATATTATAATAGTTGCATATTTTTTTGAAAATACAGAAAATTATGGTAGTTTTCTGTATTTTCTTATTTATTATTGTTTTTTATTATATTAGGTTTCAATTAAATCAATTAAATAGTTTTGACCGTTTTTTTTTCAAACAAATACTCCTATGTGTGCCGGGGCGAAGTACGGGGCGGCTGGAGCTGGAGGTGTTCTGGTTGGATGTTGTCGTCTGTTCATATTTACTGGGCGCCACTGCATGCAGGTGGGTAGTTATAGGTTGTGTGGTTCCGATGCCTTCGTTATTTGGAACGGTTTTCCAAGAGTATTTAACAAATAGTCGGGGCGGCGTTACGACACGTTCCTTGGTGGTGCCTGTGTGTCGTCAGGCGGAAGTGGATTGTTCGGTTTATCTGAGTCGTTCATAAGGACACTTACACTACGTCATTGCGTCTTTTCGCGGAGAAGTAACACTCAGTCAAAATTGTTATAAGTCGCGATCGTGGTAACGGCCACTCGCGGTTACGATTCGCGGGCCTGTAGTCATGGTAGTAATGCCGGGTTTACACGATGCCAATTGAGTAGACAATTGTCAGAGGACAACTTACTGGCAGATAATTATTGGCTACGTGTAAACACCTCTGGCCAATTGGCGTACCAACTGCCCTGCCAGTTGTCCTGAAATTCGATTGTCTTCAGGAGTAGACAGAGGACAATTGACTGGGCGCAGTGATGCCCCCCACCAAGACAAGACAGTTATCTTGACAATTGGCGCCGTGTGAACGTTGTAGGGCAGTAGATCTCTCATTTTGGGACAAATTGCCTTTGTCAGTCGAGACTGCTACGTGTGTGTTTTTAATTGTTAATTTTAGTTTTCTATTGTTTACTGGAAAGCTATGGCTCCTAAACGGAGTGATGATTTATATTTAAAATTCGTGGAGTTGTATAAGGAGCATGATGATGATTGATGATTGATGGTTTGTGGAGGGCGACCAAATGGTCGCAGCGCTTAGACCATTCGTTGGTCCTTTGTGCCGCCTCCTGGGCCCTACTCCTCAAGCCAACCTAAACTTCTTGTGAAGTCAAGTAGTTGGCCGTGTGGAGTGTTGCCCAGTTGTGACCAATCTGGCCACTCCTCTCCGAAAACGGACCACCCAAGTTGTTTGAGTGACTCGCATTCACACAGGATGTGTCTTAGTGTCTCCTCTTCTTGCTCGCATTTCCGACATAGGGGGGGGGGGGGGGGGGGGAGCATAGGTGCCTGTGGGATCAAAGAGATGAATTATATAAGGACGGAAATGCTCGCGAGCCAGCACTTGCTGCAATGGCCGAAAATTTAAACATTGAAGGATTCGGTGTAGCTCACACATTACTTTCAGTTCATCATGAAATGAGCACTGCCGTGGCAATAGTTTCGCCGTGTGAACAAGTTCTCATTCAATTGGACTAGCCTCGGATATTCACGCAACTGGCCCAAGACAACTGGCCCCGACAATTGTCTCTTCGATTGGCATCGTGTAAACCCGGCATAACTTCGGTGTGGATCGCGGGTGGTTCGGGTCACCTTCCATAGGCATGGTGGCCGTTGCTTGTGGCGTCCGTAGGAGGCGCCTCGGACGACTGGTGCGGCGTCTTTGATTGACGGGCAGATGGCGTCGCGTCTTTGGGCAGTTGCGGCGTCTGGGAATGACGAGCTGCCACCGATCTTCCGACGGGCTGCGTCGGGAGATGATGCAGCATCTTCGGTAGACGCGGCATCTGTGGTGACGTCTGCGGATGACGTCAAATGGGCGGCGTCTTGGTGAACCAATGGGCGGCGCTTTCTCAGGCGTCGTCTGCTGGAAAGAGCATCGGGCGGAGCGACGGGCTTCCGTATGTCCTTGGCGACCCTCTTTGTGGTTTGAGGGGGTAATGTAGTGGCTGATGGCAGCTTCGTTCGCTGGCGCCGTGTGGCGAGCAGTTTCGGCGACCTCTGGATGGTTGCACGGCCCCGGTGTTTCCTCCTTTGGTGCGGGCTGGGTCAGCGTCGGTGGTAGCACCGTGACAAGGGCGGCTGTTATGGTCGCGGCTTCAGGATGGTCCACGGCAAGGGGTCCCACTTCCTCAAAGCAAACCTCGTCGAGTACGGCAGCAGTAGCTATGCAGATGGCTGATGTGGTGGCGACTTCAGGGTGGTCCACGGCTAGGGGTGCCACTTCCTCAAAGCAGACCTCGTCGAGTACGGCAGCAGTAGCTGTGCAGATGGCTGTTGTGGTGGCGACTTCTGGGTGGTCCACAGCTAGGGGTCCCACTTCTTCAAAGCAGACCTCATAGAGTACGGCAGCAGTGGCTGTGCAGATTGCTAGGGCTGGGCCCTGGACGAGCGGCATCATCAACGTTGCGATTGGAAATTGAGCTGGCTCTGGAACGATGGTGAACATGACTGAGGTAACCACGCAATAGTTTCCGGCTAGAAGGATCACGTCCTCGAAGCTGACCTCTACAACCATGCTGTTGTTGGCTGTATTTACCGCAAGAGCTGGCGGCAGGACAAGCGGCATCGTGGTGATGCACGGGTGACCATGGTTGCCTTGTCAAACACCGGTGTCTCAGCAACCAGTGGGATTGTCTTCTCGTATACGACTTCGGCAGCACATGTAGGGGCGGTGTAAACCCGCATCGGTGGTAGTTGTCCACGTCGAGGTGTGGTCGCCGGTGGGTGCTGCCATGATGCCAGTTGCGGTGGTGCCGATGACGGCGTGTTCGGAGGCGTCGTCCTTTGGGGGACCAGCGTCGTAGGAGGTCCTCTGCGTGCTTACATGCAGTGGCTGGAGTGTCCGCGACTATGGCGCTACAGCAAGCTCATGAAATCGGTGTAACTATGAAGAACAGCACAAGAAGACACACAGGATGCAGCAGAGATAGAAATAGTCTGATTGGCGCAATAAAAATCGCTATTATTCACACACGGATATTTACAGAAATGTTCAATGTTTAAAAAAATATACTGGGTGCTGTAAAAATGGCGGATTAATTCAATGGTACGTTGTCACAGCACAAAATAGAAGTCACACAAGAGTAAATAGTCACCAACACTTAATGTTCGCGCAGCACTGGGATGCCGTGCGAGTCCGCGGATGGATGACCGGCGGCAATAGCAGCGGCGGCGGTAGCTGCGATGACGGCAGTGACGGCGGCGGTGGAAGCGGCTGCGTGGCGGCGTCTTGCCGACTTCGGTGTTCTGATTGTTGTAAATTGAACTGGATGTTGAATGATCTGAGTCGACTGATTGTTGAATTCTGAGTAATTGTTACGGGTAGTGGTGGTAGGGTGCGACGGGATCATCGAGGTCGGCGCACGTGTTCGAACCAGCAAATTGCACTTCCAAGAACAATTTGGATTCGAGACTATTTCGTCACGTACGCGTCGGCGACTTCGGCGTTCTGGCTGCAGAACTTCGTGACAACTGTCTGATTGTTCTGACTGTTTTAAATTGAACTGGATGTTGAATGATCTGAGTCGACTGATGAATTCTGAGTCATTGTTGCGGGTGGTGGTGGTGGTAGGGTGCGACGGCAGCACGTGTTGGAACCGGAATTTGCGCTTCCAAGAACAATTTGGGTTCGAGACGATTTTGTCACGTACGCAGGCAGCATTTCCACTAATGGTTCTGCGAAAACAGTCTTAGGGTTGTCCTCAATACGCTCAGCGCTCAGCTGGTGGAGACTTATATCTTCATTGCAAAGTTACTGGCAGCTGTACTTCTTCGAAAACTATCTCGTTTGGAAATTTCAATAATAATGCCCAACTTGTGTTAATATTGAAAGGAGCACTGGTTAGCTCATAAAATGCAAATTAAGATAATTACGCATTTGTTAAGAAGCGCCGATAACATACTAAATTTTATCATTATGTAGCGCGAATGTACAATTATTTTAATATTATTTTATATTATCCTGTAATTAGTGGTGATGGGCCGATTCGGATGAATCGGTTACTCCGATTATTAAAATAATCGGTGACTCCGATTATTAAAATCGTATTCCGATTCGGATTTGTATGCCGATTCGTATTCGTATTCCAATTCGGAATCGAATTCGGATTCGGATTCGCGGGGCATATCAACAGTTCGACACTTTAAGGACGGTATAATAACATGCTTGGCATTCGAGGCGAGACTAATAAACATATAAAGTAGACTTAGAATCTCTAAACATGTGGATCACTCATCACTTGTTAATATTGGTGTCGATCTTCCGTAAATCGCCATTTGGAGATTTTCATAGAAATTATTCAATAATTTCAATTATTTAACACTTTATAAATTTAATTTTAATATATCCCTGTCGGCTCTGGGAAAAACTTCGATGCAGTGTTTTTGCGGTACTACGGCGCACCGTGGTCCTGGATCTCGTTTTATTGCGTCCTGTCGATGTCGGGTCGATAATAAACGTAGAGAAAAAAAGCGGCGCATTTCTGTTATTTCTGAAGATTTAAGTAATTACAATTCGAACAAATATATCTCTACTGTTTGAAATAGGATATGATTTTTTTTTTTACTTTCTCCGTTACGAAGTACGAGATTTAAATATCGAATATGACCAGTAAGGGTACAATTTTCAAGGGAGGGCCTTTTTTTGTTTTCTTCGACCCTCCGATTATTTTTTCCGATTTCGATTATTTTTTATTATTCCGATTATCAAGAGATACTCCGATTACGATTATCATCCGATTATTTCGTCAACCGAATCCAAATATTCCGATTATCCCATCACTAGTAATTAGTTTTTTCGCATCTTATTAAATAATATAAACGTTGTTAAATCGTTTTTGATTGAGAAAGTTGTCCATTATTCGGCCGAATCATTTTCTCCACAGGTGACGTCCAATCAAATGATAGCAATTTCATTACGCAATAGGTGACGTCCAATCAAATGATAGCGGTTTCATTGCCCAACAGTTTAGTTGTTACTATGGTTATTAATTAATTAATTTAATATAAACAGAAAAATCTTTAGGTAATTATTTAATATGATGCGAAAAAGTATAGTATTAAACTCGTGAACAAGTTGGCCATTGCCTTTGGCTCGTGTTGCAAACTTCACCCTCGTGGTAATGGCCAACTTTCTCACTCGTTTAATAATATACTATTATTGTAAACTTTGGAATATAAATATATATTATTATTATCATTATTATTATCTGATCGTCTGAACCTCTAGCAGACATACTTCCAAAATCTCTAGGGCTTCTTTTATTTAAATAATTGTTGATCGTACAGTAGAATTCGACTCACTGAGTCACCACTACTACCCCGGCCCCACCATGAGTCAAGTCACCCATTTTGAAAAAAGACAGAATTTTCACTAGCGTCATTATTCCTCCGGACAAACGATTTATTAACCTAGCCATGGATACAGCCATTTTTATATCTTTGAGTAAGAATGTGATGATAAACTTTCATAGTATTGTGTGGAGTTTATAATTCTGAAAATTTTTGGAACTCGAATTCTTTTTCTCTAAAATAATCAAATTGCATAGATATGATTTACATATTAAATTCGTATGGACACAAACATTTCAACATATATACCCTATGCACGTAAAAATTGGTACCGAATATCTTTTTAGATCGTGGAGAAAATTTAATATAGCGCCTTTTTCCTTTTGCCGAGGTCTATTCGTATATATGAAAGGAATATACGGGGGCTGATACATTCAATTATTATGTTCTATTCCGGTGGGGATTTAATTTTCCGCAGAAGTGAAAAGAAAATCGCGACATCAATTGATATGATTTCGAAGTAAATTGACTTTTTGATGTCTATCGAAGGATTCATGGTTTATTAGATTTCTCCAGGAAATAGAGTTGTAGGAGTCTATTCCAAGTACAATTTATTAACTTTAGTATATCATAATTTGAAAATATAAATACGCCTTTTTAATTAGAGTTCATTCCCATGTGGAAATTTATTTTAGCAGGTAGTTGTTTGTGTTTTGATTGGTATTGTTGTGAATATTTGTTCATTCCTGGGATTGTTATCAATGCGGCTGCTTGTGTTACATGTCTGTATGATATTGCCCGAGGAGAGAAACACACACAGCCGGTCAGTACTAACAATATACGTGCAGATTTCAAATAAACATCAGAGGAGTGAAATGGGCTTACTTACTGGAGTGAGACGTCATTTACATATAGAGAATCAACGTGTTCTATTTCCGAGCATCAATTATAAATGGTGTACTATTCATTTTACGAGCGCATACAGTGTGTAATAAATAAATTAAGTCTGCGCAGCAAGGAATAAATAAATCTAATTGGTGCAATTGTTAGTGGTTGTCAAATGTATATTTTAAAATAATTTTAGATGGCTGTTATTTCAAAACCGATATCGGTAGATGTCCTACGAATAATAAAATAAACGATGGACCAATCTATTTAAAATAATATATGGACAATTCCAAACGATACAATGAAATTTAATACTGTCCCAAAATGTTTAATATCCCCATCACAAATACAATATATGAAGATTTAGTTGTTTTTCCGGACGCCGATTCAGGTATACATGCAAAATTCCATGTATACAAAAAAGGAAAGCGGCGTAAATTTAATATCGAATCTGATAGTGTTTTATGATTTGTTGGGCGTCCCTCGCCATACGCAATAAATAATATTCTGATGAAATTGCTTGATTTATAGTGATGGATGGGGTTAATCATGGGAATACCCGGTGATTTATATGAAATAAATTTTTATTTTTAAGTTATTGTAAATATTTCGGTTATAGTTTTTACTAAAAAAATGTATACCGTGTGTCCCGTTTCAAGACTCATCATAGGGAATTCCCATGTAAAATTTACAATTTCAGTTTGTTGAATTCGAAAGGTCAGAATAAAATTAGAATAATTCCTTTCCCTATTAGCATTATTTTCGAGGTTGTATTTTAGTTTTCTCTTTAGTTTAACGGGAAATATCACTTAAAAATTGTTAACAAATATTCTAAAATAGAATCCTCAAAATAATAGTTGCTTTAATAGCAGCTCTGTACTTAAAGTTAAAATGCAGAAAATACAAAAGAAAATTTAGTAAGATTTAAAATGCATAAAATTAGTATCAAGAATAATATTTTGTGCATTTATTATCGCTTTTCGCTAGAAGTATCAAATTGCATTTTACATATATTTTTTTTTCTTTTGCGGTTGCAGCATTTATTTCGCACTCGTACTTCAATTTAAGAAATGTAGGGTAAAGATGGTCAAGTGAATTGACAATGTTGGAGGTATTTTCAGTTAAAATTTTGAAATAAAGTAATCTTTGACAAAGCTGCACTGACTTTTATAACCTGTAGTTCGCCATACGGTCACAGTGGCGGGTCAAGGTTAAACTGCTTTTGATTACAGCGCCATGTGTGAGAAAATTTAATATCGATAATTCAACTCATGTATAAAAGGGTGCATTTAAATAGGCGGACAAAAAAAATTTACAAATGGTTAAAAATGTATTTACCTTCACCATGACAACGATCGTTGTATCAACAATTTTAGGAAATAGTAACTTCAGTTGAACAATAGGCGTTCGTGTCAGTTCTGAATACCTCTGCGGTGAAATATAATTTAAATCCGTTTCGGACACGCTTCTGCGTGAAAAATTGTTTACAATTGTCATTCCAACTCATGTGCCAGGGGTTTTTTCATCTCAATTCATTCTCGAAATTTGTGTCGATTCAATGGCTCGTGCAAACAAATAAAATTTATCCGGCCAAATTTAACCTCTTGTGGTATTACCCCCGACAATAAAATCAAAACAATAGATTTTGTCTTGGAAACCCAGGATTTGCTATAAAAAAATGGATTTTCCATCATGGCTTCGAAGCAACTTCCAATCGAGTTTAGCTTTTTGAAAAATTAAACATGTGTTTTTTTTTTTTTCGATACTATTTATAATTTCTCGAGATATTCGCAAAAATCTGTTTTCTTGCGACTACAACGCTATCTATCACGAATCGAAAAAAATGTTTAAAATAAAATGTACGTATTTTTATGAGGAATCCGAATCTGCAATAAAAATGGGGTTTCCCATTTAAAGGTGCGTATCCACCGGCGAACTTATTGCGAACAGTTCATGAACAGCTACAAGCCCTGAACAAATCTCGATCACCCCGCTTTCAGTACGCGAGCAGTTACACGAACATGTCTAGATGAAATTAATTTTCGTTGAACGTTGTTCGCCAAGAAGTTCGCTCAGTGTTCCAGTTTTATCGGTATCAAATAGACATGTCTTGTGTTGATGAAACGGGTCAAATTTGAACCCAAACCATGTCCTACCATATATTTCATCCCTGCCCGTCCCAGATTTTATCATTTTCTCTGCCTTTTGTCGTTCGCGTCGAAATTGAGCCAAAAGTGATTTCATTTTTCGTTCAACTTCTTCGCGGCAACAATCCAGTTATTTTGCCAAACTTTCCCACGAGTTGCTCTTCTTTATTTTATTCGTATAGTCAGTTATTTTGACGTTCCTCAACACTTCGCTTTCTATAAGCGTCGGTATGTTATCATCCGTCCACTCCATAATTTTTCGTTTTAAAATTGATGCGAACAGTTTTACCGTCTACACTTGACCGAGGTTCGGCGAACATACCCTTTAAAGTTACGGACAACGGGACTTTTGGCAAACTCGAGAAGAACAGGGTAAAATCCGTTAATGTCACGCGAGCTGTTCGCGCACAGCCCGACAACATTGGGCGAACAGGTTATTGGGTGATCGCGAACCGTACGCGAGCGCCGGTGGACACGCACCTTAAGATTTCAAAGTTACCCTAACCCTCACCCCCTGGGAGCGGTGGGGGTAACATTGGATCATAACGGTGGTATCATTGGATGGGCCTCTTCCAGGGGAACAAATTCTATTTAGAACTCTTTTGATCCGATGCGTAGTATTCGGGATATTTCAATGTTTCTTTTTTCGATTCAATGTGTAATCTCTCGAGATATTCGAAAAAATCAGATTTCTTGCGACTACAACGTCATCTATCACGAATCTAAGAAAATGTTTACAATAAGAATTACTTATTTTTTATGGGGAATCCAAAACTACAATAAAAATGGGGGTTCCATTTAAGATTTCAAAGTTACCCCCTCCCCCACCCCCTGGGTTTCGGATTCGGATTCCTCATAAAAAAAAATTGTAACTTTTAGTTTAGACATTTTTTTTCGATTCGTGATAGATGGCGTTGTAGTCGCAAGAAACCTCATTTTTGCGAATATCTCGTGAAATTACACATTGGATCGAAAAAAGAAACATTGAAATATCTTGAGAACTACGCATCAGATCAAAAAAAGTTCCGAATAAAATTTGCCAGAAAACGCATAATTCTTCTTAGATGGAACACCCTGTATACACTCGTATAAAAAAAAACTATAGCAAGATTGGTTAAATAGTTTATGAGATATTTTATATACAAATAAAAACAGGCAGTATTGAAAAAAAGTTCTGAAAAGTGATGACGTAAATAGTACTTTCAATAGATTATTTATTTTAGTTTTTTTTAAGATCTAATTTTGCAGTTCTGTTCACATGTTTATACAGTGTGCGCCTAAAGTATAGAATATAGTCAGTAAAATCGAAATAAAATATTTTTGGAAAAAATCCTCGAACACGTCGATATTCTTTTTTTAAAATACACACTTGCATGAAAGTCGATTTTGAGTCGTCATTTTTTTTTTGAGTAATGACGTTAGCCATTTTGTTTTTAAATGGCAACCCCCTATTTTTCTTCTTGATTTTGAGAGATCTTTTCATTATCAAACTGGAAGTATAAAAATGTTGCCATCTTACATAAGAAATGTTTCGAGTAAATGAAATTGAAAGTGAGAACCCGATATTTAGAATTTTTTCAAAATGACCTTTTTCAGGCGCTTATAGCAATTTTTCCAAACAAAAATGATCTTGACCTTTTGTATAATACAATATGGTTTCATCAAAACGGCGCATTCCCGCACTAGGCGCGCTTTTTTTTATTTATTTTTTTTATTTAAATTTTTTTTTCAATCGAACATGTGGAAATTCTTCTTGAACATTTTGAATATTTTCCCGTCTAATTCTGCGCATGTATCTCTTTCGCGGGCTATTCTATCGGTCCTCACCTGCCAATCCACCTATTCGTGTCAAAAAAACGCGCATAGTGCGGGGCCATCTTGCTGAAACCATATTTTATGTATGGAAGGTCAAAATAATTTTTGTTTGGAAAAAAGCGCTGGAAGAAGATCATTTTGCGAAAACTTTAGATGTCAAGTTCTCACTTTCAGTTGTCATTTACTCGAAAAATTTCTTATGTAAGATGGCAATATGTTTATACTGCCAGTTCGACAATGAAAAGATCTCTCAAAATCAAGAACAAAAATAGGGGGTTGTCATTTAAAAACAAAATGGATGACGTCATTACTCAAAAACAAATGACGACTGAAAATCGACGTTCATGCCAAAATGTGTATTTTTAAAAAACAAAATCGACGTGTTTTTTCCAAAAAAAAAAATTCCAAAAATATTTTATTTCGGTTTTACTGAATAAATTCCATACTTAAGGTGCGCACTGTATAATATTTATATATTTAGTCTATATTTCGGCTTTATTTAATAATTTAAAAACTCTATACCGCAATTAAAAAAAATAAGCTCATTTTGTAAATCATTGGAATCGAAAAATTTTGCTTATTTGAAAAAAATTTGCGAAGAAATATTTACAAAAAAACTCATATTACTGATGGATACTAATCCATTAAAGAACAGTGTTGGCAATTTCAACAACAAAATAAAGAAACAGAAATAAAAAAAAGATACATTCTAAAAAATTTCTCTTCAGCCATTAAAGGAGAATGTTAAAAAAACCTAATGCCGCAACGGCAGAAACCTATTTAATATGTATCCGTAACGCCCATAGATGATGAAAACATAAGTTAGGCCGCGGAAAAGTCTGGGGAAAACTTTTGAGTTTCTATCAAAGATCAAAAATTCAGGATGGTTTATATCGATTTTCTCTGAAACTATCTATGATACAAAAAAATGTTTCAGATAAAAGTTGAACGGTTTGGAGGGGAACATTGTAGTAACATAGTGACCTTGGGTTGACCTTGTGACGTAAGGTCAGGCATTATTCTATGCATCCCCAAGCCCGAAAACGATCTCACGCTAGTCACAAGCTCCCCTCCTATTGCACTCCTTCAGTTGAATTAAACCAAAACTTCTAAATATAATCATCAAATATATCCCAGACTATCAATTTGGATTCCTTCCTAGGAGATCAACCTTGCTTTCTCTCGCCATCTCAACCAGAAGAATCCAAACACCTTGAAAGTCAAAAATTAGCCGTATCATTCCTTGATATACAAAAAGATTTTGAGGCAGTTTGGCATCTTGGTCTTCTGTGCAAATGTTTCTTGTTAAAAATACCTGATTATCCCAATAGTTAATTTTGTAATTTTGTAATTTTTATGAGAATGGTCGTCATTGACCGAAACACATGTTAGGAAATTGAATATAACAATATGAAACCAAACAAGTGTTTGAATTTAAAATTATCTAATAATATCCTAATATACAATTTCCTTTTCAAAAGATCCAATTAAGTAAAAATTCGACAAACACTCTCTGACCTATTCCGAATCCTACACGAACTCCCTTAAGGTGTCCCTTTATCACCTCTATACAGGGCGAGTCTTTAACTTGGAATGAATTCAGTAAATCAAAGAAAGTTTATTTTTCGGAAATATGCTTGGAAGGGTCGATTAGTTTTTAACACGTTGACTGTTTTGTCAATCACCGGTGAGTG
This sequence comes from Ocypus olens, assembly GCA_910593695.2. Taxonomy (NCBI): domain Eukaryota; kingdom Metazoa; phylum Arthropoda; class Insecta; order Coleoptera; family Staphylinidae; genus Ocypus; species Ocypus olens. Next base: position 5,855,061 of record OU343061.1, read on the forward strand.
ACACTAAAGTATTTCCATTGGGCCACGCCAGTAACCGGTGACTGACAGTGAATACCTACTTTAAACTTACTATTTAGCGCTGTCAGTCACGAGTTTAATTGGCCGTTGAATTTGTTAGAGATAATGTTTGTGAGTGTGAGACACGTGACTGACACATTTCCTGACGGGGCGAAACATATAATTTTTTTGCCATTGGAGCTTTGCCAGTCACCAGTGACTGATTCATAAAAAAAGCCGTAATTTCGTCTATCAAAATGAATTAAATAAGCATATTGTTACTCATTTTATAAAATAAAACTTAAAAACAGAGAAAAGATCTTTTGACATTTTACAAAAAAAACTTGATGGCAGCCAATGTGTTAAATTGCGCTTTTTTTATGTAATAAAATTTTATTCAGCGTGTTCCAAATTTGAGATATGACATCATCGACTTTTTTTTTTAACGGCAACCCTAATTTTTTTTATCATTATTCTTAAAGAGTATATCAAGTTACATGTGTGTCAAATTTCAAATTATTTTTTCCTGCCATTTAGAAGATATTTAACAAACATTATCAAATTTGAAAAATTAATTCAACTTAATTGTCTTTCTTCAATAAATGCTCAAAATGTTGTCAATTTTTTAACTGACAATACCCTTAACGGAACTGAACCTAATTTTGAAGATTTCTGATTACTTCGGGGGAAATTAGCATACACTCCTGTCTTATTCGTTCTTTGAACTCCTCAATATTTGCCGGTTTGGTCTTAAAAACTTTTGCTTTTTAAGGAAAAGTCCATTGGTGTTAAATCCGGAGACCTGGGTGACCATTCAACTGGTCCTCTTCTGCCAATCTATCTTTGTGGAAATACATTATCCAGGTACTACTCACGGGCATGCCTTGCAAAATGAGGAGGCGCACCGTCCTGTTGAAACCAGATGTTTCTATTCGGGATGTCAGCTTCTTCAGGGCAAGGGAGCAAAATAGCAAAAGTCGGAATTAGCTCTTCCTCCAATAATTGTAAATATCCCGCTTCATTGAGATTATTTGGGAAAAAAATGGGTCCTATAATTTGACCTCCAACAATCCCTGCCCAAACATTAACTTTTTCTGGATATTGAGTGTGGCCTTCCATCATCCAGTGTGGGTTCTTGTCTGCCCAATACCGGCAATTTTGACGATTTACCTCACCATTTAACATAAACGTTGATTCATCAGAAAACAAGATTCTATGTTTAGAACATTTCTATCTTGAAGATCCATCATTTTTTCGCAGAACTGGAGTTTTCTATCCCGATCACCTTCGGTGAGTTCCTGAGGGATTGTCATTCTTTAAGGATGGATTTTTTGCGCTTTAAGGATTTTTGACAATGAAGACTGGCTAATTTTGAGTTCCCTAGCTATCTGCTTAGAGTATATCTTGTTGACCTCTTCTTCACTGAGCGCATTCTGACGATAATTATTTGTTTTTCTTAGATGCCCATTTTCCAGAAACTGTCTTTCAATCTTGCTTACGGTACTTTGCGATATGGCTGGTAAATCAGGATACGTCTCTCTAAATAAATAAATAACTTAATTTTGTGTTCTTGTCCTATCTCCATAGCCAATCATCATTAAAATTTCGATTTTGTGGGTTTCAGTCAGTATAATTTTTCGACAAACGGTGAACAACAGTCAACACCACAGTGGAATGACTAATACTCTCCTCGCTCAAATAAATTCGATACTACACTTCTTACTTGTTTTTATAACTAACCGTCAAAATGATAAACGTCAGTTCGACAAAAAATGATAAACCAGCACCTTTTGGCATTCCACTTTTAAAATGCATAAAAATTGAATGAAGTTGACTTAGATTTCTACATTCTTCAAATTAGATGTTTGTTAAATAACTTCTAAATGACAGAAAATAAAAATTTGAAATTTGTCACACATGTGTAACTTGATATACTCTGTAAGAATAGTGTTTAAAAAATTAGAATTGCCATTAAAAAATATAGTCGATGACGTCATATCTCAAATTTGGGAAACGCTGTATAAAATTTTATTACATCAAAAAGAGCGCAATTTAAAATACTAATCGACCTATTCGAGCATATTTTCGAAAAATAAAAAAAACTTTCTTTGATTTACTGAATTTATACCAAGTTAGAGACATGCCCTGTATATACAACATATTTTGTCATGACCTACATATAGTACAATCGCGCAGAGGTGACAGTAACTCATCGCTCCATGTTGCCTGAATTAAGTTTCTAGTAAACGTATGTCCATAAAATAATTCGATTCAGTCTAAGCGGGAAATTTAAAAATTCTCGAGCGTGAAAATATTTTCCCGACGAAACTTTGCAGGTGCATTTTTCGGCAATCGGTAAACACAACTGGAAATTGGTCATTAAATTTAATATTTTTATTAATAAAATGGATACAATCAATTCTGCTCTTAACTAAATCGAAATCGGAGACGGTCAAAACCAGATACAAGCACGTGAATTTTGAGGTTAGAATAGATAGAATGAGAAAAGACATACGTTGCACTTAGCCCTTAAATTTACATATCGACATACGTTTCGTATTTCATTTCGTTTTTTTTAAGCATGCGAACGATGGATATTTATCCAGGCGCGATAATTAGATCGAAAAAGCCACTGTCACCTCTGCGTGATTGTACTATACGCTTTTTGCTAATACGTATGTAGAATTTAATATGAATAGTGCAGTAAATTTCAATTTGAATTAATAAATTTAACTTGATTTCTAAGAAATTAGAAAAGAGTGTCAACTTTGTCTAATGCCTTAAGGCGAAACAAATTTGATAATAACTAAATGTAAGAATATAAATATTGAAATTTTGTTTAAATTAACTCAAAGCTATTTATAGACGCGTTTCCATATTTTTCTTCGCTTCGCTAGGATGTTATGAAAAAAAAAACTTTATTTCACTTCATTACATTTAAGTCGCTTGCGCTATTTATATAATGAAGATACCATTACAATATGCAAAGTGGATCGTTAAAGTTTTGATCCGTTGATACCGTGAGGGCAATGATATCATTAAATTCTCCTCGAACAATTGAGCAAGTCACATTTAATAAACGAGAGCTCATTAGGACTTCCAAACATTTCTGGCAGAACGTATACAATCCATTATACGAAGTAATTAAGTAATATATAAAGCAGTTTCATTTCTTTTAATCATTAACTTCATTACATAATACCATCAATGGAATGAACTCTGCGTTTTCCACGAATTTTAGTTGATTTTTTTTTGTACAAATTGATGTTATGTAAATACGAGGAATAAACAATAAACAATACATACATACATACATACATACATATATACCGGGTGTGGCACTTAAGACGCCTCGGACCATAGCTCCTTTACGATAAAAGCTATCGAAAAAAATCTAAGAACAAAGTGGTGCATAGTTACCGTCGCTATGTTTTAAAAATATTTCTAATCATCAGTGGCGTGCCGTACTCCAGTGGCGTACCAAACTTATTTTTTTTTTAAATGGAATGCCCTATTTTTTATTGCAGATTTGGAAAGTGCTCGACGAGTACTTATTTTTTTATCTAACATGTTATACCCTTCACTTTAGCGGTTTCGCTGTTATAACCCCTTCTTTCAAAATTGCGCCCCATTTTTGAGATTTTTTTGTAGAGAAACTAATTGACGCCGGCGCCTAAATTTTGAATTGAGGTACAGGTTAAGACCTCGTATACCTTCACATAATTTTTTTTCGGGTAATTTATGGCAAAAAAATAATTTTTGATTGATCTTCGCATGTTGTCATTTTTTCCGAAAATTTCAAATGGCACCCCCCTAAAAAAATTACGGCGTTGTACAGCCAAAACTCTAAATTTTTCATTGGTGTAAAAAAAATTACACATTGCATAACAAAATTTCGGAGAAAAAAGGAATTTCATCGCAAATGTCGGGAAACGTTTTCCGTTCCCAAGTGTGCCATGAGAAAACAAAAGATTGGTAATTGTCAAAGTAAATTATTAGACGTCAGTAGCAGCCATAAGTCATTTTTGATAAACGTTCTAAAAATGTTCCGAACTCAAGAGGAAATGGTTGACATGATATTTATTCTTGGAGAATGTAACAAGAATTATTTCTTGGCATCACGAGTGTACGCTGCGAGATATCCGCACAGGGCACATCCAAATGAACGTGCGTTTCAAAAAGTGTTGGAGAGATTTACTACTACGGGAAGTGTGAAACGGCCAAGGAGAGTTAGAAAGAAGGCAGTTATTACCGAAAATAATGAACTGCGGTATATCACCAGAAGTTGCGGTTATGCCTCCAGCAGGAAGGTCGTCATTTCGAACATTTAGTTTAAGTTGTTAAATTTTCTTTATCTGCATTTTTCATATCATGTTGAATAAATAGGTACATACTATTATGTTGACCGTATTTGTGTATTTGTTTTGGTACTTTGACAATTACCAATCTTTTGTTTTCTCATGGCACACTTGGGAACGGAAAACGTTTCCCGACATTTGCGATGAAATTCCTTTTTTCTCCGAAATTTTGTTATGCAATGTGTAATTTTTTTTACACCAATGAAAAATTTAGAGTTTTGGCTGTACAACGCCGTAATTTTTTTAGGGGGGTGCCATTTGAAATTTTCGGAAAAAATGACAACATACGAAGATCAATCAAAAATTATTTTTTTTCCATAAATTACCCGAAAAAAAATTATGTGAAGGTATACGAGGTCTTAACCTGTACCTCAATTCAAAATTTAGGCGCCGGCGTCAATTAGTTTCTCTACAAAAAAATCTCAAAAATGGGGCGCAATTTTGAAAGAAGGGGTTATAACAGCGAAACCGCTAAAGTGAAGGGTATAACATGTTAGATAAAAAAATAAGTACTCGTCGAGCACTTTCCAAATCTGCAATAAAAAATAGGGCATTCCATTTAAAAAAACATAAGTTTGGTACGCCACTGGAGTACGGCATGCCACTGATGATTAGAAATATTTTTAAAACATAGCGACGGTAACTATGCACCACTTTGTTCTTAGATTTTTTTCGATAGCTTTTATCGTAAAGGAGCTATGGTCCGAGGCGTCTTAAGTGCCACACCCGGTACATACATGCATTTGAGATCAAAACACTGAATTCAGCAATTAACTAAGGCTGTACATTTTTTAATTACCTCTTAATTAAATACTCTGTCATCTAGTCCAGATTTTTCTTTGTTAACTCATGTTTTATAAAAATCGAATTATTCAATGTAATAAAATCGAGTGTGTAAGCCTGAAAGACCTCCGGTCATTTGTAAAAGTGTCTCAATAAATTTATACTCTCTCTCGATTGTATGTATTACCTTTGTCCGTACTTTTTCGAAAACGACGTTGGTGAGGCCGTCACCATCAATGGCGAATGCTACAGAACGATGATAACCAATTTCTTTTGGCCCAAATTGAACGATATGGACGTGAACGACATGTGGTTCCAGCAAGACGGCGCTACGTGTCACACAGCGGGCGCCACGATGGACATTCTGCGTGAACGATTTGAGGGTATGGTTATCTCTTGCAGAGGTGACGTGAATTGGCCACTGAGATCGTGCGATTTGACCCCGCTAGACTTTTTCTCGTGGGGTTTTCTGAAGTCGCAGGTCTCTACCAATAAGCCGCAATCGACTGATGCCCTGAAAGTCAACACTAAAATTCAGCCGGATCAATGCGACAGAGTTACTGAAAATTGGACCACTCGGATCCGTGCTACCGCGAGAAGCCGCGGTGGACATTTGAACGATGTTATATTCCACACATAACACACACGGGCCTTTCAAATAAAAAAAAAAATCGTTAATACCTCACACACGGCTTGTTTTATTCCATCGACCCGTCCTTATTGAAAAACCCTTTAGGTAATTTAAAGATTAGTTCCATTTATTGTAGTAATAATAAATTATAATCCGCGTTCGCTAATAGTAATAAACGTACAATTATTTAAGAGTTGATGCTGCTGGAGAATAAGTTTGCCGCTAACGTTGAAATTAGCCCCAAACTCTGGTCCATTCCTGAAAATTAATGACGAAATCATAATCCCCTTTAATTAAACCGTACGGCAACGTCTTTCGGTAACTTCTTAATTTAACTTAATAACTCGCTCTTCGAATTTAAAGCAGACGCCTGATGGCGTCACTGTTTTTTTTTTCTTTATTTTTCGGCCGGGGCATGATTTATTCTCTTGATTAAACGGACGTTACATTATTAACAGAGCCGACTTGAATAAGATAAATCCGAAAATCCTCATAGCACGCAAAGGTAAAATTATTGCGCCCTCGGTGGGATGTAGGTGTAAATATTTGAATTTTATTTAAAGAGCACCGCGCCGAAAATGCGAAGAGCTGGATGGAATTTTCTCATTAATAAAGGTTGAAAGTGAAGGGGGGAGAGATGAGTGAAATGGAATGACTTCTTTCAAAGATTTATGGATGTTGGTATGGTGATGGAAAATACGCACATTCTTGCTTTTAGGAAAGAAATACGCGAATTTGTAAATCGCTTGTTGTATTTTAACACAAAAGAATGAATGAAGATGTATATCAAATATTTATTTTATCGTCAGTGGCTGAATGGTCAAACCTATGCCAAAAAACAAAAAGAAACAAAAATATTTATTTGGTAATCAAAATTGAAAACCCTCACTTGTCCCAAAAAACATTAAATCAAATTATTTTTTATTTTATTTACTTATTTAATAATAATAAAACAAGCTCAGTTATTCGAATAATTTTACAGAAATTGAGTAGTTCCTTCTTTATTAAAGCAAAGTTTTTAAACAGGATAGTTAGTTGCAACCATCAAAAGTATGTTACCCGCCAATGGTGACCCTACTGGTCTGAGAGACCGGGTGTGTCGAATAACTTTATTCTCCGTTATTGTTTTTTGTTGCAATTTCGAGTAGCTGCCGCATTGCAGAGCTTAAATTGATTAAATAACGTTGTTTTATTGTTAAAGAGCATAAATTAAAAAAAAAACTATTAGTAATACGTTTCGAAAAATCTTCAGTTGAAAACCCCGGTGCGTGAGACCAGCGTCACCATTAAATTTGCGTCACCAATGGCGTGTAAATTAATATACATTTTTTTGAAAAATTACACTATGTTTCAACCACAACTTATGCTTGAATTTTTCAATTTATCTTCTTTATTTATAAATTTATTTGAGGCGACAATTCTTCACATGTTTTTCACGTGTGTTTTCGACTGTAGCCAGTAACAAGTAAAGATACTTCATGTTTAAATTTAATATTTGAACAATTTGAGTCAATAATCCAAAAATATACAGCGAATGATTTGTATCGACGAACATGAATTCATGAAGTAAGTATTCCCACCGATTGGTTACCCATTTCAGCCACGAATCCGGCGAATCCACCATTTTTTCATTTACTAAATTTCTAAGTAATTTACGTAAAATGGATCAAAATCACGACTATGAATGATCCTACAAGGTGTAGATGAATATAACGGAACACAGTATTTTCAATGTTTATTTCTTTATACTGAAATATTATCTTCCCTGATCATTTTAGAAGAAACTCGTAAATAATTTTTTTGTAGAGTAAAAATTTCTGCATGCAGTCGGGCTATTATTTATTTTTTGCATTTATAAAAAGCCGAAACCCGCACCATTTTTTTTTATTGCATGGCAACCATTATTTCTGTGAAAATGTATTATTTTTTTTGGGTTTTCATGAATGCAAAATAATTATAACAAAACACTTTAAACATAAACATAAACTTTATGTTTTGTTAATGGCAAGTTGAGTTGCCGAAACTATAGTCAACAATAAAATAAAATTTGTGTTATACCAACAAAGTAAAAGTGTTTTATTATATTTACAACATGTATGACGAAGTAGAAGCCTCCACCATAAACAATCAAAATAATTAATAACAGCATGACTGCATCCGGAAATTTTTACTCTACAAAAAATTAATTTAGATGTTATAGGGGGGGGATCCCACCCTACAATCAGTTAAATAATAAACAGGGTTTGTACAAATTTGTCAGTTTGCAAGAGAAACGAGGTTAACATTTGTTTCTTTTTCCATTTTTACACTCAGAAAAAACATTTATTTTGGTCGACTAGTTAAATTTTGGGATAGAGCCCACCCACCTCCTTCAATTTTAATTAAACAGCAACTACAAACTGTTTTTTGTGGTTTTTATTAGCCCATGTTTTTTTAAGAACTTAAAAGTCATGAAGAGTTGCTTAATAATAACCAAGTTTAAAAAAAGAAGGTGACTTTCAGCTAGTTAGATTTATAACAAAGTGTTTAGAAATTGCCTAATTAAAAAAAACAAGATTACATTTGCCATTTTCTTCTTTCATTTTTATACTTGGATAAGTCTTGAGTTTGGGTTGACTGATGGGAATATGAGATATTACCCACCCACTACTAGTAATTTAAATTAAACTTCAGCAACACACACTGTCTTCTAGTGGTTTTTATTATACCATGTTTTCTAACTTACTAATTAAGAAAACTTGTTTCATCCCTCGAGTTAATGATGATACAAATGGCGGCAGGTGGGCCCTATTTTCCCTCCATGGACTTAAATATAACACGGGATTTATGTAAATTAATTTATACTTAATTTGCAAACTCAACGAGATGATTATTTGTTTCATTCTTTTTGCATTTTCACAACTGGAAGAACCTTGTTTTTGGGTCGACTGGTTGGGTTGTGGAATAGGGCCCACCCACCATCGGTTCGACTGGTTGGACTGTAGAATAGGTACCACCCACAACCAGTGGCGTCTCGTGGAACATTTTGATGGTAGAGCCAAGTAAAAAAAAACAATAATTGAATAATTGTTGATAGTTGTTAAAAGTCCAATATCAAAGTAAAAAATATATCCCACCACCTCCTTATTGGGGAAAGAAAAAAGATAATTGAAATTGAAAAACTTTACTTGTCACAGAAGTATTAAATAAATTAAATAAAAACGAAAAGTAGCCTGTATATAATATAAATATTCAAGTTGTTCGTAACTGCAAAATTAAGTCTTACTAAGGCTACAAACAAATAACTTATTGAAACAACTACTTCAGTGGCTAATGCCACGCCGGATACTGATTTATACGAAAGAAATTTGCATGTTATTAATAGTACTACTATTGATATGTCCAATGTAGTTTATTTTTGTTTTTTTAAATCCCAATTCGAGTGCACCACAAACTCACTTGCTCATTTTGCGCAGCAATATTTTGTCTATAAATCTTAAATTGCATTAGCATGTTTATTTTTCTAGGCGGAGACAAGCTGAAAATATTATTTATATGCACTTTTGATTTGTCGTGTGTTTTAATTTTTTCCCAGATATTCATTAAATCTAGTAGTAGTAGTAGTAGCAATTTATTGATGCCAATACAAAAAGTTTACATTCGTCATTAACATTAACACTTAAAAATAATATAATATAAAGTATTGAGCTTTCAGAACTTAACAATTTAAATCTGTAATATTGTTAAAAAATTAAACTCTAAACTCTCTTTAATGAGTGCAACACTTTGAGAATTTGAACTTTGTTTCTCAAAAAAAAAAACGGAAAACAATTACAATGCAAATTATTTTTTTTTCTTATCTACATCTATTTAATGAGTACTTCAAAAATTAGCAAAATCTATTCTTTGGTTCAAAAGTTATACTCAAAAAAACAGTAAACAACTTAACTACAAATTTATTTTTTTGGATCTTATCTGCATCTATTACAAAGAATTTGTCAAATTTGGTCATCCGTTCAAAAAAAAAATCCTCAAAAAGAAACAAAAACACAAAACGAATTCTTTCTTTGGTCATCTCTAGGTCTTATCTGCACCTATTCTACAAATACTGCATTTGCCAAATTTGGTCATAAGTTCAAAAAAGCAATTGAAGACGAATTATTTTTTGGTCCTATCTACATTTATTCAATGCCTACAACACTTTTACGGAAGAGTTTAAAAAAATGGCTATTTTGTTCAATAGTTATCTTCTCAAAACCACATAACCATTGAGCAACGATTTTTTTTTTTTTTTTTATCTACATCATTCTCTGAGTACAATACTGATTCTAATCCAAGAATTTCATAAAAATTCTGCAATTTGGACCATAGAATCCATAGTTTTGGATCTTAAACGCATAATTTGTGACCAAAAATCCAAAATTTGAATTTGATAATTATATGTAAAATCTGGAAATATTAAATCTAAGTTTTTGGCCCTTAAATGCAGAATTTGATAACTGTATGTAAAATGTATAATTTGAAGCATTAAATCCAAGTTTGTCGCCCTTAAACGCAGAACTGAAGACTCAAAATCCATTATTTGGATTCTAATTTGATCAATTTGCATTTAAAATCTAGTATTTGGAACATAACATCCAAGTTTTTGACCCTTAAGCGCAGAATTTTAGTTCTAAAATCCAAAACTTGGATTCTAATCTAGGAATTTTATATAAAATCTCAAATCTAATCCAATTATGTAAAATCTGGAATTTTAACATAAAATCCAAGTTTTTGGCCCTTAAACGCAAAATTTGAAACCCAAAATCAAATATTTGTACTCCATCTTATAATTTCATGTAAAATCCGAAATTTGGGACCAAAGTTTTGATCCTTAAATGCAAAATATGACCAAAATTTGGATAATTGCATATAAAATCTTAAATTTGGATTATAAAATTCTAGTTTTTGGCTCTTGAACGCAAAATTGGACACCTAAAATCCAAAATTTGGATAATTGCTTATAAAATATGAAATTTTAACAATAAAATTCTAATTTTCGGCCTTTGAACTCAAAATTTAAGACCTAAGCCTGTCCGTAACTCAAAAATATCGCAAAAATAATAAAAACGTTAATTGTAATTTCTTTATGCAAAACCATTACTACTACGCATTTTTTACTAAGACAATATTGGAGCACTTTTTGATGGAGAAATTAAATTCGTTTTTAGATTTATTGTAGCTTTCAACATGGCGGAGAAACAATAGACAATTTTTGCTTTTCTAACGGCCGCCATATTGGATTTCAAGATTTTCCAATGCAATTTTTTTTCTCTACACGATACTTACATTTGAGCTAAAATTTATAATTTATTATATTTTTTCACAAACGGGAGAGAAAGTCGATTTCTCAGCCCTCTAAATCGTGAGAGAATTAACATTTCTCTTCCTGCGAAGTTCCATTATTTATTTCTTACAGAATTTTTTTCTGGGTTGGGTTTTACGAACGAACGTTTTACTCTTAAAATATCTCGTTTGTGACAAAAATAGTATATATATATATATATATATATATATATATATATATATATATATATATATATATATCTTGGGAGAGAATGCTATTTTTCCCACGGGATACAAATTTTCACCTCGGGAAAAATCACGCATTTCACTCCCTCAATATTTAATCTACTATTGTAAGGTGTTGTTTTACTGGACATATGAAATACACTTTGCAACGAGAGCCAGCGCCGTAGAAAAGTTTGTTTCCCGCCCTTTAACTCGTGCTACGCTACTGGTAGGAAATATATCAATACACAAGTTGTTCCAAACAACTGTATTAATTCGTATTGGCATCAAACGCTGACATCAATTACTAAATTAATTACGATGAAAGAATGATCAAAATCTGGTTGTCCGATCAAGAGTTATCCTGAAGAAACCGAAAAACAATTGAACGACGAATTTATTCTTTTTGTTTTTATCTGTATCTATTCGATGAGAACAACATTTTGTTAGAAGAATTTTCAAAATTCGTTCGTACCCTCAAAAATTCAAAAAACTATGCAACGTCGAATTTCCGTTTTTTGCTCAATTTAATGAGTAATCACTTGCCTGCAAGAATTTTTTATGTATTTCAATCTATTCTAAATTTATTTAAAAAACAAAATTGTCTTTACTTTTTCATTAAGCTCTATTAGGTTTATTGCATTTTAATTAAATTATTGTTTACAATAATCGTTCAAAATGTTGACTATTGTTATAAAAAAAAACTTGTTTAATCTAAATCAAGTTTTGGTAAGATAAAGCTCACCCACCGATCTTTATATAAATCTTAAACTTAAGCTAACAACTTGGTTTGGGATAAACAAAATTTCACAAATACCTCTTTCTTCTTCTTATCCTGTCAATCTTGGATGCGTTTTTAATTATTTTATTGGGTCACAAATATTTAGAAAGGAAATGATTAGGGTATTAGGTTTTATTTATATAATTCACCAAGGCTTCCAAAAATGGTTAAAAAACGTTGACCGGAGTTTTAAGCTACCAGCACACTTGTCGGAATCGGACGGACGGCACGCATCGGCAGAAATTGCTTAACACAGTTGTAAACGAGTCAACGCACATTTATCCGTTCCATGCCGTACCGATTATTGTGCGTTGACTCGTTTACAACTGTGTTAAGCAATGTTATTTAATGCGTGCCGTCCGTCCGATTCCGACAAGTGTGCGCGTAGCTTTAGTCGTAAAGACAAAATAATTTTAACTTATACTATAAGTTGCATTTAACTAAATGCAATAAAGTCCAATTTTCGGAATCATATCATATCAAGTTGAACACATATAAACATACACATAAACACACACATCACGCACAACATTTTTTGCGCACATTTTTTCCCGAGTAATACAATGAAAAAAAAAATCGAAAATGATCAAATGACCAAAACTTTTTTTTTCCGAAAATAATTACTTTACACGCTTTTTCCCGTCATTAGGAACCGTCATGATTTTTTTTTTTAATTTGCAATACATACGAATAGCAAAGCATCTAATTAAAACAACCGGAAAAATGAATATCGATAAATGCCTGCGAGGAAATATCGCGATTTTAAAGAATCGAGAAGGTGCACAATGGGGGTGAATTATTTATGCCTCCATTGTGTCGAAATGAGGCCTTTCGTGTGCCATTCAATTCCGGCCAAATAAATCGAAACCTATTTATTTAGCGCTGTTCTTATACATTCCCCGAAATAAATTGGCTCATTGGCGTAAGAAACCGGCGGAAAGAAACCGTCACAAAAGAGAGAGAGAAAGATTGAAGTCGAGGTAATAAATTGAAAATTGTCGCTCGCGCGATTCTCGAGTTGAAAGTTTGATCTTAATTACCTGTGATTAGGCGTCCGGGTTAATTGCCTCGGTGTACACGAAATAATTAATGTCAGTTAGTTTTAAATAAAATTAAACTCTCCTCGCCGAGAGTGAAGTAATCTCCTTGTAGCTGTGAAATGGATGAATTATTTTCGTAATTAAAAGTGCACTGCCGCGAAATCAATAAATACTGCGAATGTCTTTCACGAATTGTGTAATAAATTCGATATTATCGAATAATAAATTTGATTTGAATCGTTCGTTAATAAATTTGGACGATTTTTACTTTTGGAATTATTATTATGAAATTACGTGTGTAAAGAAAATGTAGGATGGTCTTATCATTGGAAGTTTGTTTTGAGGAATTTTTGAATTTTTTTTATTTTGTAAAGAGCGGTATCCAAAATGCCAATTCAAACAGTTGTAGATGTAGAAAATCTAATAGCATAATTCTTGAAACACAATTAATAATGCATTTTTTCTACTTTGGTTTAACAATCGACTTTTTGTTATATCAAAAATAGTTTAATAATGAGATTTTTTATTTTACAGTTTTTGCTCATTATTAAACTATTTGTGGTACTATTTTAGTTGTCGCGATTGGCAGTACTTAAACGTGACATATGTCGACATCAAAATGTAAAATTGTCGTTAATTCATAGGATAATTGGAACCGTCCAATGCGTTACACACTGAATATGTTCGAATGCATATTGGGGAGTTCGCTACCAGTATCACTCAAATTAAAGAAAACGGAGGCGTCATATTGTTCACTTTTTACCCGCGTGGAAAATGTAGGAACTCGGTGACGATGACCGGACGCATGAATTCACTTGGCTCTCGGTGACGACGTTTAGGCAACACAACATACACAGAGGAAAGCTTGTAATTTATTATATGTATTATCACTTTGTTTGCAAAACGAATATCACGGAAGAAATAGCGAGAGTATAATGCATGTTTCATTCGCGGCGAAAAAGAGCCGCTTGAGTCGGTGTGTTAATTCGGTGTGGATTTTTAATTACCGTCGATCGATGCCTGACACGAGGAACGAGAAACAAATGTAAACAAAACCTTAAATTTCGATTATCATTTAGGCGTTGCATTATTTTATAAGCTTAAATTGGTTACAACTTACGTGGAAATAGTTTGTTTATCGCACCCTTGGCAACCTCCCTTATTTTTGGAGGTGTGTAAGTAATATTCTTAATTTAATATGTTTTAAAATTAACTATTGAAATCGCCGTAGAAATACGTATGTCGAATATTAAATTCGTTCGAAACGATCAAATGTTTTTAGTGCTGCCAAATGTTAAAAGATAAAACTCACTAGGTTTAAGTATATATTTTATTTTAGAAATAAATCCTTAACCAAAACCAAAGTAGAAAAAATAGTATATTATACTTGTTTAATAAGAGGCATTGTGGGGCACTCGTTACATTGGAGAACTCTTAGCTGCGCGAGTCGTGCTCCAATCCCACTCGTGCCACAATATACCCTCTTATTAAACTTGTATAATAATGCACTATTGTACATCGTAAGCATTTACGCAAAGATATATAATCGTATATGATTATTTCCCGGTCCGAAACTGAACGTGAGTTGTTTATTGTGCTGTAAAAAATTCGTTAAGTCGAAGCAAAACTTTTCGGGTCTTGTCTCCGTAGACGGTCATAAAAGAGCAATCACTTTTAGTACACCGGGAACAAACTTGCGGGCAATAAAATCAGCTGCACAATCTCGAGGAATTTTCCTTTGCGGTACACCCAGTTAATCAAACTTGCAAATTCTTCGGGGGCCGGACCCGTTGCAAGTTATCCCGTGCCCGTGTAATACAATATGAACGTTACATTTGCATGAAGAGTGGAAATCTTTACGAGACAAAAACCTTAGGCATTTCTGGGCGGAAATCGCGTTCGGTCCATCGAGTCCGCCCTAATGTCTGTTTAATGTCCGGTCGCATCGATTACCCTGCAGAAAATCCATGCATTGTTCGTTTTTACTTTCTCCGTTGTGAAATAGGGGGAAGTATTGTGATCGTGAACGGAAGTATCCGTTTTCAGGTCCCTAGAGGAGATCAACGATTTCTGGAAAAAAAATAATGACACACTAAATAAATAATAAAGCAATAACATTAAACTTTAAATACAAGTCTTATTTGATGATCCGAAGAACTGTGGATGAAATAAATAACAATATTATAAACCAATTTCAAAATTTCCTCTTGGAAAATTCTTATTCCACAAGTCTCGCATTTATTACGTCCATCACGCGGTCAAATTAATCAAAAAGTCCATCTCCGTAAAAAATGTCAATACATTTGCTACTTTGTATTAGATCTTACAATTTATAGGAAAGTGGCGTTTGTTGCGAATGTTTCTCAAAGTCTGAATAACTTCAAAAAGTTTCAAGCTTGTTACAATTGATTGAATTCCAAACTAATTTACAAAAGGCCATTTCTCATTCAGTTAAAACAATTGCTACAAGCATAAAACGAGTATTCAGAAGAGACGCTACTGCCTAATACCATAACAATTCTAAAACATCTCTCCAAATTCTAAGATAATCGCACCTAGAAGTCTGTTTGTTCTTTCAGTAGTTACATTTTCTAAGTCGGTAAAAATAGAAAAACAATTGCTACAAGCTCAAAACTTTCTAAATTTATTCAGAATAGTTGCTACCACGTGATACCATAAAAATCCTACAAGGTCAATTTTTGAAATTCTAAGATAATCTCATTCAACGTCAGCTTGTTTTTTTCTGAAGTTGCATTTATTAAATTCGGTAAAAAAAAAAATTAAAAACAATTGCTACGAGCTTGAAACATCCTGAAGTTACTTACAATAGTTTCTACTACGTGATACCGTAAACATTCTAGAAGGTCATTTTCCGTAATTGTGAGATAATCTAAATTCAACGTCAGATTGTTTTTTCTGAAGTTACATTTTTACATTCGGTAAAAATAGAAAAGCAATTGCTACAAGCTTGAAACTTTTTAAATTTATTCAGAATAGTTGCTACCACGTGATGCCATAAAAATTCTATAAGGTCAATTTTTTAAATTCTAAGATAATCTCATACAACGTCAGCTTGCTTTATTCTGAAGTTGCATTTTAAAATTCGGTAAAAGAAAATGAAAAACAATTGCTACGAGCTGGAAACATCCTGAAGTTACTTATAATAGTTGCTACTACGTGATACCATAAAAATTCTAAACGGTCATTTTCCGTAATTGTGAAATAATCTAAATTCAACGTCAGTTTGTTTTTTCTGAAGTTACATTTTTAACATTCGGTAAAAAATAAAAAAACAATTGCTACGAGCATAAAACATCCTGAAGTTACTTATGATATGTGATACCATAGAAATTCTAAACGGCCATTTTCCTTAATTGTAAGATAATCTAAATTCAACGTCAGTTTGCTTTTTTTCTGAAGTTGCATTTGTAAATTCGGTAAAAAAACATAAAAACAATTGCTACGAGCTTGAAACATCCGGAAGTTACTTATGATATTTGCTACTATGTGATGCCATAAAAATTCTAAACCGCCATTTTCCTTAATTGTAAGGTAATCTAAATTCAACGTCAGTTTGTTTTTTTCTGAAGTTACATTTTTAAATACGCTAGAAAAATAGAAAAGCAATTGCTACGAGCTCAAAAAATTTCAAAATTACTTAGAATAGTTGCTACTACATGATATCATAAAAATTCCAAAACGTCTATTACCTAAAATGCAATATAATCCCAATTTAACGTCAGTTTTTTTTTTTCTGAAATTACATTTTTAAATTTGCTAAAAAAATAGAAAAACAATTGCTACGAGCTTGAAACATCCTGAAGTTACTTATGATAGTTGCTACTATGTGACACTATCAAAAACTTAAACTGCCGTTTTCCTTAATTGTAAGATAATCTAAATTCAACGTCACTTTGTTTTTCTCTGAAGTTACATTTTTAAATTCGCTAAAAAAAATAGAAAAACAATTGCTACGAGCTTGAAACATCCTGAAGTTACTTATGATAGTTGCTACTACGTGACACCGTAAACATTCTAGAAGGTCATTTTCCTTAATTGTGAGATAATTTAAATTTAACGTTAGTTTGTTTTTTCCTGAAGTTACATTTTTAAATTCGCTAAAAAAAAATAGAAAAACAATTTCTACGAGCTTGAAACATCCTGAAGTTACTTATGATAGTTGCTACTACGTGACACCGTAAACATTCTTGAAAGTCATTTTCCTTAATTGTGAAATAATCTAAATTTAACGTTAGTTTGTTTCTTTCTGAAGTTACATTTTTAAATTCGCAAAAAAAATAGAAAAACAATTGCTACGAGCTTGAAACAACCTGAAGTTACTTATAATAGTAGCTACTACGTGACACCGTAAACATTCTAGAAGGTCATTTTCCTTAATTGTGAGATAATCTAAATTTAACGTCAGTTTGTTTTTTTCTGAAGTTACATTTTTAAATTCGCTAAAAAAATAGAAAAACAATTGCTACGAGCTTGAAACATCCTGAAGTTACTTACAATAGTTTCTACTGCATGATACTGTAAACATTCTAGAAGGTTTTTTTCCATAATTGTAAGATAATCGTAATTTAACGTCAGTTTATTTTTTTCTGAAGTTACATTTTTATATTCTGTAAAAAAATAGAAAAACAATTACTACGAGCTTGAAACATCCTGAAGTTACTTATGATAGTAGCTACTACGTGACACCGTAAATATTCCAGAAGATCAATTTCCTTAATTGTGACATAATCTAAATTTAACGTTAGTTTGTTTTTTTCTGAAGTTAAATTTTTAAATTCGCTAAAAAAAATAGAAAAAAAATTGCTACGAGCTTGAAACATCCTAAAGTTACTTAAAATAGTTGCTACGATGTGATGCCATAAAAATTCTAAGCTGCCATTTTCCTTAATTGTAAGATAATCTAAATTCAACGTCGATGTGTTTTTTTTCTGAAGTTACATTTTTAAATTCGCTAAAAAAATAGAAAAACAATTGCTACGAGCTTGAAACATTCTGAAGTTACTTATGATAGTTGCTACTATGTGATGCCATAGAAATTCTAAACTGCCGTTTTCCTTAATTGTAAAATAATCTAAATTCAACGTCAGTTTGTTTTTTTCTGAAATTACATTTTTAAATTCGCTAAAAAATAGAAAAACAATTGCTACGAGCCTGAAACATCTCGAAGTCACTTATGATAGTTGCTACTATGTGACACCATAAAAATTTTAAACTGCCGTTTTTCTTAATTGTAAGATAATCTAAATTCAACGTCAGTTTGTTCTTTTCTGAAATTACATTTTTACTTTCAGTAAAAAATAGAAAAACAATTGCTACGAGCTTGTAACATCCTGAAGTTACTTATGATAGTAGCTACTATGTGACACCATTAAAATTTTAAACTGCCATTTTTCTTAATAGTAAGATAATCTAAATTCAACGTCAGTTTGTTATTTTCTGAAATTACATTTTTAACATTCGGTAAAAAATAGAAAAACAATTGCGACGAGCTTGAAACATCCTGAAGTTACTTATGATAGTTGCTACTATGTGTCGCCATAGAAATTTTAAACTGCCGTTTTCCTTAATTATAGGATAATCTAAATTCAACGTCAGTTTGTTTTTTTCTGAAGTTACATTTTTAAATTGGCTAAAAAATAGAAAAACAATTGCTACGAGCTTGAAACGTTCTGAAGTTACTTATGATAGTTGCTACTATGTGACACCATAAAAATTTTAAACTGCCGTTTTCCTTAATTGCAAGATAATCTAAATTCAACGTCAGTTTGTTTTTTTCTGAAATTACATTTTTTACATTCCGTAAAAAATAGAAAAACAATTGCTACGAGCTTGAAATATTCTGAACTTACGTAGAATAAATAGTTGCTACTGCTTGATACCATAAAAATTCTAAAAGCTCAACCTCCTAAATTGTAGGATAATCTTTAATTCAACGCCCGTTTGTGCATTTCTAATTTTTACGGAAATATAGAATTACATGCGTTGTCAGTTGTTTTGGAAAGTTTTTAGTCCATGGCAATTGTTTTTATTTTTTTTTCGCGTCGACGAATTTATTGCATTTTTTTTTCTAAATTTCATCTCCGTTCACATTGAAATATTCTAAAATTTAGAAACAATGCATTTCTAATTTTTACGGAAATGTAGAATCACATGCGTTGTCAGTTGTTTTGGAAAGTTTCAAGTCCATGGCAATTGTTTTTTATATTTTTTTCGCGTCGACGATTTTGTTGCAATTTTTTTTTAAATTTCATCTCCATTCACATTGAAATATTCTAAAATTTAGAAACAATGCATTTCTAATTTTTACGGAAATATAGAATCACATGTGTTGTCAGTTTTTTTGGAAAGTTTCAAGTCCATGGCAATTGTTTTTATATTTTTTTCGCGTCGACGAATTTATTGCATTTTTTTTCTAAATTTCATCTCCGTTCACATTGAAATATTATAAAATTTAGAAACAATGCATTTCTAATTTTTACGGAAATATAGAATCACATGTGTTGTCAGTTGTTTTGGAAAGTTTCAAGTCGATGGCAATTGTTTTTATATTTTTTTCGCGTCGACGAATTTATTGCATTTTTTCTAAATTTCATCTCCGTTCACATTGAAATATTCTAAAATTTAGAAACTATGTATTTCTAATTTTTACGGAAATGTAGAATCACATGTGTTGTCAGTTGTTTTGGAAAGTTTCAAGTCGACGGCAATTGTTTTTATATTTTTTTCGCGTCGACGAATTTGTTGCAATTTTTTTAAATTTCATCTCCGTTCACATTAAAATATTCTAAAATTTAGAAACAATGTATTTCTAATTTTTACGGAAATGTAGAATCATATGAGTTGTCAGTTGTTTTGGAAAGTTTCAAGTTGATGGCAATTATTTTTATATTTTTTTCGCGTCGACGATTTTGTTGCAATTTTTTTTAAATTTTATCTCCATTTACATTGAAATATTCTAAAATTTAGAAACAATGCATTTCTAATTTTTACGGAAATGTAGAATCACAAGTGTTGTCAGTTGTTTTGGAAAGTTTCAAGTCCATGGCAATTGTTTTTATATTTTTTTTGTGTCGACGATTTTGTTGCAATTTTTTTTTTATTTCATCTCCATTCACATTGGTCCATTTTCAAATGCGGTTAAAAAACTCGTAATCTTAAAAATAAACCAATTTTAATTTAACTTTGGAAAATTTAAATTTTGTTTTTATTCTACTAATATAATACACAATTTAAAATTTTAACTAGATTTACAAGGAGGTCTTTACAAAATTTATAGAATTTGAAAAATCAGTCGTGAAGATGACAAGTGAAACACACTGTATATACATATAAAACTGTTTAACCGGTGGCGATGAAAAGAAAAATTGAAATTTCAAGACGAATTACACCCTTATCGGACCCCTCGACATCAACGATTTAACGGTGGATTTATTTTTTGTTCGACAACTTCCCGCACTGCCTCCTGAAATATCGTTCACCTCTTACGCCCCAATTTCTCAAAACCGGCTCCAATAAAATCCGCGAAATACAAATGATCGACAGTATTTGTTCGAAGTATCGAAATTCGATTTGTAGAGAAAATTTCCGTCCAGATTTTTTCGGCGCGACCGAAATGCGAGGAATAATAGATGAGGGCAGATGCAATAAATCTCAACGACGGAACTCCCTTTTTCTTTTCGGCCGGGGTGGGGGGCGGAGGCGGAGGCGGAAGATTTTTATTGGCATTATTTACGGGGACGGCACTTTCCGAACTTTTATAGTTTTGTATGTACATTCGTCCGATAATATATAGATGCGGTTTCGTAGGGGCAATGCTCAAACCCTTCACCCTCAAGGGTGTCTATTAAAATAATTTCAATTCTAGTTTAGACCACCAATCATGGAAAATAAATTTTTGAAGAAAAATTAAATTGAATCGTTTTTCGGCGTTTCCAGCAGTTGTCCGAACGATTTACATCAAAAGAAATTTTGCTTGTCTGAGTTTCTATAAGTCTCACAAATAATTTTTATAACCAAATAGTGTTCAGAATGGGATTCAAGACTTGAAAAAATACAAAAATTAATTTTTGAAGAAAATATAAATTTAATCGTTTTCAGTTTCTGTAAGTCTCACAAATAATTTTACTGCTTTCTATACTTTATCTTTGATTTTTCCGGTAGAAAATTCAGTGCGATAGAGCTCGCAATATCTGCAATATCGGGTGACGTACTTATAAAATCACTATCGTTGCTATTTTCACTGTTTTCGCATGTTTTTTAATTGTGTTTGGGGTTTTCTAAAAAAAAAAGGATCAACCTCGTGCTGTAGCTAATTTATACGTTTTCTTTAAAAGTTATCGGGACCGTGGTGGCCTTGGGCTTCGTTGGTGCGAGTTCGAGTCCCGGCGGTCATTTCTTCAAACTAAGAATGGCCGCGCAGATGTCTTGTGGGTGCGCCAATTTTATTCAAATGCAAATATAAATAAAAATTGGTTTTAGCAGAATGATCTATGTATCTACGCCAATTTCACAATATTATTTGCGCCGAATTTCTCTCAACCTTTCAAACTTAATTTTTAGATTTTACCTCCGAGGATCTCAGATACAAGGGTGTTATTTTTAATAAATATTGTGTATTTTTGATTAATTATGATAATGATTTAATAAAATAATAATATTTTTGTAAACTTCAAAATTCTTAACAGAAAACCGCGGGGCTTACAAAACAAAACACACCTATACCCTTCACGGAAAACTAATTACTTAATTAATTAAACAAAGTCGCTGGACGTGCATTGTGTCAGCCACAAAGAGCCCTTTTTGCGAGCGTTTTCGAGAGAGATTTCGGTACAAATAAACAGTGCTAATTAGCTGGGCACTTTTCACGTGCTGCGGTTTACTTTTTATGGAATTTTTTTTTTCCCGGCCGTTTATACTTTACGAACAGTCGTGAAAACGCGGAGGTGGTGGTGGTTGCTTTACGCATAAAATAAAAAAAATGTATTCAAAAAGGAAATGTGACCGCTGGAGAGAAGAGGGACCTTTTTTACGGTCGGCCGCTTATTTGTCCCTTAAAATTTGATAGCGGTGTAAGTACATGAAACGTAAAAGATGACACACGCAAGTATTCCCTTTCCGGCTGTAAAGCAGTTCGTGGGGAAATTGGATTTTTATCCGAGCCATTAGTTTTCGGATATTAAATTGTGTAAAGTTTATAGACTCTTAAATTAATAGATGTGGCTGATAGTTGTTGAAAGTGCTTGACACTTGACAACCGAAAAAATTCAAATGCTCATGATGATTGCGACAATTACTACGTGGTAATCCATAATGTGGATTGAATGAAATGCTTACTATTTTCAAAACGAATGCGGACTTCAAACTTTCACAAAATTATTCATAAATTATTAGGTTCTGATATACGGGCCGTGGTGGCCCAGTGAGTAGAGCTCCTGCTTATGGGCCTCGTGGTCGTGGGTTCGAAACCCATCCGCGCGGTCACTTTTTCGGAATGAAAAAAGGCCGTACGGGTCCATGGATGTTTTAGTGTATGTCAACTGCTCAAAAATTATTGGGTTTTTATATGCCATAAAATTTGAATCACGTTAATTAACTAGTTTTACCAATAATCATCAACAAATCTAAGAATATTAATTTTCAGCAGCTAAAAATTAAAAAAAGCATTGTTTTTTTTTCAAAATTCAAAATAATCTTAGACTTTTATCTTTTACAAAATCGTTCAAATTCCCGAAAAACTGAAGTAGATGAATTACCTAGCTTTACAAATAATCATCATCAAACCCAAGAAGCTCCATTTTAGTATTCAAAAATTGAGAGAGTTGATTTTTTTAAATACAAAAAAATGTAAAATTGCAATTAATCTAAAATTGTTCAGAATTCATATTTTAGAAAAATACAAGCAAATTAACCACCTAGTGTTCCCAATAGTCATCATCAAACTCAGGAATAGCAATTTTTGGCACTCAAACATCAAAAATGTGTTGATTTTTTAAAATTCTAACTAACTGCAGACTTCTAACTTCAACACAATTTTTCAGAAATGATCGCGCTATTTCATTCTAAAAAAACACGAGCAAATCAATTTACTGGTTTTCCTCGTAACCATAATCAAACCCAAGAATATCCATTCTCGGCAAGCAAAAATCGAAAAAAACGTTGATTTTCCAAAAAACAAAACAAGTGCGGCCTTTAAACTTTAAATGACGGCCGCTATTGTAGATGCACTCTTGTAGGTTCTCACGGAAGCGCGTCATCACCCGTGGCTGCCTTTAATTTTTCTAAAGTCTGCGGACGATGTGTGAAAACTCTCGATTTGAGGTGACCCCAAAGAAAAAATCGCAAGGCGACAAATCAGGCGAACGCGGCGGCCAGCCGAGATCACCACTTTGTTTGGGAATATTTCTTGAAGAAGATTAAGCGAACGATGTAGCGCCATCCTGCTGAAACCAAAGATGTTCTCGGTGATTATCGTTCAACTCGTTAACTTTTGGATGTAGGAAATTGTTAAGCATATCAAAATATCGATCTCCGTTGATTGCTACCGTTATTCCATCTTCTTCGAAAAAATAAGGACCCCACACGACGAACTCAGATACTGCACACCAGACAGTAACCTTTGGACTGCGAGGTGATCGCTCATGAAGTTCCTGTAGATTATTTGCCGACCAATAATGAAAATTTTGCTTATTTACGGTACCCGATAGGTAAAAGTGAGCTTCATTGCTAAACATGAATGCCGACCAAGATCAAACTCATTACGGAAGGCACGCTGCGTCGCTATTACAGATTCCCCATTTCTAATAAACTCCTCGATAACGAAAGCACGATGCACTCCGCTACAAGCCATGTCGATAACTGAAAATTGCACACTTTTGTCTACATAACGCGACCGCGTGCACAGTGTTGCCGGTTTCGCAAACCGACCAACCACTATTTGAAATCCTGCCTACCTTCTTGCCGCACCCTGTATAACCGTTACAAAACCTCGTGACAAGTTGCGCAGTGATCATCTTAAATTTCAAGAGAGGGTGCGTCGAAAACTCATAATTATTCAGTGAACATACTGTAAATATAGACACAGAATCCGCGTGAAATGATAATTCATCTTCAATTCGGCACTGCGGCAAGGAATATGGAATTTAAAGAAAGGCAATAGTGTGCTCTAACCATTCCATATTCCTTGACTGCGGCCACGGTGGGCAAAAGGTGACGCGAGGTTTTGGTTTTGCTATACAGAATTATCTAAAACAATTTCAGCGGTTATATATAATCACATAATTGCATTAAGTATTACTTATTAATAGATAATATAAATCTGGTACTCGTACGTTAGTCCCTAGTCCTTCGTCGGCATCATTTGCTGTGTCCAAAACTTTGTGGCGATTATTGGCGTTTCATTATTGTTCTAAAATTAGAAAAGGTGTTGTTGGGTTATTCGGTCATGCAAGGTGTGTATGAGCTCAAAGTGATCTAATCAAGCCTGACCAGGATTAATGAGTTCAAATAAAAACCAACATTTTCCATTTCAATGGATTATAGGCACATTAGTTAGGTGACAAACAGGAACGCAGTTTATAGTAAATACAGTATATTGATTTACGAAATGTTTTTATGTGAATACACAAAAGATGTGTTTCAATAATTTTTCAATTATCAAACCACACCCACCGGATCAAATGAAAAGCTTTTTCCACCCATTTGAAGGAACAAAAATTGTTGATGTAGAATTCTCCGATTTGATGGTATTCATAAATTTTTATGATTACAACACTAATGGAAGTTAAAAAAACGTATTCTTTGTAAGTTGTTCATTTTGGAATTTTCTACAATTTTTGGTGATATAAGCTCGATGTAATTATTAATTTCATAATTTCATATTTTTTTTTTAAGAGTTTATTATAAAATACATTTATTAACAAACGTTGTGCCAATAAAATTCAAGTAAATCCAATTTAAACCCAGTCGCTATAGTATATCTTTCTTTGTATATAAGGTTAATAGATTTTTATTTTGTACTTGCTCAAACCATTATTATGTATTAATTTTTTGTACTCATTACAAAAAAAAAAAAAAACTGTATCAGCTTTTAGCACCAATAAATATATTATTATTATTATATTATTATTATATGTATGTATTACATTGTAAAAAAAAGGTGAATGCCGTTAATAAACGTATTATTATTATTATTATTATTATTAAAAGTAAAACCGGTTTAAAAGATGGACTAATGCACTCAACATGGATGTAACTATTTTGAGCAGAGGATAATAATGGCTTACATGAATGAGATTGTAAAAAGTAAGCCGAATTACGGATGTCTTGGGAAGTAAGGAAGATACATCAGCGTACCAGTAAAGGACGGAAACCATTGTTACATTTTATGGCGGTTTTGAAAGAGTTAAATGGACGCACATAAAGAGAAATGCGGAGAAATTTGCACAAAGGCAGAAACATTCTAAAAAGAGAAACTAGTTTGCGGCTTCCATAATAGTAATTAAAGCCTAAAATTAATATTGCAGGCAATATTTTACGGATGGATTTACAATTGCAAAATTATAACAATTAATTGACTCAATTTTATTATGCTAACAAAATAATTGAAAGGACCTTTTTTAATAAATGGATCCCCTCATAGCCCTTTTATAATTACTTTAAATATCTAAGAGTTATAGGATGGAACTTATTGCTAGTCCCGTGAATTTTAGAGGGCCGGGTTTTTAGTAGTCGGACATTATCCCAAAATTTATAGATTTATAACATGCACAGACTAAAAATCTGGTAAGCATTAACATTAGCAGTAGTTTTGTGATTATAACTGTTTTTCTCACATAAAATTGTTTAAAATTTGCAGTTTGTATTTTTACAGATTCGAAAATTGCACAATAATATATTTTCTTTCAAATTAGCAATAGATCCAGCAATAGATTATAAAAATTAATATCTTTGAGAGAAGAAGGCGGTGGTGGGTGGGCCCTATCCTACAATCCAACGTGTGGTCCACGCTCCTTTTTTCCAACAATTGATAAGTGAATAAAATAAAATAAGTCTTTCTTAGTCATTAAACTTATTTATTAACAAAAACCTGGACGCGTGAGCAACGGCTTGGATTGTAGTATAGGGCCCACCCGTTACCGCTCGAAACTACCTCATTTTAAACTACAAAACTGTTTGGTTAAAGAAATATCTAACAATTTATCGGATAGATGTAAAGTTTAGAAATAATAAGGAACGTGATTTTGTAGTTTAAATAAAAGTGAAACCGCGGATGGTGGGTGGGCTCTATCCTACAATCCAACAAGTGGTCCCACCACCCCTCGAAACAACATTATTTTAAATTACAAAACACTGTTTGGTTAAAGAAATTCCTTTAACAATTTTTTGAAGAGATGGAAAGTTTAGAAATAATAAGAAATGTAACTTTGTAGTTTAAATAAAAGTGAAACTGGGGATGGTGGGTGGTCCCTATCCTACAATCCAACAAGTGGTCCACGCGCATTTTTTTCAACAATTGATAAGTGAATAAAATAAAATAAGGTCTTCACTGTCTTTCTTAGTCATTTAACCTATTTATTAACAAAAACCTGAACGCGTGAGCAACGTATTGAATTGTAGGATAGGGTCCACCCACCACCCCAGGAATCAACATTATTTTAAATTAAACTCTGTTTGGTTGAAGAAATTTCTTTAACATTTTTTTGAAGAGGTGGAAAGTTTAGAAATAATAAGGAATGTGATTTTGTAGTTTAAATAAAAGTGGAACCGGGGATGGTGGGTGGGCCCTATCCTACAATCCAACAAGTGGCCCACGCGCCTTTTTTCCAACAATTTATAAGTGAATAAAAAAATAAGATCTTCACTGTCTTTTTACTTGTTTAACTTATTTATTAGTAAAAACCTGAACGCGTGACCAACGTATTGGATTGTAGGATAGGGACCACCCACCACCCCTCGAATCAACATTATTTTAAATTAAACTCTGTTTGGTTGAAGAAATTTCTTTAACAATTTTTTGAAGAGGTGGAAAGTTTAGAAATAATTAGGAATGTGATTTTGTAGTTTAAATAAAAGTGAAACCGGGGGTGGTGGGTGGTCCCTATCCTACAATCCAACAAGTGGCTCACGCGCCTTTTTTCCAACAATTGATAAGTGAATAAAAAAAATAAGATCTTCACTGTCTTTTTACTTGTTTAACTTATTTATGAGTGACCTGGACGCGTGAGCAACGTATTGGATTGTAGGATAGGGACCACCCACCGCCCCTCGAAACAACATTATTTTAAATTACAAAACTCTATTTGGTTAAAGAAATTTCTTTAAATTTTTTTTGGAGAGGTGTAAAGTTTAAAAATAATAAGGAATGTGATTTTGTAGTTTAAATAAACGTGGAACCGGGGATGGTGGGTGGGCCCTACCCTACAGTCCAACATGTGATCCACGTGTCCTTTTTTCCAACAATTGATAAGTGAATAAAGAAATAAGATCTTCACTGTCTTTCTTACTCGTTTAATTTATTTATTAGTAAAAACCTGGACTCGTGAGCAATGAATCGAATTGTAGGATAGGGATTTTATATTTCATACAAATTTTCCTTGTAAATATAACCTCAAAAATTGAGTCGAAAACAATCAGGCTTGAAGGGGTTAAGCGATAACCAAATTTTACAAAAAAAAATCTTCCGATTTATTCTTTTATTAAAATTCTCTACTTAAATGCTCTATCACTGCACGAGCACTAAGTGCAGGTGCTCCATCCTGTATAAACCAGAGGGAATTTCTTCTAGCGATGGGTAAATTATCAGTTGTAATATCCCAAGGACATTGATAATACGAAATATTTTAATAAGTTTTCGAAAGCACGTTGCGTAATAATAGTTGCTAGAGATGGGCAAAACTGCTACTTTTTAATCACGTTGTTACCTGTAATTGCTACTTTCTAATATCAGTAATTTTAAACTGTGGCTATGATCACAAAAACATCGCAAACAAAAATATAAAAAAAAAACGAAGGAAAAATTCCATAAAAAATCATCCTGTGTAGGAAGTATCGCTTATTCAAAATCAATTTCGTTTTGTTTTAATTTCCTGAGCACCTGAACAAAAACCTGGCAGAAAAAAATATAAAAAACGCAGGAAAAATTTCATAAAAAATCATCCTCAATGGTCGAAGTATCGCTTATTCAGAATCAATTTGTTTCTTGTAAATTTAACAATTTTCAATAGAGATATGGATTTTTTAAAATGTTTGTTTTATTTTTTGAGCACCTAAACAAAAACATCGCAGAAAAAAATATTAAAAACGCAGGAAAAATTCCATAAAAAATCGTCCTCAATGCTCGAACTATCGCTTATTCAGAATCAATTTGGTTTTTGTAAATTCAACAATTTTCAATAGAGATATGGATTTTTGGAAATTTTTGTTTTAATTTTTTTAACACCTGAACAAAAACATCGCAGAAAAAAATATAAAAAACGCAGTAAAAATTCCATAAAGACTCATCCTCAATGGCCGAAGTATCGGTTATTTAAAATTAATTTGGTTTTTGTAAATTCATTCATTTTCAATAGAAATATGGATTTTTGAAAATTTTTGTTTTAATTTTCTGAGCACCTGTACAAAAACATCGCAAAAAAAATATAAAAAACGCAGGAAAAAATCCATAAAAAATCATCCTCCATGGTCGAAGTATTGCTTATTTAAAATTAATTTGGTTTTTGTAAATTCAAAAATTTTCAATAGAAATATGTATTTTTGAAAATTGTTGTTTTAAATTTTTGAGCACCTTAACAACAACATCGCAGAAAAAAATATAAATAATGCAGGCAAAATTCCACAAAATTATTCTTAATGGTCGAAGTATCGGTTACTTAAAACCAATTTGGTTTTTGTAAATTCAACAATTTTCAACAGAGATATGGATTTTTGAAAATTTTAATTTTATTTTTTTGAGCACTTTAACAAAAACATCGCATAAGAAAATATAAAACATGCAGGAAAATTCTATCAAAAATTATCCTTAATGACCGAAGTATCGCTTATTCATAATGAATTTGTTTTTTTTTAATTCAACAATTTTCAATAGAGATATAAATTTTTGAAGATTTTTGTTTTAATTTTTTGAGCACCTGAACAAGGAGGAGCATTTGGAGATTTTCGCAGGTTGGTGAATTGTTTCTATTTTTAATTTTCAGTTAATGAAGTGGTATTATTTAAAAATGTATGTTTATATATTTGCACTGAATCTTAAATTAAAATTAATTTTGAGTGATTTTGGGTTTACCATTTGTAGAAATTGTCTTTATATATTTGTTTTTTAGTTAATGAAAATCGTAATTTGAACATGAGCGTAAGAGTAAATGGGAGTATACAGTATTGAATATAAAATAATATTTAGAAATGCTATTCTCCATTGTCTTCTTACAATCATGTTTTTAGATAACGGTTGTGATGTGACAGTCACAGTTTAAATAGCAGTAATTTTAAGTAACAGTGATTTAAAGTAGCAGTGGTTTTAAGTAGCAGTGATTTTAAGTAGCTGTGATTTTAAGTATCAGTGGTTTTAAGTAGCAGTGAAATTCGCCTATTAGTAACAGTAATGACCTGTGATTTTTCAATACCAGTGAAAAATCACAGGTATGTGAAATATCGTCCATCCCTAGTTGTTACTTAAGGGCAACGTGCTTGAGGAAACTTTAATAATTATGAGTATTTATAATGTTAATTCCTAATCCTATTGCAATTTACTTTATCAATTAATTTCTACTCACTGTACTATTTTGATGATTTTTTTTCATGTATATGTACTAATGGGCATATCCCGTAATAAACTAGTATTATTATTATTATAGCATTAATTATCAATTTTTATCCATTTTCTGTAAATTAGTAGAGATTACTTGGAAATTAAGTAAATGGAAAAATGGTGGCGGCGCCGGATTTGTGGCTGAAATTTATGGCTAACTTCCAATCGGTAATATTTTCCATCCTTCTTGTAATTCAAGGGTTATAAAATTAATAAGAATACTTCTTACTATTCCTATTTAGCAAAAAATTGCAATTAATGGATCAACAGCACAGTCGATCTCGCCCGAAGCATCCACCATAATGTTAACGCACTTACCAGCGGACAAAAATAGTTATTTATGTAACAAATGAGTAAAGTAGTACTTTTTTCACGAGTAGGAAAAATTGCCACACGAGCCGAAGGCGAGTGCGGCAATTCCTACAAGTGAAAAAAAGTTGCTTTACTCTCGAGTTTCATACAAAAATTGTTCTACGTCCGTAACTTTAAATAAATTCGATAAAACCTTAATCAATTTTTATAAGTAATAATACTTTTTTTAGATGAAGAAAATAATAATCACCATGTTTTCTTGATCGGAAACGAATGTTTGACATTTATCGGCGGAACTCGCGGCGTGTTGCGAAGCGTTCATGACACATTTTGCGCAAACAACTTTATAGTAGCGTTAAAAAATGAACCGCTACGGCACTTTTTTTTCACGCAAAAGAGTGAAAAAATGAACCGTTATGGCACTTTTTTCACGCTGTTTGTAGGTTTTAGGAATCACATATTTTATGAACCCAAATGAATGAAAAAAACCTGTACATTTTATAACGGACGTAGAAAAAACATAATAACAATCTTTTAAGTAATACCGAGCCAGGAAGCACTGTATTACAGCCGAGGGCATAGATTTTCCATGTATTGATTATTATTAAGGCTTGTAATATTTGAATACGTTTTATTTACTTGCTAAAGTTTATCTGAAAGAATATCTTGTTTCCGCATTATCTCCGAAAAATCTTGTGATTTCAAGCATTAAATTGATGAACAAATGGTCAAAATTGTGGGTTTAGATTATTATCTGGACCAGGATAATTAAAACCAAGCCATTATGAATTTATTAGAAGTCTGGAGCTTGCTCGCTTCGGTGATTTTAGAGTCGAGAATGCAAAAAACGCTTTAAGATGAAAGGAATTTTTAATCTTCCTCCTTACATAACGTGATAAATTTTTGGGAAATAATAACTTTACATAAGAAATTAATGTCATTTTTTTTTTGCCTGCGGAATAACCAGTGAAACAAAGCTCGAAGGTGCAGCGGAGAGCAAAAGAGTGCACGTTTTAAGGGCGCATTATGCCAGGACAAAGGAGCCCTGCCGTACGTAATCCCGTTAAATGTTAAGCCCTGACTGAGATAAAGGGATTAAAGCGGCACAGGGAGCTTTTTCACGAGCGCTTTTTGATATTTTCCACCTTATATCTCATTAAGTTCAGATTACATTCAACGAATATCAGCACATTTCAAGTTGAAAATAATTCATTATTAAACATTATCCATCCGCCGGCGCTCGGTGTTTTTGTTAAAACTTTCCACGGCGAAAACCACGAATGTTAATCTATCATCGTGCGAAACTTTTAACTACGGCATGAATTTAATTATGTGTATCAGGGTGTATCACGAAAGAAATAATTTCGTTAAAAGACGCGCCGGGCTATTTATCAAATTTTGGGGATAACGGCCTGAAAGGGACATAAATTTCATCAATGTGTTTGTTTTGCGACCGAGCACGGGTTAATAAATAATTTTTGCGCCGTCACCGTAATCGTTTCATGGTGGAGAAATGGTATTGCTATGGAGTTCATAAATTCATGTAATATCTGAGGTGACGCTTCGAATTCCTGCGGGGATTGTTAATGGATGCACCGGCCATACATTCTAATCACATATTATGGATTACTGCGTTAAACGAATTGTTCTGTTGTTGTATAATTGCATTATACAACCAGGATTATGAAAGTCATTTATTTTTCCAATAATGCGGACATCTGATTGAAATAATATAATGTGTTTAATGTCGTGACACATTCCTTGTCTTCAATGTTTTAACAGGACCTGCGTACAGTATTTTTTTATATATTTATCATCCTGAAAACCTAGTCGTTTCTGCTAAAGATAGGAAGTTAACTGCTTTGAAGTAAATGCAACAATCGATAGTGGCGAATGTTGTAGTAATGCGAGATCGTGAAGTTTGTCGTTTCCAATCTTACTCCGGTGTTTTCGTTCTTTTTTCCACTCTGCTCGGGGATTATTTGTTGTGGCATTTATAGTACTGATTATTTTCATCAATGATATTTTTTCTTATCGGTTTTTTTTTGTGAGTGTTTTTTTTATACTTCTTGCCCTTCCTCATCTAACTTATGCAAGGTGTAACGCATTTCGTTCGTGACAGGAACTAGGTACTGTGGATCCTCACTTATACGAAGACGAGGGGGAACGGAAATTCTTCGTATATGTGATTAGGAGTCGCTTCCTTGTATGAATTATACCAGTGGTGGGGAAACTTTTTTTACGACGGGCCATTTGTAATAACTAGACAATCGTAGCGGGCCAAAGAATAATGCTTAATCGTTAACTAATTTATGTGTTCTATAAACATATACATATATTATTACATACACTTATTATTTTAATAGTAAAAAAGCAAAAGGTAACAAAATGATAAGCACAAAATATGAAATGAATTTAGTGTAGTTCTTGATGTGAAGTATTATCACTTTATTTTCTGGTGTCATTACTGGTTGATGGTGCATGAGAAAAATGAAATTGAGACTGTTTCATCAAAATTTCATCATAGTTCCATTTGCGAAGCAGAAATTCTTAAAACTGATGAAAGGTGCTCATCTGTAATTCTGATTCTTAAAGAAGTTTTCCTAAGCTTCATTGTTGAAAAGATTTGTTCGCATATATAAGATGAGCCGAACATTGTCATTATCTTCATTGCATGAGTAATTAGATTTGGGAAATTATCTGGACTTAAATTTTTATAAAATTCTAGTAATGGTACTGTATGAAAAGTTTGTTTCAGGAGAGTATTACAGTTTAGTTCTATTAACTCAAGTTGAAATTTTGCATCAACTTTTTCGTAATTAACATTGAATGGGGTCGCAAAAATACTAAATTCTGGTTCCATTTTTCTAAAGTCCTGAAATCTCCTTTCAAATTCTGTAGATAGTTTTCTCAAATTAATTTCGTATTTTTTAATCTTATTGTTTGATATAGTGAATTTTAAAGATTGTATTCTTGGAAAATGAGAAAAATAAGATTTAGAGATCTGATTAGCAAATAATAATAACTGTAATTTGAAACTTTTCAGGTATTGTCAAATATCGTGAAGAAACTGATTTTTTCCTTGCAATTTGAGATTAAGTTTATTCATGTGTACGAGGAGGTCTGTGAAAAAAGCGAAATCAGAAAGCCACGTTTCGTTTTCTAAGACGTCAAGTTGATTATAAATGTCTTTATCAAGAAGAAAATTCACAATATCGTCTTTTAAATCCCAAATTCTTTCAAATACTTTTCCAGCACTTAACCAACGAACTTTTGAATAATACAGGATATCGGAATGCTCAGCATGTACGGACTCCAAAAACTGTTGAAACTGGCGATGTAATAATCCTCTGGAAAGAATCATATTTACTAGTTTTACAACAATATTAAGTATATGGTCAATATCTAAAGCCGATTTACAGAGAGCATCCTGATGTATAAGGCAATACAAAAAAACAACATCATTTTCCGGATACTTAGAATTAAATTTCCCAACAAATCCTTGATTGATTCCAACCATATTAGAAGCACCATCTGTAGTTACATTACATAGCTTGTCAATAGATAAACGAAGTTTATCGATGCAATTTTCAAATTCACAAAATATATCGGCACCAGTCGTTGTTCCTTTCATTGACTGCAGCCCTGCAAGTTCTTCTGTAATTTCAAAGTGGGCGTTGATTCCTCTTACAAATATGAGTAACTGCGCAGTATCGCTGATATCTGTACTTTCATCCATGGTAATTGAATAAAAAATAAATTTTTGAGTTTTTGTAGTCAGTTGTGAAATTAGATTTTTATCAATATTTTCAATTCTCTCGGTGATTGTTCTTCTTGAGAGAGACAGTGACTGAAAATCTTTTTTCTTGTCAGGGCACATAATATCGCACACATCTATCATGCACTGCTTTATAAATTCACCATCTGAAAATGCTTTATTAGATTTAGCAATATTATAAGCCAACGCATAACTGGCTTTCGTAGCGCATCTTTGAGAATGATTAGCTCTCTGAAATAATTGTTGTTGACTTGATAAATTTTTTATTAAATCTTTCGATTTAATTTTTTTCATCTCTTCACTTAACGATGAGTAGGAGTGGTTTTCATGTTTGCTCTTGAAATGGCGTTGAATGTTATATTCTTTTAAAACTGCAACAGTTGTATTGCAAAGTAAGCACACAGATTTTTCTTTAAATAAAGTAAAGAAATATTTCCACATCCATTCTTCTTCAAAAACTCGACATTCTGAATCCACTTTTCTTTTTTTAACATCCATTTTAGACGTTACCTACTACGGAGAACAACACACAGAAACGCAATTGACGAAAGCTTACTGCTAACTAATGCTCTTACGCGGGAGTTTGTTGAGGCACTGGGAGTTTGGGGGATTACACAAACAATTACTCGAGTCACAGCGGGTCGTTGCAGATGACTGACTAAGTCGCTAACTAACTGATCTTCGGGCGGCCTCGCTTGTATTTATACCTACCTGCGAGAGTGTCTGGAAGTTTCGAGCGAAGATGAGTCATCTGTTTAGGTCGGATGGATTTGTCCAGAATACTATTGTGTTTTGAATATCGCCGCAGGTAGTTTTTATGCGGGTCGTCACATTACAAAGTAAGAACGCGTTCAAACATTCTCACGACGGCACTCTTAAACGGGCCGGATTAAACCTTTCCGCGGGCCGTAGTTTCCCCATCACTGAATTATACTGTACTGTTTTTCGTGTGTTTTTTAAATAAATAAACATATTTCACGTAAAAAAATATATTGATTTTCATATCTGTAGACTATAACAAGTAGTGATGAGATAAACGGTTATTTTTGAGTAACAGTTATAACAGTTATTGTTACAAAAAATAACTGGTTATTTAGTAAAAAAAGACACCTTTATTGGCATATCACATAGTTACATAGCTCTTCTGCACTCCTTTTCCCTTACCCCGGCCCCATCTTCTCTCATCTATTCTGTAACCCTTCTGTTCCCTTTCACTCCCACCCATTCCTCATTCACTCCCTCACATTCCTCCGCCAGATGGCTCCATGTATCCCTCCCCCCTTCACACAATACACATCTCATATACTCTTCACCCATCCATTTCTTCCTCCCTCTCTCTTCTGACCCACACCATGCCCTAGCCAAGGTCACCTTTTCTTCTCTGCTCCATCCGTGCTCGTCCAAGTACTTCGGCCTCCTTCCATGCACCTGCCAACTCCCATACATGTCATTGTATTCGCTTCTCTCAATACATCCCTGTCTCTCCTGCACTTCCACTTCTTTCTCCCTCTCTCTCGCCCACGTTGCCACATTCACCCCTCTCTCCAACGATTCCCTCACTTTCACTTCCGACAGTCCTACTCTCTCGTACATTTTCCTTCGTTCTTTCCTCAATTTACCCCCCCCCCCCTACACTTACGCACGTCCTCCATACCGCCTTCACCAATCTCTCTTCTCCTAGCTCCCATAACCTCATCTCGTACCTGGCCATCAGTGACGGTTCAGGGGTTTTTTCTGGTACGGCCGATGAACAAGAGGTGGTAATACAGATAGGTAGGGTCAATTGCAGAGACGGCTGGCTGCTTGACCGCACCTATCTGTATTACCACCTCTTGTTCCTCGGCCGTATCAGAAAAAATTCCGCGAACCGTCACTGCTGGCCATTCTCTCCGTTGCCTCACATCCTAAATTTCCTCTGTTTGTCTCCTGAAGAAGTTTGTAACCGGGCGTTGACCTTTCAACTCCCAACATACGCTTTAGGAACCACAACTTCTCCCTCTCCACACACTTATACCCCTTCGTCCCCCCATACTTTCACTCCATACATGATGTTGACTTCACACACGCATCCCGCACTTTACATGCCAATCTGAAATTGTTCCCCATCCATTCTCCCCATTTTTCGCACGCGATACCCCAAGCTTTTCTGGCCTTTCCCTGCGCCCATTTTAAATGCTCTTAATATCCCCCTGCCCCTTTAAACATAAACTCCAAATACCTAAATCTTTTTACCTCTCCCTTTCACTCTAACTCTTTCACGGTCCCCTCTCTTCCCTTATTCCTGAATCTTATCCATTTCGTCTTCCCCACATTCACGCACAGTCCCCTCTTATCCATATACCTCTCCGGTCGCCTCAACATATCTATAGATAATTGGCTTAATAGCCTCTCATCATGACTTGTGACATGTCTTATGGCGGCTTCCACTGATTTTTCCTTAAATTTTGTTTAAACGAAAATTGCTCCAAAAAAAATTAATTCATTTAACTCTTTAAGCTGTTCAATTGATTGGAGGATGAAATAGAACTCACTCACTTTTTTAAAGCTACATGTAAAATTTGGAATTACTTCTTACATTATTTTTAAAGCTTTCTAAGCTGAATAATTTGGTACTTTATTCAACACTTTCTACAGTATTTACCAAGATAATTGCAAACAAATTTACCCAATCTCTCGCCATCAACACCATATCATCCGCATACGCCAGCAGCCACAACTTATTCTTCCCAATCACTACCCCTCCCGCCTGCCCTTTCCTCATCACCTCCTCCAGTTCACTTAGATATAAGTTGAATAATATAGGACTTAACGGGCATCCCTGTCTCAAACCCACCCGCGTCCTGTACCTCTCCGACACATCCACTCCCACTTTTCCCACCACCCAAGTTTCCTTATACACTCATCTTATCCCCTCTATCATACTCTCACTCACTCCTTTTCTCCTCACACATTCTAACAACCTCTCCCTCCCTCAGCACTGAGTCGTAAGCCGCTTTTAAATCCAGAAACACCGCATACATGCTTCTCTTCTCTTCCGTCACTCTCTCAACCATTCTTGCCAGGGTAACGATCTGCTTCCTTATCCCCACCCCCTCCTAAATCCCCCCTGCGTCTCTGGTATTAACTCCTTTTCCTCCACCGCTTCCTCACAACTATCATGGCTATCTTGTGCCCGGTGCACATCACCGTGATTCCTCTATAGTTCCCCACATCCTTCTCGTCCCCTCCTTTGTGTACCGGGCACGTTATACCCACTCTCCATGCTGCCTTTCCTCCTTTCACTTCCTCGAATGCTCTTCCCACCTCCTCCTCCGTGAACTCTTCCCCCATATCTATTCGCCTTCCTTGCCCCACTTCCTCCGGGCATCCGCTAGTTTCTCTGCACTTTCTTGTCCATTCCTTTAGTGATATACCCATCCGCCTCCTTCTTTCACCTTTCCTCAGTACCTTCCACATTTCTGCCTCGTTCCTGCATTTTTTCAGCTCCTCACTTGCTCTTGCCACATCCTCTCGCATATATCATCATATTTTTTTTTGCTGCCGCTACCTTCCTCTCCTCCCCTTTACTTCTTATACATTCTCCCACTGCCCTCCTCACTTCACTTTTTGCCTGTCTACATTCTTCATCAAACCACATACTCCCTCTTCCTTTTCCTCACTTTGCTTTCCTTCCGCAACCTACTATTACCTCCTCCATCTCCTCCATAGATTTGACGTCTTCCCACTTGATTCTCCTCAGCCTCTTCCTCATTTCTTCTATTGCCTTCGCCCCACACTCTAGTTTCCCAATTTCCTGCTTCCCCTCCGTCTTTTTCCCCTTTTAGATCTAAACCTCTACTTTTAGAGGTAGATGATCGGAGCCCATCACTTCCTCCACCTTCATACTTTTTATTTCCCCTCTTGTCGTCCCCTTTATCGCCACATAGTCAATCACCGACGATTCCTTAGGCCCAATGTACGTTTTCTTCCCTTCCCGTGCATCCGATTAGTATTTCCCACCCCTCCACCATCACCCACTCCTTCATTCTCTTACCCTCCCCGTTTACACACTTGTCCCTGGACCTTCTTTCTATCACTGATCCCTCGTCGCTAATCCCTCCCCCCATTTCCACCATTCTAGCAATAAAGTCACCTCCCTCCTCCTCTCGTTCTATCTTCTATCTCCTTCCCTATTTTCGTTCCATTTTTTATTATTAACATTTCAATATTGCAAAATGGTCAAACACGCAGTCAAATGTATCGGAACACCTAATTTATGACTAAACGTCTGTTTTTTTTTTTACTTTTAAAAGAAATGCTTATAGTTTTGTTTATTCTATTCAGTGACTTACTTTGATTTTTAAAACCTACCCTAATTTTCAAGATATGATGTTATCAGCAGTTTTTTTAAACGAATTACTCTTTCAAATAGACACCTTTTCAACAATTACAATGATGTAGGATTTGGTGAGCGTACGATTTGTGGTTTTGTAAATATTCAATAAAATAACTCTACAAGGTGTCTAAAAAAGACACCACCAAAATGATATGGTGTATTCCTGAGACAGAAAAAGAGCAAATTAACTAAATTTATCTATATGAAAAATTACATACTTTCCAAGATACAGCAAGTCAAAGTTTTAGATTTTTAAAATATTTTAATCTATAACTCGAAAATGGCAGATGAGAATGATTTGTTTATTTTTTTCTGACAACTACATTAGTTGTACTACATTGTTTAAAAATTTCAAGAAATTTCTTTAAGTACAAAGGTGCTCCAGAGGACATGCTGTTTACATTAATACATAGAACTTTTTTGTTCTTCACATTTTTACGATTTAATATTTTTTTCAATGCAACTCATCACTTTTAAAGAATTTATAACTCTTAAAGTTTTTTCGTTTACGCCTTATTTTTAACAAAAAAAAAAATAAAAAAGAACTTAAACTTTGACTTGCTGTATCTTGGAAAGTATGTAATTTTTCATATAGATAAATTTAGTTAATTTGCTCTTTTTTGTCTCAGGAATACACCATGTCATTTTGGTGGTGTTTTTTTAGACACCTTGTATATTGAGTTCATTTTGTTATATAATTCATTTTATTAATTTATTATGTTATATATTCATTATTCATTGTTTACAAATTTATTTATTGGGTTATATATCCGGGCATCTCAAAAATAACTAAAACGTTACTTAGTGCTTGCAACGAATTTTCACGAAAAGTCGCGATAAAATAAATTCGGGCAATTTCGGGCAACTAAATTTTGTAAAATCCAATGAAGTGCACATAAACTCGTCATACAAGCTTAATAATAAAGTGGTGCCGCGCGGTGCTAATTTTGTAGTGCTCACTTTGTCTAAAATTCGATTTGCAAAAAAGATGTTAGGATGTTTATTTTTTTACTGTGGATGTTATTCGTTTCAATAAATTAAAAAAGGGCTTAACTTACCCTTAGAGGTCCTATCCATGTCGTATGTTGATGAAAACTTCGTAACAGTTACCCCAAATCACACTACTCGCACGTGAACATCTATTCGAAATAATAGTTTAGTTCTAGTAAGCAGTAATTTAACTTCTGATCGGCACATAAAAGAGATTAACATCAAACTGCCCTAAGCCCCACCTTGGCTATTTGGTTAACGTCATTACGGGGGATTAAACATTATTATTAGTAATACAACAAGTGTATTAATTATTAACGAATTTCAAATTAATTCGATATAATCGCGTTATCGCGCTCATTTGGTTTCCCAGCAACATCGAGGAAGTCACCAATGAAGTTTGTGTTATAATATTTAATGAAAACGGATTCTGTTGTTTATTCAACTCAAGTGTAATAGTTTGGTTTAGGAAACACCTACAGATTGATTGTTTCCTAGATTTTAATAACGCTTCAAAATGCAATTTGGATCATTCCAGATTAATCGGTGAGTGCCCGAGGGCAGCTGCCTCTTTCGAGTTGCCCATCAGCGTGATTAATTTACCGGCAAATTTGATCGTAGGAGGTAATGGCCTTTAATTAAGCATTTCGATGATTAGCTATTTAAGGGTTGTTCGGCGGCGAGTGCGGGGGCGATTCGGTCGTGCCGAAGCGCGAGGATGGGAGAATCGATTCGGAAGGGCCGCGCTGTCACGTGCGGCGGGCGTTATGAAAGCGTCCGTGGACGCTTTACATTGTACGTGGTTATCCCGCAGGAACTTCGGCGAAGCAGGAACGTCTAATTGAACTGCCGAGGGAACTTCCCCGTATTCATCCAGACATCCATCGCTCAGCCGACCGCCGCCGCAACCGCGGCCCCTTCTTTTCGACCTTAATTGGATCGATTTTGGGCGAAAGTTAATTTCAACGCGCTGAGAGGAAATTCTCTTCTTTCATTAGGCCGAGTTGATTGGGTAAATTAATTTCGGGTACTTGTTTGATTGACAAAGATTTCTTATCAATCGATCACTTAATTTGCTTCGGGGATGCGGGCACACGCATCCGCTCCGCAGTTAAATAAAACAATCAGAAATTACTAATAGCTGCATAAATTAAACAACAATAAAACGATAGCCGTTATCATTACTAATAATTAGTTTGCCTTGTTTTTCTTTATTCCTATTTAAAAGTCAAGCGTGTATGCTGACAGTTAAATCCACAAAGTGTAATTTATACAAAATTACATTGTTCTTGTTTTCAATTGTTTTCTTAACACGTTCATTGCTTTCACGCGATATCCCTCACCAAACAGCCGTTCACGCGATATCGCGTGGTCGTCGGTATCGAGTTTTTATGTGGGATTGTATAGTAGCCACAACACGAAATTCAAATTTTCAGTTTGGCAATGAACCTGTTAAAAGCTGTATAGAGTGTGGCCTTGAGGGACCCTGACCTGACCCGTCATGTTACCGGACCAAGCTAGGTGAAGCTTGAATTATTAAAATAACAAATACAAATATTAAAAATGGTGATGTGGCCATCATGTTACTTTCTCCGACTTGATGGTATCATTCATATTTAAGTTGTTCATTTTAGTATTCTCTATAATTATTATTAACATAAATTTTCTGTAACTATTATCGTTTTATAATTATAAACCAAAAATTAAAAAAAAAATAATTCATTTTTTTCTCGAATAAAAATAATTTTATGAAAAATATTTTCAAGCAAAAGATGTTCATTTCTTTATTGTCTTCAAAGTTTGTTTAAATATTTTTGTGATATTTTTCATATTTAAGAAAATATTGGCGAAAACAAAAAAACAGTTAAGGTAAACGCCCACTTCCGATATATGAAATTTTACCAAAAGCTTTTCAATTCTTCAGATTATCAAATAAGGCGGATGTTCAAAGTTTCATATCAATTGCTCTATTAGTTTCTGAGATACAGCGCGCACAGACACACACACACAAAAAAAATTTGAAATGGCAACTAGGAACCCGAAAACGAATATTTCCGTGAAAAAAAATTTGAAAAAAAAAAATCACGATCAATAAAAATGAATGTATTCGAACAAAACATGAGACATGGCACTACAAACAGAGTGAAGAACGAAGATGTGACTAAACCATGGTGGACTCAACTAAGGCTAAGGTCACGATGCTAATGGCAATCATTTCTGAACAATTAATTGCTTAGAATTTACAAAAATACAAAAATCAACACATTTTCGATGTCTAAGTGCCAAAAAATGATATTCTTGGATTGTTCGAATTTGTTCGAAATATGAAAGGCCAATCATTTTGGTACAATTTTATACAGTGCGCGCCTAAAGTATGGAATATATTCAGTACAACCGAATTAAAATAGTAGTAATACAATTTATTGAAACTCAGTTTACAAAAGAGCTACAAATGGCCATTGACCGAAGTCTTTCAGCCTTTTTGATACAATTCTGGCGTGTAACATCTTAGTGAATCTTAAATTAAATTAATGAAATGGTCTTAAAATTAGTGTAAACATAGATTCTGATTAATTTAAATTTAAAAATCTTTGGTGAAATGTAAAAAAAATATATATACAGAGAGGATTTTTTATCAGTAAACATTTCCCCTATGTATACCGATAAAATACGCGAGTCAAAAGCATTGAACCAAATGTTTATATTGTGTTATAGGCAAACAAACACACACATGTCAAATCAGTCAATTGTGTTAAATGTCAAATTGTCTGAAATATTTAAAAATGTATACAAACGCATTGATTATTATTAACAGGTTTTAATAACATTATTTAAAACAAAAAGAGTGAACAATAATAATAAACAAGAAATAAATAATTACAACAAATGTTCTAAATGACCACCACACACTGCAAGACAATAACTCAAACGATCGCGAAAACCATAAACCGCGTTTCGAATAAAATCAGGGTTCAGTTCGTTGCATTTATTGGTTATGCGATTTTTTAACTCTTCGACATTGCCCATTTGAATATTGTCATAGACACAAGATTTTAAATGCCCCCAAAGGAACAAATCATTCGGTGACAAATCTGGAGACCGTGGTGCCCAAGGTATAGGACCGTACCTTCCTATCCAACGACCTGGAAACTTTTCATTCAAAAAGTTTCTAACAGCCATTGTGGAATGCGGAGGGGCTCCATCCAATTGAATCCACGGTAGTGGAATATTTAACCGTTCGAGGTCTGGAACAATTCTATTCCTTAGCATTTCCAAGAATGTGTTCGATGTAAGGTTCCCATCAATAAAATACGGAGCGATAATTTTTGTCCCAATCAGTCCAATCCACACATTAACTTTTTGCTTGTACTGTGTACGCGTTAAAGTTTGTACATGATGGTTAGAATGGGACTAATATCTAAGGAGCGATGAGGAAGATAGATTCTTGACTATTGATGAGATTAAATAATGTTTCACACATCTCCGTTCTTTTCTCCTTATCTTCTTCAAATAATTGTTGATGGTTCCCAAATTTATAAGGTTTGTATTTAAATTCTTTTAATGTTTTCAGTACCGAGCTTTTCGATATTTTAAAAAAATTCGCAATTACTTGTGACGAGGCTGTTGGATTTTCCTCGACAAAACACAAAATATTTAATTTAACATCCTCAGTTAACACATGACTTATTCTGTTGCGTCTTTTATGAAAACGCGTGATGCACCCTTCCGAAGAAAATCCTTTCATTGTTTTTTGAATAGTCCTAATGGAAGGAAGCGGCCGTTCGGGATACTTCGTTGAAAAAAGGTCTCGTACTCCTCTAATACTGTTCGAATTGTAATACATTGTTACGAATTCGATTATTTCTTCATTTGTATACATTTTTTAAATATTTCACACAATTTGACATTAACACAATTGACTGATTTGACATGTGTGTGTTTGTTTGCCTATACCACAATATAAAACAATCGGTTCAATGCTTTTGACTCGCGTATTTTATCGGTATACATAGGGGAAATGTTTACTGATAAAAAATCCTCTCTGTATACATATGTACTAACATTCTCTTAAAAATATATAGCAGATTATACATTGTTTAATGATGCTCCCTAGCGCTATCTTTTAAGTATTCATAAAGTGGTTTAACCGGGTACTTGTAAGTATTTTGCATAACCCTATCTCGTTTTATCACCATATTGTCTAACGATTCGTGGTCCATACCTAGTGCAAATTTTACGATCAGTTTGTCTATTCGGGATTGATATTTTGGAACTTTTGTTAATTCGTAAAGAAGGATATTGGACGGGTTGTGAAGAGGGTTAGTAGGGTTTCTTATTCTGGTTAGGGTGCGTAAGCATGATGTTTCTGCAACGGATAGTTTCATTTTAACTGAGGGTCGAGATGTGGAAAAGAGGATGTGGCCATAGTCCAACATAGGTCTGCATATCATTTTGTATATAGTGGCTGCTGTTTTAACATTGATTCCTTGTTTGCTGTAAGTCAGTTGTTTAAAGCATTTGGCCCTCTTCAAGGACTTCCTTTTCATATTGTTGCAGTGTTCTCGGAATGACAGTTTATTATCCAAAGTTATACCTAAATATTTCACGGTATTGGTTGGTTTGATTTCATGATTATTCATAACTATGGATGGGGAGTTTATGTTGATGCGATGATATGGTAAAAATAGCTGTGACTTTATCGGGTTCAGTTTGAGCCGCCATTTTTGGTACCAGTCGCTTATTTTATTTGTAAGTTCCTGTAATGCACCAATTGCATTTATTAGATTATTTCCATGCGCTATGAGACAGTTATCATCTGCGAATTGTAACAGATATGCCGAATTATCCAAAAACATGGGATCTTTATCATAAATAACATAACAGAAGATGTTAAAGAGGAGGGGAGAGAGCGGGGATCCTTGTGGTAAGCCTTGGGACGGAAATATCTCTTTAGAAATGGTTTTATTTACTTTAATGTTGAGGACTCGGTTAGATAGGAATTGTTGTATAAGGGAAATAAGGTAGGGTTCAACTCCAAGCTTATGCAATTTGAAGAGTAAAATATTTTTTTCGATATAAAGAAAACACTTAACTTTTTTATACCACTTTTATTATTTATTTTAGTAATAAAAGTGGTATAAAAAAGTTAAGTGTTTTCTTTAT
This sequence comes from Ocypus olens, assembly GCA_910593695.2. NCBI lineage: Eukaryota > Metazoa > Arthropoda > Insecta > Coleoptera > Staphylinidae > Ocypus > Ocypus olens. The sequence continues at coordinate 5,899,620 of OU343061.1, forward strand.
ATCGAAATTGAAAATGTACCACGAAGTGAACGCCTCCAAGATTCAAGAATTAATAAAATATTTTTGGAAAAATGCTCGATTTTCTTTTATAAAAATACACATTTTTGCATGAAATTCGATTTTCAGTCGTCATTTGTTTTTGAGCAATGACGTTATCCATTTTGTTTTTAAATGGCAACCCCGTATTTTTGTTCTTGATTTTAAGAGATCTTTACATTGTCGAACTGGAAGTATAAAAAAGTTCGATTTTCTTTCATAAAAATACACATTTTTGCATGAAATTCGATTTTCAGTCGTCATTTGTTTTTGAGTAATGACGTCATCCATTTTGTCTTTAAATGGCAACCCCGTATTTTTATTATTGATTTTGAGAGATCTTTTCATTGCCGAACTGGCAGTATAAAAATATTTCCATCTTACATTAGAAATTTTTAGAGTAAATGACAATTGAAGGTTAGAACTTGTTAACTCGAGTTTTTGCAAAATGACGCTTTTTTCCAAACAAAAATGATCTTGACCTACCACACAAACAATACGGTTTTCGTGAGAACCTGATATGTAAAATTTGTTCAAAATGCCTTGTTCCAGCGCTTGTAGCAATTTTTCCAAACAACAATAACAATGATCTTGACGTTCCATATAATACAATAGGGTTTCAGCAAGACGGCACACCCCCACACTATGCGCGATTTTTGCACAATTGCATTACGAATAGGCAGGCGAGGACCGATAGAATAGCCCGCGAAACAGATGAATGCGCAGAATTCGCCTGGAAAATATTAAAAATGTTCAAGAAGAATTTCTACATGTTCGATTTAAAAAAAAAACGCGCCTAGTGTTGTGATGCGCCATCTTGCTGAAACCATATTGTATTATAAGGAAGGTCAAGATCATTGTTATTGTTGTTTGGAAAAATTGCTACAAGCGCTGGAACAAGGCATTTCGAACAAATTTTAAATATCAGGTTCTCACCTTCAATTGTCATTTACTCGAAAAAATTCTCATGTGAGATGGCAACATTTTTAACAATAAAAAGTTCTCACAATAAAAAGTTCTCTCAAAATCAAGAACAAAAATAGGGGGTTATGATTTAAAAACAAAATGGCTGACGTCATTACTCAAAAACAAGTGACGACTGAAAATCGTCTTTCATGCAAAAATGTGTATTTTTATAAAGAAAATCGACCTGTTCGAGGATTTTTTCCAAAAATATTTTATTTCGATTTTCCTGACTATATTCCATACTGTATAAATCGGAAGTCTGCATGTCTTTTAGAATTAAAAGAATTAACGCTTTTTCGATTGTTGAGGGCTAAAACGGATATTCTTGGGTTTGATGAGTACTTGGAAAACTAGGTAATTAACTTTTTCTGAAATATAAAAACGCAGTAATTTTTAGAACAGTTCTAGTTTTGGATTTTGAACAATCAACGCTTTTTTGTTGTTTCCGAGTCAAAAATCGATATCTTGGGTTTGATGGTGGTCATTTGAAAAACTAGGTGATTAACTTGCAGGGATTTTTTGAGAATCTGAAAGCCCAACAATTGTGTCTGCATTTATTTTGGATTTTTAGAAATCAACGTTTTTTCAATTTTTGAATACAAACGTGGATGTTCTTCGGTTCGATGACTTGGAAAAGTAGGTAATTGACCTACTTCAGTTTTTCGGGAATATGAAATTCCAATTATTTCTGAACAATATTGCAAAAGATGAAAAAAAGCATTTATTTTGAATTTTAATTTTTGGCCGCTGAAAATAATATTCTTAGATTTGTTGGTGATTGTAGGGAAAACTCGTTAATTAACATGCTTCAAATTTTGTGGCATATAAAAGCTCAATCATTCTAGAGCAGTTCTAGAGAAGTTGAAAGTCTGCACTTGTTTTCGATTTTGAAAAAAACAATATTGTTCTTTTTATTTTTGGTTGCTGAAAATGAATATTCGCAGATATTATGATTATTATTGGGAAACAGGTAATTGACTGGCTTGGATTTTTTTTAATATCAAAGACCAATCATTCCGGATTAATTGTCTTAAAACATATCATTTTTAAAAAAATAACGTTCCTTAATGGCATGAAATGTAGATTTCAAAAATAAAAAATATTTTTTTTGCTTTGTGTGGTTTGGTTTTTATTGGCATCCCAAATAGTACCTGTCATTTTGCCGCACCCTGTACATCATTATTACGTTTTGCCCAAATGATTATCGACTATCGATCAGGAAATTCTGCCGGATAAAATACATTTTTGCTAAACATTTAAATGGAACTCAAATAAATACCCAAATTTGAATTTTAAATAAAACATACTCCATTTTAGGGCGAGCTAATCATATAGTACAATATATACTCAAAAAGTTGTGAAATTCAATTCTTAAAAAGTCTTGCTTATAAGTGCCCTCTGCGTTCAAAATTCGTAGTGACTGCATTCGTTAGGCTTAACCCAATCGTATATCGCACACAAATTTTAAGAAGTTGTGTGACTATTTAAACATTTCAAATTTAATATTTGCAAACCCCAAACCTTCACAGCCAAACGTAACTCGGGCATTATCAAGAATTCACCCCATAGTAAACTTTAAAGTTCCCTTCAATAAATCTGCAATAAGTGAAGTTGTCCCTAGTTAATTTTAAACTTCTCCCTTAAATCTATTAAAAAGACTATTGCAAGCGTTCAATTACGAGCACATATATCATCCACGGCCATGTAACCCAATTTAAATATAAACATAGCGATCATATATCAAACTAACCCTTAAATATATCGTCGCCCCGGGTTTTTGCGCGCGGTCTCCAAGATAAATTGCTTTCATTTCAATTTTTCCCCATCGCGATGTTTAGCGCAAAAACGAAAAATACAAAACTCATCCGTCTTATAAACATTAACAACAAAAAAAAAAGAAAACCCCGGGCCCTCGGGGACCGTGCTCGTCCCATAACTCCGGCCGCCGCCGGAGCACCCTTAATCGAATTTCGCGAGTTCCGGTCCGGCGATTCCGACATACCATTTCATCTCGTTCCCGAAGTAAACTTTCGCCTCCTCCTTGAAGAGTTTAACTTCAAGTTTCGCCCCGTGAAATGTCACGAGATGATTGGACCGTGAATGTGTCTGGACGGATAAGCGAAACTGGAACGTCCAGTAAATTGAATTTATTTATTTAATTCGAAGTTTCGCAGTTTAAAAAATTTTGGTGATTTAAAATGAATGTTTCTCCGCGATCGTTAAAATGCTTTTCAACGTTTATTTAACGACGCAGATTTTCTGAGAATTAACTGCTACGTAGTAAGTCTTACCACGGTGTATTAAATGCGCAATATTAATCATTACCAATTGAGAGAGAATGCGAGACAATCTGTCAACATCGGCAATGATAATTTGTGCTCAAAACTTCTTTCAAAATTAACTAATACAATTTAAACATTAGTGGAGGACATTAGATATGACTCCCGGCAGTGATCCCGGAAGTAAAGGGCAACACTGTACGCGCAAAATGGCTGCCAACTATCTCTGGGAAACAGCTACCATTCTCTGGGAATTAGCTATCCCCTAGATTTTTTTTATGTTAGCCGCCATATTGCGCGTAGTGTTGCCTTATTTATTCTCCTCAAGAAACATTACCGTAAATGTTACTAACAATAAGTCTCTACATTCCCATGATACTTTCTTGTTGGTGCGAATACGAACAGGTCGCTTCAGGCTACCAATAGAAGAAAATAGATCCATCTTAATAATTTCTAACTCTGCACTTTCGTTGATGGTATACTGATGATAATATACGATCATGTTGTTTCCTGCTTCTTAATAATGGCCAATTTACTCATTTTTTGGAACTAAAGTTCAAACGATGAGAACTTAAAATTCTAGCCACGCATTTGCCCGGCACATCCACCATTTATTTGAAGATTCAACTTCTAAAACATTCGTTTTAGTAAGTATTTTTCCGTTTTCCTTTGATTTTATCCTGAAACGAATATCCGAACACATGGTCAACTTAAAAAAATTTAAAGTTAGTGTTTGACCTAATTTAGAAATGATTTTAAAAGCCAGAAATGATCTTCGTAGTCTAATTAATCATATGAATAATAATTAGACCGTTTGTCTTTTTTTCCGGAACGCGTAATATTCGAAGCAGTTGTCAACTTATAAAAATCAAAAGTTGCTGTTTGACCTCATTTAGAAATCATCTTAATAGCCACAAATGTCCCTCACGGTCTTATTGACTATATTAAATAATAATTAGAGGACCATTTTTCTCCAGTTTGTTTAAATATTTTATTCGAATACTTGCTAAATTTGAAAAAATCGAAAGTTGGAGTTTGACCTTATTTAGAAATAATATTAATGACAACAAATATTTCTCATGGTCTTATTTATAATATTAAATAGTAATTAGACGACCATATATATACATCATCTTTATTACAGACACATACATTGAATTACAAGCAGGTTTACTTTGTTTGCAATTATATAATATGTTAGTACGTCTCTGTCAGGGCTATCGACCATAGGTGTTTCTGCCCTTTCGCTAGAGTTTTGAAGAGAAGATACATTAACTGTCAGTATTTAGATGACCATTTTTTTCTATTTTGTTTAAATCGGTGCAAACCTGATTTTTTTAGTTTTTTTTTTGCTGCCGATATCACAGAACCGATTTCAATAAAATTGTAGGGGTATCTAGGTAACCTTATAAGGCATCTAAATAAACAACAAAAATAATCTAAACAGATTTTTTTTATACTTTTTATTAATTTTTTAAATCAACGGTGTAAATCTTATTTTTTAGTTTTTTTTGCCGATATCACTAAACCGATTTGAATAAAATTTTAGAGCTACGTAGGGCTTTGAAACAAGCAACAAAAATAATCTGAACATATTTTTTTCATATTTTTTATTAATTTTTAAAATAAACGGTGCAAAACTGATTTTTTTATTTTTATTTTTTTGCTGCCGATATCACTGAACCGATTTTAATAAATTGTAGGGGTATCTAGGTAACCTTATAATGCATCCAAATAAGCAAAAAAATAATCTAAACAGATTTTTTTACATTTTTTATTAATTTTTAAAATCAACGGTGTAAAACTGATTTTTTTGGTTTTTATTTTTTTGCTGCCGATATCACTGAACCGATTTCAATAAAATTGTAGGGGTATCTAGGTAACCTTATAAGGCATCCAAATAAACAACAAAAATAATCTAAACATATGTTTTATATTTTTATTAATTTTTTAAATCAACGGTGCATAACTGACTTTTTTATTTTTATTTTTTTTGCTGCCGATATCACTGAACCGATTTCAATAAAATTATAGGAGTATCTAGGTAACCTTATAAGGCATCCAAATAAACAACAAAAATAATCTAAACATATTTTTTTATATTTTTATTAATTTTTTAAATCAACGGTGCATAACTGACTTTTTTATTTTTATTTTTTTTGCTGCCGATATCACTGAACCGATTTCAATAAAATTGTAGGAGTATCTAGGTAACCTTATAAGGCATCCAAATAAGCAACAAAAATAATCTAAACATATTTTTTTATATTTTTATTAATTTTTTTAATCAACGGAGCATAACTGACTTTTTTATTTTTATTTTTTTTGCTGCCGATACCACTGAACCGATTTCAATAAAATTGTAGGGGTATCTAGGTAACCTTATAAGGCATCCAAATAAGCAACAAAAATAATCTAAACATATTTTTTTATATTTTTTATTAATTTTTTAAATCAACGGTGCATAACTGACTTTTTTATTTTTATTTTTTTTGCTGCCGATATCACTGAACCGATTTCAATAAAATTATAGGGGTATCTAGGTAACCTTATAAGGCATCCAAATAAGCAACAAAAATAATCTGAACATATTTTTTTATATTTTTTATTACTTTTTTAAATCAACGGTGCAAAACTGATTTTTTTGATTTCCATTTTTTTGCTGCCGATATAACTGAACCAATTTTAATAAAATTGTAGGGGTATCTAGGTAACCTTATAAGGCATCCAAATAAGCAACAAAAATAATCTAAACAGATTTTTTTTATATTTTTTATTAATTTTTTGAATCAACGGTGCAAAACTGTTCTATTTAGTTTTTTTTTGCTGCCGATATCACTAAACCGATTTGAATAAAATTGTAGGGGTATCTAGGTAACCTTATAATGCATCCAAATAAGCAACGAAAATAATCTAAACATATTTTTTTTATATTTTTTTATTAATTTTTAAAATCAACGGTGCAAAACTGATTTTTTTATTTTTTTTTGCCGATATCACTAAATCGATTTGAATAAAATTTTAGAGCTACGTGGGGCTTTCAAATAAGCAACAAACATAATCTGAACATATTTTTTTTATATTTTTTATTAATTTTTAAAATCAACGGTGTAAAACTGTTTTTTTTTGTTTTTAATTTTTTGCTGCCGATATCACTGAACCGATTTCAATATAATTTTAGGGGTATCTAGGTAACCTTATAAGGCATACAAATAAGCAACAAAAATAATCTGAACATATTTTTTATTTATTTTTAAAATCAACAGTGCAAAACTGAATTTTTTATTTCTAATGTTTTTTTGCCGATATCACTGAACCGATTTGAATAAAATTTGTGGGGTACGTAGGTAACCTTAAAAGGTTTCCAAATAATCAACAAAAATAATCTGAACATATTTTTTTATATTTTGTATTAATTTTTAAAATCAACGGTGCAAAACATATAAAAAATAAAAAAATTCATAAGTCATTAAAAAAAAATCAATTTTTGGTTCAAAATTTGCATCGGTATTACGAACTAATTTTCAATTCAGAAAAATGTATAATAGTATTTGATTTATTTTTTGGAGTAAATTCACACCAACTCTTACGTAGTAAAAAAATACATACACATATAAAGTAAAGCAAGTACCATTTTGAACACAAAAATTCACAAATAAAGTATAAATTAAATTAACCCCAACTATTGTCCTCATAGTCGCGGAAACAATTTTTTTTTTCCCGTGAGATTGAATTGAATTCGCAACAATAAAAATATTTGATCCAAAATCGGGTCTAATAAACAAATTACTGCCGTCATTTTTACATAGTCGTAAAGATAATGAAAAGGACTACAAATTTAGTGAAATAAAAAATAAGGTTTCCATTTAGAAAAAAACGTCTATGATGTCATACGTGAAAGACTAGTGATGTCATACGTGAAAGACTAGTGATGTCATACTATTTTTAAAGACGCTAAAAGTGCGCAATAAAAATCAAAAATCGATGTATCCGAGGATGTTTTTTCTGAAACTTCTCATTTCATAAATACCGAATTTGTTCCTGTTAAAGTTACCACCCTGTATATATCTCAGGAGAGAATGCTATGTTTCACTCGGTGCGTTGTATGCCTCAGGCTTTCGTCCTTGAGATGCAAATTTGCGCCTCAGAAAAAATCTCGCATTTCTCACCATTGATATATAATCTAGTATTATCCAAAATCGGGTGTAATAAGCGAATTACTGCGGTCATATGAGGGATGTAATGTTTTTTATTACCCCCTAGTGAGATAATAACTCAGACTCGCGGATACATAGATCCTTCGTAGGATTTTTGAAATATTTCAAATTGACATGCAATTACAGACGATTTTGGATAAAATGTTATATTATACTCATGTGGAATTACTCATTAGTCCCTTAAGAAAATTATCCGTTCGCTTTTCGAGCTCACGAGTAAACTTTTTCTTGCGGGTCTAAATACGTACATTCCATATTCATATAATAAATAACTATTCCTAAGATCACGACCGTGTTAAATTTTAATTTCACGGCGCATCCACCATAAAATAAATTCATAAATGAGCTCAATTTAGTTGCCTGTAAAGCGATAGTTGCTAGGGATTGCGAACAGACACGAGAGAAAAACATTCGAATTTATTGCCGCAGATTATTCATCCTTTTTTCCGAATCAATAAAAAATGATCAATATTTATGGTTACCATAAATCGGAAAAATAAAGGTGTTCTCCGATAAAAACGATTATTTTCTTATGTAACAACTGAAGAGATGTCATGTAATATTTATCTTCCTTTTTGCCCGTTTCGAGAGCGAGACCATCCGTCCTATGATTTATGAAAAGGAGTATCGATCACCCTTTTTTTATATAAGAATAGGCGAAGGGCCACTGTTGGGACTTGTTCCAGTTCATGCCTATTGTACCCAAGGTATCCATTTAATAAAATATAGCAGGAGACGATACGACACTGTGATGAAATATGAACATCCGTATTATTAGTTTTCTTTGATCTAAAGAAAGCAGGGAAATGTAAACGGTTTCAATAAACACGCTAGTTGTATTTTATTAATATGAATTTCGTATTATGAACGTCTTCATTTCTGTTTATTATAAAAGCTTGATGACTGTCAGCGAATGAATTATACTATCTAGTGATTTCTTGCAAAATGTGCTGTGAGGATATGATTTACACATTCCAGTATGATTTTAAGTAGTAGTAAAACGATTTTTTTAGGGCTATCGACCTATCGGTCTTTCTACCCTTAGTTTATACGTGTGAGGTGTACGAATATTTTTTTTTTTTTTTTTTTTTTTAAGGCAGGATGGTTGATGGGATTTCGGGTTAAGGAGAGTGACTGATATTAGGGAAATTGGCGTAAGCTCCTTGGCTATTCTGCCACAACCGATTTTTCTGAAAAAAAAAAAAAGGTGTACGAATATAATTAGTAATATTTAATAATATTTTGTCATAGAAAAAATAATTCTTGAGTAGTTAACAATGCTTTAAACTTTTACATTACTAAACTCAAAACAGTCTCTTGCCACCTTGTGAAATTTTAATGTCAATAAATTGTTTTTCAAAGCCACCTTCGATTTTTATTTAGTAAAATGGCTATTGAAATGGTTGATAAAACGAGTTTGCTGCAAATAACTTTTAATGCGTTAGGAATTGGGACAGGGTTGTTATTAGGAAAAATGTTTGTTTTTTAATTCTGCATGGAATGACATAAAAATATACAGGGGCTCCAATTTAAAATAAGAAAAATAAAGTGCTTTAAATTTTTAAATGTTTGACACTAAATTTTGGACACCGTGTATAATTCATATCGATCAAACTTGGTTAACGGGACTATCAGACCTTATTTAATAAGTATCTTGTATGATTTTATTAACAAGGCACTATTTTTATTTTTTATTAATTTTTTAAACCAGCAGTGCAAAACTGATTTTTTTTTAGTTTTAATTTTTTTTTGCTGATATCCCTGAATCGATTCCAATAAAATTTTAGGAGTATGTAGGCAACCATAAAAGGTACCCAAATAAGCAATAAAATACATAGCATGTAATTTAAAAAAATATCATCATGACGTCACGCTTGTTTTTCCTGAAATGCATTCTAGGATGCAAATTATATATCAAAATTCCAACTTAATTAGTAAATGAGCTATAGAAGACGGGAGGTGAAATGCAGGACCCTGTATAAATAATTAGCTGAACGCGAAACATGCAAGAGTATGAATATTATTTGAAGCGTTCCTTTTATCCACTTATTTACTGCGAATAAAGCGTCCACGGCTTTCGAGGAAGATAAACGAATTTTCTCAAGGGAGAAAGATTCGATTTAACCAGCCGGTGCTGAAATGTCCTGAAATTATTTAATCTGAAAACTGCTCAAAGCGCCGACGTCGTTAAGATTATTGGGGACTGATCGAGGACGAAGGGAAAGAAGGAGATGCCGGATTAAGTTTTCAATTGTAGTCGCCCATCGGCGTCCAGTTCTCCTGAAATTTCATTTAACTTATGAACGAACCCGGCCCCGTCCAGTTATTGATTGCAGGGCGTTGAAATTCCGAAAACGGCGAAAGTTCAAGACGTAATTGATTAATAGCCGTGGAAATTGTAAAATTCTTCTTGAAAAATACCATTAATTATATGTTATGCGTTTAATACAGCGGAGTTTAAAGTTTGTACTATATAAAAAAAGAAAACTATGGATGTCAAATGAAAATTGCAAAGTTTTAATAATAGAAATAATCCAATGAATCAAATTTTAATTATGCGAATTCTGAGAAAAGCCGACAGAAAAATTTCATTCTTCGTACTTGGTATAACTATTACATTATTTTGTTTAAACGTAAATGCATGAATATTAACTTATATCTCCAAAAATTTAAAGAAAATCTACATTATCTACACGTGATGACTGAACTTCTATTACCCATTTGCCCAAATAACAACTTCTTTTTCACATCGTTAAGTAATAAGGACATAATTATATTTTATTCAATAAGTGGCAAACTTTCCGCTTCGCTTCCATTTCAAGAAACTTCGGCTTTAAACAAATACGCAATCCACCGTCTAGCACTTTAAATGTGAAAAACTTAGTTTCCGCGCACGAGTTGAGAAATAAAACACGAAACACCTCTGGAGCATTTTCACCCGCAGCGGGAGAAAACATTTATCGAGAAAACACTGCCACTGTATATCTTTACTTTAAATATAAAGGGAAGCCGCGAGAATGCAGTCACAAAGAGCCAATTTTCCCTTTTAATAATTTATTTACGAATGAATTTCCAGGGGGTCTATATAAATGTCTTGATAAACTTGCTTTATAAAAAAAAAGGGTTGAACACCCTATACCAGTTGATGAGACAATATAGCAAGCAAAATAACGCAGCTGGCTAGACATGTAGAGAACTGGAGGGAAATTGGAAATGAAGACCTTCACCTAGGAATGAATGAAAATATACATATCGTGTATCGTGAATAAGAAATAAGGAAAATAAGTAATGAAATTGCACTTTATTTATTGAAGAATCAGAAATTTGAATGTAAACGATATTTGTTATAAAGCTTCTACTACATTACTACATTATTTATTTGGGAATTTGTCCACTTAAAAATAAATAATCACTTCATTATATCGTGTGAGCCACAAAATTTTGTTTCAGATTTGGCTATGAGATAAATGAGGTATGTCGCATATTATTACGTCATAAGACTAGAATTGGATTTAAAAAATGAATTAATCTCAGGCATGACTGCTACGTTTCTCTCTCTCTCTCTCAAGCATGGCCAACTCTGAAACAAAATTCTGTGGCTCACACGTAACATGTTTTTATATGATCAATAAAATACTTTCTTCTCTGTTTACATAACACATTTGTTATTCGAATGTGTTTTATACAAAGTTAAAAAATGTTTTATTGATCATATAAAAGCATGTATAACAAAGTAGAAGCTTCATATTCGAATTTCTGATTCTGATCATAAAAAAAATGCGTAATGAAGTAGAAACTTGATAACAAACATCGTTTAAAGTATTTTACAGATCATATAAACGATATATTTTCCTAGTTCAAGATGTATCATGTTTTCTTAGGTTAAGATGTGTCGCACAGTAAAAGCTTTTAGCATTAATCACACCCTACTAAAGCGAATTTCATTAAGGAATCTGTGTGTACAATGTCGGTGAACTACTTCATTTATTATTTCATTACATTTCCCCGTCGATATTTCTTCCTGTATAGGGGTGTGCATTAAAATCTCACCGTTAATGGAGTGGAAACGGTTTGAGTTAAGGTTTCTATTTAAATAAATACATAATTTCCATCAAGGAAAGTACAAAAAAATAGACCGCGCACTCTGGAAGTTCTGGATAAGTTTTATTAAGCCCGTGTCGCAATAAAACGAGCGGAGACTGCGGATGTTCGAGTTTCCCTTACTTTATTTTGCCCTGGGTCATGGGAGGGGCGGCTTTTTAGTGGAAATTCGCGTAGCTGAAAAAGTGGATATATCTGTCGTTACATCCAATAAGTTGAAGTCATTTATATCAACCGCATAATGTCAACACGTCATAAACGATGAACTTCATTACGAATTAAAGCAGCTGGAAAAGAGGGACCCTGAGGACAATATTATGATTGTTTAATGTTCCCGAAGTTGAAAACTTAACTTCTGTCAATCTAAAAAAAAAAATGTTCTTTCATAGTGTCAATGATGAAGTATGGAAAATAATTAGTAAGATCAAAAGTAAAGCATCTGGTATAGATGGACTTGATATTAAAGTAATCCTACCAGGGGCGGCTCGTTATGCCAAGTAGCCATGGCACTACCTCTAGTTTTGAGCTCTGCAAGAACTCTTTTGATGGTGAGGTTTCGTGGACGAAGAATGGTGTTACAGATTTAGTGCATGTCTGGGACAAAATGTAAGCGCACGATAAATCGAAAGTACACATAAATCATATTACTTTGCAATACAAAATAACCTTGGACTATGAAGATTAATCGTTCTCTCTTTCTTCAAAAAAGGAGGCAAGGGCCTTCCCATATTGCAAACGTACCATCAACATGTTCCACGACCCGCTACTGTGAGTCATACTAACACCAAGTGAAATATTTTATTTGTTTTTTTTTTAATGTATCTACTAAATCTAAAGTTGTCGAAACTGCCGGCACAAAAGGTGCTCCCATCAAAGTTAATGGTTTTATTTGAACTCTTTTTCAAATTAGCTTCACTTTTTTGGACGATTAAAGCGAAAATTTAAAAAAATATTTTCTTATTAAAAAAAAAGTGGAAAATTATTTTAACAGAGTGATTTTTGAGACTAATTTAAACCATTTTCGTACTAGAATATTCTGCATTTTTTATTATTAAGATTGTATTTTAATTTTTTTTTTGTCCAAATATTCTTTATTTTGACCTAAATTTTCGATTTCATTGTTAAAATTTTCGAATATTTGGTCCGCATTTTTTATTTTTTCCGATGAATTCTTAGTTTTTAAATTATCTTTGACCTGTTTTTTCGATATTTTTGCTCAAAATATTTTAACTTTTGGCCTAAATATTCTTTATTTTGACCTAACTTTGCGATTTAATTGTTTAAATTTTCGACTTTTCGGACGTATTTTTTTATTTTCCCGCCGAATTTTTAATTTTTAAATTTTTTACCTGTGTTTTCGATTCTTTTGGGTCTAAATTTTTGATCTATTTACCTAAATATTCTTTACTTTGACATAAATTTTCTTGTTAAACTTTTCGTTTATTTTTAATTTTTCAAGCCGAATTTTTAGATTTTTTACCTGTATTTTCAATTTTTTTGTCTAATTTTTTTATCTTTTGCTCTAAATATTTTTTATTCTTGAACTAAATTTTCGATTTAATTGTTAATTTTTTTATTTTTTGGCCGGAATTTTTTCTTTGTTGAAATTTTCGATTTTTTAGTCTGAATTTGTTATCTTTAAGCCATAGTTTTCGATGTACTGTCTTCATTTTCGACTTTATGGCCAATGTTACAGATTTTTTTTTTTAATCTTTTGACCTAAATTTTTCTTTATTTTTTTTTTATTTGTCTGTTATAATTTTTCTTTGCTTGGTCCACTATTTTTATTTTTAGGCCAGAATTTTAGATGTTCGGTCTCAATTTTTTGTCGTATATTTTAGATTTTTTGTATATTTTTTATCCTATATTTTAGATTTTTTAACTTGGATTATTGATTTTATTTCTTGAATTTTTTTATTCTTTGCTATCATTTTCGAATTTCTGGTCAGAAACTTATTTATTTTTTTCGATTTTTTGTCTGCGTTTTTCATTTTTAGATCAGGATTCTTGATTCTTTGGCACATATTTCTGTATTTTCGATTTTTTGTTCCATTTTTTTTATTTTGGCCAAAATATTTGATTGGTTTGTAGAAATATTCAATTTTTTGTCTGCAATTTTCAACTTTACGCTCGTTTTCGATGTTTCGTCTAAATTTTCACCGATTTAGGCCCTATTGTAGATTTTTACTTTTTTGGCCTATATTTTGTATTTTCGATTATTTGGTTTCAATTTTTGGTCTTTTGGCCGAAATTTTCTTTATTTCGACTTAAATTTTCGATTAGTTTGTAAAAAAATTTGATTTTTTTGGTCTACCACTTTGATTTTTGGGTACGAATTTTAGATTTTTCTGTACGAATTTTAGATTTTTGGTAATTTTTTATTTTTATCCCATATTTTAGATTTTCTCAACTTGAATGATTGATTTTATTGTGGGAATTTTTTTAATTTGTATATTTACTATTATTTTTGAATTTCTCGTTGGAATTTAACTTAAGCTTAAAAGAGTTATTATTGGGGCTAAAAATGGTAAATTATTTTTCTTTTGCTTGTATTTTCAATTTTTTCTCTGTATTTTTTTTAAACCAGATTTTTTTATTGTTTGGCCAATATTTTAGATCTTCGGCTGTTTTGTTCCAAATTTTTGATTAATATTCGATTGGTCTAGGAAGAGGTTCTTTGTTTCTTCAAAAGGGGGGGGGGGTATATTGTATAAGTGGCTCTACCATTACCATGCTCCACGAGCCGCCACTGAATCCCACTGTCAATATTTACTACTTTGACCTTGACCTTGATACACATAACCAATGTGTACGTATTTCTACGTATTTCCATCGATTTGGAAAGAATCGATCATAAATCCGGTTCCAAAAAAGTAAAATAAAAGATGTTATAAAGATTTCTATTTCACCGGCTTTATAGAAAATATTAGAAAAAATAGTGATGTGGCCATCATGAAACTTTCTCCGATTTTATGGTATGAAAAAAATTTCCATGATAATTTGCATTTGTTCAAAAACTTATGTTTCTAAGAAAAACTTATTCTTTATAAATTATTTATTATGACGTTTCCTACAACTTTTGTTCATATAAGTGTGATGTAACAGTCATGATTTCATAAATATAGACCAGAAAAGTTTAAAAAAAAAATCGCTTTTTAATTTTTTCTCGAGAGGACACAATACATTTATTGAGGCACTTTTACAAATGACCTGAACAGACCATCAACCAGAGGTCTTTCAACCTTCCATTTTTCTTGAAAATCAAAGAAATACATTTAACAAAGATGAGCATTTCTTTGTAATCTTCATCATTTAAATTTTTTTTTTTTTTTTGGAGAAAAAACAAAAAACGATTAAGGTTTTCGGCATAACATTTTCAAGATCACAACACTTTACTTTCTCCCTACTAAATCCTTTTAATAATAATAATAATAATAAATTATTTATTCAAGAAAGGGACAATACATGATACAAACATAACAATATTTGACAAATTGTTATGTTTGTATCATGTATGCTAATTGAATACGTCAAAATGTACTCAAAATTCATCCCAGATGAAGATTTTGTAAAATGTAGCAAACACCCTTTCCTAATTTTTGAAATAATCCCACGTAAGCAGAGCGCAAAGTTTCCCAACATTTTATTCATTTTGGTAGCTGAATAAATTTTTAAAAACAATTGCGAACGACTTCCAAATTTACTCAAAATTTATTTGTGATCATGATTTCAAAAAAGTCGTAAACAATGAAGCCCTAATTTTGATGGATGAATAGATTGCGCATGACATCAATCATTCTAAATTTCCTCAAAATTTATTTGTGATTATGATTTCAGAAAATCAAGCCCTATTTTTTTAAGTTTAAAAAAATTAAAATATTTTCGGCGATTTGTAAAAAATATAGAAAACAGTTGCCATCGTCATTAAAGCTTCCAAATTTACACAAAATTCACGATTGTATGAAGAGTAGCAAACACCCCTTTCATAATTTTTGAGATAATCTTACAAAGGTAAAAAAAAAAAAATTATTTCGGCGACTGAAAAAAATACAAAACCATTTACCAAACTTCAAACTTTCCAAAATCACTCGGAACTCATTTTAGATTATAATCTTCTAAAAAGTTGCAAACGCCCAGTCTCATTTTTTAAGTTAATCCCACTTGAGGAGAACGAAAATTCTAGAAGATTGTAATCGTTTCGACGACTTGCAAAAATTATAGAAACCATTGCGACCGGCTTAAAACTTTCCAAATTCACTCAGAACTCATTTAAGATTATAATTTTCTAAAAAGTTACAAACACCCAGTTTCATTATTTAAGTTAATCCCACTTGAGAAGAACGAAAATTCTAGAAGATTGTAATCGTTTCGACGACTTGCAAAAATTATAGAAACCATTGCAACCGGCTTAAAACTTTCCAAATTCACTCAGGGCTTATTTTAGATTATAATTTTCTAAAAAGTTGCAAACATCCAGTCTCATTATTTAAGTTAATCCCACTTGAGAAGAACGGGAATTCTAGAAGATTGTAATCGTTTTGACGACTTGAGAAAATTATAGAAAATATTGACATCACCTTGAAACTTTTCAAATTGACTAAAAATTCACTCGAGTTTGTGATTTTGAAAAACGTTGTAATTTTATATTTTATAATTTTAAATAGTCCTTAATTTTTTTGATAATCCCCAATAGATTAAACAGAACGCGCCGTTTCAAAAGTTATAACAATTTTGGAGAATCGAAAAAATATAAAAACAAAGGTCATCGTCACAAAATTTTCAAAATTTACTCAAAATTCATTGTACATCACGATTGTGTGAAAAGTTGCAAACACCAGATTCTTAATTTTTAAGTTAATCTTACTTAAACATAGCGCAAAGTTAAAAAAAACATGTAATTATTTCGGCGACTGTGAAAAAATTGAGAAACATTTACCAACGGACGTCTTGAAACTTTCCAAAATTACTGAGAATTAATTGTAGATCATAATTTTTTTAAACTTGCAAACACCCAGTTTCATTTTTAAAAGTAATCCCACTTGAAGAGAACGGAATTTCTAAAAGATTGTAATCTTTTGGTCGGCTGGAGAAAAATATAAAAACAATTGTCATCCGCTTGAAACGTTCCAAATTTACCAAAGATTCTAGATTATAATTTTATTCAATGTTGCAAAAATTTCTCCTTAATATTTCGTCATGAGGTGTAAAAAAACTGTAATATTTAAGCAATTGGAAAAAAAAACATAAAAACAATTGCCATCGTTGAAACTTTTCAAATTTACTCAAAGTTCATTCAATTTTATAATTATATAAAAAGTTTACTAAAACGCTGCCGTAATTTTTAAAATATTCCCAATTAAACAGAGCTTCAAAAAGCAATTATAGCAATTTTGAAGAATCGAAAAAGATTAAAAAACAAAGGCCAACTTTCAAAATTTACTCAAAATTCATTGTACATCATGATTGTGTCGAAAGTTGTAAACACTTCATTCTTAAATTTTGAGATGATCTTACTTAAAAGAGTGCAAAATAAAAAAGAAAATTATTTGGCGATTAAATAAAAATGTAAAAACATTTACGGCTTGTAACTTTCCAAATTCACTCAAAATTCAATTCAGGTTAAATAATAACCATTTAACCATTTTTTCATACGAGACGAACCCAAATACAGAGAAAAATACAACAGAGTAAGATATGTGTTACAAGTACAAGAAATTTTTTTTATAAAAAGTTACATACGCCCAGTCTCAATGTTTTCTTTCTCCGTTACGAACTACAAGAAAGTGTTTATTTTTCAAAAATTATTTTAGCGGAAATATCCGTTTTGAGACACACACAGATGCACAGACACACACACATATACTCAGACTTTTTTCAGAAATCTTTGAAATTGCTTCTAGGGATCTCAAGACGGATATTTCCGTTAAAAACATTTCGTGATCCCAATACTTTCTCGTACTCGTACGTAACAGAGAAAGTAAAAATGCTAGATAATCAATTACGCCGCTTCTTGAATCATAACATCTTGTTGCCTATTCTTCAATCGAGTGGCAGCTCGTGGAACATGTTGATAGTAGAGCCAATTATACAATACACCCCCCCCCCTTTAAAAGGAGGGGGGAAAACGATTTGTCTTCCTAGACCAAAGTAACTGGCCAAAAAGTGTTTTTGCTGAACTTGAAACTACAGATAGTGCCGCCACTGGTTATAACCCATTAAAAAATTATTGGAATTTAAGAAGTTGATTATATTCTTAAAATATAATAGTTTGAGAGTTGTATAGAATTATTTCAGAATTTTTAAACAATTTCTACTATTTTTTCATTTATTTTAAAAAATGCTCAATTTAGAAAGCAATTAAAAAATGCAAGTTTAACTACGAACCGTTACAGCATATTAAAAAATTATTAGAATTTATGAAGATGATTATATTCTTAAAAAATAATAATTTGGGAGTTGTTCAGAATTATTTCAGTATTTTCGAACAATCTCTAGTATTTTTTATTTAATTTGGAAAATGCTCAATTTTGAACGTAATTAAAAAATTCATGTTTAACAACAAACAGTTATAACGCATTATTTTTTTTTAATTGAAGAAGTTGATTATATTCATAAAATATAATAATTTGGGAACTGTATAGAATTATTTCAGAATTTTTAAACAATTTCTACTATTTTTTTAAAAAATGCTTAATTTTGAACGCAATTAAAAAACGCATGTTTAACTATGAATAGCCATAACCTTTAAAAAAATGGTTAGAATTTAAGAAGTTGATTATATTCTCAAAATATAGTAGTTTGGGAGTTGTATGGAATTATTTCGGAATTTTTAAACCATTTCTACTGTTTTTTATTTATTTTAGAAAATTCTCTATTTTAAACGCAATTGTAAAAGCAATTGCCGGACACTTGAAATTTCCTAAAGCTACTGAAACAATACTTTATTATTGCAAGAAAATCAAAACTTACAAAAAAGGAAAATCCTTTCGAGGCGTTTTGGCGGTTAGGATGTTACCTAGTGATGATTCTTTGCTTCCCTCGGATTGATGGAAAAACACAAACACCAACACAGACACACACACACACACAAATCCTGAAGATGTATCACAACACAACGGGCACTAAGACTTTCGAAAAATAAATATTCCGAACCAGAACACACACATTCTTCACGATCGCGAACTGCAGACTGAATTGTTATCAACAGGTACGCCGCGAATTGGTGATACGAATTTAATCTTGTTCCGGGCGAGAGAAAAAAAAACAATATTTTGATTATCTTCAATCGCCTAGGGCAGATTAAAAACTGGTCGAATTTTAACACGGAGGTCAAGATAAGATGTGGAACGTTAGAAACATTGCTAATTAGATACTTCACGAGGATCTTAAGAAGTTGATTATATTCTTAAAATATAATAATATGGGAGTTGTGTATAATTATTTCAGAATTTTTAAACAATATCTACTAATTTTTATTTATTTTAGAAAATACTCAAAAATGCATGTTTAACAACGAACAGTTATAACCCATTAAAACATTGTTGGAATTTAAGAAGTTGACTATATTCTCAAAATATGATAATTAAGGAGTTGTATAGAATTATTTCAGAATTTTTAAACAATTTTTAATATTTTTTTATTTATTTTAGAAAATGGTCAATTTTGAACTCAATTAAAAAAATGCAGGTTTAACAACGAATATTTATAACCAGTGGCGGCTCGTGGAACATGTTGATGGTAGAGTCACTTATACAAATTACCCAACCCCCTCCTTTTTGGAATAGAAAGAAAGAACGATTTACGTTCCTAGGCCAAAATAACTGGTGAAAAAGTGTTTTAAGAATGAATTAAAAATTCTTGCTGAGCTTGAAACTGCAGGTAGTGTCATGGCTCCTTGGCTCTATATAACGAGCCGCCCCTGCTTCAATCTGGCTTTAGACTTGGAAAAAGTTGTCAAACTGCTCTGTTGCAAATTTCTCATGATGTTAGCCGGCGTTGGTAACGGTCCTTGTTTTGCTGGACTTTAGTAAGGCATTTGATGCTATTGACCAATAAACATTTAAACAATTCTCCATTACACTGGCCTTGACGAATGCAGTGTTATATGTTTTCAAAATTATTTATACGATAAGTTTCAGCATGCTGTCGTCAATTAAAACCTTGTACCCCCAATGGGTAGTAAAGCATGGATAATCGCTGTAGCCCCTTGACCTAAAATTGTATGCAAAATCGGTGACATTGCGTGCCGTTATCATATATTGCAGTGTCCCTAGCGTATGTAGCAAATTTCTCAATGTCAATGGATATTGCTTCTAAAAATAATTTCTGGATCTTTCCTGGATTCGTCTCTGGATTTGCGAAAAATCTTCTAGAATTTGTTCTCATTTCTAGTTGATGCTCTTTGTATTCGATGACTGCCGCGATTGGCTAGAATATGTCAATATTTTCTTACAGCAGATTGTTTAATTAAGGTCTCTGGTTTTCCTCGGAGCGGAGATACAGCTGTTTAATTGCCAGAATTTGAATAGCGAACTTCTCCCATAACTCATTCATCGTTGTAGCACTGCAGGGTGCTTGTATACAGTGACGGTTTGGGGTTTTTTTTTCTGGTACAGCCGAGGAACAAGAGGTGGTAATACATATAGGTGCGGTCACGCAGCCAGCCGTCTCTGCAACTGACCCTACCTATCTGTATTACCACCTCTTGTTCCTCGGCCGTACCAGAAAAAAACCCGCGAACCGTCACTGCTTGTATAGTATGATGTAGTCGGGTAAACTCGTGCCCATTTTATATCTTGTTTACTTCCATTCGTTGCTTTAACTTTGCCTCGAAGACAATTGGTATTGGTATGATAATAGATAATACTCTTTACCTATTTATGTTATCTACGGATTTTAAATTTGGGGGTGCACCGTGCTTCTAATACAACTGGTAAAACTGGTTTAAACATGTTTTCATATTACTATTCTTAACAATATACATAATTCTTTAGATAAAAATACATTAAGAGGGTCCTCGATGAAGGAGCGGTTTGGCACCAGCTTTCACTCTTTGGGTTCGAGCTTCACGCCTGGCGGTAGCTATTATGACCGAAACGTTACCGTTCGGGTCCATGGATAATAATAATAATAATAATAATACGTTTATTTGTGTTATTATAAGAATTGTTTACACACGTCAAGTCTGGTTGTCCTATTTCATTATATTGAAATTGATATACATCACAAACAATCGTTAGTATAGTTCATCCGTTGAGAGCTGACGGTGACTCATGCATTTTCGAACTAAGAATTGCTTTGCAATTTATATCTATCTTTTTCTATCATGTACGAAACAGCATGAAATCGAAAAAAACGAAACGTGTGTCTGCGTATTAAAGAATAGGGCAGCGTAAACGTAGGTCTAAGCTCAAGCATTGGCACGCTTCATATAAACATACAAAACACGCAAGCGCACGTCAAATAACATAACCGTAAAAAGTTTGTTTATGTTGCGCTTTAGATTTCATTTCGATCGAGTTATTACTTAATTAGTTCATCATGCTCAGAAATAAATCGCTAAAAAGTCAGTCTCAACATATGCCGATTAACGTGTGCGCGAGAATTTTTAAATATCCCGCCAATGAAAACCAGCGCGGCGCCAAATTTTCTTACGGACATACGTTTACTTAAATCTTGATTCATGCGATTTTAAGCGATGAGTCACAGGCAGCTCTCGGCGGCCCGACTATAGCAGACGCACATTTCCCTTATCATTTACTCCTTAACTTCCATGTCGTCAAACATCCTTCCTTTTAAAAATAAAACTAAGTACATTTAGAACCCATAAAATAACCGTCCGTTCGGACAATAACAATTTTATTGGGCTCTCACCAATAACGCTATTTATTAAGTTGCAGAAGCGGTCATGCGGCCGTAAGTTGATTATGCTGGAAGAATACATCACTCTCAAAATGTCCGCAGTAAAAACTATTGTAACTTTTTTATAGGGTCGCCGAAGCGGCGGTGAGCCAAGTGGAAGCTCCGAAAGTTCAGGCGGTTGGAAGATTTCTATAATTTAAACGCTGTAATGTGGCTTAATTAAATGTCGCGATGACTCCCTGAATTCTTAATGGAAAATGTTGGAGCAGTAAATAAGGCGCCTCTTTCTTTTTTGTTTTACTAGTTATTTAGATGAAAAGTTTCCTATGAACCGCTCATGCAGACATTTATATTCAATTATGAAAATATACTACGTGACATAGAAATACGAACACCCAGTATAAAAAAAATTATATTTAGGATAATCTTAGTGAAAAGAAAAAACGAAAAAAAATTCACCTGTATCAATCAACTTGTTTATTTATTGGTTCACAGGGTGAAATTTAACATTTTTGCCGTAGTAATGATTTGAATTTTACTGAGTGAGATTCTAAGCTTTTGTTCTTATCTTTTACAGTGCCTAAAGTGTAAAGACGCGCACATTTTCATCAACTTTCTGAGTTTGAGAGAGGGACGATAGCTGGACTTTCTTTCCGAGAAATTAGGGACAGGGTGGGCAGAAGTTTAGATACTACAGTAAGATGTTGCCGGGCATGGGATCAGTGGCGGCTCGTGGAACATATTGATGGTAGAGCCACTTTCGCAATTTATTAGATCGGATGATACTGGCGCTTGAAAGGTCAAAATTATGAAAGATGGAAATGACAAACTATACAAATTAAATACCGGCAAAAAAATCAAAAATTTGCACATACAAATCAATCACACACGTTAAAAATCTAAAGTATAGAACAATAAAAAATACGGTCTTAATTAAAGCAAAAAACTAAAATATACGCCCAAAAGATCGAAAATTTAGACAAATTTCGAAAATTCGCGGTTAAAATAATGCAGAAAATTTAAACAAACAAATTTAAAAAAAAAATGGAACGAAGAAATGAAAAATACAGGCCATAGATCTTAAATATAGGCAAAAAAAAATCAAAAACACTGGTCTTAAAATAAAAAAATCAAACCAAAAAATTGAAAAATCAAGGAAAAAGAAAATAATTCGCCATTTTCAGCCCCCAAAAAAACTCTTTAGCGCAAAATAAGTTCCCGACTAGAAACTCGAAAATCTCAGTTCCTGGAAGTCCCACAACAAAATTTTATGGACAAATAGTGTTCAGATTGATCCGTCTTGAAAAAAAATTGAAAAAAAAATTAAATTTAATCTATTTTAGTCAAAAAGTAACCAAAAAGTAATAAAAATCGCCCATAAAAAATAATAATTCAAGTTAAAAAATCTAAAATCAAGGGCAAGAAATCAAAAACCGTTAAAAAAACGGTTGAAAATATCGGCAAAAAAATAAAAAAAAGTCGCGAATAAAAATCAATTATATAGGTTAAAAAAATGTAAAATATAGAATAAAAAATTCATAACTTCGACCAAAACTGCGATCCTAAAAATCAAAATTGCGGACCAAAAAATTTTAACAAACAAATCAAAAATTTATAGAAAAAAAATAAGGTTAAAAGATTACAAATGTAGACCAAAATATCAAAATCTGGGCTTAACGATAAAAATGAAAACAAGAAGATTGAAAATTCAAGTACAAAAATTGCCAATTTTAGCACTCGGGGTGATTAGCCCCAAAAAATGGGAAAAAACTTAAAATTTGCTCTGTAGCAAAGGAAATTTGCACTCAACGATTTAAAAATTTAAAAAACTATTACTTGAAGGCTTCGCTTCAAATAAACTTCAATTATTCAAAAATAGTCTACTTTTAATTTCCTGAAAACGACGATATACTTCTGCAAAAAACAAGGGAATTAACTCAAAATTTGCTCTGTAGTGAAGGAAATTATTTGCACTTAATGTTTTTAAAAATTGTAAAAAAATAATCACTTGTAGAATTAGCTCCAAAATTACTAAAACTATGCATAAAGATTACTTTGCAATATTGCTACTGAAAACAACAGGAATTGACTCAAAACTGCACTGGAAGGAACGGAAATTGCACTCAATGTTTTGAAAAATCGTAAAAAAATAATCACTTGCAGAATTAGCTCTTAATTAAGGTAAAAAAACTAAAATATAAGCACAAAAAATCGAAAATTTAGACAAATATCAAAAATTAGTGGTTAAAATAATGCAGACCAAATATCCGAAAATTTCAACAAAAAAAATCAAAAAGTTTAACCAAAATAAAGAATATTTCGGGCAAAAACTCTAAAATTTGGAACGAAGAAATGAAAAATACAGGTCAAATATCTACAATATAGGCCAAAAAAATCAAAAATGGTGGTCTAAAAATAAAAAAATTCAAACCGAAAAATTGAAAAATCAAGAAACACTAAATTAATTTGTAATTTTTAGCTCCTAAAATAACTCTTTAGCTCAAAATTAGTTGCCAACCAGAAACTCGAAAACGGCAGTCAACAAGTAACCAAAAACTAAAAAAAATCGCCCATAAAAAATAATAATTTAAGTTAGAAAATCTAAAATGAAGGGCAAGAAATCAGAAACTGTACTTGAAAATATCGACAAAAAATAAAAAAGTTGCGTATTAAAAGCACTCATTTAGGTTAAAAAATCTAAAATATAGGATACAAAATTAAAAATTTTAACCAAAAATTCGATCCTAAAAATCAAAATTGCGGGCCAAAAATTCGAAAATTTTAACAAAAAAACTGAAAATTTAGGAGAAAATTATTTTCTTTAGAAATTTGTAAAGACACATTATTCAAAATTAGTCTGTCAAAATTTCGACCATCTGTTGCAATAAATGTGGAATTCCCATGCAAATTTCTGAAAAATGCGCCTTATTGATCATCAAAATTTGCTTTTTAAAGCAACCATTTTTGTTGTGGTAAATTTGCTATTATTTTCTTTGTAAATTTGTAAAGACACATTATTCCGAATTAGTTTGTGAAAATTTCAACCATCTGTAGCAATAAATGTAGAATTTCCATGTGAATTTCTAAAAAATCCGCTTTTTTTGTTATCAAAATTTGCTTTTCTAGTGCAACCATTTTTGTTGTGATAAACTTGTGATTATTATTTTGAAGAAATTTATAAAGGGACATTATTCAAAATTGGTCTGTCAAAATTTCAACCATTTGTCGAAAGAAATGTGTAATTCTCAAGTGAATTTCTGAAAAATTTGCCTTTTTGGTGATCAAAATTTGCCTTTTAGTGAAACTATTTTTGTTGTGGTAAACTTGCGATGATTTTCTTTGAAAATGTGTAAAGACTTATTATTCAGAATTAGTCAGTCAAAGTTTAAACCATCTGTTAAAATAAATGTGCAATCCCTACTTGTATTTTGAAAAATGCGCCTTTTTGGTCATCAAAATTTTCTTTTTAGTGCATCCATTTTTGTTGTGGTAAACTTGCGATTGTTTTCTTTAGAAATTTATAAAAACACATTATTAAGAAATAGTCTGTCAAAATTTTAACCATCTGTTGAAATGAATGTGGAACTTCCACGCGGTGTTACAGGTGTTGTTTAACATTTAAACAGTTTTTTTAAGAATTAGTTTTTTTTTTTGCTGAGCTTGAGTCTACAGGTAGTGCCATGACACCGTGGCTCTATATAACGAGCCGCCCCTGCATGGGATCAAGAGGGTCGAACACGAAGAGCTAGAGGTACAGGACCACGCCGAAGAACCACAGAGCGTGCAGATCGGCGTTTGTGACTGTTGGCTTTAAGAGATCGTTTCTCCACCACCCGATCCATTGCAAACCAGTGGTATGAAGAGCATGGAAGACGGTAAAAACGCCAAAGTGGCGGAATATATTGCCTGAATGCTGTACTGAACCAAATCCGGGTGGCTTTAACACCGACAAGATATGGACATTGCCAGCGGCGGCAAATATAACAATAATAATGTAAACATTAAATATTGGAAGACCATTGCAATTCGAACAGTTTACCGTCGGATTTGCAGTTTTAGACCTATTTCATTCCGGCCGCACTGGGTGCTTCCTTTCACCGCTGAGCATCGATGAAATCGTTTCAAGTGGTGTAGAGAACGATTCATGTGAGACCAGGAATGGAATGATATAGTGTTTAGTGTCGATTCTAGATTTTATTTATGGATGCATGATGGCCGGGCCAGAGTCAGAAGACGACGTGGTGAAAGAAGAAATCCACAATTTTTTGCCGAAAGGCACGTTCATCACACGCTGGGGTATGGTATGCTGTACCATTGCTTATGGCTCTAGGTCACCTCTAATCTTCATTAGAGGCAACATGACCGCACAGCGTTACATCGAAGAAATTCTGGAACCTCATCTACTACCCTATCTTCAGACATTACCAAATCCAACTTTTCACCAGGATAATGCTCTCCTACACATTGCAAGAGCCACAATGAACTTCTTTGAGCACGCTGAAATCAATTTGTTGCCCTAGCCACCGAGGTCACAGGATTTAGCTCCAATTGAGCGTGTGAGGGATATGATGGGCCGAAGACGCCTTATTTTGCAGCAACCCCCTCAAACTCTAGAACCACTTTGAAAGGCGTTAGTAATAGCTTGGAATGAGATACCACAGAAGGACATTAATCACCTAATTAGAAGCGAACTTAGGCGCCTTCAAGAGTGTATAGCCCACCGTGGCGCATCGACACATTATTAATGTTTTTTTTTTCGTAAAGTTCGTTGAATCGACGAGAAATTTATTAACTATGTTTTCCCTTACAATTGTACAAAATATTATGAAAATAAAATGATTGATACTGGGTGTTCGCATTTCTATGTCACGTAGTATATATCATACAAACCCCGGTCAGTTGCAGCGCTAAATGGTTGAAAAACAACATTGGTTCGGTATTTGGAAGGGTTGCTGATGCAGCCGAAGAATCTCGGCATCCAGCTAGGCTATCATCAGTAATCAATCAATAATTATAACAAACAAAACCAGAAAAATAAAATGTATGCATTGATCTTATGGCGAATGCGCCGGGAAGTTAAAATTCACAAATTTGAAACAATCTCACTTATTGCAGATGCATTTAATATTTCGCCTCTATTAAATTTATGCGCTCGCCGTGGGAACATTCGATCAAACAAGAGTAATTTTATTGTGTGTTGTCATAATCGACCAATTATCTGTGTAATTACACAGCCCCACAAAAAAAAAGTGCCATGATCTGGGTATGCTACACATGTGGTCATATGCATTTTGACCCGCTGATTCCAGATCCGCCCTCAGAATTGGCCCTGAGGGCTTAGGTTGGGCCCTAAACCTAAGAAACCTAAAAATTGCTAAATTTGCCTATTTTTCGAAATAAACGTGAAACAGAGGCCTGATGAGGTGAATTTTAATAGTGAATTAAAGATTCAGCGCGTGAAAATATATTAAAAAAATATTTTTATTTTTAGATCAGGTTTTTTTCCTTGTTTTAGTGCGAAACCACGCATAGGCATAAAAATATCCAAACATGAAGAGGTGACATGTTGGTTGTGACTCGCATCTTGGATACAAACATTTGTGAAATCCGTAAGATGACCTTGAATTCCATTTCATGGCCTTGTTGAAGGTCAAATTTGTTTAAATAATAATTATTATTACACAATTTTGTGATATTAAGCTTAAGCTCGTAAAATAAATACGCCTTCCCATTTATCCCGAACAACTACTTATTGTGTGTGATTGTGATTGAACCCAATCACGGAATTTAAATAGAAACATTTACTTCGAAACCCGTTCCAGCACGGCTCCTATCCGATTAGCAATTGAATGTCCAATGGGTTGTGTCTTAGACCCCTCGAGGCTGCGAACAATCGAAGTGATTCTCTTCCGGCGCAAGGTGATTTCGCTTAACGAAGTGCAACGTGCAAACTAACCGAGAAATCGGCCCCGGGATCCGGAAATAGTTCCGGTGGCATCAAAAAAAAGGGGATCGCCGCAGGGGAAGGGGAGACGTGGGAATTTACAAGTGTTTGTTTTCAACCCCTATCGGCTGATTTATTGAGAAGAAAAACGACTGTACCTTTTTAAGGTATTATATAAATGATCGAGCTTGTCTCTCTTTCTAAGCTATAAATACTATTGAAATAATAATCGTTTCATTAAGAATTAATTTTTTAACATTTTTTGACATTAATTTAAGAATAGTAAACAACATTAATTAACCTATTCTACTTTATTTCTTAAGTATTAATGAAAGCATACGACTTTCCAGCCACGGATTTTGGCGCCTCCACCATCCCCTGAATTATGACCAATCTCAATGAAATATGAATTACAGCCGTTAGGGTGTAGCTCCAGTCCAAATGTTTGCACAAACGTATTAAGGGATATCCTACTAACAATTAAAAATAATTCGTTTGAAATTTTCGTTAAAACTCGGGATGGAATGAATTTTTAAAATTAACCTTTATTTTCAGCAATTATACAATTATTTTAAATTGCTTATTACATGTTGTTTCACAAATTTATGGTAAAAACTCGAATGTATCTAGCGCCAAACGGCACTTTAAAATTTTTTGAAATTTTAATACTAGCGTATCTGTGATACTTATATATTCCTAGACCAAAGTAATCTGCACATAAATATTATTATTATTAATAATCTGCTAATCATTGAAGTATTACATATTTTGAAACTAAAGGGTCTATTTCACTTTACGTTTGAGCAACTTTATGATATATACACACTTTATCACCTCAATAACGTTCAGAAATCCACAAATTGCGCCAGAAATAGAAAAAGTGCATTCTCCCGCAGAATTTACGATTATTATAAATCCCGCCCGCTGAAAAGCGATTTATATCCCTTCGCGGTCTTCCAAAATTCTACTCCCTGAGCAATTATAAACTTGTCCGCAACTTTTTTTTTTTGGCCAGGACGATTGGGACTCAATTAGGCGTCCCCCTTTACACATTTACAAATGCGTTTTAAATCCGAGCGCCTCGCTAATTGCATAATAACGGCACCTTATCGTGGCAATAAAACATGGCTAATCCAACCCTACTAATTCTACGCGGTATTGTTGCGTCGCGTGATACCGAAATGGATTAATTAAATACTTTACGGGGGAGAAATTATTGCTTGGATGGGCAGGGGACAACAGAAATTAGCAAAAATTTCAGGCTGACTGAAAGGATTAGGATTATTGGAAGGGCCTTAGGGACGACTCCCCGAGGAAGACAACAAGCGAGGGCTTTAAAAGGGAGCAGATTGCCTCAATTATCCTGCAGAATGTGCCCCTGTGCACTTTACGGATCGTAATGAAGTCCCGCGTGGTTGAATAAAGGTCTCCGCTTTATTCCCGGAATTCCGGAGCGCATCCTCGCGAAATTATAATTGCTAATTGCCCGGAGCGATTTCCATTTTTCATCATAATCGAATGTGGTGTGAAAATCTGTCACTGTCCCTATAATTAAGTAATAAATAATTGTACCCAAAGGCGATGTTCACGGAAGCTCCTAGGTACTCTACACATCAGCTACTTATAAGGAAACGTTAGTCGAAATTTATTTAATTAATTCTTTATGCTATTTATTGCATTACAAAAGTCTGGAATAAATTAATGATTTTACAAAATAGGGATTTTTGTGAAGACAATTTATAAAGCACACTTTCTTAAATAAAAAAAATCTAGATGGCGTTAGTGAAGCTACAATTATAACGTCATCGACAATTAACTTAACTGACTGCAAATAAAAGTGAAATTTAAATTTTGGCTCATTCCATCAACAATCTCAAGATGTATACATAAGCGCTCGGCAACCTATGGCACGCGTGCCACCTAGGATTTTTGGTGGCACGCCTCGGAAGTGAAGAACTGAAGAAAATTCAGAAATGTGCATACAATTAAAAACTTGAAACTTTGAATATGAACCAAATATTAATGTTTCAGCTTCCTAAATTAAACCTCTAGGGAGTCACTTATGTTCAAATATTGTAATTTTTCATGTTGTTTTTATATGGCCCATATTATTATAGTCAAATAAAAATGTCAATATACAATAGATTTACTGGTTTTATTTTAGTGGCACGCTTAGTGTCCAGTTTTGAGGCTTCTTTCTCCAAAGATTATTTTTCTAGAATCTCTAGAATCATTTAATGCATTTTTTATTGTAAGTGTAAAACTTGAACTTTGGATTGTTGTAATTTTGTTTCCAGCCGGGATATGGCAATTGTTTCCATGAAATATTTCAAAGGGATTATTGTTTGATGGATTTTGAACTTTTGAGACTTCTTTCCCCAAGATTATTTTTCTAGAATCCCTAGAAACGTTTAATGCATTTTTTTATTTTTTACACTTGAACTTTGGATTGTTGTAATTTTGTTTCCAGCCGGGATATGGCAATTGTTTCAATGAAATATTTCAAAGGGATTATTGTTTGACGGATTTTGAACTTTTGAGACTTCTTTCCCGAAAGATTATTTTTCTAGAATCCCTAGAATCGTTTAACGTATTTTTTATTGTTTGCACTTGAACTTTGGATTGTTGTAATTTTGTTTCCAGCCGGGATATGGCAATTGTTTTAATGAAATATTTCAAAGGGATTATTGTTTGATGGATTTTGAACTTTTGAGGCTTCTTTCTCCAAAGATTATTTTTCTAGAATCCCTAGAATGGTTTAATGCATTTTTTATTTTTTACACTAGAACTTTGGATTGTTGTAATTTTGTTTTCAGCCGGGATATGGCAATTGTTTCAATTAAATATTTCAAAGGGATTATTGTTTGATGGATTTTGAACTTTTCAGGCTTCTTTCTCCAAAGATTATTTTTCTAGAATCCCTAGAATCGTTTAATGCATTTTTTATTTTTTACACTAGAACTTTGAATTGTTGTAATTTTGTTTCCAGCCGGGATATGGCAATTGTTTCAATGAAATATTTCAAAGGGATTATTGTTTGACGGATTTTGAACTTTTGAGACTTCTTTCCCGAAAGATTATTTTTCTAGAATACCTACAATCGTTTAATGTATTTTTTATTGTTTGCGCTTGAACTTTGGATTGTTGTAATTTTGTTTCCAGCTGGGATATGGCAATTGTTTCAATGAAATATTTCAAAGGGATTATTGTTTGATGGATTTTGAACTTTTAAAGCTTCTTCCTCCAAAGATTATTTTTCTAGAATCCCTAGAATCGTTTAATGCATTTTTTATTTTTAACACTAGAACTTTGGATTGTAGTAATTCTGTTTCCAGCTTGGATATGGCAATTGTTGTAATGAAATATTTTATAGGGATTATTGCTTGATGAATTTTGAGCCTTTGAGGCTACTTTCTCCAAAGATTAATCTTTTAGAATCCTTCCAACCGTTTAATGTATTTTTATTTTTTATACTTGAACTTTGGATTGTTCTAATTGTGTTTCCAGCTGGGATATGTCAATTGTTTCCATGAACACCTCATCCCAAAATTTCGAAATAATCTCATTCAAGCGGAATGTGAAGTTGTCGGAAAACACAAAAATTTCCGAGACTTGAAAAAAATATAAAAACAGTTGCCATCGACTTGAAATTTTGCAAATTTAATAAAAAGGCATTCGGAATTATGTGTACATAAAAATTTGTAAACACTCCATCCCAAAATTTCGAAATAATCTCATTCGAACGGAACGTGAAGTTGTCGGAAAATACAAAAAATTCCGAGTCTTGAAAAAAATATAAAAACAGTTGCCATCGACTTTAATTTTTGCAAATTTATTAAAAAGACATTCGGGATTATGTGTACATGAAAATTTGTAAACACCCCGTCGCAAAATTTTGAAATAATCTCATTCGAACGGAACGTGAAGTTGTCGGAAAACACAAAAATTTCCGACTCTTGAAAAAAATATAAAAACAGTTGCCACCGACTTGAAATTTTCCAAATTTATTAAAAAGACATTCGGGATTATGTGTACATAAAAATTTGTAAACACCCCATCCAAAAATTTCGAAATAATCTCATTTGAGCGGAAGGTGAAGTTGTCGGAAAATACAAAAATTTCCCAGTCTTGAAAAAAATATAAAAACAGTTGCCATCGACTTTAAATTTTGCAAATTTATTAAAAAGACATTCGGGATTATGTGTACATAAAAATTTGTAAACACCCCATCCAAAAATTTAGAAATAATCTCATTCGAGCGAAAGGTGAAGTTGTCGGAAAACACAAAAAATTCCGAGTCTTGAAAAAAATATAAAAATAGTTGGTATCGACTTTAAATTTTGCAAATTTATTAAAAAGACATTCGGGATTATGTGTACATGAAAATTTGTAAACACCCTATCTCAAAATTTCGAAATAATCTTATTCGAGCGGAACATGAAATTGTCGGAAAATACAAAAATTTCGGAGTCTTGAGAAAAATATAAGAACAGTTGCCATCGACTTGAAATTTTGCAAATTTATTAAAAAACATTCGGGATTATGTGTACATGAAAATTGGTAAACACCCCATCCAAAAATTTCGAAACAATCTCATTCGAGCGGAAGGTGAAGTTGTTGGAAAATACAAAAATTTCCGAGTCTTGAAAAAAATATAAAAACAGTTGCCATCGACTTGAAATTTCATAAATTTATGCAAAACACATTCGCGATTATAATTCCAACCCCATCCCTAAATTCTGCAGTTTTATAAATTAAAATCGATTTGTCCGAGGAATATTTTAAATAAGCAAATGTTAATTGTTTAATGAATTTATTCCGTACTTTTTGAAAAATATTAATTGTGTATATTATTGTAAGGCATAACACCATATTGACTATAGCATTCTGTACGATCTGTAAAAGGGCAATCGAACTGATGGCCATTCCACTCATTCGTTGTTTGTGTTGAGGGATATTAAACTGAATTGAAAAATACATTCAATAAAATTAAACCAATTTCATTTAATCACTTACCAACAGTCCATCTTCATAACTGATAATTAAAATCAATTTTTGTTAATCCAATTTTGCACAAACTGCACACTAAAGTTACGCGCACACTTGTCGCAATCGGACGGACGGCACGCATCGGAAAAAATTTCTTAACACAGTTGTAAACGAGTCAACGCACATTTATCGGTACGGCTGTGAATAAAATATTGAACAAACCTGGGAGAAAAGTTTAATTCCTGCTTCGTTATAAAGTTGGTCATGAGCAGAAGTAATATTGTGTATCTTCAAGAATTTGGAAATTGTATATACTATTTGTCAGGTTCACACTAGCACACCTCATAGCTCCCGCGGGAGATATAACTCGTAACTCCCGAGGGAGTTATAAGCACGTTCTCATGCCTTGTATCCATGACGATAATAGTAAATATCATATTACTAAAAAATAAACATTTATACGGCCTTCAATGTGGAGCAATTTGGTTGATTAACCGGACATTCCATTGAAACAAATACCGGCGTAATAAAAAGTAAAATCCGTGAAAATGTATAATGAAATCAATACAAAAGTGTCCTTTACAATTTCCTATTAAGCGGTTTATTTTCAGTTACACTGTTAAATTTTAAACTACGTAATTGGATCGGGTAACCCGATATACCGTTGAATTGATTGCCGTATTGAGGGAGCCATCCCCAAACTCGCCGATTTCATTCCGATGTATTAAAAGAGCAAATTTGTTTGGTTAAAATCTCTGTTTCCAATTAGTGCTGCCGACTTGTTAGGTATATACATATATGTGTGTGTATGTGTGTGTGTGTTTATACCGCAATAATCTCCTGCTGCGATGAATAAAAACCTCAAATAAAAATGCTGTATCCTGTTAATGTGATCACATTTTGTTATGACATAAGTTGAGGGATTTCTCGTCAGAGCGCAACCATAATGTTCAGGATAAAATTCTCTACGCATCATCATTCGTCTGGTTAAAATTATTGGAGCCACAAATATCTTTGCCTAGTCCAGGGGTCTCCAAACTACGGCCCGCGAGCGAAATCCGGCCTTCGACTTTAACGAGTCCGGCACCGACAAGCAGTTACATTTTTAATGACACATTTTTAAATTCTAGAACGATTTTTTTGTTTGTTGGTTTTGAAATTAGTTATAAAATTGATTATATCTTGGCCTTGGTTTGAAGACCCTTGGCCTAGTCCATAAGAAAATTGTGTAGGCCCCAACTTGTGCATCACAACCATTCTTCATCTATGTCAATGGTTCCTCGACCGAACGGCTTATCTCCCACTTGTTTATATTATTATTAATTAAGATTCTCAACACGTTGCTTTAACACTGAATAGAAAATTATCCTGAATACTAACGGTATTTCATTTCTTCCGATATTTTCCAAAATCGGAAATTGAGAAACCTACATCCCTCAAAAAATTGTTAACTTTTTCAGATGTTATGTCCTCTTGAAAAATGCATTGTGCTTTCATTTAGTCAAAAATTGAGAAATACAAAATTCTGCAAAAATTTAATTCAGTTCTGAAACCATTCTTTCGAAACAATTTGGGTTTTTAAAAATGCAGATATTTTCTTGGGAATTTTTCAAAATTCAAGATATCGGCTTATCGACATTCGAATAAAAAAAACTAAAATAAATATAAATCGCAAGCATAAAACCTTACAATAATTAAATTCATCTCAGGAAATGACGTCCTTTCTAAATCATTTTGGTTTTTGAAACTTCACCAATTTTTTTTAGTTAGTTTTTTTTATTGGTTTTTTAGGAGTTGTGTTTTTTTTTAGTTTGGACACGTTGAACACATAAGCGAAAAAAGATTAAAATAAATACAAAACACCGGGACAGCAATTATGTTTAGCTCACAAAACATCACCCTTTCAAAATAATTTACATTTTTGAAAAATTGTGCATTTTTTTAAATTTTTGTGGTATGATGAACACGCAACGAAAAATAAACCAAAATAAATATGGAACGCCGAATTAATATTTTAAATAAAACTAAAATCACTTCAGAAAACCCCATTCTTCTGAAAACAAAAATGATTTTCAAAAAACCTTTATTTTTATTTTATTTTAGTTTTTCCTTTTTTAATTTTAGTTTAGATGTGTCGAACATACAATGAAAAATAAACTAAAATACATACAGAACGCCGAGTAAAATTCTAGAAAAACTAAATTTTGTTAACAAAACCTCATTCTTTTGAAAAAAATAATATTTTTTTTAAATTTTAGTTTTAATGTTAACACACTGTTATAATAAATATAAAACATCAAGTTAAAATTGTACCTAAATTAAATTCAATGCAGTAAACGCCATTTTTAATTAATTTTGGATTTTGTAATCCGCCAATGTTCTTACCAGTTTAAATTTAAATTTTGAATTGTCGAATCTACAACGAAAAAAAAGGAATAAATACAAATCGTGCAGGTAAATTTCTACAAAAATTGTATATAGTTTAGGAAACATCATTTTTTCAGAACAATTTTGGTTTAATAAAATCCAATAATTTTCTTGCGAGTTGTGAATTTTTTAAAAATCTTAATTTTTAATTGTCGGATTTGCAACGAAACAAATTAAATAAATACAAATCGTGCGGGTAAAATTCTACAAAATGTTTATTAAGTTTAGGAAACATCACTTTTTCAAAATAATTTTCAACAATTTTTTGCGAGTTGCGAATATTTTAAATTCCAAATTTTGAATTGTCGCATTTGCAACTAAAAATTGAAATAAATATAAATCGTACAGGTTAGATTTTACTACAGTTTCATTTAGTTTAAGAAACATCAATCTTTCAAAATATTTTTGGTTTTTAAAAATCCAACAATTTTCTTGCGAGTCGTGAATTTTTTAAAATTCTAAATTTTGAATTGTCGGATTTGCAACGAAAAAAATTGAAATAAATATAAATCGTGCAGGTAAAATTCCACAAAAATTTAATTAACGTTAGAAAACATCATTCCTTTCAAATAATGTTAGTTTTTTAAAATCCAACATTTTTCTTGCGAGATAAGAATTTTTTAAAATTCTAAATTTTAAATTGTCGAATCTACAACGAAAAAAAATTTAAATAAATATAAATCGTGCAGGTAAAATTCCACAAAACTTTAATTCACTTTAGGAAACATCATTCTTTTCAAATAATTTTAGTTTTTAAAAATCCAACATTTTTCTTGCGAGTTGAGAATTTTATAAATTGTAAATTTTGAATTGTTGAATCTACAACGAAAAAAATTGAAATAAATATAAATCGTGCAGGTAAAATTCCACAAAAATTTAATTCACCTTAAAAATATCATTCTTTTCAAATAATTTTAGTTTTAAAAAATCCAACAATTTTTATGCGAGTTGTAAATTTTTTAAAATTCTAAATTTTGAATTGTCGGATTTGCAACGAAAAAAATTGAAATAAATATAAATCGTGCAGGTAAAATTCTATAAAAATTTAATTCACTTTATGAAACATCAATCTTTACAAATAATTTTAGTTTTCAAAATTCCAACAATTTTCTTGCGAGATGCGAATTTTTTAAAATTCTAAATTTTAAATTGTCGAATCCACAACGAAAAAAAATTAAATAAATATAAATCGTGCAGATAAAATTCCACAAAAATGTAATTCACTTTAAGAAACATGATTCTTTCAAAATAATTTAAGTTTTTAAAATTCCAACAATTTTCTTGCGAGATGCGAATTTTTTAAAATTCTAAATTTTACATTGTCGAACTACAACGAAAAAAATTGAAATAAATATAAATCGTGCAGGTAAAATTCCACAAAAATTTAATTCACTTTAGGAAACATCATACTTTTCAAATAATTTTAGTTTTAAAAAATCCAACAAATTTTTTGCGAGATGCGAATTTTTTAAAATTCTAAATTTTAAATTGTCGAATCTACAACGAAAACAAATTCAAATAAATATAAATCGTGCAGGTAAAATTCCACAAAACTTTAATTCACTTTAGGAAACATCATTCTTTTCAAATAATTTTAGTTTTCAAAAAGCTAATCATTTTCTTGGGAGTTGTGAATTTTTTAAAATTCTAAATTTTAAATTGTCGAATCTACAATGAAAAAAAAATTCAAATAAATATAAATCGTGCAGGCGAAATTCCACAAAAATTTAATTCACTTTAGGAAACATCATTCTTTCAAAATGATTTTAGTTTTTAAAAATCCGACCATTTTTTGAGAGTTGCGAATTTTTTTAAATTCTAAATTTTAAATTGTCGAATCTACAACGAAAAAAATTCAAATAAATATAAACCGTGCAGGTAAAATTCCACAAAAATTTAATTCACTTTAGGAAACATCATTCTTTTCAAATAATTTTAGTTTTTAAAAATCCAACAATTTTCATGCGAGTTGCGAATTTTTTTAAATTCTAAATTTTAAATTGTCGAATCTACAACGAAAAAAATTTAAATAAATATAAATCGTGCAGGTAAAATTCCACAAAAATTTAATTCACTTTAGAAAATATCATTCTTTTCAAATAATTTTAGTTTTAAAAAATCCAACAATTTTTATGCGAGTTGTGAATTTTTTAAAATTCTAAATTTTGAATTGTCGGATTTGCAACGAAAAAAATTGAAATAAATATAAATCGTGCAGGTAAAATTCCACAAAAATGTAATTCACTTTAAGAAACATGATTCTTTCAAAATAATTTAAGTTTTTAAAATTCCAACAATTTTCTTGCGAGATGCGAATTTTTTAAAATTCTAAATTTTAAATTGTCGAACTACAACGAAAAAAATTGAAATAAATATAAATCGTGCAGGTAAAATTCCACAAAAATTTAATTCACTTTAGGAAACATCATACTTTTCAAATAATTTTAGTTTTTAAAAATCCAACAAATTTTTTGCGAGATGCGAATTTTTTAAAATTCTAAATTTTAAATTGTCGAATCTACAACGAAAAAAAATTCAAATAAATATAAATCGTGCAGGTAAAATTCCACAAAACTTTAATTCACTTTAGGAAACATCATTCTTTTCAAATAATTTTAGTTTTCAAAAAGCTAATCATTTTCTTGGGAGTTGTGAATTTTTTAAAATTCTAAATTTTAAATTGTCGAATCTACAATGAAAAAAAAATTCAAATAAATATAAATCGTGCAGGCGAAATTCCACAAAAATTTAATTCACTTTAGGAAACATCATTCTTTCAAAATGATTTTAGTTTTTAAAAATCCGACCATTTTTTGAGAGTTGCGAATTTTTTTAAATTCTAAATTTTAAATTGTCGAATCTACAACGAAAAAAATTCAAATAAATATAAACCGTGCAGGTAAAATTCCACAAAAATTTAATTCACTTTAGGAAACATCATTCTTTTCAAATAATTTTAGTTTTTAAAAATCCAACAATTTTCATGCGAGTTGCGAATTTTTTTAAATTCTAAATTTTAAATTGTCGAATCTACAACGAAAAAAATTTAAATAAATATAAATCGTGCAGGTAAAATTCCACAAAAATTTAATTCACTTTAGAAAATATCATTCTTGTCAAATAATTTTAGTTTTAAAAAATCCAACAATTTTTATGCGAGTTGTGAATTTTTTAAAATTCTAAATTTTGAATTGTCGGATTTGCAACGAAAAAAATTGAAATAAATATAAATCGTGCAGGTAAAATTCCACAAAAATGTAATTCACTTTAAAAAACATGATTCATTCAAAATAATTTAAGTTTTTAAAATTCCAACAATTTTCTTGCGAGATGCGAATTTTTTTAAATTCTAAATTTTAAATTGTCGAACTACAACGAAAAAAATTGAAATAAATATAAATCGTGCAGGTAAAATTCCACAAAAATTTAATTCACTTTAGGAAACATCATACTTTTCAAATAATTTTAGTTTTTAAAAATCCAACAAATTTTTTGCGAGATGCGAATTTTTTAAAATTCTAAATTTTAAATTGTCGAATCTACAACGAAAAAAAATTCAAATAAATATAAATCGTGCAGGTAAAATTCCACAAAACTTTAATTCACTTTAGGAAACATCATTCTTTTCAAATAATTTTAGTTTTCAAAAAGCTAATCATTTTCTTGGGAGTTGTGAATTTTTTAAAATTCTAAATTTTAAATTGTCGAATCTACAATGAAAAAAAAATTCAAATAAATATAAACCGTGCAGGCAAAATTCCACAAAAATTTAATTCACTTTAGGAAACATCATTCTTTCAAAATGATTTTAGTTTTTAAAAATCCAACCATTTTTTGAGAGTTGCGAATTTTTTTAAATTCTAAATTTTAAATTGTCGAATCTACAACGAAAAAAATTCAAATAAATATAAATCGTGCAGGTAAAATTCCACAAAAATTTAATTCACTTTAGGAAACATCATTCTTTTCAAATAATTTTAGTTTTTAAAAATCCAACAATTTTCATGCGAGTTGCGAATTTTTTTAAATTCTAAATTTTAAATTGTCGAATCTACAACGAAAAAAATTTAAATAAATATAAATCGTGCAGGTAAAATTCCACAAAAATTTAATTCACTTTAGAAAATATCATTCTTTTCAAATAATTTTAGTTTTAAAAAATCCAACAATTTTTATGCGAGTTGTGAATTTTTTAAAATTCTAAATTTTGAATTGTCGGATTTGCAACGAAAAAAATTGAAATAAATATAAACCGTACAGGTAAAATTCTATAAAAATTTAATTCACTTTATGAAACATCATTCTTTTCAAATAATTTTAGTTTTAAAAATTCCAACAATTTTCTTACGAGATGCGAATTTTTTAAAATTCTAAATTTTAAATTGTCGAATCCGCAACGAAAAAAAATCAAATAAATATAAATCGTGTAGGTAAAATTCCACAAAAATTTAATTCACCTTAAGAAACATGATTCTTTCAAAATAATTTAAGTTTTTAAAATTCCAACAATTTTCTTGCGAGATGCGATTTTTTTTAAATTCTAAATTTTAAATTGTCGAATCCACAACGAAGAAAAATCAAATAAATATAAATCGTGCAGGTAAAATTCCACAAAAATTTAATTCACTTTAAGAAACATCATACTTTTCAAATAATTTTAGTTTTTTAAAATCCAACCATTTTCTTGCGAGGTGCGAATTTTTTTGAATTCTAAATTTTAAATTGTCGAATCTACAACAAAAAAAATTGAAATAAATATAAATCGTGCAGGTAAAATTCATTTGGGATTTTTTGAGCCATATCCGAATGTTCCAACTCAAAAATCCAAAAAGCCTTAGCATTTGGCGCGAACCTCTGCATTCTCAAAAATCGATTTCCTAAAATTCGCCCCGGAGTCTAGGGGCTGTTTTATTGGGGCTGTAGAGACCGGATTGGAAAAAAATGTTTTTCTTTAAGCGTCGGTAAAGTATGACTTTATATCACTGAATGTGTGGCGCTAAAGTCAAACTTTATTGCCGGCGCCACGCGCGGTACTACGGGCACAATAGTAATGATTTATTTAACATGGAAATAACTGAATTGTAGACGCGGCTGGAGTTTTCAAACAATCCTCGAAAAAATTATATGTTCAACATGGCAATAAAGCAGATTTATAGCCTTATATTTGTGAAATTCCTGCCGCTACAGAAAATTTGCCACTTACTAACAATAGAAGTTCATTACATTAAAATAAGTTATCTTTTAGGTGTTAATTGTGTAACGTCTATTCATTGAAAGTTCTCATATTTCGGAGATCTCATAATCGTCAATTTTTATTTTACAATATAATTATAAAATATATATGCAAACAATTTTCCGCCATCGAAAGGCATACAGGTTTAGCAAAAATAGTAAAATTTAATTTGTTGACAGCACTCCCAGGTTATTTATTTATAAGCCTTTTGCGTGCTATAATAACAAAGATAATTTGATTAATTTTCTGATACAAATATTATTATGGTAGCTTAAAGAGAGCTCAACAATGCGAGGCTTGTAAAAAAATTTTCATTTTAATGTAGGCAATTTAACAAATTCAAAAAATTTAACTCGACATATTGTACAAACGGTGAAGTTATACATTCCCAATGCCCGAGTTAATTACTCGCGAATATCGCTAAAATTCCATCAGCTTTTTGTCCCGGCAAAATCATCCCTTCGACGCAAAACACAGCCGCCGCGTAATTAATTCCGAATTTATGGCGGGCGATTTCTTATGCCTCAATCACGTCAACTTTTTGCCATTTCTGACCGGATTCTAATCGGAAAAACTAATTAGGCAAAGTGTTCGATCCTTGTGTTTTTCTCGCACCCTCCGAGGCGTCCCATGGGCGTCGTACATAATACGCCCTGGGAAATTTAGAGCGCGCCTCGCTCCTTTTCGATATTTATAAAGCAATAAATATTCATGATAATACAGAGATTTCCGCGTAATATTTTAAGCGCACGACAGACGGCCCCTTAAATATTCCCGCTTTAACTCGCTCGCCGGGATCTTTGATCTTCCTGCTGGTTTTTAAATAACAAATACTGAGCGCTTATATGCAGAACTGGAGATAATACTTTTCACGAGGCTCAAAGGACCCTTCGCGTTTACCTGCACCAAGCTTCATAATGCCTTTATGTTTAAAATGGATGCAAGATTTGTTATCCTTAGGTAAGAATCTGAATTGTTCAAATGTCAAGTGTGTGAGAATAATTGAAATTGGAAAATTTTGGTTTATGCAATAACAAATGACGTTTCTGATCACAGAACTTTTCAAGGTGTCAGCCACTGAATTTTATTGTCGAGTTGGCCATGCCTGAAAGAAAGATACACAACAGTCATGTCTGGGATTAATTCATTTTTTTTTAATCTAATCTAGTGTCATGACGTAATAATATGCGACATACCTCATTTATCTCGCAGCCAACTATGAATCAAAATTTTGTGGCTTACACGATGTAATAAAATAAATGATTTATAAAAGTAATAAATACGAAAATTAGCCTGAATATATGAATATACGAATATTCAGACTATTTTTCGTCTTCATTACTTTGATCAAATAATAATGCAATAAGTGAGGCTGTCTCAAGTGAATTCAAATGATTTAAATTTCGATAAACAAGTTTACCAAATCCCCTTCATTATGTAGAGATTTAAAAAGTAATTAAATAGTCGGAATTTGCTGAAGTTTCCGCCGCCTGATAGAGTAAACACATGTTTGTGAATTTATGTAATAACGTTGCTGGTCTCCGAAATTTATCATTCCATAAAACCGGCACGACAGCGCGTATCTGGCAGGCAAATCCCACGGGATCGCGAAATAAAATTCCCCATTTCTAAAAAAAAAAAATCTTCGGATCGTTCAGATGGTAATTAGAAAGATTCACAACAGTCGGCTGTGTAATTAACATCAAGCAGCCCTAAGCCCCTTATTTAGTTGATTGATTATTATATACATTAGCTGAAATGTGCTGAAGCCCACCGGTTCCTGATGGATTTACTACATTTAGTTTTGTTTGGATTCGCTTCGGGCTTGAGTGACGGCTACACGCCACTCGTTTCAAACTTTCAACGGAGGTAATAAATTGGTGGCAATCGATAAGGCTGGAAAATTTCACCTTTTACGAGTTGAAAATAAAAGGAAATTAGTATTAGCTCATGATGACTTGGGCGTAACAGTGGGGGCGCCATCTGCTATACGAGCGTCATCCGTTCGGTGACGGCAGTTTGATCGACGTTAATATTTGTTGAATAAGATTCACTCGGCTGTAATAATTTGTTGCAAAATTTGATTTCCCACAGAATACGCAGGTTGTTACAAGCACCCTTAGCAACTATATAAAATAACAACCGTATCTTTTTTTTATAAATGCGCGTGGATCATCATGCGTGTTACTTACTCAGAACTTAAATATGAATACTATCAGTCCATCAGCTTTCATTACTTCTACGAAACTTTTAAAGATGTAGAACAGAATTTCCATGTAGTACTAGGAAATTTAAGAAGTTGCAAAAGGTAGTGGGCATTCCTTCGGTCGAAAGGAAAAAATATATAAACTATTGCCACAAACTTAAAAATTTGCCAAGTTTACTCAAAAACCCTAGTTCTCTATAGATAAGTAAAAATTAGCAACAATTCTTTATTAAATTCCGAAATAATCGTGATTGGGCATTCCTTCGTTCGAAAGGAAAAAATATATAAAAAGTTGCCACACACTTAAAAATTGCCAAATTTACTCAAAAACCCCAGTACAAGTAAAAATCAGCAATAATTCTTCGCTAAATTCTGAAATAATCGTAATTGAACAAAAGTTGGGCATTCCTTCATTCGAAAGGAAAAAATCTCCAAAACGGCAATAAATCGAACACATGTTTATTTGAACTTTTCTGCTCACAAAAACATTATCTAATTCATTTTTTCGTTTGGCACACTTGAGACGGGGCACCCTGTATAACTAATAACCTAATTTCACCTATATCGATCTTAAGGGGGAATCATTCTCTAAAAAAAGAAGTGAAAACGTTGGATCATTCCATCTTACAATCACAGTGTTTAGACTACATTTCAATTTTTTTCGTTGCAGATTCGACAATTCAAAATTCAGAATTTATAAAGAAACTCTCAACTCCCAAGAACATTGTTGGATTTTTAAATATGAACGTAAAAAGGTATTTTGTCGCAAAAATCATGAAATGATACAATCATAAAATGACCAAAAATTTTTCTTACCTTACACGCTTTTTTCTGTAATTAAGAACGGTCATAAATTTTTTCAAATTTTTCCCATGCATTTTTTTTTCCTAGGTAAATACCCAAATTATTTTGAAAGAAAGATGTTTCCTACTCTTAATACATTTTTGTAGAATTTTACCTGCACGATTTGTATTTATTTCATTTTTTTTTCGTTGCTAATGCGACAATTCAAAATTTATAATTTAAAAAAATTCGCATCTCGCGAGAAAATTTTTGGACTTTTTAAAACCAAAATTATTTTAAAAGAATTATGTTTCTTAAACTAAATAAAAATTTTGTAAAATTTTACCTGCACTATTTGTATTTATTTCAATTTTTTTTCGTTATAAATTCGACAATTCAAAATTTGGAATTTTAAAAAATTCGTAACTCGCAAGAAAATTGTTGGATTTTTAAAAACCAAAATAATTTGAAAGTAAAGATTTTTCTAGATTAAATTAAATTTTTGTGGAATTTTACCTGCACAATTTATATTTATTTAATTTTTTTTTCGTTGTACATTCGACATTTTAAAATTTAGAATTTTAAAAAATTCGCATCTCGCAAGAAAATGTTGGATTTTTAAAAACTAAAATTATTTAAAAAGAATGATGTTTCCTAAAGTGAATTAAATTTTTTTGGAATTTTACCTGCACGATTTATATTTATTTGAATTTTTTCCGTTGTAGATTCGACAATTCAAAATTTAGAATTTAAAAAAATTCGCACCTCGCAAGAAAATTGTTGGATTTTTAAAAACTAAAATTATTTGAAAAGAATCATGTTTTCTAAAGTGAATTAAATTTTTGTGGAATTTTAGCTGCACGATTTATATTTATTTGATTTTTTCGTTGTAGATTCGACAATTCAAAATTTAGCATTTAAAAAAATTCGCATCTTGCAAAAAAATTGTTGGATTTTTAAAAACTAAAATTATTTGAAAGGAATGATGTTTTCTAAAGTGAATTAAATTTTTGTGGAATTTTACCTGCACGATTTATATTTATTTCAATTTTTTTCGTTGTAGATTCGACAATTTAAAATTTAAAAAAAATCGCATCTCGCAAGGAAATTGTTGGAATTTTAAAAACTAAAATTATTTTGAAAAAATCATGTTTTCTTCATGTTTTAAAATTTAGAATTTAAAAAAATTCGCATCTCGCAAGAAAATTGTTGGATTTTTAAAAACTAAA
The DNA here is from genome assembly GCA_910593695.2 of Ocypus olens. NCBI lineage: Eukaryota > Metazoa > Arthropoda > Insecta > Coleoptera > Staphylinidae > Ocypus > Ocypus olens. Next base: position 5,943,891 of record OU343061.1, read on the forward strand.
ATTATTTGAAAAGAATGATGTTTCCTAAAGTGAATTAAATTTTTGGGCAGAACACTTCTGTGTTTTGACTGCTCTTCTCCTTTCTCTGCAGGCTGCAGGGGTCGCTTTTTCCGTGCTTCAAAAAATTAAAACAACAATTTTCAAAAATTCATATCTCTATTAAAAATTGTTAAATTTACAAAAACCAAATTGATTTTGAATAAGCCATACTTCGCTACTGGAATTTTTCGTGCGTTTTTTATATTTTTTTCTGCGATGTTTTTGTTCAGGTGCTCAAAAAATTAAAACAACAATTTTCAAAAACCCATATCTCTATTGAACATGGTTGAATTTACAAAAACCAAACGAATTTTTAATTAACGATACTTCGGCCATTGAGGATAATGTTTTATAGAATTTCGCTTGCACGTTTTATATTTTTTTCTGCGATGTTTTTGTTAAAGTGCTCAAAAAATTTGAAACGAAAAATTTCACAAATCCATATCTCTATTGAAAATTGTTAAATTTACAAAAACCAAATTGATTTTGAATAAGCGATACTTCGAACATTGAGGATGATTTTTTATAGAATTTTAATGCGTTTTTTTTATATTTTTTTCTGCGATTTTTTTGTTCAGGTGCTCAAAAAATTAAAACAACAATTTTAAAAAATCCATATCTCTATTGAATATTGTTAAATGTACAAAAACCAAATTGATTTTGAATAAGCGACTCTTCGAACATTGAGGATGATTTTTTTGGAATTTTTCCTGCTTTTTTTATATTTTCTACTGTTTTTGTTAAAGTGTTCAAAAAATTTAATCGAAAATTTTCAAAAATCCATATCTCTATTAAAAATTGATAAATTTACAAAAACCAAATTGATTTTGAATAGTACTTCGGCCCTTAAGGGTGATTTTTTATAGAATTTTTCCTGAGTTTTTTATATTTTATTCTGCGATGTTTTTGTTCAGGTGCTCAATAAATAAAAATTAAAATTTTCAAAAATCCATACCTCTATTGAAAATGGTTGAATTTACAAAAACCAAACTAATTTTGAACAAGCGGTACCTCGGCTATTGAGTATAATTTTTATAGAATTTTTCCTATATGTTTTATAGTTTCTTCTGCGATGTTTTTGTTAAAGTGCTCAAAAAATTTAAACGAAAATTTTCACAAATCCATATCTCTGTTGAAAATTGTTAAATTTACAAAAACCAAATTGATTTTAAATAAGCGACACTTCGTCCATTGAGGATGATTTTTTATGGAATTTTTCCTGCGTTTTCTATATTTTTTTCTGCGATGTTTTTGTTCTGGTGCTCAAAAAATTAAAACAACAATTTCCAAAAATCCATATCTCTATTGAAAATTGTTAAATTTACAAAAACCAAACGAATTTTGAATGAGCGGTACCTAGGCCATTGGGGATAATTTTTTATAGAATTTTGTCTACATGTTTTATATTTTTTTCTGCGATGTTTTTGTTAAAGTGCTCAAAAAAATTAAACGAAAATTTTCAAAAATTGTTTAATTTACAAAAACCAAATTGATTTTGAATAAGCGACACTTCGGACATTGAGGATGATTTTTTATGGAATTTTTCCTGTGTTTTTTATATTTTTTTCCGCGATGTTTTTGTTCGGATGCTCAAAAAATTAAAATCAAAATTTTCAAAAATCCATATCTCTATTGAAAATGGTTGAATTTACAAAAACCAAACTAATTTTGAATAAGCGGTACTTCGGCTATTGAAGATAATTTTTATAGGATTTTTCCTGTATGTTTTATATTTTCTTTTACAATGTTTTTGGTAAAGTGCTCAAATAATTTAAACGATAATTTTCACAAATCCATATCTCTATTGAAAATTGTTAAATTTACAAAAACCAAATTGATTTTAAATAAGCGACACTTCGGACATTGAGGATGATTTTTGTTGTTGCTATTTAATAACGTTGGCTTTTAGATATTTAGGCTTTAAATAGCACAATGCAATTTATGCATTTAATACATTGTGTTTACAAATTTTGGAAGAGTAACATGAGGACCTGTCGAAAGTTTTCGCGACCCTGCGGTTGACAAACACTGGTCTAATTCACCATTTATAAATATATACATTGCAACTACTTGAAGTTTATATTTGCAGGAAAATACAAACACCCAACTATGAATTCAGTTTGCAATGTTGAATGAGCGTCAATAGTTGCAATGCCAATAATGAATAAAACATTTATACTGAAGACGTGTTCAACAGTTTATAGCCTGAACAAAAATATTAATAACGTTAAGAGCTACATTCACCCTAAGCAATTTTACTTTAAGAGATAATCCCATCAAAATTATATTTCTAGAAAATCCGCTGACTCTTCATGATATTTCGTATTAATCAAGAATATCCATCCACTTTGTTTCAGCAATCGCGCTGAATCCCTCAATAAATTCCCTTAAGACGCTGACTCCGGATTTTCCGCGGCAACGACTTCCGCCGGCGACGTTTCGGGGCGCGATTTTCCGGTAAAAATTGATTGAGAAAGACAACAAACGCCGATAAACCTTCATGCCCATCCTCCGCGCGGAAAAGTTCCGAGAAAGAAAACACAACTTCTTGGCACTAATTAAACTGGTAATTGTGAAAAGTTTCAACGTCAGGAAGTGTGATCTATTTTTTTCGCCCCCGCGTTAATTAAACCCGAATTAACAAAAAAAAATATCTCCGAAGCCGCGCCGTAAAACTGGATGGGGTACTAAAATTTAAACGCAATTTAGTGCCATTAAAGAAAATTACCGAATTTCGCCGGGGCACTTTGGGGAAAAATGGGGGAAATTCCATCGCGGGAATTTTCCTCCCTAATAACGCTTGAATGAGGTTCCTATAAATGGGCGTGCGTGCGCTCGCATATAAATAATAATTTCGTACCGGATGTGTACGCCTCGCTTTAATTATTTTGCCGATGTTATCAGTATTTCCATTCGAGCATTTAGGCAAATTGCGATCCGGCGTTAGATAATGCTCTTGAAAACAGCCTTTGTCTGATCTAAATGGAACATGCCCCGAAATGTTCAATAATATAATTTTCCTAAGACACCACAAAAAAACGGATTGATTATAATTATTATTATTTACTTATTTCCAATTAGTCAACAACAACTATATGCGATTGTAGAGTTAATTAAATATTATACAAATAGAAATGCAATAAATGATTAGTAAAGTAAATATAGAACGAAATAATTAAAATAGTTCTTCGGCCGATCAAAGTCCGAAAAATCAATTTTTATTTTTACTTTCCTAACATGTTCATGGTGGCACGCTATTTTTTTTGCTATTGAAGATGGTTGAAATTTTTTAACGCTAATCCATGTCTCTCGTTTTTCTGATAAAGAAGGTATACTTCAATGGTCTGCGATGATTATTATGGAAGTTGCATTTTTTAACAAAAGTTCCAAGGGGTTTACTCGTGTATTTTTTCATGTTTTCGTCAAAAATTAAAAATCTCCAATCCGACTAATTGACATACGAGGAGCTCAGATTTGAAAACCGCGTTCAATTTGGAGTTTTTGTTTGGCCGCTACGGCCGATCAAAGTCTGAAAAATCAATTTTTTTTTTAATTTTCTAAAATGCTCATGGTGACTGGCTAATTTTTTTGCTATTGAAGACAGCTAAAAAATGTTAACAGCAATCAATTTCTCTCGTTTTTCCGATGAAAAAGAAGGTATACTTCAATCTACGATGATTATTAAACAAGTTGCATTTTTTAACAAAATTTCCAAGGGAAGTACTGTGTATTTTTTTATGTTTACGTCAAAAATTGAAAATCTCTAATTTTAATTGAAACCGACTAATTGACGTACGAGGAGCACAGATTTGAAAACCGCGTTCAATTTGGAATTTTCGTTTAGCCGCTATGGCCGATCAAAATCTGAAAAATTAATAATTTTTTTAAATTTTCTAAAATGCTCATGGTGACTGGCTAATTTTTTTGCTATTGATGACGTACAGTCGAAACCGGTCAGTCCCTGCTTAAAATAGAATTATGAGGTAATAAAATTTACAAGCCTAGTTCCCTTCTCGCCCCTAAGTGATCGAGTGACGGACTCCATATCTGTGATTTTTTTCATCTGCCAATTTTTGGTGCGTCATCTTAAAATTTTTTACGATATTTTGTACATATTTATCAACAATTGAGCAGCAAAATTTTATCAAATTATGTATTGTCGACCTGTGTAAAACGTATGTTAACACACCAATAATAATAAATAAATAAATAGAGTAACAGTATGTTTATGTTGAGTTTAGATTCTTTTTTTTTAATTTCAAATACTTTATATCTTTACCAGTGGCGGCTCGTGGAACATGTTGATGGTAGAGCCACTTATATAATACCCCCCCCCCTTTTTTTTAAGAAACAAAGAACCATTTATCTTCCAAGACCAATCAAATATTTTGGCCAAAAAATCAAAAATTTGGAACAAAACCGCCGATCTAAAATATCGGCCGAAAAAATAAAAAATCCTGGTTTAAAAATAAAAATGCAGACCAAAAAATTGAAAATACAAGCAAAAGAAAAATCATTTGCCATTTTCAGCACCAAATATAACTCTTTTTAGCTTAGAATAAGTTCCAACGAGAAATTCGAAAATAATGGCAAAAATTAAAATTTAAAAAAAATCGCACAATAAACTCAATAATTCAAGTTAAGAAAATCTAAAATATGGGACAAAAAAGTAAAAAATTAAGAGCGAAAATATAAGTCGACTAAAATTGAAACCAAAACAATCGAAAATACAAAATATAGGCCAAAAAAGTAAGGCCTAATAAGGTGAAAATTTAGGCAAAACATCGAAAACTCGGGCGTATGCAGACAAAAAATCGATAATTTCTACAAACCAATCGAATATTTTGGTCAAAATAATGAAAAATAAAAATAATTGGAACAAAAAAATCGAAAATACAGAAATGTAAAATATGGGCCAAAGAATCAAGAATCCTGATCTAAAAATAAAAAACGCAGACAAAAAATTAAAAACGTAGGTAGAAGCAAAATAATTTGCCAAAAATAATTAGAGAATAATAGCCAAAAAAATAAAAAAAAATCACCAAATGAAATCAATAATCCAAGTTAAAAAATATAAAATATTGGATAAAAAATAAACTTTAAATCTAAAATATTCGATACAAAATTAAGACCAAATATCTAAAATTCTGGCATAAAAATAAAAATGGTGGACCAAGGAAAGAAAAATTTTAACAGGCAAATAAAGAAAATTTTAGGGCAAAAGATAAAAGAAAATAAAAATCTACAATGTTGGCCAAAAAGTCGAAAATTTAGACAAAACATCGAAAACTCGGACCTAAAGATAATAAACGCAGACTAAATGAAAAATCAAAAATGCGGACCAAAAAAATCGAAAATTTTGACAAGTTAGTAAAGAAAAATTTAGGTCAAAAGATTAAAAAAATAATAATACAAATTTGTAATGTAGGCCAGAAAGTCGAAAATTTAGACATAGCATAGAAAATTCGGTCCTAAAGATAACAAATGCAGCCTAAAAAATCGAAAATTTCAACAAACAAAACTCGAAAATACCAAAATCAAATCAAAAATTTGTAACTAGAATTAAAATTTCGGCCCGAAAAATAAAAAATGGGGACCAAAGAATCAAAAATTCAAAATAAAGAATATTTAGAATATTTAAAAAAAAATCAAAAATACAAAGATAAAATATTTTGACCAAAAATATCGAAAATACGGGTCAAAAATTTAAAAATTTAAAATTCGTCTGGAAAAATAAAAAATGCGGACCGAACAGTCGAAAATTTTACCAATTAAATTTAGGCCAAAATAAATAATGTTTGGGCCTAATAATCAAAAATTTAGACAGAAAAAATCGAATATACAGGTCAACAATCTAAAAAAATCTATTTGCTGAGTGCAATACTTTGTACTGATTCTGGATTCTAATCCAAGAATTTCATGAAAATTCTCCAATTTGAACCACGGTTTTGGATCTTAAACGCATAATTTGTGACCAAAAATTATAAATTTGGATTTTAATTTGATAATTATATGTAAAATCCGAAATTTGAAATATTCAATCCAAGTTTTTGGCCCCTAAACGCAGAATTTGAGACTTAAAATTAAAAATTTGGATTCTAATACAAGAATTTCAATAAACATCTTGAATTTGGACCATAGAATCCATGGTTTTTAAACGCAAACTTTGTGTTGAAAAATCCAAAGTTTGTATTTTAATTTGATAATTATATGTAAAATCTCTAATTTGAAACTTTAAATCCGAGTTTCTGGTCCCTAAACGCAGAACTTGAGACCCAAAATCCAATATTTGGATTCAATTGATCAATTGCATTTAAAATCAGGCATTTGGAACATAAAATCCAAGTTTTTGACTCTTAAACGCAGAATTTGAGTCCTAAAATCAAAAATTTGGATTATAAACTAGGAATGTCATGTAAAATCTCAAATTTGGACCATAGAATTCATGGTTTTGAACCTTAAACCCAAAATTTTTGCAATGAAATCCAAGATTTTGATTTTAATCCTATAATTTTATTAAAGGTTTTATTAAAATACAGGATGTTCCATTAAAAAAAAACACAACTATTTTAGGGCGTTTGGAACACCCTGTATAATATGAAATTAATTTTTAAAAGTAACCATAATAGACCCCTATATATCCTAAAAGTCAAATTTTTTGAAAATCACGTATTTTGGCCACAATATTCCGTGCCGTATAGCGTGAATAACGCTATATATTTCAATCTATCCTAAATTTATTTCAATTGTTGATAAATTTATAAAAATATAAAATGACCTTGAAAAATTCATCTAATTTGGTATTTTGGACAAAATATATGTAATTTTTTCAGATTTTTTTTAGTGGTTAAAAAAAATATATTTGAAAAAATCGTATTTTGGGGCTTCCCGCGTCATGTCATGGTTTTTTTTGATATACGGCTTACGACTATTTTGGTTAAGGTCACAACTAATGATATTTTCATATTTATTTAAAAATCCGTGTCGGGTGGCATTTTGACCATCTTATATCGGGATACCCTTTTATTACCTCATAAATAAATTTTAAGTAGGGACTGACTGGTTTCGACCGAACTAAGCACCGACATGCGGCAGCATTCCCTCACCGATCGAGTTTCGCATTTGTATTTTCTCTGACTGTATTTATTTATTTATTTATTTATTCATTTAACGGATAACACCTTTTTTACAAATTACAAAATAAGATTATTAAAATGCTTAAAAATTAAATTAAATTAAAACTAAAATGAACACAAAATCAAAACGAAATTCAAATATGTGACCCCAACCAATTACACACAACCAATTATAACTAATATACAAAAATATATACACAAAATACTAACCTATACATAGTAAACATAGATATATATACACAGTACAAACCCAAGTGGAGTAACTAATTAATGTACAGAAAATAAAATAAAAACACCAAAAAAATAAAAATAAAATAAACTTAAGTACAAAGAGACAAATCAATACGTATTAGATTCCTTTTAAATGCATTGAACATGCATGACTGTACGAGGAGCACAGATTTGCAAACCGCGTTCAATTTGGAGTTTTCGTTTGGCCGCTACGGCCGATCAAAGTCTGAAAAATCAATTATTTTTTTCAATTTTCTAAAATGCTCATGGTGACTGGCTAATTTTTTTGCTATTGAAGATGGCTGAATTTTTTTAACGGCAATCAATTGTTCTCGCTTTTCTGATGAGGTATACTTCAATGGTCTACGATGATTATTAAAAAAGTTGCATTTTTCAACAAAATTTCCAAGGGATGTACTTGTGTATTTTTTCATGTTTTCGTCAAAAATTGCATGGTAGCATACTGCGTGACTAAAATAATCGTGAATGTACCATAAATGTAATTTGAAAAGTTTGTGAAATCTCTGCTGTTTTTTGTTTCTCTATTCTCGGGCTGTCATAGTCAGAGGGCCGCATATTTTTCCGGCTCATCGGCTCCGACACCGCCGAGAGAGGGCGCAACGGATGGCTGGAGTTGGGAGGCTTTATTTCAGATCACCGGACCGTATTTCGACAGCCAGATTGACGTCGAAATTTTCCGCGAGGAAAAACGCACGAGGACAGATGCATTATTAAAGAATATTCAAATTGCCCGTTACCCACCGGTGCAGTATCAAGCCATCGTATTTATGAGTGTCGATTCGAATGTTTTTGTTTTCAAAAATGTACTCTGAAAATCATTTGAAATCAGTGCGTCTGTTGCACGTTTATTTTTACACGCAGAATAAAAAAAATAGTATTGTCAAGAGAAACAGAAAATAATAATAAATAAAACCGCAGAAATTAATGCATAGTCAAAAATTGAAGATAAATGTTTTAATTTTTACTTTCTCCGTATGAAGTACGTCTATCTGTGTGCGCTGTATTTCAAAAACTAATACAAGTATTGAAATGAACCTTAAACGTAAACTTTATTTGATTATCCAAAGAGCTGACAAGTTGGTGTATGCCTATTTTTTCTAAAAAATTGTAAAATATGATAGATATACAAAATCTTAATATAAATGATGAAGATACCAAAAAGCTGCACATCTTTAGTAAATAAATGTATTTCATAAACTCCTTAATTTCCTGAAAAAAAAATCAAAATAATATACAACAGTTTCTTATATTATTTCTTAAATTTACATATCGGACTATTCTTTCCAAAGTTGGTTCTATAATATCGTGTGAGCCACAAAATTTTCTTGTGTTTTTTTTTTTCTATAAGTCTGCGATACTAAACAAAAAATATTAGGGCTGTCTCGACCACCAAGGTTCAAGATTAACTTTTATAAATAAATACATATACATATGTAATAATTAAACAAACAATTGATTTATATGTAAATTTACGTCTTGCATCCCTAAATAAAAAAAAAATCAGAGTATTCGATTTAAGATTTCAAAATTAATATGAAAAATCATTCAAGTAAATTCAAACTTAAAAGGAAAATCACTTTGAGGAGTCTTGGCGGTTAAGATGTTCCTGTGCAATCATGTTTCTTTGCTTCCCTCGGTTTGATGAACACAACACGAACACTAACACTCGAAAGGGCGTAATTCCGAAATGTATTTCGAAATTAAATCCTGAAGATGTATCACAAAACGACACGCTATAAAACTTCACACACATTCCTCGCGACGGTGACCTGCAGACTGAGTTGATTTCAACAGGTACGCCGTGGATTAGTGATAAGAATTTAATCTCGTTCCGAAATGGAAGAAAAAAAACGAATATTTTGATTATCACCTTGTAAAGCATCGGCGCAGATTAAAAACTGCTCGAACATGAGGGTCATGGTAAGATGTGGAAAGTTACACACACTGCTAATTATTTGCAATACTTGACGATGTTGATGAACCGCGTGATCAATACATAATTACTGTATTTATTAAATTTAAAGGTTGAGTTTCTGTTAATTTCATTAACGTTTTCTTAAAATATATGTTTTTTTCCCCATACAGAAAAAAAATTGAGTATTTTTTTTACTTTAGAGATGACGTCATATGAAATCGAAAAATACGTATGAATATCGTATCTTCTAATGTTACGCATTTTAGGGAAAAAAGTGAGAGAAAAATGGTCCTTCAATTGTTGTCTAATATTATTAACAGGACTATGAAGAACATTTGTGGCTATCCAAATTATTTGTAAATGTGGTCAAGCAGTAAATTTTTATTTTCTAAGGAAAAAAAATATTTAAACAAAATGAAAGAAAAACGGTCCTCTAATTATTGTTTAATATTGTTGACTATGAAAAACATGTATGTCCATCAAAATAATTTCTAAATGGGGTGAAACAGTAACTCTTGATTTTTTTGCTTTCTCCGTTTTTTCCATCTTTCATAATTTTGACGTTTTAAACGTCAGTTTCATCCGCTCGATGCACATTTAAAATATGATTTAAATTGAAAATAAATAATGAAAGCGTAAATATAAATGATACCATCAAGTCGGAGAAAGTAACATGATGGCCACATCACCATTTTTATTTTCTCCCTTACGAAGTACGAGAAAGTATTGTGATCGTGAAAATTTTTTCAATTTTTTTTTACAGTAAAATCCGTTTTTGGGTCCCTAGATGCCATTTAAACAATTTCTGGAAAAATAAAAATTTTTGTCTGTGAGTGTGTGTTTGTGCGCGCTGTATCTCATAAACTAATACAGCAATTGATATGAAACTTTGAACGTAAGTCTTATTTGATAATCTGAAGAACTGAAAAGCTTTTGGTAAAATTTCGTGTTTTCGAATATTTTCCTTAACAGTTTTTTGTTTTTTTTAGCATTTCTTTGGGACTTTAGGACAATGTTTTCAGAACTTTTTTCAGGTCTTTTTTAAGGACAATTTTACAAGACCTTTCTTCGACGATTCTTTTCCAGGACTTCTCAAGAATTTTTTTTCAAGACTTATTACTTTCAGGGCTTTCATTTTCATTATTTCTTTTTAAATTTTATTAACAAGATTCTTTTTTGATGAATTTTTCTCGAGACGTTTTCGGGACTTTCTCAAAAACCTCTTTGTTGAGGACTTATTTTCAGAACAAATTTTTCAGAATTTTCTTCATGACATTTTTTATGATTTTTTTATGACCTTATTTCATTTCCAAGAAATTAAATGAATTTTAAAGAATTAAAATTTATTTAATTTCTAGGAAATTAAATAAATTTGAATTTGAAAAAGGTCCAAAAAAGGGTCATCCATGGGTTAGTCAGGTTATCAAAAATAACCTGACTAACCCATGGATGTTGAAATCATTCTTCATAATTGACGCACCTTACTTGTAAACAAAATGGCAGCACTCTGAAATCGAATTTGAGTGAATGAAATGTGCACCATCTGATTAAAAAATTCTAAAAAAATTATAGCCCGCGGCATTTGTTTCAAAATTTCCAAATTTGCTAAGAAATAACATATTTTTAATATACTAAAAGATAATTGACGCACCTTGCGTGTAAACAAAATGACAGCACTCTGAACTCGAATTTTAGTGAGTGAAATGTGCACCACCTGATTAAAAAAATTCTAAAAAAATTATGGCCCACGGAATTTGCTTGAAAATTTCCAAATTTGCTTAGAAATAACATATTTTTAACATACCAAAAGATAATTGACGCATCTTGCTTGTAAACAAAATGGCAGCACTCTGAACTCGAATTTGAGTAAATGAAATCTACACCACCTGGTTAAAAACATTCCAAAAAAATATCGCCCCCGGAATTTGCTTCAAAATTTCAAGCAAATTTCAATTGCATGTTTTAAGTCGATAGCAATTGCTTTTATATTTTTTCAAGACACGAATTTTTTTTTATTTTTTGCCACAATTTATTTCAAAATTTTGGGAAAGGGTGTTTATGATTTTTAAATAAGCATAATTTAGGGTGTATTTTGAGTAACTGGCAAGTTTTGAGTCGATAGCAATTGTTTTTATATTTTTTTCGAGTCACGAAAGTTATTGATATTTTTCGCAATTTTACGCTCCGTTCGCTTAAATTTATTTCAAAATTTAGGGCAAGGGTATTTATGATTTTTAAATAAGCATAATTTAGGATGTATTTTGAGTAACTTTGGCAAGTTTTGAGTCGATAGCAATTGTTTTTATATTTTTTTCGAGTCAAGAAAGTTATTGATATTTTTCGCAAATTTACGCTCCGTTCGCCTAAATTTATTTCAAAATTTAGGGCAAGAGTGTTTATGATTTTTAAATAAGCATAATTTAGGGTGTATTTTGAGTAACTTTGGCAAGTTTTGAGTCGATAACAATTGTTTTTATATTTTTTTCGAGTCACGAAAATTATTGATATTTTTCGCAATTTTACGCTCCGTTTGCCTAAATTTATTTCAAAATTTAGGGCAAGGGTGTTTATGATTTTTAAATAAGCATAATTTAGGATGTATTTTGAGTAACTTTGGCAAGTTTTGAGTCGATAGCAATTGTTTTTATATTTTTTTCGAGTCACGAAAGTTATTGATATTTTTCGCAATTTTACGCTCCGTTTGCCTAAATTTATTTCAAAATTTAGGGCAAGGGTGTTTATGATTTTTAAATAAGCATAATTTAGGGCGTATTTTGAGTAACTTTGGCAAGTTTTGAGTCGATAGCAATTGTTTTTATATTTTTTTCGAGTCAAGAAAGTTATTGATATTTTTCGCAAATTTACGCTCCGTTCGCCTAAATTTATTTCAAAATTTAGGGAAAGGGTGTTTATGATTTTTAAATGAGCATAATTTAGGGTGTATTTTGAGTAAGTTTGGCAAGTTTTGAGTCGATAGCAATTGTTTTTATATTTTTTTTCGTGTCACGAAATTTATTGATATTTTTCGCAATTTTACGCTCCGTTCGCTTAAAATTATTTCAAAATTTAGGGAAAGGGTGTTCATGGTTTTCAAATAATCATACTTTAGGGTGTATTTTGAGTAACTTTGGCAAATTTTAAGTCGATAGCAATTGTTTATATATTTTTTTCGAGTCACGAAAGTTATTGATATTTTTCGCAATTTTACGCCCCGTTCGCCTAAATTTATTTCAAAATTTAGGGAAAGGGTGTTTATGATTTTTAAATAAGCATAATTTAGGGTGTATTTTGAGTAACTTTGGCAAGTTTTGAGTCGATAGCAATTGTTTTTATATTTTTTTCGTGTCACGAAAGTTATTGATATTTTTCGCAATTTTACGCTCCGTTCGCCTAAATTTATTTCAAAATTTAGGGCAAGGGTGTTTATGATTTTTAAATAAGCATAATTTAGTGTGTATTTTGAGTAACTTTGGCAAGTTTTGAGTCGATAGCAATTGTTTCTATATTTTTTTCGTGTCACAAAAGTTATTGATATTTTTCTCAATTTTACGTTCCGTTCGCCTAAATTTATTTAAAAATTTAGGGCAAGGGTGTTTATGATTTTTAAATAATCATAATTTAGGGTGTATTTTGAGTAACTTTGGCAAGTTTTGAGTCGATAGCAAATGTTTTTATATTTTTTTCGAGACACGATAGTTATTGATATTTTTCGCAAATTTATTTCAAAATGTAGGAAGAGGGTGTTTATGGTTTTTAAATGAGCATAATTTAAGGTATATTTTGAGTAACTTTGGCGAGTTTTAAGTCGATAGCAATGGTATATATATATTTTTAGAGTCACGCAAGTTATTGATATTTTTTCGCATATTTAAAGTGACGCGAAGAGACGTTTTCTCTCAATTTTAACGCTTTCCTGGTCTCGTGAAGTAAATTGTTATTTCCTGTCTGCCTGTCTCTCTCTCTATCTCTTTGTAATTTCAGGGAATGAATTTCAAAAAATATATTTTTCCGATTTTACAGTTTACAGAGACAAAAAAAGGCAAATCGTTCGCAAGAACATAAACCATTTTGCTACTCAACGTCCGATTACAGCTAAAGTATTGGAGATAAAAAAGTGTTGATATTCTTTATAGGCAATTGAATAAACTAAATTTTTTATCTGAACTATTTTTTCGTATCAGTTACCGAGATATAGGCAAAAACTAAAAGTGTACCTTTTTCTCAAGATGGCGGCTCAAGTAGAACGGATTTTGACAGGGACTTTTAGCATGTACAATGGGAATCATGTACACCAAAATTCAGATCTTCACCGATTAATGTTATCTGCAGAAAATTGGTCTAATTTGACTCGGCTAGAAATTTTTTCTGTCGCTGATTCCCTTACCATCGAAAGTTTTGCGCCAAAGTTTTATTACATCCGGTATGATTGAAGTTTGCGAAGGATATTATGAACGTATTCCCTCAAATATCTTTTAATATCATGAAACACTAATCACCTCCACGACTACAAAATTTATGCGGCCCTAACTCGAACGGAGATTGAACTAAAGTTGGGACGAAAACAAAAATCGCCCACACCCTGCGCCGCCCGAGAAACGGTAAATGTAAATCGCGTAAACTTATACGACGGTAAATTTCCACAGCTGGAAAATTCCTGACGTTCCTTCGCCTGCATGTGTATGCGTGCAACTCGAAACACCCGCGTGGAACATTATCTCCTCTGCAGACGACGTGATAAAATCTCCGAGAAACCGAGAAGGAGCTTTAAACAAGTACTCCCTGATCCTCGGGTATTTAGGCCGTCAGCAAAGGAATCGACGGGGACATTGTATAAACGAAAGCGCGCTTTAAAATGCGATGACTCATGAACATACGAAAATCCTGCTCGAACATATAAAAAAAATAGCTCAATACCTTTTCTTTGATCTGAAAACATGAAAAGGTCATTATTTAAAAGAATACGTTTTTTAAAGAAGATTCTTTCGTTACTTCAAATGTGGTGCAATCAACTCTCTTATTTAGTAAGCTGCTTATAAGAATATACATGGAGCTTATGGCATCACTTTTTCAAAAAATTTAAGTTCCGGACTTTTCGTACTTAACCAAACTATAACAAAAAAAAAGCTAATTTTATTTTTATCAAAAAAAAACGGCATTTCTACGTTAGATACATAGTGACAGCTGCCAAAATTACATTATTTGGCAGTTATTATTATACGGTATCTGCTTTTTGTCAATATTTTTGACGTAAGAAGCTCATATTCTTCACGAAATTGCAAAGAATATAAAAAATAAAAAGCCAATTTTATTTTTATGCAAAAAACGTTATTTCTACATTAGATACAAAATTACATTGTTTGAGAGTTATTTTTAAATCGCATTTATTTTTTTCCAACATTTTTGGAATAAGAAGCTCAGATTCTTCTCGAAATTGCAAAAAATGTAAAAAATAAAAAGCTATTTTTTATTCTTGTTAAATCTACGTTAGATACAAAGTGATAGATATCAAAGTTACATTATTTGGAAGTTATTTTTACACTGCATCTGTTTTCAAATTATTTTAAAAAATTAAAAAATATTTTTATTTTTATGCAAAAAAGAAACGCTATTCCTACGTTAGATACAAAGTGACAGCTGTAAAAATTACATTATTTGACAGTTATTTTTATACCGCATCTTTTTGTTTTCAACATTTTTGGCGTAAGAAGCTCAGATTCTTCTCGTAATTGCAAAAAATATAAAAATAAAAAGCTAATTTTATTTGTATGCAAAAAAAAACGTTATTTCTACGTTAGATACAAAGTGAGAGCTGTCAAAATTACATTATTTGACATTTATTTTTATATTGAATCTACTCTTTTACAACATTTTTGGCGTAGGGAGCTCAAAATCTTCTCGAAATTGCAAAGAGTGTAACAAATTAAAAAAATTATTTTATTTTTATGCAAAAACAGGCGCTATTTCTACGTTAGATACAAAGTGACAGCTGTAAAAATTACATTATTTGACAGTTATTTTTATACCACATCTTTTTGTTTTCAACATTTTTGGCGTAAGAAGCTCAGATTTTTCTCGCAATTGCAAAGAATGTAAAAAATAAAAAGCTAATTTTATTCTTATGCAGGAAACCGTTATTTCTACGTTAGATACAAAATGACAGCTGTCAAAATTATATTATTTAACAGTTATTTTTGTACCGCATCTGTTTTTTCCAATATTTTTGGCGTAGGGAGCTTAAAATCTTATCGAAATTGCAAAGAATGTAAAAAAGAAAAAAAATAATTATTTTAATGCAAAAAAACGCTATTTCTACGTTAGATACAAAGTGACAGTTGTCAAAATTACATTATTTGACAGTTATTTTTATACCGTATCTGTTTTTGGCCAACATTTTTGACGTAAGCAGCTCAGATTCTTCACAAAATTGCAAAGAGTGTAAAAAATAAAAAGCTAATTTTATTTCAATGCAAAAAAAAGTTACTTTTATGTTAGATTCAAAGTGATGGCTGTCAAAGTTACATGATTTGACAGTTATTTTTAAACCATATCTGTTTTTTTCCAACATTTTTGGCGTAAGGAGCTCGGATTCTTCTTGAAATTGCAAAAAATATAAAAAGTAAAAAGCTAATTTTATTTTTATGCAAAAACGTTATTTCTACGTGATAGCTGTCAAAATGACATTATTTGACAGTTTTGTTGTACCGCATCTGTTTTTTCTAACTATTTTTGGCGTAAGGAGCTCGGATTCTTCTTGAAATCGCAAAGAATTTAAAAATAAAAACCTAATTTTATTTTTACGCAAAAAAACGTTATATCTATACAAAGTGACTGTCAAAATATTTGACAGTTATTTTTATACCGAACTGTTTTTTTTACAATTGCAAAGAGTAAAAAATAAAAAGCTAATTTTATTTTCATCAAAAAAGTTATTTCTGCGTAAGATATAAAACGACAGCTGTCAAAATTGCATTATTTGACAGTTATTTTTATTCGGCATCTATTTTTGTCCAACATTTTTGGCGTAAGAAGCACAGATTCGTCCAGAAATTGCAAAGAATGTAAAAAAGAAAAAGCTAATTTTATTGTTTTGTTAAATCTACTTTAGATACAAAGTGACAGATGTCAAAATTACATTATTTAACAGTTATTTATATACCGCATCTGTTTTTTTCAACATTTTTGCCCTAAGAAGCTCAGATTCTTCTCGCAATTGCAAAGAATGTAAAAAATAAAAAGATAATTTCATTTTTGACAGTTATTTTTATTCCTGCAAAAAAAAACATTATTTCTACGTTAGATATAAAGTGATAGCTGTCAAAATTACATTATTTGTAATACCGCATCTGATTTTTCAACATTTTTGGCGTAAGAAGCTCCGATGATTCTTCTTGAAATTGCAAAGAATTTAAAAATAAAAAGCAAAAAAAAACGTTATATCTATGTTAGATACAAAGTGACTCTCAAAATTACATTATTTGACAGTTATTTTTATACCGCAATTGCAAAGAGAGTAAAAAATAAAAAGCTCATTTTATTTTTATAAAAAAAAGTTATTTCTGCTACAGATACAAAGTGACAGCTGTCAAAATAACATTATTTGACAGTAAGTTTTATACGGTATCTGTTTATGCCAATATTTATGACGTAAGAAGTTCAGATTCTTCACAAAATTGTAAGGAGAGTAAAAAATAAAAAGCTAATTTTATTTCTATGCAAGATAACGTTATTTCTACGTTGGATACAAAGTGACAGCTGTCAGAATAGCTCTATTTGACAGTTATTTTTATAACGCATCTGTTTTTCCAACATTTTTGGCGTAAGAAGTTTAGATTCTTCTTAAAATTGTAAAGAATTTAATTAAAAATAAAAAGTTAATTTTATTTTTACGCAAAAGAAACTTTATATCTATGTTAGATACAAAGTGACCGTCAAAATGACATTATTTGACAGTTATTTTTACACCGTAACTGTTTTTTGCAGTTGCAAAGAGTTTAAAAAATAAAAAGCTAATTAAACAAATTAGAAACAACTTTACTTGTTGCAGAAAGCATTAGATAAATACAAGAAAACGAATTACTTGTTGCAGAAAGCATTAGATAAATACAAGAAAACGAAATGTAGCCTGAATATATGAATACATTTCGTTTTCTTGTATTTAAAAAGCTAATTTTATTTTTATCAAAAAAAAAGGTCATTTGTACGTTAGATACATACTGACAGCTGTCAAAATTACATTATTTGACAGTTATTTTTATACCGCATCTGTTTTTTCCAACATTTTTGGCGTAAGAAGCTTAAATTCGTTTCGAAATTGCAAAAAATGTAGGAAACATAGGATTTGTTTTCACGTTGACAAAAACGTTGTTTCAAGGTTAGATAAAAATTGACTGCTGTGAAAATTAAATCATTAGACACGAGCACCGCACCTTTTCTGTTTGAAAATTTTCTACGCGAGCAGCTCAGATTTCCTTTAAAATTGCTTAAAAATGAGAAGATAATTTTGTTTTCGTGTAAAAAAAATCGTTGATTCTAGGTTAGATAAAATGTGACAGTTGTCTAAATTGGATTATTTGATACATATTTTAGCAACGCATATTTCTTTCTCGTCCATTTTCCACGTGAGAAGTTCGAATTGACTTGGAAATTGCAAATAATTTAATCAATCAAATTTTCCTTTTTTTCTCTTTCTAGATTGTAAGTCCAATTTATGTATTGTTGACCTGTGTAAAACGTACGTTAAAACACTAATAATAAATAAATTGCAAATGAGAAGCTAGTTTTGTTTTGACGTAAAAAAACCTTATTTCTAGATTAGATATAAAGTGACAGCTGTCAAAATTGCATTATTTGACACTTATATTAGTAGCGCATATTTATTTCTTGAACATTTTCTATGTAATTAGCCCTGTTATTATAATATAATTTGTACACGGTTTATATTTATTTAATAGTATAGCTATGTTGTAATATATGTTAATTATTATAATTTCTCTGTTATTAGGCTTAATGCCTGTTGAGAATAAACGAATAAATAAATAAACGAATAAATGTGAGAAGTTCAGACTTCCATTGAAATTCTAAAGAATGTAAAAAATAAGTAGCGAATTTTGTTTTCATGTAAAATGACGTCATTTCTCGGTTAGGTTAAAAGTGACAGCTGTCAAATTCAAATTTGACACGCATTTTAGTATCGCATCTTTTCTTCTTCAATCAGTTTCGCGTAAGATGCTCAGATTCTCCTACGAATTGTTGTAAAACGCTCGGTGTACATTTGAAATATAATTTTAATTGAAAATAAACCATGAAAGTATCGTGTGAGCCACAAAATTTTGTTTCGGAGATAAATGAGGTATGTCACATAAAAATATTTTTAGCACATGCATTCACACCCGATCTATGATAATCCATGAATAGATTTTTCTTACAGCTGGTGTGAGCACAATCTTCCGAGGGCAGACTGTATTTAAAGCCTTTAATGTTCACTCTTCTCTCGGGTAAATATAAATGAAATTTGATAGATATTGAAACGTATTTCTGAACATATTTTTACTCTCGTACTTTTTCTCTAAAATTATCAAGAAAACAGCAAAATTCATAAATGTGGTTTTACATGTAAAATGCCCCACACGGTATGTGTTATTCATGCTTCGAAAATTTATTGTTTAGTTATCACATATTTACTCCAAACAGCGACTAACGTTGTCTGCCATAACACACTGCAGAAGTACATTAAATAATAGCCACAGTTATTCACGAGGCTCGTCGTATATTCATTCATCATTATATGATGAAGGGCTCATCCGTCTTGACAGCCACTGTATATTTTATACACCTAGCCAAACACACCCCTTTAATATAAATGCAAACCCCGTCATACTTCCACCGAAGCATTCGTAACAGATGACGTACGGTCTGGTCGGAAATGCGGTCTACTTACTACACTACAAATCCCGATATACTGCACGAGTAATATTAATGCCAAATCCTACAAGAAACTTCCCCGAAACAAGTAATAATGCTGCGGGGACACCATAAAAAAATACGAATTCCCGCCAACTTTATTAAACCGGAAATTGGCGTCTTAGGGGGTAATACGAGGAGTGCGCGCATATTCCGCATCCCCGGCTGAATAATGCATGGGCTTTTATTAAATCCCAATTGATTTTGTAATTTGGAAGCGCCACCACGGGTGAAATTAAATATTAAATGGACATAAAAATTCGGCTCGATTGTGTTTTGTCGGGGAGGGGGCGGGGGTGGGCTCGTATTTAATGGATCTGCCGGAACTGATAGAATCCGCGCATAAATTTTAATGTGGCCGCCGGGCACCGCTTGAATTGTAAATTATTTCAGATCTGCAGCCGGTTGTTATTACGAAAATTTAAAAAAAGCACGTTCCTAATATCTTGAAAATCGTTTGTGTTGCATTTTATTACCGATAAAGTAACTCGTGTATAAACATGAGCGTTTAAAATGGTCGAGTAAGCGGTGTAAAAAGGTTGATGAAACTTTTGAAGTGTATATAAAGGTAGGTAAAAATTTGCAAGCGGTTAAAAAAGTAGATGCAAGTTTGCAAGCGGATAAAAAAAAGTAGATACAGGTTTGAAAGTCAATAAACTTTATTTATCTTCACCATGGCAATGATCTGAACGATTTGAAATTATTTATGAGTTATATTATCGACTCGTGGTTATAATTTTTGGAGGATAAATTTCAATTTAAGCATTTTTCATTTCATAACTTTCTCGAATAAATTGCGATTAGACTAAATCTATTTTTCTATCACGATGATTTTTAGGTTCTAAAATGTCAAAATTAAAAACTCAACTTTAATTTTGCAAATATTACTTCATAGCTATTATGTCAAATTACATTTAATTGAAAATTGTCATACTTTTTCTTCTCTACCAACTCCAGTGGATCCAGAAACTCATTAAACACTGCACTATGCATACGGCTGTATATTTTTAATAAATTTCTCTCTTTTAAATTCAGGATATACTGCATGATTTGTTGAACTATATTCCCCATTCTAGTGAATGAATTTTATACTGACTGTGTGGGGATTTGAATAGATACACCATTGAACACATTTCGTCTGTTTGAACACGTTTGTTTGGTTTCTAAAATTGTATATTGTTCCCCGCAGAGAGGTTTAATCACTTCGGTTAATTCAATTTCTGATATTGACGTGTCAATTCCCTTTATCACCCTCAATCTACGTACCATAAAGTTAGGAATATACACGACGATATATTTTTTTACAATTTTTTAGGCGCTGAGAATGTTCTCAAAAATATTATAATAAAACACTTTTAACTTTGTTTTGTATAACTTATATATTTATTTTTGTGACTTAAGTTTCGGTAATACAATTACCATTTTCAAACAAGAAGTCACAAAAATAAATATATAAGTTATACAAAACAAAGTTAAAAGTGTTTTATTATAATATTTAAAATTTATAACGAAGTAGAAGTATAAACAATATTCTCAAAAATACTTTGGCTCAGTTTCTCCCAATAGAAGCAATTTCTATTATTTGATTATCAATTTCTTTATGATTACTTTTATTTATGTTATTCCTAATTACAGGTAAAATTAAGTTAAATTAAAATTATAATTACTGGAGTGAACTAAGGATGGACTTAAATATACAGAGGCTACTATTAAATATATCAATGCTTTCTTCAAGGCAGTTGTATCGTGTGAGCCACAAAATTTTGATTCAGAGTTGGCTGTGGGATAAATGAGGTATGTCGCATATTATTACGTCATAAGACTAGAATTGGATTTAAAAATTGAAATAATCTCAGACATGACTGCTATCAGTGGCGGCTCGTGAATCATGTTGATGGTAGAGCCACACATACAAATGCCCCCTCCCTCTCTCTTTTTGAAGAACAATTTACAATTACATTATTGCCAGCTAAGAAATACATTTTTGGACAACAAAAGAAAGAAAGAACGATTTATCTTCCTGGACCAAAGTAACTGGCGAAAAAGTGTTTTAGGGATTAATTAAAAATTCTTGCTTAGCTTGAAACTACAGGTAGTGCCATGGCTCCTCGGCTCTATATAACGAGCCGCCCCTGACTGCCATGTTTCTCTCTCTCAGGCACGGCCAACTAAGCAACAAAATTTAGTGGCTCATACCTTATAATGGCATCAATATATAAAATTAATCCACCAATTGACACCGGATGAAGAATTCTAAATGCGAAATAAACCTGAAATGGGCCAACGTCTCTTACCTCGTAAATTTTGTTTCAATTTGACAGTCAAAATTTAATTTTTATCTGATTCGTTACTTAAGTTTTTATTATATTGTTTGATTTATTTATATCACCGACGAGAAGTTAGCTACGAATACGAGAAACGCAGTAAAATTAAAAACAATCGAAAGTTACCGTTTGATGACCACAAATGTTCTTTATAGTCTTGTTGTCAACACTAAACAACACTTAGAGGACCATGATTCTTCCAGTAGTATAACAGTTTATTGTACTCGAGATACATCGATATACAACAGGCCATCGACCGAGGTCTTTCAGCCAGATTCTTCCATTTTGTTGAAATATTTTTTTCCAGAAATGCTTAATATTCGAAAACGTAGTCAAATTAAAGAAAATGATGATGTGGCCATCAAATTACTTTCTCCGATTTGATGGTATAATAGTTATTCAAATTTATATCATATTTTGAATCGAGCATTTCACATGATCGGATGATAAAGTCCTCAAAAAAGAGTTCTGGCAAAAACTATTCGAAAAAAAAGGAGAAACTGTTTTGGAAATTAAAGTCTTGAAAAAAAGAGTCCTGTTAAAAAGTTGTGAAAGAGTGGTGAAAAAAGTTCTGAGAAAAGTACTGCAAAAAGAGTCCTGAAAAATTAAGTCTTCATATAAAACACCAGAAATAAATGTCCTTTAAAAATCCAGAAAGAAATCCGAAAAAGAGTCCTAAAAAATCCTGAAGAAAAGTCTTGAAGAAAAAATGTCCTGTAATAACAGTCTTGAAAAAAAAGTTATGAAATAAATCCTAAAAAAAACATTTCTGAAAAAAACCTGTGAAAATGTCCTTAAAAAAATTGTCCCGAAAAAAATCCCAAAAAAGTCCGGAACATAAAGTCCTGAAAAATAATCCTATAAAAAATGTTCTGAAAAATTGGATCTAAAAAACTCCTGTAAAGAAGGCTTGAAAAAAATTCCCCGAAAAAATGCAATGAATAAAATTCTGAAAAATATCCCAAAAAGAAGTCCTGAACAAGGAGTTCTTAAGGAAGTTTCGAAAGAGTCTCGAGAAAAAAAGTCCCGGAGAAACAGTCCTCGAAATAAAGTCTTGAAATAAGAGTCCTGATATAAGCCGGGAAAAAAGTCCTGAAAATAGCCTTCGTACAAAATACCGGAAATAAATATCCCGAAAAAGAGTCATAAAAAGTGCTGAAAGGATGTCCTAAAATAAGTCCTGTAGAAAGTTTAGAAAAAGAGTGCTGATGAAATATCATAAAAAAAATTGTCTTGAAAAATTGCCCTGAAAATTACATCTTTAAAAAGTTAAAAGTTAAAATTTCTGAAAGAAAGCGTTGTAAAAAGTCCTTAAAAAGATTGCCCTGAAAAAAAAAATCCCAAAAAGAGTTGAAAAAAGTCCCGCAAAAAGGCCTAAAATAATGTCTGAAATAATTTTTTTTGAAAATAGTCTTAAAAAATGGTGATGTGGCCATCATGTTACTTTCTCCGACTTGATGGTATCATTTATATTTACGCTTTTGTGGTTTATTTTCAATTTAAATCATAATTTAAATGTACATCGAGCGTTGCGTAAACTCGGATAAAACTGACGTTTAAAACGTCAAAATTATGAAACGGAAAAATTATACTTCAAATTCAAAAACTCGGTTTACTCAAAAACTAACGAGATTTCGAAAAAAAACTTTTTCTTTAGAAGTTGTTCATTTTGGTATTCTCTACAATTATTGTTCACATAAATTTGCTGTAACTATTATCGTTTCATAATTATAAACCAAAAATTGAAAAAAATTAATACATTTTTTTCTCGAATAGCAATGATTTCATGAAAAATATTTTCAAGCAAAAGATGTTTATTTTCTTTGTTGTCTTTAATGTTTGTTTAAATGTTTTTGTGACATTTTTTATATTTAAGAAAATATTGGCAAAAAACAAAAAACAGTTAAGGTAAACGCCCACTTCCGGTGTACGAAATTTTATCAAAAGCTTTTCAGTTCTTCAGATTATCAAATAAGACGTATGTTAAAAGTTTCATATCAATTGCTGTATTAGTTTTTGAGATACAGCGCACACAGACACACACACACACAGACACAATTTTTTTTTTTTCCAGAAATTGTTGAAATGGCATCTAGGGACCCCAAAACGGATATTTCCGTAAAACAATTTTTTTTTTTTAAATCACGATCACAATACTTTCTCGTAATTCGTAACGGAGAAAGTAAAAATGTTAAAAACATCTGAAAAAAATTGTAATTTGTAATCTTAATTGACCAATATTTTAAATTGTATTCTTTATGTATGTCTTTTTATTATAATAATGTCTCTTTTATTCGGTAGAATGTAAGTTTTACTTGTAGATATTGTTTTAAATAGGCTATTATTTTTTAAATTTTTATTTCATAATATTGTACACGTAAAATTGTACATGTAAACATTTTATAACTTTAGCATAATTATTGATTATTTAAGTATCAACTAACTTTCTCAAAAACCCTTTGTTGAGGACTTATTTTTGCGATTTTTTTCAGAACAAATTTTTCAGAATTTTTAGGATTTTTTTTTCATGACCTTTTTTGAACCTTTTCCAAATTCAAAGGGAATTTTCAAGCAAATTCTGCGGGCGATAATTTTTTTAGAATTTTTTTAATCAGGTGGTGCACATTCCACTCACTCAAATCCGAGTTGAGAGTGCTTCCATTTTCTTTACAAGCAAAGTGCGTTAATTATCTTTTGGTATGTCAAAAATATGTTATTTCTAAGAAAATTTGGAATTTTTTAAGCAGATTCCGCGGTCCATAATTTTTTTAGAATTTTTTTAATCAGGTGGTGCACATTTCACTCACTCAAATTCAAGTTCAGAGTGCTGCCAATTTGCATTAAGGTACGTCAATTATTTTTGTGATGTCAAAAATAGGTATTTTCTGAGTGCGATGATATTTTTAGAATTTTTTTAATCACGAGATGCACATTTCACTCTCAAATTCAAGTTCAAAGTGATGACGTTTTGTTTCCAGGGAGATGGCGTCGATTATTTTCATATGGGCCAAAAAGAAATATTTTTCGAAATCACACTAAATTAGAAAATTACATGATAGCTACATTTCTTGACAAATTTGAAAATACGAAATTGCATGTTTAAAATAATTTCGCAAGACTTTATTTAGCTTAGGGGGGCAAAAATTGTGTCGCCTGTAGCGGCGTAAACCCTAGCAAGTTACAGTACTGCCAATTTCTTTGTAAAAAAGGTCTCAATCACTCACAGTCACTCGGTACTTTCACGTACGTAAAAAGTAAAAAAAAATATAATGTTAACTGAGTGGATACGCAAATGCTCGTTGATTTAAATTGGTAATTCCACCGAAACACATGCGACATCCCCGCATAACCGAATGGGGATGATTTAACACAAATTGGAAACTTTACGGCATCGAGTCCGATATAGGCCGACGGCGGTTTCTCATATTTCCAGGGGAACACTTTTCGGCGCGATGTCATGGAAATTTGTCGGCGCGCGATAAAAGGGTGTTTATCCCTTTTGGCAGGATGGCCGAGGAAGGGAGCGAAGTGGTGGGCGACGCAATTTCCCTTTTTGCCGTCACGATCCGTCTTATTTGTGGCGGCCTGACACATTACCACATACGTTTTTCACGTCGGACACATTCCGCTCTGCGGAAAAATAAATCGCCGCCGCCGCTTCATATATCGCCACACTCTGACAATACACAAAATTACACATTTCGGCGACGTTTTGTTCGCCCCGCAGGATATAAATTATTGCCGAAGTTCGCGCCCCGTGCCGCCGGATAATTGAAAATAAGCGCAGCGGCAAACGAAACGCGGTATTGCTGTACTGATGATGGACGGCCGAGGATTTCTCGGCGTGAAGCTATCAGCGAATTCGAGTTGTTCCTCCATAAATGTGATTTATGGTTGTATTGGCCAGTGCTATTGTATACTTCTCGCGCCATTATTTTGAATGCGAGGTTGACGCCGTTTTTGCCATTCACTGCATTGTGGACCCAAATGTTCGTTACATAACCACGCCAACATTTTGTTGTGGTATTCTTAAATCATTAGTGTGGTTCCAACAAGAGAGGATATAGCTGCATAAATGAGAGTGGTTTGTCGCATGTTCCCCCAACATAGCATCTTTGGCGACGTTTCATAGCTGCCTCGTTTCTAAAATCCGAACTGAAACTTTATCGATACTTTTTGATCTCATGTGTGTTATTGAAATTAAAGAGCTGTTTAGTAGCAACATGTACACGCAGCAATTTAAAGCTAAAAAAGCTTTAGAACTTTAATGTGACCCAAAATGAACAACTTCTAAGGAATAAGTTTTTTTCGAAATCTAGTTAGTTTTTGAGTAAACCGAGTTTTTTTAATTTGAAGTATAATTTTTCCATCTTTCATGATTTTGACGTTTTAAACGTCAGTTTCATCCGAGTTTACGCAACGCTCGATGTACATTTAAAATATGATTTCCATTGAAAATAAACCCATGAAAACGTAAATATAAAGTCGGAGAAAGTAACATGATGGCCACATCACCATTTTTCAATATGCATTCCTGTTAAAATGTATGCCTGTTTGCTTGTGCGCGCTGTATCTAAAAAACTACTAGTTGAATGAACATCAAACTTTGAACATAAGCCTTATTTGATAATCCGAAGAACTGAAAAGCTTTTGATAAAATTTCGTACACCGGAAGTAGGTATTTACTTTAACCGTTTTTTGTTTTTCTCCGATAATTTTTTAAATATGAAAAGTTCTATAGAAGAACACACAAAAATCTTGAAGAAAGCAAAGAAATGAACATTTTTTGCTTGAAAATATTTTTCGTGAAATGTATGGTTTTTGAAAAATAATAGCAATTAATTTTATTTTGTAATTTTTGGTTTAAAATTATGAAACGATAATACTTACAGCAAATGTATTTTAATAATAATTGTAGAGAATGCCAAAATGAACAACTTATATAGAATAAGTATTTTTCGAAATCTCTTTGGTTTTTGAGTAAATTGACTATTAGAATTTAAAGTATAATTTGTCATTTTCATCTTTCATAATTTTGACGTTTTAAACGTCAATCTCATCTGATTTTACTAAACGCTCTATGCACATTTAAAATGTGATTTCAATTGAAAATAAACCATGAAAGTGTAAACATGAAGTACTATACCTTCAAATCGGAAAAAGTAACACTATTTTTACTTTCTCCGTTACGAAGTACGAGAAAGTATTGTGATCGTGATTTTTTTTTCAAAAATTTTTTTTACGGAGATATCCGTTTTGGGGTCCCTAGATACCATTTCAACAATTTTTGGAAAAAAAAATTTTGTGTCTGTGTGTGTGTGTGTGTGTGTGTCTGTGTGTGTGTGTGTGTGTATGTGTGTGTGTCTGTGCGCGCTGTATCTCAAAAACCAGTAGACCAATTGATATGAAACTTTGAACATAAGTTTTATTTGATAATCCGAAGAACTGAAAAGCTTTTGGTAAAATTTCGTACACCGGAAGTGGGTGTTTACCTTAACTGTTTTTTTGTTTTTTGCCAATATTTTCTTAAATATGAAAAATATCACAAAAACATTTTAACAAATATTGAAGACAATAAAGAAATTCAATTATTTTGTTTGAAAACATTTTTCATATAATCATTGTTATTCGAGAAAAAAATGTATTTTTTTTTTTAATTTTTGGTATACAATTATGAAATGCTAATAGTTACAGCAAATTTATGTTAATATTAATTGTAGAGAATGCCAAAATGAACAATTTATGAAGAATAAGTTTTTTTCGAAATCTCTTTAGTTTTTGAGTAAACTGAGTTTTTGAATTTGAAGTACATTATTCCATCTTTCATAATTTTGACGTTTTAAACGTCAGTTTCATCCGAGTTTATACAACGCTCGATGTACATTTAAAAAATGATTTAAATAGAAAATAAACCATGGAAGCGTAAATATAAATGATACCATCAAGTCGGAGAAAGTAACATGATGGCCACATCACCATTTTTTTATTTTTTTGCCATTATTTTAGAGTTTCAGATCGTATCTTAATTTGAGCTTGTGTTACTTTTAGGGCAAATTATTTTTAAACCAGAATTTTTGTGCTCGTATTTTATATTTTTTGCCTGTTTCTTCGATTTTTTTCCTTTAAATTCTTGATTTTTTTTCATAAATATTCTTTATGTTGGTCCCAATTTTAAAATGATCTGTTGAAATTTTCTACTTTTTTGGTCAGATTTTTGGTCTAAATTTTCGATTTTTTGCCACAATTATTGAATTTTTATTTATATTTTGGATTTTTTTGTCTAAATTTTTGATTTTATGTCCTAAGATTTCTTTATTTGGCCAAAAGTTTCGATTTGTTTATTAAGATTTTCGATTTTTTAACTTTTTGGTCTGCATTTTTTTATTTTTAGGCCCATGTTTTCAATCTTTTGGCCACAATTGTTAAATTTTGACCTATATTTTCGATTTTTTGGTCCAAATTTTTGATCTTCTGTCCTAAGATTTTTTTATTTGGCTGAAATTTTCCATTTGTTTATTAAGATTTTCGATTTTTTAATCTGTATTTTTTATTTTTAGCCCCAAATTTTCGGTATTTGGTCCAAATTTTAAATTTTTCAATTTTCAATTTTAGTTTGTGTTCGGAAACTTACTTAGAGCTACAGGGTTATTTTGAGGGTGAAAATGGCAAACAATTTTTTATCTGCATTTTTAGATCTCTCGCCTGTAATTTCTTTTTTTTCAAAGTTTTGATTTTTGGCTTAAATATTCTTTATTTTGGCTTGCTTTTTAAATTTTTTTTGTCCCAAATTTTCAGTATTTGGTCTATTTTTTTTTTTCTTGTCCCATATTTTAGATTTTTTTATTTTCAATTTGAGTTTCTGTTCAGAAACTCACTCTGAGCTACAGGGTTATTTTGAAAGTGAAAACGGCAAACTATTTTTCCATTACTTGAATTTTTTTATCTGCATTTTTGGATCTCTGGCCTGTAACTTCGTTTTTTTCTATTCCAAATTTTTGATTTTTGACTTAAATATTCTTTATTTTGGCCTAAATATTCTTTATTTTGGCGTGAAAATTAAGGTTGCGTGTTAAAAGTTTCGATTTTTTGGTCCGTATTTTTGATATTTAGGTCCTAATTGTTGGTTTAAGTTTTAGCTATTTTTTATTATATTTTAAATTTTCTAATCTGAATTATTGATTTTTATGTGCGATTTTTTGCCGGTATTTTCGGGTTTTTTGGTCGGTTTTTGATTTTTTGCCCTTTACTTTTTAACCTGAGTTATTGTTTTTTATTTTATTTTTTTTACATTATTTTCGAGTTTCTGGTCGGAAACTTATTTTGAGCCAAAGAATTATTTTAGGGGCTAGCTAAATATTTTTTCTTTTACTTGAATTTACAATATTTTGGTCTGCATTTTTTTGGTCCATATTTTAGATCTTTACCTTTACCTGTTTTCGCCTCAATTTATTCCAATTTTTTTTTTTTTTGCCTGTATAATCTTTATTTTGGACAACATTTTCGATGTGTTTGTTGAAATTTTCGATGTTTTAGTTTGCGTTTTTTTTATGTTTAGGCCCTAGTTTTCGGTATTTGGATTTTTTGGGCCTATGTTTTAGTTTTATTGTTTAATTATTGATTTCTATTAGCGAATTTTTGATAGGCGAATATTTTAGATTTTTAATGTTTTGCCAGTATTTTCAAGGTTTTGGTCTAATCGTCAAATCGGAGAAAGTAACATGATGGCCACATCACCATTTTTTTTTCCAAAAATTATTGAAATGGCATCTAGGGACCCCAAAACGGATATTTCCGTAAAAAAAATTTTGAAAAGGTTTTTACGTTCACAATACTTTCTCGTACTTCGTAACGGAAAAAGTAAAACAGTAGACAATGCAGGCTAAAGATAGTTATTTATGCACCAAGGGCATTAAGAAGATATGCATACGTGATCTACAAGCACCCGAAAGGTAGAAACATCAAGTAGCACCATGAGCATTACTTGATGTTTCTACCTTTCGGGTGCTTGTAGATCACGTATCCATATCTTCTTAATGCCCTTGGTGCATAAATAACTATCTTTAGCCTGCATTGTCTACTTTTATGTATTTATTAGTTTATTGAGTTTATTGAGGAAAGATTACATTTGTCTTTTTGATATTTGTAGCTTGCATCAATTAGATTTTATTATTGTAGCATTTACCGTGTTAAATCGAATCCGATTCCCATATTCATAACCCTATCTTGTATATTGGAGTACTGTTGGAGTGCTTCGAATTAATATTGCATAGTAATATGCGATATTTGCGAACTAAACACACCAAATAGATTTGCGAACTAACTAACGAACACTTCATTCAACTTGCGTTTATATGTATTTATAGAGATAGCGAACAAGCAAGCAAGCGATTCAGCCCACACCCCCTCAACAGTTAATTGTGTCTATATAGACAACTGTGTACTTAAGCAGTGATAACAATGGAGGAATATGTAAACTACTTTCGCACGTACTAGATCATACGAGGAATTAGTTAGGTAGTAATTTTTCGTGTTTGTTAATTTGAGTAGGTCCGAAGCTATTTATCAATTCCCGGGATGAATCCCGCTCAAGGTATCCGTTTCTACTAGGTTTCGGTTCCCTTGGCAAAGTTTTAATCGCCTCGGGAGAGACGCACTTACATCATTTATTATTCACATCGAGCGAAGCCATGTCTGGGTACTGTTTGATGTTAAATATTTTACGAGAGTCGATGGCCTCTTGAGGAATCTCAGCATGTCAACGAGCTGCATTTTTTTTTATTGAAAGGCAAATAGAGCTTGTTATCGGAGGTAGTAACACAAAAGGTTATAATTTGGCCGGGTACATTTTATTTTTGTCATTGAATCGATGCAAATTTCGAGAATGGATTTTACCTATTGGCAATTCATTCGAGAATGAGGAGTGATCCTGCAGAAATTATAACCGCTAAGTTAATTTAACGAATACGGCAGCACATCAACAGAATATCAATTTACACAGTGGGCCAAAAAAAACGGTACAAGTAGTTTTGTACTGTTATATCTTCGTGTTATTAGTATTTTTAAATAATTAATATTATCCTAGGCTAAAGTTTGATGAATGTAAAATTGTGTTCTTTATGGGAAATAGTGAAATATAAAATTAAGAAAAGTAACCGGTGACGAACGACATTTTCGCCGCCTACTGATGTTGATTTTCGTCTAATAGCAACTATTATAATGAATTAAGCAAAGTAATTGGTGATCGATGACTCGATTTTTGAAAAAATATCTTCTGCCATCCGTGATAGTTTCAGTTTTTCGACCCGGCGCTACCCGACCAAAAATTTAAACATAAACAAGCCAACTCCAGTGTATTATACTTACTACAAAATTACTTACGCTTTCAACATAATTTTTATTCGATCGAAAAATTGGAATTTGATTGTTCCAAAAAATTCGAAAAAATTGTTGATGAAAACAAGTCGTACCCTCTACTGACCTTAATCGTTAACGCTTTCTTTAAAAATGCAAAATATACGTCTTCGAAATAAACATCAAAATTGGTATAATTATTTTGGTCAAATTTTGAAAAATCATATCTTCTTAAGGGAGCAACAGATCAAAAAATGTTACAATACAAATAATACAGAGCAATCCTTTGTAAATATTCAGGAGCTTTGACAGACCCTTCAATGTCACAACTAAAGGCAGCAAGAGTCTTGAGAGAAACGCATGTATCGCTCATTTCTCGAGCCGGGCACAGTAACAGGGGCCCCCAGAGACAAAACGCTTGGTGAAAATTTCAGCCGAATCCATGTCATGCGATTTTCACTCAAATTTCCAATGGTTTGCTCATAAAAAATGAAAAATATGGTGCCTTGGCAGATAAAAAAATCATAACTCGCGCAGTGGCGGCTCGTGGAACATGTTCTTGGTAGAGCCACTTATACAATATAGGCCCCCCTCCCCTTTTTGAAGAAAGAAGAAACGATTTATTTTTCAAGACCAAAGTAACTGTCGAAAAAGTGTTTTTAGAATTAATTAAAAATTCTTACTGAGCTTGAAACTACAAGTAGTGCCATGGCTCCTTGACTCTGTATAACGAGCCGCCCATGAACTCGCGAACGATTAGAAAAATCGAAAAAATTCAAAGAATAAATGTTATAGAGCTGTCTTCATTGAAGAGGACAAAATAATTTTAAATCATCCAGGATGTCTGGATGATTTAAAATTATTATAATTAATGATTTTTTTTTCAAAGCTCCAGAATATTTACAAAGGATTGCTCTATATTATTTGTATTGGAACATTTTTACGATTTTTTATCTATAATTTTGAAAAAAGGCCCTGAAGGCCTCAGGGAGTATTATTGGGACGATCAAATTTGTTCAATTCATGCCTCTTCATAACTGCCATGTTGCCTAAACAGGTCATCTCCATCGGTAGTACTGAAGAGGGTAAAAAAAAAATAAAACATGATTTTGGATCGGTTTAAGCAGTTTAAAATTGAGGAAAATTAATATTAAAAAAAAAATGCACTTGATGATTTCATTTCAATAGTTATTACAAAATCTGACATTTGAGTTGATTAAATTATTATTTTTTCTCTTTTACACCCCCGCTGAGGAATTTCGGAAATGTCGAGTTAAAAAATAAAGGATCACCATTAAAAAAAAAATTAATTGAAAAACGATCAAAATATTTACAGGCAGAATTCGTTAAGCATGTTTAAATACACACGGATTTGAAAAAAGAAACTATAAAAAAGAAAAATAAAACTTCAACAATCGGAACTTGAACCGCGGACCGTCCCACTGCGACGCGGAGTTTTTACCTTTGCGCCAATGGCTTGTTGTGCTACCTCTAACGTAAAAGATATACAGTGGGGGCCTAAAGTATGGAATATATTCAGTAAAACCGTAATAAAATATATTTGGAAAAAAATCCTCGAACAGGTCGATTTTCTTTTATAAAAATACTCATTTTTGCATGAAAGATGATTTTTAGTCGTCATTTGTTTTTGAGTTATGACATCCGCCATTTTGTTTTTAAATGGCAACCCCATATTTTTGTTCTTGATTTTGAGAGATCTTCTCATTGTCGAACTGGCAGTAAAAAAATATTGCCATCTTACATAAGAAATTTTTCGAGTAAATGACAATTGAAAAATAAAACTAGATATTTAGAGTTTTCGTAAAATGACCTTGTTCCAGCGCTTTTTTTCAAGATGATCTTGACCTTCCATATAATCAAATAATACAATATGGTTTCAGCAAGATGACGCACCCCCGCACTAGGCGCGTTTATTGACAATTAATTAGCCTGGGAAATATTCAAATTGTTCAAGAAGAATTTCTACTTGTTCGAGAAATTTTTTATTCAAACCGGGGGTGGTTTTCTCTGAATAACTCCTCTAGGGTTAGAGATATAAGCGAAGAGATATAAAATGTGGAGAGGAACTCGTTCTACAAAACTCTATGAAAATTGGAGTCGTGACTGTAAAGGTAGCGCCCCCGCTCGCCGAAGCACGTGCGCCTTTCTGAAAAAAAAATTAAAAATGAGGGGGTTTCAACTCTTTTTGTGAGGAGTATCCTATTTTTGAATTTTTATTGATTTTTCATGAAAATTTCAAATTGCTTCCTATACCCGTTTTCGAGATATAGCATCATACCTTTGCTAGAAGGGTAGGGGATGTTTTAAAAATTTTGAAAAAAATCCCAGTTAAAGCCATTTGTATCCTCTGCGGTCCCTGAAAATTTCAGCTTTCCGACTTTAAAAGAAAAAAATACGTCCTCGGAATAAGTATCGTAGAGGGCTGAAATCACGTAATTTTTTTTTTTTAAAAGGAAAGATGATTGACAGGATTCGGGTTAGGGAAT
Source organism: Ocypus olens (assembly GCA_910593695.2). Classification (NCBI taxonomy): domain Eukaryota; kingdom Metazoa; phylum Arthropoda; class Insecta; order Coleoptera; family Staphylinidae; genus Ocypus; species Ocypus olens. The sequence goes on from OU343061.1 coordinate 5,977,375, forward strand.
CGAGGATGATGGGGCAACTAGCCAACTAGGGCATTCAGCCACAACCAATTTATAGTAATAATATTCAGATTTAAATGAAATGGGGATAAACACTAGACACCCAGGGACCCGTACGGCCATTTTTCGAGTTGAAAAAGTGACCGTCCGGACGGGACTCGAACCCGCACCAACGGGGTCCAAAGGCCGGACCTCTACCCACTAGACCACCGCGGCCCCTAATCACGTATTTTGAACGGGCAAATAAAATTTGATCAAATTTGTCATGGGGGCTTCTTTTAGTTAACAGAGACTATGGTAAAAATTTGATCAAAAAATTGCCGCTAAATTTTTTTTGACCTGAAATTTGAGGGGTTTTTGAAAGTCCAAAAATTGTATCCGCCTCCTCGTGGCGCATGCGAGCGGTCCTAAACATTCGGAAAAGTTTTTTTTTATTTTCAAAATTCGCGCCGGTCGAAGGGGGCGCGCGATAGGGACGGGACCGGGCGGAATCGATAGGACCGGCGATCGCGCATCGGATGGCAAAGAGATTTTTTTTCGGAAAACTCACCGACGCCGAGGGATGGAATGCACCTCCGAAAATGAGGGTTGAGGGATATCTTGTTATATCCCGACAATTAAAAAAAAGGGTCACGGTTTTCCTGGAGAGTTTTCGCGGGGAGGACGCCACCGGCCAGGGGGGGGCTGCTCAAGGTCATCCTAACGAAATCTACGGATATATCAATACACCTTCGAATTACATCCATATAAATACTAATATATATATTTTTTACCCCTTTTTGGGGTCCCTAGATGCCCTTCAACAATTTCTGGAAAAAAAACATTTGTGTGTGTGTGTGTGGCTGTGTGTCTGTGTGTCTGTGTGTGTGTATGTGTGTGGCTGTGTGCGTGTGTGTGTGTGTGCGCGCTGTATCTCAAAAACTAATAGAGAAATTATTATGAAACTTTGAACATACGTTTTATTTAATAATCCGAAGAACTGAAAAGCTTTTGGTAAAATTTCGTACACCAGAAGTGGGTGTTTACCTTAACTATTTTTTGTTTTTTGCCAATATTTTCTTAAATATGAAAAATATCACAAAAACATTTAAACAAATATGAAGACAACATAGAAATGAGCTTATTCTGTTGAAAAACATTTTTCATAAAATTATTGTTATTCGAGAAAAAAAATTATTTATTTTTTTTCATTTTTGGTTTATAATTATAAAACGATTATAGTTACAGCAAATTTATGTTAATAATAATTGTAGAGCATGCCAAAATGAACAACTTATAAAGAATACGAAATCTCTTTAGTTTTTGAGTAAACTGAGTTTTTGAATTTGAAGTATAATTTTTCCATCTTTTATAATTTTGACGTTTTAAACGTCAGTTTCATGCGAGTCTACAAAACGCTTGATGTACATTTAAAATATGATTTAAATTGAAAATAAACCAAGAAAGCGTAAATATAAATGATACTATCAAGTCAGAGAAAGTAACATGATGGCCACATCACCATTTTTTATTCATTAACACCACGTTAAGTGTAAAGCGAATGAAGTTAAGTCCGAATTTACATGTTTCTCTTCATTTACTCCTGTTTTGTGTTAAGCGATTAATACCCTCCGATGCTATTCCCTCCGATGCTATTCCCTCCGATGCTATTCCCTCTTTTCTTGGACTTTCCGTGTTGCTTTTCATTGGTAAACATTACACGTGTTTCATATATTTTCATGTCTTTTATATTGTATGCGGAGCACATGCCCGAACTTTTCGACTATTATTTTATTTATTTATTTTGTCTATATTCTATCAATTTATTACTTGTTTTCAAAGTCCCTAAGGAATCGCGTTTCCAGGGCGTTTAAACGTATTTTATATTTGTCTGTGGTCTGGTCCATTTTTCACTATTTCACTATTTCAGTTATGTTTTCTTACGTTACGTCTTATTGAAACGAATTTTTTTTTATTATTAAATATTAATCCGTGTGTAGCACATAACTCGGACATGGCGCTAAAAAATGTTTACTTTTATTTTTGTGTGCATTTCTGCGAGTATATTTAACAAATACAAAATGTCAAAATAATGTGAAAATTATTATAAATATTTTCACTGATCTTTCGCTGGATGCTAATGCCGAGGGTAATGCATGAATCACAGCCTGGATTCATCTGAGATTTCAAACAACATGACGGACAAAATACGTGAAAAAACTCTAAAAAAAGCATTTAAAAAAACGTTTTCTACAAAAAGTTTGTATTTTTTCCCGTGGAATACGATCCCGCACTGAAAAATAGAGGGTTCCATTTGAAAAAGCAAAGTTGACCTTTGTTTGACCTTGAAAATTACTGCCAAGGTCATTTTCAAGGACACCAGCATATGTCCTCCTCCGGACCCTATAACTTTTATCTGAAACATTTTTTGTCATGTTGCTCAGATTTCGAGATATTTAAAATGGGACATTGTATGGTATAATTCGTATCGAACTTTTGGTGAATGCGCCTGGCAATATATTGCTGGAAATTTGTCAGTCTGAATTATCCTTACAACTACAACTTAATATGTTGTGGTACTTAGGCATTATCATAAAAAAAATAGGGGGTCTATTGGAAAATAAAATGTCAAAGGGGTCGAAGTTGGCATTCCCTGATCTACATAACTGGCGCGAATAACCTTAGCTGTCAATGCGCCTTAAACCCAAAATTAATTCATTCAGCAACGTTAGCAATAGTGTTACAAAGGCTACAACATAGAAACAAATCACTATCTTTCCTAAATCCAACCCAAATAGAAAAATTGCAAAGTTATCCCATTTAAATCCATCATTTTAACGATAACCTTTTCACTTTTCAGGTTACGGGAGCGTTTCGCCGAGGACATCCTGGGGCAAGCTGGTGACCATAATCTACGCCCTCATAGGCATTCCGCTGATGCTGCTGTACTTATCGACGACCGGCGATGTTCTGGCGAGAAGTTTCCGGAGATTGTACGGGAAACTGTGCGGCGCCGGACCGCAAAAACCGCACTGTCCGTGCAACACCAGGGTCCGGGTGCCGGTGACCCTTTGTCTGGTCATAGTTCTTGCTTACATCTGCTCGGGGGCCGTCCTGTTCCACCGCCTGGAAAACTGGAGTCTGCTGGAGGGCTCCTACTTTTGTTTTACATCGCTAGGTAAGCGTAACGAATCAGTAGTTTACGCGAAATGCTAATGAATACATTTCGGAAATTTGTTAGCGCAAATGTATACTGGAAAATACAACCGAACTTAATTAACGAATCCGCATATGTGGTGTGCAAATCCGTATAACGATTTTAATTAATTAGTACATGCGATAACTAATACTCCTGGTTATTTATGCAATGAGGTTGTAATTATGGAGGTTCATACACGAACATGAAGATTACGACCACCATATAAATGCTAGCTGACCAGTGACGGTTCGCGGGATTTTTTTCTGGTACGGCCGAGGAACAAGAGGTGGTAATACAGATAGGTGCGGTCACGCAACTGACCCTACCTATCTGTATTATCACCTCTTGTTCCTCGGCCGTACCAGAAAAAAATCCCGCGAACCGTCACTGCTGTTTACATATTTTTTCTACGACTATTATTAAAAATTAAAATACTTAGTACTTAATTGTTCCATAGATACATTATTTATAATATAGCAACATGTTTCCTTGATAATAGTCGCGAGTTCGAAAATTGTTAGAATATTGGAGGTCATCGAAGGCGGTTTTTCACACCCCGCGCTGCGACCCTGGGTCTAATGAGTTCATAAAAGTAGATTTTCATTATCATTATATGTGCTAATTCCTATTGAAATCCCACTACTTTCCAATTGCATTATCCGCAGAGTATTGATTGTCGAAAAAAAATTGAATATGCTTCTATTTTTTTCACCCAGATATAATTTGCATATGTATGCTGCTATTTCTACGCCTATTACCTCAACAAACTAATTTCCTTTGTATTTCATTTCACAATTCCTTTCAATTCTGTGGAAGCTAGGATGCAGATGACCAATTAGCCGTAATAAAATGAAACCCTCCAAATTGGAAAACACACGAGCGTGCCTTACAATGTAATCAGTTTTCAGCAGGGCCGTCGTCCTTAGTGGAGACATACTGGACCACTGATGTGAATCCGGTAATTATTCAGTGGTTAGGGTAAATATATCCTGGTGGAGAAAAAAATGAAACACTTGAAATTCGTGAAACCGCCATAACTCGGAGTATTTTCAATCGATTTTGATGAATCTTTGAGGGCGAAAAACTTTGAAATGTCTTCTTTAATGTCATTATTCCGGAAATCCAATGTTCTTCCAACATCATACACAGTTAATGAGTTACAACTTGTGCCAAGATAAAAAATCTAGGCATTTTATTCACCGATAATTTAAATTTTACCAGAAAAGACTCGAATTTGCTGACAACATAAGCAAAATACAGAGATTTCATTAAAGTCAATGTCACTGAAGGACGCACAAATACACATAATAAACCCTAACATTTTGGACGCAGACATTGCGATGTTACTAATATGTTTAGTAACAATGTTGCTTAACCAAATATCTTAACGCAAGTTTTTTTATAAAATGTCAAAAAAAGTTTTTTTTGTTTTTAAGTTTTATTTTATAAAATGAGTGATAATGGGCTTATTTAATTCATTTTAATGCATTTTTAAAAGAAATTACGGGTTTTCATGTGTCGGTCACAGCTCCCATGGCAAAAAATTATGAGTTTCGCGCCGTCAGGCAATGTGTCTGTCACGTGTCTCACTCTCACAATTCTCTCTAACAAATTCAACGGCCAATCAAACTCGTGACTGACAGCGCTAAATAGTAAGTTTACAGTAGGTACTCACTGTCAGTTATCGGTGACTGACGTGGCCCCGTTGAAATACTGCAGTGTCAGTCGGTGACTGACGAAGCGGTCAACGTGTTAAAGGAAATTAACAGAGTTAACAAGGAAATACGAAGCATAACAAAATGTTACATTTGTCAAAAACAATACAAATGTTGAAATGTCTCACCAAAACAATAGAAAAGCTGAGAAATGAATGGATAAGAAACAGTGCTGCCAATTATGGAAACTCGCAGAATCCCAAAAAGAAAAATAATGAATGGAGAAATGGCGCAAGATGAAGAAAACATAAGAAAGTTTTTACCACAGTATGAAGGTAATTGATGTTATACTGATCTCGTTGAAAGATAGAATGCAGAGTATGAATACACTCAACAAAATGTTTTTTTTTCTTTGTAGTTGTAATTATTTGAAAAGCTTGAATGACAAGGAGTTGAAAACTTGGGCTGCAAACTTAACTTGTAAATATCTTGAAGACATGAGTGAAGATGAGTTTTCTACTGAAATTCTAGTTCTTCGTGGCCAATCAACTTGATCTTCTGAACCTAATCTAAAGAAGATATTTGAATGATGCTTTCCCAAGTGTGTGCATGGCCTTGAGAATTTACTTAATGCGCCCAACTACTAGGGGTGTTCGATAATGGAAATGAATAATCGATTATTGATTATTTTTAATAATCGATTATATCCACTAATCAAAATAATCGATTGATCAAATAATCAGATGATCGATTAATCAAAACATCGAATAATTGATTATTTTTCGAGTAATAATCATTCAGCCGATTAATTGATTATCCATCGACTATTTTGCGCAGTCCCTATTTATAATGGCATATTTGAAAAGTTAAAATGGCATATTTGACTAGCAACAATAGCATATTTTAACAGTCAAAAATATTGTGTAGTTTAACAGTCGAAAATGGCATATTTTACGAGTCAAAATTGGCATAGTTTAACTGTCGAAAAAGGCATATTTTACTGGTCAAAATTGGCATATTTTAACTATCAAACGTGGCATATTTTAACAATCAAAATTGGCACATTTTTCCAGTCAAAACTGGCATAGTTCAACTGTCTAAAATGGCATACTTTGCCAGGAAAATGGCATATTTTACCAGTCAAAATTGGCATATTTTAACTGTCGAAAATGGCATATTTTAACTATCAAACGTGGCATATTTTAAGAGTCAAAATTGGCACATTTTACCAGTGAAAACTGGCATAGTTCAACTGCCTAAAATTTCATATTTTGCCAGTTAAAATTGGCATCGTTTAACTGTCAAAAGTGGCATATTTTACCAAACAAAAGTAGGATATTTTAACAGTCGAAAATGGCATATTTTACCAGTCAAAAATGGCATAGTTTAACTGTCGAAAATAGCATATTTTACTGGTCAAAATTGGCATATTTTAACTATCAAACGTGGCATATTTTAACAGTCAAAATTGGCATATTTTACCAGTCAAAATTGGCATAGTTTAACTGTCGAAAATGGCATATTTTACCAGACAAAAGTAGCATATTTTAACAGTCGAAAATGGCATATTTTACCAGTCATAATTGGCATAGTTTTACTGTCGAAAATAACATATTTTACGGGTCAAAATTGGCATATTTTAACTATCAAACGTGGCATATTTTAACAGTCAAAATTGGCACATTTTACCAGTCAAACCTGGCATAGTTAAAACTGTCTAAAATGGCATATTTTGCCAGTTATAATTGGCATAGTTTAACTGTCAAAAGTGGCATATTTTACCAGACAAAAGTAGGATATTTTAACAGTCGAAAATGGCATATTTTACCAGTCAAAATTGGCATAGTTTAACTGTCGAAAATTGCATATTTTACTAGTAAAAAAGGGAAAATTTTAACTGTCAAAATTGGCATATTTTACCAGTCAAAACTGACATATTTTAACTGTCGAAAATAGCATATTTTACCAGACAAAATTGGCATATTTTAACTATCAAACGTGGCATATTTTAACAGTCAAAATTGGCACATTTTACCAGTCAAAACTGACATGCTTTAACTGTCGAAAATGGCATATTTTGGAGTCGAAATTGACATATTTTACCTGTCAAAATTGGCACATTTTACCAGTCAAAACTGGCATAGTTCAACTGTCTAAAATGGCATATTTTTCCAGTTAAAATTGGCATGGTTTAACTGTCAAAAGTGGCATATTTTACCAGACAAAAGTAGAATATTTGAACAGTCGAAAATGGCATATTTTACCAGTCAAAATTGCCATAGTTTAACTGTCGAAAATGGCATATTTTACTGGTCAAAATTGGCATATTTTAACTATCAAACGCGGCATATTTTAAAAGCCAAAATTGGCACATTTTACCAGTCAAAACTGGCATATTTAAAACTGTCTAAAATGACATATTTTGACAGTTAAAATTGGGATGGTTTACCTGTCAAAAGTGACATATTTTAGCAGACAAAAGTAGCATAATTTAACAGTCGAAAATAGCATATTTTACTAGTAAAAAAGGGAAAATTTTAACCGTCAAAATTGGCATATTTTAACTGTCGAAAATGGCATATTTTACTAGTAAAAAGGGAAAATTTTAACTGTCAAAATTGGCATATTTTACCAGTCAAAATGACATATTTTAACTGTCGAAAATGGCATATTTTGCTAATCGAAATTGACATATTTTACCTGTCAAAATTGGTACATTTTACCAGTCATAGTTCAACTGTCTAAAATGCCATATTTTGCCAGTTCAAATTAGCATGGTTTAACTGTCAAAAGTGGCATATTTTAACAGTCTAAAATGACATATTTTACCAGTCAAAATTGGCATGGTTTAACTGTCGAAAATGGCATATTTTACTGGTCAAAATTGGCATATTTTAACTATCAAACGTGGCATATTTTAAGAGTCAAAATTGGCACATTTTACCAGTCAAAACTGGCATAGTTAAAACTGTCTAAAATGGCATATTTTGCCAGTTAAAATTGGCATGGTTTAACTGTCAAAAGTGGCATATTTTACCAGACAAAAGTAGCATAATTTAACAGTCGAAAATGGCATATTTTACTAGTAAAAAATGGAAAATTTTAACTGTCAAAATTGGCATATTTTACCAGTCAAAACTGACATATTTTAACTGTCGAAAGTGGCATATTTTGCTAGTCGAAATTGACATATTTTACCTGTCAAAATTGCCACATATTACCAGTCAAAACTGGCATAGTTCAACTGTCTAAAATGGCATATTTTGCCAGTTCAAATTGGCATGGTTTAACTGTCGAAAATGGCATATTTTACTAGTCAAAAATGGCATATTTTAACAGTCAAAATTGGCATATTTTACCAGTCAAAACTGACATATTTTAACTGTCGAAAGTGGCATATTTTGCTAGTCGAAATTGACATATTTTACCTGTCAAAATTGCCACATTTTACCAGTCAAAACTGGCATAGTTCAACTGTCTAAAATGGCATATTTTGCCAGTTCAAATTGGCATGGTTTATCTGTCGAAAATGGCATATTTTACTAGTCAAAAATGGCATATTTTAACAGTCAAAATTGGCATATTTTACCAGTCAAAACTGACATATTTTAACTGTCGAAAGTGGCATATTTTGCTAGTCGAAATTGACATATTTTACCTGTCAAAATTGGCACATTTTACCAGTCAAAACTGGCATAGTTCAACTGTCTAAAATGGCATATTTTGCCAGTTCAAATTGGCATGGTTTAACTGTCGAAAATGGCATATTTTACTAGTCAAAAATGGCATATTTTAACAGTCAAAATTGGCATATTTTACCAGTCAAAACTGACATATTTTAACTGTCGAAAATGGCATATTTTGCTAGTCTAAATTGACATATTTTACCTGTCAAAAGTGGCATATTTTACCTGTCAAAAGAAGCATATTTTAACAGTCAAAAATACCATTTTTACCGTCAAAACTGGCATATTTTAACTGTCAGAAATGGCATATTTTGCCAATTAAAATTGACTTATTTTAACTGTCAAAAGTGGCATATTTTGCTAAACATATTATATTTTAAGAGTCGAAATGCCATATTTTAACTGTCAAAAGTGACATATTTTACCAGACAAAAGTAGCATATTTTAACAGTCAAAACCGACATATTTTACCGTCAAAACTGGCATAGTTTAGCCGTCGAAAATAGCATATTTTGCCAGTTAAAATTGACATATTTTACCTGTCAAAATTTTACCAGTCAAAGCTGGCATAGTTCAACTGTCTAAAATGGCATATTTTGCCAGTTAAAATTGGCACCGTTTAACTGTCGAAAATGGCATATTTTACCAGACAAAAGTAGCATATTTTAACAGTCGAAAATGGCATATTTTACCAATTAAAATTGACATATTTTAACTGTCAAAAGTGGTATATTTTGCTAAACATATCATATTTTAAGAGTCGTAAATTCCATATTTTAACTGTCAAAAGTGACATATTTTACCAGACAAAAGTAGCATATTTTAACAATCAAAACCGACATATTTTACCGTCAAAAATGGCATAGTTTAGCCGTCGAAAATAGCATATTTTGCCAGTTAAAATTGACATATTTTAACTGTCAAAAGTGGCATATTTTACCAGACACAGGTATCATATTTTAACAGTCAAAATTGGCCAGTTAAAACTGGCATAGTTAAACTGTCGAAAATGGCAAAATAAGCCTATTTTAACTGTAAAAGGTGGCATATTTTACCAAATAAAAGTAGCATATTTTAACAGTCCAAATTGGCAAATTTTAACTGTCAAAAGTGGAATATTTTGCCTGAAAAAAGTAGCATATTTTAACAGTCAGAACTGTCATAGTTTACTTGTCGAAAATGGCATATGTTACTAGTCGAAATTGACATATTTAACCTGTCAAAAGTGGCATATTTTACTAGACAAAGTAGCAAGTCAAAAATACCATATTTACCGTCAAAGTTGGCATATTTAACTGTCAAAAATGACATATTTGCCCATAAAAAATTGACATATTTTAACGGTCAAAAGTGTCATATTTTACCAGACAAAAGTATCATTGGCCTATTTTGGTAGTCAAAAATGCCACATTTTCAAATAGTCAAAACTGGCATATTTACTGGTCAAATATGGCATATGTTTTCTGAGAAAATTTATGGCGGTTTTCAATGATGGGAAAAGGAGTGTTGTAAAGTAATTGTTTTCCCGAAAAATAAATGTTTTATATCATTTTTTACCAACCCAAAATTAACATGAGGCCTTCCGCGAAGCGAATAACAATAACCTAGACTAATTCGAATGAACAAATCTTGGTTCGTGAATAAGGCAGATAGTTGTGAATGGAAACATAGAATTCTAGAAGAATGTAGCTTCAAATTTTTGTAATATACCTGTTTTGTGAGACCGCTCCAAAAAAATTCCAAAATCGCCAACTTACAAGTGCCCAATTTGAGAGAAAACTGCAAGTACGATTCGACTGAAAGTTTAATCACATATTCCCCATTATTCTATGAACATTTTGATATACATTACAAGTCGTTTGGCCATTTCATGATTTTCGCCCATTTTTCCACACTTTGGACAGGAAAAAAGGGGAAAAATGTTGGATCTGAAAAAATTCATGACGGTTCTTAATGACGAGAAAAAGCGTGTAGAGTAATTATGAGAGCGCGAAACGAGAAAACTACAAGTAAGATTTAACCACGTATTCCCCGTCCTTTTATGAACATTTTGATCTACGTTACAAGTCATTTGGCCATTTCATTATTTTCGCTTATTTTTCTATACTCTGGGAAAAAAGGGGAAAAATGTTGGGTCTTACAAAAATTTGAAAAAATTCATGACGGTACTTAATGATGAGAAAAAGCGTGTAGAGTAATTATTTTCCCGAAAAAAAACATAACCAGTCAAAACTGGTGTAGTTTAACTGTCAGTTAATATTTAAGGATTCCTTAACTTACGGTGCAACAGGGCATAAATCATAGAAGTCTTATTTCAATCCTCCAATGCTTGGATTTAAAACAGTCCAACAAAACTGTTTTGAAAATAGCAAACAATATGTCAAAACATACTTGATGTAAAGCAAACCGTTCCCCAAGGCTCGATACTTGGTCCACTCCTATTTTCGCTATACACATTAATTATTAATTCCCGCTAAACTAAAGAATTATTAAGGCCGTACCTACCAAAATGCTACATAAATTCAGATATTGATAGGGTGGACCCGATTTCTAATTTACTCGACCTAAAATTGAATCCCAAAAAATCACAATTACTATTATTTGGATATATATTGGATCGATGAGGCTGTTACTTGTTGAAACTCCATGGTATCATTTAATAAAACACTAACACAGTGTATGGTTTCAAATTAATTTTATTGTTTATTGTGAAAATTTTTTCATCTACCTGATGAAGCCACTATGTGGTGAAACAATTGTTATAGAACAATAAAATTAATTTGAAACCATACACTGTGTTAGTGTTTTATTAAATGATATTATTTGGACCACGTAAGGTGTGTGATGACCTAAAAAGTAAAATTAAAATTCAATTGGACGGAAGCAATATTCCAGATAGCAGCCACGCAAGATGTAATATTAGACAATGCGTTTATACAGGGTGTTTCAGCGCTCTGGGAACGGTCAATCAGGTGCTTATTTTTAAAAATTTCGAAAAAGAATGTATACAAAAGTTGTGCAGAATAGCGAGCTGCATGCCCTAAACTATTTAAATTTATACAGGGTATCTCATAGCAAAGCTACAGTGCTCTGAAACACCCTGTATTTAGATATTAACGTAAATAAAATTTACTTTTATTATTATTAAATACTGTATTATTAATACAATACGAAAATTTGAATGAAATTTGAGAAATTAACACCTACCGATATAAGCTAATGAAGTACAACAAATCCGCAACACATTACGCATAAATTATAGAATCATTCAACTTATTAACCACAATTTGACGCAATTAAACTTAATATATGCGTGTGCGTCCAATTTAACACAAATTTATGTGTGCAGTTGTTAGTCCGCGTTCAGTGCGATATTATTTAGAATTAGCATTACGATTTAACTTGTAAATCCAAATCGTACCTACGGTAATTAAAACATGCTTCGTAGATTAAAGCGGCAGGTGCATATTTTATAATGCCGTCTAGACTCCGGCGCGGTTTTAACTTTACGGCTTAAGCCCTAATTAATCGCCGTTTACGAGCCTTGAAGTGCAATAAAATCCGGTATAAATAAACAAGCATTCGGGCCCGGCTTCTAAATTACGCTCCAGACGAAATAAAGTAATTGAACTGTTGGGATTAATAAAAACCGTGTTGATTGACTGGCCTCCGGTTTCCTCCATTGTTTCGGTCCGCTCTAATGCCGGATTATCGACCTCTTTTCGTTCCTCGTTCCGCTCGAATTGGCCGCTAGGAAGTCATATTTGATGTCCCTGCTGGGACCGGTCTGATGTGGATGGCTTCCTTTCGACTCTCGATAACAGAATTAATGTCAACTGTGGAAAATGTATGGGGTTGTATCGAGTCAAACGGAAAAAAGGAAAAACGTGACGTTTGATTGAACTTATTAAAAGCGCCGATTTCACAGAAATACAATTCTTTTGTGTGATATTTGGCTTTTAAGTCGTTCCACTCAATTTAAAATACGGGGCACGTTTAATCGGAGGTTATTGGAAATGGTTAACGTCTCTAGCTCCATGGTGTATTAGTTTTGTCAATATAGGACTGATTAAGCATGTCCATTTCGGTCGTGATATCGAACGGTCAATAGACATGTGTCTATAATTCAGTACAACTAGACCGTATATGGAAATTGATTGATCAAGTATGTCAAGCATGTGTACTTAGGATAAGAAATTAATTAATACTGATTATATAGGATGTTTCAAAATCATTCACGATAAGGAGGCCTATTGTGGCACGAGTGCTCCAATAGGACAAGTATCAAAGATGAATATTTATTATGGCAATTTAGTTCCTAAAAATTACTTCATTTTAATGGCTTTCCAGAGTCTCGCAATACTTCAATCTTTGTCTAAAGTTTTGCATCACTCTTCTCAACAAGCCTGGTCACATACTCTCTAGTTCTTCTAAAATGCGCATTTTGAGGTCTCTTTTTTTCTGATTGAAACAATATTGAGTGATATTGCCTTGGTTACGATATGTCATAACACACTTTTTAAATGTTAAACAACACCTGTAACACCGCGTGGAAGTTCCACATTAATTTCAACAGATGGTTAAAATTTGGACAGACTATTTCTGAATAATGTGTCTTTACAAATTTCCAAAGAAAGCAAACGCAAGTTTACCACAACGAAAATGGTTGCACTAAAAAGAAAATTTTGATGACCAAAAAGGCGCATTTTTCAAAAATTCACGTAGGGATTGCACATTTATTTAACAGATGGTTTAGACTGTGACTGACTAATTCTTAATAATGCGTCTTTGCAAATTTCCAAAGAAAATAATCGCAAGTTTACCACAACAAAAATGTTTGCACTAAAAAGCAAATTTTGATGACCAATAAGGCGCATTTTTCAGACATTTGCATGGAAATTCCACATTAATTGCAACAGATGGTTGAAATTTCGACAGACTAATTTTCAATAATGTGTCTTTACAAATTTCCAAAGAAAATAATTTTCTTCTAAATTTTCGATTTTTTTGTTAAAATCTTCGAGTTTTTGGTCCGCAATTTTGATTTTTAGGATCGAATTTTTGGTGTTAATTTTTTATCCTATATTTTAGATTTTTTTAACCTTAATGATTGGTTTTTATACGCAACTTTTTTATTTTTTTGCCGATATTTTCAAGTACGGTTTTTGATTTCTTGCCCTTTATTTTAGATTTTTTAACTTGAATTATTATTTTTTATGGGCGAATTTGGTTACTTTTTGACTACCGTTTTTGAGTTTCTGGTCGGCAACTAATTTTGAGCTAAAATTTTATTTCTGTTTCTCTTGATTTTTCAATTTTGTGGTTTGCATTTTTTATTTTTATTACCGGCATTTTTGATTTTTTTGGCCTATATTTTAGATATTTGACCTGTATATTTCATTTCTTCGTTCCAAATTTTAGAGCTTTTGCCCTAAATATTCTTTATTTTGGTTAAACTTTTTGATTTTTTCGGATTTTTGGTCTGAATTCTTTAACCGCGAATTTTCGATATTTGTGTAAATTTTCGATTTGTTTTAGTTTTTATCTTAATTAAGAGCTAATTCTGCAAGTGATTAATTTTTTCAAAATATTGAGTGCAATTTTCGTTCCCTCCAGTGCAGTTTTGAGTTCATTCCTGTTGTTTCCAGATGCAATATTGCAATAGTTTTTTCAAATAACAAAAAATACACTGTTTTTGAATGGCTTCAGCAATTTTGAAACGAATTCTGCAAGTGATTAATTTGTTATCATTTTTTAAAACATTGAGTGCAATTTTCGTTCCTTCCAGTGCAGTTTTGAGTCAATTTCTGTTGTTTTCAGTAGCAATATTGCAATTATTTTTACAAGTAATCAAAAGTACACTCTTTCTGCTTAGTTTTAGTAATTTTGGAGCTAATTCTACAAGTGATTGATTTTTTGCAATATTTCAAAACGTTGAGTGCAAATTTCCTTCACTACGGAGAAAATTTTGAGTTTATTCCCTTGTTTTCTGCAGGAGCATGTCGTTGTTTTCAGGAAATCAAAAGTGCGCTATTTTTGAATAATTGAAGTTTATTTGAAGCGCAACCTTCAAGTAATACATTTTTTAATTTTTCAAATCGTTGAGTGCAAATTTCCTTCGCTACAGTTTTCTGGGGCTAATCACCCCGAGTGCTGAAAATGGCAATTTTCGGACTTGAATTTTCAATCTTCTTGTTTTCATTTTTTATCGTTAAGCCCGGATTTTGATATTTTAGCCTAATCTTTTTTTTAAATTTTCGATTTGTTTGTTAAAATTTTTGATTTTTTGTTCCGCAATTTTGATTTTTAGGATCGAATTTTTCAATATTTTATCCTATATTTTAGATTTTTAACCTAAATGATTAATTTTTATGCACGATTATTTGTATCTTTTTGAAGATATTTTCAAGTTTTTTTGACAGTTTTTAATTTCTTGCCCTTGATTTTACATTTTTTAACTTGAATTATTATTTTATATGGACGATTTTTTTTACTTTTTGACTAAAATCGATTAAAATCCTTGATTTTTCAATTTTTTGGTTTGAATTTTATATTTTTAGACCAGCATTTTTGATTTTTTGGTCTATATTTTAGATCTTTGACCTGTTTTTTCATTTCTTCGTTCCAAATTTTAGAGTTTTTGCCCTAAATATTCTGTGTTTTGGTTAAACTTTTGTTGAATTTTTCGGATTTTTGGTAAGCATTTTTTCTAACCGCGAATTTTCGATATTTGTGCAAATTTTCGATTTTTTGTGCTTATATTTTTAGTTTTTTACCTTAATTAAGAGCGTATTTTTATTGGTCTATACTTTAGATTTTTAACACGATTGATTTTTATGTGCAATTTTTTGATTTTTTTGCCGGTATTTAATTTGTATAATTTGTCATTTCCATCTTTCATAATTTTGACGTTTCAAATGTCAGTATCATCTGATCCAATAAATTGTAAAAGTGGCTCTACCATCAACGTGTTCCACGAGCCGCCACTGATCCGAAGAACTAAAAAGCTTTTGGAAAAATTTCGAACACCGGAAGTGTTAACTTTTTTTGTTTTTTGCTCATATTTTCTTAAAAATTAAAAATATCACAAAAACATTTAAACAAATATTGAAGACAACAAATAAATGAACATCTTTTATTAGAAAATATTTTTCATAAAATCATTTTTATTCGAGAAAAAAAATTATTTTGTTTTTTATATTTTTAGTTTATAATTATGAAACGATAATAGTTACAGCAAATTTATGTTAATAATAATTTTAGAGAATGCTAAAATGAACAACTTATAAAGAATACGTTTTTTTCGAAATCCCTTTAGTTTTTGAGTAAACTGAGTTTTTAAATTTGAAGTATAATTTTTCCATCTTTCATAATTTTGACGTTTTAAACTTTAGTTTCATCCGAGTTTACAAAACGCGCGACGTACATTTAAAATATGATTTAAATCGAAAATTAACCATGAAAGCGTAAATATAAATGATACCATGAAGTCGGAGAAAGTAACATGATGGCCACATCACTATTTTTTGCTATCAACAAGTGCTGTTTTTATCAGAAACTGTTTTTGCCTAAACGAGCTAAAATTTAAAGCGTTGTAACTTTGTAAATGTGTTGTTTCTTAAATGAACTACGTCCACCGTCGGATAACTTGCAAAATACTCCACCAGATGGCGCAAAAATGCCGATTTCTACAATTTTAGACGTATGCTGTTTATGCCGATTATCTCGGATTTCTTCCAATGGCTTGTCTGACGCGTTTTATATTTTAGGGTGTTCTCACCGTACGTATACCTCCAGTAAATTTTGAGCTAACGTTCCCCCAAATTTCAAGGTCTTGCGCCCACCTCATTATTATTTGTCGTGTTGGAAATCGTCCGTGTCTTCCAACATTAAACTCGCGACGAAACTATAGCCTATTCGGTGGAATCTGGCGGCCGAGATCGTAAAACGGTCGGTCCGCCCTGATTGCATCCCATACATTTATTACTGTCCTTCGCTCCTATAGGTATACGCACTTTTACACCAGTACTTCTCAACAAAGATTGGTTTGAGATAAAAAATATTACGTCCCCTTCTTACCGAGCTCCGACCCTCTTTTACGACCACAGCCGCCAGATTCAAGAGAACGGGCTATACCTTTGAGTGTTCACAACTGCTTTTAACCACGTACAGGTACACGTGTTGATTAATTAGAAACTTATCCATGATCTAATAAACTACATAAATCAACGCACACAAATCTGGCAAAAGAATTGTCAATAATTAGATATTAATTTCGTAACAGCTGATAACTACAATATTCTATCTAAAAATCCATCAATAATAATAATATTAAACGTTTATTGTACATAATACATACATACAAAATATACAGGGTGTCCCATTTTAAATTTCCACACCAAATATCTCGAAACCTGAGCAACATGGCAAAAAAATGTTTCAGATAAAAATTGTAGGGTTCGGAGAGGGACACATTCTGGTCACCTTGAAAATGACCTTGACGTTAATTTTCAAGGTCAAACGAAGGTCAACTTTGATTTTTCAAACAGAACTTCCTATTTTTTACTGCGGGATCGTATTCTACAGGAAAAAATACAAACTTTTTATGGGAAACGTTTTTTTAATGCTTTTTTTAAGAGTTTTCTCGCGTTATTTTTACTTTTTAATGCCGACACTTATCATGTTCTAAGTACCTTCCAATCGTGATAAGTAAAATTTCACCATTTTCTTCAATTTTTTTTTTTTCAAAAACAACTTAACAATTAATTGATTTAACAATACGGTCATTATAAAGCCAAAATAAAAAAAAAATCAAAAACATACACACACATGACTAATCCATGCAGTATAATCTCAACGCCTATGCAGATTTTTTAAAGTATTTCCAGCAAGGGATGTTAAACAAATTATGTCGATCTCCCGCTACGCATTAGTAGTTGCGTATCTGCCTAATGGTTGAATTATCCTACTTTTTTTATAATCGCAGAAGAACGAATTGATGTACATTGTGAGAGGGGCGTGTAATATTAGATAATGGAAGGCGGCAATATTGCCGTCTTAAAGTTTTATGAAGGTCTGGGCACTAATAAGTTTGAGGGCCTCTAAAAATTTTACAGTAATAATAATAACAAAAACATGTGCGGTAAAAAGAGAACAGAGAGAAGGTTTTTTGTGGCTTACATTAGTCCGCCGTTAAAACATAAAATTCCTTAAAGCGACGACAAAAGATCTCTCTGAAAAATAGGTGTATTTTACAATTTGAAAGACCTCTCAAAATCACTCAATATTACTTCAAAATTGATTATGTGAAAAATTTCAATACATTCCATTGATAGAGTTTCCGATATTTTCATGTAAACACGGTGTGAGTTTATGAAAAATTGTAATTATTTTATTGACTCAAAAAATATATAAAAACAATTGCTAACTACTTGAAACTTCTCAAAATCACTCAATATTAGTTCAAAAGTGATTATGTGAAAAATTACAATACATTCCGTCAATAGAGTTTCTGATATTTTTATGTAAACACGGTGTAAGTTTATGAAAAATTGTAATAATTTTATTGACTCAAAAAATATATAAAAAACAATTGGTATCTACTTGAAACTTCTCAAAATCACTCAATATTAGTGTAAAAGTGATTATGTGAAAAATTACAATACATTCCGTTAATAGAGTTTCCGATATTTTTATGTAAACACGGTGTAAGTTTATGAAAAATTGTTATAATTTTATTGACTCAAAAAATATATAAAAACAATTGCCATCTACTTACAACTTCTCAAAATCACTTAATATTAGTTCAAAAGTGATTGTGTGAAAAATTACAATACATTCCGTGAATAGAGTTTCCGATATTTTTATGTAAACACGGTGTAAATTTATGAAAAATTGTAATAATTTTATTGGCTCAAAAAATACACATAAACAATTGCTATCTACTTGAAACTTCTCAAAATCACTCAATATTAGTTCAAAAGTGATTATGTGAAAAATTACAATACATTCCGTGAATAGAGTTTCCGATATTTTTATGTAAACACGGTGTAAGTTTATGAAAAATTGTAATTATTTTATTGACTCAAAAAATATATAAAAACAATTGCTATCCACTTGAAACTTCTCAAAAACACTCAATATTAGTTCAAAAGTGATTATGTGAAAAATTACAATACATTCCGTTAATAGAGTTTCCGATATTTTTATGTAAACACGGTGTAAATTTATGAAAAATTGTAATAATTTTATTGGCTCAAAAAATATATAAAAACAATTGCTATCTACTTGAAACTTCTCAAAATCACTCAATATTAGTTCAAAAGTGATTATGTGGAAAATTACAATACATTCCGTTAATAGAGTTTCCGATATTTTCATGCAAACACGGTGTAAATTTATGAAAAATTGTAATAATTTTATTGACTAAAAAATATATAAAAACGATTGCTATCTACTTGAAACTTCTCAAAATCACTCAATATTAGTTCAAAAGTGATTATGTGAAAAATTACTATACATTCCGTGAATAGAGTTTCCGATATTTTTATGTAAACACGGTGTAAATTTATGAAAGATATAATAATTTTATTGACTCAAAAAAACAATTGCTATCTACTTGAAACTTCTCAAAATCACTCAATATTAGTTCAAAATTGATTTTATAAAAAATTACAATACATTCCGTGGCGCTCGTCTCGACTGTCCCTGAAAAGAATAAGAACGGTCAGTTTGCATCTGGATAATCCAGTTTTGTAAATTTGATTGTATATCAGATGGTTTTAAAACCGACAATAAGCAGTTTTTCCACGCAACTGAACCTTTTCCGGAACCCCAGTCTATTAACCACCTTGGTTTGGAAGATGAGATCCAGTTCTCTCCACCGAAATCGCCTATTCCAATGCTTCTCGAATATTATCTTTGGAGACGGATGTAGTTAACACAGAAATAATAAAAAAATATATAATTAATAACGCTATTTCAAATAGAATACTATACTTAATGAAAAATTTCTCTTCTCTGAATTTTACTCTACAAATGTTTATATTTTAGGTACAATTGGATTTGGAGATTTACTGCCGGGGCAGCACGCCGAAGAAATTTCACTGTGCGCCTGTTCCGCCTACATCCTCACCGGCATGGCTTTGGTGGCGATGTGCTTCAGCCTGGTTCAGGACGAAGTCCTGAGCCTTCTAAGATTGGTGGGAGCGACGTGTTCGCGAGGCGAAAGCATCAAAGACGAAGAAAACGTCGCCGTGACTTCCTGACAAAGGCCGAAGACCGAGGGGGCAGCGCCGATCGTGAAGACACCGCCGGCCATCAAGAAGCTGCCGCCGTTGCTGCACCACAACAGCCTGCCCAGAAAGAGCAACTTTCAAAGGAATGCACCAGCTAGGAGATCGGCAGGTAATAATTTAATTCCATTATTTGTTGTGATTTATTGTTATATGTTTTTTTATAAATTCACTCATCCGGTACAACATCGTCGTAGATTGCACAGGCAACAAAAGAAATTGCAAATATTTAACCAAGCAAAGGGTATAGCCGAATAAGATGGTCAAAAGTGCCCCCAAAGCAAATCAATAATCGCGATGACTGGATGAAATATAATTAAAAATGCCGTTGATTGTTCGAAATTTCAGCCTTCTGAAGTAATTTGTTGTCGAGATATGACCGAAAACGTGAATTTTACGTTTTATTTTTTTTCTCATTTTCTATGGCACGAATCAAGCTGAAACCACGTCTACCCAAAACAAAGAAAAAATATATCTCGCAGTATTTTTTTCAATTTTTTTGGCGCCAAAATCAAATAGAAAAATTAAGTAAAAGTTTTCTAAATTCATTTTTGCAGTGAAGGTATTCGAGGACTGTCTCAGTTTTTTTTCTCTAAATGTTTTACCAAATTCTATAACATACATTTTTTCAGAATTTTAAACAGTGTGAAAGATAGTTAAAATAATTAAAAACCACTTTTACCATCTTAAAAATTTGAATTCCGCGCCAAAATTGTAATAAAAAAAGTTATTTTTGTGAAATGATTATCTTTTTTTAAATTAAACAAATTTCTGTTAAAAATTGGTCCGAATGAAGTTGTATGTATATTTTCCTCACAACGTACAGTCAGAGAAAATACAAATGCGAAACTTGCTCAGCGAGGGAATGCTGCCGCATGTCGGTTCTTAGTTCGATCGAAACCGGTCAGTCCCTGCTTAAAATAGAATTATGAGGTAATAAAATTTACAAGCCTAGTTCCCTTCTCGCCCCTAAGTGATCGAGTGACGGACTCCATATCTGTGATTTTTTTCATCTTCCAATTTTTGGTGCGTCATTTTGAAAAATTTGAATAACTGAAATTTTTAGTTTGTATTGATATTTTTTATATAGGGTCATTCCATGCTATTTCAACAAAAGGTTGTGCTGCACCATTTTAATTTTTTTTTTATATTCTGCACAGATATTTATACATGTTTCTGGAGTTCAAAACTAATTTAAGAAAAATAAAAATTCTTGCCATGTGGCAGCAATGTCCCCGGATGGAGCATGAAACATGTACATTTTTGTAAATGCAAGCGTTTGCGCAAAGTGGCATAACTTTCTTTCCAATTGTGAAAATTTAAAAAATTTTAAAACTCTTAACTCAGATTAAAGTGCCGAAGAGTTTAGTGTAATTTTCATTCATTATTTGTTTTATTTTTTCAAATATAATGGCCGTCAAAGTTTAGCATTGAGATTTGCATTTTTTTCATTTTTCGGCCTTGCTTTGGACTGAGAAGGGGGCAATACACTCAAACCAAAATTAGTTTCCAAGTACAACGGTAACAACAGATTTTATCTGAGGCAAAAAATCTAAAGTGTTTTAAACCCTTCTAATTTTTTTTCGCTGGAGAAAATTGGCATTTTCAAGAAAATCCGTATTTTTCTAAAGCTGTATCTCCAGTGGGGCACACAGTAAAAATCTGAAATTTATAATACCAATGCTTCTATCCGGGAGCAACACCATTACAAAATTTGGTAACTTTGTTTTGCCTAGTAATAAAAATATTTAAGTTCAAATTTGTAATAATTTTTATGCAATCGGATTAAAAATTGAACTTTAAATATTAGAAGCCGGTACTAAAATGGAACTCACCAGTACTAGCAGTGATTATAATACACTTGTGAATATTATAATATCTGGTACTAGGCATTAAAGTACTTACCAAGGGTTTCCGTACAACGAGGTGATTGGCGACTCATTAATGCAAATCATAGTCCTGGTGATGAAATTTAAAAAAAAGGTACCATGGATCCTGAATAAAAACTTATTATTATTATTCAAAATGATTAAAGAATAAAATTGAATAAAACCATAAAAGTCATTAGACAATTGTCTTAAATTTGCGGCTGTTGGGAGTCAAGCTGCTGATTACGTTCTAGAATTTCTGTGTTAATCATTTTATTACAATTCTGTTAATCCTTTTATTACTATTTATTTATTTATTTAATTTAAACTATAATATTAATGAAAGGGCACTTTAGTGCTGAGGTAAATGTATTTTTTATGCAATCGAAAATACTCTATTTTCAGATTTAAAATTGTAATTACTTACGTTTTTCATCTAAAGATGTTCTAGCGTTTCAGTGGTAGAACTTGCAGATGTAATTATAGGTTATGTTGATATTTGTTTAACGCAAGATCAGTAAATTCTTAAGGTTGGATTAGCATCGCGCGCATGGTTTAAACAATCACAGAAATTCTAGAACGTAATCAGCAGCTTGACTCCCGACAGCCGCAAATTTAAAACAATTGTCTAATAAATTTTACGGCTTTATTCAATCTTATTCTTTAATCATTTTGAATAATAATACGTCTATATTTAGGGTCCACGGTACCTTTTTAAATTTCATCACCAGGACTATGACGCATTAATGAGTCGCCAATCATCTCGTTGTACGGAAACCCTTGGTAGGTATTTTAATGCCTAGTACCAGTGATTATAATATTTACAAGTGTATTATAATCACTGCTAGTACTGGTGAGTTCCATTTTAGTGTCGGCTTCTAATATTTAAAGTTCGATTTTTACTCCGATTGCATAAAAATTATTACAAATTTGAACATAAATATTTTTGTTACTAGGCAAAACAAAGCTACCAAATTTTATAATGGTGTTGCTCCCGGATAGAAGCATTGGTAGTATAAATTTCAGATTTTTACTATGTACCCCACTGGAGATACAGCTTTAGACAAATACGGATTTTGTTGAAAATGTCTAATTTCACCAGCAAAAAAAATTAGAAGGGTTTAAAACACTTCAGATTTTTTGCCACAGGTAAAATCTATTGTTACTATTCTACTTCCAAACTAAATTTGGTTTGATTATATTGCCCCCTTCCCAGTCGAAAACAGGATCGAATAATGAAAAAAATGCAAATCTTGATGGTAAATTTGAGGGCCAATAAATTTGAAAAACATATCAAATTATGAAAGAAACTTAAACCAAAATATTCACCACTTTAATCTGCGTTAGGAGATTTTCTAATTTTTAAATTTGCTCAATTCGAAAAATTGTTATACCACTTTGCGCAAATGCTTGTAATCACAATAATGTACATGTTTCAAGCTCCATCTGGGAACATATCTGCCACGCGGCAACATTTTATTTTTTTCTAAAATTAGTTTTGTCCTCTAGATACATGTATAAATATCTGTGCAAAATATAAAACAAAATAAAAATGGTGCAGCACAACCTTTTGTTGAAATAGCATGGAATGACCCATATTTATCAATTAAAGAGTAATTTTATTTAAAATTATTGGTAATATTTTGGTATTAATAATTTTATTTCAGTTTCGTGTAAAGATATGACCTTGAAACCCTCGAAAAATAAGATTTTATTTTTTTAACCACTAAAAAGTTATTATAATAATCTGAAAAATTCACATATATTTTTTACCCAAATAAAAGGTTATTTAGGGTATTCATGTTTTTATTAGGTTTAACGATTTTTTTCGCCCCGAACCGATCAAGTGACGGAAAATTTTATTTATATATATATAGTCAATGTTCTTTCAATGTTTGGTGCGTCAACTTGAAAAATTTGAATAACTAATCTTTTTACGATATTTTGTATATATTTATCAACAATTAAGCAGCAAATTAATAATAGAGTAACAGTATGTTTATGTTGAGTTTAGATTTTTTTTTAAATTTCAAATACCTTATATCTTTACCAGTGGCGGCTCGTAGAACATGTTGATGGTAGAGCCACTTATATAATATCCCCCCCCCCCTTTTTGAAGAAACAAAGAACCGTTTATCATCCTAGACCAATCGAATATTTTGGCCAAAAAATCAAAAATTTGGAACAAAAAAAATCTAAAATATCAGCCGAAAAAATAAAAAATCCTGGTTTAAAAATAAAAATGCAGACCAAAAAATTGAAAATACAAGCAAAAGAAAAATCATTTGCCATTTTCAGCCCCAAATATAACTCTTTTTAGCTTAAAATAAGTTCCAACGAGAAATTCGAAAATAATAGCAAAAATTAAAATCAAAAAAAAAAATCGCACAATAAAATCAATAATTCAAGTTAAGAAAATCTAAAATATGGGACAAAAAAATAAAAAATTAAGACCTAAAATCTAAAATTCGTACCCAAAAATCAAAGTGGTAGACCAAAAAATCAAGATTTTTAATAAACGAATCGAAAATTTAAGTCGACTAAAATTGAAACCAAAACAATCGAAAATACAAAATATAGGCCAAAAAAGTAGGGCCTAAAAAGGTGAAAATTTAGACAAAACATCGAAAATTTCTACAAACCAATCGAATATTTTGGTCAAAATAATGAAAAATAAAAAGAATTGGAACAAAAAAATCGAAAATACAGAAATGTAAAATATGGGCCAAAGAATCAAGAATCCTGATCTAAAAATAAAAAACGCA
Organism: Ocypus olens; assembly: GCA_910593695.2. NCBI lineage: Eukaryota > Metazoa > Arthropoda > Insecta > Coleoptera > Staphylinidae > Ocypus > Ocypus olens. Next base: position 6,001,818 of record OU343061.1, read on the forward strand.
GACAAAAATTAAAAACTTAGGTAGGAGCAAAATAATTTGCCAAAAATAATTTTCTGATCAGAAATTCCAAAATAATAGCCAAAAAATTTACAAAAATCACGGAATGAAATCAATAATCCAAGTTAAAAAATCTAAAATATTGCATAAAAAACAGACTTTAAATCTAAAATATTCTATACAAAATTTAGACCAAATATCTAAAATTCTAGCATAAAAAATAAAAATGGTGGACCAAGGAAAGAAAAATTTTAACAGGCAAATAAAGAAAATTTTAGGGCAAAAGATAAAAGAAAATAAAAATCTACAATGTTGGCCAAAATGTCGAAAATTTAGACAAAACATCGAAAACTCGGACCTAAAGATAATGAACGCAGACTAAATGAAAAATCAAAAATGCGGATCAAAAAATCGAAAATTTTGACAATAAAATCGAGGAGTTAGTAAAGAAAAATTTAGGTCAAAAGATTAAAAAAATAATAATACAAATTTGTAATGTAGGCCAGAAAGTCGAAAATTTAGACATTGCATAGAAAATTCGGCCCTAAAGATAACAAATGCAGGCCAAAAAATCGAAAATTTCAACAAACAAAACTCGAAAATACCGGAAAAATTTTAAAAAATCTCGCATATAAATCAATAATTCAGGTTATAGATATTTTAATCAAAATCGAATCAAAAATTTGGAACTAGAATTAAAATTTCGTCCCGAAAAATAAAAAATGCGGACCAAAGGATCAAAAATTTGAACAATTAAATCGAAAATTTAGGTCAAAATAAAGAATATTTTGAATATTTTAAAAAAATTAAAAATACAAAGATAAAATATTTTGACCAAAAATATCGAAAATACAGGTCAAAAATTTAAAAATTCGTCTGGAAAAATAAAAAATGCGGACCAAATTTTACCAATTAAATTTAGGCCAAAATAAATCATGTTTGGGCCTAATAATCAAAAATTTAGACAAAAACAATCGAATATACAGGTCAAAAATCTAAAATTTGCTGAGTGCAATACTTTGTACTGATTCTGGATTCTAATCCAAGAATTTCATGAAAATTCTCCAATTTGAACCACGGTTTTGGATCTTAAAGGCATAATTTGTGACCTAAAATTAAAAATTTGGATTTTAATTTGATAATTATATCTAAAATCCGAAATTTGAAATATTCAATCTAAGTTTTTGGCCCCTAAACGTAGAATTTGAGACTTAAAATTCAAAATTTGGATTCTAATACAAGAATTTCAATAAACATTTTGAATTTGGACCATAGAATCCATGGTTTTTAAACGTTTGGACTTTAATTTGATAATTATATGTAAAATTTCTAATTTGAAACTTTAAATCCAAGTTTCTGGTCCCTAAACGCAGAACTTGAGACCCAAAATCCAATATTTGGATTCAATTGATCAATTGCATTTAAAATCTGGCATTTGGAACATAAAATCCAAGTTTTTGACTCTTAAACGCAGAATTTGAGTCCTAAAATCAAAAATTTGGATTATAAACTAGGAATGTCATGTAAAATCTCAAATTTGGACCATAGAATTCATGGTTTTGGACCTTAAACACAAAATTTTTGCAATAAAATCCAAGATTTTGATTTTAATCCGATAATTTTATTAAAGGTTTTATTAAAATACAGGGTGTTCCATTAAAAAAAAAACACAACTTTGATATTTTAGGGCGTTTGGAACAAACTGTATAATATGAAATTAATTTTAAAGAGTAGACCCCTATATATCCTAAAAGTCAAACTTTTTGAAAGCCACGTATTTTGGCCACACTATTCCGTGCCGTATAGCGTGAATAACCCTATATATTTCAATCTATCCTAAATTTATTTCAATTGTTGATAAATTTATAAAAATATAAAATGACCTTGAAAAATTCATCTAATTTGGTATTTTGGACAAAATATATGTGATTTTTTCAGATTTTTTTTAGTGGTTAAAAAAATTATATTTGAAAAAATCGTATTTTAGGGCTTCCCGGGTCATGTCGGGTTTTTTTTTATATACGGCTTACGACTACTTTGGTTAAGGTCACAACTAATGATATTTTCATATTTATTTAAAAATCTGTGTCGGGTGGCATTTTGACCATCTTATATCGTGATACCCTTTAATTACCTCATAAATGGATTTTAAGCAGGGAGTGACTGATTTCGACCGAACTAAGCACCGACATGCGGCAGCATTCCCTCGCCGAGCGGGTTTCGCATTTGTATTTTCTCTGACTGTACAAGAACTTAATATCGATTCGTTTTGAATAAGAATAATTCTATTTCACTTGATTTACATTGCAGGAAACACTTATGCAGTTGTGGATTCTTTATAGTGTCTAATGGTGGAAGCGCCGGGTAAGATATCCATGGGTGCTCAATATGTAGAATTTAAAAGATGGATAAAAATGTAACAGCAATTGTTTTTTTATACCTAAACTCTTGCCTTTTCTACAAGTTGGAATTTACTACTGTTTTTCAATTTTCGCACATCTTGCATATCTATAGGAAAATGGTAAAATTTACGCTTATCACTACCTGATGATTAATACTCATCTCATTTCTAGGTGCCGAACCCTTAATAGAATACTTTGTCCCGAGAAGCGTCAGCGAGTTCGATCTATCGATAGCTTCGGAAATGCAGATCCAGCCCAACATGCTTCCGCTGACGGTGCGCGTGCCGCGGAAGCCGCCCCCGAAACCGAGGGAGAAGATGGTCACCTTCGAGGACGAGATGGAGACGGCGAAAATCCGAAATCAGGACCTCCAGGACGTGTTTATGTGACAAAAGGGGTAGCAATTACAGGAGGGCGTCGCCAGCGCCGAGGAGGCCGTCGCGGCCGCCAAGAAGCTGAAAAACTTCAAGATCTGCGAGGACCTGAAAAAGTGCGAGGACAACTGTTCCTGCAACGCCGAGGCCGACTGCGACATCTGCAAAGTCATCGACTTCACACTCAAAAAGGAGAAGTTATAGTGTTGCGGCGGTTCGTTCGGGTGTTACGTGTTGACCTCGTTCCTTGTGCGACTGTAAATCTTCGTCGGAGTTAGTTTTTGATGAAGAAAAGTTTGTCTGAACACGTGCGTTTGCAAATATCGGTGATTACATTAATTACAGATCGCAACAACTCAAAACCGTCTTATGAATTGCATGGGCGCGAGGCAATGGGTATTTAACGGGAGCCCTTTCAATGCCGACAACTTTTGTTGAGCTAAACTTTTCACTCTTTTGAAATCAGAAATTCTTCTTTCGCTGCTGGCGTTGCTAAATGGCATCGCTTTGGCGACATAACAAAATAAAATCAAGACCAACAACCAGACCCTCGTATAAGCATGGCCAGTGCCAAGACAAGTGAGACAGCCGAAGAAAATTTACCTGAATATTTGCTTCCTCTATAAGAGTAAGTAGTGCAGCACGAGCGGCATCTTTGTCTTTGCCTTTTCTACGGAAATCCATGAGACGAAATATTTAAAATAACAAACTTCTCTTTATTCAAAAATAACTCAGATTACAACTACTGATGTGATTTGAATAGGTTGTAATAAGAGCGTACCAGTGATAATGGAAGTAATGCAAACCACGCATTGATCATTTCGCCCTCGTCCTGGGTATTCATGCGTGGGGCCTCCGTTCCTTAACCCTTTGGCCTACTTTACTTACATCCGAATGCAGCAGCAGAAACCAGTCCGACTGAGGCACGCCTGGCGTGCCCAATTGTATGCGCACAAATTCATGCTTTTTCATTGCACAACTGAAAACGTAAAATATAGACTTCAAAAAATTCTGTTTCGCAAGAAAATGCATTCATTGCGCAGCACTACTAACGCAAGCGCTGCGCTAGGAGTTGAGCTCGTACTCGATTTGATTGGCCCAATTGGCTCGCCACGAGTTGAGCTCGTGCTCGATGTGATTGGCCCAAGCGGCGCGCCACGAGATATGCTCATGGTCGTTGTGTTTGGCCCGAACATTTAAACACGAGGAGTACTCGTGGTTGTAGGTCAAAGGGTTAAGGGGTGTACCGGCCAAAATATAATATTATAACAGTTCCCCTTTCCATTCCCCCCGGAGCTTCAAATTACCTAAGGAGCCGTTTCGAAAAAAAATTGCAGGGGAAGCCAAAATTTCATATGAGGTATTTCAAGCTATGATTTTATTTCAGGTCGAGAGTATTGGGCACCTATGAAGTGATGCACTGGTACACATATTAAAACTAATTGAAATTACATTTTGAAATATGATGTCCCATAATTGGAACCAATTGGTTCTTCGTGAAAATTGTACCAAAAACCATTTTCCACGCCAAATTATAGACATACAGGAAAGTTCTATATCCTTATTACTAATAGTGTGGAGCAAGCGGATCTGCACAAATAATTGTCTCCACCGTTGTTATGTGATAATAACCCAACAGCGCCACCTACCACTGAACTCTAAATAGCGCCATATTGTGTCGGTTTTGAACATTCAGCATGAATCATAATTCGAACAAACGTCATGTTGGTGCCAACACTCAAATAAAGCGTTACCTTTCGCCGGTCTTTAAACACTCGTGCGCATTTTGTATGTTCCCTTGTAAGGTTGTAAATAAACGTTGCACCATTGATATAAATAAATAAGAAAACTGAGAATAAAATCGCCTCTATGACATAACTGTAACTTCTACTTTGTAAATTCTTTATGGGTAAGTTAGTTGAAGAGATCTAAAATTAGTAAATAGCCAAATGTAATTTATAAATACTTGCCAAAAAATATATGATAAGTTGACTGGAGAGAATGCGATTGTTGACTGAGAAAAAAGGACGTGTAAGTGTACATATAACTAATGTTAAGTTAAGAAACAAATTGTGATTGTCTCGAGTTGTGTAATCTGATTTTATTCTAAAATGTTTTGTATTTAAATATTTAAAAAGAATATGAAAATAAAAAATGGGAAAGTCTGGTTTGTTTCATTTAATACGTGCCTAGTAAAAATGTAAAGCAATGGGAGAAAAGTCCATAACACAGTTTCAAAACTTGTTTCCTCTATAAGAAGTAATGCAGCACGAGCGGTTGTCACGCGACCACTACTTCTTGCCTTCTTCGGCACGCAAATTGATGGTACAATGACCGAGACTTAAGTTTATGATGTTGTAATATCTTTGGACCCAAAAACTTCAAAAACTCACGTTTTTCGAGTCGTATGTCTCGAAAATTGTGATTTGTAATTTTCAACATAATGTTCGATTTTGTTAATTGAAGCATCAAAATATGGCCAATTTACTATGAAAAACGTGTCAAGACATTTGCTTGTGTAATAAGTGATATAGATCATTATTACATGTCAAGTTCTACTCTGCGAAAATTAAGATTGTATTTTTTTTTAATTAAACTATCGCCGAACACGCGAACACGAGAAACTTAAATTTTTGATATTAAAAAAAAAATATTTGAAAGACCACCGCAAAATGTTTTTTAAATAGTACGTCACGAAAATTGTGATTTTGATTTTTGAAAATTTTCCTACTATTGGTCCAATGACGTGTGATTCAATTACGTATCAACAAACTTTTTAGTGAAATCATTGAATAACGTAAAATTTGAATTGTAAACAAATTGGGAATAACCTTACTTGTTGCAGAAAGCATTAGATAAATACAATAAAAGGAAATGTAGCCTGAATATATGAATATTCAACCAGTTCGTTAATCTGCAAGCAAAAATTAAGTCTTACTAAGACTATAAACAAATAACTTATTGAAACAACTACTTCCCTGGCTAGTGCCACGCCGGATATTGAATGATACAAAAGAAATTTGCATGTATCTAGTAGTACTAGTATTAACATGCAAATTTCTTTTGTATCATACAATATCCGGCGTGGCACTAGCCAGGGAAGTAGTTGTTTCAATAAGTTATTTGTTTACAGTCTTGGTAAGACTTAATTTGTGCTTGCAGATTAACGAACTGGTTGAATATTCATATATTCAGGCTACATTTCGTTTTATTGTATTTAAATGTGAATTGTTTTCTGATTGAGGCCCGCGGCACTTACTTCTTAATACATTTTTAATTAAATAAAACACACTTTTACTTAGTTCATATCACACTGTTTATTTATAGTGACGATCAACTTATAGTTTGATAATGATCATTGTTTGATCGAAACTGCACTCAGGGGAGATGGTTGAGAGGGTGATTATGTGTTATTTGGGTTTAAAATAACTCCGTAAGTAAATGTTAATTTCCCAACAACAACAAATCCTATTTTATTGTTTATTATTAAACCATTAATACCTCTGTAAATTATAATTTGAATCATTAAAATCAATTTAACCATTAAAAAATTGCTGCGGCAATATTTATTATTGCAGGATTTTTACAGCACTTTTATTTCAAAATATTAAAGGATTATATGTTTGTCGGTGATTTAATGCTTAAATTATCAAAATCATCGCTTAGAATTGCTATTTAGAAGCTTTTAAACATTTTACATTCGGATTTCTGCCCGTCGTCGCCATCTATTAGACGGTGGCTGAACTACTAAGTGATGTTTTTGAACAGCGCCAAAATGCGCGAACTTTATACCTATTGTCAAAGTGTTAATGTTTAGCAATGGGCTATGCATGAAACGGTAGACGATTTAATTCTGAATCGAATGGTGTATAAAATAGCTGAGGCAATTTAGCGGTTTTCCTGTAATTTGCGAATGAAAATTTAGCACCACACACTTACCGACATTTACAGGTCACTGTAACATAAAAATTCAATAAAGAAGAATTTGCTATATTCTTCGATCAAATACGGATTACAATACTTATTCCTGATTAATCATTCAACTATTTATATTGTTAGTGCATTACAATAAGAGAAATATACAAGAAATCATAAACTTAGTAGAGGGCTCTACCTGTTATCGTGGGGATAAACTACTTAATCATTTGTGGAAGTAATAGTTGTTGTAATAATAAAAGAATATTTAAAAACTTAAGAAGAAGTTATTTTATGACAAATTAAGTTCACTTGTGGATATTTACCTATTTAAATTGCAGAAACAATATTTTATAATATACACGCCTAATCACAAGCAACCCGATATACGCATAACACCAATTAATTTATTATTAAAAACTTCTAATTTTATACGTAACAGGGACAAAACCATAAGTGTAATCCTGAGTAAAGCTTCAAAAATAGTGGAAATATTTAAGTATTTAAATTCCGGAAACAATGTTATTATATAAACGCCTACTTGTAGGCAACCCAATATACTATTACTAATATTATTTTTTATTAAAACCTTCTAATTTTAAATATAATAGGGACACAAGCATGAGTGCAATCCCTAGCAACGCTTTAAAAATATTACACTTATGGTTTTGTCCCTGTTACGATTAAAATTTAAAGTTTTAAATAATAAATCATTATTAGTTAAACGTGTATTGGGTTGCCAGGCAGCAGGCGTTTATATAATATAATTATTTCTGCAATTTAAATACTTTAATATGCACATTATTTTTTAAGCTTTACGGAGGCTTACACGTATGGTTTTGTCCCTGTCACGTTTAAAATTGGAAGTTTTTAGTAATAAATTAATATTATGTATGCGTGTATTGCATTGTATGTAAAAAGGCGTTTATGTAATATAATTATTTTTGCAATTTAAATACTTAAATATTCGCACTATTTTTGAAGCTTTACTAAGGATTAAACTTATTGTTTTGTCACTGTCACGTTTAAAATTGGAAGTTTTTAATAATAAATTAATAGTACTTATGCGTATATCGGGTTGTCTGTGATTAGGCAGATATATTATAATGTATTGTTTCTGCAATTTAAATTCGAAAATATCTACAAGTAAATTTATTTTATTATAAGATAACATTCTTCTTAAATTTTTAAATATTCTTTCATTATTAAAACAATTATTAAATCCACAAATGAAAACGTAGTTTAGCCCCACGATAACAGAGGGTACCCTCTGTGAAGATAAGGATTCCTCATATTTTTCTCTTATTGTAGTGCAGTAATGATATAAAAAGTTGAATGAATAATCAGTAATAAGTGTTGGGACCCGTATTTCATTGAAGAATATAGCAAATTGTTCTGTTTTTAATTTTTAAGTTACAGTAAACTGTAAATGTCGGTAAGTGTGTCGTGCTTAATTTTCATTTGCAAATTACAAGAAAACGGCTAAATAGCCTCAGCTATTTTATACACCAATCGATTCGGAATTAAATCGTCTATCGTTTGGTGTATAGCGCATTGCTGAATATTAACACTTTGATTATAAGGATAAAGTTCGAGCATTTTGGCGCTGTTCAAAAACATCACTTAGTAGTTTGGCCATCGTCGAATAGATGGCGACAAGACGTGGGAATGCGAACGTAAAATGTTTAAAAGCTTTTAAATAGTAATTCTGAGGGTTGATTGTGATCATTTGAAGGTTAAATCACCGCCAAAATTGCAATCCTTTAATCTTTTCAAATAAACGTACACGTTAATATTGCCAGTCCTTTGACTCGCATGACGAGGAGCGTGATGTGCGGCATGACGAGTAATGTTGCTACACTACGTCTCTGCCTCCCTTCCTCGCTACTTCCCATGCCACTCGACGAGTGTATGGCAGGGGTATAAGCCCTGTGCTATTCTAGGGGGTGGAAGCATGGGGGGCGAGAGTGTATGGAGAGGGAGCAGTTATGGTTCTTGAGACGGATGTTGGGGCTAGAGAAGTCGACACCTGGATACATTCTACTGCAGAAGATGAACAGGGAGAGATTGACATGTGAGGCGATAGAGAGAGTGGTGAAGTACAAAATGAGGCTGTGTGAGTTAGGGGAGGAGAGATTGGCGAAGGCGGTGTGAGAAACGTGTGTGAATGTAGAAGGAGGGAAATGGAGAGAAGAGAGAAAGAGGGTAGGACAGGCTGAGGTGAAGGTGAAAGAGTGGTTTGGTAGGGGTTTGAAGGTGGCGGCATGGGTGAAAGAGAAGGTGAAGGAAGTGGAAGCTCGGAAGAGGCAGGGATGGATAGCGAAGAGCAAATATAATGATATGTTTAGGAGGTGGCAAGTGTATGGGAGGTTACCGAGATACCTGAGTGAGGGTGGGTGTAGCAGGGAGCAAAGGGTGATAATGGCGAGGGCTAGGTGTGGGTCTGGAGAGAGGGGGAGAAAGAAAGAAATGGATGGGGGAGGAGTATATGAGATGTTGTTTATGTCAGTGGAGGAAGGATACACGGAGGCATCTGGCGGAGGAATATGAAGGAGTGAATGAGGAATGGGTGGAAGTAAAAGGGAACAGAAGGGTTACAGAATGGATGAAAGAGGATGGGGCTGGGATAAGGACGCTGGAGAAAGTGGGACTCGAGAAGAAGGACAGGAGGTGAGGGGAAAGGAGAGGCGAGGAGGAATGATTGTATTAGTTGTGTATAGATTTCTAGAATGGAGATATTATGTTTATGCCAATAAAGGTTGTTTTTTCATTTGTAGCAAAGTAGTTTGAAAGAATTGTGTGCAAGGAAATAAAACATAATAAGATTTTGAGCGGCATCTCTGTCTTAGCCTCCTCTACAAAGATCCACGAGCCGCCTCTGATATATACTTATAAACATATTACATTTTACAGTGAATATACTTGTTAAATATGTTCAGTTTTATTTACAGCATTCATTTCGTCCGAATCAAAATCAGTTATGATCTCAAACAGTGGAGCCTTAACTGTCACATTTTACACTGGCTACATTTTTAACTTAAATTAATTTAGTTCGAGTATTTTTCTAACAGAACCCAGATTCTATGAATATTTGCAAAAATTAAATACAAGTTTCCACCCCGCACCAAGTAATGCATCAAAACTAATCGCATCATGCTATCTCTTTTTATACAACCTCTTCGACTATTAAGTTAATATTTAAAACTTCCGCTTTTAAGTCTAACAGCGATGAAACAATAAGTACAATTGAGCTAACAAGGACATTAATCAATAAACGTTTAGGAGTTATTTGGGTTTAAAATAACTCCGTAAGTAAATGTTAATTTCCCAACAACAACAAATCTTATTTTATTGTTTATTATTAAACCATTAATACCTCTGTAAATTACAATTTGAATCATTAAAATAAATTTAAGCATTAAAAAATTGCTGCGGCAATATTTATTATTGCGAGATTTTTACAGCACTTTTATTTCAAAAGATTAAAGGTTTATATGTTTGGCGGTCATTTAATGCTTACATTATCAAAATCATCGCTTAGAATTGCTTTTTAGAGGCTTTTAAACATTTTTCGTTTGGATTTCCGCGCCTCGTCTCCATCTATTGGACGGTGGCTGAACTGCTAAGTGATGTTTTTGAACAGCGCCAAAATGCTCAAACTTTATACTTATTGTCAAAGTGTTAATGTTTAGCAATGGGCTAGGCATTAAACGGTAGACGATTTAATTCTGAATCGAATGGTGTATAAAATAGCTGAGGAAATTTAGCGGTTTTCCTGTAATTTGCGAATGAAAATTTAGCACGACACACTTACCGACATTTACAGCTCACTGTAACTTAAAACCTAAATGCACAACAATTTGCTATATTCTTCAATCAAATACGGGTTACAATACTTATTCCTGATAAATCATTCAATTATTTATATTGTTAATGCATTACAATAAGAGAAATATACGAGAAATCATAATCTAAGTAGACGGCTCTACCTGTTATCGTGGGGATAAACTACTTAATAATTTGTGGATGTAATAAATGTTGTAATAATAAAAGAATCACAAAAAAACTTTAAAAGAATGTTGTCTCATGATTAAATAAATTCACTTGTGGACATTTACGTACTTAAATTGCAGAAACAATATTTTATAATATACACACCTAATCCCAAGCAACCCGATATACGCACAACACTAATTAATTTATTATTAAAAACTTCTAATTTTATACGTAACAGGGCAAAACCATAAGTGTAATCCTAAGTAAAGCTTCAGAAATAGTACGAATATTTAAGTATTTAAATTGCGGAAACAATGGTATTATATAAACGCCTACTTACAGGCAACCCAATATACTATAACTAATATTAATTTATTATTAAAAACTTCCAATTTTAAACATAATACGGGCACAAGTGTGAGTGTAATCCTTGGTAACGCTTTAAAAATATTACACTTATAATTTTGTCCTTGTTACGTTTACAATTGGAAGTTTTAAATAATAAATCATTATTAGTTACACGCGTATTGGGTTGCCAGTAAGTAGGCGTTTATATAATATAATTATTTCTGCAATTTAAATACTTTAATATTGCCACTATTTTTGAAGCTTTACTAATGATTATACTTATGGTTTTGTCCCTGTCACGTTTAGCATTGGAAGTTTTTAATAATAAATTAATATTAGGTATGGGTGTATTGCGTTGTCTGTAAGTTGGCGTTTATGTAATATAATTATTTCTGCAATTTTAATACTTAAATATTCGCACTATTTTTAAAGCTTTACTGAGGATTACACTTATGGTTTTGTTACTGTCACGTTTAAAATTGGAAGTTTTTATTAATAAATTAATAGTACTTATGCGTATATCGGGTTGCCTGTGATTAGGCGGATATATTATAATGTATTGTTTTTGCAATTTAAATTCGAAAATCTACAAGTAAATTTATTTTATTATAAGATAACATTCTTCTTAAGTTTTTAAATATTCTTTCATTATTAAAACAATTATTAAATCTACAAATGAAAACGTAGTTTAGCCCCACGATAACAGAGGGTACCCTCTATGTAGATTAGGATTCCTCATATATTTCTCTTATTGTAGTGCAGTAATGATATAAAAAGTTGAATAAATAATCAGTTATAAGTGTTGGCACCCGTATTTAATTGAAGAATATAGCAAATTGTTCTGTGTTTAATTTTTAAGTTACAGTGAACTGTAAATGTCGGTAAGTGTGTCGTCCTTAATTTTCATTCGCAAATTACAAGAAAACCGCTAAATTTCCTCAGCTATTTTATACACCGTTCGATTCGGAATTAAATCTTCTATCGTTTCGTGTACAGCGCATTGCTGAATATTAACATTTTGATTAAAGGTATAAAGTTCGAGCATTTTGGCGCTGTTCAAAAACATCACTTAGTAGTTCGGCTATCGTCGAATAGATGGCGACAAGGCGTGAAAATGCGAACGTAAAATGTTTAAAAGCTTTTGAATAGTAATTCTGAGGGATAATGTTGATAATTTTAAAGTTAAATCACCTAGAAACTTGTAACCCTTTAATCTTTTTTAAATAAACGTGCCGTAAAAATCCCGGAATAATAAGTCATGTCGTCGCAATTCTACATTCATTATTTATTATAAATAAATTATATAAAAGATAATTAATTTGTGTACATATTCGCTATTTTTCGCTTGCAATAGCAAACATGAAGCGTACATTTGATCTTATTGTTTTTTTGAGAACATAGCTTAGGCCAAAATCGTTTCGTAATTGTGAATGAAATAAACACAGGCACATTTTGACTGTCAATTTTCTTCAGAGTAAACCAAGTTTATCTCATATACTTGTTTCTCATTGATCACTTGGTGAAACATTATGTTAATATATATATTCTTGAAAATGGCACTAAGCCGAAACTAGTACAAAATAAAGCAATTTAATCGTGAAACAAGCCAAGTGAATTTTAATTTTCACAACCTAAACCAAGTTTATTTTATTAAATATTGTTTCCCCATCAGAACACCTACGAACCGGTTTCGACGTTTCAGGTTTCATCAGTGTAGTTAGTTGCTGATGGGGAAACGGAAATTAATATTGGAATATAAGTATTCAGGCGTCTATCTAAATAACATATGATACGGCGAGATAAATAAAAAAATATTATCGCCCCGCTCTCCGTTTAACTTTGCCTTTGCAGCGCTATTTCTTTCTGGGGTTGAACGAAAAATGCGATCAATGTTGTGTACATAGAGTCGCCTATCTATTTAAATTTATCTATGGATCTTCGATTACAGTGATCTGCTGTTTCGATGCTTGCGCCATCCTTGGAGTCAGCGCCAAAGCTTAAAACTGAACAATTTTATTTGTATGGAGGGCGCTGGTCATATGTTCAACGAATTAAACGTCAAAATTTCTAGTAGAGAAATTGTTTTAGCAAATTTATCGTAAATACGCAATAACAACCCTTAAAATGTTCAAATTAGTGAAGCTATTACCCTCATCCGTTAAAAATCCGCCGCTCATCAAATCTGCAGTAATTACTACGAGTAACAGCTTATCGAAGAGGTTATCTTCGGACAATGTTAAAAGTAAATGTTGGAAGTGTGGGGCGGAGCGGAGCAATGCATTGCACATATTCTGTGACAAATGCAACATTTTGCAACGCCCCATCCAGACCGAAAATTACTTCAAAGTCTTCGACATGGACGGCAGCTTCAACTTGGACGTGAAAGCCCTCCAGGAGAAGTACAGGGAGATGCAGAGTGTGCTGCACCCGGACAAATTCTCTAATAAGTATTGCACCTGAAATACTTCTTTTATAAAGGTAATAGCCTGATATTCTTTATAAAAGAAGGATTTGCTTATGATAAAGGGCTATGGTCTGGGGAACTTTACAGCACGGCAAACATAGCTTGCCGTTACCTCTGAACCGCTGATACATTCATTTTCAAAAGTGACAGTACGATGAGTTTTTAACCCGCCAATGGTGACCCTACTGGTCTGTGAGACCGGGTGTGTCGAATAACTTTATTGTCCGTTATTGTTTTTTGTTGAAATTTCGAGTAGCTGCCACACTGCTGAGCTTAAATTGATTAAATATCTTTGTTTTATTGTCAAAGAGCATAAATTTAAAAAAAAACGAACTATTAGTAACACGTTTCGAAAAATCATCAGTTGACAACCCCGGTGCGTGAGACCGGCGTCACCATTAAATTTGTGTCACCAATGGCGGGTAAAAGTAAATTATTTTGTGGTCATGCACTTACTATACTCGGCGCGCCGAATCCGTGGTATAATGGGTTTGTGTGATATTCGCTGATTGGTCAGCGCAAACGCACCTGAAGCGTGTGTCACGCAGCCGAAATTTGTAATCAGTCCCATTGTTTGCCATGGGCTCTCGTGTTTCTGTCCTATTTAAATGTAGTGATTACATTCTATCCATAAATCAGTCTTTTTCAGTTACAATTAAATAGGAAGTGGTAAATAGTTAGTATTTATGGGTTAAAGTAGTAAGATTTATATTTCCGGCACAAAACGGTGGCAAGGCAGTGTGAATCAGGCTTTTCATAACGTCTTGATGAACTATCACGAGGACACGCAACGTGATCATACCACCGGGTCGGCGCGCCTATTATAGTCAACCTCAATTAATATAAATTTTGAACTAATTATTCATTAATCGTTTACATGAGAATTAATAATAATAATAGTACATTTATTTTTTGTAGTTTAATTCTATCAAGGATTATGAATTGGTCTAATGAATTGTTTCGTACATTTCAGAAGTGACCAGGAAAAAGCCATTTCGGCAGACTATTCCTCATTGGTGAACGAAGCGTACAACACTTTGCAGTTTCCTCTGAGCAGGGCTCTACACATTCTGGGCTTAAACCAGGAAACGATAGGGGAAGACGATAAGATTTCTGAGCCTGAATTCTTGATAGAGATTATGGAAATAAATGAGCAAGTGGAGGAAGCCGAGACGCCCGAGCAACTGAAGGAGCTGAACAAGAAGAACAACGAGATGCTCAATGAGCTGGGGAAGGAGGCTTCAAAATACTTTGAAGCGAAAGACATTCCAATGGCAAAGGGAGTCATTGTCAAGATGAAATATTATGCTAGTCTGTCCGAACGTATCAACAATTTATTAAGAGAGAAGGGCGTGATAGATTAAATTATATTAGGGCGGTTAATAGAGTTAACATTAATTAATTCTTCAAAATTCTAGTCGAATCTGATTTTATTACCTTTTTTTTGTTAGAAAAGTCGCAACGTTTCTAATTATCTTCATTGTTATATATATCCAAAATTGTTGTTGTGTACAAACTATATATTAGTTTTGATATAAGAAAAAGTTTAAAAATTTAAGTGATTAAAAAATAAAATGCTGCCCACTGTGTAAATAAATTAAATTTTATTTTAACTCTGTTTATTGTTGAACCTTTAATTCCTCCATAAATACCATTTTTTCAAAAACGGGAGAAAAGGTTGAAATCATGCGAGAAATAACATTTTTCCACAAAGGGAGAGAAAGTCGATTTCTCAGACCTCGAAATCGTGAGAAAAATAACATCTCTCTCCCTAGGGAGAGAAATTATTTTGTTTCTCACCATAGAGAGAGAGAAATGATTACTTCTCTCCCAGCGAGGTTCCATTATTTACTTTCACTGTCGCATCTGACAGAATTGTTTTCTTGGTTGGGTTTTACGAACGTACGTTTTACTCTTAAAAAAACCCGTTTGTGAAAAAAAAAATAGCATATATACCTTGGAAGAGAATGCTATTTTTCCCTCGGTGCGTTGTATCCCTCAAGCTTTCACCCTCGGGATACAAATTTGCACCTTGGGAAAAATTACGCATTTCTCCCCCTTGATATATAATCTACTATTCTCTCCCTAGGGAGAGAACTAATAATTTATCTCCCTACGAGGTTCTATTATTTATTGTAACTGTCACGTTAGTCTGTGCTGTCACGGCTCACAGCATTTTTTTCGAGGTTAGGTTTTAAAAACTCGATTAATGTAGAGAATGCTATTTTTCACTAGGTGCGTTGTAGTACAAATTTGTACCTCAGGAAAAATCAAGCATTTCCCTCCCTTGATATATAATCTACTATTATCTAAACATTATTTTTTCATACAGCACATTTCATACTTAGGATGAGCTGTCTGTAAATCAAATCAAAAGTTAAAGAACCGTTGCAAGCCAATATTTATTATTCCGCGATTTATTGAAACAGGTATAAGGATTAAAAATTTGGAAGTGGTTCAAAGTATCAATTATCAAAAACATACCTCAAAGTTAAGAGTAATGCAGTTTTAAAGATTTATACATTTTTGCCGCCTCCGCGCCATCCACCGGACGATACGTGAACTGCCAAGTGATGATTGCGATTAGCGCCAAAACACTCGAACTTTATACTTATAATCAAAACGTAAAAATCCGGCAGTGTGTGCTACGTGAAATCATAAAATATTTGTGTAAATATATATGTGTAAAATAGTCTCTGAGGAATTTTGACGGTTTTCGAGTAATTTGTAAATTCAAATTTAGTACCAGTAATGGTCGGTAATTTAGTTTACTGTAAATGGTACGGCAATATGGAGATTTTTCATATTGTATTGCATTAACAAGATAAAAAGTTGAATAATTAATCAATAATACATTTCACGACCCATATTTATTTCAAAAATATTGCACAATGCTCTATATTTAAATTTTAAGCTTTACAGTAAACTCAATTACCGACGCCAAATTTTAATTTGTAAATTACTTGAAAATCACTAAATTTCCTCAGCTATTTTACTCATCACTCGATTCAGAATGAAATTCTTTATCGTTTGACGAACAACTCATTACGGAATATTAACATTTTAATTATAAGTATAAAGTTCCAGCGTTTTGGCGCTAATCGCAATCATCACTTGGCAATTCAGCCATCTCCCGGTAGATGGCGCGGCAGCAGCGGTAATTACGAATGTGTTATGTTTGAACGCTTATAACTCATAACTCTGGGGGATGATTTTGATAATTAACACGTTAAATCACTGAAAAACTCTCAATTCTTAAACCTGTTAAAATTAATCGTATTAATAATTCATTCTGAAGTTTTCTTTCAACCAAACTTATGCTTTGAATTGAATTGAGCGGAGAAGCTTTATTTCACATAAATTGTCTTTGATATTACCACTTAATTTTCAAGCTGGTTCATGTAGGTACTTAGAAATAGACTATCTTAAACCAATGTTATTTACCTAGTAGTACTATATAGTAATAATGGTCCGATGTAGCATTGGCCAAAGAAGTAGTTGCTTCAATAAGTTATTTATTTTTAAGTTTTTATAAGACTAATTTTACAGAATTACGCAGGTTGAATATTCATACATCAGCCTACTTTTCGACTTCATTTAATTTATACCAAGAAATATAAATAATCATATTTTTTTCATGGACCCTCAGGCTGTTAGTTAATATTGTAAATGGGCAAATGACTAGGCTTATGAAACATTTGTATGTGTAAATATTCCCAAGGACATCTCAGTTGCCATTGCATCTATTTAAGTTTATATATGGTATAGAAGCAACGTGACACCCAAATCGATCCGCATTACCGGACAAAATTTCTAGACTGGCTGCGGCAATTCCACCAGAAAACATTTCGCAGAACAGTAACAGTAACATGGGTTCGAAGTCCGGCTCCATCACCACCTTCGTCAAGGAATTGTACTACGATGATTTTAAATGGTATGCAAAAAGTTAGGTTAAGATACAAAACGCCATAATTTCGTTCACATTTTGTAAATTCAATATATGCGAAATAACACGACCTCAATTTATTTTTGGTTCAAACAACACGCCATAATCAACTACCATTAATTATATTCATACGACAAATTGCAAAAACGGATTACAAAAGTGCTTCTACTGTCAAATACATAACTGAAAGGTTCTGCGATAGGGAAAATCCATCACGCACAGAGTGTACAAAATTGCTAACCACCCAAAACTGAAGTGTGGGATGTTTGGGAAGTTAAGCAAATCCCAAGAAAGGTGCCCCAAAAAATAGCAGCTCACCATCAAAATCAATTTGATAAAACAGTTGGTACAAAAATTGTGAAGAGAGTTTTGACAATGTATGAACCCAGCGGCGGCTCGTGGAAGTTCGACGGTGAGACAACAGAAGAAAATTTAACCGAAAAAGCAACGGAATATTTGCTTCCTCCATTAAAGTAAGTAGTGTAGCACGATCAGCATCTTTGTCTTTGCCTCACCTACGGAAATCCACGAGCCGCTGCTGTATAAACAATATTTCTACACCAAAAACTTTGTAACTCGTGTGAGCCACAAAATTTTGTTTCAGAGTTGGCTGTGAGAAAAATGAGGTATGTCGTATATTATGAGACTAGATTAGTTCAATTGAATTAGATTTAAAAAAATGAATTAATCTCAGACATGACTGCCTCTCCCTCACTCAGAATCAAAATTCTATGGCTCACACCTTAGATTTATATCATAACTGTGCACTCTTATTATTTTGTTTTTTTTTTACAGGTCAATTGTTAAAAGTATCGGGATCTTCGCTCTGGGTGTCACGATAGCCAAAGAGTGTCACGGTATGGAGCTGTTTGTTCCAGCCCAGTGAAGGGGTTTCGTGTGAAGTGTATAGTACAAAGCATGTATAAGACTTATTTGATCAAATAAAAAACAATAAAATCATGTGGAAGTGTTTGATTCAGTTGTTGCTCGCTTTCTCGTCGGGAGCTTGCATCAAGAGACCTAATTTTGTTTTCATCCTCACCGATGATCAAGACCTCGTTTTGACCGGATTAGTACGTATGAATTAGTTTATTTATTTATTCCATGTCAAATAAATTTGTTATTTACGTCTTCAGTCTAGGAAATGACCTGACGATATGAGTTTGAAGATAACGGTGGGATGAGGTGATACAAGAAGCATATATTTTCCTTTCATCATACAACTTGGCAATATTGACAAAAAACTGTTTTTATGATGATTGGGTTTTTCCACTAAATGCTCTATCACACTAGGCCACCATGGTGGCGACACCAGTGGCGCCACCATGGTGGATCCAGCTATCAAGTAAGGCAACCAGCCGAGACACCAGGCAGTTGGCATCCTGGTTGTTCCACCAGTAAAGTCTGGCCGACCGGATTCAAATGGTAGCGCAACCAAAGTGGTGGCGTCACCAGTCCGATACCAGGTGTGTTATGTTCCATTTCACTTAATACATTTGACTGGTGGCGCCATTGGTGCCGCCACCATGGTGGCCTAGTGTGATAGGGCACTTAAAAGCGAACACCCAAGTGTTCCGTCATACTAAGCACCAGTGGTGCCATCAGCCAAATGTATTAAGTGAAATGGAACATAACACACCTGGTATCGAACTGGTGGCGCCACCACTTTATTGTGCTACCAGTCGAATCCGGTCGGCTAGACTTTACTGGTGGAACAACCAGGATGCCGACTGCCTGGTGTCTCAGCTGGTTGATTTACTTGATGGCTAGATCCACCACAGTGCCGCCACTGTAGTGCCCTAGTGTGATAGGGCAGTAACAGTGGATTTCAAAAACCTTTATTTAAACTAGGTTTTTCGTATGCCGGTATTATATTTTCAGCTGTGTAAATGTTCTTTATGCAACTGTCAGTTATGAATACATTTTTTAATCGTTACTATTTAAATTAGAAATGAAGCCTCGGAAGAGCATTTAAGGTAAAAAATACATCGAAATAGAAAAGGATTTGTTAATAAACATTGCGAAAGTGTAAATACCTATCAACATATGTGTAATGTAATCAGAGGACCTAACCCCAAATTATGTATTCCATTTACTATTTGAAAGATCGTTTACACAGGCGAAAATATAATACCAGTGTTATGTCAATTTATTACGTTTGTGAAATCCACTGTAATAGTAACATTTAAAGTACCAGATATAATAATTTCTGTTTAAATCATTCCCATTAAATTGAATTTTAAGTTTAACCATCAAAAAAATATATTTATTTTTTTAATTTCCTCATTTTCTAACTCTAGACTCCAATGACGAACACCTTGCAACTAATAGCTAATCACGGAATGACATTTGAAAATGCGGTAAGTTTTCCAAGCACCGTGTCGTTGCAACATTGCTGATACTTGCATATTTTAGTTCGTAAGTACTCCAGTCTGTTGCCCTAGCCGCAGTTCAATTTTGACGGGCAAATATCTGCACAATACGGGAGTTCGCAATAATTCAATTTCTGGAAACTGTTCGAGTCGCGATTGGCAGAAGAATCACGAGCCCGATACATTCCCGGCAATTTTGAAGAGGAATGGCTACAAAACCTTTTACGCAGGGAAGTATTTAAATCGGGTAATTGGATTAAGGGATCGCAGTGGGTATTTCTGTTATATTTGACCTTTTTTAGTATGGCGAATCTAAAGCCGGTGGCTCGAAACATGTACCTTTCGGTTATGACTGGTGGATTGGTTTGATGGGCAATTCCAAATATTACGACTACAATCTGTCGATAAATGGCAGCAAGGCATATTTTGGGGATGAGTATTTGACCGACGTTTTGGTAATGGAATTTATACGCTTCTCTACGGGGATTTTTTATTAATGTTTTTACAGGAAAAATATTCCTTGGATTTTTTAAATCAAGATTATGTTACTCGCGAACCATTCTTTATGATGGTTTCTACACCAGCACCGCATGCACCTTTTACACCAGCTGCTAGACATTCCGAGATGTTTCCAGGTGCAAAAGCAGTTCGGACGCCCGCATTCAATTACACACCAAATAATGTAAGTGTAATGCTACTAAAGTTGTTGAAACATCTACTCCAGAAACTGCAGGATGTTTAAAAAAAATCCTTTACTTCTTCTTCTTCTGCTGAACTCTGTGTTACAGGACGGCAAATGTAAGTTGACCAGACGCGCAGAGAGCAAGCGAAAGCTCTCTCTCTACAGCCGGCCGAGTACAGTCTCTGTAATAAGCAAGCACATATTCTTCGCGTGCGCTATTCATTTACAACTCTATCGGGCGCTCTCCTCTACATAATTGAATGTACCAGGCGCGCCAACTCTTCACGAAATCTATCGAGAGCGCCCTTCGAAGGTTCCGCCCACAATTTTGCCACTGCGCAACGGCAAGTTACGTTTGCCGTCCTGTACCCTTTAGGGCGTCAGGTATACCGGATTTTCCCGCGTAAATTTGAAAAATGGCGAAAGCATCACGTTAGAAACGGAATACCAATTTGCCGTTCGATCGAAAACGAAGTGATCAATTTTCACGGCGTAAAGTTATCACCGTGATAAAAACAGAATAGGGCCCAAAGTCTTTTGCTGTTAGAAACTGCACCCCGATCATTTGCTACGGCCATTTTGACGTTTGGAATTCTGACAGGCCATAACCTATGACCACAGCTTACTTTGTTTTTCATCAAAAACAAAATGGTTTAATTTGATATTTAGAATGAGAAATTGGAATGAAGTATAAAAATGATTTTGCGTTTTTCTCAAAAATTAGACTAATAAGTATTTTGTTCGGGGGTAAAGTTTGCGCAGAGTGAGAAGGTATTCAGAGAACGCAACAATCTCCGGAGCTAATTGAATTTAAGATTGTGATTGCGCAACACGTCTCGAGTGCTTTGTGTGCATTCAAAGTAATTTGTAATTACTAATAAACATTTCTGTGCGAACATCTTTCAGAAACACTGGCTATTACAACTACCCCCAATAAACTTACCAACTAATGTACCAACCTTAGATGATATACAGAGACATAGGATGCAAACATTGCTAGCGGTAGACGAACTCATTGCAGCCATCATTAAAAAACTACAAACTCTTGAGATATTAGACAACACTTACATTATCCTCACCTCCGACAATGGATTTCATATAGGTAACGTAAATTAGCAATCTGATTTAAGCTCCGTAACACCTTACTTTTACTAAAACAAAAAAAAATAGATTTTTATTGACATATCTAGAAAAACTATTTACAATCTCAAAAAAAAAACAACTCAAAACAAAAACACTATACTATTACCCCTCTCCTTCTGCTTCTCCAGCATCCTTACCACTGCCCCATCCTCCCTCATTCACTCCATAACCCTTCTACTACCTCCCATCCATTCCTCCTTTACCCCGTCACACTCTTCGCCCAAGTGGCCCCACATATCCTTCCCATTCTCACACAACACACACCTTCTATACCTTCTTTCCTCTCTCATCCGATCCACACCTTGCCCTTGCCACAATCACCCTTTCCTCTCTACTCCATCCCCTCTCTATCAAGTATCCCCGTATTCTTCCAAACACCTGCCACATCCCATACTCACTTCTCTCTATACACCCTTGCCTCCCCTGCCCTTCCACTCATCCACCTTCACCTCGTTCCCTAACCATTTCATTACTTTCACTTCCGACAGCCCTACCCTCTCATACATTTTCCTCCTCTCACTCCTCCACCTCCCCTCACCACCACACACACATACACTCCACCTATACAGCCTTCACCAATATCTCTTCCTCCAATTCCCTTTTACTATGTGTTACTTACTTACGTGTATTAAATAAAACACTTTGCTGGTATCACGAATTTTTCATTTTTTTATCCTGTTTGGACATTGTCAAACAATCATATCACAATAAAGTAAGAAATTTGTGATTTAATTCAATCTCCTTAGTAATTCAATATGTATCACAAAATAATGGCTTCAACAATTGATTAACTTACTTTTAGGTCAGTTTGGGCTGCCGTGGGATAAACGACAGCCATACGACACGGACATTCGCGTGCCCCTCTTATTCCGGGGCCCGAGCATCCCCCGAAAATCTCTGACGCAGTCTCCCACATCGTTAATCGACCTGGCCCCTACCATCCTTGATTTAGCGGGTGTTGAATTAAAACTCGGCATGGATGGATCGTCATTGAAAGATGTCCTCGTTAACGGGAAGGAATGTAAAGAAAGGATCCTGTTAATTGAATACCACGGGGAAGGTGATGCAAAAACTATAGAATCTGAATGTCCTTGGAAAGGAAACCCCAATCTATCCGTGAGTATCCTGTCTTAGATAGTAATTTGTTTTTTCGCATCTTATTAAATGATATAAATGTTGTTAAATCGTTTTTGATTGAGAAAGTTGTCCATTATTCGGCCGAATTATTTTCTCCACAGGTGACGTTCAATCATATGATAGCGGTTTCACTGCCCAAGAGGTGACATCCAATCAAATGATAGCGGTTTCATTGCCCGACAGTTTAGTTGTTACTATGGTTACGATTCGTTTTTTGTCAGCGAACTGCCGCAATTTCCAAATAGAAAAATTATTCGTTATAATTTAATACAAACAGAAAAATCTTTTCTCGTGTTGCAAACTTCACCCTCGTGGCAATGGCCAACTTTCTCACTCGTTTAATAATATACTATTTAAGTATTGAATATTTGATTGCAGGAATGTAGTTTGGAGAATTGGTGCAAATGTCAGGATTCTCGGAATAACACTTTCTCGTGTTTACGGCATATCTCAGAAACAATTAATTACAAATATTGTCAGTTCGATGATAATGAGGTAAGTGTAGAAAAATTACACTAATTTAGGTTAAAGTAATTTGCTAGAAACATATTTTAGAGAAAAACTATGTTAAATTAGTCGTGGATTTCATTGTGTGGACATTTTGAACATCTGTTATATTAGAATGAATGTTATTTGTTAACAAATAATGTTAAAATTCTTCAAATATAATCATTGTTTGTTTTTTGTTGTCTCTTGTTATTTGTAAGATGCGAGCCACAGAATTTTGCTTCCGAGAGAGAAACACAGCAGTCATGTCGGAGATTAATTAATTTTTTAAATCCAATTCGTCTTATGATGTAATAATATGCGACATACCTCATTTATCTCACAGCCAATTCTGAAACAAAATTTTGTGGCTCACACGATGCAATATTAATATTTATTGTTTATTCATGGCTTATTTGATTGAAAATGAAGATTGCATTTGTTGAATAGATTAATTTTTAATGTTTTTTTTGTGGTTTGATTGGTTTGGAACCCTTCAATCTACACGACAGCAAATTTAAGTTGGCCAGGCGCGCAGAGAGCAAGCGAAAGCTCTCTCTCTACAGCCGGCCACGAGTACAGTCTCTGTAATAAGCAAGCACATATTATTTGCGTGCGCTATTCATTTACAACTTCGGGCGAACTCTTCACAAAATCTTCGCCCTTCGAAGGTTCCGCCCACAATTTTGCCTCTGCGCAACGGCAAGTTACGTTTGCCGTCCTGTATGCACCCGTAAATTTGAACACTTCATGATAGTTTTACCCTGTAAATAATTGCAAGTTGGCTCTGTAATCCGGCATTACTAATTAGTTTGTTTAACATTTTTTCGTGTGGTGACAACTGAAATTGCAAACTTTGGAGTGCTGACAACATAATTTCCTCACTGTCTTTTTTAAACATCTGATATAATACATATTACGATCAACTTTTAGTGAGCAAGCCAACATTTTTTATTGTTTGGACAGGAAATTTTAACAAAAGCCAAAAAAGAGTAGACAAATATATCCTGAAAGCATAAATCAGCATTGCCTCCCAGGCGCGCACCCAGAAATTTGGCTTAGGGGCTCACACATATAACACACACAAATATATGTGTAGACTGAAAATCCATGAATTTTTGACTCTTTGATCTCACGGTACTTCTAGCAGTATTGCAATCTTATTTGTTTACAAGAAATATTCAAAAGAACTGACATCAGAAAATATTGCTGAATTTCACAAATTATAACCTCAAAACAAAGACTGTGCCAACATAAATGTCACCCTAACAGCCTACCTTACTAAGTTGATCGTGAATGGATTATATAAATCTTAAGAAATAATACATAACATTATTGTTTTTTTTTTATTTTTTATGTAATAGGTATAAATACAAGTATCGAGTTGCATCATACAAATTTTTAAACAAGGGTAGAAAGAGGAGCGTTTGAACAAGATGACCACATCAGCATGCTTACTCGAGACAGCTTCCACTACAATATTAATATCAACTTACCTCAATTTGTTTTGTACAAGAAAAAAGAGGATCTTATATGATTCAAACCCTCCCTCGTGATTTTAATGACACTACAATATCAATATATCAATTTACTTCAATTCGTTTTGTACAAGAAAAAGAGGATCTTACAAGATTCAAACCCTCCCGTGATTTTAATGATAAAACTATACAAAAATCATTGTTTCAGGGATTTACGGAAAGCTACAATCTCCACACCGATCCGTATGAGTTAAAGAACACCCGCACCTCCTCAAGTTTTTACAAAAATATCTTGCGCCGGGCAAAGACATGTAGAAGTTCGCATTGCGCCAAACTCGTAAATATATTTGTTTGAATATTATGTAAAACACTCAGTGTTTTTTTTTATAATCGAATAAAGACGATGTAATAAAATATAACTATATTATTTCAAAATGGTCAAATAGATTCTTAAATGAATATCGATTCACAGTAAATGAACAAAATATATACAAATTACAACTAGAATTCAGTGAAAATAAAATAAAATAACATTCAATACATAGTTTACACAAGATTCAATGTAACGTTTAAAATGTTTATTACTCAATGCATGTGTGTAACATGAGCGAACGCCGGTCCCGACGTTTTCTTCATGTTTTGTTTTGGAAAAACAAACTTAAGAACTAATTGGAAAAATATGTCTTCTCTCTATCAACTATGTTTACGCCTTCTCCCCCTTGTCCTCTTCATTGTTGGGTGAGTGCCAGGAAAGTCGCTGCTCGTAGAATCTGATCACAATCAGGGGACATTCCACGTTCGCCACTTCCGCCGGGACGAGATCGGCTTCATTCGAGCCCAACCATTTCATAAGAAACATTAGTTTGCCTGAAAGAAAGAACGAAACGGTTAACACCTATTTCCGCTTTACAAAGGTTTTTATTTCTACAGATTGTCAGAAGTTTCATTTGAAAATTAGATGGATAGACATTGAAATTGCTGACAAAGTAAAAATGGATAAATAAAAGAAAATGTGAGACTATCTACGAATCTCATCTTTTCATGACATACAAAAGACAACAACGAATTACCATAGACGGGCTGAAAGACCTCTGGTCGATAGCCAGTTAATAATAATTGTTTTTTGAAATTGTATTTTAAAAATGTGTAAATTAACTGTTTGCACTCGAGCGGCGCCCAGACGGTTTGATGCGTCCACTCTAGCGGCACTGCTACGGCGCCCGGGAGGAGTGATGCATCCTAACCCCACCTAACCCAACCCCACCTAACCCAACCCAACCCCACCTAACCTAACCCAACCTTACTCAACCCCACCTAACCTAACCCAACCTTACTCAACCCCACCTAACCCAACCTTACTCAACCCCACCTAACCTAACCTAACCCAATGATTTTAGAGTACCTGAAACTCGTATCAGGCAAACCAGTCTTGAGTTGCTGGTTCGCCCAAGCGAAAAATGCCTCGAGTGCAAAGGGTTAATAAAGATATTTGTATGTATGTGAGATGGCCCAGTACAGACTTCCAAGAAAAATCAATATTAGAAGAAAGCTTTAAACAGTGAAATCAATTATTTACATAAACATGTACATTTTCCATCACGGATATAATATATCACAAAATAGAACATCCTATAGATTGTTAAATAGTAAAGTATGTTCATTAAAAAAAAAACCTCAAGTGTGACATGATTTTTCATTTTTTTAAATTTATGTTGGTAACACATATTGAGGTTATGTTACTTGCGGCACGTTCCTACCGATAAATTAATTTTCTGTGATAAAGACGCAGAGAAGACGAAGGTTCATCTTCCAAAATTCCTTGGGCTGTGTTAATAGCACTGTAAGTACGTTTGACTGGTCTACCACTTCCTGGTATACGGAGAATACTACCCGTTTCATGAAAATGTGAACGTTAGGAAATTCTTCCTGAAACTCTGCCAAAGGTGCATCGAATGAATATACCACTTTAGTCCCATTTTGGAAATAACTTTCAACTAGACACGTTTTTGCTGGTTGCGTAAACCTTTGTGACCACGGAATAATTGTGACTTTTAGAACAATCTGACGTTTTGTATGTCAATTCCTAACATGTGTGCCAACTTAAATTTTAAAAAATAAAAAATCATGGCACACTTGAGGTTTTTTTTTTAATGAACATACGGTAGTATTATGCAGCAATAAAGGCAACTGTTTGATGTAAACACTGAAAAATAATATTTGTGTGTGCAAACAAACAAAAACAATAAAAATCTCACCTGAACTGTCGGTCGCGCCAATAATTTTTTCAGGTTGCAGTCCCCTTTGAAACCCGTGTTTCTTTTCTTCTTTTTTCTTCTTCGGTCCATCCAAGGTTGGGGTACCTGTTGACAAAATTCATTATGAACTAATTGTACTTTTAAATGTACCACCGTTAGTAACTAAACTTCAATTCTGGAAACTTTACCGGTGGATTTCACAAACATTTATTTAAGCCAGGTTTTTCGTAAGCCATGTAAACGTTCTTTATGCATCATTGTCCGTCACCGAATACATTTTTTAATCGGTATTGTTTAAATTAGAAACGGAGCCTTAACACGTTCGCTGCCACCGACGCGCTAGTGCTTCCGACTTTATACTTGCGTAAATGCAATCCCAGTTGCGGTGGCAGTGAACGTGTTAAAAGAGGATCCAAGGTAAAAGGTACATCAAAATAAAGAAAAAAATTGTTAATAAACATTGTGGAAGAGTAATGCTGGGTTTATACGACGTTTAACGTTTAAGGATTAGTGTTTAAGCAAAGTAGAACTAACGTATTAGTGCTTATGCGTTCATACGAAGTTTTAAGGATTTTAACGTTTAACGTTTATGTTTAAGAGTAGGCTACTTTCTACTTTTCCTTAAAATCGTTAAACATAAATCGATGTGCGCATACTTTTAGCGCTGACAGCTTTTCACGAATCACAACGAATGTTTGGCACGCGGTAAATTGTAGGAGGTTATGTTCACGGCTTGTGTTTGTAAACTACCAAAGATTAAAAATGGACTTTGTGGCATCTGTCCATATTGAAGCATTCAATCAGTGTACATAAATGGTTGTAAATTAATCGTTTCCACAAATACAGCTGATAAGTACAATGATGCCAGATTTACATATTCATTCTAAATCATTTGTTAAAACATGCGATTTAAGTAATTTGACGGAATTGTTAGCGATAAAAATGAAGAATTGAATATTATAAACAATAATTTTATTGTTTTTTTATATACATTAGAAGAATTAGTTGCAAAACAGTATTTTCCTAAAATTTGATAAAAGATCTGGCAACGTCGACACGCAAGCGCATATCTAAAATTCTTAATTCTTAATTTTCGTGTGAACGGCATCTTTCCCTTAAACGTTAATCCTTAAACGTCGTATAAACCCACCATAAATATCAATCAAAATATGTGTAATGTAATCGCAGTACCTAACCTCAAATTACGCATTCCGTTTATCATTTAAAGGATCGTTTACATAGCCGAAAATATAATACCAGTGTTATGTCAATTTAACCCAGAGTTATATTTATTACCACCTTTGTGAAATTCACTGTACGTTTATTTAATTTCAATAGTTATAAAATATGCTTTTGTAATAATTGTAATTTTGAGTGTAACATATGCATAAATTTTTGTTCGCAACTCTATAAGTAGTTTTTATTGTTAGTAAGTTTTTTTAGGTATACGCTACAGTTTTGACAGTCTGCCTTCGATGACCTTCTGTTTGCTCATCGCTATCAATTATTGCCTTGATTGAAAATTGTTTTTTTTTTTTTACTTAGGCTGAGCCATTCAGTCACACACGGCTAGATTTTTAATTGTATTTTTGTATGAATAAATGAAGAAATAAATAATGTCAGATATATACAACAACCACGGATGGGAATCGAACCCACACGACCGTGGTACAGCCGGCACAAGTGCTCGCCTTTACCCACTACACCAACGGACCGCCCTCTTAAGTTTCTATAAACGGGGGGGCCGCCCATTCAAAATTGTGTTTGAAAATTTTTAATGAAGGTAATAATTACGCATGACAACGCAATCACAAAAATTAATACTGATCACATGTGCAATGAAAATTATTGACGTGGACTAGACGTACGGTAAGTATTACACTTCGATAACATTGATATTTCATGTTCTAATAATAAACAGTCTAATATTGTAAATAATAAAATACAAGTAACAGATAGTGGTCACTGTGGATACAGAAATACAAATACTTAGATAAGTATCAACTATGAAATTTTATGTCATGCAATTAAGGGCAACGGCGGAATGAACTACACAAATATTTTATGTAACTCTACTAAGCTTACAATGTGAAAAATGAGAGTTATGTCTCTTACATCGTTTATAAAACATAGCCAAAACAATGGATATTAAGCAGAAAAATTCAAATAATTAATAATTATTTTATGGTTTTTGTATTAACCCAGATATGCCCACAGTTCTATATGTAGGACGACTATTTTAAAGTTCCTCTTAAAATTATATCTAGAATATCGTCGGCGCCATCTATCATTATTTTTTTTAATAAAACACTTTTACTTTGTTGGTATAACACAAATTTTATTTTATTGTTGACTATAGTTTCGGCAACTCAACTTGCCATTAACAAAACATTAATGGCAAGTTGAGTTGCCGAAACTATAGTCAACAATAAAATAAAATTTGTGTTATACCAACAAAGTAAAAGTGTTTTATTATATTTACAACATGTATAACGAAGTAGAAGCCTCCACCATAAACAATATAATTTTTTTTATTCAGTGATTATTTATTGACATTTGACAGGAAGCAAAAAATAACCTTTCTGTGTTTTTAAATCTTAATTACTTCCTTTAGAGAAATATATCATTTATTAACTCACTTATTGCAGATTTATTGAGTAAAAGTAATAAAGATGAAAAATAGCCTAAATATATGGACTTTTTTTTGCCTCGGAAACATAGCCCATATGGCCAGTTTAAGGCGGCTGCTATATTGATATTTACAATTTAAGTGAATAAATGAATAAATGAACAAATGAATAATGTCAGACGTATACACAACAACCATGGACCCGACCGAATACTTCTTCGATCCCCGAAGAATCTTTCGGCTGGGATGGGAATCGAACCCACATGGCACACGGTGCAACCGGCACAAGCGCTCGCCTGTACCCACTACACCAACGGGCCGCCCAAAAAAGCAAGACTTAATGTTGCAGAGTCACGAACAGGCTGAATGTTCATATGCAGGTTGTCCCAAGAGGTAGTAGACAGGCGATATCTCGAAAACAGTTAGTAGTACGAAAATGAAATTTGGTGGATTTAAATGGTTTGAAATGAGGGCCCTTTCTGAATACATGGATTTCATTTCCATTTCTCCATTTCCTGAAAAATGACATCAACTTCAGAATTTCAAATGGGACGCCCTATATATTTATGGATTTTTGGAAAAGTGATTGAAAGACAAATACAGCGATACCATATTATTTTTATATTAATGTTACAAAGACAAACAAAAAATAATGTTTATAAAAACGACGAACAAAGATAACAAACCTGTTTAAAACTTGTAAGTGGCAGAGACTATAAAGCCCGTTTTAGACGACGTTATTTTCTTGTACAAAAAAATTGTAGTAGAATATGTGACCAAAAAATATTAGCTAGTGCGAAATACGCATTTTTCATCATATATAATGCTACAAGAAAATAGTCCCGGATCATGCGCAGAATTGAAAAATTTTAAGTTGGTATAAAACATTTCGGTTTTAAATGTTGGAACTTATTGTGGTATTCCACATGTTTTACAACATACAGCAATGGGTTCTCTTGATCCCTCAATAATGCTCGCGACTTCATCTGTTGTCCAAGTAGTCATCGTTGAAACGGCATAAACTCAACTCACGTGCTACAATTTTAGGTTATGTCGCAGATGAGCGATATAAATTCATTACATTCAAAATGCGCATGTTCGCATACTAGATCTAGGATGGAAATAGAGCGTGTCCTATTTTCATCCAATTTATTGTTCAAGATTTGATTTCTTGTATTACACGATATGAGAAAAAGGTATACAATTTTCTTGTGCAAGAAAATAACGTCATCTAAAACGGGCTTACGATGTAAAATTTAGCTATACATTTGTATTCTTTTATTTTATTGCGCTGGATAATTTATCGTACTATTTCATCGAATCCAGCGCCCTTGGAAATCAATATACTCGGTAACTCGTCGAAAATCCTGAAGGGGCGTACCATCCTGTTGCCACCAAATCATTGCTCTCTCGCTTAGAACTGGCCTTTTCGCTTTCCAACCGGGAAAGAACCTCTGTGTAATCTTTCTTGCTTCTAACTTGAAGGTACTATTGTTCGACGTTAGACGATTCGGATATTTAACTCGAGAGAGTCTTCTGTTTTTGAGGAATTCTCCATAGATAGATAGACATATTTGTTACACATAAAAATGGGACGCATTACTTACACTAAATCAGAGTATATTCTCAACTTGACATCAAACATTCGATACGAAGTGTTTTCAATTTTTTGTTTGACGTTTTGTTTTGTTAAACAAACATGTCACCGTGATTATTTATTTTGATTATTACTTTAACAATGTACAATAAAACTCCGAAATAATATGGTATCGCTGAATTTGTCTTTCAATCACCTTTCCAAAAATCCATAAATATACAGGGTGTCCCATTTGAAATTCTGGAGTTGGTGTCATTTTTTGGGAAATGGAGAAACGGAAATTAAATCTATGTATTCGGAAAGGGGCATCATTTCAAAACATTTAAAGCCACAGAATTTTATTTTCGTACGACTGACTGAAACAAACTTACCCGAAGCTTTTCGCTTCTTTGAGGGTTCTTGTTCCTGTTTCGCCCTTTCAGCTTCGAAGGCGGCGATGAGTCCGGGACATTCGAGGTGGTGAATCGGCTCCCACGTGTTGTCCTTGTCTTCATAGCCGATCCATTTGAGAAGGTACTCGACCTCGCCGTTGGCGTTCACCCTTCTGTCGATGATCTTCTCCACTGTGTACTCCTCAGGCTCCTCCTGGGCTTTGGCCTTGCTCATTGTGCCTTCCAACCTGATACGCATTGCAAAATTTGATTTAAAAATAGAAAGAATCGTATTTTTTTCAAATTTCGTTAATAAATATTGAAGTTGAAGTAGTATTGCAAAATTTGAACACAAGTGTTTGATTATTAATAGATATTAAAATTGAAGTGGTTTGTGCATAAAGGGGGTCAATCGGCATGTCATGAATATTTATTTGTGATATTAATTATATTATGGGTACTTGTTTTATCAATTTTGATAATGAAAGTATGTCATACAATATTTTCTAAGAAATATTAGTTAAATTATTCAACTATAATTAATTTAACAACCCTTCCTTGATTGTACATAAATCAAAATCTGTCACAATTTACAACATGGTAAATGTTGAATGAAAATAAAAATTTATTTATTTATTAAATTAATGGTACAGCAACTTTTTACAAAATAATCAATTGTTATAATAACTAAGTAATTGTGGAGGGTTTCACTTTACTCCAGTCCATCGAAGTCTTCAAGGTTAAGCGTAATCCGGACATCCCTCTCATCAACGACCAGACTGACCTAACATTCTCCCCCCTGTTCAAAGCTTTGTAAAAATATATAAATGTACAATCGTAATGTAAATATTCATACTTTGAAAATGACAAGCTGAAATTGTCGAAACTATAGTTACCCCAAGTTAATAAAGTGATACCAACAAAGTTATTCGTTTTATTTGAGTAATAATAACTACTTTTTAGAGAGGTAAACGGAGGTGCATTGTCCAACAGCAAATGCAACAGGTGTTTGCAGTCCTTGGAGTTTGCATCGCTTGAGGGTTAACCGGTTCATCTTGTTTTAAAAAAGGAAAAGGAAGTGGAAACCAATTCACCACGACAAATATAACAGGAAATAAATAGTGGTATATCATGAAGTGAAAGCCTCCGCAATTACTTATTTAAATAGTGGTT
This sequence comes from Ocypus olens, assembly GCA_910593695.2. Taxonomy (NCBI): domain Eukaryota; kingdom Metazoa; phylum Arthropoda; class Insecta; order Coleoptera; family Staphylinidae; genus Ocypus; species Ocypus olens. The sequence continues at coordinate 6,034,583 of OU343061.1, forward strand.
TGTTTGACGATTGAAGATTTGAAAACTTCGTTTTGCATGCGGGCTCGTAAATGCAAAGTACGAGCATGCAATATAACCAAACATTTTCTTAACCCTTTCAGCCCTGGATTTTTAATTTGAAAAAAAAAAATTTTTTTGTTAATTATTATTGATAGGGACCTTCTTAAGACCATAAATACCAAATTTTAACTCATTTGATTAATTAGTATAGGAATTAATTAGTGAGGCTTTGTTGAAGTGACATCTAGTGATAAACAGCAAGAATATGGATTGTCATAGTGAGTAGAGACATGTAAATATTGGCAATTGCCACCACCAGGGCCGAAAGGGTTAAGTATGTTTCAATCATAATTTTTCTCGAATTTACCTGCTTCTTTCTCAATTAAATATGTACGTATTATTAGTGTCAAAACATTCTTAACTTCTAATCTAAATTTGCTTATTGCTATTTTAAAATCGATTAATAAATAATTCATTGTTCTTCGTAACTACCCGTTTTATTTTAATGATTTTGACACGTTTTTTTAAGTTTGGGGATTTCACTTTCAAAACTTGTTTTGAAAATTCAATTTTCAAGCATGACATTACTTGTCAAAAGTGACAACTTTCATTGCAAAGGTATTGCGACCAGCGGCGGCTCAAGGATATCCGTAGGGAGGGCAAAGACAAAGATGTCACTCGTGCCGCACCACTCACTCTTATAGAGGAAGCAAATATTTCGTTGCTGTTTATGTCAAATTTTCTTCCGTTGCCCCACCGCCGAACATCCACGAGCTGCCACTGATTGCGACGATATATCTGTTTTCGGGAGCGGTCGTAGGAAAAGGTTTTTGCAGTCCTTGGAGAACACTGATAAGCACATTGTCTGACAACAAAGGGGCTAAGTGCGAATTTGCCGAAAAATTAGATATTTGGAATAAGTCGTGTACGTATCTACTTTGAGCCACTCAGACATGTTCCAACTGTGATGCTATAAGTTACGAATCAGCTTTCGGGATAGCAAGCAGTCATACATGTATTGCTGGCATGAAGGAGTGGAGTTTTTTTTTTTTTTATTTCTGTTAACAATTTTGGCCCTTTGCAGTGATGGTTCGCGGGGTTTTTTCTGGTACGGCCGAGGAACAAGAGGTGGTAATACACATAGGTGCAGTCACGCAGCCAGCCGTCTCTGCAACTGACCCTACCTATCTGTATTGCCAGCCTTGTTACCTCGGCCGTACCAGAAAAAAACCCGCGAACCGTCACTGTCCCTTTGCTACTTTTGCTCCTCAAATATAGGAGGAAATAAAAGGTTTTTGCAGCCCTTGAACAACAATGGTTGGTACACGTGATGTGAGTGTTTGTTTTAAAGAATTTAATAAATGCTGATGTACGCAGGGTGGATGAACAAAAAATAGAATAAGCTGGATTTAGAACGGGTAGGCCGAGCATATATAAAATCTTAAACACGAGGAAAATTGCAACCAACCTGATTTTTATGGATTTAATAAAAGCGTATGATAAAGCATTACATACCTGTTACTTGAAGTTACAGCATGACTTCACTGACAATTGATTTTGAACTATTTGAAGTTTGTTTATTTAGGTAACAGATGAAAATGTAATATTCTCCATTCACACCTGCTTGCTATGAATAAATTGTGAAGAATTCAGAAAAGTCAAATTATGACAGATGATCGTCATGTTCCTCCAAAAGTTATAAATCAGTACAAATCCCAATCATTACATCAATTATTTTGGTACAGAGCTCATAGTATTAGAAATAGGCATCACGCACAACAGCAATTTTATATCTAGTAGATACCAAACGCCGAACGAGTTGGGATTCAATACCTACAGTTAGTCACAAAAGTCTACATACACTTGTAATACAATAATAAAAAAGGTGCAAATTTCACTTTTAACTGTATAGTGTCAGCCACAAAATTTTGTTTCAGAGTTGGCTGTGAGATAAATGAGGTATGTCGCATATTATTAAGTCATGAGACTGATTAGTTCAATTGAATTAGATTTAAAAAAATTAATTAATCTCAGACATGACTGTTATGTTTCTCTCTCTGAGGCATGGCCAACTCGGAAACAAAATTCTGTGGCTCATGCCTTATAAAAGGGGTTTCAAATTGTGTGATTTTTTTAAAGAATAAATAAAATATAGATGGCGCCCTGAATTCACCTGTTTATTTTGACACTTGAGAAGTGTGATGTATGACATTTATAAAAATGGCTTCGTACACGATCGTTCAAATTGTTGAATTATTTTATGAAAATCAGGGTTCTGTGAAAAGTGTTTTTAGAAAATTACGAGGAGTTTATGGTTTACATAATCGTCCATCTGAAAGCACTACGAATTATTCAAGAGACCGGTTCGGTGGATGATAAAAAAACTAAAAAATACAGTCGTAGCGGTCGTTCACAAGAAAATATTGATGTGGTTCGTGAAAGTGTTGCTGAAGACCCTGAAGTGTCCATTAGACGATGTTCACAATGGACAAGTCATATAAGGTTCAAATAACATAGAAACTAAAGCCATTAGATCATTTAAAATGTCGTTCATTTGTCAATTTCATCAATGAACAACCAGATGATTTTTCTCAAAAAATCATGTTTTCCGATGAGGCACATTTTGAACTTTGTGGCTATGTTAATAAACAAAATTGCCGTATCTGGTGTGAGGAAAATCCACGAATTATTCATGAGAAACCTATGCATCTTAAACGAGTCACTGTTTGGTGTGCATTATGGTCAGGTGGTGTAATTGGACCTTACTTCTTTCAAAATGCTGCTGGTTTAGCTGTAATTGCCAATGGTGATCAATATCCGATTTTCACAATTCGTGTGATGGTGGAGGCGCCAAAATCTGTGACTGGAAAGTTATGGCTTACTTCTCTTCGGTCATTGTCGGCCATGACAGTTAAAATAAATAATAGAACCTCGATAGAGAATTAGTATATTATTAAACGAGTGAGAAAGTTGGCCATTGCCACGTGGGTGAAGTTTGCAACACTACTAACTAAACTGTTGGGCAATGAAACCGCTATCATTTGATTGGACTTCACCTGTTGGACAATGAAACTGCTATCATTTGATTGGACGTCACCTGTGGAGAAAATGATTCGGCCGAATAATGGACAACTTTCTCAATCAAAAACGATTTAACAACGTTTATATTATTTAATAAGATGCGAAAAATATTATTTCTCTCACGATTTCGACAGCTAACAACTCGAATTTCTCTCCCGTTTGTGAAAACACATTTTAATATTACAGGAAACTGCATATAAATTCATTTTAGGTTTTGGAGGGAAAAGTACAGCAGCAGCGCCATGTATGTCCATTGAAGGTTTAAGATCTTATGGGTCACAATAGTAATATCCTGAAAAGATCTTTACTGTAAAAAAATTGAGAATATGAAATCTATTCATTATTTTAATATTCACTTATTAGTAGCGGATATTATTAAATATAGTAATATGAACCAGATAATCATACTACCAAATAAAACACAGTTTGTGTTCTGAATCCTCTTGAAATGGCCGTGATAACATAAAACTAGTTGAGAATTTTAAACATTAGTAACTTCTAACTGCGAGATCAAAAAGTAAAAAAAAAGGTGGCAACACATTTTCTGAAAATCCCTATAATAATAATATAAGTACAATTATATTGGCTGTCTGGAATTCTCCAATGCAGTGCAGTGTACATTTTGATAATTTTGACATCTTGTGATTTTTTAAGGTTACTTGTTTTTTTGTTTACATCTGCCGATTTTGCCTATTTTAAAAATCAGCAGTTATTTTTAGAACTGATCATCACTAGTAATAATAAATTTAGAATTCATGATCTAGCTGTTTTATTTAAATTTCAGGATTTCCATGCCAAAATTCCCATTCTTAGTAACGCCACTGAACTTCTGTTAGATAGGTTATGTTTTAAGGGCTGCCAACTATTTTCGACTTTTTGATCTTACGGTACATACAACCATCAGAATCCATGCTATTATAATTAACTCAGGGTAGAATTGCAAGTACGAATTTTAGCAGTAAACATTTCCACACTAATGTCAGTCCTTAGATTTTATGGAAAATGTAATTGTAAATATGATGGACGTGGAAAACAAAGGCATTGCATTAGTAGCATAGTTTTGGATCCAAAACCCAATATTAAATCATCGATCTCCAGTTTTCGATTAATAGTACGGTTCAGTTGTAAGAAACACCTGTTCATTCTTCAAGTTTCAGACGGTATAATCACAGCAAATCCACATATTTTACGCATGCCTTCATTTCCACATTACATTGTACACAACGATCGTACCCCCTTCATGCACTAGTCATAAGAATCGTTAGTGTATGGATTAAAGCGCGGGCCCAGGAAAAATGTTCGTTTTCCCCCGCTTTTAACTTAAACTACGTTAGCACATTCTGGACACTATTATATGTTAGAGTTCTGTGCCGTGGTTAATGTGAACACAAACAGCGGACCTTGCCGTGGGGGCTAGTCGAAGGAACACAGAAATTACCTTACGACCGGTAACAAGTAATAAGAAAAATGGCGGACGCCTCCGGATGAACAAAAAAAGGCGCAATTGCTACAATGATAGAGTGTTTGGTGCAGAATCGAATTCTAACTTCAACAGAAATACTTAGCGGTATGTTCCTAATTACATTTCACTCGTTCTTCGTCAATACTTCCACAATAAAACCAACTATTTTGTTCACGAGCTCGAGATTACGAAGCGACGCACACGGAACCACAATATCGACTACTTCACGCGCATGTGCTGCCAACTTACTTTTTTCGCGAAGGAAATCAAATATCCCGGGATAAAAATTATTTCCCGTAGACGAGGAGTTATATTTAGAAATGTTCCTTAATTTTCTAGTTGTAACTGCAAAATAAAAATAATACACCGTTTTTGTGTGTATTTTTGTAGGATTCAATGTTTGAATGTATATTTCATCTTCTTAATAATAGATGTCGCTGTGGGAAACAAGTGTATTGATTTCAAGTTTAGATAGGCCAAAATGAAAACAACTCTAGGAACTTGACTTTCCTTCATAGTCGGGAAATTGCCCATAAGCATTTACCAATACAACAGTAATGAGCGACTGTTTCATTCTAAATTACTTAATTATTAATTAATTCTGGTTAGTAATAAACTGCTTGGTATTTTAATGCAGTTTGCATTGCAACAATTCTCTATATAAAAAAATAAATGCTTATTACTAAATCCATACAGAAAAACGAAATGCTTGCCTGCAATAACCTTCAAATATTTTTTTTAAATATGAGACAACCTCACTTGTTGCAGATACATTAAATAAATGTAATAAAGACGAAAAATAGCCTGAATGTATGAATATTCAACCTGTTCGTGACTGCAAAATTAAGGCTTACTATAAAAAAGAGACTATATAGTTTTTTTACCCAACTTAATGATATTGTGTCATTGATGTTTATACAGTGAGATCGAAAATAGTTGGCAGCGCATTTTCTGAAAATCCCGATAATAATTTAAGTAATCTGATATTTGATGCCTGAATTATTTTAGTGAAGTGCATGTGCATTTTATTTATTTTGATGTCTTGTCATTTTTGACGTTGCTTGTTTCAAAAACAAGTAACCTCAAAAAACCACAAGATGTCAAAACAGACAAAATTATTATGTACTGCACTGACCCAAGCAGCTAATATAATATTACGTGAATTATTATCCCTATTTTCAGAAAATGTGCTGCCAACTATTTTCAACTTTCTGATCTCACTGCACTGATCATTTACTAAGTATTTGATATTTTTACTGGGGCTGCAATATTTGTTTTGCTGTTTAGTTTTCTACTAAGCATTGACTAAAATACGAGGAATATGCATTTGAGAATACAACTCAAGAGTCACATGGTACATTTTCGACTATTTTTATTGGGTGAAATAGCAAAACAAAAACTTATAAGAGGCTATCAAATCAATAATAGAAAGTTTATCACCGCATCTTACTCCTAAATGTTTTACAAGTAATCAAGCAATCAAATTTAGTTGAAACATCAGTGTGTTGTTTATAATGTCCTCACCGATACATTTATTTATGAGAATTTGTTTATCAAAATGAGTGATTTCAGTCGATGGGGAGAGGTTACGGATGATGAAGTACGAGAATGAATTAACGGTAAAGTGCAAAACAGAGATCAAAATCGTTATAAAAATGTTGCAAAAATTATAGATGTCAAAGCTGACATTTATGATCTTTAAGCCGTGGGCTAGGCATTTCTTTATAGGTATAGTTACGTTCGTTGTATTCTCTCCCCAAATATAACTCGTGCTATGATTAATCCACGATGATACCACTCGTTAAAGCCATCAGAAAATTGTACTCGTTCAATTTTTACCGGCTTTAACTCGGTGCTATCATCGATAATAATCATAGCCCCCGAATATATCACTGTGCATTTAATTTGTATCAATTAATTTTAATATATAGTAGTGAGACACCTTTTAATTGTGAGAGAAATGTGGATTGCAACATACTGGTTGTTTGCAGAACAAAACAAAAATCCATCTATTTTTAAATCTATTATATCCTGGATAATTTGTCATTCTTGCTGACTAATAGTAAAATACATTCAGTTATTGTTATAATAACGCCATGTGTGCAAAGATAAGAACACTTTACAGGGAATGACTTCATCAATTTTTATCTCAACCTTCAAGGCAGCAATTTCTACGTGAACAGTTTCTCCATAAATATTTATGCTTCCAGTTATAAATGGAATATATTCAAATTAAACAAAATATTCAACAGTATTGAATTGAAATTATTTTCCTTCTAGATTTAGACATATTTTAATAATCTTAGACTTAAGTAATCGCCTCATCCTCTGAAGTGTTAAGTTTATATCCAATATTTCTTTGTGTTTATATAAATATTTAGTAGGGTGAAAAAATAAAAAAAAAATCATGCTTAACTTAAGTACAATGCGCATGTATCGTTTTTGGCTTGATAGAATTAGTAACCACTATTAGTACGATATGAAGATTGAAAGCGTTACCTTCAGTGCAACTTATTTAAAAATACGGTAGACCTTTCCGGGCACCACCACGAGATAAACAGTAATTTTTCACAACACTAGTGTGTCAATTCTAATTTTAACTGAAATATTTGTTGACCAAGACCAATTACATAACCTTACTGAAACAGAAATATATTCAAACTGTGCGGTGACTTTTCTAGAAACGTCAGTTTATTGGCGCAAAAACATATCAATCGCGACAACTTCAAGGCATTTTGCTACCAACATACTGTCGGTAAGTGAGTTTACTGTAAATCTAAATATTGAAATCTAAATCATTCGCAGTATTTACTAAATCAATACTGGTTTAATTATTTAACAATGTGAACATTATGTATTTGTTTCACTTGTTGTCTTTCTTAATGCTTTAATAAAAACGCCTAATTTTCAGGCATCCCAATATACGCGTGACTGATCATTTATTATTAAAATGAAATCCCATAATTGCTGCAGAAGCATTAAATAAATGAGTTTAAATAGGAATAAATGCATAGTACTCATTAATTGAACCGGCATTTATTTAGAAAACACTGTAAACAATGCTTTAAATTACAGTAAACTTTATTACAGACAAATTTTCAATTGCAAAATACAGCAAAACCGCTTAGTTTCCTCAGCTATTTTACAGATCATTCGATTCAGAATAATATATTCTATCATTGCTGAATTTTTACATTTTGGTTATAGGTATAAAGTTCGGGTGTTTTAGCGCTAATCATAAAATGCACCTAACAGTTCATCTATCATCCAGTAGGTGGGGCAAACGTAGCAACAATTACGTAATTAAATTCAATAAAACGAAAAATAGCCTGAATATATGAATATTCAACCTGTTCGTAATTCTGCAAGCAAAATTAAGTCTTATTAAGACTATAAACAAATAACTTATTGAAACAACTACTTCCCTTTAAGACTGTATAGTCTTAGTAAGACTTATTTTTGCTTGCATCTGCAAATGGCAGAAGATTTGATTTTTAATAGTATATGCTATGTCGTTAATAAATAATAGAAACAATAAAGGGCCCCAATGCGACTCTTGTGGTATACCTCAGTGACGGTTCGCGGAGTTTTTTCTGGTACGGCCGAGGAACAAGAGGTGGTAATATAGATAGGTAGGGTCAGTTGCAGAGACGGCACCTATCTGTATTATCACCTCTTGTTCCTCGGCCGTACCAGAAAAAAACCCGTGAACAGTCACTGGTACACCTGAAGGAACATGGAAAACCTTAGATAGATAATTATTTATTTTCACGCATTGTCAACGGTTAGTTGTAACTTATAAAACACCTTTAAACTCAGAATTTAGAGACGAATTAAATTATGTCAAAATATACAGCTTGAAATAGAAAAGTTAAGGTCATTTCCGGTTAAACCGGAAGAGGAATTTTTATTAAAATTCCATTTGCTGACACACTTTATTCTCTAAAAAGACCGTACTGAATTTCATAAAGGTATATGTAAAAATGAAAAAGATATTTGGGGTCTACTAAAAAAATTAATTTTCGTACAGCTAACCATTTTCGAGATATGGGCTGTCTACTACCTCGTGGGACACCCTGTATATATTTAAGTGTATGTAATAATTCTTCAATAAAGATGTTTGTATATAAATATACATTTTATTTTTTAAACTTCGTATCATTACGTTACGAATTTATTAGGAACAGGATAAGTTAAAAAATACAATATAATAATTTTTATAATATTTTATTGCTGTTTGTATTTTGGGTGGTAAGGTGTTGATAACTTTATTTAATTCTGCTATTATTTAGTATTTGGCTTCTTCTGGTGCAGGTGCAGCAACTGTAAAAATATTATGAATGTTAAGTATTGTTTTCCTGAAAATTTTCGTATTTGAAATTTCTTCGGGAATACCTATTTTGTGGCCAGTTTTTTTGAATTAAAATTTTGGTAAAAAACGGAAAAATTCCTTATATAGCATTAAATTAGAGAACGTTATTAACCTTTTTACTTTCTCCGTTACGAAGTACGAGAAAGTATTGTGATCGTGATTTTTTTTTCAATTTTTTTTTTTTACGGAAATATCCGTTTTGGGGTTCCTAGATGCCATTTCAACAATTTCTGGAAAAAAAAAATTGTGTCTGTGTGTGTGTGTGTGTGTGTCTTTGCGCGCTGTATCTTAAAAACTAATAAAGCAATTGCTATGAAACTTTGAACATACGTCTTATTTGATAATCCGAAGAACTGAAAAGCTTTTGGTAAAATTTCGTACACCGGAAGTGGTGTGTATTTGCCAATATTTTCTTAAATATGAAAAATATCACAAAAACATTTAAACAAACATCGAAGACAACAAAGAAATGAACGTCTTTTGCTTGAAAATATTTTTCATAAAATCATTGCTATTCGAGAAAAAAAAATATTTTTTTTTTTAATTTTTGGTTTATAATTATGAAACGATAATAATTACAGCAAATTTGTGCGAATAATAATTGTAGAGAATACTCGTTAGTTTTTGTGTAAACCGAGTTTTTGAATTTGAAGTATAATTTTTCCATCTTTCATAATTTTGACGTTTTAAACGTCCGTTTCATCCGCTCGATGTACATTTAAAATATGATTTCAATTGAAAATAAACCACGAAAACGTAAATATAAATGTCTATGATACCATCAAGTCGGAGAAAGTAACATGATGGCCACATCACCATTTTTTCATGATTTTGACGTTTTAAACGTCAGTTTCATCCGAGTTTACGCAACGCTCGATGTACATTTAAAATATGATTTCAATTGAAAATAAACCCATGAAAACGTAAATTTAAAGTCGGAGAAAGTAACATGATGGCCACATCACCATTTTTTAGTTCTAAACTTGAGTGTTTGTCAAAAATACGTTTTATTGATTTCTCGTTGCACACTTGATATACCTTGATCAATGGATCTAGAAAGCTGAACCCAGCTCCGACAATATTTTCATGTGTTTACTCTCTATCTCTCTCTGCGATGTTGAATTAGATGCAATCATATGTGTACGTATGTCGTCCAAGGCAAGAAAACTCGATCTTCGGTAATGCATGCGCAAAGATCCATTGATCAAACTATACAACATTTTAAGTAATGAAATGATAAAAGTGCTTTTATCATTTCATTTGTCAAATAAATTGGCTTTCTAAATAATAAATTATGTCAACATCAAATTGTCTAACTTACCGGAACTTTAGTTTAACGACCTTTTCCTTTGCAAGCCTGTGGTTCTTGAGGTCTTACACCTCTAAATCCTGCACCTCCGCCGGCATCGGCTTTACCACCAGCACCTGCTCCAGCATTTCCTCCTACGCCAAAACCAATTTTACCCCCAAAACTCCCTCCAGCTCCTCCACCAGCTCCCCCACCAACTCCGCCATTTCCACCCCCTTCACCACCTCCGCCAGCTGCTGATTTGTTAGGTAAACCATATCCTTCATCGACCTGAAAGAAACATTGATTATTGGGATAAACATACGTAAAAATTCCCCAAGTATTTTAATAGTTGTATTAATAGAGTATTAATTGTAAATTCACTTCCTTTGAAAAGAAACCGAAACACGTGTCAAAAATTTGATGAAGTGGGTATTAGGAGAAGCAATAATCCAAAATTATAAAATTTGCGCCGAAAAGCAAGCTAATTCATTGCATTCATTTTTTTTAACAAGATTAAATAATTGACCACCAAATTAAGTTTTTTGACGTTTCTGGCATACTTGACTTGTAACGATAAACTACCTCCTTAAAAAACCTTCAAAGTTGGCGACCTATGGTCCATCATGAAGGCTCAAGCTCTTGTAATAAATGCCACATTCTGGTGACTGGAGTTTCTTCAAGAAGGACTACGGTCTACATTTGTGGAAGCTCTTGAACGCGGTTGCTTTTAAAGTCCATTCCTGAACTTTTTGTTCCAGTTTTGTGTCATACGATCCCAAAAGGCATCTTGACCTTTCACCTTCATGCAATATCCGACCGGCATTGGCAGCCCTTCGCCACAATTTCTAATAATGGCGTTATATTTCCAAAACCTCTATATTTCGGTTAAGCATTTAAGAGATTTCAAACAAAATACTCTTCCGTACAAACTTATCAGAGGTATTCAAATTTCTTCTTCTTCTACTGAACCCCGTGTTACCCTTTAGGGCGTCGGGTATTAAAATTTCTTCTTCTTCTTCTACTGAACCCCGTGTTACCCTTTAGGGCGTCGGGTATTAAAATGTTTTCTTCTTCTTCTACTGAACCCCGTGTTACCCTTTAGGGTGTCGGGTATTAAAATTTCTTCTTCTTCTTCTACTGAACCCTGTGTTACCCTTTAGGGCGTCGGGTATTAAAATGTTTTCTTCTTCTTCTACTGAACCCCATGTTACCCTTTAGGGCGACGGGTATTAAAATTTCTTCTTCTTCTTCTTCTTCTGAACCCCGTGTTACCCTTTAGGGTGTCGGGTATTAAAATTTCTTCTTCTTCTTCTACTGAACCCTGTGTTACCCTTTAGGGCATCGGGTATTAAAATTTCTTTTTCTTCTTCTACTGAACCCCGTGTTACCCTTTAGGGCATCGGGTATTAAAATATCAATTTTACATTCAATTTATCTATGCAAAAAAATGGAAAGCTTATTATTTTTCATTTAACTAAGTACTTACCAAAATGGTCACCAGTACCAAAAGACAAAATGCAGTTATAGTTCCCTTCATATCGAATCACAAACGAGACTGTAATGCACCTTCAGCGAGATTCCATTTTTATATAGGCATTTCAATAAAAAAAAAACATTTTCTGGGTAATCACCATTGTATCTATTTTTTTTTACTGTTGTGGTTAGAATCAATATTACCGTTGCACATTTATTATTAGTATTGATCGTGTGTAATATAATTATACAGTTGTAAACGTGCCATTGATGAGGATAAATTACTTTAATGATAGTGAAAATTACGAGTAATTATTCAAAGGTACATTTCCGCTACATCTATGATCATTTAAATTTTCCAGAAATTGTTATTAGCGTATTTCTCTCATCATATTTATTAAATTTCATTGGGTATTTTTATTAATTTTTAATATCGTATGTTCATTAAAAAAAACCTCAAGTGTGCCATGGTTTTTTATTTCTAAAAATTTAAGTTGGTAACACAAATTGAGGTTATGTTACTTGCGGCATGTTCCTACCAATAAATTAATTTACTGCGACAAACGGCGCAGAGAAGTCTTAGGTTCTTTAAAAAAAACTTGGAATGTGTTAATAGTATCCTGAGTACGTTTGACTGATCTACCACCTCCTGGTTAACGGAGAATACTACCTGTTTCATGAAATAACATAACAGGTCGTGATAAGGTATTTCTAAATTCTTTATAAATAATGTGAACGTTAGTAAATTCTTCCTGAAACTCTGCCAAAGGAGTGTCGAATGAATTTCCGTCCACATAATTTTTATTTCGGAAATAACTTTCAACGAAACACGTTTTTTTCTGGTTGCTGTAAATTCTGACCACGGAATAATTGTGACGTTTAGAAAGATCTGACGTTTTGTATGTCAAATCCTGACATGTGTGCAAACTTAAATTAAATAAAAATAAAAAATCATGGCACTCTTGAGGTTTGTTTTTAATGAATACGTTATATTAATCCTCTTGGGGATTAAGTGTAACGATGTAGTGAGAGGGGCCAGAATTTTCGATGATCTTGAGAGCAATATCAGCGGGAGCAAATGCTCCTGGTGGGTCACCCATGCTGGTACGGTTGAAAGTGAGAAACGAAGGTAAAATTAAACGGCATCGAAGGTAAAGGAAAACAGCCAATTTCAATAGCAGAGAAAGCGGAAGAACCATACATGGTAGCGAAAGAGTTATAAACGGTATCCAATCATAATCTTAGTCGAGTAGACTCTACTTACTCGCCAACACGCTCGGCAAGCGTGGCGTTTTAATGCCACAACCTCTTAAAAATGAAATGTAAAATTCTAAAAACGAACTACCCCAGGTGGGTTCATTCTTCCATCCATCACTGCTCCGGCAGTCATCCCCGTGGAATCTGGGGGAGGGACGAAAATTTGATGAGATCTAAATTAATGTCTAAATATAACGAATATCAGCACTATGAGAACTCAAGAACACCTAGAAAAACTCATATTTTCAATTTCAGTGCGATCATGATATGATTGTAGAATGTTTTATTTTTTCATCTCACATCATGCAAAAGTTCGATTTTACTGACGTGATAAATATACGCGTAGTAATTTTTTTAAGAATTTTTCTAATCACCAGATGCAAATTTCGCAATCGTCGATTTAAGTTTCGAGGGTGGCCATTTTGTATTCAGTTGGTGATTCTGTTTCATGGCATGTTAAAAATACATTATTTCTGAGTAGATTTAGAAAATTTTAAGATAATTCCGCGTGTGGTAATTCTTTTAAGAATTTTTCTAATCACCAGTTGCAAATTTCGCTTCCTCCGATTTAAGTTTCGAGGGTGGCCCATTTTGTTTTCAGTTGGTTAATCTCAACTGTTTCATGGTATGTTAAAGATACATAATTTCTGAGTAGATTTACAAAATTTCAAGATAATTCAGCGCGTGGTAATTTAAAAAAAAATCTAATCGCCAGATGCAAATTTTGCAATCTCAGATTTACGTTTGTACGAACACCCTCTTCCAAAAACCGCTAGAAAGGAAATGGACACGGAAAAATCCAAACTCAAGAACTGCAATAAAATCAACAACATCTTTTCCAATAACAGCCAAATGTGCAAAGACGTCACTGTTTTGAACCGACATAGGAAGTGACTACAGGTTAGGTTCGGAGCAGGCTATGGAGGACCACAGGGTGCCTAAGAAGAATCTGGAGATGGCTATAAAAGACTGCAAAAACAGATGCTTGGGAAATTTGTGCCGGGAGGTAGAGGAGAATCGGGGGCTACTGCAGGTGGAAACCAAAAGACCTCCTGGACCTGGTACTATGGTACGCGGTGGTTTGGCAAGCGTGGCGGAAGAACTTTTTCTGACGCAATAAACGCGTTACAAGCGAACGAGCCATAGCTTATATACAGGGCTTTTATTTGAACTCTGAACATATGATCGCCAACGCCTATGTTCAATTGTAGAACAATCACCTCAACGCATTAATAGGTAGGCAACCATATCTACACAGTTTTATTTAATTGTCAAAATTGTGTTATTAATAAAAATGTATTACTCATTTGCTTGTAATTGTTTGTATTGATAACAATGTAAGGTCGGGGTAAAATCAGTTTTTTTAACAGGACACAGGGGTGAAAATATTGAAAAGGTAAGGAACCACTGATCTAGAGTGAGAAACATAACGGAAGAGGATTTATATAGGTAATTTGAATAAAATCAACTTTCGACTACTATTAATTGATTAACAAACACAAAGTTTAACCTTTAATATAAACAATACTCACACATCTACAGTTTTGACCTTTGCAGGTTGTTATCAAATCCACTTTTGTTTTTAATATCGTTTCCAACCACCTATTTATATTTTATATAAATTATTATTTCAGCGTGTTTAAAAAAATACAAAGAAATATACATCGTTCAAAGAGAGTTCCCAAAATCTGTTGTTTTCCAAGTTCAAAGTCAACAAAACCGAGTTTTTGATTTTGAAAAAAATGCTTAACTTCCGAACGCCTCACTTGATTTAAATGATTTAAATTCCAAAATGTAGCGAATTTAGTGTGTTTTAAGAAAATATAAAGAAACGTACATATCGCTCAAAGAATATTGCCAAAATCTGTTGTTTTCGAAGTTCAAAGTCAACAAAATTGCGTTTTTGATTTTGAAAAAAATGCTTAACTTCCGAACGCCTTACTTGATTTTGATGATTTAAATTAAAAAATGTAGCGAATTTAGTGTGTTTTAAAAATATATAAAGAAATATACATGTCGTTCAAAGAAAGTTGCCAAAATCTGTTGTTTTCCAAGTTCAAAGTCAACAAAATCACGTTTTTGATTTTGAAAAAAATGTTTAACTTCCGAAGGGGTTATTTGATTTTGATGATTTATATTCCAAAATGTAGCGAATTTAGTGTGTTTGACATTTGTTGGTATATAAAATTCGAAGGCGGTTGGTAGAATTGATATACTTTTGCATTTACATGTGAAACAAATTATAGATCGTTTTCTCATTATTATCAGTTACGTTTCCAGTAATTATAAGTAATTATCCACTCATGAATTAGCTATTTAATGCTGAACTAGAAATTGAATGAATGAAAAATCGTTCATTAATGTAAAATCGTTTATTAATGAAAATCGTTCATTAATAGAGGTCATTAATAAATGATGTTTGATACATTTGGGTACATTAAAGCCAGCCATTAACCAACGAGCAACGGAAAAATATGATTAGAAAATGAACTGGTATGTTTTAGCTCTTTAATGCTCTTTGAATCCCTCTTAAAAAAAAACCCTTCCTCTCTGCTCTAGATACATGTTAGTAGAGTACGTTTGAATAGAGCAGAACCCCATGCTACGCGAGATTTCAACGGTCGATTGTGTTCAGTGGCGTACGGGTTTTTCTTTATTTAAATGAACTCTACGTTTAATTAATTTTTTTTATTCCAATGTGCTTTCGGTTAACGTCAACTTTTGAATTTCGTGTATCGGTTACGTTTCGACACTTTTAAACTATTTATTGGAAACAGGATAAGGTAAGAAATACGATGTAATGTTTGTATTATGATAATATTTTATTGTTGATTGTATTTCGGTCATGATATTCTCACTTAAAACTGCAATCATTTACTTTTCGGCTTCCTCTGGTGCAGGTGCATCAGCTGTAAAAAAAAAACAAAGTTGTGAACTAAGCATAAATTATTGCTTCCCATCAACGTCAACTGCAGACCGGTTTCTGACTACTGGCCATCATCAGTGCAGTGCGTTCGTTGATAGGACCACGTTTTACTATTACTATTAAGCAGCTCAGCGGTTTTAAAATAGTAGAATGGTTTGTTACTAGATGTAGTGCCAAAAACGTAGGGTGGAGATCGAACCATTACTGGCCACGAATCTCTGAATCTCTGCTATGAATGACGGGCACATTAAAATTTTATTTTAACTTATTTTTAATCTACACCAAGAAACAAAAAAAAAACAAAAAAACTTATTTTTACTTATTTTTAGTACGAGAAAGTAACGTTTTCGTCAAAATTTTCGAATTCGAAATTTCAACGAAAAGAGATAATTCTGATCATTTTTAAAAATAATCTGTGTGAGTCTGTCTATCGATAGATATGGAAAATACCAAGAAAATCCCTTTTAGAGCATTAAGTTGGAGAAAGTAACACATCAATCGCTTTTAATTAGTAACTTCGTAAGAAATTAAAGTACTAAATATGTTAGCTTTCAAATAATTCATTACACCAACAAATTTACTTACTCGCTGGAGCTGGAGCTGGAGCTGGAGCTGGAGTTGTACGACCTTTTCTTCCATTACAAGCATGTGGTTTTTGAGGTTTTACACCTCTAACTACTCCACCAGCACCTGCGCCTCCACCGCCACCAGCTTTACCACCAGCACCAGCACCACCACTTCCTCCTGCGCTACCACTTAAGCCAAAACCAAAGCCAGCTTGGCCACCAATATTTCCGCCCATATTTCCTCCAGCTCCTCCGCCTGCTCCTCCGCCAGCTCCTCCACCAGCCTCTCCATTTCCATTCCCTCCTCCATATCCACCATATCCACCTGCTGCGGCTGCTGATTTCTTAGGATAACCGTATCCTTCATCGACCTTAAAGAAAAATTTTAAAATAAGGTTCCGTTAGATTAACAAAAAAAAATCCAATATTCTCAAATAATCTTTACTAAACAAGCAATTCATTATTGATTGGTACTGATTCCAGATTTTATAATATGTATTCATCTTCAAAGTTATTTAAAAACATTCACTCTCAACAACAAAATTCTCAAGATTTTCTAAAAATCTAAAAATACCAGATTTGCAGGTGAATAAACAATTGTCTACTTTTGAAATAAGCAGTTTGGAAAAATAAAAGATGGTGATTTGATCAAGTAACTTTCTCCGATTTAATGGTATAAATTTAAAAACCTAAAAAATCATGGCACCCGAGGTTTTTTCTTTAATGAACATACTTTACAACGGAGCCATGGGCCGTACGTTGATCGAACCGCAAGGAGAGCAAAGCTTGTAAATTAGAGAAAATGACCGATCGGGCAAAAAGGAATTTTTATGATATTTTGGATCCCTTTTTTTAAACCTTTCGGATTTCAAAAAAATGTTTGCTTATTAGTGCTTATTATGGCATTTTCTATAATTTTCGTAAAGTACTTACCAAAATGGTCACCAGGACCAAAAGGCAAAATGCAGTTATAGTACCCTTCATGTTGAATTACTGATGAGACTGTAACGCACCTTCAGCGAGCTTTCGTTTTTATATGGGCATTTCAATCCAAAAAAATTACCATTGGTCTACTTTTTTCTTCTATTGTAGTTAGAAATAACATAACCATTACATATTTATTATTATTATTGATCTTGTTGATGCAAGTATCAATGCGCATGGAAGTTATTGATGCGTATATAATGTAATTATAAAGTTGTAAATGTTTCAGCGATGAGGATAGATTACTGTAATGATAGGAAAATTTACAACGATTTATCCGAAGGTACATTTCCGTTACATCTATGATCATTTCATCCATAAGCGTACAAATAAATTTTCCAAAAATCGTAATAAATATGACAACAATTATTAAAAGTGTAAAAAATTACTAAATCCTAAATCCGTTGAAGGAAATCCATATCCTTAAAATTTTGTCAGACTAATCCTAAAAGATGTACCTCTGCATTAAATTGGCTATAATTAACCTGTCGTCTCTGTGATAAATAAAGGAACTTTGGGAATTCAGAATTTGGTTGAGAAAAACCGACCGTTTTTAATTAAAATGACTATAAATCCTAAATCCGTCGAGGGAAATCCTTAAAATTTTGCCAGAATAACCCTAAAAGATGTACCCATGCATTAAATTAGCTATAATTAACCTCTCATCTCCGTGACAAATAAAGGAACTTTGGGAATTTAAATTAGTTTGAGAAAAACCGACCGTTTTTAATTAAAATGACTATAAATCCTAAATTCGTTGAGGGAAATCCTTAAAATTTTGTGAGATTAATCCTAAACGATGTACCCATGCCTTAGATTGGCTGTAATTAACCTCTCATCTCCGTGATAAATAAAGGAACTTTGTGAATTTAAATTTTGTTGAGAAAAACCGACCGTTTTTAATTAAAATGACTATAAATCCTAAATTCGTTCAGGGAAATCCTTAAAATTTTGTCAGATTAATCCTAAAAGATGTACCCATGCACTACATTGGCTGTAATTAACCTCTCGTGTCCGTGATAAATAAAGGAACTTTGGGAATTCAAATTTGGTTGAGAAAAACCAACCGTTTTTAATTAAAATGACTATAAATCCTAAATCCGTTGAGGGAAATCCTTAAAATTTTGTCAGATTAATCCTAAAAGATGTACCCATGCACTACATTGGCTGTAATTAACCTCTCGTCTCCGTGATAAATAAAGGAACTTTGGGAATTCAAATTTTGTTGAGAAAAACCGACCGTTTTTAATTAAAATGACTATAAATCCTAAATCCGTTGAGGGAAATCCTTAAAATTTTGTGAGATTAATCCCAAAAGATGTACCCATGCACTGGATTGGCTATAATTACCCTCTCGTCTCCGTGATAAATAAAGGAACTTTGGGAATTCAAATTTGGTTGAAAAAAACCGACAGTTTTTAATTAAAATGACTATAAATCCTAAATCCGTTGAGGGAAATCCTTAAAATTTTGTCAGATTAATCCCAAAAGATGTACCCATGCACTAAATTAGCTTTAATTAACCTCTCGTCTCCGTGAAAAATAAAGGAACTTTGGGAATTCAAATTTGGTTGAGAAAAACCGACCGTTTTTAATTAAAATGACTATAAATCCTAAATCCGTTGAGGGAAATCCTTAAAATTTTATGAGATTAATCCTAAATGATGTACCCATGCATTAAATTGGCTATAATTAACCTGTCGTATAGGAACGGGAAGTACCACAAGAAAAATACAGAATAAGAGTAGAGTTCTTGATTTTTTTTAATTGGAAAGGAGGAATAGTAAAAAAAATCCAAGATCAGTCAACAACAAATATGCCGGACTATGGATGTAAGACGATTCAAATTTCCGTAAGAAATAAATATTTTTTACATTTTTGGGCATCCATTTGGGTTCAGTATGTAAAAGTAATTGGTTTAGGTTTCATTACAAACCTGCAATCAATTTTTGACTTTTGGCAAAAAACTGGTCTGCACGTGTCCCTTAAAAATGGGAACAGATTATACCAGGTAGCATTTCCAATGTATTTGTAGGTAAATGAAGCTTCCGAAAAGAATAATAAAATTAGAGTGGATATAATTTAGTTAATTGAACATACGAAAGATGACTCGATTCTAATCCGAAGGACGTTGGATTAAAATTACGCCATGATCGCGGTTATATAATTGAAATCTATTTAAAATTACTTTTTAATTTCCAGTTGTAATTGTTTAATGTGTTTGTTTCGAAATCAATAATTATTCAACAATATGCATCGTTAATCACACAAATACTTTAGTTTATAATCTTTTCTTATGAACTACAAAATTAAATCGTCAGACTTATTATAATAATAATAATAATAATAATATATTTATTTACGGGAATTTCCCTTTATAATACAAAAAATATCTCTAAAAATAATACAAATCTGAGAAAATTATACAAAATTATATAAACAAAATTTAAAATATAAACAAGTAAACATTGAAAAATTAGTAACTAACTTCGCTCAGGTTTATTATGCGAAGATATAACAAAAAAATAATCATACATAACATTTTAATACATAAATAACTGAAGGATGTTAGTTTGTCTGGGCTATCGACCATCGATCTTTCTGCCTATTTCATATATTATTTCGTGTTTATTGAATTTAACAACCCCAGGATACATTTTGTATTTTATCATAACTTCACTTACAAGGAGAGGATCGGATGTGTGACTCACCAATTTGATCCATCTTTGGCAGACGTGTAGGAAATGTCTGGGAGTGTAACAGGTGCAAGCAATAGGGTGCACTATTCAGCCGTTTTCGAGGAAAAAATTGATTGATTCTAAAATTAAGATATTTAAATACACATGGATTTATAAAAACTATAAAAAGAAAATGAATGAACCCAACTTCAAAAATGGAGTTTGATCCTTCGACCTTCCGACTACGAATCGTAGGTTTTATCGATGCGCCAAAAGGTCGGTATATGTTTGTTGACGCAAAAGGTATATAAACATACTAATGAATAATAAATTAAAAAACCATGTTTTCTCGAAAACGGCTGAATAGTGCGCCCTATTACTTGCACCTGTTACACTCCTAGTTATGACCTACACGTGTGCCAAAGGTGGATCAAATCGGTGAGTCACACATCGGATCCTCCCCTTGTTAGAGGTATAAACCTCTTTTGCAAAAATACTCATAGATGTAAAATTGACGTGCTAATTATTAAATATGAGCACAATGCGTATAAATAATTATTTTTATCAATTAAATTGTTGGATAGGATGTGTTAACTAGAAGCCAGGTTATGCACGCTACCAATGAATGTAAAAAAATGCAATTACATGACAATTAATGTGTTTTAACATTATTTTTCTCAGCGGAGTGCGGTGTAAATGTAAGCAATTTGCGGCAAAAGTAATTATGGGCAAACATATAAATAGGTTGAGGATGGATGCAGAGAGTACAGTTTCCAGAATGAAGATCGCAAGTGTCGTTTTATTGGTGACATTCCTGGTATGTTTTTGAATTATATTTTTCTACTGAAACTTTGGTTATAGTGTGCATGTATTTTTGTTTCATTTGTAAATTTTTTAACTTTGATATAAATTTCATATTTTTCTCTTTTGTGTTCATAACTCATTCATTGCGACACAAAATTGGGCAACATAGACTTATGTTCGATACGGCATTTTTTTTCGTCGTTTTAAAAAATCAGCAACACTAATTAGATTTTAAGGGACGTAATATTTAAGTTTTTGGTTTATGTTGATTTCGTTTTGAGCAGAATAATCAAAGTTTGATTAATATTTAATCTAAATTTTATTAATCAAAAATTAACTTTTATATCAAAGATTATTGTTACCAACTAACTAGAATGTGCTTTAAATAGAGCGTCTCGTTTTCTTATTTGAGTACTTGTGATAAAAGACAGAGATGGGTAACTCATGAGCACGGGCGTCCGCAGACATTTTTCAGGGGGGGGGGGGTAACTTTCATACCGAAATTTGGAATAAATAACCGTCAAAAATGACAATTTCGAATTGTCAAAAAGTCTGCATTTCTTTTGTCACCGCAAACGGTACATAAAGCAAATTGCAGCGGACAAAAATGGTAAATTTTTTAGTATCAAAAACGGCATTTTTTAATATAAAACAAAAATAAATTTAAAATTGTCAAAAATTCTACATTACTGCCACCACAAACGGTACGATTCAATGGTAAATAAAGAAATTTGCAGTTGCCAAAAATTATGGTTTTTTACCATCAAAGACGACAGAAAATTTCAACTGCTAAAAATGACAATTTCGAATTGTCAAAAATCGCATTACTATCACAAATGGCACGTTAGCAGTAAAAATGAAATTTTCTGAACATGCTAAAAATAACTATTCAGTACTGTCAAAAATTGCTCATTACTGCAACAGGCAAGTTTCAACAATACATAGAAAATATCCAAATGCCAAAAATGTCTAACTGTCAAAATTTGAGCATTTCTACTATCACTATCGGCATTTTTCAATATTAAAAAAGGGAAATTTCCAAAGGCCAAAAGTAACAATTATAAATGGTCAAAAATTCTGCATTTCTACTGTCAGAAACATCATTTTTTATTAGTAAAAAGATACATTTTTAACCGTCAAAAATGACAATTTCGAATTGTCAAAAATTCTGCATTTCTGCCACCACAAACGGCACATAAAGAAATTTGCAGCGGTCAAAAATTTTGAATTTTTTAATATCAAAAACGGCATTTTTTAATATTAAAAAAAATAAAATTTTAACTGTTAAAAATGGCAATTTAGAATTGTCAAAAATTCTGCATTTCTACCACCACAAACGGCACATAAAGAAATTGGCTGCGGTTAAAAATTGTGATTTTTTAGTATCAAAAACGGCATTTTTTAATATTTAAAAAAAAGAAAATTTTAACTGTTAAAAATGGAAATTTAGAATTGTCAAAAATTTTGCATTACTGCCACCACAAACGGTACCATTTAACGGCAAATAAAGAAATTTGCAGTTGCCAAAAATTATGGTTTTTCACTATCAAAGACGGCGAAATTGTCAAAAATTCTGCATTTCTACTGTCAGAAACGGCATTTTTCAATAGTAAAAAGATATGTTTTTAACCGAATTGGTCAAAAATTCTGCATTTCTGCCACCACAAACGGCACACAAAGAAATATGAAGCTGTCAAAAATAAACATAAACAGCACGATTGAACGGTAAATAAAGAAATTTGCAGCTGCCAGAAATTGTGTTTTTTCACTATCAAAGACGGTATTTTTTGATATTAAAAAAAAAATTTCAACTGCTAAAAATGACAATTTCGAATTGTCAAAAATCGCATTACTATCACAAATGGCACGTTAGCAGTAAAAAGGAAATTTTCAATTGCTGAAAATAACTATTCGGTTCTGTCAAAAACCGGCAACAATAAATAGAAAATATCAAAATGCCAAAAATGTTTTTTCAATAATAAAAGATACATTTTTAACCGTCAAAAATAACAATTTCGAATTGTCAAAAATTCTGCATTACTGCCACCACAAACGGCACGATTCAGCGGTAAATAAAGAAATTAGCAGCTTCCGAAAATTGTGGAATTTGACTACCAAAAATGGAATTTTTTGATTTATAAAAAAACTGCTAAAAATGACAATATCGAACTCTCAATCAAAAATCGAGCATTTCTTCCATCACAAATAGCACGTTGGCAGTGAAAAGGAAATTTCAATAGCCAAAAATAACTCTTCAGGACTGCCAAAAATTGATCATTACTAAAAACGGTTTCATTTCAACAATAAAAAGAAAAATTCCAAATGCCAAAATTTTTTAACTGTCGGCATTTTTCAATATTAAAAAAGGGAAATTTCCAATGTTCAAAAGTAACAATTACAAAGTGTCAAAAATTCTGCATTTCTGCCACCACAAACGGTACGATTCAACATTAAATAAAGAAATTAGTAGCATCCAAAAATTGTGGATTTTTACAATAAAAAATGGTATTTTTTGATAGTAAAAGAAAAAAGAAAACTTCAACTGCTAAAAATGACAACTGTCAAAAATCGCACATTTCTATCATCACAAATGGCATGTTGGCAGTAAAAAGGAAATTTTCAACTGCAAAAAATAACAATTTACAACTGTCAAAAATTGTTAATTTCTACTAAAATGTACAGTAAGATTGAATAAAAAATTAGTCAAAGCAGGCCATGAACAAAAAACCGCATTTATTTTCTTGGTTCCTAAATTTGAAAATATCAATATACGCCAGATTGACACTTGCCAATAAGTTTAGGAATTTTGGTTCATGGCCAACTTTGACCAACTTTTATTCGATCGTACTGTATTATACGCATCGGGTGGAACCGTGTCCGCTCGTCGATGTACGTCAACTTTTTTCGGATTCACCGAACATAACGTGGGACGCACTTTTTGTTATAATTTTTAATTTTGATGTGATTGTTAACGTATACATTTACCGAGTACATAAGTAGGTATGGCGGCGATTTAGACAACCTTGCATGACCTTCAGTGTGACCATGTGTATGAAGTTGCCTAACGTTCAGGGGCGAAGTAGCCTGGGTGGGAGATTTAAAATCCAAGCGTTCTGTCTGTTATTTACAGGTAGTTGTTATTCAAAAACAGGTAGCTGTGATTTAGAAACAGGTAGCAGTTATTTGTAAACAGGTAGCAGTTATTTGGAAACAGGTAGCAGTTATTTGGAAACAGGTGGCTGTTTCCAAATAACTGCTGTAATTTAGAAACAGGTGGCTGTTTCCAAATAACTGCTGTAATTTAGAAACAGGTAGCAGTTATTTGGAAACAGGTAGCAGTTATTTGGAAACAGGTAGCTGCTTCCAAATAACTGCTGTAAATTACAGCTACCTGTTTTTGAATAACAACTACCTGTTTCTAAATAACAGCCAGAACGCTAGGATTTTAAATCTCCCGCCCGGGCTACTTCGCCCCTGAACGTTAAGCAACTTCATACACACGGTCACGCTGAAGGTCATGCAAGGTCTTCTAAATCGCCGGCATACCTACTTACATACAAGTTTAGTACCTAAAATATTACTTTAATTTAATAAATTCATTTTCCAGGAGGGGGCAGCTGCCCCCTTTGCCCCCGCCTGCGGACGCCCATGCTCATTAAAAGAGTCGACTCTTAGAAATGAAAATGAGTTCAGAGTCAAGTGACTACTGTGTAAATTTCGTGACGTTTCTTCTTTGTTAATCACTTTTCTCCTGCCATACTTTATGACTTTCCAAAAGAACCATGAGTCACTTTAAGAATCGGCTGTTTTCACGACGAGTCGAGTCACAAAAAGAGTTATTTCGTTCATCTCTAGTCTGCAGTAACAACCATTACGATTGAATTATAAGGAACAATTTCGTTAAAAAACATAACTGTGAAGAGCTTCAAATCTTTATCATTTTTCTATAGTCTTCTCCACCATGTCTGGTACACAATGCATAATGATATAAAAGACAAAAATATATACTAGTAATATAGTACCTTTAATAGAATGATTTATTGTTATTTGTAGTTACTGTTAAATATTCATTAACAGTTTCGTTTTTGTTTATTTTCAGGTTGGATGCAGCCTAGGTGAGTGTCTTGTAAAATATTTTGAAACCAAATACATATTTCTAACCAGTTATAGGTACCTTATGTAATAATACTGAAAAAGCAAAGTTTTGTGATAAATACTTGGGAATGCGTAAGAGCGAAGTTTAAGAATTTTTCTTCTTTGAATATGAAGCATAGACTACAAACGTAAATACTATTTGCTATACATATTTTTCCATTTATTTTCTATCACCTCAAATAACGAAGATATAAAGAAAACAAGAAAATCGGCTTTTCAGTTTTTTTTTAACGTAACTCGAAAACAAAATATTTGAATTAATTTTATTCAACGGATTATTAATCAGCCTAAAAGTTCCGAATTTAAACATACCCTCTATCTCTTCTAATACGCGAGATCCCCATGGTAAGCCCCGAGTTTGAAACATCCTGTATAGTCGAAAATCGTAAATATCTGTAATTTCAGCTGCTGCTTTTGGCGATCCCCCAAATCCACCAAAACTACCAAAATCTGAGTGTAAGTTCAAAATAAACTGATTTTAATATTAAAATTAATTTAGAAATGTCATTACCCTTAGTACACAGTTACTAATGATATGCAGTTGCGAATGGCTTATTGCCTATAGTAGCTATTTATGTAACAAGTCCATAATATAGCATTTTCTTGGACGAGCGAGTTAAGCGAGAGAGGCTAATAATGAAGGCGAGTCCATAAAGTGCTATTGTGGACGAGTTACATACAAAGCTTTATGTTCGACTGCTTTTAGCATTTTTGGAATAATTTTTCTCTAACATAAGAGTCCAATTTACTTTATCAATGTTGGGACTAGTACGAAATGTACGCCATTTTGGCCTAAAAAGAAACCGCCAAAGTTACCATTTTCGTACAGTCGAACATGCAATAACCATGCTAAACAACACCGCACATTTTTTTGCCCGTGACGTGAGGTTGCGTAATAGCACATGAGCTCACGTGATGTGAAAGTAACCGTTTTTCGCCTTAGTATTTTCTTGAATTCGGTCGATTCATTGGTAACTAACGGTGTGTAGGGCAAACGTATTCTTACATTTAATAGACTATACCACTATAGTATGGTATTGTTAGCAATGATATAATCGCTTTAGTGTATTTGATGTATTTAGTATCTACATACAACAGTGACGGTTCGCGGGTTTTTTTTTCTGGTACGAGGTGGAACAAGAGGTGGTAATACAGATAGGTGCGGTCACGCAGCCAGGCTCTGCAACTGACCCTACCTATCTGTATTACCACCTCTTGTTCCTCGGCCGTACTAGAAAAAAACCCGCGAACCGTCACTGACATACAACTATTTTTACAGTCGCGGGATCTATCAGAAATGCACGTGCAACACCCCCAGAGAAGCCCAACCCACCAAGTAAGTGTAATACATGTATTTAAAAAAATGCAATATTCGTTGGAATGTCTTTATTTTATTCAGCTTAATCCACATGATCATTCAAATAGTTTTTTTTTGTCAAATTATTGCATGCATAATTGTATAAATTCAAGTACTTAAATTTACATAGATTGTGCCTATACATATATTTTAAGATCAAGTATCCTGTTCTAAATGCGAACGTACTTTTATTTCACATAAAAATGCCCTAATTGGGGATTCCAGTGAATAAACTTAAATATTTGTAATTTCAGGTGCTGCCTTCGCCGGTCCCCCCAAACCACCAATGCCTGAATGTAAGTTTAAACTAAACTTATTTAAATACCTAAAGTACCTTAAAATGTCATTACCATTAGTATGTTGATAATTGCAATAATTTCTTATTACAATTCATTTAACTCATCAGTGGAAAGCGTCCGTTTTATTTACCTTAGTTATTTAATTTTTTCCATGGTACTGACTTATGAAACGTGTGTCAGTACAGTTACATTAGTACCGAGCACTCAAGACGTGCGCAGAAAATTTGCGCAGAGCCAATTGAATTTAAGATGGTCATTGCGTGCTCGGTACAACTATACAGAACCCCTGACACAAATAAGGCATCCCCATGGAAACAGTTAAATAAGTAATGTCCGATGAAACGGACGCTGTCCACTAATTGGCTCTTATTACCGACAACTTCAAATATATTGTGAAATTATAGTATTACTAGTAATTACTCTAGTAACTAGTATGGAATGATTAGCATTGAACTCATAGCTTTACTGTATTTGTTCTATTTAGTTGCAAGATCTGTCAGAAATGCACGTGCAGCACCTCCAGAGAAGCCCAATCAACCAAGTAAGTCTAATACAATATAATCTAATAAAAATAAATGGAATTTTCTTTGCACGTCTTTATTTCATTGAACAAAACCGATATGCTATTAAAGTAGTTTTTTTTGTGAAAATATTTCACAAAGTTTACGTGCTTAAACTTAAATTCAAATAAGTTGTTTCCCTACATATACTTTAATATCAGGTATCATGTTTACAAATTAGATCTGTGTATTTTGATCTAGATAAATTCACTTTTAGTTTACTTGAAAATACCATAATATTGATGAGAATTTTAAATATTTTTAATTTCAGGTGTAGCTTTCGCTGGTCCCCCAAAACCACCAATGCCCGAGTGTAAGTTTAAATTGAATTTATTTGAATTCCAAAATCACCTTTGGACCTGTTGGTGTAGTGGCGACAGGCGAGCGCTTGTGCCGGTTGCACCGCGTGCCGTGTGGGTTCGAATCCCAGCCCGGGCGAAAGATTTTTTGGGGATCGAGAAGTATTCGCTCGGGTCCATGGTTGTTGTGTATACGTCTGACATTATTCATTTATTCATTTGTTCATTTATTCATCCAAAAATTCAAAATACATAATTAAAATAGTCGATGTGACTGAATGGCTCATGCCTAAGTAAAAAAAAAAATCACCTTGAAATGTCATTTTTCCTAATAATTATTTTAACCGATTAGTGGATAGCCTTAGGTATTTAAATTTTCCATAGTACTGACTTTTGTAACAGTTCTGTAGCTGGTTCATGTTCTTAAACGAAAGTGAGGTTATGTAAATATGTAATAATGTAACCAGCTGCATAACTCCTGCTACACAACTTCACACCAAGGGGACAGTTAAATGTATAACATCCGTTAAAGCTATCCAATTAACAACTTCAGATAGATTGTTAATTTGTTTAATCCTGCCATTAAAACTTTTACTTTCTTACGTGATACGTGATACGTTGCTAAGGAAACGAGTGAGTGAATATTGGATTGTTTGACAAGTTTTGCATGCGAGTACCAATTCTCATTTACGAGCCCGTAGGCCGAGCAAATGGAAGGTACGAGCTTTCGAAACGAGTTGAACACTCTGCTTTTTCTACGACCAAACATTTTCTTAGTTATAAATTTAATAAAGAGGTTGCCTCTAATTTATTTATTTCTTAAGTATGTTTCAATCATAATTTTTCTCGAATTTACCCGCGTCTATCTCAATTAAATATGTGCGTACTGTAAAAACCTTCCTAATTTCAAATTTGCTTATTACTATTTTAAAATCGATTAATAAATAATTAATTGTTCTTCGTCGCTACCCATTTTATTTTAAAGATTTTGACACATTTTTTGTTTGAGGATCACACTTTCAAAACATTTTGAAAATTCAATTTTCAAGCATGACATTACTTGTCAAAAGTGACAAATATATAATTACAACTTTCAATGCAAAGGTATTACGATTTTCGGGAGCGGTCGTAGGAAAAGTACTTTACACTCACTCTTATGTTACTTTCACTCACCCGTATATCAGTGGAAATATTACAAAAAGTGTCTTATCGTGTTATTCGCTTATTTTATGGACAGAATTAAATAAACTATCACGTTTATCATCAAAATTTAACAAATTGTTACATTACTGACCAGTGACGGTTTTTTTCTGGTACGGCCAAGGAACAAGAGGTGGTAATACAGATAGGTAGGGTCAGTTGCAGAGACGAATGGCTGCGTGACCGCACCTATCTGTATTACCACCTCTTGTTCCTTGGCCGTACCAGAAAGAACCCCGCGAACCGTCACTGTTACTGACAGTTATTTTTGTTTTGAGATACGGCAACGACACGACTGCCTTCTGTAATGAGTAATATCAGAAATAAATATTATTCACGTGTTATTTTATACATTTTATGGGCAGCATTAAACAAAACGCTACACAGCACTTGTGATGAAATTTCGCTCACTTGTGTACCAATTGCACACGCGTGAGCGAAAATCCTACTTTCAGCACTTGTACTATTAGTAATTTCTCTAGTAACTAGTGTAGAATTGTTAGCAATGAACTCATAGCCTAACTGTATTTGTTTTTAGTTGCGAGATCTGTCAGAAATGCACGTGCAGCACCCCCAGATATGCCCAACCCGCCAAGTAAGTACAATACAACATAAAGTAACAACATTTAAAACAATTACATGTCTTTAATTTATTCGACATGCCTAAATAATAATTTAAAAAAATCTGAAATTATTGCATGAATAATTACATTAGTTTAAGTGTTGATTTGCAAAGCGGATCGTACGGATTAACATGAAAAATTTCAAATGTTTTAATATTGGCTCCCCTAATTATTTGATAGTATCGGTCTTCTCACATTATTTTAAAGCTTTTTAAGCTGAATGATTTGGTACCTTACTCAATAGTTTCTGCAGAGTATTTACCGAGATATTTGCAAAAAACTTAACAACTATTTTGAATTAAAAACAAAGGTTTGCCATGAAATCATAATGGCGGATATTTCATTTTGTTCTAAAAAGTGACGTTTGCTGTCGCATTTATTATTAAATAGTTTCACGCAGGTACTATTTAAGTACTTTATGTGAATTTCCAGAGAAGGCAATATCCAGCAAAAGTACTACTACTTTACTTTCTAAATTTGAAATGTGTCACAATTGGGTTCCCTTAATTATCGGTCTACTTACATTATTTTCAATACTCGTTGAATACTATTTTTGTTGGGCATTGCCTTCTCCGGAAATTTAATACTTACATATCACGTTCACTTCTTAAATATTACCTGAGTAGTACCATTCAATTATAAATACTTTTTCTTGTGTGGAAGACTCGACCGGTTGTAAATCACAATGCGACAGCAAACGTCACATTTTAGAACAAAATTAAATATCCGCCATTATGATTTCATGGCAAACCTTTGTTTTTAATCCGAAATAATTGTAAAGTTTTTTGCAAGTATCTCTAAATACTCGGCAGAGTAGCCTCGTAAGGTACCAAACCATGCAGCTTAAAAAGCTTTAAAAATAATGTAAGAAGACCGATACTGTCAAATAATTAGGGGAGCCAATATTAACACATTTCAAATTTTACATGTAAATCCCTATGGTCCTCTTTGCAATTCAACACCCTGTATACAAAATGCATGCAGTCTCCTAGAATGGATGATCACTATTTTCTTTCCAATTTTTTGTGAATTATTAATGGCATTTAAATCACACTTAAAATTACTAGAGAAATATATAAAAATCACACTTCAAATTACTAGAGTAAATGGGCACAAAGCGTGACATTAATTTGATACATAGTTCTGTTTTTTTTTTTTATTTAAACCTTATTTTGATTCATCGGAATGAATGAGCGAACAAACATTTTTAAAGTCGTGACTCCAGTTTCTAATCAATGCAGAAAAAATATTTTTTTATTTATTTTGAAGTAAAATATTGAGAACATGATCAAACATTTTAAGATAGGTTATGTTGAATTAAAAAAAAAAACTATAACTTTATTCTTATCAAGTTAACTTTATTTACAGATATGCCCAAAATACCTGGAATGCCTTTGACAGAGATGTATTAGTTCCTCCAAAAACCGCCTCCATCGGACATCTTTTATTGTCGGTTTAAGAAATAAACTGTTTGCAATGTAATCCAAGAAGTTTTATTCACATTTTAATCAAATTTCCTATATCTATCTTAACTGCCTGAATTAAGGGGGTAAGTGCCGCGTCGAAAATCGATGCATTTTTGATGGTCAGCATATACATAATTCTGAAGTTAATATCAAATATTAAGAAGTGATATTTTCCATACTTGGAACGAAAGGGTTAAACTATTCCTCTATAGAATTTGATTTTTTTTTAATCATCAGACAAACTGTACAATTTATCCTGAAAATTAACAATATTGGATAGATATTTGGAGCTTTTCTCTGCAAAAAACTAAATATATAATGCTACAGAAAAATAGTTTATACCTTTAAAAACAATATGTACGTAATAAAATTGTCATTCGTTATTAAATAAAGTAGCAAAAACGTAAGAGCTGCACCTCTACAAGCACGAATTCGCTTCATTTTCGCCGTTGTA
The DNA here is from genome assembly GCA_910593695.2 of Ocypus olens. Classification (NCBI taxonomy): domain Eukaryota; kingdom Metazoa; phylum Arthropoda; class Insecta; order Coleoptera; family Staphylinidae; genus Ocypus; species Ocypus olens. The sequence goes on from OU343061.1 coordinate 6,065,890, forward strand.
ATGAACGCCACCTGCATGAAACATTTTGTATCCACCCCGGAGGCGTGTATAAACAAATTTACGCACTCGGTAAAATTTCAGGCCAAAGATTGTGGCGATTATCATTTTCTATTGGACCATTCTGGTCTAACTCTGTCGCGAGGCACTTACCCCCTTAATGCGGTACGAGGAAGAGTATTACCATATGTCCAAAACTCGCTCCAGTTTTTTCAAATCAATAAAGCTTTGTATATTAAGATGTGTACGTGTTGAACAAGTGTACAAACTTAATGGAATTCCTCAATTCCAAATAGTTTTAGATTAAGTAATTAAAGCAACACAGATAAAGGTAGAAACGCCAAAGTGGCGGAATCTATTGCCTGAATGCTGTACTGAACCAAAGATACAGATATGTTACAGATCTGTCCAAATTGAGTTCTCTGTGGTATTTCTGAAAAAATAGTTAAGTTACTCTTACAGTATTTTCCTAACTGATTCTGAATCTGATTTTTGTATCAGATAAAGTTTTTAAGTTTCACGCATTTAACATTTTTAAAAACTATATTTTATAAAGCACCAAATTATTTGTCTTCCACGCAAGATTGGCACAGGATCATTGATCCATACAAGCACTCATGTAAAGTTGTTGGGGATTTCAATTCGCATCATTTGTTGTGGGGATCATACTCGCAGGATAATCAAGGAATAATCCTAGTCGAGGTATTAGACAACCTTCTTACTATTTTAAATAATGGTAGTGAAACTCGAGTATGTAATCCTAATCAAAATAAATCCGCTATAAACCTCACCATACCTAAGTACCAATCTCCTTTGGACAACCTGCGAAGACACCTTAGGGTCGAATCATTACATAATTCAGTTCACTCTCAATAGTCATCTTACACGCATGGCTAAAAGGAAAACAACATGTAAATGGAACACAAACTTAGCAAACTGGACCGATTACACAAAAAATATAAATGAATCAATCCAATACACGCCTTTGAATGAACATGAGTCTCAAGTACTTTTTTCAGCGATAAAAACTAGTGCCCATCAAAGCATTCCGAAGGTCAAGCCAGTAACGACGAAATCAAACCCCCCTTGGTGGGACGATCGATGCACATTAGCACATGGAGCAATTGATATGAAACTTTGAACATCCGTCTTATTTGATAATCTGAAAAACTGAAAAGCTTTTGGTAAAATTTCGTACACCGGAAGTGGGCGTTTATCTTAACTGTTTTTTGTTTTTTGGCAATATTTTCTTAAATATGAAAAATATCACAAAAACATTTAGACAAACTTTGAAGACAACAAAGAAATGAACATCTTTTGCTTAAAAACATTTTTTATAAAATGATTTTTATTTGAGAAAAAAATTTATTATTATTTTTTTAATTTTTGGTTTATAATTATTAAACGATAACAGTTACAGCAAATGTATGTTAATAATAATTGCAGAGAATGCTAAAATGAACAACTTATAAGGAATAAGTTTTTTCAAAATTCCTTTAGTTTTTGCATAAATTGAGTTTTTATATTTGAAGTATGATGTTTCCATCTTTCATAATTTTGACGTTTTAAACGTCAGTTTCCTCCGTGTTTACAAAGCGCTCGATGTACATTCAAAATATGATTCAAATTGAAAATAAACCATGAAAGCGTAAATATAAATGATACCATCAAGTCGGAGAAAGCAACATGATGGCCACATCACCATTTTTTTACAAAATTTCCAAGTCATGTCTTTTTTTCGTGTTTTCATCAAAAATTCAAAATCTCTAATCCGACTAATTGACGTACGAGGAACTCAGATTTGCAATTTGGAGTTTTAGTTTGGACGCTACGGCCGATCAAAGTCTGAAAAATCAATTATTTTCTTAAATTTTCCAAAATCCTCATGGTGACTGACTAATTTTTTTGCTATTGATTTTTTGACAAAATTTCCAAGGGGGTAAATCATGTCTTTTTTCATGATTTAATCAAAAATTCAAAATCTCTAATCCGACTAATTGACGTACGAGGAACTCAGATTTGCAAACCGCGTTCAATTTGGAGTTTTCGTTTGGCCGCTACGGCCGATCAAAGTCTGAAAAATCAATTTTTTTCGTAAATTTTCTAAAATGTTCACTGTGACTGACTATTTTTTTTTGCTACTGAAGTCAGCTGAATTTTTTTACGGCAATCAATTTCTCTCGTCTTTCTGATGAAAATAAAGTTAAATTCAATAGTCTACGATGATTTTTAAGAAAGTTGCATTTTTTGACAAAATTTCCAAGGGGGTTAGTCATGTCTTTTTTCACGATTTCATCAAAAATTCAAAATCTCTAATCCGACTAATTGACGTACGAGGAACTCAGATTTGCAAACCGCGTTCAATTTGGAGTTTTCGTTTGGCCGCTACGGCCGATCAAAGTCTGAAAAATCAATTTTTTTCGTAAATTTTCTAAAATGTTCACTGTGACTGACTATTTTTTTTGCTATTGAAGTTAGCTGAAATTTTTTAACGGCAATCAATTTCTCTCGTCTTTCTGATGAAAATAAAGTTAAATTCAATAGTCTACGATGATTTTTAAGAAAGTTGCATTTTTTGACAAAATTTCCAAGGGGGTTGGTCATGTCTTTTTTCACGATTTCATCAAAAATTCAAAATCTCTAATCCGACTAATTGACGTACGAGGAACTCAGATTTGCAAACCGCGTTCAATTTGGAGTTTTCGTTTGGCCGCTACGGCCGATCAAAGTCTGAAAAATCAATTTTTTCGTAAATTTTCTAAAATGTTCACTGTGACTGACTATTTTTTTTGCTATTGAAGTTAGCTGAAATTTTTTAACGGCAATCAATTTCTCTCGTCTTTCTGATGAAAATAAAGTTAAATTCAATAGTCTACGATGATTTTTAAGAAAGATGCATTTTTTGACAAAATTTCCAAGGGGGTTAGTCATGTCTTTTTTCACGATTTCATCAAAAATTCAAACTCTCTAATCCGACTAATTGACGTACGAGGAACTCAGATTTGCAAACCGCGTTCAATTTGGAGTTTTCGTTTGGCCGCTACGGCCGATCAAAGTCTGAAAAATCAATTTTTTTCGTAAATTTTCTAAAATGTTCACTGTGACTGACTATTTTTTTTGCTATTGAAGTTAGCTGAAATTTTTTAACGGCAATCAATTTCTCTCGTCTTTCTGATGAAAATAAAGTTAAATTCAATAGTCTACGATGATTTTTAAGAAAGTTGCATTTTTTGATAAAATTTCCAAGGGGGTTGGTCATGTCTTTTTTCACGATTTCATCAAAAATTCAAAATCTCTAATCCGACTAATTGACGTACGAGGAACTCAGATTTGCAAACCGCGTTCAATTTGGAGTTTTCGTTTGGCCGCTACGGCCGATCAAAGTCTGAAAAATCCATTTTTTCGTAAATTTTCTAAAATGTTCACTGTGACTGACTATTTTTTTTGCTATTGAAGTCAGCTGAAATTTTTTAACGGCAATCAATTTCTCTCGTCTTTCTGATGAAAATAAAGTTAAATTCAATAGTCTACGATGATTTTTAAGAAAGTTGCATTTTTTGACAAAATTTCCAAGGGGGTTAGTCATGTCTTTTTTCACAATTTCATCAAAAATTTAAAATCTCTAATCCGACTAATTGACGTACGAGGAACTTAGATTTGCAAACCGCGTTCAATTTGGAGTTTTCGTTTGGCCGCTACGGCCGATCAAAGTCTGAAAAATCAATTTTTTTCGTAAATTTTCTAAAATGTTCACTGTGACTGACTAATTTTTTTTGCTATTGATTTGGAAACCGCGTTCAATTTGGAGTTTTCGTTTGGCCGCTACGGCCGATCAAAGTCTGAAAAATCAATTTTTTTCGTAAATTTTCTAAAATGTTCACTGTGACTGACTATTTTTTTTTCCTATTGAAGTTAGCTGAAATTTTTTAACGGCAATCAATTTCACTCGTCTTTCTGATGAAAATAAAGTTAAATTCAATAGTCTACGATGATTTTTAAGAAAGTTGCATTTTTTGACAAAATTTCCAAGGGGGTAAATCATGTCTTTTTTCATGATTTAATCAAAAATTCAAAATCTCTAATCCGACTAATTGACGTACGAGGAACTCAGATTTGCAAACCGCGTTCAATTGGGAGTTTTCGTTTGGCCGCTACGGCCGATCAAAGTCTGAAAAATCAATTTTTTTCGTAAATTTTCTAAAATGTTCACTGTGACTGACTATTTTTTTTGCTATTGAAGTTAGCTGAAATTTTTTAACGGCAATCAATTTCTCTCGTCTTTCTGATGAAAATAAAGTTAAATTCAATGGTCTACGAAGATTTTTAAGAAAGTTGCATTTTTTGACAAAATTTCCAAGGGGGTTAGTCATGTCTTTTTTCACAATTTCATCAAAAATTTAAAATCTCTAATCCGACTAATTGACGTACGAGGAACTTAGATTTGCAAACCGCGTTCAATTTGGAGTTTTCGTTTGGCCGCTACGGCCGATCAAAGTCTGAAAAATCAATTTTTTTCGTAAATTTTCTAAAATGTTCACTGTGACTGACTAATTTTTTTGCTATTGATTTGGAAACCGCGTTCAATTTGGAGTTTTCGTTTGGCCGCTACGGCCGATCAAAGTCTGAAAAATCAATTTTTTTCGTAAATTTTCTAAAATGTTCACTGTGACTGACTATTTTTTTTTCCTATTGAAGTTAGCTGAAATTTTTTAACGGCAATCAATTTCACTCGTCTTTCTGATGAAAATAAAGTTAAATTCAATAGTCTACGATGATTTTTAAGAAAGTTGCATTTTTTGACAAAATTTCCAAGGGGGTAAATCATGTCTTTTTTCATGATTTAATCAAAAATTCAAAATCTCTAATCCGACTAATTGACGTACGAGGAACTCAGATTTGCAAACCGCGTTCAATTGGGAGTTTTCGTTTGGCCGCTACGGCCGATCAAAGTCTGAAAAATCAATTTTTTTCGTAAATTTTCTAAAATGTTCACTGTGACTGACTATTTTTTTTGCTATTGAAGTTAGCTGAAATTTTTTAACGGCAATCAATTTCTCTCGTCTTTCTGATGAAAATAAAGTTAAATTCAATGGTCTACGAAGATTTTTAAGAAAGTTGCATTTTTTGACAAAATTTCCAAGGGGGTTAGTCATGTCTTTTTTCACGATTTCATCAAAAATTCAAAATCTCTAATCCGACTAATTGACGTACGAGGAACTCAGATTTGCAAACCGCGTTCAATTTGGAGTTTTCGTTTGGCCGCTACGGCCGATCAAAGTCTGAAAAATCAATTTTTTTCGTAAATTTTCTAAAATGTTCACTGTGACTGACTATTTTTTTTGCTATTGAAGTTAGCTTAAATTTTTTAACGGCAATCAATTTCTCTCGTCTTTCTGATGAAAATAAAGTTAAATTCAATGGTCTACGAAGATTTTTAAGAAAGTTGCATTTTTTGACAAAATTTCCAAGGGGGTTAGTCATGTCTTTTTTCACGATTTCATCAAAAATTCAAAATCTCTAATCCGACTAATTGACGTACGAGGAACTCAGATTTGCAAACCGCGTTGAATTTGGAGTTTTCGTTTGGCCGCTACGGCCGATCAAAGTCTGAAAAATCAATTTTTTTCGTAAATTTTCTAAAATGTTCACTGTGACTGACTATTTTTTTTGCTATTGAAGTTAGCTTAAATTTTTTAACGGCAATCAATTTCTCTCGTCTTTCTGATGAAAATAAAGTTAAATTCAATGGTCTACGATGATTTTTAAGAAAGTTGCATTTTTTGACAAAATTTCCAAGGGGGTTAGTCATGTCTTTTTTCACGATTTCATCAAAAATTCAAAATCTCTAATCCGACTAATTGACGTACGAGGAACTCAGATTTGCAAACCGCGTTCAATTTGGAGTTTTCGTTTGGCCGCTACGGCCGATCAAAGTCTGAAAAATCAATTTTTTTCGTAAATTTTCTAAAATGTTCACTGTGACTGACTGTTTTTTTTGCTATTGAAGTTAGCTGAAATTTTTTAACGGCAATCAATTTCTCTCGTCTTTCTGATGAAAATAAAGTTAAATTCAATAGTCTACGATGATTTTTAAGAAAGTTGCATTTTTTGACAAAATTTCCACGGGGGTTAGTCATGTCTTTTTTCACGATTTCATCAAAAATTCAAAATCTCTAATCCGACTAATTGACGTACGAGGAACTCAGATTTGCAAACCGCGTTCAATTTGGAGTTTTCGTTTGGCCGCTACGGCCGATCAAAGTCTGAAATATCAATTTTTTTCGTAAATTTTCTAAAATGTTCACTGTGACTGACTAATTTTTTTGCTACTGAAGTCAGCTGAATTTTTTTACGGCAATCAATTTCTCTCGTCTTTCTGATGAAAATAAAGTTAAATTCAATAGTCTACGATGATTTTTAAGAAAGTTGCATTTTTTGACAAAATTTCCAAGGGGGTTAGTCATGTCTTTTTTCACGATTTCATCAAAAATTCAAAATCTCTAATCCGACTAATTGACGTACGAGGAACTCAGATTTGCAAACCGCGTTCAATTTGGAGTTTTCGTTTGGCCGCTACGGCCGATCAAAGTCTGAAAAATCAATTTTTTTCGTAAATTTTCTAAAATGTTCACTGTGACAAACTATTTTTTTTGCTATTGAAGTTAGCTGAAATTTTTTAACGGCAATCAATTTCTCTCGTCTTTCTGATGAAAATAAAGTTAAATTCAATAGTCTACGATGATTTTTAAGAAAGTTGCATTTTTTGACAAAATTTCCAAGGGGGTTGGTCATGTCTTTTTTCACGATTTCATCAAAAATTCAAAATCTCTAATCCGACTAATTGACGTACGAGGAACTCGGATTTGCAAACCGCGTTCAATTTGGAGTTTTCGTTTGGCCGCAACGGCCGATCAAAGTCTGAAAAATCAATTTTTTCGTAAATTTTCTAAAATGTTCACTGTGACTGACTATTTTTTTTGCTATTGAAGTTAGCTGAAATTTTTTAACGGCAATCAATTTCTCTCGTCTTTCTGATGAAAATAAAGTTAAATTCAATAGTCTACGATGATTTTTAAGAAAGATGCATTTTTTGACAAAATTTCCAAGGGGGTTAGTCATGTCTTTTTTCACGATTTCATCAAAAATTCTAAATCTCTAATCCGACTAATTGACGTACGAGGAACTCAGATTTGCAAACCGCGTTCAATTTGGAGTTCTCGTTTGGCCGCTACGGCCGATCAAAGTCTGAAAAATCAATTTTTTCGTAAATTTTCTAAAATGTTCACTGTGACTGACTATTTTTTTTGCTATTGAAGTTAGCTGAAATTTTTTAACGGCAATCAATTTCTCTCGTCTTTCTGATGAAAATAAAGTTAAATTCAATAGTCTACGATGATTTTTAAGAAAGTTGCATTTTTTGACAAAATTTCCAAGGGGGTTAGTCATGTCTTTTTTCACGATTTCATCAAAAATTCAAAATCTCTAATCCGACTAATTGACGTACGAGGAACTCAGATTTGCAAACCGCGTTCAATTTGGAGTTTTCGTTTGGCCGCTACGGCCGATCAAAGTCTGAAAAATCAATTTTTTTCGTAAATTTTCTAAAATGTTCACTGTGACTGACTAATTTTTTTGCTATTGAAGTTAGCTGAAATTTTTTAACGGCAATCAATTTCTCTCGTCTTTCTGATGAAAATAAAGTTAAATTCAATAGTCTCCGATGATTTTTAAGAAAGTTGCATTTTTTGACAAAATTTCCAAGGGGGTTAGTCATGTCTTTTTTCACGATTTCATCAAAAATTCAAAATCTCTAACCCGACTAATTGACGTACGAGGAACTCAGATTTGCAAACCGCGTTCAATTTGGAGTTTTCGTTTGGCCGCTACGGCCGATCAAAGTCTGAAAAATCAATTTTTTTCGTAAATTTTCTAAAATGTTCACTGTGACTGACTAATTTTTTTGCCATTGAAGTTAGCTGAAATTTTTTAACAGCAATCAATTTCTCTCGTCTTTCTGATGAAAATAAAGTTAAATTCAATAGTCTACGATGATTTTTAAGAAAGTTGCATTTTTTGACAAAATTTCCAAGGGGGTTGGTCATGTCTTTTTTCACGATTTCATCAAAAATTCAAAATCTCTAATCCGACTAATTGACGTACGAGGAACTCAGATTTGCAAACCGCGTTCAATTTGGAGTTTTCGTTTGGCCGCTACGGCCGATCAAAGTCTGAAAAATCAATTTTTTCGTAAATTTTCTAAAATGTTCACTGTGACTGACTATTTTTTTTGCTATTGAAGTTAGCTGAAATTTTTTAACGGCAATCAATTTCTCTCGTCTTTCTGATGAAAATAAAGTTAAATTCAATAGTCTACGATGATTTTTAAGAAAGATGCATTTTTTGACAAAATTTCCAAGGGGGTTAGTCATGTCTTTTTTCACGATTTCATCAAAAATTCAAAATCTCTAATCCGACTAATTGACGTACGAGGAAATCAGATTTGCAAACCGCGTTCAATTTGGAGTTTTCGTTTGGCCGCTACGGCCGATCAAAGTCTGAAAAATCAATTTTTTTCGTAAATTTTCTAAAATGTTCACTGTGACTGACTAATTTTTTTGCTATTGAAGTTAGCTGAAATTTTTTAACGGCAATCAATTTCTCTCGTCTTTCTGATGAAAATAAAGTTAAATTCAATAGTCTCCGATGATTTTTAAGAAAGTTGCATTTTTTGACAAAATTTCCAAGGGGGTTAGTCATGTCTTTTTTCACGATTTCATCAAAAATTCAAAATCTCTAATCCGACTAATTGACGTACGAGGAACTCAGATTTGCAAACCGCGTTCAATTTGGAGTTTTCGTTTGGCCGCTACGGCCGATCAAAGTCTGAAAAATCAATTTTTTTCGTAAATTTTCTAAAATGTTCACTGTGACTGACTAATTTTTTTGCCATTGAAGTTAGCTGAAATTTTTTAACAGCAATCAATTTCTCTCGTCTTTCTGATGAAAATAAAGTTAAATTCAATAGTCTACGATGATTTTTAAGAAAGTTGCATTTTTTGACAAAATTTCCAAGGGGGTTGGTCATGTCTTTTTTCACGATTTCATCAAAAATTCAAAATCTCTAATCCGACTAACTGACGTACGAGGAACTCAGATTTGCAAACCGCGTTCAATTTGGAGTTTTCGTTTGGCCGCTACGGCCGATCAAAGTCTGAAAAATCAATTTTTTCGTAAATTTTCTAAAATGTTCACTGTGACTGACTATTTTTTTTGCTATTGAAGTTAGCTGAAATTTTTTAACGGCAATCAATTTCTCTCGTCTTTCTGATGAAAATAAAGTTAAATTCAATAGTCTACGATGATTTTTAAGAAAGATGCATTTTTTGACAAAATTTCCAAGGGGGTTAGTCATGTCTTTTTTCACGATTTCATCAAAAATTCAAAATCTCTAATCCGACTAATTGACGTACGAGGAAATCAGATTTGCAAACCGCGTTCAATTTGGAGTTTTCGTTTGGCCGCTACGGCCGATCAAAGTCTGAAAAATCAATTTTTTTCGTAAATTTTCTAAAATGTTCACTGTGACTGACTAATTTTTTTGCTATTGAAATCAGCTGAAATTTTTCAACGGCAATCAATTTCTCTCGTCTTTCTGATGAAAATAAAGTTAAATTCAATAGTCTACGATGATTTTTAAGAAAGTTGCATTTTTTGACAAAATTTCCAAGGGGGTTAGTCATGTCTTTTTTCACGATTTCATCAAAAATTCAAAATCTCTAATCCGACTAATTGACGTACGAGGAACACAGATTTGCAAACCGCGTTCAATTTGGAGTTTTCGTTTGGCCGCTACGGCCGATCAAAGTCTGAAAAATCAATTTTTTTCGTAAATTTTCTAAAATGTTCACTGTGACTGACTATTTTTTTTGCTATTGAAGTTAGCTGAAATTTTTTAACGGCAATCAATTTCTCTCGTCTTTCTGATGAAAATAAAGTTAAATGCAATAGTCTACGATGATTTTTAAGAAAGTTGCATTTTTTGACAAAATTTCCAAGGGGGTTAGTCATGTCTTTTTTCACGATTTCATCAAAAATTCAAAATCTCTAATCCGACTAATTGACGTACGAGGAACTCAGATTTGCAAACCGCGTTCAATTTGGAGTTTTCGTTTGGCCGCTACGGCCGATCAAAGTCTGAAAAATCAATTTTTTCGTAAATTTTCTAAAATGTTCACTGTGACTGACTATTTTTTTTGCTATTGAAGTTAGCTGAAATTTTTTAACGGCAATCAATTTCTCTCGTCTTTCTGATGAAAATAAAGTTAAATTCAATAGTCTACGATGATTTTTAAGAAAGTTGCATTTTTTGACAAAATTTCCAAGGGGGTTAGTCATGTCTTTTTTCACGATTTCATCAAAAATTCAAAATCTCTAATCCGACTAATTGACGTACGAGGAACTCAGATTTGCAAACTGCGTTCAATTTGGAGTTTTCGTTTGGCCGCTACGGCCGATCAAAGTCTGAAAAATCATTTTTTTTCGTAAATTTTCTAAAATGTTCACTGTGACTGACTAATTTTTTTGCTATTGAAGTTAGCTGAAATTTTTTAACGGCAATCAATTTCTCTCGTCTTTCTGATGAAAATAAAGTTAAATTCAATAGTCTACGATGATTTTTAAGAAAGTTGCATTTTTTGACAAAATTTCCAAGGGGGTTAGTCATGTCTTTTTTCACGATTTCATCAAAAATTCAAAATCTCTAATCCGTCTAATTGACGTACGAGGAACTCAGATTTGCAAACCGCGTTCAATTTGGAGTTTTCGTTTGGCCGCTACGGCCGATCAAAGTCTGAAAAATCAATTTTTTTCGTAAATTTTCTAAAATGTTCACTGTGACTGACTAATTTTTTTGCTATTGAAGTTAGCTGAAATTTTTTAACAGCAATCAATTTCTCTCGTCTTTCTGATGAAAATAAAGTTAAATTCAATAGTCTACGATGATTTTTAAGAAAGTTGCATTTTTTGACAAAATTTCCAAGGGGGTTGGTCATGTCTTTTTTCACGATTTCATCAAAAATTCAAAATCTCTAATCCGACTAATTGACGTACGAGGAACTCAGATTTGCAAACCGCGTTCAATTTGGAGTTTTCGTTTGGCCGCTACGGCCGATCAAAGTCTGAAAAATCAATTTTTTTCGTAAATTTTCTAAAATGTTCACTGTGACTGACTAATTTTTTTGCTATTGAAGTTAGCTGAAATTTTTTAACAGCAATCAATTTCTCTCGTCTTTCTGATGAAAATAAAGTTAAATTCAATAGTCTACGATGATTTTTAAGAAAGTTGCATTTTTTGACAAAATTTCCAAGGGGGTTAGTCATGTCTTTTTTCACGATTTCATCAAAAATTCAAAATCTCTAATCCGACTAATTGACGTACGAGGAACTCAGATTTGCAAACCGCGTTCAATTTGGAGTTTTCGTTTGGCCGCTACGGCCGATCAAAGTCTGAAAAATCAATTTTTTTCGTAAATTTTCTAAAATGTTCACTGTGACTGACTAATTTTTTTGCTATTGAAGTTAGCTGAATTTTTTTAACAGCAATCAGTTTCTCTCGTCTTTCTGATGAAAATAAAGTTAAATTCAATAGTCTACGATGATTTTTAAGAAAGTTGCATTTTTTGACAAAATTTCCAAGGGGGTTAGTCATGTCTTTTTTCAGGATTTCATCAAAAATTCAAAATCTCTAATCCGACTAATTGACGTACGAGGAACTCAGATTTGCAAACCGCGTTCAATTTGGAGTTTTCGTTTGGCCGCTACGGCCGATCAAAGTCTGAAAAATCAATTTTTTTCGTAAATTTTCTAAACTGTTCACTGTGACTGACTAATTTTTTTGCTATTGAAATCAGCTGAAATTTTTCAACGGCAATCAATTTCTCTCGTCTTTCTGATGAAAATAAAGTTAAATTCAATAGTCTACGATGATTTTTAAGAAAGTTGCATTTTTTGACAAAATTTCCAAGGGGGTTAGTCATGTCTTTTTTCACGATTTCATCAAAAATTCAAAATCTCTAATCCGACTAATTGACGTACGAGGAACTCAGATTTGCAAACCGCGTTCAATTTGGAGTTTTCGTTTGGCCGCTACGGCCGATCAAAGTCTGAAAAATCAATTTTTTTCGTAAATTTTCTAAAATGTTCACTGTGACTGACTAATTTTTTTGCTATTGAAGTTAGCTGAAATTTTTTAACGGCAATCAATTTCTCTCGTCTTTCTCATGAAAATAAAGTTAAATTCAATAGTCTACGATTATTTTTAAGAAAGTTGCATTTTTTGACAAAATTTCCAAGGGGGTTAGTCATGTCTTTTTTCACGATTTCATCAAAAATTCAAAATCTCTAATCCGACTAATTGACGTACGAGGAACTCAGATTTGCAAACCGCGTTCAATTTGGAGTTTTCGTTTGGCCGCTACGGCCGATCAAAGTCTGAAAAATCAATTTTTTTCGTAAATTTTCTAAAATGTTCACTGTGACTGACTATTTTTTTTGCTATTGAAGTTAGCTGAAATTTTTTAACGGCAATCAATTTCTCTCGTCTTTCTGATGAAAATAAAGTTAAATTCGATAGTCTACGATGATTTTTAAGAAAGTTGCATTTTTTTGACAAAATTTCCAAGGGGGTTAGTCATGTCTTTTTTCACGATTTCATCAAAAATTCAAAATCTCTACTCCGACTAATTGACGTACGAGGAACTCAGATTTGCAAACCGCGTTCAATTTGCAGTTTTCGTTTGGCCGCTACGGCCGATCAAAGTCTGAAAAATCAATTTTTTTCGTAAATTTTCTAAAATGTTCACTGTGACTGACTAATTTTTTTGCTATTGAAGTTAGCTGAAATTTTTTAACGGCAATCAATTTCTCTCGTCTTTCTGATGAAAATAAAGTTAAATTCAATAGTCTACGATGATTTTTAAGAAAGTTGCATTTTTTGACAAAATTTCCAAGGGGGTCATGTCTTTTTTCATGATTTAATCAAAAATTCAAAATCTCTAATCCGACTAATTGACGTACGAGGAACTCAGATTTGCAAACCGCGTTCAATTTGGAGTTTTCGTTTGGCCGCTACGGCCGATCAAAGTCTGAAAAATCAATTTTTTTCGTAAATTTTCTAAAATGTTCACTGTGACTGACTAATTTTTTTGCTATTGTAGTTAGCTGAAATTTTTTAACGGCAATCAATTTCTCTGGTCTTTCTGATGAAAATAGAGTTAAATTCAATAGTCTACGATGATTTTTAAGAAAGTTGCATTTTTTGACAAAATTTCCAAGGGGGTTAGTCATGTCTTTTTTCACGATTTCATCAAAAATTCAAAATCTCTAATCCGACTAATTGACGTACGAGGAACTCAGATTTGCAAACCGCGTTCAATTTGGAGTTTTCGTTTGGCCGCTACGGCCGATCAAAGTCTGAAAAATCAATTTTTTTCGTAAATTTTCTAAAATGTTCACTGTGACTGACTAATTTTTTTGCTATTAAAGTTAGCTGAAATTTTTTAACGGCAATCAATTTCTCTCGTCTTTCTGATGAAAATAAAGTTAAATTCAATAGTCTACGATTATTTTTAAGAAAGTTGCATTTTTTGACAAAATTTCCAAGGGGGTTAGTCATGTCTTTTTTCACGATTTCATCAAAAATTCAAAATCTCTAATCCGACTAATTGACGTACGAGGAACTCAGATTTGCAAACCGCGTTCAATTTGGAGTTTTCGTTTGGCCGCTACGGCCGATCAAAGTCTGAAAAATCAATTTTTTTCGTAAATTTTCTAAAATGTTCACTGTGACTGACTAATTTTTTTGCTATTGAAGTTAGCTGGAATTTTTTAACAACAATCAATTTCTCTCGTCTTTCTGATGAAAATAAAGTTAAATTCAATAGTCTACGATGATTTTTAAGAAAGTTGCATTTTTTGACAAAATTTCCAAGGGGGTCATGTCTTTTTTCATGATTTAATCAAAAATTCAAAATCTCTAATCCGACTAATTGACGTACGAGGAACTCAGATTTGCAAACCGCGTTCAATTTGGAGTTTTCGTTTGGCCGCTACGGCCGATCAAAGTCTGAAAAATCAATTTTTTTCGTAAATTTTCTAAAATGTTCACTGTGACTGACTAATTTTTTTGTTATTGTAGTTAGCTGAAATTTTTTAACGGCAATCAATTTCTCTGGTCTTTCTGATGAAAATAGAGTTAAATTCAATAGTCTACGATGATTTTTAAGAAAGTTGCATTTTTTGACAAAATTTCCAAGGGGGTTGGTTAGTCATGTCTTTTTTCACGATTTCATCAAAAATTCAAAATCTCTAATCCGACTAATTGACGTACGAGGAACTCAGATTTGCAAACCGCGTTCAATTTGGAGTTTTCGTTTGGCCGCTACGGCCGATCAAAGTCTGAAAAATCAATATTTTTCGTAAATTTTCTAAAATGTTCACTGTGACTGACTAATTTTTTTGCTATTGTAGTTAGCTGAAATTTTTTAACGGCAATCAATTTCTCTGGTCTTTCTGATGAAAATAGAGTTAAATTCAATAGTCTACGATGATTTTTAAGAAAGTTGCATTTTTTGACAAAATTTCCAAGGGGGTTAGTCATGTCTTTTTTCACGATTTCATCAAAAATTCAAAATCTCTAATCCGACTAATTGACGTACGAGGAACTCAGATTTGCAAACCGCGTTCAATTTGGAGTTTTCGTTTGACCGCTACGGCCGATCAAAGTCTGAAAAATCAATTTTTTTCGTAAATTTTCTAAAATGTTCACTGTGACTGACTAATTTTTTTGCTATTAAAGTTAGCTGAAATTTTTTTAACGGCAATCAATTTCTCTCGTCTTTCTGATGAAAATAAAGTTAAATTCAATAGTCTACGATGATTTCTAAGAAAGTTGCATTTTTTGACAAAATTTCCAAGGGGGTTAGTCATGTCTTTTTTCACGATTTCATCAAAAATTCAAAATCTCTAATCCGACTAATTGACGTACGAGGAACTCAGATTTGCAAACCGCGTTCAATTTGGAGTTTTCGTTTGGCCGCTACGGCCGATCAAAGTCTGAAAAATCAATTTTTTTCGTAAATTTTCTAAAATGTTCACTGTGACTGACTAATTTTTTTGCTATTGAAGTTAGCAGAATTTTTTTTACGGCAATCAATTTCTCTCGTCTTTCTGATGAAAATAAAGTTAATTTCAATAGTCTACGATGATTTTTAAGAAAGTTGCATTTTTTGACAAAATTTCCAAGGGGGTTAGTCATGTCTTTTTTCACGATTTCATCAGAAATTCAAAATCTCTAATCCGACTAATTGACGTACGAGGAACTCAGATTTGCAAACCGCGTTCAATTTGGAGTTTTCGTTTGGCCGCTACGGCCGATCAAAGTCTGAAAAATCAATTTTTTTCGTAAATTTTCTAAAATGTTCACTGTGACTGACTAATTTTTTTGCTATTGAAGTTAGCTGAAATTTTTTAACGGCAATCAATTTCTCTCGTCTTTCTGATGAAAATAAAGTTAAATTCAATAGTCTACGATTATTTTTAAGAAAGTTGCATTTTTTGACAAAATTTCCAAGGGGCTTAGTCATGTCTTTTTTCACGATTTCATCAAAAATTCAAAATCTCTAATCCGACTAAATGACGTACGAGGAACTCAGATTTGCAAACCGCGTTCAATTTGGAGTTTTCGTTTGGCCGCTACGGCCGATCAAAGTCTGAAAAATCAATTTTTTTCGTAAATTTTCTAAAATGTTCACTGTGACTGACTATTTTTTTTGCTATTGAAGTTAGCTAAAATTTTTTAACGGCAATCAATTTCTCTCGTCTTTCTGATGAAAATAAAGTTAAATTCAATGGTCTACGATGATTTTTAAGAAAGTTGCATTTTTTGACAAAATTTCCAAGGGGGTTAGTCATGTCTTTTTTCACGATTTCATCAAAAATTCAAAATCTCTAATCCGACTAATTGACGTACGAGGAACTCAGATTTGCAAACCGCGTTCAATTTGGAGTTTTCGTTTGGCCACTACGGCCGATCAAAGTCTGAAAAATCAATTTTTTTCGTAAATTTTCTAAAATGTTCACTGTGACTGACTAATTTTTTTGCTATTGAAGTTAGCTGAAATTTTTTAACGGCAATCAATTTCTCTCGTCTTTCTGATGAAAATAAAGTTAAATTCAATAGTCTCCGATGATTTTTAAGAAAGTTGCATTTTTTGACAAAATTTCCAAGGGGGTTAGTTATGTCTTTTTTCACGATTTCATCAAAAATTCAAAATCTCTAATCCGACTAATTGACGTACGAGGAACTCAGATTTGCAAACCGCGTTCAATTTGGAGTTTTCGTTTGGCCGCTACGGCCGATCAAAGTCTGAAAAATCAATTTTTTTCGTAAATTTTCTAAAATGTTCACTGTGACTGACTAATTTTTTTGCTATTGAAGTTAGCTGAAATTTTTTAACGGCAATCAATTTCTCTCGTCTTTCTGATGAAAATAAAGTTAAATTCAATAGTCTACGATGATTTTTAAGAAAGTTGCATTTTTTGACAAAATTTCCAAGGGGGTTAGTCATGTCTTTTTTCACGATTTCATCAAAAATTCAAAATCTCTAATCCGACTAATTGACGTACGAGGAACTCAGATTTGCAAACCGCGTTCAATTTGGAGTTTTCGTTTGGCCGCTACGGCCGATCAAAGTCTGAAAAATCAATTTTTTTCGTAAATTTTCTAAAATGTTCACTGTGACTGACTAATTTTTTTGCTATTGAAGTTAGCTGAATTTTTTTTACGGCAATCAATTTCTCTCGTCTTTCTGATGAAAATAAAGTTAAATTCAATAGTCTACGATGATTTTTAAGAAAGTTGCATTTTTTGACAACATTTCCAAGGGGGTTAGTCATGTCTTTTTTCACGATTTCATCAGAAATTCAAAATCTCTAATCCGACTAATTGACGTACGAGGAACTCAGATTTGCAAACCGCGTTTAATTTGGAGTTTTCGTTTGGCCGCTACGGCCGATCAAAGTCTGAAAAATCAATTTTTTTCGTAAATTTTCTAAAATGTTCACTGTGACTGACTATTTTTTTTGCTATTGAAGTTAGCTGAAATTTTTTAACGGCAATCAATTTCTCTCGTCTTTCTGATGAAAATAAAGTTAAATTCAATGATCTACGATGATTTTTAAGAAAGTTGCATTTTTTGACAAAATTTCCAAGGGGGTTAGTCATGTCTTTTTTCACGATTTCATCAAAAATTCAAAATCTCTAATCCGACTAATTGACGTACGAGGAACTTATATTTGCAAACCGCGTTCAATTTGGAGTTTTCGTTTGGCCGCTACGGCCGATCAAAATCTGAAAAATCAATTTTTTTCGTAAATTTTCTAAAATGTTCACTGTGACTGACTAATTTTTTTGCTATTGAAGTTAGCTGAAATTTTTTAACGGCAATCAATTTCTCTCGTCTTTCTGATGAAAATAAAGTTAAATTCAATAGTCTACGATTATTTTAACGGCAATCAATTTCTCTCGTCTTTCTGATGAAAATAAAGTTAAATTCAATGGTCTACGATGATTTTTAAGAAAGTTGAATTTTTTGACAAAATTTCCAAGGGGGTTAGTCATGTCTTTTTTCACGATTTCATCAAAAATTCAAAATCTCTAATCCGACTAATTGACGTACGAGGAACTTAGATTTGCAAACCGCGTTCAATTTGGAGTTTTCGTTTGGCCACTACGGCCGATCAAAGTCTGAAAAATCAATTTTTTTCGTAAATTTTCTAAAATGTTCACTGTGACTGACTAATTTTTTTGCTATTAAGGTTAGCTGAAATTTTTTTACGGCAATCAATTTCTCTCGTCTTTCTGATGAAAATAAAGTTAAATTCAATAGTCTCCGATGATTTTTAAGAAAGTTGCATTTTTTGACAAAATTTCCAAGGGGGTTAGTCATGTCTTTTTTCACGATTTCATCAAAAATTCAAAATCTCTAATCCGACTAATTGACGTACGAGGAACTCAGATTTGCAAACCGCGTTCAATTTGGAGTTTTCGTTTGGCCGCTACGGCCGATCAAAGTCTGAAAAATCAATTTTTTTCGTAAATTTTCTAAAATGTTCACTGTGACTGACTAATTTTTTTGCTATTGAAGTTAGCTGAAATTTTTTAACGGCAATCAATTTCTCTCGTCTTTCTGATGAAAATAAAGTTAAATTCAATAGTCTACGATGATTTTTAAGAAAGTTGCATTTTTTGACAAAATTTCCAAGGGGGTTAGTCATGTCTTTTTTCACGATTTCATCAAAAATTCAAAATCTCTAATCCGACTAATTGACGTACGAGGAACTCAGATTTGCAAACCGCGTTCAATTTGGAGTTTTCGTTTGGCCGCTACGGCCGATCAAAGTCTGAAAAATCAATTTTTTTCGTAAATTTTCTAAAATGTTCACTGTGACTGACTATTTTTTTTGCTATTGAAGTTAGCTGAAATTTTTTAACGGTAATCAATTTCTCTCGTCTTTCTGATGAAAATAAAGTTAAATTCAATAGTCTACGATGATTTTTAAGAAAGTTGCATTTTTTGACAAAATTTCCAAGGGGGTTAGTCATGCCTTTTTTCACGATTTCATCAAAAATTCAAAATCTCTAATCCGACTAATTGACGTACGAGGAACTCAGATTTGCAAACCGCGTTCAATTTGGAGTTTTCGTTTGGCCGCTACGGCCGATCAAAGTCTGAAAAATCAATTTTTTTCGTAAATTTTCTAAAATGTTCACTGTGACTGACTATTTTTTTTGCTATTGAAGTTAGCTGAAATTTTTTAACGGCAATCAATTTCTCTCGTCTTTCTGATGAAAATAAAGTTAAATTCAATGGTCTACGATGATTTTTAAGAAAGTTGCATTTTTTGACAAAATTTCCAAGGGGGTTAGTCATGTCTTTTTTCACGATTTCATCAAAAATTCAAAATCTCTAATCCGACTAATTGACGTACGAGGAACTTAGATTTGCAAACCGCGTTCAATTTGGAGTTTTCGTTTGGCCGCTACGGCCGATCAAAGTCTGAAAAATCAATTTTTTTCGTAAATTTTCTAAAATGTTCACTGTGACTGACTATTTTTTTTGCTATTGAAGTTAGCTAAAATTTTTTAACGGCAATCAATTTCTCTCGTCTTTCTGATGAAAATAAAGTTAAATTCAATAGTCTACGATGATTTTTAAGAAAGTTGCATTTTTTGACAAAATTTCAAGTCATGAAAGTCATGTCTTTTTTCATGATTTCATCAAAAATTCAAAATCTCTAATCCGACTAATTGACGTACGAGGAACTCAGATTTGCAAACCGCGTTCAATTTGGAGTTTTCGTTTGGCCGCTACGGCCGATCAAAGTCTGAAAAATCAATTTTTTTCGTAAATTTTCTAAAATGTTCACTGTGACTGACTAATTTTTTTGCTATTGAAGTTAGCTGAAATTTTTTAACGGCAATCAATTTCTCTCGTCTTTCTGATGAAAATAAAGTTAAATTCAATAGTCTACGATGATTTTTAAGAAAGTTGCATTTTTTGACAAAATTTCCAAGGGGGTTGTAATGTCTTTTTTCACGATTTCATCAAAAATTCAAAATCTCTAATCCGACTAATTGACGTACGAGGAACTCAGATTTGCAAACCGCGTTCAATTTGGAGTTTTCGTTTGGCCGCTACGGCCGATCACAGTCTGAAAAATCAATTTTTTTCGTAAATTTTCTAAAATGTTCACTGTGACTGACTAATTTTTTTGCTATTGAAGTCAGTTGAAATTTTTCAACGGCAATCAATTTCTCTCGTCTTTCTGATGAAAATAAAGTTAAATTCAATAGTCTACGATGATTTTTAAGAAAGTTGCATTTTTTGACAAAATTTCCAAGGGGGTTAGTCATGTCTTTTTCACGATTTCATCAAAAATTCAAAATCTCTAATCCGACTAATTGACGTACGAGGAACTCAGATTTGCAAACCGCGTTCAATTTGGAGTTTTCGTTTGGCCGCTACGGCCGATCAAAGTCTGAAAAATCAATTAATTTCTAAAATTTACCAAAATCCTCATGGTGACTGACTAATTTTTTTGCTATATAAGTTAGCTGAAATTTTTTAACGGCAATCAATTTCTCTCGTCTTTCTGATGAAAATAAAGTTAAATTCAATAGTCTCCGATGATTTTTAAGAAAGTTGCATTTTTTGACAAAATTTCCAAGGGGGTTAGTCATGTCTTTTTTCACGATTTCATCAAAAATTCAAAATCTCTAATCCGACTAATTGACGTACTAGGAACTCAGATTTGCAAACCGCGTTCAATTTGGAGTTTTCGTTTGGCCGCTACGGCCGATCAAAGTCTGGAAAATCAATTTTTTTCGTAAATTTTCTAAAATGTTCACTGTGACTGACTAATTTTTTTGCTATTGAAGTTAGCTGAATTTTTTTAACGGCAATCAATTTCTCTCGTCTTTCTGATGAAAATAAAGTTAAATTCAATGGTCTACGATGATTTTTAAGAAAGTTGCATTTTTTGACAAAATTTCCAAGGGGGTTAGTCATGTCTTTTTTCACGATTTCATCAAAAATTCAAAATCTCTAATCCGACTAATTGACGTACGAGGAACTCAGATTTGCAAACCGCGTTCAATTTGGAGTTTTCGTTTGGCCACTACGGCCGATCAAAGTCTGAAAAATCAATTTTTTTTGTAAATTTTCTAAAATGTTCACTGTGACTGACTAATTTTTTTGCTATTGAAGTTAGCTGAAATTTTTTAACGGCAATCAATTTCTCTCGTCTTTCTGATGAAAATAAAGTTAAATTCAATAGTCTGCGATGATTTTTAAGAAAGTTGCATTTTTTGACAAAATTTCCAAGGGGGTTAGTCATGTCTTTTTTCACGATTTCATCAAAAATTCAAAATCTTTAATCCGACTAATTGACGTACGAGGAACACAGATTTGCAAACCGCGTTCAATTTGGAGTTTTCGTTTGGCCGCTACGGCCGATCAAAGTCTGAAAAATTAATTATTTTCTTAAATTTTTCAAAATCCTCATGGTGACTGACTAATTTTTTTGCTATTGAAGTTGGCTGAAATTTTTTAACGGCAATCAATTTCTCTCGTCTTTCTGATGAAAATAAAGTTAAATTCAATAGTCTACGATGATTTTTAAGAAAGTTGCATTTTTTGACAAAATTTCCAAGGGGGTTAGTCATGTCTTTTTTCACGATTTCATCAAAAATTCAAAATCTCTAATCCGACTAATTGACGTACGAGGAACTCAGATTTGCAAACCGCGTTCAATTTGGAGTTTTCGTTTGGCCGCTACGGCCGATCAAAGTCTGAAAAATCAATTTTTTTCGTAAATTTTCTAAAATGTTCACTGTGACTGACTATTTTTTTTTGCTATTGAAGTTAGCTGAAATTTTTTAACGGCAATCAATTTCTCTCGTCTTTCTGATGAAAATAAAGTTAAATTCAATGGTCTACGATGATTTTTAAGAAAGTTGCATTTTTTGACAAAATTTCCAAGGGGGTTAGTCATGTCTTTTTTCACGATTTCATCAAAAATTCAAAATCTCTACTCCGACTAATTGACGTACGAGGAACTCAGATTTGCAAACCGCGTTCAATTTGGAGTTTTCGTTTCGCCGCTACGGCCGATCAAAGTCTGCAAAATCAATTATTTTCTTAAATTTTCCAAAATCCTCATGGTGACTGACTAATTTTTTTGCTATTGAAGTTAGCTGAATTTTTTTAACGGCAATCATTTTATCACGTCTTTCTGATGAAAATAAAGTTAAATTCAATAGTCTACGATGATTTTTAAGAAAGTTGCATTTTTTGACAAAATTTCCAAGGGGGTTAGTCATGTCTTTTTTCACGATTTCATCAAAAATTCAAAATCTCTAATCCGACTAATTGACGTACGAGGAACTCAGATTTGCAAACCGCGTTCAATTTGGAGTTTTCGTTTGGCCACTACGGCCGATCAAAGTCTGAAAAATCAATTTTTTTTGTAAATTTTCTAAAATGTTCACTGTGACTGACTAATTTTTTTGCTATTGAAGTTAGCTGACATTTTTTAACGGCAATCAATTTCTCTCGTCTTTCTGATGAAAATAAAGTTAAATTCAATAGTCTGCGATGATTTTTAAGAAAGTTGCATTTTTTGACAAAATTTCCAAGGGGGTTAGTCATGTCTTTTTTCACGATTTCATCAAAAATTCAAAATCTCTAATCCGACTAATTGACGTACGAGGAACTCAGATTTGCAAACCGCGTTCAATTTGGAGTTTTCGTTTGGCCGCTACGGCCGATCAAAGTCTGAAAAATCAATTTTTTTCGTAAATTTTCTAAAATGTTCACTGTGACTGACTAATTTTTTTGCTATTGAAGTTAGCTGAAATTTTTTAACGGCAATCAATTTCTCTTGTCTTTCTGATGAAAATAAAGTTAAATTCAATGGTCTACGATGATTTTTAAGAAAGTTGCATTTTTTGACAAAATTTCCAAGGGGGTTAGTCATGTCTTTTTTCACGATTTCATCAAAAATTCAAAATCTCTACTCCGACTAATTGACGTACGAGGAACTCAGATTTGCAAACCGCGTTCAATTTGGAGTTTTCGTTTGGCCGCTACGGCCGATCAAAGTCTGAAAAATCAATTATTTTCTTAAATTTTCCAAAATCCTCATGGTGACTGACTAATTTTTTTGCTATTGAAGTTAGCTGAATTTTTTTAACGGCAATCATTTTCTCACGTCTTTCTGATGAAAATAAAGTTAAATTCAATAGTCTACGATGATTTTTAAGAAAGTTGCATTTTTTGACAAAATTTCCAAGGGGGTTAGTCATGTCTTTTTTCACGATTTCATCAAAAATTCAAAATCTCTAATCCGACTAATTGACGTACGAGGAACTCATATTTGCAAACCGCGTTCAATTTGGAGTTTTCGTTTGGCCGCTACGGCCGATCAAAGTCTGAAAAAATCAATTTTTTTCGTAAATTTTCTAAAATGTTCACTGTGACTGACTAATTTTTTTGCTATTGAAGTTAGCTGGAATTTTTTAACGGCAATCAATTTCTCTCGTCTTTCTGATGAAAATAAAGTTAAATTCAATAGTCTACGATGATTTTTAAGAAAGTTGCATTTTTTGACAAAATTTCATGTCTTTTTTCACGATTTCATCAAAAATTCAAAATCTCTAATCCGACTAATTGACGTACGAGGAACTCAGATTTGCAAACCGCGTTCAATTTGGAGTTTTCGTTTGGCCGCTACGGCCGATCAAAATCTGAAAAATCAATTTTTTTCGTAAATTTTCTAAAATGTTCACTGTGACTGACTATTTTTTTTGCTATTGAAGTTAGCTGAAATTTTTTAACGGCAATCAATTTCTCTCGTCTTTCTGATGAAAATAAAGTTAAATTTAATAGTCTACGATGATTTTTAAGAAACTTTCATTTTTTGACAAAATTTCCAAGGGGGTTAGTCATGTCTTTTTTCACGATTTCATCAAAAATTCAAAATCTCTAATCCGACTAATTGACGTACGAGGAACTCAGATTTGCAAACCGCGTTCAATTTGGAGTTTTCGTTTGCCGCTACGGCCGATCAAAGTCTGAAAAATCAATTTTTTTCGTAAATTTTCTAAAATGTTCACTGTGACTGACTATTTTTTTTGCTATTGAAGTTCGCTGAAATTTTTTAACGGCAATCAATTTCTCTCGTCTTTCTGATGAAAATAAAGTTAAATTCAATGGTCTACGATGATTTTTAAGAAAGTTGCATTTTTTGACAAAATTTCCAAGGGGGTTAGTCATGTCTTTTTTCACGATTTCATCAAAAATTCAAAATCTCTAATCCGACTAATTGACGTACGAGGAACTCAGATTTGCAAACCGCGTTCAATTTGGAGTTTTCGTTTGGCCACTACGGCCGATCAAAGTCTGAAAAATCAATTTTTTTCGTAAATTTTCTAAAATGTTCACTGTGACTGACTAATTTTTTTGCTATTGAAGTTAGCTGGAATTTTTTAACGGCAATCAATTTCTCTCGTCTTTCTGATGAAAATAAAGTTAAATTCAATAGTCTACGATGATTTTTAAGAAAGTTGCATTTTTTGACAAAATTTCCAAGGGGGTTAGTCATGTCTTTTTTCACGATTTCATCAAAAATTCAAAATCTCTAATCCGACTAATTGACGTACGAGGAACTCAGATTTGCAAACCGCGTTCAATTTGGAGTTTTCGTTTGGCCGCTACGGCCGATCAAAGTCTGAAAAATCAATTTTTTTCGTAAATTTTCTAAAATGTTCACTGTGACTGACTATTTTTTTTGCTATTGAAGTTAGCTGAAATTTTTTAACGGCAATCAATTTCTGTCGTCTTTCTGATGAAAATAAAGTTAAATTCAATAGTCTACGATGATTTTTAAGAAAGTTGCATTTTTTGACAAAATTTCCAAGGGGGTTAGTCATGTCCTTTTTCACGATTTCATCAAAAATTCAAAATCTTTAAGCCGACTAATTGACGTACGAGGAACTCAGATTTGCAAACCGCGTTCATTTTGGAGTTTTCGTTTGGCCGCTACGGCCGATCAAAGTCTGAAAAATTAATTATTTTCTTAAATTTTTCAAAATCCTCATGGTGACTGACTAATTTTTTTGCTATTGAAGTTAGCTGAAATTTTTTAACGGCAATCAATTTCTCTCGTCTTTCTGATGAAAATAAAGTTAAATTCAATAGTCTACGATGATTTTTAAGAAAGTTGCATTTTTTGACAAAATTTCCAAGGGGGTTAGTCATGTCTTTTTTCACGATTTCATCAAAAATTCAAAATCTCTAATCCGACTAATTGACGTACGAGGAACTCAGATTTGCAAACCGCGTTCAATTTGGAGTTTTCGTTTGGCCGCTACGGCCGATCAAAGTCTGAAAAATCAATTTTTTTCGTAAATTTTCTAAAATGTTCACTGTGACTGACTAATTTTTTTGCTATTGAAGTTAGCTGAATTTTTTTAACGGCAATCAATTTCTCTCGTCTTTCTGATGAAAATAAAGTTAAATTCAATGGTCTACGATGATTTTTAAGAAAGTTGCATTTTTTGACAAAATTTCCAATGTCTTTGTCTTTGTCTCATGTCTTTTTTCACGATTTCATAAAAAATTCAAAATCTCTAATCCGACTAATTGACGTACGAGGAACTCAGATTTGCAAACCGCGTTCAATTTGGAGTTTTCGTTTGGCCACTACGGCCGATCAAATTCTGAAAAATCAATTTTTTTTGTAAATTTTCTAAAATGTTCACTGTGACTGATTAATTTTTTTGCTATTGAAGTTAGCTGAAATTTTTTAACGGCAATCAATTTCTCTCGTCTTTCTGATGAAAATAAAGTTAAATTCAATAGTCTGCGATGATTTTTAAGAAAGTTGCATTTTTTGACAAAATTTCCAAGTCATGTCTTTTTTCACGATTTCATCAAAAATTCAAAATCTCTAATCCGACTAATTGACGTACGAGGAACTCAGATTTGCAAACCGCGTTCAATTTGGAGTTTTCGTTTGGCCGCTACGGCCGCTCAAAGTCAGAAAAATCAATTTTTTTCGTAAATTTTCTAAAATGTTCACTGTGACTGACTAATTTTTTTGCTATTGAAGTTAGCTGAAATTTTTTAACGGCAATCAATTTCTGTCGTCTTTCTGATGAAAATAAAGTTAAATTCAATAGTCTACGATGATTTTTAAGAAAGTTGCATTTTTTGACAAAATTTTCAAGGGGGTTAGTCATGTCTTTTTTCACGATTTCATCAAAAATTCAAAATCTTTAATCCGACTAATTGACGTACGAGGAACTCAGATTTGCAAACCGCGTTCAATTTGGAGTTTTCGTTTGGCCGCTACGGCCGATCAAAGTCTGAAAAATTAATTATTTTCTTAAATTTTTCAAAATCCTCATGGTGACTGACTAATTTTTTTGCTATTGAAGTTAGCTGAAATTTTTTAACGGCAATCAATTTCTCTCGTCTTTCTGATGAAAATAAAGTTAAATTCAATAGTCTACGATGATTTTTAAGAAAGTTGCATTTTTTGACAAAATTTCCAAGGGGGTTAGTCATGTCTTTTTTCACGATTTCATCAAAAATTCAAAATCTCTAATCCGACTAATTGACGTACGAGGAACTCAGATTTGCAAACCGCGTTCAATTTGGAGTTTTCGTTTGGCCGCTACGGCCGATCAAAGTCTGAAAAATCAATTTTTTTCGTAAATTTTCTAAAATGTTCACTGTGACTGACTATTTTTTTTGCTATTGAAGTTAGCTGAAATTTTTTAACGGCAATCAATTTCTCTCGTCTTTCTGATGAAAATAAAATTAAATTCAATGGTCTACGATGATTTTTAAGAAAGTTGCATTTTTTGACAAAATTTCCAAGGGGGTTAGTCATGTCTTTTTTCACGATTTCATCAAAAATTCAAAATCTCTAATCCGACTAATTGACGTACGAGGAACTCAGATTTGCAAACCGCGTTCAATTTGGAGTTTTCGTTTGGCCACTACGGCCGATCAAAGTCTGAAAAATCAATTTTTTTTGTAAATTTTCTAAAATGTTCACTGTGACTGACTAATTTTTTTGCTATTGAAGTTAGCTGAAATTTTTTAACGGCAATCAATTTCTCTCGTCTTTCTGATGAAAATAAAGTTAAATTCAATAGTCTGCGATGATTTTTAAGAAAGTTGCATTTTTTGACAAAATTTCCAAGGGGGTTAGTCATGTCTTTTTTCACGATTTCATCAAAAATTCAAAATCTCTAATCCGACTAATTGACGTACGAGGAACTCAGATTTGCAAACCGCGTTCAATTTGGAGTTTTCGTTTGGCCGCTACGGCCGATCAAAGTCTGAAAAATCAATTTTTTTCGTAAATTTTCTAAAATGTTCACTGTGACTGACTAATTTTTTTTGCTATTGAAGTTAGCTGAAATTTTTTAACGGCAATCAATTTCTCTCGTTTTTCTGATGAAAATAAAGTTAAATTCAATAGTCTACGATGATTTTTAAGAAAGTTGCATTTTTTGACAAAATTTCCAAGGGGGTTAGTCATGTCTTTTTTCACGATTTCATCAAAAATTCAAAATCTCTAATCCGACTAATTGACGTACGAGGAACTCAGATTTGCAAACCGCGTTCAATTTGGAGTTTTCGTTTGGCCACTACGGCCGATCAAAGTCTGAAAAATCAATTTTTTTTGTAAATTTTCTAAAATGTTCACTGTGACTGACTAATTTTTTTGCTATTGAAGTTAGCTGAAATTTTTTAACGGCAATCAATTTCTCTCGTCTTTCTGATGAAAATAAAGTTAAATTCAATAGTCTGCGATGATTTTTAAGAAAGTTGCATTTTTTGACAAAATTTCCAAGGGGGTTAGTCATGTCTTTTTTCACGATTTCATCAAAAATTCAAAATCTCTAATCCGACTAATTGACGTACGAGGAACTCAGATTTGCAAACCGCGTTCAATTTGGAGTTTTCGTTTGGCCGCTACGGCCGATCAAAGTCTGAAAAATCAATTTTTTTCGTAAATTTTCTAAAATGTTCACTGTGACTGACTAATTTTTTTGCTATTGAAGTTAGCTGAAATTTTTTAACGGCAATCAATTTCTGTCGTCTTTCTGATGAAAATAAAGTTAAATTCAATAGTCTGCGATGATTTTTAAGAAAGTTGCATTTTTTGACAAAATTTCCAAGGGGGTTAGTCATGTCTTTTTTCACGATTTCATCAAAAATTCAAAATCTCTAATCCGACTAATTGACGTACGAGGAACTCAGATTTGCAAACCGCGTTCAATTTGGAGTTTTCGTTTGGCCGCTACGGCCGATCAAAGTCTGAAAAATCAATTTTTTTCGTAAATTTTCTAAAATGTTCACTGTGACTGACTAATTTTTTTGCTATTGAAGTTAGCTGAAATTTTTTAACGGCAATCAATTTCTGTCGTCTTTCTGATGAAAATAAAGTTAAATTCAATAGTCTACGATGATTTTTAAGAAAGTTGCATTTTTTGACAAAATTTCCAAGGGGGTTAGTCATGTCCTTTTTCACGATTTCATCAAAAATTCAAAATCTTTAGTCCGACTAATTGACGTACGAGGAACTCAGATTTGCAAACCGCGTTCAATTTGGAGTTTTCGTTTGGCCGCTACGGCCGATCAAAGTCTGAAAAATTAATTATTTTCTTAAATTTTTCAAAATCCTCATGGTGACTGACTAATTTTTTTGCTATTGAAGTTAGCTGAAATTTTTTAACGGCAATCAATTTCTCTCGTCTTTCTGATGAAAATAAAGTTAAATTCAATAGTCTACGATGATTTTTAAGAAAGTTGCATTTTTTGACAAAATTTCCAAGGGGGTTAGTCATGTCTTTTTTCACGATTTCATCAAAAATTCAAAATCTCTAATCCGACTAATTGACGTACGAGGAACTCAGATTTGCAAACCGCGTTCAATTTGGAGTTTTCGTTTGGCCGCTACGGCCGATCAAAGTCTGAAAAATCAATTTTTTTCGTAAATTTTCTAAAATGTTCACTGTGACTGACTATTTTTTTTTTGCTATTGAAGTTAGCTGAAATTTTTTAACGGCAATCAATTTCTCTCGTCTTTCTGATGAAAATAAAGTTAAATTCAATGGTCTACGATGATTTTTAAGAAAGTTGCATTTTTTGACAAAATTTCCAAGGGGGTTAGTCATGTCTTTTTTCACGATTTCATCAAAAATTCAAAATCTCTACTCCGACTAATTGACGTACGAGGAACTCAGATTTGCAAACCGCGTTCAATTTGGAGTTTTCGTTTGGCCGCTACGGCCGATCAAAGTCTGAAAAATCAATTTTTTTCGTAAATTTTCTAAAATGTTCACTGTGACTGACTAATTTTTTTGCTATTGAAGTTAGCTGAAATTTTTTAACGGCAATCAATTTCTCTTGTCTTTCTGATGAAAATAAAGTTAAATTCAATGGTCTACGATGATTTTTAAGAAAGTTGCATTTTTTGACAAAATTTCCAAGGGGGTTAGTCATGTCTTTTTTCACGATTTCATCAAAAATTCAAAATCTCTACTCCGACTAATTGACGTACGAGGAACTCAGATTTGCAAACCGCGTTCAATTTGGAGTTTTCGTTTGGCCGCTACGGCCGATCAAAGTCTGAAAAATCAATTATTTTCTTAAATTTTCCAAAATCCTCATGGTGACTGACTAATTTTTTTGCTATTGAAGTTAGCTGAATTTTTTTAACGGCAATCATTTTCTCACGTCTTTCTGATGAAAATAAAGTTAAATTCAATAGTCTACGATGATTTTTAAGAAAGTTGCATTTTTTGACAAAATTTCCAAGGGGGTTAGTCATGTCTTTTTTCACGATTTCATCAAAAATTCAAAATCTCTAATCCGACTAATTGACGTACGAGGAACTCATATTTGCAAACCGCGTTCAATTTGGAGTTTTCGTTTGGCCGCTACGGCCGATCAAAGTCTGAAAAATCAATTTTTTTCGTAAATTTTCTAAAATGTTCACTGTGACTGACTAATTTTTTTGCTATTGAAGTTAGCTGGAATTTTTTAACGGCAATCAATTTCTCTCGTCTTTCTGATGAAAATAAAGTTAAATTCAATAGTCTACGATGATTTTTAAGAAAGTTGCATTTTTTGACAAAATTTCCAAGGGGGTTAGTCATGTCTTTTTTCACGATTTCATCAAAAATTCAAAATCTCTAATCCGACTAATTGACGTACGAGGAACTCAGATTTGCAAACCGCGTTCAATTTGGAGTTTTCGTTTGGCCGCTACGGCCGATCAAAATCTGAAAAATCAATTTTTTTCGTAAATTTTCTAAAATGTTCACTGTGACTGACTATTTTTTTTGCTATTGAAGTTAGCTGAAATTTTTTAACGGCAATCAATTTCTCTCGTCTTTCTGATGAAAATAAAGTTAAATTTAATAGTCTACGATGATTTTTAAGAAACTTTCATTTTTTGACAAAATTTCCAAGGGGGTTAGTCATGTCTTTTTTCACGATTTCATCAAAAATTCAAAATCTCTAATCCGACTAATTGACGTACGAGGAACTCAGATTTGCAAACCGCGTTCAATTTGGAGTTTTCGTTTGGCCGCTACGGCCGATCAAAGTCTGAAAAATCAATTTTTTTCGTAAATTTTCTAAAATGTTCACTGTGACTGACTATTTTTTTTGCTATTGAAGTTCGCTGAAATTTTTTAACGGCAATCAATTTCTCTCGTCTTTCTGATGAAAATAAAGTTAAATTCAATGGTCTACGATGATTTTTAAGAAAGTTGCATTTTTTGACAAAATTTCCAAGGGGGTTAGTCATGTCTTTTTTCACGATTTCATCAAAAATTCAAAATCTCTAATCCGACTAATTGACGTACGAGGAACTCAGATTTGCAAACCGCGTTCAATTTGGAGTTTTCGTTTGGCCACTACGGCCGATCAAAGTCTGAAAAATCAATTTTTTTCGTAAATTTTCTAAAATGTTCACTGTGACTGACTAATTTTTTTGCTATTGAAGTTAGCTGGAATTTTTTAACGGCAATCAATTTCTCTCGTCTTTCTGATGAAAATAAAGTTAAATTCAATAGTCTACGATGATTTTTAAGAAAGTTGCATTTTTTGACAAAATTTCCAAGGGGGTTAGTCATGTCTTTTTTCACGATTTCATCAAAAATTCAAAATCTCTAATCCGACTAATTGACGTACGAGGAACTCAGATTTGTAAACCGCGTTCAATTTGGAGTTTTCGTTTGGCCACTACGGCCGATCAAAGTCTGAAAAATCAATTTTTTTTGTAAATTTTCTAAAATGTTCACTGTGACTGACTATTTTTTTTGCTATTGAAGTTAGCTGAAATTTTTTAACGGCAATCAATTTCTCTCGTCTTTCTGATGAAAATAAAGTTAAATTCAATAGTCTGCGATGATTTTTAAGAAAGTTGCATTTTTTGACAAAATTTCCAAGGGGGTTAGTCATGTCTTTTTTCACGATTTCATCAAAAATTCAAAATCTCTAATCCGACTAATTGACGTACGAGGAACTCAGATTTGCAAACCGCGTTCAATTTGGAGTTTTCGTTTGGCCGCTACGGCCGATCAAAGTCTGAAAAATCAATTTTTTTCGTAAATTTTCTAAAATGTTCACTGTGACTGACTAATTTTTTTGCTATTGAAGTTAGCTGAAATTTTTTAACGGCAATCAATTTCTGTCGTCTTTCTGATGAAAATAAAGTTAAATTCAATAGTCTGCGATGATTTTTAAGAAAGTTGCATTTTTTGACAAAATTTCCAAGGGGGTTAGTCATGTCTTTTTTCACGATTTCATCAAAAATTCAAAATCTCTAATCCGACTAATTGACGTACGAGGAACTCAGATTTGCAAACCGCGTTCAATTTCGAGTTTTCGTTTGGCCGCTACGGCCGATCAAAGTCTGAAAAATCAATTTTTTTCGTAAATTTTCTAAAATGTTCACTGTGACTGACTAATTTTTTTGCTATTGAAGTTAGCTGAAATTTTTTAACGGCAATCAATTTCTGTCGTCTTTCTGATGAAAATAAAGTTAAATTCAATAGTCTGCGATGATTTTTAAGAAAGTTGCATTTTTTGACAAAATTTCCAAGGGGGTTAGTCATGTCTTTTTTCACGATTTCATCAAAAATTCAAAATCTCTAATCCGACTAATTGACGTACGAGGAACTCAGATTTGCAAACCGCGTTCAATTTGGAGTTTTCGTTTGGCCGCTACGGCCGATCAAAGTCTGAAAAATCAATTTTTTTCGTAAATTTTCTAAAATGTTCACTGTGACTGACTAATTTTTTTGCTATTGAAGTTAGCTGAAATTTTTTAACGGCAATCAATTTCTGTCGTCTTTCTGATGAAAATAAAGTTAAATTCAATAGTCTACGATGATTTTTAAGAAAGTTGCATTTTTTGACAAAATTTCCAAGGGGGTTAGTCATGTCCTTTTTCACGATTTCATCAAAAATTCAAAATCTTTAAGCCGACTAATTGACGTACGAGGAACTCAGATTTGCAAACCGCGTTCATTTTGGAGTTTTCGTTTGGCCGCTACGGCCGATCAAAGTCTGAAAAATTAATTATTTTCTTAAATTTTTCAAAATCCTCATGGTGACTGACTAATTTTTTTGCTATTGAAGTTAGCTGAAATTTTTTAACGGCAATCAATTTCTCTCGTCTTTCTGATGAAAATAAAGTTAAATTCAATAGTCTACGATGATTTTTAAGAAAGTTGCATTTTTTGACAAAATTTCCAAGGGGGTTAGTCATGTCTTTTTTCACGATTTCATCAAAAATTCAAAATCTCTAATCCGACTAATTGACGTACGAGGAACTCAGATTTGCAAACCGCGTTCAATTTGGAGTTTTCGTTTGGCCGCTACGGCCGATCAAAGTCTGAAAAATCAATTTTTTTCGTAAATTTTCTAAAATGTTCACTGTGACTGACTAATTTTTTTGCTATTGAAGTTAGCTGAATTTTTTTAACGGCAATCAATTTCTCTCGTCTTTCTGATGAAAATAAAGTTAAATTCAATGGTCTACGATGATTTTTAAGAAAGTTGCATTTTTTGACAAAATTTCCAAGGGGGTTAGTCATGTCTTTTTTCACGATTTCATAAAAAATTCAAAATCTCTAATCCGACTAATTGACGTACGAGGAACTCAGATTTGCAAACCGCGTTCAATTTGGAGTTTTCGTTTGGCCACTACGGCCGATCAAATTCTGAAAAATCAATTTTTTTTGTAAATTTTCTAAAATGTTCACTGTGACTGACTAATTTTTTTGCTATTGAAGTTAGCTGAAATTTTTTAACGGCAATCAATTTCTCTCGTCTTTCTGATGAAAATAAAGTTAAATTCAATAGTCTGCGATGATTTTTAAGAAAGTTGCATTTTTTGACAAAATTTCCAAGTCATGTCTTTTTTCACGATTTCATCAAAAATTCAAAATCTCTAATCCGACTAATTGACGTACGAGGAACTCAGATTTGCAAACCGCGTTCAATTTGGAGTTTTCGTTTGGCCGCTACGGCCGCTCAAAGTCAGAAAAATCAATTTTTTTCGTAAATTTTCTAAAATGTTCACTGTGACTGACTAATTTTTTTGCTATTGAAGTTAGCTGAAATTTTTTAACGGCAATCAATTTCTGTCGTCTTTCTGATGAAAATAAAGTTAAATTCAATAGTCTACGATGATTTTTAAGAAAGTTGCATTTTTTGACAAAATTTTCAAGGGGGTTAGTCATGTCTTTTTTCACGATTTCATCAAAAATTCAAAATCTTTAATCCGACTAATTGACGTACGAGGAACTCAGATTTGCAAACCGCGTTCAATTTGGAGTTTTCGTTTGGCCGCTACGGCCGATCAAAGTCTGAAAAATTAATTATTTTCTTAAATTTTTCAAAATCCTCATGGTGACTGACTAATTTTTTTGCTATTGAAGTTAGCTGAAATTTTTTAACGGCAATCAATTTCTCTCGTCTTTCTGATGAAAATAAAGTTAAATTCAATAGTCTACGATGATTTTTAAGAAAGTTGCATTTTTTGACAAAATTTCCAAGGGGGTTAGTCATGTCTTTTTTCACGATTTCATCAAAAATTCAAAATCTCTAATCCGACTAATTGACGTACGAGGAACTCAGATTTGCAAACCGCGTTCAATTTGGAGTTTTCGTTTGGCCGCTACGGCCGATCAAAGTCTGAAAAATCAATTTTTTTCGTAAATTTTCTAAAATGTTCACTGTGACTGACTATTTTTTTTGCTATTGAAGTTAGCTGAAATTTTTTAACGGCAATCAATTTCTCTCGTCTTTCTGATGAAAATAAAATTAAATTCAATGGTCTACGATGATTTTTAAGAAAGTTGCATTTTTTGACAAAATTTCCAAGGGGGTTAGTCATGTCTTTTTTCACGATTTCATCAAAAATTCAAAATCTCTAATCCGACTAATTGACGTACGAGGAACTCAGATTTGCAAACCGCGTTCAATTTGGAGTTTTCGTTTGGCCACTACGGCCGATCAAAGTCTGAAAAATCAATTTTTTTTGTAAATTTTCTAAAATGTTCACTGTGACTGACTAATTTTTTTGCTATTGAAGTTAGCTGAAATTTTTTAACGGCAATCAATTTCTCTCGTCTTTCTGATGAAAATAAAGTTAAATTCAATAGTCTGCGATGATTTTTAAGAAAGTTGCATTTTTTGACAAAATTTCCAAGGGGGTTAGTCATGTCTTTTTTCACGATTTCATCAAAAATTCAAAATCTCTAATCCGACTAATTGACGTACGAGGAACTCAGATTTGTAAACCGCGTTCAATTTGGAGTTTTCGTTTGGCCGCTACGGCCGATCAAAGTCTGAAAAATCAATTTTTTTCGTAAATTTTCTAAAATGTTCACTGTGACTGACTAATTTTTTTTGCTATTGAAGTTAGCTGAAATTTTTTAACGGCAATCAATTTCTCTCGTTTTTCTGATGAAAATAAAGTTAAATTCAATAGTCTACGATGATTTTTAAGAAAGTTGCATTTTTTGACAAAATTTCCAAGGGGGTTAGTCATGTCTTTTTTCACGATTTCATCAAAAATTCAAAATCTCTAATCCGACTAATTGACGTACGAGGAACTCAGATTTGCAAACCGCGTTCAATTTGGAGTTTTCGTTTGGCCACTACGGCCGATCAAAGTCTGAAAAATCAATTTTTTTTGTAAATTTTCTAAAATGTTCACTGTGACTGACTAATTTTTTTGCTATTGAAGTTAGCTGAAATTTTTTAACGGCAATCAATTTCTCTCGTCTTTCTGATGAAAATAAAGTTAAATTCAATAGTCTGCGATGATTTTTAAGAAAGTTGCATTTTTTGACAAAATTTCCAAGGGGGTTAGTCATGTCTTTTTTCACGATTTCATCAAAAATTCAAAATCTCTAATCCGACTAATTGACGTACGAGGAACTCAGATTTGCAAACCGCGTTCAATTTGGAGTTTTCGTTTGGCCGCTACGGCCGATCAAAGTCTGAAAAATCAATTTTTTTCGTAAATTTTCTAAAATGTTCACTGTGACTGACTAATTTTTTTGCTATTGAAGTTAGCTGAAATTTTTTAACGGCAATCAATTTCTCTCGTTTTTCTGATGAAAATAAAGTTAAATTCAATAGTCTACGATGATTTTTAAGAAAGTTGCATTTTTTGACAAAATTTCCAAGGGGGTTAGTCATGTCTTTTTTCACGATTTCATCAAAAATTCAAAATCTTTAATCCGACTAATTGACGTACGAGGAACACAGATTTGCAAACCGCGTTCAATTTGGAGTTTTCGTTTGGCCGCTACGGCCGATCAAAGTCTGAAAAATTAATTATTTTCTTAAATTTTTCAAAATCCTCATGGTGACTGACTAATTTTTTTGCTATTGAAGTTAGCTGAAATTTTTTAACGGCAATCAATTTCTCTCGTCTTTCTGATGAAAATAAAGTTAAATTCAATAGTCTGCGATGATTTTTAAGAAAGTTGCATTTTTTGACAAAATTTCCAAGGGGGTTAGTCATGTCTTTTTTCACGATTTCATCAAAAATTCAAAATCTCTAATCCGACTAATTGACGTACGAGGAACTCAGATTTGCAAACCGCGTTCAATTTGGAGTTTTCGTTTGGCCGCTACGGCCGATCAAAGTCTGAAAAATCAATTTTTTTCGTAAATTTTCTAAAATGTTCACTGTGACTGACTAATTTTTTTGCTATTGAAGTTAGCTGAAATTTTTTAACGGCAATCAATTTCTGTCGTCTTTCTGATGAAAATAAAGTTAAATTCAATAGTCTGCGATGATTTTTAAGAAAGTTGCATTTTTTGACAAAATTTCCAAGGGGGTTAGTCATGTCTTTTTTCACGATTTCATCAAAAATTCAAAATCTCTAATCCGACTAATTGACGTACGAGGAACTCAGATTTGCAAACCGCGTTCAATTTGGAGTTTTCGTTTGGCCGCTACGGCCGATCAAAGTCTGAAAAATCAATTTTTTTCGTAAATTTTCTAAAATGTTCACTGTGACTGACTAATTTTTTTGCTATTGAAGTTAGCTGAAATTTTTTAACGGCAATCAATTTCTGTCGTCTTTCTGATGAAAATAAAGTTAAATTCAATAGTCTACGATGATTTTTAAGAAAGTTGCATTTTTTGACAAAATTTCCAAGGGGGTTAGTCATGTCCTTTTTCACGATTTCATCAAAAATTCAAAATCTTTAGTCCGACTAATTGACGTACGAGGAACTCAGATTTGCAAACCGCGTTCAATTTGGAGTTTTCGTTTGGCCGCTACGGCCGATCAAAGTCTGAAAAATTAATTATTTTCTTAAATTTTTCAAAATCCTCATGGTGACTGACTAATTTTTTTGCTATTGAAGTTAGCTGAAATTTTTTAACGGCAATCAATTTCTCTCGTCTTTCTGATGAAAATAAAGTTAAATTCAATAGTCTACGATGATTTTTAAGAAAGTTGCATTTTTTGACAAAATTTCCAAGGGGGTTAGTCATGTCTTTTTTCACGATTTCATCAAAAATTCAAAATCTCTAATCCGACTAATTGACGTACGAGGAACTCAGATTTGCAAACCGCGTTCAATTTGGAGTTTTCGTTTGGCCGCTACGGCCGATCAAAGTCTGAAAAATCAATTTTTTTCGTAAATTTTCTAAAATGTTCACTGTGACTGACTATTTTTTTTTTGCTATTGAAGTTAGCTGAAATTTTTTAACGGCAATCAATTTCTCTCGTCTTTCTGATGAAAATAAAGTTAAATTCAATGGTCTACGATGATTTTTAAGAAAGTTGCATTTTTTGACAAAATTTCCAAGGGGGTTAGTCATGTCTTTTTTCACGATTTCATCAAAAATTCAAAATCTCTACTCCGACTAACTAACGTACGATGAGCTCAGATTTGCAAACCGCGTTCAATTTGGAGTTTTCGTTTGGCCGCTACGGCCGATCAAAGTCTGAAAAATCAATTAATTTCTTAAATTTTCCAAAATCCTCATGGTGACTGACTAATTTTTTTGCTATTGAAGTTAGCTGAATTTTTTTAACGGCAATCATTTTCTCACGTCTTTCTGATGAAAATAAAGTTAAATTCAATAGTCTACGATGATTTTTAAGAAAGTTGCATTTTTTGACAAAATTTCCAAGGGGGTTAGTCATGTCTTTTTTCACGATTTCATCAAAAATTCAAAATCTCTAATCCGACTAATTGACGTACGAGGAACTCAGATTTGCAAACCGCGTTCAATTTGGAGTTTTCGTTTGGCCGCTACGGCCGATCAAAGTCTGAAAAATCAATTTTTTTCGTAAATTTTCTAAAATGTTCACTGTGACTGACTAATTTTTTTGCTATTGAAGTTAGCTGAATTTTTTTAACGGCAATCAATTTCTCTCGTCTTTCTGATGAAAATAAAGTTAAATTCAATGGTCTACGATGATTTTTAAGAAAGTTGCATTTTTTGACAAAATTTCCAAGGGGGTTAGTCATGTCTTTTTTCACGATTTCATCAAAAATTCAAAATCTCTAATCCGACTAATTGACGTACGAGGAACTCAGATTTGCAAACCGCGTTCAATTTGGAGTTTTCGTTTGGCCGCTACGGCCGATCAAAGTCTGAAAAATCAATTTTTTTCGTAAATTTTCTAAAATGTTCACTGTGACTGACTATTTTTTTTGCTATTGAAGTTAGCTGAAATTTTTTAACGGCAATCAATTTCTCTCGTCTTTCTGATGAAAATAAAGTTAAATTCAATGGTCTACGATGATTTTTAAGAAAGTTGCATTTTTTGACAAAATTTCCAAGGGGGTTAGTCATGTCTTTTTTCACGATTTCATCAAAAATTCAAAATCTCTAATCCGACTAACTGACGTACGAGGAACTCAGATTTGCAAACCGCGTTCAATTTGGAGTTTTCGTTTGGCCGCTACGGCCGATCAAAGTCTGAAAAATTAATTATTTTCTTAAATTTTTCAAAATCCTCATGGTGACTGACTAATTTTTTTGCTATTGAAGTTAGCTGAAATTTTTTAACGGCAATCAATTTCTCTCGTTTTTCTGATGAAAATAAAGTTAAATTCAATAGTCCACGATGATTTTTAAGAAAGTTGCATTTTTTAACAAAATTTCCAAGGGGGTTAGTCATGTCTTTTTTCACGATTTCATCAAAAATTCAAAATCTCTAATCCGACTAATTGACGTACGAGGAACTCAGATTTGCAAACCGCGTTCAATTTGGAGTTTCGTTTGGCCGCTACGGCCGATCAAAGTCTGAAAAATCAATTATTTTCTTAAATTTTCCAAAATCCTCAAGGTGACTGACTAATTTATTTGCTATTGAAGTTAGCTGAAATTTTTTAACGGCAATCAATTTCTCTCGTCTTTCTGATGAAAATAAAGTTAAATTCAATAGTCTACGATGATTTTTAAGAAAGTTGCATTTTTTGACAAAATTTCCAAGGGGGTTAGTCATGTCTTTTTTCACGATTTCATCAAAAATTCAAAATCTTTAATCCGACTAATTGACGTACGAGGAACTCAGATTTGCAAACCGCGTTCAATTTGGAGTTTTCGTTTGGCCGCTACGGCCGATCAAAGTCTGAAAAATTAATTATTTTCTTAAATTTTTCAAAATCCTCATGGTGACTGACTAATTTTTTTGCTATTGAAGTTAGCTGAAATTTTTTAACGGCAATCAATTTCTCTCGTCTTTCTGATGAAAATAAAGTTAAATTCAATAGTCTACGATGATTTTTAAGAAAGTTGCATTTTTTGACAAAATTTCCAAGGGGGTTAGTCATGTCTATTTTCACGATTTCATCAAAAATTCAAAATCTCTAATCCGACTAATTGACGTACGAGGAACTCAGATTTGCAAACCGCGTTCAATTTGGAGTTTTCGTTTGGCCGCTACGGCCGATCAAAGTCTGAAAAATCAATTTTTTTCGTAAATTTTCTAAAATGTTCACTGTGACTGACTATTTTTTTTTTGCTATTGAAGTTAGCTGAAATTTTTTAACGGCAATCAATTTCTCTCGTCTTTCTGATGAAAATAAAGTTAAATTCAATGGTCTACGATGATTTTTAAGAAAGTTGCATTTTTTGACAAAATTTCCAAGGGGGTTAGTCATGTCTTTTTTCACGATTTCATCAAAAATTCAAAATCTCTACTCCGACTAATTGACGTACGAGGAACTCAGATTTGCAAACCGCGTTCAATTTGGAGTTTTCGTTTGGCCGCTACGGCCGATCAAAGTCTGAAAAATCAATTAATTTCTTAAATTTTCCAAAATCCTCATGGTGACTGACTAATTTTTTTGCTATTGAAGTTAGCTGAATTTTTTTAACGGCAATCATTTTCTCTCGTCTTTCTGATGAAAATAAAGTTAAATTCAATAGTCCACGATGATTATTAAGAAAGTTGCATTTTTTGACAAAATTTCCAAGGGGGTTAGTCATGTCTTTTTTCACGATTTCATCAAAAATTCAAAATCTCTAATCCGACTAATTGACGTACGAGGAACTCAGATTTGCAAACCGCGTTCAATTTGGAGTTTTCGTTTGGCCGCTACGGCCGATCAAAGTCTGAAAAATCAATTTTTTTCGTAAATTTTCTAAAATGTTCACTGTGACTGACTAATTTTTTTGCTATTGAAGTTAGCTGAATTTTTTTAAC
This sequence comes from Ocypus olens, assembly GCA_910593695.2. Classification (NCBI taxonomy): domain Eukaryota; kingdom Metazoa; phylum Arthropoda; class Insecta; order Coleoptera; family Staphylinidae; genus Ocypus; species Ocypus olens. Next base: position 6,105,740 of record OU343061.1, read on the forward strand.
GGCAATCAATTTCTCTCGTCTTTCTGATGAAAATAAAGTTAAATTCAATGGTCTACGATGATTTTTAAGAAAGTTGCATTTTTTGACAAAATTTCCAAGGGGGTTAGTCATGTCTTTTTTCACGATTTCATCAAAAATTCAAAATCTCTAATCCGACTAATTGACGTACGAGGAACTCAGATTTGCAAACCGCGTTCAATTTGGAGTTTTCGTTTGGCCGCTACGGCCGATCAAAGTCTGAAAAATCAATTTTTTTCGTAAATTTTCTAAAATGTTCACTGTGACTGACTATTTTTTTTGCTATTGAAGTTAGCTGAAATTTTTTAACGGCAATCAATTTCTCTCGTCTTTCTGATGAAAATAAAGTTAAATTCAATGGTCTACGATGATTTTTAAGAAAGTTGCATTTTTTGACAAAATTTCCAAGGGGGTTAGTCATGTCTTTTTTCACGATTTCATCAAAAATTCAAAATCTCTAATCCGACTAACTGACGTACGAGGAACTCAGATTTGCAAACCGCGTTCAATTTGGAGTTTTCGTTTGGCCGCTACGGCCGATCAAAGTCTGAAAAATTAATTATTTTCTTAAATTTTTCAAAATCCTCATGGTGACTGACTAATTTTTTTGCTATTGAAGTTAGCTGAAATTTTTTAACGGCAATCAATTTCTCTCGTTTTTCTGATGAAAATAAAGTTAAATTCAATAGTCCACGATGATTTTTAAGAAAGTTGCATTTTTTAACAAAATTTCCAAGGGGGTTAGTCATGTCTTTTTTCACGATTTCATCAAAAATTCAAAATCTCTAATCCGACTAATTGACGTACGAGGAACTCAGATTTGCAAACCGCGTTCAATTTGGAGTTTCGTTTGGCCGCTACGGCCGATCAAAGTCTGAAAAATCAATTATTTTCTTAAATTTTCCAAAATCCTCAAGGTGACTGACTAATTTATTTGCTATTGAAGTTAGCTGAAATTTTTTAACGGCAATCAATTTCTCTCGTCTTTCTGATGAAAATAAAGTTAAATTCAATAGTCTACGATGATTTTTAAGAAAGTTGCATTTTTTGACAAAATTTCCAAGGGGGTTAGTCATGTCTTTTTTCACGATTTCATCAAAAATTCAAAATCTTTAATCCGACTAATTGACGTACGAGGAACTCAGATTTGCAAACCGCGTTCAATTTGGAGTTTTCGTTTGGCCGCTACGGCCGATCAAAGTCTGAAAAATCAATTATTTTCTTAAATTTTCCAAAATCCTCATGGTGACTGACTAATTTTTTTGCTATTGAAGTTAGCTGAATTTTTTTAACGGCAATCAATTTCTCTCGTCTTTCTGATGAAAATAAAGTTAAATTCAATAGTCTACGATGATTTTTAAGAAAGTTGCATTTTTACTTTCTCCGTTACGAAGTACGAGAAAGTATTGTGATCGTGATTTTTTTTCCAAAAATTTTTTTTACGGAAATATCCGTTTTGGGGTCCCTAGATGCCATTTCAACAATTTCTGGAAAAAAAAATTTGGTGTCTGTGTGTGTGTGGCTGTGTGTGTGTGTGTGTGTGTGTGTGTGTGTGTGTGTGTGTGTGTGTGTGTGTGTGTGTGTGTGTGTGTGTGTGTGTGTCTGTCTGTGCGCGCTGTATCTCAAAAACTAATGGAGCAATTGATATGAAACTTTGAACATCCGTCTTATTTGATAATCTGAAGAACTAAAAAGCTTTTGGTAAAATTTCGTACACCGGAAGTGGGCGTTTATCTTAACTGTTTTTTGTTTTTTGTCAATATTTTCTTAAATATGAAAAATATCACAAAAACATTTAGACAAACTTTGAAGACAACAAAGAAATGAACATCTTTTGCTTAAAAACATTTTTTATAAAATGATTTTTATTTGAGAAAAAAATTTATTATTATTTTTTTAATTTTTGGTTTATAATTATAAAACGATAATAGTTACAGCAAATGTATGTTAATAATAATTGTAGAGAATGCTAAAATGAACAACTTACAAAGAATAAGTTTTTTTCAAAATCTTTTTGTTTTTGAATAAATTGAGTTTTTATATTTGAAGTATAATTTTTCCATCTTTCATAATTTTGACGTTTTAAACGTCAGTTTCCTCCGAGTTTACAAAGCGCTCGATGTACATTCAAAATATGATTCAAATTGAAAATAAACCATGAAAGCGTAAATATAAATGATACCATCAAGTCGGAGAAAGGAACATGATGGCCACATCACCATTTTTTTAATTCTATGTCGGCATTTTATTGTCAAGGTATCAAAGAATATATATTTTAATTTTTAGCAAAAAAAAAAAAACAGATATTTTGGGCGCTAAATTTGCAAAAAACCGTCAAAATCGTCCGAATTCACCCCAAACGACGGTATATTTTTCCCATTTGGTTACAACTTAAAATTGCTTAAATTCTAATATTAACGCCAATTCAAAAAGATATTTAGTACCAGCACAATAAAGTACCGTTTATGAACACAAACCACTGTATTGAGGCCAATTATTAAATAAAATTCGCGCTAATTTTTTTAATCATCGAATGCGTTACCTATTGCAAATGCAAAAACTTGAAACTGCCCAATCACCGAGTGTCGCATTTCCGCCAACCTTAATTACTTGACCGATCGATGATGACAATGGTACCGTAGAGGCCATAATGCCTCCCGTTGTCCATCATTTTCCAGATAACAAGAGATACGATCTAATTATGATTAATAAATGATGGCTGAGATTTTCGTAATGCTGCGGAAATTGTGAGGTCACGGCATTAATTATTCACTATTTTGCCGCCAGTGGTGACGAATTGATTTTTTTGCGTTTAATCCGAGTCGTATATATGCTTATGACTGGCGGAGAATCGCCAAATTGGTTTAAACTACGATTGAAAGTGTTGGTGTGATTGTTTAGTTTGGATTACTAAATTTAAACCTGTGTAAACGTGAGTTAACAATGGTCATATTAAAGAGTTGCACTAATGAAAACATTATTTTTGTAAATAAATAAATTATTATTATTGTTATTAATATTATTATGAATTTCACAAAACTGGAACAGAAAGTTTATCTAAAAGCTTGAGTTTTGAAATTAAACACTCGTTTCGTTTCATTATTCTTTTAACAGTTTTTTGACATTTTTTAATTTTGAAATTAAACACTCGTTTTGTTTCATTATTCTTTTAACAGTTTTTTGACATTTTTTGACATTTTTTTAACAAAGCTTCGTTGAGTTTTGAAATTAAACACTCGTTTCGTTTCATTGTTCGTTTTTTTTTTTTTTTTTTTTTTAAATTGTTTGACATTCTCAATGAGCACCAGATTAAGGAGTACTTACTTCGACAATTGTCCTCATTTACTTTTAACCAATCAAATTGAAAACGTTGATGACACGATTCAATAAAATTTTAATTACGATGCGTAACAGACCGCGGTGCATGTTATGCATGGCAATTCACCCTGGGTGGTATCTAATCAGATAATCCATCATGTTGGTATTGCCTAGCAACGCGTTAGTACATTATCTATAACATATAAAACGTCAGTTATTGCCGGACTTTTAAGCAGTTTGCTCCTGAATTCGATCTGTTTATATTTTCGGGTGAAGTGTTAGTGCTTCCATCAGTAATAGTATTCACAGGCATTTCTCAAAATCTTGGTAAGCTCATTTTTACTACAATTATTGTGGCGCAGATTAATACACGTCTGACACCTGGTGTCACTAAATTTAATTTTTCAAATTTCAAACTTTCTGTTCGGCAGTTGTCTTCTCAAATTTAGTCTGACACTTTGTATCACTAAATTTAATTTTTCAAATTTCAAACTGTCTGTTCGGCAATTGTCTTCTCAAATTTAACTAGTGGCTGATTTTTACTAGGCAATTATTAACGTCTGGATCACTCTTGCTGGTTGCTTCTAGAAAATCGTTATACAGGTAAAACATCTTCTAAGGAAATATGGCGTCTATGATCCATGTACTTCTATTCTGCATTGTGATGGGGTCTGTAATGCAGTATAATGTAAGTAGCAAAAACATATTTTATTAATTTGTCTTATTATTATATTATTCTGTATTTTTTCGATGAAGCGGCAATACCACCTATCTCACATTTACCAAATCTGACACAGACAAAAAACTGTTTTTTCACAAACGGGAGAGAAAGAGAGAAATTTCTCAGCCGTTGAAATCGTGAGAAAAATAACATTTCCATTATTTATTTTAACTGTCACGGCTGACGGCGATTTTTTTTTTCTAGATTGGATTTTAGAAACAAACGTTTTACTCTTAAAATATCCCGTTTGGGGAAAAATAGTATATATATCTCGGGAGAGAATGCTATTTACAAATGTGCACCTCAGGAAAAATTACGCATTTCTCTCCCTTGATACACCGGGTGACCCAGGGATCTGTAAAAGCCCCATAACTTATTTGCTATTGAAGATATCGACTTCTAGTTTTCTTGAACCGGTACCCACAATTATTCTACATATTTTAAAAATATGTATGTTTTTGGACAGGGTGTCCCAATATACATAACAGAACAAAGTTATGTTTTTTTAAATGGAACACCCTATATTTTATACTTTATTTTCAACCCTCTTGAGAAGCTGATAAAAATAGTATAAGATAGTATGGGTCTATTATGGACGATTGGTTAGTTATGGGCAAATTTGTGGCAAAAAGAAGGACACATTGAAAAACTTGCAGAAGCGCTCGTAGCAAAGCTAGCGTCATTTTTTATACATTAAAGAATTTTCCACATCATGAAGAATAATACAAATCGGCTTTGGTTCTTTTTTGTTCATACTGCTATACAGGGTGTCAACATACGCAAAATAATGGATAACTATTTTTTTTCAAATGGAACACCCTATATATCTTGCCACCAATGCATGGAATTTTTAATAAGCTTTCCAATGATGTACAATTTGTATAATGAAATATTAAGGATTCTTGAAATTTATCCATAAAAACATTCTTCTTTTGTCACCCCTGCTCATTTTTGGATTTTCAGCCAAAAATATGCATTTTATTAAAAAATAATAAGAGACCTAAAGTTGTAGAGCGAAAAATTTTCGGTCGATATAGGTCTTTCGACTTTACCAATAATGCGTGCATTACCCGCCAGAGTGCGCAAAATCGTGACCGTATATGCATTTTAGCGTTTTTCTCAAATTTTTTGTTAATTAATTGCACTATACTTTATTTTCCACGTCCTCTAGCAGAAAAACGGGTAATTATAGAATTATTCAAATGACCTACATCGATTGAAAATATTCCGCTCTGCAACTCTTAAAAGAAGCATGTTTTGCCCGAAATGCATAGTTTTCGCTAAAAATGCAAAAAACCATTGAAAAACGCAAAAATTGATACATACATTTTCAATTTGCATTTTTAGGGAAGACTATGCATTTTTTGGCAAAAATTGCTTCTATTAAGAGTTTTAGAGCGGAACATTTTCAATCGATATGGGCCATTTTAATTTCCCTATAATTTCCCGTTTTTCCGCTAGACGGTGCGGAAAATAAAGTATAGTGCAATTTATTAATAAAAATTTGAAAAGAAAACGCTAAAATGCATATACGATCACGATTTTGCGAGCTCTGGCGGGCAATACACGCATTATCTTAAAATTTGAAACACCTATATCGATTGGAAATTTGCTCTACAACTTTGGTCTCTTATAATTTTTCCTGAAAATGTATAGTTTTGGCTGAAAATCCAAAAATCAGCAGAAGGTGGCAAAAGAAATATGTTTTTATTGATAAATCTCAAGAATCCTTAATCTTTTGTTATACAAACTGTATATCATTGGAAGGCTTATTAAAAATGCCATAGATTGATGGCAACTTATATAGGGTGTTCCATTTGAAAAAAAATAGTTATCCATTGTTTTGCGTATGTTGACACCCTGTATAGTAAATTCAAGAAAACGAAATATTGCCTGAATATATAAATATTCAGGCAATATTTCGTTTTTTTTTAAATTTATTTAATACTTTCTGCAACAAGTAAGGTTGTTTCTATTTTACCCTGTATGGTACTATGAATAAAAGAGAACCAAAGCCGATTTGTATTATTCTTTATGATGTGGGATTCTAGTGTATAAATAATGATGCTATCTTTGCTAGGAACGCTTCTGCAATGTTTTCAATGTGTACATGTTTTTGCCACTAATTTGCCCATAACTAACCAACCGTCCATGATAGACCCATACTATCTTATACTATTTTTATCAGCTTCTCAAGAGGGTTGAAAATATAGTATAAAATATAGGGTGTTCCATTTAAAAAAAAAACATAACTTTGTTCTGCTATGTATATTGGGACATCCTGTAAAAAAACATACATATTTTTAAAATATGTAGAAAGTGTGGGTACCAGTTCAAGGAAACTAGAAGTTGATATCTCAAATAGCAAATAAGTTATGGGGCTTTTACAGATCCCTGGGTCACCCGGTATAATCCACTATTATAGCTTTCTGGGAAAAGATTATGTACTAAAATCTCAACTATGGAGCAAATGGCAGTTAGACGGCATTGCCGCTTCGTTGGCGATTTATTGCTAGGATATAATGTTGTTGATAATAATCAGGTAACATAGAACCTACCTAAAATTGTTGGTTACCATCCAGTACTGAAATTCTTTATCGTGCGACTCTGTAAGCAATTCACTTTCAATAACTTTGACTGTTTTCGCACGAATTCCTTCAGGAGTTATAGAAAGTTGCTCGTTGTTTGACACAAAAGTCACATCCAGCTCTCGTTGGCATTACCATGTATATTCACATAACGCACATAATGCACAACTCTCTAAACAAAATTACATTATTTTAGGAATCTCTATCCTTGTTGGAGATATTATCTGACCCTAAACGAGCCTGTTTTTGGCTTTGGAAGAGGAGACCTTTGCCTCCGCCGACAACTTCAAGTATGTCTGTGTATATTACGCACAGTAATTTTATAGTACACTTATCATTTTTGTAGCAATGGCTCCAACACAACCCATGCCCGTGACTACTCCAATGCCACCAGCTACAACAGTCACAGAAGAGATCACCACGGTGGATGGTGAGCGCTGAATTGCCTTTTAGTTATAATTACTTAGTAGCTGGCAATAAATTAGCAATTAGATCGATAGTCTGATTTAGAAATGAAACACGCTTGCTTGTAATGTTTATTAGATTTATCAGTTGGCATAAATAAAGGAGGTGAGAAGTTGCAAATATTACTATTATTATATATTCACAAATCCAAAATGTTAGTTTAGTTTAGTTTAGTTAATTTATTTTTGTTAGCATTGTTATTTCGCTGATGGAAATGGACATATCAACTACTTTTAAAAAATGAACAACAGAACTACAGACATTCTCGATATACTGAAAAGTGAGTAAATATCTAGCTCTAGTAACGATTTTGATTTATTTTTGGCTTCCCTAAAATTAAGTCTAGTGTCCATAGTGATGCCTAGTTATTGTATATTGGGTGAAGGTTTGAATTAGATAGTTGGCAATAAGGTGATTTGGGATAATAGTAAGATTTGTTACTATTAATTTTCATTTTCTATTGTGCAAACCAAAGTTCGAGGGTATAGTCCCGTCGTTTTATGAAGCCAAATGAGTTGATTAACAGAGGGTCAGAAGAAGAATTAGAGGGTCTCGAGTGCCTGAGGTACTCAATAGGAGAACATGTGTTGGGTTGCATGCATATTCACATCCAAAGTTATCTGCAACCTTTTAAGAACCACCGATGTATCAATAGACGAGAATAGTGCATCAATAGCTAGCAGGTAAAGCTGTAAACAGCTGCGAGTGTACTGTAACTTACGATGAGCGCGGTTCTTCCGACCTTAGTTGGCTTCTTAAGATGCCGCGACTATATCAATTAATTGGTATTTAAGTTTTCTAGATTTGGTACATAAGAAATTAAGGCAGTAACATCTGCAAATTTTAGGATTAAAGTGCAGTAAACGAATTAACATGCGGGTCAGTGTATAAAGTTAAATATGTATCAATTGAATAAATAATTTTTACAGTTCACAATTCCAGTGAAACCGTTTTTAAAAGTATTAAAAATAGTTCACAGGCCGTATAAATGAATAACACAGGCTGGACTTGGCCTGGGCGTTGTGATTTGATCATGCCTCATCTAATCTATACAGATTTGTACATAAGAGGTTAAAGATAATTTGCTGACAGAAAGTACAACATAATGTATTTCATGCATTGTACTATTATTTTTTTACAAACGGGGGAGAAATTCGAGTTTTCATTAAAACATTTCTCTCCCTAAGAAGAGAAAGCCAACATTTCTATGCCTACGAGTTTCCATTACTTATTTTAACTGCCACAGCTGATAATTTTTTTTTTCCTTGGTTAGGTTATTCTCTCAATCAATCTGCGTATTTAAATAAGCGCAGGCGTATTGTGATATTCTAAACAATACTAAACATAAGATCGTAACACTGTCAAATATCTGCCATTGCCAATATCACCAACGTATTACAGCTTGCCATCGCCATAATATAACATACATTGAAGATTGTGGCTTATACCCTAGGCACACTGAGCTATTTAATGATCATTAAGTCCTAATGATCATTAACTTCGCCGTGTGTCATATCAAAATAATACTAATGATCATTAATAACGTCATATAAATCATAAGAATCGGCGAGGATGTTTGAAACAGGTCATCGCCGGTAATCGTGTAACATCGCCAGTAATTTAAAAAATATCGCTGTCATGAATGACAGTTCGCGATCAGCTTTACTTTACTTTTAGAAATATGCGAACGTGGAAACTTTTTCTTTGCTGTATATTGTACCCGTGAGTTCCTCGTAGTTTTCTTACACTTTTTCTTTCCTTATAACTCTTTGTTGTGAAATCACGTACATTTGGGCGAATACAATTGGTTGATATAAAAATCAGCACGTGTTGGGGGGCGTTGTTTAATGTAACCCATCAATTAAATCCAATCTTTTAAATGATTATGAATTTTTTTTATATAAAACCAAACATAAACACCTGTATTTAGGTGCTCAGGCGTGCTTTATCCCGTGTGTCACCTACATTTGTAAATTGCCAATTTTCTTAATGATCATTAGGGCTAATGATCATAAACTATCTCCGTGTGCCTAGGGTATAACCCCCTCTTCTCATTAAAGTGTATCAAGTTACGGCACTTTAATATAGTTAGCTTCCTCATCTTACACAAATGCTGCATTTGATCAATCTGTTGCAACAAATAAATTCAATTTTAAAGCGAGACTGCTGAATTGGTTTTACTCATGGTTAATAATATTTGTTCACGAAAATGTTTTAATGTGCGCATTATTTAATTGTATGGGCAACATTAATGGGGTACATTTAACACTCAATTTCATTAAACACGCATTTGCGTGTTTAATATGCTTATTAAACACGCACACGCATTTGCGTGTTTAATATGGTCATTAAACACGCTAATTCGCGCTTTAATTCACAGAACGCGATTTATGAAAATATTTTGTTTACCCTATTTAATATTGAATTTAACTTTGATTTTAAATTGTAATTGTAATTTCAACTTTAATTTTGATTTTAATTTTGATTCTAATTGTAATTTTGAATTAAATTTTGATCTTGATTTTAATTTTCGTGAACAAGTATAGTGTACAACTCGCATATAACGGCTCGTTCCGCAAACCTCGTTCTCGTGATTAATAGCCATCATTATATGCTCGTTGTACAATATACTATTATTGTTTATTATTAAACCATTAATACCTCTGTAAATTACAATTTGAATCATTAAAATCAATTTAACCATTAAAAAATTGCTGCGGCAATATTTATTATTGCAGGATTTTTACAACATTTTTATTCCAAACGATTAAAGGATTATATGTTTGGCGGTCATTTAATGCTTACATTATCAAAATCATCTCTTAGAATTGCTATTTAGAAGCTTTTAAACATTTTTCGTTCGGATTTCCGCGCCTCGTCGCCATCTATTGGACGGTGGCTGAACTGCTAAGTGATGTTTTTGAACAGCGCCAAAATGCTCGAACTTAATACCTATTGTCAAAGTGTTAATGTTTAGCAATGGGCTGTACATGAAACGGTAGACGATTTAATTTTTAATCGAATGGTGTATAAAATAGCTGAGGAAATTTTGCGGTTTTTCTGTAATTTGCGAATGAAAATTAAGCACGACACACTTACCGACATTTACAGTTCACTGTAACATAAAAATTCAATAAAGAATAATTTGCTATATTTTCCAATCAACTACGGGTTACAATACTGATTCCTGATTAATCATTCAACTATTTATATTGTTAATGCATTACAATAAGAGAAATATACGAGAAATCATAATCTAAGTAGAGGGCTCTACCTGTTATCGTGGGGATAAACTACTTAATAATTTGTGGATGTAATAATTGTTGTAATAATAAAAGAATATTTAAAAACTTAAAAAGAATGTTGTCTCATGATTAAATAAATTCACTTGTGGATATTTACGTACTTAAATTGCAGAGACAATATTTTATAATATACACGCCTAATCCCAAGCAACCCGATATACGCATTACTCGAATTAATTTATTATTAAAAACTTCTAATTTTATACGTAACAGGGACAAAACCATAAGTGTAATCCTGAGTAAAGCTTCAAAAATAGTGGGAATATGTAAGTATTTAAATTCCGGAAACAATGGTATTATATAAACGCCTACTTGTAGGCAACCCAATATACTATAACTAATATTATTTTTTATTAAAAACTCCTAATTTTAAATATAATAGGGACACAAGCATGAGTGTAATCCTTAGCAACGCTCTAAAAATATTACACTTATGGTTTTGTCCCTGTTGCGATTAAAATTTGAAGTTTTAAATAATAAATCATTATTAGTTATACGTGTATTGGGTTGTCTGTAAGCAGGCGTTTATATAATATAATTATTTCTGCAATTTAAATACTTTAATATTCACATTATTTTTTAAGTTTTACGGAGGATTACACTTATGGTTTTGTTCCTGTCACGTTTAAAATTGGAAGTTTTTAGTAATAAATTAATATTATGTATGCGCGTATTGCATTGTTTGTAAGTAGGCGTTTATGTAATATAATTATTTCTGCAATTTAAATACTTAAATATTCGCACTATTTTTGAAGCTTTACTGAGGATTACACTTATGGTTTTGTCACTGTCACCTTTTAAATAGGAAGTTTTTTATAGTAGTTATGCGTTTATCGGGTTGCCTGTGATTAGGCGGATATATTATAATGCATTGTTTCTGCAATTTAAATACGAAAATATCTACAAGTAAATTTATTTTATTATAAGATAACAGTCTTCTTAAGTTTTTAAATATTCTTTCATTATTAAAACAATTATTAAATCCACAAATGAAAACGTAGTTTATCCCCAGGATAACAGAGGGTACCCTCTATGAAGATTAGGAATCCTCATATATTTCTCTTATTGTAATGCATTAATAATATAAAAAATTAATTGAATAATCAGTAATAAGTATTGGGACCCGTATTTCATTGAAGAATATAGCAAATTGTTGTGCATTTAATTTTTAAGTTACAGTGAACTGTAAATGTCGGTAAGTGTGTCGTGCTTAATTTTCATTCGCAAATTACAAGAAAACCGCTAAATTGCCCCAGCTATTTGATACACCATTCGATTCGGAATTAAATAGTCTATCGTTTCGTGTACAGCGCATTGCTGAATATTAACACTTTGATTATAAGGATAAAGTTCGAGCATTTTGGCGCTGTTCAAAAACATCACTTAGTAGTTCGGCTATCGTCGAATAGATGGCGACGAGGCGTGGAAATGCGAATGTAAAATGTTAAATAGTATATTGTACACTATGGGCCACTTGCACCGCAGGTACTTAATCGTGGTTAAAAAGTTAATCACGATTAAGCCTCTGATTAAGTCAAAATTCAGGAAAATAAAAGTGTTATAAATTTGAAAGATATGTCTCTTTGATTAATGTCTAAACAATTTGCGAATAAAATTGTTGTGTTTTAAAGAAGTACTAACCGGTACTAACCATTGATTAAAGTTAATCGGCTGTGGTGCAAGTGGGCATATACCTTGTTCACGAAAATTAAAATCAAAATTCAAATCAAGATCAAAATAAAAAAAAAAAAAAAAAACACAATCAAAATCAAAATTAAAATCGAACTTGAAGCTGTAATTACAATTACAATTAAAAAAAAAAAAATCAGTATTAAACAGGGTAAACAAAATATTATCATAAATCGTGTTCTGTGAATAAAAGCGCGAATTAGCGTGTTTAATAACCATATTAAACACGCAAATGCGTGCCCGTGTTTAATAAGCGTATTAAACACGCAAATGCGTGTTAAATAAATTGAGTGTTAAATGTACCCCATTAATGCTGCCCATACAATTAAATAATGCGCACATTATAGCATTTTCGTGAACATAATGTGCGCATTATTTAAGCAATTTTTATTACGTTGTATAACTTATTCTAATTCGTATTTACAACTTTTAGAAGTTATTTATTGTTGATTGTCAACAAACGCGCCTATTAATAAAACAAATAATAAGCACCGAAAAATATTTTCTTAAATTTCTTTAAAATTTAGGATTTTTTTTTAAATAAAAACTGATTGAAGTTAAGAAAGGCAATGCAAACTTAAAGTGTACCAAAAATGATACCGAAATTCTCAATAGGACAACCATTAACAGGCATACAAAATTTAACATGTAAATCCCTATGGTGCATCTATAAAAAAACGCACTGTATGCTCGTTGTACAATATACTATTTAGTACATTAACATCTTAATACTGTCCTGATGAGGCTTTTAATATAAGTCGTTTATAATTCTTAATTATTTATAATATTTAACAGCACGCTTAATCACAACCGAAATGGACGACAGTACTCCAACTACAGTTATGGAAGTCACTACGCCAACTACTGAAATGGATGGTGTAACCCCAACAACAGAGATGGATGATACTACGACAACAACTGAAGCGGATGACACAACATCAACAACAGAAATGGATGCCGTAACTTCAACAACAGAAATGAACGATGCTCCAACAACAACTGAAATGGATGACGCTATATCAACTACAGAAATGGATGGCGTAACTACAACAACAGAGGTAGACGATGCTACAACTGAAATGCCAGATAATCCTACAACAGAAATGGATGATACCACGCCAACAACAGAGGCGGATGATGCTACAACTGAAATGCCAGATAATCCTACAACAGAAATGGATGATACCACGCCAACAACAGAGGCGGATGATGCTACAACTGAAATGCCAGATAATCCTACAACAGAAATGGATGATACTGCGCCAACAACAGAGGCGGACGATGCTACAACCGAATCGCCAGATAATCCTACAACAGAAACTGATGACGTAACCACTGAAGAAACAACCCCGGAAGATGATACCGATTCATAATCAAATTTGTATCGAGTTTATCTTGTATTATTTATTTATTTGCCATCAAGCATATTCATTTTTCTTTCTATTTGAAAGATAGGTAGAATACTTTAGATTTAAGTATGAGAAGAGTCTGCAGATCCAATTTACTGCCAACGTTGTTGATTTTTGTAACTGTACTTGTATACAATAATTAAGAAATAAATTAAGGTTACCGTTAGTTCTTTTATAAATCTATAGGATGCTGAATAAGTATATTATTAACAAGGGCCGGATGTTCGGTATTCTGATTGTTATTTATATGAAGAAACAAGTTATTTGCAAAATTACTAGTTCTTCGTATAAAAAAGAACTTGCACAGGCTCAGGCAAAAAAAACGCCTTCCAAAAATTCTGTTCAGAAGAATAAGAAAAAGAAACGTGAGAAAGGCAAGGAAAGTAAATATGAATCGGAAGATGCCGAATGTCCTTATTGTGGAGATTTGTATTCGGAATCAACGGAGGGTTGAGTCTCTTGTCGTTCCTGTGATAAATGGGCTCATTGCTCATGCGTTGATGAGAACGACACTGACAATGAAACAACTCATATCAGTTCATTTTGCGCAAGATTCTAAGTTATTTTTATGTCGGATGATTCTAGTGTCCATTATGCCCCATGCATATCCATTGTGCCCCTGATATGCATTGCGCATATTTTTACTTTCTCCGTTACGAACTAAGAGAAAGTATTGTGATCGTGATTTACGGAAATATCCGTTTTGGGGTCCCTAGATGTCATTTCAATAATTTCTGGAAAAAAAATGTGTCTGTGTGTGTCTGTGCGCGCTGTATCTCAAAAACTAACAGAGCAATTGATATGAAACTTTGAACATAAGTCTTATTTGATAATCCAAAGAACTAAAAAGATTTTGGTAAAATTTCGTACACCGGAAGTAGGCGTTTACCTCAACTGTTTTTTGTATTTTGCCAATATTTTCTTAAATATGAAAAATATCACAAAAACATTTAGACAAATATTAAAGACAACAAAGAAATGAGCTTATTTTGTTTGAAAACATTTTTCATAAAATCATTGTTATTCGGGAAAAAAATATTTTTTTTTCATTTTTGGTTTATAATTATGAAACGATAATAGTTACAGCAAATTTATATTATTAATAATTGTAGAGAATGCCAAAATGAACAACTTGTCAAGAATAAGTTTTTTTCGAAATCTCTTTAGTTTTTGAGTAAACTGAGTTTTTTTAATTTGAAGTATAATTTTTCCATCTTTCATAATTTTGACGTTTTAAACGTCAGTTTCATCCGAGTCTACACAACGCTCGATGTACATTTAAAATTTGGTTTCAATTGAAAATAAACCATGAAAACGCATAAATGGCTATGTTACCATCAAGTCAGAGAAAGTAACATGATGGCCACATCACCATTTTTTAAAACCAATGTTACATCCAAAGATTTAATTTAATTGCAGATTTTTATTTATGTTCTTAAAGAGTACTTAATAAATGATTATATTTTACTTTAATTGCTAAGTTTTATCACATTTTCCTTAAGGTGCCCGTACTGCCCCGGGTTCCCTTCCCTTTACCTTTAGTGTCTGCCACTCGCAGTATTTTTACTCAGTTCTTCTACCAATTCTTTTGCCATGTTCCTCCTTATGTTCCATGTGTACATTATTATTATTTCTTCCTTTTTCTACTTTTCCTTTTTTCCTTTTCGTTAGCTCTTTTAGTATTCCCTCTTTTTACTTTCTCCGTTACGAAGTACGAGAAAGTATTGTGATCGTGATTTTTTTTTCAAAATTTTTTTTTACGGAAATATCCGTTTTGGGGTCCCTAGATGCCATTTCAACAATTTCTGGAAAAAAAAAATTTGTGTCTGTGTGTGTGTGTGTGTGTGTGTGTGTGTCTGTGTGTGTGTGTGTGTGTGTGTTTGTGTGTGTCACTGTGCGCGCTGTATCTCAAAAACTAATAGACCAATTGATATGAAACTTTGAACATAAGTTTTATTTGATAATCCGAAGAACTGAAAAGCTTTTGGTAAAATTTCGTACACCGGAAGTGGGTGTTTACCTTAACTGTTTTTTGTTTTTTGCCAATATTTTCTTAAATATGAAAAATATCACAAAAACATTTAAACAAATATTGAAGACAATAAAGAAATGCGATTATTTTATTTGAAAACATTTTTCATAAAATCATTGTTATTCGAGAAAAAAAATTATTAATTTTTTTTTCATTTTTGGTATACAATTATGAAACGCTAATAGTTACAGCAAATTTATGTTAATAATAATTGTAGAGAATGCCAAAATGAACAATTTATGGAGAATAAGTTTTTTTCGAAATCTCTTTAGTTTTTGAGTAAACTGAGTTTTTGAATTTGAAGTACATTTTTACGTCTTTCATAATTTTGACGTTTTAAACGTCAGTTTTATCCGAGTCTATGAAACGTTCGATGCACACTTAAAATATGATTTAAATTGAAAATAAACCATGGAAGCGTAAATATAAATGATACCATCAAGTCGGAGAAAGTAACATGATGGCCACATCACCATTTTTTGTTACGTTATCTCTTTCGCTTTCAGGACCAGTTTCGTAGTGTTTGTCATTGTCCTCTTTTGTATTCTTTTCTAGTTTTGTGAGACCATTTTGTCTTCGTTATGGTCCCTCTTCCTACTACCCTCTTCTTACTAACTGTTTAATAATTAGGCGCAACGAATTTTATTGAATTTTCTTATTACATCAGAATAAACATTTTTTAAAGTTTACTCGTTCACTAGATTACAACAGGATTTTTTGCGGTTAGAAGATCGATTTAAAAAAGTTTATTGTATAATTTAGTTCACTAAAATTTTGTGAAACGGAATTTGCCTAAGAGGTAACATCACCTCTGGGGCGCTAAAATCATACCTAAGTTTGGAAATTTTTTTAGAGCAAAAGACTAGCTTTTTTTAAATAAATTTTTTGTTGTTTATAATTGTTGAAAATTACTGCCAGACTTCCGCAATCGACTTTTTTCGGGACGCCATTTTGTGTACATGATATCTCCGAGACGGTTTAGGCTAGTGTAAAGAATGACAATTTTTCATGTTCTATATTGACCGAAGTTACAAAGTACGTAGCGGTTTTACAAAATATTAATTTGTTGCAAAATGGCAGCTATTTTCAGAAAAAGTACCATTTTGGTCGAAAATATGATACAAAAATTATGATTGCAAAAAGAGTTTTCAATATTTCGCAAAAATTATACGTAGTTTGTTGGATGATATATAGAAAAAGATCGTGTAGAAATTTCAAGTCAATCGGTTAAAAATTGTAACGCAAATTTGAAAAAGTGTGTTTTGAGAAAAACGAGTTTAAAGTTTTGGTCACTGATATCTTGCGTATAACATTGAGATGTGTTAATTTATTCATCGTAAATGGACTTTATAGCTTCTAAAACTGCAATATGCATTGCTGGCTAATACTAACCCTACCCGGTGGCCTGCTTTGAGTAGACAAAATGAACTGGTCGCGAAATCTGTCCCGGCACGGCCATAAATCTTCATTTCTATTCACTACGGCTCTGAATAGTTTCCATAATTAATGGTAGTAAACAAACCACCGCAAACAGCACCCGCCTTGAATTAATTGTAGATTTTTTAAAGAGTTCCTGCTTATAATTAGTAACATCATTTTTGCTCTTTGCTTTTTGATGTATATTATAATAGTCGCGTAAAAATCAGTTTTATTCAATCAGCTATAGCAGTATGATGAAGTTTCAATTTCGTTGTAAAACTTTTGTATTCTATTCTTAAGACTATGATTTAGGAAAGAAAAAAAATCGATTCTTTTAAATCTCAGAGATGGTGTTACCCCTTAAGAAGTATTGAAGCAAAATTATAATTATAGAGTAGCATTTACCTCAAGGTACGTTTTGAAACAATTTTCACAATATTAAATATATCCACCCAGAACATTTAATATTCAAATACATTTAATTTACATTTAAAATTACACGATACAGCTTACTTATTACTAATATCACAACATGGAAGACATCGTTAATCTAGAGCTATACATAAATATATACAATTAGAATTGAACATAATTTCTATAAAGCTTTCGATATGTATGAAATACATTTTTATAAAAGTAAGTAATTTAATTGATAATTCCGTACGGCACATAATCCCTTTGTCCGTAACCTTCTGAGTTTTTATGTTCCGGCGTGTGTCCGTGCAGAAGTTCGGTCATGAAACTAATGTACGTTATGGCCAATCGAAGGGTTTCAATGCGTGACAGGCGTTTCTCGTATGCAAAAGTTGGGACCTATAAATCAGTAGTAAATATAGTGTTATTTAAATACATTACTTATCTTTATGTTACTTTTGGACTTTCTTAAGAGTTGATATTTTAAAAATTCAAAATATTCATAAAATCTGCGAATATGTCTTGGCATGGCTAATGCCACGATGAATATTCAATGATACAAAAGAATTTGGCCGTAGCCAGGAGAGGAGTTGTTTCAATAAATTTTAAAGTCAGCGCCTCAATTAGTTATTTTTTATAGCGTTAGTAGTAAGTTTCGTATTTTTAAATTATAAGGTGTGAGCCAACGAATTTTGTTTCAGAGTTGTCCATGCCTGAGAGAGAGAAACATAGCAATTAATCATTTTTTTTTAAATCTAATTCAATAGTCTCATCTGCAACAAGGTAATTGGCTGTATTTTTAATATTTGTACTATAATAGAATAGGTTTAAATTTTATATCATATATTTTTTTATTAACTCGGCATATGTAAGTAACTGAAGCAATTTCTTTCAAAGAACATACCTTCCTCCTAAGTTTATCGAAAGCCTCATTTAAGTTAAACATCCTTCTTCTTTCTCTGATATTTGCAGCTCTTCTCTGTGCTATAGTAGCCACTCTTCTGCGTGTCTTCTTTTGACTGAGTTGGCCATTAGGAGTTCCGTTTCTGCTTAATCTATTCGAAACCAGTCCTCCACATTGTTGTCTGGGCCAAACTACAATTAAATTCTAATAAAACAGTATACTGAAAGTTTAAAATTGCATTTTTCATTAATTTTTGAAGATGATGGTTGCGACCGTTACTATGTGGTAGTCCATTGTCACGTAACTTTGAATTAAACAACTTTCGACTATTTATAAATAGTGGTTAATTTTTGAATTAAAATTTTAAACTAATATTTTTGCATTTGGTAGATAAATGGGAATGGAATTTGTATTTTAATAAAGAGGTGTTTATAATTACCAATATCAGGATTAAAGGCTGTTAAAATATCAGGATAACCATTTATTCCAGTATTTTGCCCGCCGAGGCAATTATGTGGGTCCCAAATGCCTCCGTAACTAGCCAATTCATTTGGATAATTTGGTGGAAAATCTCCTCCCTAAAATTAAAAAAATGGTGATGTGGCCATCATATTGTCCGACTTGATGGTGTCATGGTCATTTATATTTTCGCTTTCATGGTTTATTTTCTATTTAAATCATATTTTAAATGCACATCGAGCGGTGTGTAGACTCGCATGAAACTGACGTTTAAAACGTCAAAATTATGAAAGATGGAAAAATTATACTTCAAATTCAAAAACTCAGTTTACTCAAAAACTAAAGAGATTTCGAAAAAAACTTATTCCTTATAAGTTGTTCATTTTGGCATTCTCTACAATTATTATTAACATAAAGTTACTATAACTGTTATCGTTTCATAATTATAAACCAAAAATAAAAATTGTCGAATAACAATGATTTTATGAAAAATGTTTTCAAACAAAATAAGCTCATTTCTTTGTTGTCTTCAATGTTTGTTTAAATGATTTTGTGATATTTTTCATATTTAAGAAAATATTGGCAAAAAACAAAAAACAGTTAAGGAAAACACCCACTTCCGGTGTACGAAATTTTATCAAAAGCTTTTCAGTTCGTCAGATTATCAAATAAGACTTATGTTGAAAGTTTCATATCAATTGCTCTATTAGTTTTTGAGACACACACACGCAGAGACACATTTTTTTCCATCAATTATTGAAATGGCATCAAGGGACCCAAAAACGGATATTTCCGTAAAAAAAAAAATTGAAAAAAAATCACGTTCACAGTACTTTCTCGTACTTCGTAACGGAGAAAGTAAAAATTTCCAGTAATTGTTGAAATGGCATCTAGGGACCCCAAAACGGATATTTCCGTAAAAACAATTTTTTGAAAAAAATTTCACGATCACAATACTTTCTCGTACTTAGAATGCACATAGAAAGTAAAAATGATCAAAATTGTTGGAGCCATACTTTATTATTATATTGTCAAGCAACAGGAATCACCTTTAACCCAGTAGCGCACCAGAAATTTGTAACATTTTTTTATTATTTCGAAAACCAAGACTTTTATTAGATTTCTTGTTTCTTTTTATTTATAGCATGAATTAAAGTTTGTTATACTACCATACGGTAGTACAACAAACTTTTACAAAAGTGTTTTATTTCAAAAACAATTATAATATCCGGCGTGGCACTAGCCAGGGAAGTAGTTGTTTCAATAAGTTATTTGTTCATAGTCTTATAAAGACTTAATGTTGCAGAGTCACGAACAGGCTGAATATTCATATATTCAGGCTATTTTTCAACTTTATTACTTTTATCAAATAATAATGCAATAAGTGAGGTTGCCTCAAGTTAATTTAATTACAATGCCGATTAATGAATCAAAGGACAAAATTTTGAGTCGAATAACTTAAAAAAAAAAATTAAAAACTCACCGGTCTCATTTCTCTGGACGAATCTACCATTTCTCAATTAAGGAAAATTTTGCATGAACTCGAGCTCGACTCAAAATTTTCCACCGGATTACATCTAAACAAACAAAACGAAATGTATTACATAATTGGTCAATTAAAGTAGCTTATTATACAGGGTATTTTTTCTTATCGTAGGCCATGGGATTTTACATGCTAAAAATTATACCTTGTGTTAATGTATATTTTATCATAAAATTTTGATGGAAATTTTAGTTAGTAATAAATCAATTATTTTTCTACATGATGCGCTTAGAATAATTTAAACATGTTTTATTCCATTAAAAAAATGAAATTATTTAAAATAAATAATTGAGCAAAAATAATGAATTTCTGAAATGTCAGATTGATTAGTGAATTAATTTCATTTTTTAATGGAATAAAACAAGTTTAATTTATTATAATTAAGCTCATCACGTAGAAAAATTATTGATTTATATTACCAACTAAAATTTGCTTTAAAATTATCTGTTAAAATATACATTAACACAAGGTATAATTTTTAGCATGTAAAAGCCTATGGCCCACGATAAAAAAAAACATACTGTATATTCTAAAATGATGCAGTAGGTGTAATCAATAATTGCGATAGGGTTGTTATTTGAAAATTCCGCATGTAATGGCATAAAAATATGCAGGAAGTCCGATTAAAAATAAAAGAAATTAAGTGCTTTGAAATTTGTAAAGTTTCACACTAAATTTTGGACACCCTGTATAATTCAGATCAAACAAACTTGGTTCACAGGACTGTCAGACTTTATTTAATAAGTACCCTGTGTAATTTTATTAAAGAGGCTCAATTTTTATTTTTTATTATTTTTTTAAACCAATAGTGCAAAACTGAGTTTTTCTATTTTTGATTTATTTTTGCTGATGGAATTGCAGTACAGGAATCAAACACAAAGCCCAGCGTAAACTTAAAATTTCAACACACGGAATAATTATTAATGTTCGATTATACAATTAAAATGTCATCTGTATTTTCGATAAAAAAATTAAAACAATATTATTTTTGCTGATATCACTGAATCGATTTAAATAAAATTTTAGAGGTATATAAGTAACCATCAAAGGCATCCAAATAAGCAATAAAATATACAGCATGTAATCTAAAAAGATAAATCATCATGACGTCACACTTTTTTGGGACACCCTGTACAATCAAAAATATTCTCCTGAGATACGTCCTAGGATACAAGTAAAGTTTGCATCAAAAACCTAACTTAATCAGTAACTGAGTTAGAGAAGACGGGAAGTGAAATGCAGGATTGTGTATAGTAATTCTGGTGAATGCGCCGGGTAGCACATGGTTATTTTAATAACTATTCAAAAGTGTAATAATAAATAATAAATACGATTGTAATTACAAAATATTTCATGTGAAAAAATTGTTTTTCTAAACCACCTTCCATTTTTATTCATTAAAATGACTATTGGAATAATTGATAGAACGAGTTTTCTGCAAATAACTTTTAATGTGCTAGGAATTGCTGTAGGGTTGTCATTAGGAAAAATGTTTGTTTTTTAATGCCGCATGGAATGATGTAAATAATTCACGTTTGTTACCAATGTTCTACTAGCGGATATAATGTTTTGTAATATTTTAACGCTTACAACTTCTAAATGCGTTGGATGTTGTTAATTAATCAAAAACCAAATATAAAATATAATAGTTGCTTGCAGATTATTTGTTACTTTTACAGAAAATGACGAATATGAGTTTTTGGCTGAAGGACTCCGGTCGATGGCCATTGTATTTATTATGTATTTAGTAAGTACAATAAACGTTTATTATTATTATATTATAAACGTTTATTATTATTATATTATAAACGTTTATTATTATTATATTGACGAATATTAAAATTGTTTGTAGGGCCTAATTTCTAAAGCTCAGCTCAAATACAAACATAAGTGTACACTGAAAATCGTGAATATGACATTAAATAAAAGAGCAATATAGCAATGGCATAACAATTAAATAAAATTCCAAAAAGCACTATTTTGCTATGGCCAGGTTTGGTGGTTAACATTCGGTATATTAAGGTTTTGGGGGGCGGGGGCTCAAGTCCGATAGCCACCCCCCTGGGTGCGCGCCTGATATTGGAGACCCAAAATAAATAGAAAAACAATAGCTGTCGATTTGAAACTTTTCAAAATTACTCAAAATTCATTCCAAATTGATTTCTTAAAACAAAAAAAAAACTATATTGGCATCATTTCTAGATTTTTGGAAATTTTACTGTGGGCAGAGTGTAAAATTGAACCAATTTTGAAGACAAAATATTTTTTTAGAAAAATGCCATCGACTTAAAACTTTTCAAAATTACTTAAAATTCACTCCAAATTGATTTATTAAAAAAAACTATCAGAGTGTAAAATTGAAAAAAAAATGAATCAATTTTGGAGACAAAATAACTTTTTAGAAAAATGCTATCGACTTATAACTTTTCAAAATTACTCAAACTTCATTCCAAATTGATTTCTTACAAAAAAAAACTATATTCGCACCATTTCTAGATTTTTGGAAATTTTGCTGTGGCCAGAGTGTAAAATTGAAAAAATTGAACCAATTTTAGAGACAAAATAATTTTTTTTAAATGCCGTCTACTTTAAACTTTCCAAAATCACTCAAAAATTCATTCGATATTAGTTTATTAGAAAACTGTGTTCGCACCATTTCTAGATTTTTTGAATTTTTATGGTCAGAGTGTAATATTGAAAAAAAAAATGAACCAATTTTGGAGACCTAAAATAAATATAAAAACAATTACTATAGACTTGAAACTTTCCAAAATCACTCAAAATCTATTCAAATTGATAGCTTAAAATGTCACATTCATAACGTTACTGGATTTTTGAAAATTTTGATATGCTCGATGTGTAAAATTGTAAAAAATAGAACCAATGTTGGAGACCCAAAATAAATATAAAAACAATTGCTATCGATTTCAAACTTTACAAAATTACTCAAAATTTATTCCAAATTGATTTCTTACTTTAAAAAACTATATTCGCGCCATTTCTAGATTTTTTTAAAAATTTTATTTGCTCAGTATGTAAAATTGTAAAAATTTGGACCAATTTTGGAGACTCAAATTAAATATAAAAACAATTGCTATCACCTTGAAACTTTCCAAAATTACTTAAAATTCATTAGAAATTGATTTCTTAAAATGCCACATTCATAACATTACTGATTTTTTTTTTAATTTCGATCTGCTCGGTGTGTAAATAGAACCAATTTTGGAGACTCAAAATAAATATAAAAACAATTGATATCGACTTCAAACTTTCCAAATTTACTCAAAATTCATTCCAAAATGATTTCTTAAAAAACTGTATTCGCACCAATTCTAGATTTTTAGAAATTTTGATGTGATGACAGAGTAATGTTGTAGAAATTTTGGACAGGCGCGCACCCAGAAATTTGACTTGGGGGGGGGGCTTATGGGGAGCACACTCATATAATAACTCAAATACAAACATATGTGTAAACTGAAAATCGTGAAATTAAATAAGAGTGTGAAATGGAAAAAAAATTCAACCAATTTTGGAAATCCAAAATAAATATAAAAACAACTGTTATCGACTTGAAACTTTCCAAAATTCATTCCCAATTGATTTTTGCGCGATTTCTAGATTTTTGAAAATTTTGAAATGATCAATGTATAAAATTGTAAAAATTTGAACCAATGTTGGAGACTGAAAACAGAGATGAAAACAATTGCTATCGACTTGAAACTTTCCAAAATGACTCAAAATTAATTCCAAATTGGTTTCTTAGAAAAACTGTATTCGCACCATTTTTAGATATTTTGAAATTTTGATGCGGTCGGAGTGTAAAATTGAAAATAAGATTGAACCAATTTTGGAGATTCAAAATAAATATAAAAACAATTGCTATCGACTTGAAACTTTCTAAAATCACTCAAAAAAAATCATTCAAAATTGATATCTTAAAATGTCACATTCATAACGTTACTGGATTTTTGAAAATTTTGATATGCTCGGTGTGTAAAATTGTAGAAAAATAGAACCAATGTTGGAAACCCAAAATAAATATAAGAACAATTGCTATCGACTTCAAACTTTCCAAAATTACTCAAAATTCATTCCAAATTGATTTTTTGAAAAAACTGTATTCTCACCATTTCTAGCTTTTCTTCAAGAACAATAGCCACTCCTCTGGGTGTGCGTCTGACACGTGTATGATTATTTGAGAGTAAATGATGTGGGATTTATTAATCATAAATTTTATGATTTAATATGAAATTGAAATTAGCCATTGCGGATAATCAAATTAGCAGTGCCAATCCCTTTTAAGGAAACGGCGGAGTTAATATTGTAGAGAAAGGGTCAAACATCACCACAACACTCGATTTCTTGAGAATGATACATGCCTATCAATTAAATATTAGCGCATTATACCTCGAAGAACTTTTTTGTAAATAATTCTGATTGGATATTAAAATATTGGCACTTCAGAATTATCAAACTGAAAATTGTTTGTATGGCTTTGTATAATTATAATTTACTTAGAGTTGTATTATATTTAGAAATATTATTTATATTATAAAGGAAGTTCCCGTAAATAAATAATTCTAAATTATTATTATTAAGTCCATTCTGTAATTTAAAAAAATGTATGTAAGTAAAATTTTGTCTCATCTCGTAATGTATTTTTTGCAACACCATATCCTTAAGTTGTCATTATTTGATAGTTTTCAGCCTCTAAAATATATCATTTTTTCATAGTGCAAAATAACTATGCAATAAAAAAATAACTATGAAATAAAAAAATAACTATGAAATTAAAAAGTAACTATTCATAAATCTTACGAGATTTGGAGGGCAACAACTCCAAACTCGCCGCTTCTCTTAACTCCGGTGGAGTTCCGCACATTTCCTCATCACTACTAATCAAGTTTTCACTCATTGAACTGAACTGAACAAATTAAATTAGAAGTAGTTTGACACAGAGACAAGTTTGACATAAAAAGCCGACTGTGGCGTGTTTTTTGTTTCGATTAAATCGAAATTTATAATCGCAGCGTTCACTAGCGACATTTCAAGGCCCAGGACAGAGAAATTCAACTTAAGAATATGGTGTTGCAAAAAATTATGTATACAACTGGTGGCTAAACAGTGCTTTATTTTACTCGTGAGCTTTAGAGTACTCGCTGTCGCTCGTACTCTAAACGGCTCACGCGTAAAATAAAGCACTTGTTTAGCCACCAGTTGTATAAAATACTATTTTTTAATAAAGCAATTATATTAATATAATAATAAATTATATTAAATATTATATTAATAAAGCCTCATATTTTGCGCAATTATGCTAAAAAAAATTGTATATATGTTAATTCCTAATTTTTTTTTAATTTACATTTTCAATTAATTTCTGCTCACTGTACTATTTTGCTGATTTTTTTTTCATGTATTTGTACTAATGGGCATGTCCCGTAATAAACTATTATTATTATTATTATTATTATTATTAGTGAATTCTATAATTTAAAAAAATGTACTTATTTTGTCTCATCTCATAATGTATTTTTTTTTTTTAATAAAGCTATTATTATTATTGTTACTATTTTCATGCTATGGTATATAAATTACTCACCGTATTAGTATCCCACGGACTCTGGTCATTAGAAGAAAACGACATTTTCATGGGTGTCGGCTTTGAATATTTTAACTTTTCCAAGGAGAAAATCGACGCCGCGACGGCTTCGCGACAGCACAATGAGTGATGCCGAATTGTAAAATTTTCAGGGGGCTGAAACTTCCGGATTCCGATTGGTTGGACAGTTTGGGGGATTGTTGCGATTCCTCCAATCAGAATTTGGAAACCTGTCGCTCATTTGCGCCGAGAAAACCACCCTTACGTGTACGGATGGAGGGTGGAAAATTGTTTGTCGGGTAAGTATTGACGTCGGGGTGGAATTGCGACGCACCTGCATGGAAGTGCTTTGATATTAAAAATCGTATTTAATAAATTTCCTCGCTGATGTTGTCGTGATGTTCCGTTTTGAAATGATTTACTACACAACAACTATTGTGAGTTTATGCTTTGTACAATTTTCATATTTATGTTACATTATATTTTGGGCTATAAAATGCAAAATTTAAGAACTATAATCCGAAATTTGAGCTCTATAACACACATTCTCAGAACAAAAATTCTTAATTTAAGCCCCAGCATCTGAAATTATACTCTTAAAATATTTTTATTAGACTTAAAGTTAGACTTAAGTTTAACTTAACATCCAAAATTCAGAAAATTGCACTTAAAACCTAAAAATGGTGATGTGGCCATCATGTTACGTTTTCATGGTTTATTTTCTATTTAAATCATATTTTAAATGTACGTCGAGCGTTTTGTAGACTCGGATGAAACTGACGTTTAAAACGTCAAAATTATGAAAGATGGAAAAATTATACTTCAAATTCAAAAACTAAGTTTACTCAAAAACTAAAGGAATTTCGAAAAAACGTATTCTTTATAAGTTGTTCATTTTAACATTCTCTACAATTATTATTAACATAAATTTGCTGTAACTGTTATCGTTTTATAATTATAAACTAAAAATGTAAAAAAAATAATAAATACATCTCCACAATATTTTAAATTTCTTTTAAACAAACGATTCAGCTTTAAAATGCGCAACTTTGCCTTAATTTAATCAACTCTCGATCTCTTGTAGTTACCGAGATAGCTAATGCATCGAATTTGTAACACCCTGAATAAGCTTTTGAAATGTATTGTGGTCATCGAAGCTGATATTTTGACCAGATGCTAGTTTTTCTATAAATAGCTGGAATTTACAATACCACCTGGCCAAAATATCAACTTCTACAAAAAAAAATTAGCTAGTCGATCATTCGAATTATCCAAAATTGAGCGATTCGTCAAGTCGGGAGGGCGGTTTTGTGCCGAATTAATTCCGCAGTGACGTTTGATCTGGCAAATTAGGGGCGTCCGCCCGTGTAATGCGATTAGAATTGCACCCCCCATTAATAAGGACACTTGCAGCGAGTACAATCGCCGAACCCCCAACATAGAATACAAAGAAACCTACCCCGCGTTCTGCCAGCAAGTGCACGCAGGAATTATGCTAGGTTAACCACCGTAATTAAAATTGAAAAACAGTCCGAAAAGATATATTTCATTTATTGGTTATGGATCGTAGATAAGTAACTTAATTTAAAAATGGTGATGTGGCCATCACGTTACTTTCTCCGACTTGATGGTATTATTTATATTTACGCTTTCATCGTGTATTTTCAATTTATATCATATTTTAAATGTACATCTGGCGTTTTGTAGACTCGGATGAAAGTGACGTTTAAAACGTCAAAATTATGAAAGATAATAACTATTATCGTTTCATAATTATAATTATGAAACGATAATAGTTACAGCAAATTTATGTTAATAATAATTGTAGAGAATGCCAAAATGAACAACTTATAAAGAATAAGTTTTTTTTCTAAATCTCTATAGTTTTTGAGTAAACTGAGTTTTTGAATTTGATGTATAATTTTTCCATCTTTTATAATTTTGACGTTTTAAACGTCAGTTTCATGCGAGTCTACAAAACGCTCGATGTACATTTAAAATATGATTTGAATAGAAAATAAACCATGAAAGCGTAAACATGACTCCCATCAAGTCGGAGAAAGTAACATGATGGCCACATCACCATTTTTTTATGTTTATATACCAATTCAAAGACCCATCTCATGTATAAAAGCCAAATCAGTCGCAATATTAACGTTCCTTGGCAAATTGAATAAATTTATTTTTGTAGCGACTAATATTTGTGATTTGTTTTGGTTGGGGTGGGCGCGACCCCGAAAATCGGGCGTATTAGTATCTGCTTAGGGTGCGTCCTCATTAACTTCCCTCGTTACACTTTTAATAAAAGCAGATGTCCCCTTTCAGCCCCCGTGTTCGAACGAATTATCCTCGCCCGATGGAGAATATTTATTAAAGTCGGATTATGTAATTGAATCAGAAATATATTTATTAACGAATGCACAAAAGGTTGGAAATTGAAGTACAATAACAGAAATCGGAAAGGATTACATTTTAATATTATTTAACCACTTCTCGCCCAGGTTGCCACATGTAGCAACAAGCAAAAAAAGAAAATAAAAACATTGTACAAAAAAAATACTCTTTTAGCGCCATCTATTAAATATTTTTTTCATATTTTTTCATAAGTTTGTGACAGTGAAATAATATTTCGTAGAAAAAGGTAACAACAACAAAGAAGTAATTTTTCATCAACTCTGGGATTAAATCAGAGCAGCATGGGCGCGAAGTGGTTAATATAAGTGCTTGAAAATTTGCGCAATTTACAATTAACTGGCGGTACATCCGTTCATAATATTTTGCCTGAGAAGAATACAAGTTGTGCAAATTCGACGCATTATCATTGCAAAAATGATTAATGCCTTTGAGAAACCAGAGATGCCTTTAGGAATTGGATGATTCTTTCGGGAAAAAATCCCATTTTGCCTCTACTTTAAGGGGGTAAACGCAGATTGAGATGTTCCCTTTTCGAACCCTTCAACCCCCGAACAAACAACACCAAAAAAACATCCAACTTTGATGATGTGTACCGAGTTGGAAAAAATGTGTCGACTTGATCCACTAAACGGGCATTTTTTTGCTCAAAAAACGAAGTTCCCACGACGATTTAGCACAAAGTTATCGGTGTTTGAAAAAAAAATGCATGGCTCAAGTATTTTTTTACCGATCGCATTCAAAATGTTAGAATTCATAATTTTAAATCTGAACCAATAATTGTAAGCTCTTGTATTACGCAAGGTTCTCATATTGGACCAATCCTTTTATATTAATTATAAATGATTTAGTGGAATTTACTGAGTTCAGCGTATGCCTATTATACGCGGATGATTACAAAACACTAAGGAGTTATTCAAATTTTCCGATTTTTACAGCACATTTAAGTAGATTATAATTAAATCTTGCAATAATGATTAAAACCATTAAATTATAGGCATTTAAAAATTCAAACAAATAATTTAGGTAAATCCGTGCATCCTTTGCCATCTGTCAGATAAAGGGTGAACTACTAAGTGATGATTGCAACTAGCGCCAAAACTCTCGAACTGTATCCTCATAATCAAAATGTAAACATCCAGTAATACGCTGTATATCAAATGATAAATAATTTCATATTCTGAATTGCATTATGTATAAAATAGCTAAGGTAATTTAGCGGGTTTTCAGTAATTTGCAGATGAAAATTTAGCACGAGCACCTGCCGGTAAGGAAGTTTACCGTAAACCTCACGGGAAACATTTATAGCTTGAAAGTTGCTGAATTTCCTTAATAATTTTATACATCTTTCGCTTAAAAAAATTACTATTATTTGATGTCCAAGTGACTTGGTATAAACATTTTGAATAAAAATAAAGCTCACCACTTGGCAGTTAAGTTGTCGTCATGTAGACATGGCGCGAAAGCAACGGAAATTACTTAAAACTTTATTACTATACAAACATCTTTATTTAAGAATTGTTACAATTAAATATAACATACATATAAAAAATTATGTTTTTTCCGCAATTCCTAATTGGATATCGACCGGGGGTCTTTCAGCCAAAACGTTATTATTATACCATTAATTCCTGTACAAGTTTACGTTTGAAATAAACCAAATCAAGCGTTAAAGAAGTATTCAAAATTTAACAACCCAAAAGTGGTATATATTGCATGAGCAGCATTTAATATTTTCCAATTTTACAGCACATTTAACTTAAGAGATTTAAAAACTGCAACTTTATCTGTAATTTAATACTTCAATGATGTTTAAAATCATTAAATCATTTCTAGTTATAGGCGTTTAAAATTTCAAACAATTTTTTTTCGCAATCCCAAGACAGCGCCATCTGTCAGACAAGGGGCGAACTTCTAAGTGATTATTGCAATCAGCGCCTAAACTCTCGAACTTTATACTTATATTCAAAATGTACAAATCCAGTTATGTGCCACACATCAAATGATAAAATATTTTATCTACGACCACTACTGTAAATGCCCATTATCGTACAATGCGCGTACTGCGTAAATACACCAAAACACCCACGTATGTTAGAGCCCACTTGTAAATTAAAGGTACGTGTGTGTTTGCCATAACATACTAGTGAGTTTCGTTTACGAACTTTTGATTGGTTGAGAGTTGCGCGTTTGTTCGTTTTTATTAAATATAGTAGTCCGCGATTGTTAAACGTCACATCACGCACCCCGAAGCTGTCACTTCGCTATTCCGCACATTCTCATTCAAATGCAATGATATCCAGAAGTAAGTACCAAATAATGAGGTATGTAACCATTGTTAATGAAACTCTTTTCAATTCTTGCAAGATAAATAATGTCCAGTAACAGCAACAACGAAAATGATTAAATAAGCGGCCAACAAGTTTCTCCCTGCTACGCCTCGCGATACAAAAATGTTTAAGGAACATTTATGGACTGGAGAATCAAATATAAATTAAGGTGAGAGTGGTCGTAGATAAAGTATACTACATAACGCGAGTTGTAAAGCAATTACGCGCTCGTGAAATTGCGTTACTCGCCGCTACGCGGCTCGTACGCAATTTTTTCACTTGCGCGTAATTTGCTATTTACAACTCTTGTTACGTAATATACTATTATTCTAAATTAAACTGTGTGTAAAATAGCTAATTTAATTTTCAGTAATTTGCAAATAAACATTTAACAGGAGCACATACCGGTAAAGAAGTTCACTGTAAAGCTTGCAATTAAAATTTAGAGCTGTTCGCAATATTTTTCGAACTGTAATAATGACTGCCCAGTTAATTTGTAACTTTTCGTTTTCTTTGACGCATTAAATTAAAAAGAAAACTATTTTTTTAATATAGTAATAGTAATTAGTATATCGGGTTGCCTACGAGTAGGCGTTTATGGTATATAAGAAATGTATTCAATTGTAATAATATAAATTATTCTAAGGACGATATCCACCTGTACTTTCTTCCGTGCGGCAAGGGGTATAGTATTGTTAGTCCAATTTAAATATTTGCAAGTAAATTTATTTAGGGATAATATTCTTCATTAGTTTTTACATAAAAATTACACCCACAGAGGGTACGGTAATATGAAGATTTAAATTTTCCACATTGTGATGTATTAACAAGATATAAAGTTAAATAATTTTTATTGAAGCAATAAATAATAAGTAGTTATTATTTAGACCCTTATTTAATTGGAAATATTGAAAAATCCTTATAATTGCAATGTTACAGTAAACTGAATTACCAACTAACAACTTACTAAATTATAGTTTCCAAACCGCTTGTGAGTTGGTAAATTTCCTTAACAATTTCATATATAATATGGCTAAAAACTATAATTTCTATCATTTGATAGTGCAGCTCGTAGCTTGATATATACATTTTGAATATAAGTACAATGTTCACCCCTTAAAAGTTAAGCCGTCGTCGCGTAGATGACGCGGAGGCTGGTAAAATTACTTGAAACTTTATTAATAAACCATTAATTCCCGTACAAAGTTTTCGTTTAAAATAATAAAATCAAATCAAACGTTAAAAAAAATAACAACCCAATAAAGGCATAATTGCAACAGCAATAAGTATCATTTTCCGATTTTTTCGACACATTTAAGTAAACAGATTTAAAAACTGCAACTTTGTCTGTATTAAAACGTTTCAATTATGACTAGTTTTATTTAGGGGCGTTTAAAAACTCAAACTAATCATTTTAGTAATTTTGGACATGACAGCTCTGAGACAACGAACGAACTGCTAAGTGATTATTGCAATCAGCGTCAAAACTCTCGAACTTTATACCTATAATCAAAATGTAAAAATCAAACAATGAGCCGTACATCAAATTATACACAATTTCATTTTGAATTGCGCTATTCCTAAAATAGCTAAGGTAACTTAGCGGTTTTTTAGTAATTTGCAAATTAAAATTTAGCACGAGCAACTGCCGGTAAGGAAGTTTACTGTAAATCTTATAGGTAAAATTTAAAGCATTTTGCAATATTTTTGAAGCTTCAATCATGATTACTCAGTCAATTTTCACATTTTTATTTTCTTTAATAAATTAAATTAAGAAAAACAATGTTTTTAATATATGAACTGTGGCTACGTGTACATTGGGTTGCCTGTAATTAGACGATTATATCATGGTATTGTTTGTGCAATTTAAATGTTTACGAGTGAATTCATTCTAATCTAAGATACAGTGACGGTTCGCGGGTTTTTTTCTGGTACGGCCGAGAAACAAGAGGGGGTAATACCACCGCACCTACCTGTATTACTACCTCTTGTTCCTTGGCCGTACCAGAAAAAAATCCGCGAATCGTCACTGCAGAGATAATATTCTTCATTAGTTTTGAAATCTTCTTTGGTTATTAAAAAAAAAATTAAATGTGGAAATTACTAACGCGACACGTGAACTTTTAAACGCTTATTAATCGCAATTCTCAGCAATTATTCTGACAATTCAAACGTTTAATCACTAAATCTATTTGGGTTTATCAGCCTTCAACGTCAAAATTAAAAATTATTTGTAGTCTAGTGTCTGAAGTAATTGGTAGTAGAATACACCTTTTCTAAATTAATCAGTCCTCATAGATTAGACTTTTTTGACATATTGAGTGACAGAAATCCCACTAGGTTGCTGAACAACTCTCGCTACAAAAACGAAACTTAATTTATTACGAAAATCGCACTCACGAATCTTATCGCGTAGGTGTGTAGTTGGTTCATCACATCATTTATAACGTTCTCCATGGCGGAAATCAAGGACAATACCAATAATAAAGTGCCAATAATGTGTCTATTGGCGACGTAGCGTATGTATATATTGGAAGTATACCCCTACCAATATAACTTGCTGCAAAATTACATTTTTCTTACAGCCGTGTCAGTACTTTTCATTTTATAGTGTTTGTCACCAAAGATGTTAGAAAAGCCTAATCAATGAGTAGATGGAGTATAGAAGAGAAATAAAAAAAAAACAATACATATTACATCATACAGTATCTTATTACATAATTGCAGAAAAAAATTAATTCTTATAAAAATAATGCAACATAAGGTTACTTAAATAAGTATAATTGTCTTAATCCATACGAGTCTTCAGCTCCTTCACTGTTAGTTTATCTTTCTCACTAAAACAAAAACAATTGTATTGTAACATTTAATAAAAATTGAGCATCAATATACGTGAACTTTATTCCAACATACATACAAAATATGCAAATTTTAGAAAGGGCCATCGACAGAGTCCTTCAACCCTGAGCACCAATATTTAACTCATTTTGGTTTATTTTATATTTATAACATATATTTAAAAATTACCTGAAGAGTTAATATTAATCAAAAGTTCAAATGCATTTCAATCAGAAAAATAAAAATACTTACATTATATAAACAGTTGCACCCCAACCAGAAATGGCATCCCTATCAAAGGCATTGATCAACGCCTGTGAGATCGTCTCGAACAAATCCTCCGGTTCCAAATTCGGTTCCCACAAAGCTTCACACATACCATACAACTGGGCGGAGGCCGTTCCGCCGACCACAAAATCTTCTGGCTCGTTCGGGCAACCAATCAAGTCCATGTTGCAAACGTACGGTTCGAATGTTTTCGGGTCTAAGCCTGCTATGACGGGCTCGACAAAGAACGGTCCAAACCGTTTTTCGTATAACATATTGGAAACCATTGAACTGAATACTTTGGGGCTGATTTTTCTATTTTCTTTAAGTTCATACAAGTTTTTCCTGTGTACAATAATAATAACACAATGTATTTATGATTATAGAAACAGATGATTATACTTTGCCTAATATAATGTTTTTATATTTATTTTTTACTTACTCCGTACAAAATATGGGTAATGAAATGAAACTTTAAATATAACTTTATTTGACAATCGGAAGAACTGAAAAGATTTCAGTAAAGTTCTGACAACCGTTTTTTTTTTTTAATTTGAAATTTGAACAATTTTAATGCGAATGTTGAATATAACAAAGAACACATGTTTTGTTATTAAATGTATTAAATAAACTGTTTCGGTGGATTTGACAAACATTTATTTAAGCCAGGGTCATTGTATTTAATTTATTTGGGAGTAGATTGCATTTAATGAACACATACCTAAATTTGAGTTTTTCCTTAACTGTTTGTATGTCAGTGGCCAAACCTGGTAATCCAACATAGAGATGTGGCCCCATTTCAAACACTTTTGGAAAATCCAGTGATACCGTTTGAGCCTGTACACCAAAGCGTTTATCCGTTGCTATGGCTACGCATTGGTTTCCCTTCATGGCCACCATAGCTCCTCCATTGTAAGAAAGGATCGACTGAAATTTTGGTAAGAATAGACGTTGAAACAGGGTTCAGACGATATATATCATCAAATAGATACTAATAGTAACAAATGTACTCGCTTCGGTGGTACATATACTAGTAACAAACCAAGAGACAGTTCAGAGTCTGAATATTTCAAATTCAACAAGTTTTACCTTGTCAGGGCATTTTCAAGGGGATTTAATAAAAATTTATCTTAAAAAGGCCAAACTACTCGAGAATTTTAAGCATTCAAAGTCTAACCTGTCTTTTGATATATTAGTATAAATCAGCGGTGGCTCATGGATCTTCACAGAGGAGGCTACGACAGAATTATCACTCGTGCTGCACTGCTTACTCTTATAGAGGAAGAAAATATTCTGCTGCGGATTTGGTCAAATTTTCTTCCGTAGCCTACTCACCCAACATCCACAAGCCGCTGCTAGTATAACTATCCTTTTCCATTTTTTTACTCTTAAATTGTAAATAATTTACACCTTTACCAACATCTACCCCAACAACCACTTACAGTCTTGTGCTAGGGGCTGTTTCATCAGTAAAATGGTTACCATACTTAGGGTATTTTACTGATGGAGCAGCCTATAACACAAGACTGTAAGGGGTAGGGCGGAATAGATTTTAGGCACGGGTAATAAATGAGCAACAAAAATAATACATAATAATTTAGTATTATCGCAAAGTAAACTAAATTAAATATCCAATATTTAATAGAATTATAATGGATTATTTTATTAAATTAGTACCTTAGGTGGACAAATAATGTATAAAAGGGAATGTAAATACCGCTTTGTCATTAAACATAACCTCAAACTGCATGCAATGAAATATGCAATAAAACCAAAATATAGCAAAACATCCATAATCACAAATTAGAAAATAACGTCTTCGCTTTGGATTTAACTTACCATTTTTACACTAGCTACGGATTTCAAGTAATAAACAGCTTTTTAAATATTTGGTGATGACAACCGTATTTCGGCAACGAAGTGCTGATCATAGACTGGGACAAACCCGCGCACTCCACACAAATTAAATTGTTCGCTTTTAAGCTTAGACACTTATCATAGGATGGCGCTAGCATCGTAAAAGCAGACCACTGTAATCAAAGAACACCAAACAAGCGAATCGGAATGTGTATTTGTATTTGTATTTATTGTTTTCATTCAAAGTGCTTACAAAAATAAAATTCTAAATACATACAAACTATTCACAATTAATTTATATCGCACTTGAATTGGGTAGCATTCGTCTGAGATGATCCTCCACACGTACCCAAAGACTTCTGTGGCTATCCCTGATGAACAACACCGTGAACAACGTATGATTATTAGTTACTTTCTCGATGTTCAGTATTTTATGTTACGATCTGTGTTACAATTAATTAAAAACGATCTTGTAAAAATCAAAACAACTTATACAGTGAGCAACAATAGGTGCAGATTGATAGGTAGGCAACTAAATACGCATGTTGGTAGAACTAATCCTATGAAAAAAAATTCCTTAGATTGATTTTCCATTGGCGCAACAAACATTTTTCCCGAACGAAACTTAAATTCACTGAACTCTATACATACGTATATGTATGTGTAGACCTCGGTGCTTAAATTTTATAATTTTCTAAGATTAAAAACTGCAATCACTTTTTTACAGCGCTGCGTGCGGTACAGTGCTTGAACGAATAACGCTGTAAATGTTTTGTACTTAGAGTGGCCTATCTATATTACTTATCTAGCCACGGTGGTCGGTAGTGTAATTAGAATTAGGTAATTATCGAGCAATGTTATCTATTACAATCGGTTGGATATACAGATCACATTTCTAGTTATTACAGTTTAGTTTCCTTGCTTTACAGATTTCATTATCACTTTGTAATCGCGGAATTTACATTCGCATTATAGCGTTCAATTTTTTAAAACAAAGCTGTCATAAACAAATATTTGAAATTACTAAATCTGATAAATCAAAATTCTACTCAAATGGATAAAGATGAGCAGAAATACTTGGAGGAAGCCGGCGAAGGCGAGGAACTGCCCCCTTTGAAATGCTTCATCGATGACGTTCTGAAGGAAATCGTAAGGAAGGTTACCACTTCGGAGCATTCAGTGACCGGTCTGCTGGCTACGCACGACGTTCTGGAACAAATTCTGGATAAAACCGTGATCAACGCCGACCTAAAGGAGAAGTACAACTTGAAATGCACCACGCACAATCAATACGGGCTCTTCAACATGATGAAATCTATAGTCGACTTTGAAATCAGTAAGATTTATTTCTGCATTCATAATTATCGAGCTCCTTTAGAGAACAAGTATATGTATAGTATATATTAGCTACAATATAAACTGAAAAAAATATCTCAAATGTACAAACGGTAGTTCAAAAATAAAAAAGCCTTTGTTATATAAATATATAAAAATATCGAGGGTTAAATAAATTAAGTTTAACTTTATACATTAATATACATTAGTCTTACGCCACGGGCGAGGCACATGACGCGATTCAGTGGTAACTCTTTTTAAATGCAATAGCTAGAACTTGTAATAGTAGTCGCAACAGATTCATTGAAAAGGAGTGAAAATTGATTACAAAAACTTGCATCGAAATTTGTTAATTCAGTTAAATTACTAACTTTAATGGTTTACAATATTAACAAGCAATTATTGGTACAATGTATTCCTGAATCCATTATGTTGTCCCTTAAGAGACAAAAGCATCATAAGTACACAAATAACTCGATATTACGTACGGAGCTTACGATATACTCACGTGGGCGAAAAACATTTATTTTTAAATAATTATAATGGCATTGTTCACATGTTCAGCGTAGAGTTACAATACAATCATCAGCTCTTAAGATATTTTGTCTGTTATGGGACGATATAGTTGTACATTACTTCATATTATAGAAACAATGGCTACCTTATTGTTTTATACGTCGGCGTGAGGTGTGTAGAGTATGCAGGTACACGATTCATTCCGTGAGGTTATATACTGTGAGATCAAAAAGTCACAAATAGTTCAGCACATTTTCTAAAAATGGGGATAATAATTCAAGCAATATTAATTCTTCAGTGTAGTGCATTTTGGTTATTTTGACATCTTGTCGTGTTTTGAAAATGGTTTTGTATTTATATCTGCAGATTTTGTCTGTTTTTACAAGACAAGTAACCTCAAAAAACCACAAAACGCACTTGCACTGCACTGAAGAATTCAAGGCAGCGAATATAAGATTACTTGAATGATTATAGAGATTTTCAGAAAATGTCCTGCCAACTATTTTCAACTTTCTGATCTCACGGTACTTCATTGTAACTATGCGCACTTCTACTAAATTTTAGTATTCAAGCAAGACACTTCTACTATCACTATATGAAGGATTCTAGCATGCAAGATGCCAATTTGTTTCACTTGTTACAAGGAGTAAGTCATCCATCACAAAAAAAAAAACTAAACTTGATAATTTTGAAATTTTAAACTATAGAATTTGTTTTAATTCCCTCAATGAGAACAACTTGATAATCTTGACAATTTTGATTATACACTGTCATTGTTCTCATCTAACACCTTTCTTTATTCGCATCAGGGAACTCCAATCCATTAATAACTAACTATAAAGCTCAAGGCCATGCAAACATACATACAAACAAAATGTCCTAGAGATTGACACTTTGAAAACGAAAGCATATTGTATTGCTTAGATAGGTAGACTACCTATACAATTGTTCGACTATAGTAATTAAAATTTGGGGGTTGAAATCCATCCATCCATTCTAATCAGGCTTAAATTAATTCAGAAAAAGTAACATATTTATTTTAATTATGTCTATCAAATCTTGAATGTATAAAATATATGAAGTAATAAATTAGAATCAGTGGTACTAAGCCATAATAGATATCTACATTTTATCACACAAACATTTAACACTCCTTTAGAATGAATCACAGCTGATTACTATCACAGTAACAGTAACCGTTGCTACCGTACTACTTATAAACTTTATAGGGATGCTTTCTAGAAAGTTACAAGGTGATCTGTTGCGCTTAACTACTGCTAGAACGTCTGTCCACTCAAATTATCTCTTACACAGATGACAAGATTTACGAGAAGCTGACGTTTCGCGAGCACCTGATCGTGAGTAAACTGGAGCAAACAGACGGGGATCCAAACTTCGTGCCCGTGGGCGGCATATGCATAGACGTGCAGAAAGCTGAAGGCAAGCAGCCTGTCGAACGACAGATGGAGGAGTACGAGGCCAAACTGATGAAGTTCCTCGACGCCGATGGCCTCACCGATCACACGACTGGCGGCAGCAAGATCGAGGGGGTCCTTCCGCCGCCCGTCGATTACGACCCGATGGCGATTCGTGCCGAGGACAGCCTGGAGGAGCAGAACTCGTACGGCTACAGCAAGATGATAGTACATGTTTCCTCGCAGCTGAACGTCGACGGATTCAACGGCGGCTCCAATATTACATCTTGGGTGGACAGAAATCTTCACACTCTGGAGGAATTGAGAAGCGAGTAATTAGAATAATGATATGTTTGTCTAAATCAAGTAATTAAGATTTAAAAAGACAGAGAGGTTATTTTTTGCTTCCTGTCAAATGTCAATGAATAATCACTGAACGTACTTATTTGAATAAAAAAATGATAGATGGCGCTGACGATATTCTAGATATAATTTTAAGAGGAACTTTAACATAGTCGTCCTACATATAGAACTGTTGGCATATCCGAGTTAAAATGTTTTACCAAGTGTGCAACAAGAAATCAATAAAACCAGAGATGAGTAGAGAGATCGCTAACGCCAATGCAAACAGGCGAGCTGACTTTTTCTTCCCTACGCTAGCGACATCTAATAGGAGAAAATCGGAAACGGGTAACCGTGATCTTACTTCACTCAATTTTTGCCATAAGTCTTCCTCTCTTACACCATCCCTTACCACGCCCGCTAAAATTTTCCCCTCAGAGCATTTCTCTCTTGCTCCACGAGCGTCTTTACACCGATGAATAGATTGACGTTGACATATTAATAAGATCACATGACTATTTTGGATTTTCTCCTATTAGGTGGCGCTAGCATATGGACGAAAAAAGCAGGCTCGCCCGTTTGTATTCCGTTGTTAATCTCTCTACTCATCTCTGATAAAACTCAGGTGTAAAGGTAAAACCGCATCCACCCAATATTTATAACCCACACCTCAAATTTAATTACAGATTCATCGTTCAGGACGACGTGTTAAACGAAAAGGCCCTATACACGGCCCTGAAGAAAGACTGGTACTACGTGAAACACACGTCTACGCTAGAAGACATCGACGACAGAAAACTGTACAGCTTAAAGAAAGCCAAACACTACGTTTCGGAGGGAGCCAGCTTCATTCTGATGCGTTATTTGGCGATCACGCGATACATGGGGAAATTCGAGCTGGCCTGCTGTTACATAAACGGGGACCTGTGCAGAAACATTTACGTAAGTTCAGATCGGCATTTCACGGGTTTTATGTACTCTTCGAATTTTGCAGGAATGTTTCGGACCCGAGGGCGGCAGGTTTGAAAAGAAGAGACTGGATATTTGCCGTATCAAACGGACTATCGTTGAGGAGTCTGGGATTGTACATATTGCCATTACGGTGTTAACACTCAATGGTTTGTATTCATTTATTTGTTCTATTTAGTCATTTATTAAGCGACTTTGTTCACGTGCTCTTGAATTTAATGAGATAATATATTTAATACGAGTGCCCGGTATGCGTTACAATGCCACTCAAAGAAAGAAAGTGTTTTTTGAATTCTGATTATCGAAGTGCTTTTAACCCATTACATCTCATGATATACAATTTTCTCCAAAGAATTTCAAATTCTCAGATATCTGTTAAAAATGGGGGTGAAGTTAGCAATAGGTCCAGCAATAGATTTAAAAAATTCAAATCTCTGAGAAAAAAAAAGTGAATCGAAAAAATCGAACTATACCATTAATTAATAACACAAAAAGAATCAACAATTAATTTTAACCTTTTATATTTTTTCACCACTTAAAAAAAAAAATCAGCAATCAGCCATAACTAAATAAAAATTCTTATTCCTTAACTAATCTATGTACTTTCAAAATTAAGAGTAAAAAACGTTACGAGCACTCCTTCAACAAAAAAAAAAAAAATTCTTCCGCTATTCGGAGAAATCCATACCTAGTGATATTAATCTCGATTTTTGACAAAATTTGCAATCAGCCATGACTTAAATAAAATTCTTATTCTTATTGCTAAGTTATGTACTTTCATAATCAAGAGTCAAAAAAGCGTTACGGGCAGTCCTTCAACAAAAAAAAAATAAATTCTTCCCTCATTTGGAGAAATTCATACCTTGGCCATATTGATCTCGATTTTTGACTTCTGTTTATGAAAGTACCTATATTAGTGATAAGAATAAGAATTTTTATTTAGTAATGGCTGATTGCAAACTTGAAAAAAATTTTTTTTTAAAGTGGTGAAAGGGTTGAAACTAAGGGTTGATTCTTTTTGTTGTATTAATTTAGGCCTTTCCTAATGTTATGTCTTGCTAACTTCACACCCGTCTATTAAAAATCAATTTGGAAAAACTGAATAGAATCACTGCTAAATATTGTTCTATCGCGTGAGCCACAAAATTTTGTTTCAGAGTTGGCTGTGAGATAAATGAGGAATGTCGCATATTATTACATCATGAGACTAGATTAGTTCAATTGAATTAGATTTAAAAAAGTGAATGACTGCTATGTTTCTCTCTCTCATACATGGCCAACTCTGAAATAAAATTCTGTGGCTCACACCTTATCATTAATAAATAATCACAGATACGTTATCTAAAGTAAATAACATTGCCACTAGGTGTCACTAAAGCCCATGATGTTTGTTGCACTCACTTGAGTAATGGGTTAACACACCAACTGCCGCTAAAATCATTTTTTGTAAACGACTCACGCGCCGCCTCTTGTAAAATTGTTGTACTAATTTAGAATCCTTCGCGGCCATGCACACAACAACTCACCAAAGTTTCATGCAAATTGATAAATGGTATAGGAACGCATAGGGGACAGGGATACATTGGTGGTTGGTTGCAGGATTCGTGGTAATGCCACGGTAGTAGAGGGCAATAAAGATGGGTACAGGTCGATTGAGTCGAATTCTATTAGTGCAGTAGAGATGCGTTGTCTGACCAATCTCTACTTCCGCTGGTGCAAAGTTACATTTCCAATTGGTACCAATGATTCTCAATTTTTTTAAATATTAGTTTTGTTTGAGTCCAACCAAAATCTCGAGGCAAGTTTAACAGGTTCGCTGCCACCGATGCGCTAGTGCGTCCGACTTTATACTTGCGTATAAGCAATCTCAATTGCAGTGGCAGCGAACGTGTTAAGCAGAGTGAGAAAGTATTGGGAGAGGATACTTTCTCACTCTGCTCACCGGATTGAATAGGCGTCCCTGCGCAACAAGCCCCGATATTTTGGTTGGGCTCTACTTGCACGACTACTACTTATTAGGTCTTT
Organism: Ocypus olens; assembly: GCA_910593695.2. Classification (NCBI taxonomy): domain Eukaryota; kingdom Metazoa; phylum Arthropoda; class Insecta; order Coleoptera; family Staphylinidae; genus Ocypus; species Ocypus olens. The sequence continues at coordinate 6,147,932 of OU343061.1, forward strand.
CTTAGTTTTGTATTTATTTTTTCTCAATTATCTAATCCCCTCTATTGTTTAAGTTTAAAGAATTGTTTATTATCCAAAGATAACTTGAATAAGAAATTTGTTGACAGGGCTGTGTTAATTAATTAAGACTCACAAGTAAACAGTAATAGTCAGAACCACCCTCTTTATTCATTAGGACTCATATTTTAGGTCAATTAGTAAAGCAAGAATGGTACTCGTGCGATTATGTTATACACATAAATCCAAAACAAAATATATGCAATGATAGAGTGACAGAATGTAATGACATCCTTGCTAAGGATTCTTGGCAGACCGACATGCAGTTACTAAGTGAATATTTAGACGAAAAGGTTTGTTATAATGGGAATACAACAAAGGCATATCTGCACATGCGTAAAATACTGGTTGTCAAATGTTAATAACCCCTAATTATAATATCTGACATGTCACTGTTTAACCGCAACCAGCATTTCACGCATGTGATCTTAGTGCAGACATGACTTGAGGTTTCCAATGCTAACTTTTTGTTTTATGCTTGATACTTTATATATACTCTGTTCCATTTTTTTAAATTTTTAACTAAGAAGGCTGCGGTTTCATTTTATAAAGTTTTACACATAAACAACACCAGCAAAAATGATCTAACAGTGAAAAAATTATCAATTGTCAGATTTCTAACAATATATTATGTTAATTAAATTATTGCTTCAATCATTCAAGTGTGCTAATGGCAACAATGTCCACTGTCATAATATATAACCAGTGGTGTATTGGTAAAATAAGAAGTAAGGGAACACATGATGAGAGCAAAGAAGTAAGGGAACGCATGGTGAGAGCAAAAAAATAAATAAATGAATTTATTGAATTTAGCAAAAAAATAGTCCGCGAGTTTCCACAAGCAGCTTGCTGAAAGTTTTCCGGAGATCATCTTATTTTAAGCAAACTATTGTTTTCCTAGTAAGCTTTTTTATTTTTTTTATTCTTACTATACAAAATATTAACAAACACAAACGCGTTCCGTTTCTGAAAAAAGGTGCCAGAACGTCGTTCCTCCCCATTCCCCCTCCAATACACCACTGTATATAACCCATTTTTTCAAGTCTTGTGACTTTCAGATTGGCCAACAAAACTGTCACCCTAACAGAGCCAACTTAGTTAAAAATGAAAATGAAACAGTTTATATGCAGAATACATTCTCCTTAGGCCCGTTACACAGTCACGTGGATGCACCGCACTCCATGCGCAGATAGGATGCCATTGCTGTAATGGGACCGCCGACTTCACTGTGTATACTCCCATTACAGCAATGGCATCCTATCTGCGCACGGAGCGCGGTGCATCCATGTGACTGTGTAACGGGCCTTATTTATGCCTTATTAACATACATACATAAATTGTTTATAGAAATTGCATCACTAATCGTCATTTTAATTTAAATCCTGATTGCTTTGTGAAATATTTCTCAATTAAGTATTTCGTAAAGACACAGGAAAAAGTGTACGCTGGGTAGACTTGTAGGTTTAAGATTACATTAACTGTAAATAATTCCACAGGAAATATGCATGATGAAAAATCGCTCATACAAATTAGATCATCCAGAACTGGACGAATACATGGCGGATTATGTCAACACAATTCTAATGCTGAGACCGACAGATATCTTACGTCACACCTTAAAACATTTTGGTTCATTTGTGTCCATTCCATTACCGCGCAATGAGTACTTTGAGTAAGCAAATATGTTAAAGCAATAAATTGTTATTCAAACAAATAAAATTATGTATTAGAGGAATTAACTGTACTTACATGGAATTAATTTAAGTTGGTAGAAATGTGGTAGTTTGTTGTTGTTTCGTTACATATGCCGCACGTGTCGCTGTCGTGGCACTGCTTGTGGAATGAATGTTTGCAATTGAACACGATTATGTCATTTTTCCTAGATGTATCTGTAATAATAATATGATTTTAGTATTTTAATAGATTTCCATTGAAAAATAATAATAGAGCAGACGGAGAAGTGAAAACAGAACTTTGATGACGTTTACATATTGCGTAGAGTGGAGATTGTCAGATTGTATATTTTGTAAGCTTAATAATAATAATACTTTATGGTGCTCAAAAGTTTTACACAGGTCACAAAATTTTGTTTCAGAGTTGGCTGTGAGATAAATGAGGTGTCGCGTATTATTACGTCATGAGACTAGATTACTATCCGTTCGAAAAAGTACGGCCCGATGCGCTTCGTCGGGTTGTTATTAAGCAACGTGCTTTCGGAAACTTAATAAATTATTTCGTATTATCAATGTCCTTGGGATATTACAACTGAAAATACCCCAACGGTTGGCAGTAAACTCCCAACTGTTTAGTTTCATGAGTCCAGTCAAATAATTAATGAATTGCAACAATGTGATTACATGACAAACAGTAGGGACACCCAAATAATCAAAGAACCTAAGAAAAATAAATCCCAAATCTGGTTGGTCAATAAAAAAAAACAGAATATATCTGTTATTAAGAAAAATAAATTACATATGTGTCTTGCCCTGGACAGGAATGGCTTGAGACCAAACATTTCATCTAGATCTCTTAATGACTTGAATTAGATTATGGCATGGTTTTTACTTAGAAACTTAAATTACTCTTACAATAACCAAATTCCTCATGTGTTTAGACACTATTCGGACACTCTCGATATACAATCTTTACTTAAATGATTTAGTAGAGAAAAGTTGTGCTAACCTGTTTGTAATATTTTCCCGTGGCAACCTCTGCAGACCAGTTCATCAGATACCATCACTCCTTTCTGCTGGAATTTAACGAGTTTGCTGTGAAGGTTAAAGTAGTCGGAGACTAGGATTTTTTTGCAACCTTCATGAAACGAAACCTATAAAAAAATCATCATAATAGTTGGGAAGATAAGAATAAGCTGGCAAAAAAAAGATACATTCAGAGCCAAAGGCAACACAATATACATGGATAAGGATTTAACAAGATAAGTTCTTTCATAAGTAAACAACCAATCAGATTCGTCCATTTTTGTCGAACGCCGCACGCTACAGAAACTTAGAACGTCAATGTCACTGAGAAACGGTAAGACCCCGCGCGTCAGGGCGATTTGTTAAACTTAGGCTGATAAGACCCCCGCTGTCGGTGTCGATGTTCAGATTTATATCATATTCATAGATACCCTTGAATAAAAAATTACGATCGATCTGTCAACGTATAAACATGTGTGAATCACGCTTCGGGACAGAATGCGATGAAGCAATTAATAATTTATTTACAACACCAAAAAACACGGTCAAAAGTAAAAAATACGTATGGAAACTGTTCCAGCATTTTTGTGAGGTAAGAAAATACGAATTGAAAATTGTACTTTTAATAAATAGCTTTTCAAGTTTTGTACATAATTCAAGAACTTATCTTACCGAATGTACCTCGGGCAATGATAAATTCGAGATAATTTTGACTAGTTCCCTCAAGTGTGTTGCTTTAAGTAATTGCCCTCCGCCTGACGGCGTCGGGCAATTACTAAGCAACACACTTTCGGGGTTTAGTCAAAATTATCGCGAAATTATCAGTGCCCTTGGGACATTATAGCTGACAATGTCACTGAGAAACGGTAAGACCCCGCGCGTCAGGGCGATTTGTTAAACTTAGGCTGATAAGACCCCCGCTGTCGGTGTCGATGTTCAGATTTATATCATATTCATAGATACCCTTGAATAAAAAATTACGATCGATCTGTCAACGTATAAACATGTCTGAATCACGCTTCGGGACAGAATGCGATGAAGCAATTAATAATTTAATTACAACACCAAAAAACACGGTCAAAAGTAAAAAATACGTATGGAAACTGTTCCAGCATTTTTGTGAGGTAAGAAAATACGAATTGAAAATTGTACTTTTAATAAATAGCTTTTTAAGTTTTGTACATAATTCAAGAACTTATCTTACCGAATGTACCTCGGGCAATGATAAATTCGAGATAATTTTGACTAGTTCCCTCAAGTGTGTTGCTTTAAGTAATTGCCCTCCGCCTGACGGCGTCGGGCAATTACTAAGCAACACACTTTCGGGGTTTAGTCAAAATTATCGCGAAATTATCAGTGCCCTTGGGACATTATAGCTGAATAGAGATACAGACTCTATAAATATAAACAATTGACAATTTTCCTAATAGCATTCACTCTCCCTAACCCAAGTTCCTTTTAAAACTGTTAACCGTTTCATTGTTAATCTCTGGACTTACTTGTAAATTGTATGTACACAGCATCTTGACTAAGGAACTCTTCAAATCCGGTATCTTCATATTGCCGGGTATTTTCTGGGCCAACACCGTAGGATCCATGTACGTCCCCAGGTTTTGCAGCAGGTACGCGACAAATTCTTCTTTGTTCAGTGAATAATTTATGAGGTCGTTCCATAAATCGGGATCGTTCTGTCGCTGGCAGAAAGTCACCGCTTCTTTGATGTCCTCCAGCTTCTGTATTAATATTTGTAAAGCCTCCTTTGGATCTCCAATGATTTCTAAAAGCAAACGTTTATTACATTTCGGTCATTTTGAAAGAAAGAAAGCTGTGCTAGAGTGACTTTTTTATTGGAACATATGACATGACACATTTTATTCTCGCCGCAGTCAGGGTGCTATGAAAAATTTTACATGTGAATGAGGGATATTATAAAATATAACATAAACTACAAATTGTTAGTAACTTTTTACTACCAAGGAAAATATCACCCTAATAAAGCCTACTGCGGCAAGAATAAAATGTGAACAGAGTATAGGTTATGATCACGGATTTTAAGGTATTGACGCAGATGGAATAATGTGTTAAATATAAATCTATACACAATTTAAAGTATTTAGGCACTGAACCTTTACACATCTTCACTGACTGTTGCACACATGTGAAGCATGGTGGAAGACATGAGGCGCATTCATGAAGTCAAGTCAAATACAGTGGTGGAAATTACGCAGAATCAATGCAGCTTGGCTGGTGATTCATCCAGATCCCAGAGCACAAGGGTCATCCAAAATGGAGAAAAATGGATGTGAATGTTTGTATGGGTGGCTATGTGTGTGTGCCTATTAATATTTTCGATATTTGAAAAAATATCAGGAAAAACAAATAAAAATGCTCAGTGTAAATCCCTACCTGTGGTTTCCGAAATTTTAGCAAAAGATTTTCAGTTCTTCAAGAAAACTTTAAAGTATCATTTCAAAATCAATTAATCTTTAAGATTACAAACATTTTCAAAAATGGTTGTAATCATCAAATTGCTTGTGTATTAAACATATGGTTTATTTATATTTCATATGAAAGTGGTTATAAAAAGCAATAGTTTAAATAATTCAATTCTTACCTAGTAAATAAACCATTTCTTTGTAGTACTTCTTCCTTTCGCAAATATTTAGTGCTTCTTGTATTGGATAATGGTCTGATCGTTGTAGAAGTGGTAGTAATTTGTCGCGATCAAAAGCTGCGTAGAGCTTTACCAGTGGACCATGATACTGTTTCTTGCTATCATATTTATCATGAGCATCCAAATACTGAAAAAATAATTTTGTAAGATTTTATCACTAGGAAAAATGATGATGATATTGATAAATTAATTCATAAAGAATATGTATACACAAAGCTACAGCCCAATTGAAATTTTAAAAAAGACAGGGTGATCTTTCAGTAATTTCCCTTTCTGTGTATTATACAGGGTGTCTCATTTCGAGTGCGCCAAATGAAAACTCGAAGTAGATATTGTTAATCTGAACAGAAAAGTTCAAATAAACATGTGTCCAATTTCTTAAGATAACTCTGTTCACTTTTTTTTTTCACAGCAGTCGGGGTGTTTTTTGTCCTTAAATTGGCATGTGGTATTTTTGAATAGTAATGAGTGAAGCATGTTGTTAACCTATAATTTCAATAAAAAGTTGTCAAACAATATTTTTACATGTGAATGAAGCATATTATAAAATGCAATATTACGCTATACATAGGGTTACCATATCTAGCTGGGACCTCGTCAGGACACTCTTAGATGAGGGTGTAGAAATGAAGTAAAAAATGTGTTCTATCTATTCAAATGGCAACTGCTCGATTCTTCCGCGTGGCGCTGCTTAAATACTTCCAGCCCTATACTACTGGCGAAGTCTGGTATTTTCTCGAATGACGACGCTAGATTTAAACATGTTGACATTCACATCTACTATACCCTATGCGAGAAATAGGAAGAGCTATGGAATGCGCGTGGAATGTGCCGATGGTTATATTATCGTTTTAATTATTAATAAAATCTTTTGAATATCACAATATATAATTAAACTTAAAACATATTTAAATATGTTTATGGTTTAAATTATTTGTAAATAATGGGCATAAACGACAAACTTTATAATTCCCGTTTCGAAAGATGTCTACGTTCATGGAAAAGCAGAGCGATTACTTTTGGTTGAGTGGTACAGCGGTCGGGCCATGTGTTCAGCGAGATATGAACGAACTATCACAAACAATATATTGGTCCACAGCTTATACCCTCGAACACAAGGTGAACAGAGCGGCCCATTGAAAATAACATGCCAAAAAAATATATTATTTTCTATTTCATTGCTACGCTCACAATTTTAAAGGCGCAAACTATTTACTTTCTTCAAATTCCATAGCTCTCTGTATTTAACCAATAGACTATATATGTAAAATATTTTGTAAAACCGAATGTACAGCATTTTATGTTTCAAAGTGGCAATCAGTGAATAAAATTGAATTGAATTGAATAGATCTAGAAGGTGCTTGCATTGTCGATACAGGATACGCAACATGCAAAGCCATCTGTGAGATAACCTTTTCAACATAAACTTGTGGACATAAATAAAACTAACTGAGGCTGCATTTACAAGCTAAGCTTTAAATTGTATTTTGTAAAATAGGGACAAAATTGGGTCTTGTCGGGATGTTGGGACAAGAAGGTCAGTAACGGGAGGGATGGCAACCCTAACTACACATAACCAAAAAAATGCAATAACATACCCAAATTGTTAGTAACTTATTTACTGCCAATGATAATGTCACCCTAACAAAGCCTACTGCGGTGAGAATAAAATGTGAACAGAGTATATTATCCGTCAGCTTCAAACTGACTAGTGGGGAGGCGGGCCGTGCACCGATCATCTAAGCGAGAGGAACAAACAATTCCCCGAGTATAATCAGAGACAAAAATTGGGCGGTTTATTACGGTCGTCATTCGGCTCGTACGCTTGCCGCCAGACAAGTGCGGGTCTCCTGTAGGGAAGGCAGCACACCGTTTTCAACAGATTATGATAATTTTTGTCATTGAATGTCCTAAACGAACGCACTTCGTATTGCACCGATGGCCTTCTCCCGCCCTGCTCCCATCCATTTGCCACTGCGAACTGGTCTACTTGAGGTTGACGGATTATATTTCCAGATCATCTACATTCGTTGAAAGTTTATAACCTCCAATCAATTTAAATTTCAAAATCCCGCCTTAAGCTAAGCGCACACTTGTCGGAATCGAACGGCACGTTTACAACTGTGTTAAGCGATTTTATCCGATGCGTGCCGTCCGTCCGATTCCAACAAGTGTGCGTGTAGCTATACAGAGTAGATCAATCTATCTTTTTTTAAATTTGCAATAAATTATGCCTTGTAAGTATGATAGAATGAAAATGTAGTTTTAACATACCCTATACAGCAAATAATCGTTTTTTGTTTGAGAGAGCTTGTTAACGACAACTTCGGCTGGCACCCGGTTATTCTCAAGGAACAGAGCAATGGCCTTGTTGCAATCGAGATTCATCAGCTGCACAATCATGTTTTCTATTACGTTGTGCAGGTTGTGTTTCTGTATTAAAGTAAAAACATCCTTGTTTTGTATTCTGAAACATTGAATCTACGTTACACCTCTTATTTGCCAGTGCAAGTATACCCGGTTCTTTTTTGTTGGCCAACCAGATTTGGGATTCAATTTTCTTAGCTTCTTTGATAATTTGGGTGTCCCTACTATTTGTCATGTAATGACATTGATATACAGGGTGAGTTTTTTTAGAAGTGCTCCCCCCCCCCACAGTCAAATTTCTGGGTGCGTGCCTGTTGCCATGTGCTTAATTCTCTATGGGGATCTCGGAAACTATAAGAGATAACTCGCTCACAAACATATCGTTCCTACCATGTCAAACTATCGAATGTGAAAGTGTTTTTTTCACATTCAATACCCTGCTCTTGCATTGGGGACGATTCGCTTTGTGACAAGACATTTCCAGCGTTTCTTTAGGGGCTACAGATTCAAGGTTTTGCCACAAGGCGAATCTTCTCCAATATAAGAGCAGGGTATTGAATATGAAAAAACGACTTTAACACATTCGATAGTTTGACATGGTAGGGACGATATGTGTAAACTGAAAATCGTGAATATGACATTAAATAAAAGTGTAATATAGCAATGGCATTCTAATTAATTAAAATTCCAAAAAGCACTATTTTGCAATGGCCCGGTTTGGTGGTTAACATTCAGGGGCTTAAGCCCGATAGCCATCCCCCTCGGTGCGTGCGTGCATAGTAACCATGTGGAAAACATAACCTTAAATTTATTTTGAAGGCAAAACTGGAGTATTCAACCAAACACCCAGCATTGTAAAAAAATCACCAGATCTGGTTGGCCAATAAAAAAAAACGAGTATCACCTCAAAACATTATAGTGTAATGCACACAGCGGCGGCTCGTGGATTTCCGTAGGGAAGGCAAAGACAAAGATGCCGCTCGTGCTGCACCACTTACTCTTATAGAGGAAGCAAATATTCCATTGCTGTTGCGGTCAAATTTTCTTCCGCTGCCTCACCGCCGAACATCCACGAGCCGCCGCTGATTGCACATGTATTTAAAAGCAAACTAAAAGTACTTACGAAAGATACATAGACAAACTCTTATCGTATTGCTTCTCGTAACTATATAACAAGGCCAAGGATTCGAAATACAGCTCCTTGTCTCCATTGCAAACAATAAGCTGTTCTAAAACAGCATTTATGACTGCCGCAGTGTTATACAGTCGGTAGTCCCATTCCTTTAATAATTTTAAAAATCCCTGTAACATATAAATGCAGTATCAGCAGTGATATTTGATAACTATCTTTCATATAGAATATTTTAGAAACTAGTTAATTTAGTATTTAAAAATTAAATTATTTTACAATAACGAAGATAAACAGTTCAAGTGTGACACTATACAGGGTGAGTCATAATTAGGTGTAAAAAAAATGAACCAAAGTTTCTTTAAGCCAATACAATACACCTTAGTACCAAAATGCACCATGAACAAGATACAGGGTGTTAATGAAAAAAAATTATTTATCCGATTCATTTGAAAATACATCAAAATAAACAGAACAAAGATTGAAAATTATAACAGATGTTAAAAAGTCTCCCTTCCAGGCTTAATACAAGCATAAATATTATTGAGGGTGGAGGGGGAATTTTGAACATTTGTTAGTTTTCAATCGTTTTGTTAATTTTGTGTTTATTTTGATGTATTTTCAAATTGAATCGGATAAATAATAATAACACCCTGTATCTTTTTCATCGCACATTTTGGTACTAAGGTGTATTATAGAGCTATTCAGCAGAGATGGCGGTCGGGGTGTCTTGTCCGTCCGAATCAAGTAGTGTCCGTTGCAATTTTCCACCATAGGCTAAATTGCGCGCGCCTATGAAATAACCGGTAAGTAAGAGACGCCGTAAACTATTTCTTTCTCCTACCGCTTGGTCTAAGACCAAGCTACACAGGCCGCGTGTGTGTTTTCTAGATACGGCCGACGAAATCGTACATCTTGGGAATATCCGCTCGGTTATCAGGTAGTAGAAAAGGATACCAATATTATTTGAATGTTCCGAACTTAGCTCGTAAACCGCCCTTACTCATGAATAGGTCTATAGGTTAATTCCTTTGTATTGGCCTAAAGAAGCTTTGGTTAAATTTTTTACACCTAATTATGACTCACCCTGTATATTCCAAATAATAAAAAAAGAACAGGTGCTGCAAAAGTAATCTAATTTTGAGCCAATTCTGTTGAAAAATCAAACACAAAAACCAATCGCAATGAAAAATACGATACTATTTGTCTTCAACAATTTAAGGCTTACAGAGACTATAATTAATAAACAAACTGTAACCTGTAATTGTAGAAGACGAAAAGTATTGCAATTTTATTTATCTACAATCAAGGTTACCTGAGAATCCGTTTTCAAGTATTCATATAGCACCATTTCATAAATGTGTTTATCCAATCTACAATCTAATGAGCAAGGTATGTATGGACTCACAGATCTGAAACAAACAAACACATTGTTATAATTCTGACATCTTAAGATTTTACAATTTTAATTGATCACCAAACAAGATCAGAGCACTAATCTTAAGAATAACAAAAGCCCTAAAAGCCGAAATATTCACTTATGTAGGTATCGTGTGAGCCATAAAATTTTGTTTCAGAGTTGGCTGTGAGATAAATAAGGTATGTCACATATTATTAAGTCATGAGACTAGATCAGTTCAATTGAATTAGATTTTTACAAAAATGAATTAATCTCAGACATGACTGCGCGATTTAAAATTTCCTGAAACACCGTTTTTACTTAAGGCAGGCGAAAAAATATTGAGTGTAACTCATGCCGAAATGCTTTAGCAACCCTTCACTTTTAGCAAGCGGCGGGTTGCTAAAGCCTATTTTCGGCCCTTGATACACTATATACTATTTTTACCTGAGCTGCCTGACTGTAGCAAATTTGAAAATCTCCTCCTCCCACAGGGACTTATTGCGTCCAAAAATCCTGTAGCAAAGTTCCCCCGCCTCGGTGTACATCTTCTTACTGAGCAAGTTATCTAAATACGCTACGCCGATATTCTCTATCGTGAATTTTCGGTTTTCCCTGACGTTTGATTGAGTTATTGCTTCCAATGCTTCTTCAAATTTACTAAAAAAAAAAAATTGTTTTTATATTTATTACCTAAATTTAATATAGTTTCGTACCTATGCTGAATAAGCCACTGTATCCTATCATCTAAATCATATGGACTAGCTATCACAATATCTTTGGGCGCGACAATGAAGAACCGGTTCTCCTCGATGAGCACATCTAAGTGGTAGTCGTTGACGCTGTACTCCTTGTAGCCGCGCAACGACAGACTGTCCGTGCAAATATCCGTGTAATCATTGTCACTGTACTCGACTATGTAGAGTTGTGGACGCAGAGATTTATTGTCCTCGTCTAATTCCTTCGAAAAACCTAACAAAACTAGCTGGTGATCTAGTGGGGCGATTCCGCTCACGTAAAACTCGGTCTTGAATGTTGAAACTGAAATAATGACACGATATTTATTTTTGCTTCATTCATGAATGCACCCCAGCAATGATTTATTTCACACTATTTTTAAAGTTAAAATTTACTTATATACAACAATTCTCAAAAGTTTTAATTATTTGAGTTAAAATACAGTTAAAGCAAAAATTGACAGAAAGAGTTTATGATATGAAATTAAAACAACAATTTTAAAGAATATCAAAATGAAGCTCCTTTTACAAATCACATTAGTTTTTGAAGAATATTCATGAATTTGAAAAATATCACCATAATATCGTTGGATCGATAGCTGTATTTTTTTTTTTTGTGAGAATATTTTTATTATACCCACCAGGATCGACAAGGTATTCGGGCTGGTCCCGGTTGGCGAGCTCGTTTGTGCTCCTCTTCCTGATTATGCAAACCCTCACGGTGTCGACCCATCCAATGAGCAGAGTCCTACTATCGGCCCAGCGGAGATTGCACCGGAATTTGTTTATGGCGATTCTGTAAACAAAGTATAGGAGGGAATTGTCTTGATTAAATACAAGTGATTGGTAATTACCCGGGGTGTTCCTCCCATTTTATTAAACCTAAAGAGCACCTGGCGTTTATATCGTATACACGAACGCCAACATCACTGGCCCAGGCGATAAAATTCTCGCCCCATGCCAAACTGCGGACGTATCCTTCACTCTCACAGAGTACCGTTGAGCGCAGACGGCCCAGAAACGTTTTCTCGTACAACGTCAGCTTATCATCACCTTAAATAATTAATGATTACAAATTGCAATTAGCAAAAATAATTTAACAAATAACGAAAACCTATTTGTTGCCATAGCAACGAAACAATAAAGGCTAAAAAATATTCAATGTCATTACTAGATGCATTTTTAAATGTCATATAACATTTATAGTCCTAATGCGACCATTAAATTATCATTAAATTGGTTATACAAGAATATGGGTATGGTTAGTGATGTGAGTAGGCACAAACAAGCCGATTTTTGCGCCGCCAATATCATTGAATATTGTGACATGTCACAATTCGCTAGCAAATTTGCACAGCACATGGAGACAAATTTGAGGCCATATTTTTGCTTGTCCCGCGCTCCTGCGTTGCAGTGCAAAAATGTGGCCGCAAATTTGTCTCTATATGCGGTGCAAATTTGCTAGCAACTTGTGACATGTCACGACTTTGGCGGCGCAAAAACCGCACGTTTGTGCCAACTCACATCACTATGTATGTTACACACACACTGTCATTACTACAGACAAAACCAAACAATTAAGTTTACCACAGACATTTTTCTTACCTGTAATAAACCTACGCGCTGATGAAGCTTTGAAATAATACGGATCCAAAGCGATCGTTTTGACCAGTCGGCCGACATTCATGTGCTGGTTGTTGTCGTCAGAATATAAGCCATGAATAAAAACCTTTCCGTCATCCGAACAAGTACCGATAAAGTCGCCTTTGATGTCGATGGAAATTTGGTTCACAGCCACAGTGTGCGACCGTAAATTAACACCCTTTATCAGGTTGCCTTGATGGTCCAGCAAGTTGATCACACCCCAATGTGATCCCAAACAAATGAACTAAAAAATGTTATAAATAAATTAGAAACAACATTACTTTTAATTCATTAAAAAAAGTTACTAGATTAATGGTATAATATAATAACACTTTATTTATTTATATTACGCTTATTTAATTGATAGCATCTGCAACTTAAGTCAAAAACTGTTTGACAGTGGCATCTATACCGGGACTATCCCAAAATCAAAAATTGGTTAAAACTCTCCCTTCCGGCTTTGAAATTTTACCAAAAACGTTTCAATTCATCAGTTTGTCAAATAAAGCTTAAGTATACTTTAACTCAGATTTGCCTATATATATATAGGACGGCAATTTTGCAGTATATAGAATATTGTCAGCACCATCTATCAGTTTCTTCTTCAAGTAAGTACGTTTAGTGATTATTCATCAACATCTGACAAAAAAATTCTTTCCGAGTTTTTTTTAATCTTAATCACTTGATCCAGACAAGCATATTATCCACTTTTATTTTATTTAAATCTCACAACATTTAAAACTACAAATCTCGCAACATTTAAAATATGAACTGCGCTGCTGTGGCGACACCTTGTTTTGCTAACTTGAGCGTTTTTGTAACTGATGCGTCCGTTTATTTTAAAGTGTTTTTTATTAAGAAGAAAATTGTGAAATAAGTGGTGTAAAAGATGAATTTGATTTTATTTTGATGTACTATATGAACACAAGGCTGGAGTGCAAGGGGTTAATAAATACTATTCGTTCCTGAGATATATCAACCACATTTATTTTATATTTTATTAAATTACTATTTAGTTTTGATTAACCGTTCAAACCATTGATTAACCGCTCGTTGCTTCGTAAATTAATTGTGCGCATTCCATATTTAAATAAGTAAATAAATTATCAACGCAAATCTTTACTTAGAATCAGGAAAGGTTGATAAAATTTATATTGTTATTAACACAAACAAGTTGTTTATTTGTTTGTTATCACACACCGTTTGTTTATTTGTGAGCAGTCAACCTTTACAAGGCCATTATCAAACCTAAAGGTTGATAACAAAATAAATTTGAATAACCCTTGTTAAAACTATTGCACAAATTCATCTTTTATATAATTTATTAATTGAACAATGCGACATGACTAATCAATCACCCATTTCATTCAACAACTTTCTTAACCTGCATTTATTTATTTTCACATTATTCCTCAATACAAAAACAAACAACACCACATTTTCTCAATCCAAAGGTGACTGATAATCACTTATTTACATATAATGTGCAAGCGCATACCTTCGGATGAACTGCGATACAACTAGCAGCGTCTTTCAGGAGTATACTCTCCAAATCGTTCATCAACCGCACATACTTCAGCTTGGGCTCGATCTCCTCCTCAATGCTCTCGCTATCATTGGTGGTGTCCTGCGAGGGGGCAAAATGTTCGTTATGTCTTCAATTCGATCCATGAACTAACCTCGCTCTGTGCAAAGCAGTGTACTTACTGTTAAACTGGGCTCTGACATGTTTCGGGCTACTCACGTGGGGCGTAGCATGGATTAAACGTACACGGAAAAATTCTAGCAATGAAATTAAAAACTAACGAAACTATCCTGCAACTATAATCTAAATTCTTATTTGTTCACTGATTTCAACCAATTTCTACTGTCATGTTGACAACATATAAATCATAGAATGGCACTGATTATAGATCTCGGGGCGATCGTTTTATTGACTCAACATATAGATGGCACTTGCATACCTTAGAGCTCCTCTAATGCGATTAATTAACCACTTGTGCCATTCGCTTCCAAAAAAGTCCATCCAAAAACACTGTAAATGGAATTACAAGGGGCCGCGGTGGCCTAGTGGGTAGCGTTCCTGCTTATGGGCCTTGTGATCGTGGGTTCGAATCCCATCCGTGCGGTCACTTTTTCGGAACGAAGAAGTGGCCGTACGGGTCCATGGATGTCTAGTGTACTACCGTGGACAAAAAAAATGACACCCCTAATTTTATTAATGTAAATATGACTTTTCATTTGACAAACCGGCAAATGTCAATCTAAGCACTGGCATAAAATCAAAGCATGTTGGGAGGCAATACCTTTTTAGATTTACTGTATTGCTAGTTATAACTATCACTGTCAAATATTAAGGTTACATAAGTCAAATTCACAACAATAAAAAATAAGAAATAATAGACACATGACAAATTAGGGGTGTCATTTTTTTTGTCCACGGTAGTATGTCCCATTCATTATCAAAAGTGAAATCTCAGTAATTATCGTTAGTGGTCGAATAGTACATGCTTACGCCAATTCCAAATCATCAACACTTCCTCAACCCGAATTCCCGTCAACCATCCTTCCTTTTATTTATATATTATATAGAATTACAAATATATTTCATAAAATATATTGTTAACACCAGTGGCGTATCTAGAGCGTTTGCCTCCTGGAGCGGTCCCCAATTTGCCCTCCTTTCTAAGTCAATCGCAATCAAGAGTAGTTATTAACTATTCTACAATATTTATGCAACCTGTCTGCAATCTGTCTGTGCTGTACGGGTTGGGTTAAGCTTGATGGAAAGCTAAGGACACGTCCTGCAGCCTCGGTTACTGTGGAGGAGCTATCAGTTTATATTACTGAACATAATTTAAAAAAAGTTGTTTAAACAAATTCTACACATAATGATAAAATGTTAACGTGTTAAAAATCCAAACAACGTAAACTTTTCTACGTTAAGTAAAATTTTACATTAATTCCTCTACAGGTTAACCTTTGAATCATTCAAATCAATTTATTAAACGTTAAGCAATTATCCAGAATATAACATATGTGCAATAACAATATTTATCATTCTACGATTGTTTAAGCACGTTTATTAAATAGGATTTAAAGATTACAAAATTATCAGTATTTCAACGTTTCAATTACCAAAATCGTAGTTCCGTGCGATGAGTTGTGAGCTTTTAAAAATCCAATTAAATCATGTTTGTAATTACCGCCGCATCAGCGCCACATTCTGGACGATAGCTGAACTACTAAATGCATATTGCTACTTGCGCCAAAACTCCCGAACTTTATACCTATAACCAAATGTAAACATTTAGCAGCAAGTTGCAAATCAAATGATAGAATATTTAATTCCAAATCGAATAATGTATAAAATAGCTAAGGAAATTAAGCAACTTTGGTGTAATTTGCAAATGAAAAGTATCCATTGGTAATTCAGTTCCCTGTAAAGCTAATATTGAAATTTAAATTATTTGATAGTGATTTTGAAATAAATACTGGATTAATTAATAAGTAATGTGTTTATTTCCCTTTTTGTCTTTCTAGTGCATTTAAATTTCAAAATTGAGTTTTACAGCAAACGGAATTACTAACAGAGAATGTTATAAATTTTTGGTTATAAAATACTGCAAAAATCTTTTGCATCTATTTTATACATAATTCGATTCAGAATTTAATATGTTAACATTTGATAAACTCAATTTTTACATTTCGGTTATAGATACATGCACTTAGTAGTTCAGCTAACGTCCGGTACGTAGCGCAGGCTTTATATATATTGCATTTTCGAAACAAACAAGTCATGCCCTGCGCACTCCATACGAATTAAATTGTTCGCTTTGAAACTTACGCGCTGACCCGCTGGATGGCGTAAGCTTGTTATTCAATTGAATAAATCAAACAAATTAATCACATTACATACGCTAGATGGCGCAACATGGAAATATAATTAAAAAATCTACTGCAAGTCAATCAACAGGAAGAGGTAATACGATAAAGGGGAATCCTAGAGCGGACTTTATGTAAATAAACAAAATCGGAAGTATTCGAAAACTCGTCTCCTTTCAGTATTCCACTATACATTCGTTTCCCAATCTGTTATAAACGTTAACGTGATAAAATGGAGCATTATTGTGCAGTGAAATCGTGAGAAATATCCAGCGGACATGCTTATTTGTATAGTTTCGCACACAGGCAACCGGTAAGAAAAAATGCAACTACATATCTACTAGTTATAATAATTGTTTAATATCTTTGACGCTTTTTATTTGATGTAACCATTTCCAAAATAAATGTTTTGTGGCCATGCCAATTTTGATAATGTAATAATTATTTATAATTATATTTTCATGGTTTATTTCCACCTCTGGCGGTACTAATATGTGAGAGGGATGCTCCTCCTAATGGCAATCGACAACCAAGTTCATCAGTTCACCATGTGATTGTAATAAAATTTCAAAAAATTTTAGTTTAGAAAAATGTTTCTTTACGTACGTATTTCATTGTATGTTTTCTCTATTATAATAAGTGTTTATAAACAAAGTATTATTTTCTATTGTATGCCTAAAATTCTAATTATATCCTTAATTACTATTACCAATTAATATGATATATGCTATATTATAAATAAATTATTGCTATTTAACATAAAACAATTTATTCTTTGTATATAATGTTGCTCCATACCTATGTTCTTATTTTGTTCTCTACATAATTATTTTTATTATAATGTACATCATTATATTTACAATTTCATTATTCTAATTTGGTTAAAGTTGCTGCAAATCAGCAATTACATAAAAATGAGTAATTGTGGAGCCTTTAAGTCTTTGAATAAATTCTAATAAAAACAGTTAATTTACTTAGATCGCTCTTTATTTTAATTTTTGTAAAACTTAAGGGCGATACTAAGAAAGTTAACTATTTTATTCGAATTATATTCAAAGACTTAAAGGCTCCACAATTGCCCCCGCCCTACCGGGCAGCATTGAAACCCCTCTCACCCCACCCCGCCGTTTTTTGCCGATTGCAGCGCCTCTGGCGTTGCAGAGTTCAAGTTATAATGCTGTAAATGTTTTGTACAGAGAGTGGCCTATCTATATTAGTTATCTAGGAAACAAGTAGCGCGCTTTTCTGTGAACTTGACATCTAATCTAAATTAATCTAAACTTAGGCAACACAAAGTTGTGATGCTAAATAATTTAGGACGAGCAAGTTTTAAATAATGTAAAGGTAAGCTAATGGATATATTAACAATTTATTCAAATATAATGGGTTTAAGAAAAACATAACCTCTAATAAATCTAATATAATTTCACGGAATTATAAGTTAGTCACTCGAAGCAATTTTCCAGTATTACAAAAATACCCTTGGTACTACCACATCCTTACTGAATTGTTTCATATGAAAGAAATGTTGAGTGATATTTTCAGTTCTGGATTAATCCCAACCGTAGTTTTGCTCTATAGATAAAATAGACAAAAGAAGGTTCAGATGCTCCATTCTTCTGCTGAAATGCTGAGCGTGAAGAAATTCTGCTCTCGAGAATATATCAGGCGAGTGATCACGGTTCTGACGGTGACAAAAAGTGAGTGCTATTTAATGATTTTGTGCGTTACACCCAATTGGTGAGAGGTAATTTTTGTATTCGGATTGCCAAATTGATTTATGAAAATTTCTAGATTCCAAAACAGCTTAAGCTAGCCATATTGCATAGGAATAACTTCTGATTTAAACGTACGATATGAGTCTCGAACAAAATATCAATGTAAGGTGTGAGCCACAGAATTTTGTTTCTTAGTTGGCCATGCCTGAGAGAGAGAAACATATCAGTTATGTCTGAGATTAATTCATTTTTTTTAAATCTAATTTAATTTCAATTTTCAATTTTTTTTGTCAATAACTTTTTAATAAACAATGAGCGCCGATTGAGTCTAAGGAAAAAGTTTTGCAAAAACGCGTCGAATGAGCCTATTTACAAGGTCATTAGAAAGTGCACCCTATGGGTAAATAATTACCCAATTAGAAAACAATTACTACAACCAACAGGAAAAATTCAGTTCAGGGCTGTTGCGAATTTCACAATCCAGAGGTTCTTAACCAGTTTTGAAATGTTGAACCTATGCACCCTTAAATTTCAATACTTTGTGATATCTTTGCTGGCTCACCATGATCAATGGCTTTTGATCAACTCTTACTAAGAAATATATTTATATTCGATAATTCAACTCATGTATAAAAAGGTGCATTTAAAACGGCGGACAAAAAAATTAGCAAATGGTTAAAAAATTATTTACCTTCACCATGACAACGATCTCTATATTAACAATTTTAGTAAACAGCTAACTTCAGTTGAACAGGGGCAGTTCGTGTCAGTTCTGAATACCTATGCGGTGAAATATAATTGAAACAAACAATGCTCTTTCACCCATTATACATTTAATTAATATAAATTGTTAATATAAATATAGTTCTTATTCGTTAAATTATCTCAACAAATACCACTCGCGGTTATAATTTCGGCAGGATAAATTTTATTTTAAGCACTCGTCATTTAATCGCAAATTTCTTGAATGAATTGAGATTGGGCAAAATCCACTCGCGCCAAAGCGTGAAATTTGTGTCGATCAATGGCTCATGCAAACAAATAAAATTTATCCGGCCAAATTAAACCACTTGTGGTATTACCCCGACTATTTGCTATACCAATACACAAATGTGAGCATAAAAATTTAAAATTCCAAAGCAACATTGGTTTTGAAAGCATTTGGCAGGTAAGTAAAGGGCCATCTATCGGCAACTACAGGAAGATTTTTTGCTATATAACAGTGATTTGATAGCTTGATGTTTAGACATGGGCGTTCGTGAGTAAACATGGAGTGATAAACTGTGAATCAACACATTGTTGTTGTACAAACTGATTACGAGAATGCATAGTCGCTGTATAATATTCTATAACTTACGCCAACTTTTGTTTAAGGTACATAAATGAAACATGCTATCAACAGTTGATCGACCAAAGAAAGTATTCAATTTCAAAAAAATCAAGGAACAAAAACTATTGAACAATGGCGCTGGCGCAACACCCCCACACAAGATTCACCCCGGTGCATCTCCGATCAAACACACCACCACACTATCAACCAGTTCACTCCTGGAAATTCTTCAGGATAATACTCCCTCGCATCCTCCGGTAAAAAAAAACGTTCCTTTGAAGAGTCTCTCCACAAAAAACCCCCTGCCAATTAATAGACTGCCGATTACAACTAAAACAAATACAAAGAATAATGTAAATACTTCACCTGCGAAAGCCCGTGCAAATGCGTGGAAGTTATGCGATTCTAAACAGTCTCCAAATTTGAAGACGCTTGTGGACAATTTTAAAGCGGTTCGTTCGAGCAGAGAGGAGGCCGACAAGTTGAATCTGTTGACGTTTATAAAGAAAAAGAGCTCGTTGCTCTCGTCGAAGGATCCGAAGGTGAAACCTGACGGTGAGATTGCTTCCTTGGTGTCGGGCAGGACTGCCGGTTTGGTTACGACTTCAAAAATACAAGAAATCAAATCAAATAGGTGGGTAATAATAATATTACTGTTTCAGTTATTATCGATGTAAAATCTATTTAAAATAAAGTACCCTTAACTTTCCGATGTCCGCGTGCAACCAGAGATGCAAACCGTTTTATGCGAACCGAGTCACACAGATGCCACCGTGAGGTTAAAAAGTCGGAAACAGTTGGCGGCCCTTAAAACATAACCTAACTAACACAAGTTCAGTGGCGTCACTAAGAATGGGAATTTTGGCATGGAATACCCAGAAATTTAAATAATAAATCCTAAATGTATTATTTATAGTGATGATCAGTACTAGAAATAACTGCTAATGTTTAAAATAGGCAAAATTGGCAGATAGAAACACACGAAACTATGTTTTAAAACAAGTAACCTTAAAAAATCACAAGATGTCAAAATTAACAAAATACACACTGCACTGCAATGGAGATTTCCAGACAGCCAACATAATTTTACTTGAATTATTATAGGGATTTTCAGAAAATGTGCTGCCAACTAATTTTGACTCTGATCTCACTGCATTATTAAGTGTTGATGATCTGTTCTAGAAATAACTGCTAATGTTTAAAATAGGCAAAATCGGCAGATAAAAACATAGAAAACTATTTTTAAAACAAGTGACCTTAAAATGTCAAATTGTAACAAAATTAGAGATTTCCAGACAGCCAACATAATTGTACTTTCTTCATACAAAGTAGCCTTAACCCTTTCGGCCCTGGTGGTGGCAATTGCCACGGTGGCCCTGGTGGTGGCAATTGCCACCGCAACATTTACATGTCTCTACTTACTATGACAATCCATATTTTTGCTGTTTATCACTAGATGTCACTTCAAGAAAGCCTCACTAATTCATTCCTATACTAATTAATCAAATCAGTTCAAATTTGGTATGTATGGTCTTAAGAAGTTCCCCATCAATAATAAGTAACAAAAAAAAATTTTTTTTAAGTTTAAAAATCCAGGGCTGAAAGGGTAAGTATTATGAGCATGAAAATGTTGCAAAAACTTTTTAAGCAGATATATCCATTTTGATGTTCCTATTACATGTCAATTACAAAAAAAAATTGCCATATCAGTAAGTTCAGTTACATCAGTGATTACCTTTCCTAATTTTTCTAACTCTATGGTTCTTGTTTTAAGTAAGGATAGATTTTAGCACAATATTGAAAATTTCTGGGTTTTTTTTTCAGATGTATGTTAAGCACCAACAAACAGGAAGAATCTTTATCATGTAAACCTTCTGAAGGTGACTTCAACAAATCGTGGAGACCAACTCGAGAAGAAATAGGTTTTAAAACTGGACCCATTGAAACGTCGCCACTGCGAGTTTCCGAAAATAATCAGAAAGGTTTCGTATTTTGTTTAAAAGAAAGTATTGTTATAAAAATGTGTTCTGTTGTAGGCGGAGAGGGGACGAAAAGGTTTACATTTAAAAAGATCACCAAGAAACCGTTAATTGAGCTGGAAAACATAAAAAATGGCTTCAATGAATGCACGAATCCGATGGGGAGAGATCTATTTCAAATCAGTGAGTGTTTATTTTTTTTGTCCAATAATATTGTCTACATTCTCAGTACAATATACAGTTATTTAATTTCTGCGTATAACGAAAAATTTTGAAACCATGAAAATACCCATTTTGAGGCAGGTTGATAGCCCTCCATTTTAGTGTATACAGGGTGCCCGGATTTCGTAGGGACAATATGGGCAACTTCTGCGTTTGAAGAGATAGAGAGTCAAATTAGCAAAAAGGTGCAGGTTCGAGGGCTCATTGTGAATCCACCACCAAATCCCACTTGTCATGGCCTCCACAATAAAAATTAAAAGAAAATCTGAAATTGAAGAAATTGGGAGATTTTGTTTTAATTCTTACTTTGAACAAGTGAGCCATCACAAGTGGGATTTGGGGGTCGATTCTCAACGAGCCCACGAACCTGCACCTTTTTGCTAATTTGACCATCTCTCTATCTCTTCAAATGCAGAAGTTGCCCCTACGAAATCCGGGCACCCTGTATAATCTGAATTGTAATTATGTTTCCTATGTCTGAATAAAGATGTTATATTCTATCCATTTTAAGGTCGCCGGAGATGATTCTGACCATTGAAAAATGCCCGTTTGTCTGGGGGCTCTGTATCTAAAAAATGACTGAAAATTTTGAAATCAAACTTTAAACTTTATTTGACAATCTGAGGAAGTACTGAAAAGCTTTTGGTAAAATTTTATGCACCGAAAGCATTTGTTGAAATATTATTGTAATATCTTTTCTTCCATGTTTTTCTTTTTATTAAATGTCTTGGAGGGTGTAGGCCTCCAAATATCTGGTGTCACATGGGGGTAAAGTTTGCGCGGAGTGAGAAAGTATTCGGAAAGAACGCGATAACAAATCTCCGCGACAATTCTGTGTCTGTTCCATTTTTATTTTTAACTAAGAATGCTGTGTTTTTATTTTATTAAGTTTCACACATGAACACCAACAAAAAGCAGAGTGGGAAACTATTTGGAAAGAACGCGATAACAAATCTCCGCGACAGTTCTGTGTCTGTTCCATTTTTATTTTTAACTAAGAATGCTGTGGTTTCATTTTATAAAGTTTTACACATGAACACGAACAAAAATGATCTGATAGTGAAAAAATTATTAAATGTCAGATTTCTAACAACGCGTTGCCTAATTCATATATTAAATTGATTAAATTATTGCTACAGATACTCAATTTAAGAGCAACATAAAATATAACCCCATTTTTTTTAAATGTCGCCCATTTTTTTCAAGTCTAGTGAGTTTTTACATTGGCTAACAAAAACAGTGATCGCGTCGGTATGGTCTCTCGCTATCGTAATTGCCATCGCTATCGCGACCATGGTCGTGATCACGCCGGTGTGTTCAACCCTTTACATTCTGTTCACTTGACGCTCGCTGAATAATTGTGGGTTTTCGGCGCCCCTCTCTTGAAATGATCACTGCGCAATATGACACCGGAGGCTTTTACAAGTAGCACGAGACTATAAGTATTTTATCCTTTATTATTTTTTAATAATACAAATATTCAATCATGTTTCATCAAGTGATCAATGAGAAACAAACCAAAAATATAAGAATTTTCTTGAAGGTCAATTGCACACACATAATACACAAAAGTACCATATGTATAAAAATGATTTAGATAAAGGGTGGCTTTGTATTTCGGTACGTACGTTGCAGGTTTGATACGTCGCATCACGTTTTTGCCACCAGTTGTTCAAAGTAATTAATTGACATAAAGTCAACAACATGCTGAACTAATCTAAGACCGTGATTTTGTTTATCATGGCCATGCCTTATCTAAATAATTTTTATACATATGGTACGATCGAAAGATATTATATTGAGTTCTGTTTTTGTTTATTTTAGATGATGAAGATTCCAAAACCACCAATTCTTTTGTATGTACAAAAAAACCAGATGTACAGTCAAGCAGTAATTCCGACTTGTTTGGTTATAAAGGCACAAATACATTTTCTTCAAGTCAACGATGTCCGATTAGTTTAATTACTTCACAGAGCGAATTTAACGATTTGAGCCCTTCCACTAGTAATTTGAATTGTAATCAAGAATTTGCGCAAAAGCTGGATAATTCGTTAAATAACATAACAGGATCTATTAGTATCAACAGTAATTCCACGGCAACGTCACCAAATAAAAGTTATAACAGTGTTATTGAAGACTACGATCAATTCCTAATAGACAATATCAACTGGGAAGATGATGATGCATTTAATAATATTTCCATACCGGAGATGGAGGATGCTGTTGCGTTTAATAATGTTCCTGTAGCTGAGATAAACGAGCCAGAACAAGCAGCATTGGAAACGGTGTTCAACCCTATGGAGAATTCTCGTAATAAGAAGTTACCACCTAGGAATGATGATTCTGGTATATGTTCTTCTTGTAAATCAATAGTTCCTGATTCAAAGTACAGTGGAGCATCGATAATCCGGATTAATTGTGACCGGACTCTGGATTTTAAAAATGTCTGAATTTTTGAAAAGAACCAAAAAAAAGTCATTTGAGTTCATAACAAAAAGAAAACTTGCTTAAAATTGATAATTAACTTTAGTGGTTAAATAATTGGAGCAGATAATTGGGGCTATTTTTCACAAATCGGAGAGAAAGTTGATTTCTCGGCCGTCTAAATCATAAGAGAAATGACTTTTCTCTCCCTAGGGAGAAAAGTAATCGTTTCTCTCTCTACGAGGTTCCATTATTTATTTTAACTGTCACGGCTGACAGCGTCTTTTTCTAGGTTAGGTTTTATAAACAAATGTTTTACTCTTAAAATATCCCATTTGTGAAAAAAATAGTATATGTACCTCGGGAGAGAAAGCTATTTTTCACGCATTTCTCTCCCCGATATATAATCTACTATTAACCTCTTCACGCCCAGGTTGCCACATGTGGCAACAAGCAAAAAAAGAAAACAAAAAAATTACTCCTTTCTTTACTCCATTCTATGGAATATTTTTTCATATTTTGTTGCATAAATGGGTAAGTTTGTGACAGTGAAATAATATTTCGTAGATAAAGGTAACAACAACAAAGAAGTAATTTTTCATCAACTCTGGGATTTAATCAAAGCAGCAGGGGTGCGAAGTGGTTAATTAAAAAATGTACATACACACGCATGTATGAATTGACTTCTACTGTAATGGTTTCCAGCATTTATTGTAAATACTTCAAATTATCTATGCTACAAACATTTTGCGCAGTTTTAATTATAATTTAAACATCTATTTCTATTTTAGCTGAATTTCGTAAAGTGTATCCCTACACAGATATCATGAATGAAGTTCTGCACGTGAAATTTGGTTTACAAAAGTACAGGCCGATCCAAGAGGAAATCATCAATGCCAGCCTTGCTCAGCACGACTGCTTCGTGTTAATGCCGACGGGTGGAGGCAAAAGTTTGTGCTATCAATTACCGGCAGTATTATCTCCGGGAGTTACTGTCGTCATATCACCCCTACGTGCCTTGATTAGCGATCAAGTGGACAAATTGAACGCTCTTGATGTAAGATTTGTTATTATAACTTACGCCCGGTATTATCAACTTTTTTTTAAAGAGGCATTTAGTTAAATGATATTCAGGATAAAGGTACATTTAAAACTGCCATGGGTAATATGAATCTTTTTAAAGGAGTTTTAAGTAAATGTCATTTTAAGATCTGTTGGCAGTAGATTGTATACGGATTTTTGGTAAATTTTATATCCGAAGGTAGGCAACACTGAATTTTAACCTTTACAAGCCATCGATACGCTGACGCGACTGATCCGCCATCGCCGCCGATCAGCTGGATCAGCTGAAGTGTCTGACATTTATTTTCTCTCGTGACTGAAACATTTTTGTCATCCTGCGTGAAAGCGTGAATAATAGCGATAGTTATCGCGCCAATCCGCACTTATCTGCCTCTCAACCCTCTTCCTTTGTGGTGTAGCAATTGTCATCGCGGCACCGACTCTCGAGGTGGAGATCGTTCTCTTTCTTTCGAAAACCCCCCGTGTTAACTCATACGGATATTTTACTTACGCGTGTAATTTAATATTTCTTCATCAAAAGAGTCGCCGGTGAAAGAAGAAGCATGAATTAATGAGTATAAACCGAACTGAAATCAATGTAACTTAACCTCTAAACTAGAAACGTCAAGTTAGATCGCCATTAAAATTGTTAAAGGGAGAAACTTCGACATTTAATATTATCGGGCATTTATGGGCTAAAGGACATTTAAACTGGTTGGTAATACTGCACATTCACTCTTAAATCTCGTTTAACCTTAACTGTCCTTTAAAATGTGTTGATAATACCGGGCGTTAGTCTTTTTTACTTTCTCCGTTACGAAGTACAAGAAAGTATTGTGATCGTAAAAATTTTTCCAAATTTTTTTTAACAGAAATATCCGTTTTGGGGTCCCTAGATGCCATTTCAACAATTTCTGGAAAATAAAATTTTGTGTCTGTGTGTGACTCTGTGGTGTGTGTGCGCGCTGTATCTCAAAAACTAATAAAGCAATTGATATGAAACTTTGAACATAAGTCTTATTTGACAATCGAAAGAACTGAAGAGCTTTTGGTAAAATTTCGTACACCGGAAGTGGGTGTTTACCTTAACTGTTTTTTTCCAATATTTTTGAAAACACGAAAAATATCACAAAAGCATTTAAATAAATATTGAAGACAACAAAGAAATGAAATCTTTGGTTTGAAAATATTTTTTATAAAATCATTGTTATTCGAGAAAAAAATTTATTATTTTTTTTCATTTTTGGTTTATAATCATGAAACGATAATAGTTACAGCAAATTTATAAAAATAATAATTACAATATTTCATTGTTCTTATAAACAACTACAATTGTTTTACTTTCATCTTTTTCATGGCTAACAATTTTTTGATTTATAATAAAACTTAAAAATGACTGTAACTCACTTATTTTTAGAAATAACTATGTCATATGTGATATCAGATTAAAGAGAAAAAAAATAGTCTTTCGAATGTGGTCATAGCCAACTATGGTTTCCATTTAAAAAAATGTAAGTTTGCATCATATCTCGGAAAATAAGGGCGTTAAAATATTTCTGAATTTATTTTATTAAGCTTCGCAAAATTATCTGCAACTTTGTCTTTACAGTTTTTTTCCACCTGCCATAATAACCGAGATATATTTCTTTGAAAAAATTGACACTTTTTACATTTTTCAAAATATTTAGTTACCCTGCACTTTTTTGAAAACTTTGAAAGTGTTATTTGATTGGGCTCGTAAAACTGCACCCCTTTGCCCATTTAACCGTTTCTCTATCTCTTATAGTTTCTGAGATCCCCATAGAGAACTCACCCTGTATAAGTTAAAATCCATTGTTATACTTTAAGCTAAGATATTATTTATGATTTATTAAAACTTATATTTTATAGATTCCTGCTGCGCACATGTGTTCTGATGTCTCAAAATCTAATTCGGAAATAATCATGGCGAAGCTGGCGCAGAAGGAGCCGTCGATTAAATTGTTGTACCTGACTCCCGAGAAGATAGTGGCTTCGAAGAATATGTGCGACGTGTTGCGGGGTTTGTTTCAGAGGGGAAAATTGGCGCGGTTTGTCATCGATGAGGTTCATTGTTTGTCTCAGTGGGGACATGACTTCAGGTGAGTTTGAACTATTAGAATATCAGCCTTGACCATACTTTATTATTTTTCTGAATGAATTTAAACCTAATAAGATAATGGATTTGAACACCCAAATTATAATTAATACTTTCACTGCTGCGTATAGTTTCAAAAGCTTAAGTATGCTGCAAAAATTATTTTGAAGTCTTATTATTACAGACCAGACTACAAGAAACTATCATGCCTAAGGAAAAACTATCCAAACGTGCCAATCATCTGCCTGACGGCCACGGCGACAACGTGTGTGCAGCAAGACGTTCTCAACATATTGAATTTGAAGAATGTCAAAACGTTTATCAGAAGTTTCAATCGTCCGAATATTAAGTACCAAGTTTTGACGAAAGACGGCAAAACCATCATCGGCAAAATAGCACATCTGATAAAGACGAAGTTTTTCAAGAAGTCTGGCATCATCTACTGCCTCTGCAGGAAGGACTGCGACACCTTGGCCGCATCACTATCAACGTTTGATATCAATGCTAAAGCTTACCACGCAGGTAATGGCGTTTTTTAAATTTGTTATAGATAGATGCAAGAAGTCATTATTTATTTGTCATCATGATTTTTTTATCAATACAATGGCTAATAATATATTCACGTTAGAAACTGTTCTTTTTGTAATAACCCAGTGTAATAGTTAACTCTGAACTGACACACAACTTCTATGGCACACTAGGATCATTGAGTAAGAGAAAAATGACATTAAAAAAAAAATAGAAGATTATATCGTAATCTTTCAGTTTATGATACTAATGAATAGACTGAAGTGAACGCAACAACTTCAGGCCAATATTTGTGATATTGCCAGATTTCTTGTCTCACTATAACTAACGTAATTTTAGAATTGGAATATTAGGAATTATAAATAGGTAAAACGGAACATTGAAATTAAAAGGAATTACAGAAATAATTTATCAAGGGTGTGCAATGATTGTGCTTATGCTTAGGTTAGGGTGAGGTTAAATGCTTAATTTTTCCTGACTATACTATTTTTTCACAAACGGGATATTTTAAGAGTATAACATTAGTTTCTAAAACCTAACCTAGAAAAAAAACTGTATCAGCTTTGACAGTTAAAATAAATAATCAAACCTCATAGGGAGAGTAATGATTAGTGCTCTTCCCAGAGAGGGAAGTAATCATTTCTCTCCCTTGAGCGAGTAATGTTATTTCTCTCCCTTGGATGAGAAATGTTATTTCTCTAACGATTTCGACAGCTGAGAATTCGACTTTTTTATAATAGAAAATTCTATTACAAAATATACGCTGGGGTCAAATTTACCCCAGGGTTAAAACAAAACTTTAATGGTGGTACAAAAATCAATCAAATTTTCTTTTCAATAGGTTTGTCAGATAAGCAACGAGAAAAGGTGCAGAGAGATTGGATGAACGACATACATCACGTAATAGTGGCCACGATAGCTTTTGGCATGGGTATAGATAAACCTGATGTCCGATTTGTTATTCACAATTCCGTCCCGAAATCTGTAGAGGCGTTCTACCAAGAATCTGGAAGAGGCGGACGGGACGGTGAAATTGCTTATTCATATTTGTTTTATTCGTACGGCGATGTTATTCGCTTGCAAAAATTAATTCAAAGTAAGTAAAATCCAAAAATACTTAAATTGGGAATCATCAATTATAATGCCCCAACAGAGGGCACTGATAATATGCAATAATTTTATAAGATTCGGAAAATATATTGCTTGATAATTGCGTAATAGCAAATACCAATATTTGGTGCAAAATAAATAAATTAACGTAAACACTACTATTGTTAAAACTTTATCAAATTGTCCAGTACAGAAGAGGTGTTTCCACTTTTATTATCAACTCTTCCTTGCTTAGTAACTTTTTTTAAAAAAAAATTTTTTGTGTTAATATATCATATATTAATTGAATACAACATATGCAGCAGAATTATATCAATCACTTACTAATTTCATCATTAAGTACTTGTTATGCTATATTATCTAAATGTTTAATTTGTTCTTTTTTAAAAAGTTTACTATTTCTAGGTTAATTCTTGTCTTAGTAACTTCATAATCTTTCTTTTACAAAAAAAAATTCAATACAATTCTTTAATCTCAAGATCTCAATCTCCAAATGGGTACGCGTACCCCAAGAGGTATGCGAGTTGATACGTCGAGGTATGCCATTATTAATTTTAAAAATTCGAAATTATCAAGATACCTATTTTGATATAGGGGGTTTACATCCTTTACACCTACAACTTTTTTTATATTTTTAGTGGACAAGAATTCAAGATCCACCCTGGAAGCACACTTCGACAGCGTGCAACAGATGGCGCAATACTGTGAGAATAAAACGGACTGCCGTCGCCACCTGCAGCTCAGACACCTGGGCGAGAAATTCGATCGGAAAATGTGCGCCCAAAACAAAGCCACCGCTTGCGATAACTGCGAGAACTTTAAGGGCAACAAGACGATAGACGTGACCAAGGAATCTCGGGAGTTGGCGCAATTGGTGAATGATATCGGCACCGGGAGTAATTACACAATGCTCCACTTCGTGGACGTGTATAAGGGTTCGAAGATTAAGAAAATCATGGAACGCGGGCATGATAAGCACCGGTATTTCGGAGCCGGAGGACACTTGAGTAAAAATGATATACACCGAGTCCTCAAGGAGCTAATGTTTAAGAAGGTGATGTCGGATCATTGTACTTATAATGGTGATTTTCCGGTTGTTTACATTAAACCGGGTCCGAATTACCAGACATTATTCAAGGATGAGAGTAAGTGCTTTTGTTTTAAATTTAGATTTTATTGCGTTGAAAGGAAAAGTAGAACCGTTTACTTCGTTTATTTGTGTTTGAATCAATTAAATCGACACTCCTAATTATTATTATTATGCGTGAATCAAAAAGAGGGAATTTTTCAAATTGCGTGTTTTCCGGTTGATTAAAAAAATTGAAAAACAATTACTACTAATTCCAAACTTCCAAAAAACACTTGACAACTATTCCCCTTTAATATTCTACAAAAAGCAGAAGACACCCCATCCCTAGATTTTGAAATAATCACGCGTGAATTGAAAACAGGGAATTTTTCAAATTGCGCGTTTCCCGGTTGATTAAAAAAATTGAAAAACAGTTGCTACTAATTCCAAACTTTCCAAAAACACTCAACCACTATTCCCCTTCAATATTCCACAAAAAGCTGAAAACACCCCATCTCTGGATTTGGAAATAATCACGCGTGAATCGTAAAGAGGGAATTTTTGAAATTGCGCGTTTCCCCGTTGATTAAAAAAATTGAAAAACAATTGCTACTAATTCCAAACTTTCCAAAAATACTCGACAACTGTTCCCCTTTAATATTCTACAAAAAGCAGAAAACACCCCATCCCTTGATTTGGAAATAATCACGCGTGAATCAAAAAAAGGGAATTTTTCAAACTGCGCGTTTCCCGGTTGATTAAAAAAATTGGAAAACAATTGCTAATAATTCCAAACTTTCCAAAAATACTCGACAACTATTCCCCTTTAATATTCTACAAAAAGCAGAAAACACCCCATCCCTTAATTTGGAAATAATCACGCGTGAATCAAAAAAAGGGAATTTTTCAAACTGCGTGTTTCCCGGTTGATTAAAAAAATTGAAAAACAATTGCTACTAATTTCAAACATTCCAAAAACACTCAACCACTATTACTGTGATTGATCAATTCGAACCATTCAAGATGGTTAAAAAAGAAGAAACATTTTCTGGTCTATTATTTTACTGCATTAAATTTTTTTGCCTACTGCAGGCAGTTTGATAATATCAGGAAAGATCAGTAACAATCAAATAACATATCAGTAATGATCGACTGTGAAACACTGTGCCAACGCCTAAACTTTTAAGAATTTTCTGTATATTGCAAACTTGTCGAAATTAATTTATAGTGCATTGATAAATACCTTTATATTACAGCTAAAATAACAATAGTCGTTGAGAAACAAGCACCTCCACCCCCTAAAAAATCAATCGACCCGAAAAATACCCCCGGTACATCAGATTCACCGATTCCCACATCAGACACGATTAAAATAAGCAATTTGAAAATAGAATGCCACGAAGAATTGTTGGCGGCGTGCGCAAAATTCGCACTAGAACGCAACGTCATGCTGTCGTCCATCATGAATCTGTGCGCGATTAAAACGATGTCGTCGCGGCTACCAGACTGCGAGACGGATTTCCTCAAAATACAGTACGTAACGAAGGCGAACTTTGAAAAGTTTGGCGGTGAGTTCTTGAGGATCACCAAGAAGTTTCGGGCGCTTGTAGATAAGTTGACGCCCACCGAGGACCATAATGTCGATGGCAATGCATTTGTGGCCGATGATTGGGTTGTACCGCCTATTGCCATTAAAGGTCAGAGAGGACGGAAGAGGAAATATAGGAAAACTAATTATAAGTAAGTGCATTTCTTTAAAATTAAGGTTTGTGAAATGCTGGGTATCTCGAAGGAAAGAAATTGTTCTTTCAAGGTTATTAACCCGTTTCATCCCATCAATTTTTTCTCAAATGTCATTTAAAACTAAATTAAGTAACAGACAGAATACGATGACTGCTAAATATCTGTTTAAAACAGGACAGTTTGTGTCGCAGATGCATTCTCTAAAATAAATATGTTCAGTATACAGATCGAGTAAAGTATGTTTAGCACTGGAAATAAGAGAAACACATTCTTTGAGTGGAAACGGGTACGAAGGAGCGTTTTTACGAGGGATATAGGCGGCTCCTTATTGGCCGTGCGCCTCGGGCACTGTTGCCCATCTAATCTAAGTATGATAACAAACAAAAATAATTTTGTCATTCCCTAAAGTGAACTTGTGCAGACTGTGCAGTAAGTATTACTCTTTGATTGATAAATCTGTACACAAGCTAAATATGCCGCGTACGCGTCTTCGTACCCATTTCCACTCAAAGAATGTGTATCTCTTATTTCCATCTCTCTCGCACCCATGAAATTTTCCTGTGCTAAACGTAGTTTACTCGATCTGTATATCTACTTGGAACATTCAATTCCCAAAATCGAAACAAAAACCTATCATGTGATCATCCCTCCCAAAACTCAATATTGAAACGTTATTATTAATAAAGCATTAATAAGAACTTTTTTTCAGGAAAACTGCTTGGAAAAGGAAGAAAAAGAATTAATCAGTTATTTGTTGTTATTTCAATTGTCATTTATTTATTCATTTATGAGTGTTTTTGTAAATAAAGATTTATCAATTTTGTATTTTAATAATTTTCTTAACGTCATACAAGCTGAAGATCTATTGCTTCATCAAATGTTGGTTGCTGTAATAGATACCCTACTCAAGTTTAATGTGTCAGCAGTAAAAATGATGCCAGCCTTTGTCCCCTTGGTGCAAGTTCGTGTCCTACAAGGGTTATAATTTATCTAACGAATAATGGCTCTTCGGATCCGTGGATGTCGAGCATTTATTCACTTATTTGTCTACTCACCGCAGTAGGCTTTGTTAGGGTGACATTTTTATTGGTAGTAAAAAGTTACTAACAATTTAGTTGTCATTACATTTTTTTGGTTATGTTTAGCGCAATGTTGCATTTTATAATATCCATTTCACATAAAAATATTGTTTGGCAACGTTTTATCGAAATGATGGGTTAACTTCAATCATTGGCAGTACTAAATACAACATGCCAATATAAGGACAAAAACACCCCGAAAGAATAAAATGTGAACCCATGGATAAACCTACCTCTAGGTACAGGATGGCAAACGTAACTTGCCGTTGCGTAGTGGCAAAATTGTGGACGGAACCTTCGAAGGGCGCTCTCGATAGATTTCGTGAAGAGTTCGCGCGCCTGGTACATTCATTTTCAAAAGTGACTGTGCATTAATTATGTGGAGGAGAGCGCCCGATAGAATTGTAAATGAATAGCGCACGTGAAGAATATGTGCTTGCTTATTACAGAGACTGTACTCGGCCGGCCGTAGAGAGAAAGAGCTTTCGCTTGCTCTCTGCGCGTCTGGCCAACTTATATTTGCCATCCTGTATATCAGGTCAAAAAAGTATAATTTTGAAACCGTTTTAATTCAAATGATTGCTACTATTTTGACATATAGTTGTCCTAGATTATTTCCTGTGGATTAATAGTAATTTACGATACAAGTAACGTTGTGAAGGTTTTTACATTACGAGAGAAAAGTTTGAAAGCACGAGCGACGTAGGAGCGAGCGCTTTTAAATTCTCGAGTACTGTAAAAATAAATAACGTTACGTATGTTGTAATGGTTTATTTTATCCTGTTTCTATTTTTTTTAATGAAAAAAAATGTTTAATGAAAACCGCCATACGCGAAATAATGTTTGTATGCCAATATTTCCAGTTGTGTTAAGATAAATATAACAACACTAGTGTTGTTAAAGGTACCTTAACGTTACTTGTTGCTAAGGAGTTATTGGCATGATAACATTATAGGATAAAATAAATTTATTTAATGCTTCTGCAACAAAAGATCTTGTTACCTTAGCAATAAATAAGCATTTATCAGAAAAGTAGTTTAACTCCAATTCATTTCAGTTGAAATTGTGCATTAAAATTTTGAAAACAGTCTATCGATCTCAATGCTTGCCGATCTGAAATAAGCAGGCGTGGAAGTCTTGCGCACAATCTTCTCAACACTTCTACGATTTAGAAACAAAACAATAATTGATGGAATGAAGCACTATGATTTTCCAATGTCGAAGAAGTTCCATGTTCAAAAACACTCTTCATCAGCATTTCGTTTGGAGATATTATGATTGATTATCTAGATAAGGGTGAAACGATAATTGCGTCATATACTAATTTATTGGAAAGCTTATGAGAAAAAAACGCAGAACGTTGAGCAAAGGTGTCTTGTTTTCGCAAGACAATGTATTCTAGGGTTGGAATTACTCCAGGAACAGAAAAAAATCTCTTTTTTTAAAGGTTTAAAGACGCAAGTGTGGTGTTAGAATAAGTGTATTGTATCATAGGAGACCTAGGGCGTTTCCAGCCAACTAGTTTAGGGGGGTAATTAAAAAAAAGATAAATAAACTGGTGCTTCTGCTCTCATACACCTGTTCCGTGAAATCTCCCTATCCTTTTCCAACATTTTAAAGCGTAGGAAAAATTGTAAGCGAAAAATTCTTAGGGGGGGTAATTACCCGTAGGAGACCGTGTTGAAAGGAAATTGTTTTAGTTGCATCGATAGTAGCCTTTCTATGTGTTAATGATAATAGATCCCGAAACCTTTCCGCCGAGTCCTTTGTGTATTTATATATGTTATTTCAGAAGATCGCTCCCATCTCTCTGAAGCGCTATTTAATTATTTTTTTGTTATTTAAAACCATGTTGTATGTAGTTGGTAACCTTAGGCGGAGATTTTGAAGTTGGTGCAAGGTGCGCACTTCATACGAATTAAATTGTTCGCATTTAAGCTTTCGCCCCAGGGCCATAGGATGGCGCTAGTGTCAGAATTTAAAAACGGGCGGAAAATTGTTACATAAATTGACGCTAGATGGTACAACCTTCTAATTTAGTTGGAACATTAACAAAACTTTTGACTATATTTATATAGTCAAAGAATAAAAGGGTGAGTATTTAAGATTTCGTTTCCTTTCAGTGTTTCCGATAGAAACACCTATTAAAACAATTCTGTGACAAATGCCTCATCATTATTGTGCATATACAAGGTGCAAAAACTCTAAAAATAATACTTATATGCATCAGTTCACTTGAAGGGGACCAGTGAGAAAATTTGCAAGTACATATACGCATTATGTAAAGTGATTGTCGCATACTTTGTTGTGGTGTTTTATTTAAAGTTTTTCGGTTTATTTGATATTGTTTGTGATTTTTGTATAATATTGGTAATATACCTTCATGTTTATGTTTCTATTTTGTGTTTTATATTATTATTTTTATTATAATGTAGTAGATAATAATTACAAACCAAGTAATGACCAGCAAACTTTCAAGTTTATCTTATTCATTGTTTAATAAATATATTATTTGAATCAATAACTTCTTATTACTCCTACACATTATTTTAATGAAGAAGTGTAAAAATCGAAGATTAATTCAAAAATCCGCTTCCCTTACACCCCGCTTCACACCACAACAACCCGGGAGCGGTAACCAAAAGTTAAATGAATAGAAAATATTAAACATAAATCGTTTATTTAGCTGCAGTTTATTAAAACATGAATAAATCAGTAATTAATTACTTGAGCTTC
The DNA here is from genome assembly GCA_910593695.2 of Ocypus olens. Lineage (NCBI taxonomy): Eukaryota > Metazoa > Arthropoda > Insecta > Coleoptera > Staphylinidae > Ocypus > Ocypus olens. The sequence continues at coordinate 6,183,639 of OU343061.1, forward strand.
TGCAGCGAAGTCTTACTTAATATAGTAAGAACAACAAATATCAATTAAAACAACTACTCCCCGTGCTAATGCACCCCCGGGTATTGAATTACATGATTGATATTTGCTGTTACATGTCTGAAATCGCATTCAGCACAAAAGTTAAATGATATGATTCGCATGTTGACATACACAACTAATAACTCATTTCCGGTTCTCGTTACCGTACCCGGGTTGTTGTGAAGCGGCCTTTACGGCTTTTGTTCGGTAACCCGCCGATTGCAACGCCATTACTTACCGGTGGCGTTGTGGTTGAACGAAAAATGCGATAAATGTTGTGTACATAGAGTTGCCTATCTATTCAAGTTTATTTATGGTGCGCAAATTGCAAAGCTAACCATTTACTGCTATTTACGGTGTTAATACGATCTATTTACAAGTTTATTTGATTTAATGTACTGTATTAAATAGTGGTGTACAGGAAATGGTACTGATATGGCGCTGTTACAATTTGGTATGTGTATATTTTGCATTGTAATTTTAAATGTTTCACTTAACCTCAATCGCCGCTGTGATTTTGATCAGTTTTTATACAAATGAATTCAATGATGTGCATAATGTTTGTTGTTATAGAAAGCTTCCGATATTTTATGCAAATAATGTGTATATATCTGAAACTTACATCAAGCATAATATTGCTAAATCAATTGGTTCTAATTTTAATTATACCTCCATAATAACAATAATTTAATCATAAAAAAATACTAAAAACAATTTGGTTTCATAATGGACTTATTGTTACATCAAAAACTTTTTACTTCAAAAACTGTTTTAATAATGGACTTATTGTTATATCAAAAACTGTTTTCATAATGGACTTATTGTTACATCAAAAACTGTTAAATCTGTTTTTCGCATCTTATTGAATAATATAAACGTTGTTAAATGGTTTTTTATTGAGAAAGTTATCCATTATTCGGCCGAATCATTTTCTCCACAGGTGACGTCCAATCAAATGATAGCGGTTTCATTGCCCAACAGTTTAGTTGTTACTATGGTTTTTTGTCAGCGAACTGCCGCAATTTCCAAACAGAACAATTATTCGTTATAATTAAATACAAACAGAAAACTCTTTAGGTAATTATTTAATATGATGCGAAAAAGTATAGTATTAAACTCGTGAACACGTTGGCCATGGCCAACTTTCTCACTCGTTTAATAATATACTATTATCTGGTTATCTGTTGGACAAATAAATTTATTATTATTATTATGTTCTATAATGCAAATGGGGGAGTTTGCCACTAGTACCACAAAGGTAAAAAGAATGGAGGCGTAATATTGCACAATATTGTTCAATTTTTATCGACGCAGAAAACGTAGAAAATTGTTCTCAACAAGTTTCAATTCACTTGAAAGCAGCGGCGGCTCGTGGATTTCCGTAGGTGAGGTAAAGACAAAGATGTCGCTCGTGCCGCACTACTTACTCTTATAGAGGAAGCAAATATTTCATCGCTGTTTCGATCAAATTTTCTTCCGTTGCCCCACCGCTAAATATCCACGAGCCGCCGCTGCTTGGAAGTAGTTTGTTTATCGTGTCCTTAGCAACTTCCCTGATTTATGGAGGTGTGCAAGTAATGTTGTATTGAGATGTATTATGTTTTAATACACTATTGAAATCGCCGTAGAAATATTTTTTTATGTCAAATATTTGTCAGTGCTGCTACATGTTACAGTCAAAACTCACCAAATGTTTAAGTATATATTTTATTTCAAAAATAAATCCTTAACTAAATCTAAACTAGAAAAAATTGTTAAATAAAAGGCATTGTGGCATTCATTGCATTGGAGTACTCGCGCCGCAATGGACCCTCTTATTAAACTCGTAGAATAATGTACTAAGGTGTGAGCCACAAAATTTTGTTGCGAAGTTGTCCATGTCTGAGAGAGAGAAACATAGCAGTCGTGTCTTAGAGATTAATTCATTTTTTAAATATAATCAAGTCTCATGATAAAGTAAATTAAGCCGATTAAGCGTTTTACTGCCATATGTATATCTCTGGGGTTGATTAAATTTTTTAATTTAGGTTTTAAGTTTCAATTGTCTTGTGTAGAAATTAAAAATGCATTTCTGGAGTTGGAAGGTTCATAGTGTATGTTTTCACATTTATAAAGTCTTGAATCTTATGATAGCATTACCATTGCAATTAAACATATTTTTTTATTGCAGTGAAAATTATAATTTTAATTAATTTCTATCCTTTACATTGTCAATTACAAAATGCAACCAAATCTACTTTATTCAAGCCTTTGTTAGGCACATTTATTCCGGGGATGCTTTGCAACCGAAGGGTCTCATAGATGGAGCTGTATTTATTTTAAAACAACCTTAACAGATTATGTTTTTATTATTACATCACACACAATGAGTCAGACACTTAATGTAATTTGTAATAATCAAATATAATTCAATATAATCTCCATTTCATTGATCCTAATGAATTCACTAATAAACTAAATGCATTTTGCCGTACAATGTACACTGTAAGTGCAACTCATTAAATAAATAGATTAACACACGAAATATAAATAAATTTGTCTTTGTCCGAAATGTAAATAAATGTTTGTAATCTGAATAAATAGCGCGCGCGCTTGTGCACATAACGCCGGTACCTACCAATGTACATAACCTAAAAGTTCAAAAAACCGCGCATACCGAGTTCGTTGGCTTCGGTCGCTTGAACGACGCTAACGTAATTTTCGGTCGTTTGCAGGAAAACTGTTGGTGAATTTGAGTGGAAGGAATTTTAGAAAAATGCCGTTCAACGTGATCGTCGAAGGAAACATCGGCAGCGGAAAAACCACCTTCCTCGAACACTTCAACAAATTTGGAAATGTTTGTGTCCAGGCGGAGCCCATCGACAAGTGGAGGAATTGTAATGGTCACAATTTGTTGGTAAGTAATTACGTTATAAAAAAAAAGTTTGGGCAGATCAAAGTTGTATTTAATGTATTTAGCCATGACAAAACTTGATAAATTAGTTTGCATCCAGCTGTAGATAAAAAATTAGCAGTGTTTTGAAAGTGTTGAAATGGTGAAAACTGATACTGCAGGATGAATTAAAATCGAATTGAAACATTATTTAGATAAGTACTATGTTCATTATAAGCTAATTATTCATTAAAATGTAGTTTGCATTTTCACAAATGAATCATCAATAATTGTTCAGTGTAAATGTGCAAAGCTAGTTGTGTTACTCAGTGTGCTGTGATAATCACAATTTAATCATATGAAGATGATGGTTGCGACCGTTACTATGTGGTAGTTTACCACTATTTAGTGGTAAAAAAATGTCAAGTTGTTTAATTCAAAGTTACCTGACAATTTAATCAGTTTTCAGAAAATTTAATTTTCGTTTTTAAATCGGCATAGAATTTTTATTTATTTATTTGCAATTACAGTATAAGAAAAGTGTGAATATATAAGAATTGTAAATAAATAGATTATATACCAATAAAAAGGATTAATAATAAATTAAAACTAGTTTCTGACCTATCATAACATTATTTTAATAAGTATATTATTTATCATGACATTGATTTTTATCACAAGGCAGTGGTTATGTTGGTTTTCATTATCAAATAACAATGATAGTGATAATAAACCATCCTTATTTTATAGTACACCATGTTATAAAAATACAAAATTTATTAAATAAAATATACTGTGAGATCAAAAAGTCAAAAATAGTTGATAGCCCTTAAAACATAACCTAACTAACAGAAGTCCAGTGGCATCACTAAGAATGGAATGTTACAGCTCGTCCACACAGAGTGAAAAAGTACTCGTAGATAACTAGATAACAAATCTTCGCACACCGCCGATTTGAATAGGAATATAATGTCAATTGGATTGGATTGAAAGATGACACTTCATTTAATACAATAAGTGATAATTATTCACTTTCTGCATCGTCACCTCGTGACGAATTTACATTTATTATTAATGCTTCAATAACTTAGATATTTTCTTTGCGAGCCTTAAAGTCAATTTCACATTTTGTTGTGTGATCACACTGCCTTTTCACAGCGTCTCCTTTCAGTTTTCTTTTAAACGCCACCATACATAAGAAGGGCAACTGTTGTGTTAATGCAACGCTTGCTGAATAATTATGCATTTCTCATGCCCCCCTCTTGAAATTTAACCCTTTCAGCCCTGGATTTTTAAATTTGAGAAAAAAAATGTTTTGTTAATTATTATTAATGGGGAGCTTCTTAATAAGCTTGATTAATTAGTATAGGAATTAATTAGTGAGGCTTTGTTGAAGTGACATCTAGTGATAAACAGCAAAAATATGGATTGTCATAGTAAGTAGAGACGTGTAAATGTTGCGGTGGCAATTGCCACCACCAGGGCCGAAAGGGTTAAGATGATGTTCAGCCACGGTTGGGTAGACAAGTTGTAGTTGTGATTTACGAGTTCTAATACATCAACAGGAAATTGTTGTATATCAGCGCATGCAATTGTATTTACTCAATAAGTCGTTATTTTACATTTATTTATATTTAAAATTAGACAGTTGTCATCACACGAAATAACAAGCTCTATTACACACACAAACACTCAAAAATTTTGTTACTACTAACAAAATGGGTTTGAATCTTTTCAACATAAAATGTATTCTTATTTCTAGGGTCTATTATATGAGGATATTCATAAATGGAGCTTCAGTTTTCAGTCCTACGTTCTTTTAACAATGGCCCAACAACACCTTTTACCAACAAATTGCCCGATTAAGTTAATGGAGAGATCTGTTTACAGTGCAAGGTAGGTTAGAATGTTTTTAGAATGTAACGTATTTTAATATCATTGGAGTTTATTTATTCACGCTTAATTAAAGCCATATAGTACTGATGAGTTTTTAACTCAAATCATAATATGTAGCACGTAGTGTAAATTGTACCCGTGTTTGTGCTGTATATACATAAGCAAGAAATAACTATTCGTACAAGTGGATTTCACAAAAGTGGTTATAAATATATCTGGCGTAAATTGACATAACACTGGTATTATATTTTAGGCTGCAGTGACGGTTCGCGGGATTTTTTCTGGTATGGCCGAGGAACAAGAGGTGGTAATACAGATAGGTAGGGTCAGTTGCAGAGACTGCTGGCTTCGTGACCGCACCTATCTGTATTACCACCTCTTGTTCCTCGGCTGTACCAGAAAAAAACCCGCGAACCGTCACTGTTAAGCTGTGTAAATGATCTTTCACATTGTCAACAAACAACGGAATACATAATTTGAGGTTGGATTCTGCGATTACATTACACATATTTTTAGGTTAGGTTCTGCGATTACATTACACATATACTATTATTTTTCTAAAGTGGCGTTTACGTCATCAAGCACGTGTGAAATGACGTTTTTTCGTACCAACGTGGTTGTTTTCGAGAATATGCATAAAATTAGTTGAAGAATCGAAATTAATCTGAGAATAATTTGTTACATAAAATTGATCACCGGTGGTTATAAATAAGTAATCGGCGTATTGACCTGGCACACAATTTTTGCCTGCCAATCGTGTAGAAAATTATGTTATGTAGGCAGCCGTGATTTTTTATTCTCGACGATGCCAAATCTTTTTCACTAACCATGCTCATACATTTGTGCATAACCAAACTTTTTTGACGTTTAACTTGTTATATTTATTCGATTATTACAATGTCTTACAATTATTATTTTGAGCAAGAGCGAGATGCAGGAGGTTCTCTTCTACCAATTAGTGCAGTGAGAGGAGTGCCCTCGAAAGCGTAAACGGACACGGCCTGCTACTGGTGTAGACGATGCGAATCAGCGTGCAATTCGCAATGTTATTTATGAAATGTATAAACAGAGTAAGCTTTCACAGATATACCGAGTGTTTGGGATAAGGGGCGAACATAGGGATTTAACATGTAAAATTAAATATGTGTAATTATTTGCTCCCCTATTCATTTTAGAGAAAAATCGTAAAGGAATATTTTTTAGAGAATTAAAAACTGTAAATGTATCATCCATTTAATTTACGTTTGTACCAGCATACACCTCAGAAATAATAAAAATAAGTTTAACAATTTACCATTTAATAAAAACCCTTGCCATGACTTTGACAAATGTCATGTTTCATGTTATAGTGAAAATAATAATATTGCAAGTCAGATATCAATTCTAGTTATTACGATGAACAATAATCTGAGTTATTCCAATGAAGAGAGGGTATTCATTATTAAAACATTTTACAGTGGCGTCAGTTTACGCAGAGTTCGTGACTTATTTTCGGTTACATTTAACAATCGACCAATTCCGTCTGTATCAACAATTTCCAAATTTGTGAAAAAGTTCGAAAATACAGCAAGTGTAGCGGCAGATGATTCAAAAGGTATTTCAATAGTCCAATTTTAACAAATATTATTTCAAAAACATTCACATTGCAGGCAAACGGAAGAGAAGAAGCAACGATGAATTGGAAGAAAGAGTTTCGGGGTTGATAAATGCTGATCCAACAACTAGCATACGATGCATTGCTCGTGAGTGCAGCGTGTCTACATTCTCAGTGTATAAGATTCTGAATAAGCATGGGTATTATCCCTACAAACATCAATGCCATCAGGAGATATTGCTAGTGGATGAAGAAAGCAGGCGTGTATTCTGCGAGATAATGCAGGATCGATCAAACATAGACAGAAACTTTTTGCAGTCTATCTGTTTTACGGATGAATGCACTAGAACCCAGTTCCCGCAAAAAATCAATATTTAGGCTGGCATTTTTAAAAATAATATTATTGGGCCGTTTGAAATATGTGGAAATTTAAATTCGAATTCTTATTTAGACCTTTTAATCAACCAGGTTGGCCCTGCGTTAGAAGAAGTTGCACGTGACAATCAGGAGATATGGTATCAGCATGATGGATGTCCAGCCCATTATGGTTTAAATGTAAGGGAATATTTAAATGCTAATTTTCCCAATTGCTGGATTGGTCGCGGTGGCACTATCAACTGGCCACCAAGATCTCCTGATTTAGCACCATGTGATTTCTTTTTGTCGGGTCACTTGAAAAACAAAATTTATAAAAAACACCATCCAAATATTGAATCTTTGCGGGAAGCAATTTTTGCGGAATGCACATTGATTACAGATAGGCAGTTGGCTAATGTTAGACATGCATTTTATAACCGATTGGGTTATTGTTTACACCAGAACGGAGAACTTTTTGAGTACTTGCTCTAAAATTTCCCGTTGACCGCTGGTTACGGTAAAACCAAAAATATATCACGAACTGTGTGTAATCTGACACCACTTTAATTCAATTCATCGTTGCTTCTTCTGTTCCGTTTGCCTTTAATTTTAATATGTTTGAAATAATATTTGTTGAAATTGGACTATTGAAATACCTTTTGAATCATCTGCCGCTACACTTGCTGTATTTTCGAACTTTTTCACAAATTTGGAAATTGTTGATACAGACGGAATTGGTCGATTGTTAAATGTAACCGAAAATAAGTCACGAACTCTGTGTAAACTGACGCCACTGTAAATATTTTGATAATAAATAATACCCTCTCTCCATTGGAATAACTCATATTATTGTTCATAGTAATAACAATGCGTGAATTGATATTTGGACGTGGATGGGACTGCGGGTTAAGGAGATTGAATGATTCGGGAAATTGGCGTCGGCTACGAGGCCATCTGCCATAATCATTGTATTGTAATATATCAGAAATTAAATGAATAACTGAATAATTAAAGACAAATGCAATGTCCATGGTCCCGAGCGAATATTCCGCGACCCCGAAATCGTTCGCCCGGGCTGGGATTCGAACCCTCGCGGCACGCGGTGCAACCGGCATAAGCGCTCGCTTGTACCCACTACACCAACGGGCCGCCCGAATTAATGTTTGACTAGTAAAATTATTCTCACCATAACATGACATTTGTCAAAGTCATGGCAAGGGTTTTTATTATAAATGGTAAATTGTTAAACTTATTTTTATTATTTCTGAGGTGTATGCTGGTACAAATGTAAATTAAATGGATGATACATTTACAGTTTTTAATTCTCTAAAAAATATTCCTTTACGATTTTTCTCTAAAATGAATAGGGGAGCAAATAATTACACATATTTAATTTTACATGTTAAATCCCTATGTTCGCCCCTTATCCCAAACACTCGGTATAAATAATGTAAAATTACCTTATCTTATTTTATTTAGAAGAACACATAACATTAAAAACACTGCTTGAAAAATTGGAAGTGAAGCATATATTCCACGGAAGTTATAAAATACAATATATGTAAACATATCAGAAAACGATTACTTTTTTATTTATTTGTATAATTGACACAACAGCTGATTGCAGTCATTTTTAAATATACAGGAGAGCTGTCAACCTTGTAAAATTGTGTCGTCATTATTATGATTATTATTTCGATATAATTTTTTACCTTAAATGTTCTTCTGAGGCTCCGTTTTTAATTTAAACAGTAATGATTAAAAAAATGTATTCGGTGACAGTCAATGGCGCACAAAGAACGTTTACGCAGTTAAAAATATAATACCGGCTTACGAAAAACCTGGCTTGAATATTTAACACTGATGGAGTATTGTATTGTAGAGCTCGCCCGCTAATCCATTGTCACAACAAATTTTTAATTGTCCTAGAACAAAAAAGTTCTATTTTGAATCAAAGCCATAACACTTGTGCAATTGTACAAAAGAATTATTTACTGCCGCATCCTTTTTAAATTGTCTACATGGGAAGCAGAAAAATGTCATTAAGTTTACAAAATCTATCTACTGTCATTTTTAACCAGAATTTTCCGTTGTATTCATTAATAAATATGTTTATTCACCGCACGTTCTCAAAATAAGTTGTGTAAATACATCAACTGTTTGCGTCAGGTAAACATTGTATCGTATGTTTGTGTGCCATGATTTTTTATTTTTAAAAATTTAAGTCGCACACACGTTAGGAATTGACATACAAAACGTCAGATCTTTCTAAATGTCACAATTATTCCGTGGTCACAATGGTTTACAGCAACCAGCAAAAAACGTTTCTAGTTGAAAGTTATTTCTGAAATGAGACTAAAGTGGACGGAAATCGGGTGTATTCATTCGACGCACCTTTGGCAGAGTTTCAGGAAGAATTTCCTAATGATCCCATTATTTATAATGAATTTGAAAAAAAATACCTCATCACGATCTGTTACATTATTTCATGAAACGGGTAGTATTCTCCGTAAACCAGGAAGTGATAGACCAGTGAAACATACTCAGGATGCTATTAACACAGCTCAAGAAATTTTGGAAGATGAACCTACCACTTCTCTGCGTTATTTGTCAGCAAATGAATTTATCGGTAGGAACAAGAACAAGTAACATAACCTCAATATGTGTTCCCAATTTAAATTTTTTAAAATAAAAAATCATGGCACACTTGTGGTTTTTTTTTTTAATGAACATTATGATGTTTCATCAAAACATATGAAAGAGATGTTGTGTTATTAATTATGTTTTATATATACCATAAATATGCCGGCAAACATCATATAAAATAAAGTTATGTTTTCCACTTATAACTTAATATTGAGAAGCTATTGCATATATTTTTACGTTAAGCAATTACAGAAATTCTTGAAAGGTTTACCTCTGTAGGCTGAAATGGATCCATACTTTGACTATATACTTATGGACTGCTAACGCCAACTTCATGTGTGTCTCCAAGCAACGGTGGCGTGGCGGGACCCTAAATGGTTGCGGTATGTTACTAAATTGGTAGCTATTTTGTGTCTATGACATATGACTCTATGACCTCGCATTGCATATTGTGATATCCTACAATTTATTCACACCTTTGAATATATAAACATTTATATTGTCAAATATTCACACTCTGTCAAAATATTGCTGCAATACGTCCACGTATATATGCCAACGCGGTTATAATACTCGTCAGCCGATGTACACGTCAGTTGACTTTTTACTTATAACCTAAAATTCTGTATTAGATTTCCATCAAATCCGGAACTTTGCTAATTATGGGTTGATGCTTCGCTTGTAAAGAACAGACAGGAAAGTGGACCTGAGTTGCCGAAATATGCTCGCATTTGCATTCTCCATGTTGCTGATGAATACATCGAGAAATATTTTTTTTGCTTTCCGGTTTTTAAATTACGCTCCATTTTCGGCTCCGGGGCGGGACTTATATCGGGCTCCAGCTCCCGGACAACTTTTCGAGCAGTGATCATATGGGAAATGGAGGGGGAATAGCAGTCCATAAGTATATAGCCAAAGGATCCATATCTTTTTTCTTGACAGTTTTTCTACAAGAGTTTTCTGAATAATATCATAGATGATATTTTGTCAGCTGCAACTGTATATAACAAAATTATATTCCTTTTAGAAAATAAACACATCTATATATTCAGACAACGTTTCTTGTTTATTAAATTTACTTTAAGAGTGATTTAAATTTGAAAGTGTGTTTTTTTTTTATTCCGGTTTTTAAAACGAAATATACAGTATCTTTGACTGTTACTCCTTGTCCCATCACACCTTGTTTATAAGCTGACGAAAGAATATGCAGGCTCAAACTATACCAAAATTAGACTTGGAAAAACGTTAAACTGTCGGCTTTTTGAATGAATCACTTCAAATCACATTTTTTGCCTCTTCGCAGATACTGTTTCATCGAAAAAATGAAGAATGAAAACTTGATTCCGGCACCTTCTGCTGCAGTTTTAGACGAGTGGTTCACATGGCTGACGGAGAACCAAAAACTACATGTTGACTTAATTGGTAATGTATAATTTTTTGTTTGTGGCTGTAAAAAAAGAAATCGTATTAACCTAGAAATAACTGTATTTTGTGTGAGAGAGAGAGAGAGAGTGTTGCTGTTATGATTGTAATGGTAATTCGCATGGAGGCTGTGAATTAATGAACTGCATTTTGTGATCGCATAATATGCCACTTTACCCAATAATATATTTGCCTTCTTATACTGCATTTTGGGATCATGTAATATTTACCCAATAATACTACTCAATGATCTTTATTCGTTCTTACATTAATATAGACCTAATATACAGGGTGTATTTGAAATAACGAACAGGCATTTAAAGGCACATACACAAAATATTTGTGATCCCATTTCCGTCAAAATTTATTCGAAAAAAAAAAATTCAATTTTTCCTAATTTTTCGAGGTTTTTTAAACATTTGGAGAACCGATGCTTTTCTCATTTAATTAGGTCTGCATGGAATGTGTGTTTGTTTATTTAAAACGCGAAATACGATTTCTTGCCTCCGAAATTTGAAGTGTCATCGCAACGTTTCTTTTTTTGTAAAAGATAAACAGTCCTCAAGTTCATTGACGCTTAAAGAACACTTAGATATTTCCCACGCGCTTGTTGTAATTCGATATCTAAAGCCGATGCCGTTTAAAAATTAGGTCACATTACCACTGCCCCCAAACATGTTGCGTATTTTCACTCATTAACTTTAATAATTAATTGCGGGCTTTTTGTTACAGTTATAAACAAAATAATTGCGAATATTGTTCAAAAATAATATAATCTCTTTGTGGTTACGAGCCTGTTCGTTATTTCAAATAGCATTTTTTGTTATTTTTAAAGGCTATCGTTCCCCAGTAACATCTTTGCCTTCTTATTTCAGTATACCTGAGAACTTCACCGGAAATCGTTTATGACAGGATGCTGAAACGCAATCGTGAGGAAGAAAAATCCGTGTCTCTCGAATACCTGCGGGACCTACACAATATGCACGAGCAGTGGCTGTACCACAAAACGCTGGGAGAACGTCCCGCGCCCGTGCTGGTGTTAAATGCCGACCTCGATCGATCTGTAATACTTGAAGAATATGAGAAATACGAAACTCACATTATGAACAAAGTGGCTGTTAATGCATAAATATCGGATCTTTAAGCAGCACTACGTCTTAATTGTAAATACTTGAATCTTTTAACAAGCAATAATGAACTTTCAGATCTTTTAACTTTGTGGTAATTCCAAGCAGCATTTATTTAACGCTAAGCGAATATTTTATTAGTTTGTAGTAAATGAATAAATACTCTAATCTCAGCCACTTGACATTAATGCGTTTTTTAAATTTTTTTTATTATATGGGTCGTGTGTGAGTACGTGAAGATGTTATAATTGAATGAAACATTGTGTTAGAATCACTTACTTCAGTTTCTAACTAGTTAGCACCGAAATGTACACCTAACTATTAATAAAATAAGTGAAAGTGATTCTAACCAGTGTTTTTTTTAAATTGGTTGTAACAAACGCAGGGATTCAACTGATGTGAAAAATTTAAATTAAAAAATAAGCGTAATTGGTTATTCTTAAGTTTGATATTATCACTCTACTTGCTACAACCAAATTATTATTATAGCATTGTAAAATATATTTGTATTTATGGTCAGCAAAGTAAAATTAATTATTTTGTTCCAACTTTTCGTTTCTTTCCCAATTAAACATTCTTAAATGTTACTTGTTGTTTTATTCAATCTAAAAGACAAGTCTCTTGATCTGTGCCAGAAGTTAACCCATAGTTAGGACCAGGTTGTACCAAACAATTTGATGGGTTTTTTTATTTTATTTGGAAGCACATTCATAATTTATGTGTTTAGATATTCATATGTTTATTTTGAACTTTTACTTTTCACTCAAATAAATGAGACTATTGTCACATTTTTCACCATTTAATTAAAAGCAACTCTAGATGTGTGCCTTGAGTGAGTTTCTGAGAGCTGTTGGTAATTTACTTCTGAGTTGTTGATGTCACGAAAACAATACTTTCTTGTATGCAGAAAATAACAACATAAAGTTTACAACTTTAACAAACCTTGGATTGTTTCTTATTAAATATGTAATTCCTCTATAAATCACTGCTTAAAATGAATTCAACCGTTAAATAATCGTGATGGCAATTCCGGGGATTTTTATTTAAACAGATTACGGTATTATAGGTTTGGCGGTGATTTAACGTTTCAATTAACAAACTCATCCTTCAGTAAATTTAATAAAACGAGATATAGCCTTATGTAGTTTTATTAAATTTATTTAATGCTTCTGCGACAAGTGAGGTTGACTCAAATTTATTTAATCATCCTTCACAATTGAGATTTAAAAGCTATTAAAAATGTAAACTTCACGTACGAATTTTGTCTCCGCGCCATCTACAGGACCACAGCTGAACTGCCAAGTGATGATTGCGATTAGCGCCAAAACGCACGAACTTTATACTTATAATCAAAGTGTAAACATCCGGTAATGGATTGTACACGAAACGATAAAATATTTATTTCTGAATCGAGTGATGTATAAAATAGCCGAGAAAACTTAACGACTTTCCAGTAATTTGTTTATGAAAAATTAAGGACAAGCAAGTGTCGGTAATTACAGATTACTGTTAAGCTTAAAAATTAAATCGAGCATTTTGCAATATCTCAAATAAATACGGGTATTAATTAACATTTGTTTTTGATTATTTATTCAAGTTTTCATCACCTCAATGCATTACAATATCGGAAATCCTAATCTCCATACTTGCGTGCCCTCTGTTATGGGGACAAACTACTAATTTTTTGTGGATTTGTAGGGTGGATTGTGGAAGGTCTTTCGGATTTGTTAGCACTAATTACAAACATTACATCATTAATTAAGAAACATGCGTGCTCTTAATATTTTTTTTTATAACTGGTGGGTGGGTGTGTTTACATTACACGTATTGGTATGCCGGCGTGTATATTTGGTTGCCTTCAACAATACTTCAAATACAGTATTGTTACAGGATTTAATTTTTGTATTAATGATTAAAGAACATTTAAAAGGAGAATGTGATCTTATAAGAATAAATTTAGTTTTGTATTATTTTATATAGTTTACTTTTGTCTTTATAAATCATTTATATGTATTAATGTGTACAACTTAAATACATATTAATATTTTGTATTTTCATAGGTATTTCTATACATTTAATAAATTATTATTATTATTATTGTTTAGTTAGTAAATATTTAAATTGCAGAAACGATGGTATAATATAATCGTCTAAACGCAGGCAACCCAATATACGTATAACAACTATTAATTTTATACTAAAAACTTCCGATTGTAAACGCAACAAGAATGAAACTACAAGTATAATCCTTAGTAAAGCTTCGAAAATATTGTGAAATGTTTTAAATTTCAATTGTACGCTTTACAGTAAACTGAATTACCGGCAGGTGCTCGTGGTAATTTTTTATTTACAAATAACTAAAAAATCGCCACGTTTTCTTAGCTATTTTACATATAATTTGATTCAGAATGAAATATTTCATCATTTTATATACAGCACATTACCAGATTTTTACATTTTGATTATAAGTAATTAAGTTCGAGTGTTTTGGCGCCACTTGCAAACATGCACTTAGTAGTTCAGCGCTCATCCGGCAGATGGCACAATCACGGCCAGAATTATTGAAATGATTTGTTTGTATTTTTAAAAACCCATAACTAGAAAGGATTTGATGATTTTAATCGTCATTGAAAACTTTAATTACTGTTTAAATCTTTTCATTTGAATGTGATGTAAAAATCAGAGAATATTAGAAGTGTTGCGAATGTTCCACTAATGTAAGATTTTTTTTAGGAAGTACAGTCCTTCTTTCAAAGATTCTGACCACCCAGGAAAAATATCCTCTTTAAAGAAGATTTAAAACCCGAGAGAAATGTGATCCTTGAAAAAATGTACTACTAAATATTTAAATTGCAGAAACAATGTTATAATATAATTGCCTAAAAATTGGCAACCCAATATACGTATAACTATTAATTTTATAGTGAAAACTTCCGTTTTTAATCGCAACAGGGATAAAACTATAAGTTTCATCCTTGGTAAAGCTTTGAAAATTTTGCGAAATGTTCTAAATTTTAATCGTAAGCTCTACAGTAAACTGATTTACCGGCAGGTGCTTGTGCTAAATTTTCATTTGCAAATTACTGAAATACCGCTAAGTTTCCTTAGCTATTTTAGATATAATTTGATTCAGAATGAAATATTTTTTTAATTTAATATACAGCACGTTACTAGATTTTTACATTTTGATTCGAGTGTTTTGGCGCCACTTGCAAACATGCACTTAGTAGTCTAGCGCTCGCCTGACAGATGGCTCAATAACGGCCGGATTATTGAAATGATTTGTTTGTATTTTTAAATGCCCACAACTTGAGGGATTTGATGATTTTAATCATCATTGAAACGTTTAATCATAGTTTAATCCTGTTTATTTAAATGTGCTGTAAAAATCAAAGAATAATAGAAGTTGGTGTTGCAAATATAGGGCCTCTGTAATGAGCCTAAAGTTGGGAATTTTAAAGAGAGACACCCTTTTCAAGCCGGCGGCATAACGGAAGAAAAGAAACCACAATTTATGGCGTTTTATTGAGGGTGTTTAAGTGGTTCGTCAGGGTTGTTTACATGCGTCGCGTCCATAAATTATAAGAAGGTTGAACAGGCGAGTATGCCACTGTAAGGTGACCAACCGTTCTCCGTTACGGAGGGCAGTCCTTCTTTTGAAAATTTTGTTCTGCTTTCAGCGGCGGCTCGTGGATTTATGTAGGGGAGGCAAAGAAAACGATGCCGCTCGTGGTGTACACTTACTCTAATAGAGGAAGCAAATATTCCGTTGCTTTTTCGGTCAAATTTTCTACCGTTGCCTCACCGCCGAACATCTATGAGCCGCCGCTCGACCGCCGAATATCCACGAGCCACTGCTGCCTCCTTTTCAATATTTGAAGACTAATCCGCAAACCGACTCGTGTGTTAATTGGCGATTAATGACCTCGACAATTAACGCACTCGCGCGAGCGCTCCTGCGTGAAAATGTCTCGATAATTAATCGCTATCATTAACACACACGTTGGTTAAATAACTATTAATGATGAGATGTGATTAAACGAATCAAGTATTTAATTAAAGTAATTCTAGAAATAATATAAAAAAAGTATTTAAACTGGAACGAAACTCAGTCTTGGCGTTCTTTATCCTTACGTTTCGCTGAAAATTGAAATCAACAATAGACAATGGGAACTTTTAAAAGGAAACGAGCTTTTACCGGCTTCCTTCTTAAACGTTGTTGAAATATTTCTCTTTAAAGTCTCCTTCAGATTTGCTTCAACTAAAAAAAAAAGCGCGACAAATTGGTAAATAAATAGCTGACAAATATATAAACTTACTGTCGAAATCAGCCCCGTGCATCGAACTTAAGATTGCCTTCTTTCTACTCCTTCTGCGCTTGGTTTTCCTCTGTGAAGCTTGAACGCTATGCAGCAGGCACGTACTTGACGGCAGAGATACCTGAAAATTGCAAATCCGTCAATAACATTTATGTTTTAAGTGCAGTATTACTGACCACTCGAAACGAGTGGGGATAATGTTTGCGCAGAGTGAAATAGTATTCCGAGAACACGACAGCAAATTTTCAGAGCCAACTGAATTTAAGATAGTGCAACACGCCTCAAGTGCTTGGTACAACTGTATTTCTGTTTATAGGCAGGATCTAACACTAACATCAAAGCTGATATAGTTTTTTTTTTATAAATCTGCAGTGACGTTATTTAATTTTTTTGTTTTCCAATGTCAACACAGCAGCGTGAAATTTTGAATTGCACATATAGAAAAGTAATAGTTTGCTTGACTTTTTCGTTGGCAGTGGTGGTTGCCGTTTATACATAGATCTATTTTTCTATGTTTCAGCATTGCAGTTCAGTGTAGTGTATGTAGTTCGTATTTGATTTCAATTCCGTTAAAAATAAGTCCTGCTCAGAGCTAAAAAGAAGCCGAAACCGGACACACCGGAAGTGGGTGTTAACCGTTTTTCGTGTTTTCGCAATAATTGTTTAAATATGAAAAATATTACGAAGACATTGCAAAAAGGTACGTCATTATAAAAGAGGACTTTAACTTTACCAATTCAGCGATCATCTCTTCTTCTTCTATAACATCCCGATCTGCAACGTCTATTACTGGAATGATAAGAAGAACCGTGTCCTGGTAATCCATTTCGAAGAGGCTAGTTCTTGGAAACACTATCTTTTGAATGTCCCTATAAATGAGAGAAACGCTGTAGATGCTTTCCTTTATTATCTATTGTTATATTCGGTCTTCACAGGGTTACGCATACGCATCTTGGCTACACATGACATGAGTTCTGTGTCACGAGAGAGTCGTTCAAATAATGAAGTGCTCAATGCTGAGCGCCAAAATGTGTTTTGAGTAGTGAAAAACCACCCGGGATTGGGCCACTGTCTTCTTTCCCAGAACTTCCAGAAGCCGCAGTTGATATATTAATTTATCCAAAGGGATGCCAGGTCGAAGACAGAAATCAAGAACTTGGGAAGAGTGCTCAAGGACAAGCCAATTTAAAAGTACAAGGTTATCATAAAGAAAGGGATATATTTTTAACAAATTAAACTAATAACAAGAAGTAAAAGAAACCACCCTGCCCCAATTGCCCAGCGGGAACCAGGCAGTACCCAAAACAGTGTCCTAAGATCATTCAATCATTCCCTCATTGCAATCAATTAACAGTTCAACGCTAATTCTGTTTTAATTAATATTTTTTTATTAAATCCATTTTTAAATTAATCTGTCACCACAGATTTTTACCGTTTTTAAAATGTTTTCCAATGAAAACATATACATTTTTTTAGAACATCAATACTCAGCTCTATTTCCTATGCAAAACGTTAATTCAATGATAAAAATGTGTGATCCTCTTATTTTATTTATTTTTATTATTTTTCTCTTTTATTTTAAGATAACGTTCAGCAGTTAAATTTAACTGTTTGCGTACGAATTAGGACTTGATATTATTAGGTATGAAAAATCGAAAGAAAAATAAATGCAGATGTGATGAAATTACTTAAAAAAATGAGTGTATTCAAGTTTTATGTGCGTGGTGATTTTTTGAAAATTAATAATTTTTGTTTTTGACAACGAACAAAAAAAAACTAAAAAAATGAATACTGCTAAAATAAAATTCCTTCAAAATTATAATTTCTTTACAAAACATCTATCTTCAAAACTAATTTTATTTTTTGAAAATCTGCCTATTTCTCCGTGAGTTATGAATTTTCGAAAATTGTCGAACAATTGAATAAAAAAAATCTAAAGACAATAAATACTTACGATGGAATTGCTCAAAAATTGTAACACATTCACAAGATTGACATAAACTTTGATTGTTGAAAATGTGTCAATTTCTGCTTGAGTTAAAAGATAATTTTTTAGAAATGAATTTTTTAAGTTGTTAAATATTTGAAAACGAAAAAATAGAAATATGATTGACTTCCTTAAGAAAAACCTAATGCTATTACATTTATCTTTCAAATTAACTATGATTTTTAAATTTTTGCGTGTTATGAATTTTTGAAAATTAACATTTTCATTTGTGTAACACAAACAAAACCAAAATCGTAAAATTGACTTCCTCAAATATTTTAATACATCCACAGAACGACTACATTTAAAAACAACTTTGATTTTTGAAAATGCGTTCATTTTTGGGTGTTATGAATTTTTTTAAATTATTTTTTATAGTTTTTAACTTTCCAAGTTGTCGAACCCTTGACTAAAATCCAAAAAATAAATATTGATATAATAGAATTTCTCGAAAATTTAAGTATATAATATATTCACAAAACACCTGCATTTAGAATTAACCAAAATTTTTGAAAATGTGTCAATTTTTGCGAGAGTTGTGAATGTTTGATTTTTTTTTAAGTTATCGAATATTTCAACAAAGAAAAAATAGAAAAAAAAAATACTGACATGATTGCGTTTTACTCTAATGTAATTATAATATATTTAACTTTAAACTTAACTTTGATTTTTAAATGAGTCAATTTTTGCGTAAGTTATGAATTTTTGAAAATGAATATTTTAAATTGCCGAACACTTAAACAAAATTGAGTTCCTCAAATAAATATTATAATACATCCACAGAAGGATTATTACCTAAAACTAACTTTGATTTTTGAAAATGTGCTCATTTTGAGAGTAGTGAATTTTTTTAAATTATTTTTTTAGGTTGCTGCCGAATATTTGGCCAAAGAAAAAATAGAAAAAATAATTAATACTGATATGACAGAATTCACTAAAAAAAAACTCGAAGGCAATCATAATACATTTATCTTTAAAATTGCGTATGATTTTTGAAAATGTGTCAATTTATGAATTTTTTTTAAATTTTTTTTTAAGTTGCTGAATATTTGAACAGAGAAAAAATAGAAAAAATAAATTAATACTGATATGACAGAATTTCTTAAAAACTCGAAGGCAATCATAATACATTTATCTTTAAAATTGACTATGATTTTTGAAAATGAATCAATTTTTGCGAGTTATGAATTTTTGAAAATTAATATTTTAAGTTGTCGAACTCTTAAACAAAGCAAAATTGAGCTCCTCAAATATTTTAATATATTCACAGCACGACTTCCTTTAAAATTAACTTTGATTTTTGAAAAGTGTTCATTTTTGGGAGTATGATTTTTTCAATTAACTTTTCAAGTTGTTGATAGCATTTCTCAAAAATTTAAGTACATGTATTCATAAAATATTTGCCTTTAGAATTAACAACGATTTTGAAAATGTATCAATTTATGTTACGTTATGAATTTTTGAAAATTATTTTTTTAAGTTGAATATTTCAGCAAAAAAAGTTAATACTGTTATGATTGAATTCCTTCAAAAAACTATAATAAAATCATAATACATTTATCTTTAAAATTAACTATGATTTTTGGAAATGAGTCAAAATTAATATTTTATGTTTTCGAACACAAACAAAACAAAATCGAGTTCCTCAAATATTTTAATATATTCACAGAACGACTACCTTTGTTTTTTTAAATGTGTTCATTTTTGGGTTTGTAAATTTTTTAAAATTAAAGATTTAACTTTAAAAAAATAAATACTGATATGGTAGAATTTTATGAAAATTTTAGTATAATCACAAAACATCTGCTTTTAGAATTAACTTCGATTTTCGTATGTGTCAATTTTTGCAAGTTATGAGTTTAGAAAAAAATAATATTTAAAGTTAAACTTGAACAAAAATATTTATTTTTTTAAATATATTCACAAAACTAATTTTAGTTTTTGGAAATGTGTCAGTTTTTCTGTTAGTTATGAATTTTTATTAAATTACTGTTTTATGTTATCTTTTGAAAATAAACGTTAAATTTAAATTAAATTACGCCAGATTGTTCAAGAATCCAACATAATTCCGATAGAAAATCCGCCAGCCGCTAAAACGAAAATTATTCCGCAATTCGGATTCAAAATCCGCCAGATCTAGCGCTGATTCCGCTGACTTGGCAACACTGATGGTGGGTGCTTATGCTTAGGTTAAGGTTAGTTTAAGTCCCCCCCCCCTGGACCGACTGGTAGTTTCAATCGCAGTAGTTTAATAATTTTTTATTTTATTTTACGTTAATTATAGTGAGACGAGAAATCCGACAACGTCGCAAATATTGGCCTGAAGTTGTTGCGTTTACTTCAGTCCATTCATTAGTATCAGTAACTGGAAGACTACCCAATTTTTACTTTCTCCGTTACGAAGTACGAGAAAGTATTGTGATCGTGATTTTTTTTCCAAAATTTTTTTTTACGGCAATATCCGTTTTGGGGTCCCTAGATGCCATTTCAACAATTTCTGGAAAATTTTTTTTTGTGTCTCTGTGTGTGTGTGTCTGTGCGCCTGTGTGTATCTGTGTGTGTGTCTGTCTCTGCGTGCTGTATCTCAAAAACTAATAGAGCAATTGATATGAAACTTTAAACATCCGTCTCGTGGGTCTCGGCCACGGTAGTAATGAAAAATTTCAAAGAGGGATGAGAGAGCGTGTTTTGGTTTTATCGAACCTCGTTGTTTATTTGTATTTTCCCGATCTTCTTCCTTTTTTGGGTATTCTCCTTCTCTCCTCTTGAGCCTTCCTTGGCTCTGGAAACCTCCTGGTATCCTCTTCTACATAATTCTCCTCTGAAGATGCTCTTATTTTCTTCGGTTTTCCCCTTTTTGGAGACCGCAGTCTTTCTCGATTCCTTGCTTATTGTGTTGGTCTTATACGGACTAGTACTCGACTGGTTTTCCCATCGTCCTCGTCTCCAGGAAGTCCGTATAAGACCAACACAATTGGCAAGGAATCGAGAAAGACTCAATTCTCCAAAAAGAAAAAAACCCGAACAAAAGGAGCCCCCTGTAATACTCCTTTCGGGACAGAGGTAATCAAGGCGCCTGGCAACCCTTCTCAATATGTGCGTAGAATATTACTTGCTTTTACAAAACAAACTATATTTGCGTACTTTGATATATAACCCTGGTACGAACACTCAGTGCTCCAGGCTTATATGTGATTTTGTAGCGTAAACATCGGACTCGGTCTTATCCGCCGATTGACCCGTTAGTGACCCCTCTAGCGCGATACCCTTATCCGCTAGTTGACCCCAGTTAGTGACCCCTGCCTTGCCGTGGCGCTGGGGCTCAAGTAAGAACAACAATTGTCAAACTGTTTAATCGATTCCCTACGTGCTAACCGACTAGGAGCGTTGCCGCGAGCATTTTGCCAGGGACCCCTGTGCCTCCACCCAAACGGTCCAGAAAGTAGAAGTGTTGCCAAAGTCGATCACAAGGTCGCCTTGGCACGTGGGAGTCTTTTACTAATACCTGTGTTTCTCTGTTACAGAACCCAATTGTTTACTACCCTTCTGAGCTACGCTACGCCGGCAACAACTTAAACCGTTTTTCGTTGTTCGAGTTGCAATCCCTAATCATGTTAAATATCCTTCCCTGAAAAAAAAAACATGTGTAGCCACTTACTTGGGTATGAGTACTGGAGCAGTAAACAAGGTACCAGTATTGTAATCAGCGACGACTCCTTCCACCAGCATAACATCCTCCATCATTTCTGTGACGATGAACATCTTGTAACATCGCAAGTTTGGCAAAAATCCGCGTTCAAGTTTCATTTTTATTTGTTCGTGAGTGAAAGTTTGATACAGTGGTGATTCCAGGAGTACAGCTAGGGCCATATTGTAGGTCGCATGCTTCCACAACCTAGCCTCTAATCTGTAAACAACAACCAACAGTTAGGTTAAGATGCAGTGGCGGAACCGCTCTCAAAAAAATGTAAAATACTTAACTTTTACGTGCAAAATGATACTCAAACTCTGCACCACCTCGCATGAGAACAGTTTCTAGATGATTAGGGGGGTGGGAGAAGGTGTTAAAAAGTTTGCGACACCCGCTCAATACAAAATGACACACTTTATCATCGCGTCTGGATAAATATCTATACTCGTTCGCATGCTTAAGAAAAACGAAATGAAATACGAAACGTATGTCGATATATAAATTTAAGAGACAAGTGCAACGTATGTCTTTTCTCATTCTATCTATTCTAACCTCAAAATTCACGTGCTTGTATCTGGTTTTGACCGTCTCCGATTTCGATTTAGTTAAGAGCAGAATTGATTGTATCCATTTTATTAATAAAAAGGTTAAATTTCCAGTTGTCTTTACCGATTGCCGAAAAATTCACTCGCAAAGTTTTGTTGGGAAAATATTTGCACGCTCGAGAATATTTAAATTTCCCGCCTAGACTGAATCGAATTATTTTATGGACGTTTACTAAAAACTTAATTCAGGCAACATGGAGCGATGAGTCACGGTCACCTCTGCGCGATTGTACTATATCAATAGTTGACATAATGTTTACCCGCCGATTGGATCGTGCTTCAGCTTCATGGCGTCTCTCAGGATATCGAAGGTAAGTATGTAAGCCTGCCCGGGCGTGAACGCGATGACGTCACAATCGTAGTTTCTTCCCGTGAGCAGGCTGAGCTCGCCTAAAGTATTGCCAGAAGTAATGGTCTCCTCGAATACATTGACGACAGTCTTCATCGATAAATAGTCGACAATTGGAATGTGGCCTATTTTATTCATCCTGTCTATGGTCGATTCCTTCGGATGATACTTGAGATTCAAAAGACCTGAAAAGAGTAATTTTCGGTCTGTCTAATTTGCAACTAATTATTAGTACATTATAAAGCACAAAACTTTAGGGCAGTTAACGATAATTTGAAAGTAGAATGGAAATTTGCCAGATGCAGATTTAGAGGATTTACAGAGTGAAACATTAAAGTGCTTGACAGACAAATAAAATTGAATATTGTGGGTGAAGCGGCAATACCGCCATCTTATATTTACCATATTTGACAAGAGAGACAAAAAACTGTCTGCTTTCTGGGAAAAGGTTATGTACTTTTTTTTGGCGTCGACTACGAGGTCATCTGTCCCACCGTTTATGTTAATATATTATAGATAAGATTATGTACTAAAATCTCAATTTCGGTCCAAATGGCGGCTAAGCGGTACTGATGCTTCGTCGAATGTGTAGTGCAATGTTGCATTTTATAATATCCCTCATTCACATGTAACATTTTATTGAAATAATACTTCAAGCATTACTATCAAAAACATTCCAATAGAAGGACAAAAGACACCCCAACTGCGGTGAGAATAAAATTCAAATAAAATATTAGCTGTCTGGAATTATCCAGTGCAGTGCATTCTGTTTATTATGACATGTTGTGGTGTTTCGAGGTTGCTTGCTTTAAAAGTAGTTTTGTTTATAGCTGCAGATTTTGTCTTGTCCCAAAACTTCACAAGATGTCAAAATAAACAAAACGCGCGTGCACTGCACTGGAGAATTCAAGGCAGCCAATATAATATTGCTTAAATGATGGAAAATGTGCTGCCAACTATTTTCGACTTTCTGATCTCACGGTTTAGTTCGGCTGCACACGCAAATAATCATCACTGCTTAATTTACCAGTAACTACAATAATTACTCCGGGCGGTTTCTTGCCATCTTTACAGATGACATCACCGACATCCCAACGAGTCGTTTTAACGTGGTTGTAGAGGAATTCCAAAGTGACGGTGTCGTGCGCCATCCACGGCACTTCATTAAAGATCAACTTGGGCGGGGAAGGATGGACGTATTTCAGGTTCCTCAAAAATTTCTGTTTTGCGTAGATCTCCTTATAGATGAACGAATACTCAATGTTGTCCACGAAGCCTGTGAGTATAAGTCTTACCGTGATATCTAACTTTTACGTATTGGACTTTAGCTAACCTGAAAACTTCAACTGATTAAGGGCTTCCTCCATGGAGGTCAGACCGATTCTAATGATCTGTTTTGTCTTCATCGTGATAGCGATCCAAGGTCGAATCTTTTGGATGTGATCCATCATCTTCACTAAATCCTGTTTTTCGTGCTGGATTTTTCTCGTGTAGATGTCTCTGATTTTGTTTACTTCGATGATCTGCAAGAGCAGGTCAAGTATTTCATCGCAACAATTCATTAGAGCCTGAAATTAAAAATAATGCGTAAATTTTAATTAAAGATTAGTGTTTGATCGTGTTGTTCTTTACTTAGTAGTAATATAATTTATTGCACCTCCATTCAAGAGTTACAAATGATCATCGACCGAAGTCGTTCAGCCTCTCTTTACTTATATATAATAAGTATTACTTATATATAACTTTCTCCGATTTAGTAGAATAAAAGGATTTTTTTTGTCTGTGTGTATGTGTAACTGCGTGTGTGTGTGTGTGTACTGTGTGTGTGTCTGTCTGTGCGTGCTGTATCTCAAAAACTAATAGAGCAATTGATATGAAATTTTGAACATACGTCTTATTTGATAATTTGAAAAACTGAAAAGCTTTTGGTGAAATTTCGTGGGCGTTTACCTTAACTATCACTATTACCAAAAATATCACAAAAACATTTAAACAAACTTTGAAGACAACAAAGAAATGAACATCTTTTGCTTGACAACAGTTGCATTTTTTAACAAAAGTTCCAAGGGGTTTACTCGTGTATTTTTCATGTTTTCGTCAAAAATTAAAAATCTCTAATCCTAATTGACGTACGAGGAGCTCAGATTTGCAAACCGCGTTCAATTTGGAGTTTTCGTTTGGCCGCTACGGCCGATCAAAGTCTGAAAAATCAATTATTTTTTTGAATTTTCTAAAATGTTCATGGTGACTAGCTAATTTTTTTGCTATTGAAGATGGCTGAAATTTTTTAACAACAATCAATTCCTTCCGTTTTTCTGATGGAAAAGAAGGTATACGATGATTATTAAGAAAGTTGCATTTTTTAACAAAAGTTCCAAGGGGTTTACTAGTGTATTTTTTCATGTTTTCATCAAAAATTAAAAATATCTAACACGTTTGTTAGCCGTAGTAATATGACGATACATGCAAAGTGCTAAATTTTTCCAAAAGATATATCTAAAAACAGTTTCATACGCACAGTTGCCAAGTCATAACCAGCAGAACTCGACGAATCATATCGTGACTCGATGGCTTTTATAAACTTCGGATACGCCGGCTGCAGTATGTAGAAAATCTTTATAAAGCGTAAAATGCAAAGGCTTTTAATGACGATCACATTTGCGAACGGCCGTACTATCGTTACCAACAAATCCATCAATCCCAGTATCAGCATGATGAAGTCAAACACGTTCCAAGCTTGCCTACAAAACAACTCATTAATCTTTGGAAATGCGCCAACGTCAAAAATATATACATTGAATATGTATTGCCGTAGCCCTGGAGTTTTATTATAAAGTCAAGAACAAATACGATGTTCAAGGTGATCAAAAAAAACACATATCGGCTGAAGGCACCAAAAGATATGAGGTAGTACATACTTCCAACGCAGTAAATGACGCTCAGGGCGAAGAGTACATAATCGTAGGCGGTGTGCATCATCAGGTAAAAACATAATTTATGGATCTGGCCGATTTGAGGAGGCTCCGTCCGCTCTCTAGTATCCATTATGATTAAAATTTTGGTCAGTAATACTAAGAAATTCTGGAAAAAATGAAGCTATCAATTATATAGGCGGCAATAAACAGTGTCGCACATTTTCTTTGAGGTAGGCGCTTAAATCGACGACGTTGTCCTTCTGATTTGACGCTATCATGATTTCGAAGTAGTGAATGAGTATTTCCAGGGAGTTTCTGTTGATGATTCCGGTTTCGTACTGTTTGATGATCGAGACTTTCTTAGCTTTCAAAATCTTAATTTGCGCCTCCCTGTAAACGTAAATACAAATTTCAGTTTAAAAAATTGGTGATGTGGCCATCAAGTTACTTTAACATTTTTCACTGAATCCATTACTTTATTGCCAACATTTCGCGTGGCACTAATGATGTATTAATGTACTGACAAATGCAACTGAACATGGATATTTAATTTGAATACACAGGTGAAAAAAAAACACGAAATTCGTGAAATTTCGACCATTTTCCTACCGTCATAACTCGGCGTATTTTCAATCGATTGTGATGAATCTTTGAGGGCGGAAAACTATGAAGTGTCTTCTTTAAAGTCATGCATGCGAACTTAAGCGTAAACCCTTCCGCCCCCCTCTAGCAACCCTGCGAAAAAAAAAGTTTTTGCAGTAAACTATGTCCAACTTTGACGATGTGTACGGAGTTGGAAAAA
Source organism: Ocypus olens (assembly GCA_910593695.2). Taxonomy (NCBI): domain Eukaryota; kingdom Metazoa; phylum Arthropoda; class Insecta; order Coleoptera; family Staphylinidae; genus Ocypus; species Ocypus olens. Next base: position 6,210,260 of record OU343061.1, read on the forward strand.
AATTGTCGACTTGATCCAACATAAAGGCTTTGAAATTTGATCAATTCCCTATGCAGGACTCAAAGAACAAAGTTCCTACGACGATTTGGCACCAAGTTATGGGTGTGCATTTTGAGGTTTTTCGCACATAACTCGGCGACTTTTCAACCAAATTGGACGACTTTTCTTAAATTCAACAAACCTTACTTCATTGTTTATTATTAAACCTTTAATCCCTCCTTAAATTACCGTTTAAATCATTAAAATGAATGTAGAATTGCGACGACATAACTTATTATTCCAGGATTTTTACGGCAAGTTTATTTGAAAAAGATTAAAGAGTTACAAGTTTTTAGGTGATTTAACTTTAAAATTATCAACATTATCCCTCAGAATTACTATTTAAAAGCATTTAAACATTTTACGTTCGCATTTCCACGCCTCGTCGCCATCTATTCGACGATGGCCGAACTACTAAGTGATGTTTTTGAACAGCGCCAAAATGCTCGAACTTTATACCTATAATCAAAATGTTAATATTCAGCAATGCGCTACACACGGAACGATAGACGCTTTAATTCCGAATCAAACGGTGTATAAAATAGCTGAGGCAATTTAGCGGTTTTCTTGTAATTTGCGAATGAAAATTAAGCACGACACACTTACCGACATTTACAGTTCACTGTAACTTAAAAACTTAATGCAGAACAATTTGCTATATTCTTCAATTAAATACGGGTCCCAACACTTATTACTGATTATTCATTCAACTTTTTATTTCATTACTGCACTACAATAAGAGAAATATATGAGGAATCCGAATCTTCATAGAGGGTACCCTCTGTTATCGTGGGGCTAAACTACGTTTTCATTTGTGGATTTAATAATTGTTTTAATAATGTAAGAATATTTAAAAACTTAAGAAGAATGTTATTTTATAATAAAATAAATTTACTTGTAGATATTTTCGAATTTAAATTGCAGAAACAATACATTATAATATATCCGCCTAATCACAGGCAACCCGATATACGCATATCAATTATTAATTTATTATTAAAAACTTCCAATTTTAAACGTGACAGTGACAAAACCATAAGTGTTATCCTAAGTAAAGCTTCAAAAATAGTGCGAATATTTAAGTATTTAAATTGCAATAATAATAATATTACATAAACGATAACTTACAGACAACGCATTACACCTATACCTAATATTAATTTATTATTAAAACTTTCAATTCTAAACGTGACAGGGACAAAACCATAAGTATAATCCTTAGTAAAGCTTCAAAAATAAAGTATTTAAATTGCAGAAATAATTATATTATATAAACGCCTACCTACTAGCAACCCAAGACATGTGTAACTAATAATGATTTATTATTTAAAACTTCCAATTGTAAACGTAACAAGGACAAAACCATAAGGGTAATATTTTTAAAGCGTTACCAAAGACTACACTCACACTTGTGCCCGTATTATGTTTAAAATTGGAAGTTTTTAATAATAAAAGATTATTAGTTATATGTATATTGGGTTGCCTGTATGTGGGCGTTTATATAAGACCATTGTTTCCGCAATTTAAATACTTCAATATTCGCACTATTTCTAAAGCTTTACTCAGGATTACACTTATAGTTTTGTCCCTGTTACGTATAAAATTAGAAGTTTTTAATAATAAATTAATTAGAGTTATGCGTATATCGGGTTGCTTGTGATTAGGCGTGTATATTATAAAAATATTGTTTCTGTAATTTAAGTACGTAAATATCCACAAGTGAATTTATTTAATCATGAGACAACATTTTTTTAAAGTTTTTAAATATTCTTTTATTATTACAACAATTATTACATCCACAAAAGATTAAGTAGTTTATCCCCACGATAACAGGTAGAGCCCTCTACTTAGATTATGATTTCTGGTATATTTCTCTTATTGTAATGCATTAACAATATAAATAGTTGAATGGTAAATCAGGAATAAGTATTGGAACCCGTATTTGATTGAAGAATATAGCAAATTCTTCTTTATTGAATTTTTATGTTACAGTGAACTGTAAATGTCGGTAAGTGTGTCGTGCTTAATTTTCATTCGCAAATTACAGGAAAACCGCTAAATTTCCTCAGCTATTTTATACATCATTCGATTCAGAATTAAAACGTCTACCGTTTCATGCACAGCCCATTGCTAAATATTAACACTTTGACAATAAGTATAAAGTTCGAGCATTTTGGCGCTGTTCAAAAACATCACTTAGCAGTTCAGCCACCGTCTAATAGATGGCGACGACGGGCGGAAATTCGAATGTAAAATGTTTAAAAGCTTCTAAATAGCAATTCTAAGCGATGATTTTGATAATTTAAGCATTAAATCACCGACAAACATGTAATCCTTTAATCTTTTGAAATAAAAGTGCTATAAAAATCCTGCAATAATAAATTTTGCCGCAGCTATTTTTTAATGGTTAAATTGATTTTAATGATTCAAATTGTAATTTACAGAGGTATTAATAATGGTTTAATAATAAACAATAAAATAGGATTTGTTGTTGTTGGGAAATTAACATTTGCTTACGGAATTATTTTAAACCCAAATAATTCCTAATCACCCTCTCAACCACCTCCCCCTTCCACTCTAGCTCTTTCACTCACCCCTCTCACCCTTTATTCCTGAACCTCATCCATTTCGTTTTATATGCATACATCGCTCCACCCTTTTCAACATGCCTTTCATTCCCTCCCAATCTCTCGCCATCAACACTATATCATCCGCATACGCACTTTCCAATCACCAACCCCCCTCCTGTCCTTTCCTCAACACCACCTCTAACTCACTAATATATAGATTGAACAGCACTGGGCTCAGAGGACACCTAATCCTTTCCACGTCCTAAACCTCTCTGACACCTCCTCTCCCACCCATGCTTCCACCCACGTTTCCTCATACACGCCTCTTACCCAATCTATCACTCCGTCACTCACCCCCTTTCTCCTCAAACACTCTACCATATACCCCCTCGATACCGAATCATACACCGCTTTCAAGTCCAGAAATACCGCAAACACACTCCCTTTCCCTTCCATCACTCTCTCTGTCATCCTCGCCAGGAAAAAGACCACCATATTTCATTCAAATCGGAGGGTAACACTTGGGTTAGTGTCACAAATTGTTATCATTAATTAATTAAATCACCTAGTTGTTTAATTGGAGGAATTTACCAGAAAATGCAGTTTATAGATTCACGAAGTAAAATACCATTTTCAATCACTTTGAACCTACATTTACGACACATAGCAAATTAACATGGGAAAACTGATTTTTCTAGATTGCTGCTCCCCTATTTAAAATAAAAGGAATCCAGTGCCACCGTTGGATAGATTAATTTATTGTGCTTCATACGATATCACACAATTGTGAATTAACGTTTTTGTTTCTGCTACCGTGAGGATTGATTAATTCCCTAACAATAAACTGTACGGATGTAAGCTATTTTTCGGTTAAGTGTACGGATATGAAGTCATTGCCAGGTTACAGATAATAACTAAATTAAATTATTACGGTGGCGGCGGCGACGGTGATGAGAGAACGAAAAAACAAAAATCGTCGCACATTGAACATAAGGTTTCTATCATAAAAACCCTTTCTCCGTTAGAATAATAATTATTCATTGCAAATAAATTGACATCGAAATAAACGACAAACAGATTTTAATAACGTACATGAATAAAGCGAAGGTAACATGATTATTTTGAATAAATTTATTTACTTTTGAGGCTTCTTAAGGTGCGTATCCACCGGCGCTCACAGACAGCTCGCGATCACCCAATAGCCTGTTCGCCCAATGTTGTCGCGTAACATTAACGGATTTTACCATGTTCGTCTCGAGTTCGTCAAAAGTCTCGCCAGTTGTCGGTAACTTTAAAGGGTACGTTCGCCGAACCTCAGTCAGGTGTAGACGGGGAAACTGTTTGCATCAATTTTAAATCGAAAAATTATGGAGTGGACGGATGAAAACGTACTGACGCTGGAAAACTGGAACACTGAGCGGACTTCTTGGCGAACAACGTTCAACGAAAATTAATTTCATCTAGAAGTGTTGGTGTAACTGCTCGCGTACTGAACGTAGGGTGTTCGAGATTTGTTCGCGAGCTAATCGCAAACAGGGCTTGTAGCTGTTCACGAACTGTTCACAATAGGTGCACCTTTACAGATGGTATAACAACATTAATATATAATTGTGAGGTAATAAAGCGCATTAAAATAATCTATCCAACGGTGCTATTGGATTCCTTTTAGGTTAGGGTTAGGGTTAGGAGAGCAGCAATCTAGAAGAAACAATTTTCCCATGTTAACTCGCAATGTTCCGTGGTGAATCGATCACACGGTATAATTTCTTTATCAATCAACCCTTTCAAACATTAATTCAACCCTTTACGGTCGGCCGCGTTAGATGGCACGGTTCTTACATATCGCGCATGCGCAACTGATCCGTCTTCATCCATGATGGCCGCCTGTCTGGAATGCGCCGACCTTGGGGTATCCCCGTGACCCAGTCACGTCAGACTTACATAATCCCGCATTCCAGACGCGGAGTTCCCTCCGTCAGTAGGTCAAATGGAATTTTTGGTTACAGCTTATTTAAAGACGGATCGAACTCGCGTTTTCACAATGGTGTGTATTTTTGTGCGGGGATTTCGAAAATGCTATTGAAATTTTTGTACGGCTTATGGATTATGAGATTTTTCTGTAAATTACAGTAGAATTCACGTTATTAATTCTTAAAATTAATTTGTCATGTTTGCCACCTCGTTTTAAATTAAATTTGGCACAGGAAGTAATTTAATTCTTTACTGAAACATCCGCCAATATGATATCATGGCAAACCTTTCTTTTTAATTCAAAATAATTGATTCAAGGTTATTTCGCTAGTATCATATTTTTTTGTAAAAACAAATGATTTGCAGGGTTCAAAGTTAAGTTATAATCATTCTCTCCTTCACCGACTTATTGATTTACCGTTACACAAATTAGGCAAATCATAAGTTGCGTGGAACTCGTTTGTATATTAATAATTAGGACTTTCAATTATCTAATATATTAACGAGAAACTGCGAGGAAAAGTAATTTGCGATTACTAATAATAACAATCCACAGGCTCGTGCAGTATGCAAAGAACTGGTCTCTGCCTGCAGACGTGAATACTGTGCTGCATATATTACGTCCCCATTGTTCGTAACGCAGTTTAAATTATACATCAAGTAACACGTGCAATACGTTTCTACATTAATAATGATCCAAGGACATTCAACTATTAATATATTAACGAGATACAGTGAGGAAAAGTAATTTACTATTAGAAATATTAACAATCCGCAAACTCTCACTATATGCAACCAACTGGTATCTCCCTGCAGACGTGAATACTGTGCTGCATATATTACGTTCCGATCATTGGGAAATTGCTCGTAATAGTTTTAATTATACATCAAATAATAGAATTTTTCTTAATTAAATTGATTCACTAAAAAAACAAGGGCTTTATTTATTACACAGGATGTTTCATAATGTCGGAGATTTCTGTTTTAGGAAGAATGAACATTTTTTTAAATATTAAATACTAAAAGATAACCAAAAACATAATAGTTTTTAGACAGAAAGACCTATGGTCTGAATCTATTCCTTATTTTCTATGTACTGTCATTATTTACCATTTCCGTAAATAAGATTTGTCATATGTAATACTTTTTGGCATCTAAAAATGTTAATGCCGTTAATAACTCTATTTACATCTCCGGAGTAATTATAAAAAAATTAAGATTACCGAAGCTTAGGTAATTTAATTATACCTTTCAATCCGCACAAATTAATCTAAACGATCCAAAATTCTCGGGGATTACACGCAAATTTCTACAGATTTATTAGCGCGAGTAATATTTTTAATCATTTGCACATTGCTTATAGTTTTATTAAAAGAAAATAATTAATGGATTACGGATGGTGGTGATCGTTACTACTAGTGATGAGATAAACGGTTATTATTCAGTAACGGTTATAACAGTTACAGTTACTACAAAATAACTAGTTATTTAAACGGTTATTTAATGTAACCTTGCAGAACTTGATGTATATTTTTGTATATATTTGAAAGTTAAATAAAATAAGACAATTGTAACTACGAAATATTTTTATTATCGAAGTAACAAATGTGAATTATTTATTTTATCTACGATCGCATTAAAAGTTTTGCATCAATTTTCATGGAAAAGTGACTTTTTAGAACACTAGTGCTTTTTTATGTTTTTATGGCACGGAAATGTCAAATTTGACAGATGAAAATATTACAGCGCAAAATTTCAACGATAAACATAATTTTTTATTAAATCATTACAAATAATTATTAAACTCTATACTATGAACGATATGGCAGATTTAAGAACTCTAAAGATATAATTTAATGCAAATGGCTTTAAAAACACTCGCTCGCGTTTTTAAACGCCAGTTCGTGCAATAAAGAATCACTTTTTATCAGTGGCGGCTGGTGGAACAAGTTGATGATAGAGCCACTTATACAATATACCTCCCCCCCCGCTCCCTTTTTAAAGAAAGAACGAAAGATGTATCTTCCTAGACCGAAGTAACGGCGAAAAAGTGTTTTAAGAATTATTTAAAAATTCTTGCTGAGCTTGAAACTACATGGCTCTTTAGCTCTATGTAACGAGCCACCCCTGCTTAATGATTTTTGAATCAAATTTAATTTTTGTAAGAATTTAGTAGACACGTTTTATATATTTTTTGCTCGAGTATTACACAATTCGAAAACTAAAATTTTCAAAAATTCACAACTCGCCAAATAATCGGTGGATTTTCAAAAACTGCACTTAATTTGATAAAGCGATGATTTGCAAATCTTATTTCATTTTTGTAGAATTTTGTCAACACGTTTTACATTTTTTTAGAATTTTTCACGCGAGTGAAAACTAAAATTTTCAAAAATTCACAACTCGCGAAATAATCGGTGGATTTTCAAAAACTGCACTTAATTTGATAAAACGATGATTTGCAAATCTAATTTTATTTTTATAGAATTTTGTAAACACGTTTTATATTTTTTTTAGAATTTTTCACTCGAGTATTACACAATTCGAAAACTGAAATTTACAAAAATTCACAACTCGCGAAATAATGGGTGGATTTTCAAAAACTGCACTTAATTTAATAAAACAATGATTTGCAAATCTAATTTAATTTTTGTAGAATTTAGTCGACACGTTTTATATTTTTTTAGAATTTTTCACGCGAGTGAAAACTAAAATTTTCAAAAATTCACAACTCGCGAAATAATCGGTGGATTTTCAAAAACTGCACTCAATTTAATAAAACGATGATTTGCAAATCTAATTTAATTTTTGTAGAATTTTGTCAACACGTTTTATATTTTTTTTTAGAATTTTTCACTCGAGTAGTGCACTACTCGAAAACTAAAATTTTCAAAAATTCACAACTCGCGAAATAATCGGCGGATTTTCAAAAACTGCACTTAATTTAATAAAACGATGATTTGCAAATCTAATTTAATTTTTGTAGAATTTAGTCGACACGTTTTACATTTTTTTAGAATTTTTCACACGAGTATTATACAATTCGAAAACTAAAATTTTCAAAAATTCACAACTCGCGAAATAATCGGCGGATTTTCAAAAACTGCATTTAATTTAATAAAACGATGATTTGCAAATCTAATTTAATTTTTGTAGAATTTAGTCGATACGTTTTATATTTTTTTAGAATTTTTCACTCGAGTACTACACAATTCAAAAACTAAAATTTAAAAAAATTCACAACTCGCGAAATAATCGGTCAATTTTCAAAAACCGCACTTAATTTAATAAAACGATGATTTATAAATCTAATTTAATTTTTGTAGAATTTTGTCAATACGTTTTATATTTTTTTTAGAATTTTTCACTCGAGTATTACACAATTCGAAAACTAAAATTTAAAAAAATTCACAACTCGCGAAATAATCGGCGGATTTTCAAAAACTGCACTTAATTTGATAAAACGATGATTTGCAAATCTAATTTAATTTTTGTAGAATTTTGTCGACACGTTTTATATTTTTTTTAGAATTTTTCACTCGAGTATTACACAATTCGAAAATAAAATTTTCCAAAATTGACAACTCGCGAAATAATTGGCGGATTTTCAAAAACTGCACTTAATTTGATAAAACGATGATTTGCAAATCTTATTTAATTTTTTTAGAATTTAGTCGACACGTTTTATATTTTTTTGCTCCAGTATTTCACAATTCGAAAATTAAAATTCGTGGATTTTCAAAAACTGTACTTAATTCCAGTGGCTCGTGGAACATGTTGATGGTAAAGCCATTTATACAATATACACCCCCGCCTCCTTTTTTGAAGAAAGAACAATTTATCTTCCTAAACCAAAGCAACTGGTGAAAAAGTGTTTTAAGAATTAATTAAAAATTCTTGCTGAGCTTGAAACTTCCATGGCTCCTTGGCTCTATGTAACGAGCCGCCCCTGCCTTTTACACTTAAAAACCCTAAATAACTATTTAATTTATCCCTGAAAATAAAGGACCACATAATAACCGCCGCCACCATCCTGTTTCAAAAAAATAATTAAGCTCAGTGATCAATGCAAATCGCAAATAACTTATTAATACGAATATTGTCAATGACCAATAACAAATGACTTTCTTACTTCATCATTTCAACAAGTTCCTTGTCCGATATATCAAAAGGCACCTCCTTAAAACATTCCGGACAGATGGCGCTGCTGGCATTCCAAAGGGTTTCCTCGTCTTCATCATCACTCGGTCCTATGTCGGTAATCTTTATTTTGTACGGATGTTGCATAATTGTTTCGGAACGAACTAGTGCCCAATTTGCATCTGATAAGTATCTAAAAGGAAAAATAAGTATTATCTACTCCCGCAATCACTTATGAATATACAGGGTATTTTTTTTATCGTGGGCCATAGGATTTTACATGCTAAAAATTATACCTTGTGTTAATGTATATTTTATCATAAAATTTTGAAGGAAATTTATATTTATATTTATAAATCAATTATTTTTCTAGATGATGCACTTAGTCAGAATAATTTAAACATGTTTTATTCCATTAAAAAATGAAATTATTTACAATAAATAACTGAGCAAAAATAATCAAAGTACCTTGAATTTCTGAAATGTCAGATTGATTAGTGAATTAATTTCATTTTTTAATGGAATAAAACATGTTTAAGTTAATCTAATTAAGCGCATCATGTGGAAAAGTAATTGATTTATTACTAATTAAAATTTGCTTTTAAATTATATGTTAAAATATACATTAACACAAGGTATAATTTTTAGCATGTAAAATCCTATGGCCCACGATAAAAAAACATACTGTATATATTTTTTTCTGTTCAACTATGTTTCATATACATTTTCCTCCTAGAGAAAGCCGTTGAAATGTATAAAATATGTGGTGAGGTGCGACCAGATACTTGGTCCTACAGATTTAACCATTTGAATCTTGAATCCCAAGCCGCGCAGTGGCGTTGTTGAGATTTTCTGTTGGGCCTCTTGGCGATTGATAAAGACAATTGCTATTGCGGTTGTGCTTCCAACGACCTCTGGGACTCAAAGGGCGAAAATAATCAAAGCAAATTTGATTCCATAATTAAGTTTTTTAGGTGAAAATACTTTACACTCACTCTTATGTCAGTTTCACTCGCCCTAATGTCAGTGGAAATATTGCAAAGTATTCTTATCGTGTTATTTGCATATTTTATGGACATAATTAAATAATCTTCAAAATTGAACAAATTGCTACATAATTGAGGCATAGCAACTGTCATTGCGTACATTTTTCCAATTCTTTCCGATAAGGTGATTTTGATTTTTTAGGTAACATTTGATACCTTTGGGTATTAGCGGCTTCCAGGACATCATCAGGAACATATAATTCTTCATTATCCATTTACACATATTCCACAATTTGCACGTGACCACTTTAATGACATTGACAGAACTTTGTTTATTTTGTTTTTGTTTTTTCATAACAACTCACTCCGAACATGTGATTGATTTTTATTTAAAATTTTAAATATAAAGTTACAAACTTTCTGGAGGGGTAACGAACAAAACCAAATACAGCACTCGAGAGTAAGGCGCTTCGCGGACGAACACGCAATTCGCGTGAACGAAAGCTTTACCTTCCTCACTCTTACCGTAAATAAGCATTGAAATCACTCACCTATTCAATCGCAGCATGTTGATAACCGAAAATCGCTTCTCGATGATGAACTTCATACAATTGTTCATATTAGACCTTCTGGTTGAAGATAATTCCGAGAGTCCGGTGAGACGCAAGGTGATCCGCATGGAGGTGTTATTGATCAACGCGGTGAGAAAAACGAAGGCCGCCATCTCTATCGGCAAATTTGTCACGTGGTATTTGGCTTCCGCAGCGTTAAACACTAACATCGCGCAGATAATATTGATGCTACCCTTAATACCGCTCCAGCCTAGCACCAATAAGCAGCGAACGTTGATGTTATACGCCATCCGGTTGATGACGAAACCTATGGCTTGAAAGAAGATGAGACGAACGATGTTATTGCAAAAATACACGAGAACGATATCGTAGATGTCACGGGGTTCCGCATACAACCAAATGTACTTGACCATTTCGCAAAAAAGTATGACTATAGAGATGTTTTCGCTCATGTAGTACAGCGTCTGCCAAAAGCTGTCGAGGCAAATGTCAACTTCTGCGGAGAGGCGATGCTTTTCATGCACAACTAAGTACACCAGAGCGATGAGAGCAAGTGAACCTGATACTCTTACAATATAATGGCATAGGAAATAGGTGAAGAATGTCGCACCAATTAAAACGCAAAGCGTTCCTTGGGGTTCGTTGTAAATCCAGCATACCAGCGCCGCTGTTATCCTTCCACAAATATATCCCACCACAAGCCCCCCAAACACCGACCACAAGGAAATCATAATCAACTCGTACCATAAGATCACCTTTCCATTAGATATGCTTAACAATATATCGAAAACGATAAAAACTGGAACGCACGTCAGCACGGACTCCGCTTCCAAAAATGTGCCTAAATAGCTGTACCTCGCCAACTCCTTAAACATTAAAGCCACGTGGCTTGGCTGTAATGGAATATAAGCCAATGCAGCGAGGCAACTTAATGAATACGACCACTCAGACTGCAGAATAAACTTAATGATGGCGCCCACAATTATAAGTTTAGAAAACACTCCGATTAAGACGATCACCAGTGTTTGCGGAAGACACCTTTTAAAAATATTAAAATCAATCCGGTAAAGCACCTGGGTGATATAAATCGGAAGGAAGACGGAAAGCATGCAGTCCGCGGGAATTTCCGACAGTCCCACAAAGCGATTGCCCTTTACAAATATCATAATTAAACCCAGGAACACGCCTAAAATTCCCATGAGTAAGTGTTGGGGTAAGCCGGAGTTATACTTGATCAGGACAAATCGCACCGGGACGCTCAACACCAGCGAAAGCGAAACGAAAAAGACCAGGTATTGCGGTTGCAAAATCTGCTCTGCCTGAAATAATGTGCGTACTGAGTTAAGCTGATAAAATTAGTAAATAATACTTACTTCCATTTTCAGCCACTATTGAATCCAGACGAAAATTCAACTCAAAATTGCGTTCAAGAGACAAAATAGTTGTAAACGTTGACTGATTTTTTGACGTACGCACCCTAAACATAGCAAACAAGTTCGATCAGCGGTCGCCATTTTTACAAGCGTAAAAATAAGTATAGCAACCAGTGGCGGCTCGTGGAACATTCTGATGGTAGAGCCTATACAATATTAGATAATTACGCATTTGTTAAAACGCGTAGATAAACTAAGCGCCGATAACAAATGGCCCCGGAAAACGAGAGAATTTTGAAGTGCGTAGAAAGTATATATGTCGTAGGCTAATTGAACAATCCGGCTTATTGCAAAGAGCCTAGTCATTTTGCAATGCGCCCGGCTAATTGAAGATTTGTGGAGCACTTTTCAATCAGCCTGATATTTTTTAGGCTTATTGCAATGAGCCCATGCATCTTTAGGCTAGTTAGAAAATGAGCAATTGATTGTTTAAACAGCCTTATTTTATCCGGGCTTATTGCAATAAGACTTATCTCATGGCGGCTTATTGAAAACCACGTCGCGTTTGAGTCATCCCAATCCGTTGAAACTACTAGTTATCGGTTACATAGGTAAGAAAGAGGTAACATAAACTGCACAAAAATAATTTTTATTTAAATAATTATTATTATTAAACAATAATTACAAAATACGTACAGTAACTTCTAAGCTTTAAATATATTTCTTATAGTTATCAATAAACTGCAATTTCCAACTTTACCGCTCTTTTCATTTATTTCCACATGATGAACTTTTATGGCACTTAGATGAGCACAGTTGATTTGCCTTCTTACATACACACTTTTTTGTTTGGCACTGCATCTTTGACACTGAACACTTGCAGCTGCTATACCCTTGGCCCCCAAACTTCGATACATTCGCTACAGCTTCACGAACAGATATATATTTTTCTGGGATGTCTTCAACGATTTGTGCACAGCAAATTTGGAAGTCACATCTAGAAAACCATGTTTTAACAATGCCACTTTTTGTTCCTATCTGGTAAACATTATTTTCTTCTTTAAGAATTTTCCCAATTAAATTTGGACAGTCTAAAGGGCCACGGTCTACTTTCGGGACATTTAACAAAATAAAGTCTCCAACTGCAACTGCTTTTAGTTTTTTCGCAGTAGTTTTGATCATGTTCTCTGCTGCTCTCTTCTGGCCTTCGTGTGCTTTTGCCCTTTTGCCTGCTGCAAATGTCACATTGATAATTGGCATTATCCCCTTAGATATTGAGGCAGTGCCTTGGCAGTGCAGATTTTTGGGAAATCGACTTTTTCCGTTTTTTACCCCCTACGGGGGTAGTTTTCTCGGGAAGCCCGGGGTTGACAATGGTAAACTTTTTTGAATCTTTTTTGGGGTCCACTACTTGACATGTTCATCAATTTTCAGCTAGTTTAGACGATTTTCGGAGGTGAAACCTCTGACGACTGGACTACACATCATTGATGAAAATCAGAAATAAAAGTGGGCCAAGATTTGATCCCTGAGGGAGCCCACTCGTAGTGTAAAAAATATCAGATCGCAAGCCTTTATATTCAACTTAGTTTATTCGGTCTTTTAAGAAAATACTGAAATTAACAAGAAAAATTGTGCTAGTGGTTCGGTGGCAAAATCCGGAACCCAATGTGCAACTTGTGGGGTGATGTACCACACTAGCTGTATGCGGAAAGTTAAACTATGCACTGGAGTTAACCTTACGACCCATGGACCAGTGGACCAAACGGAGGAAATGGAGGCGTACATAAACCTAACGCTCGGTTTCTCCAACATGTCCTAAGACGTAACTACATCTGAAGCTGCGTCTTGAGACACAACTCTCGTCTTATTCGTGTCAAGGAACGCTTGAATATAAGATGCCGATTTTGCGCGCTCTAGCTCCGAAACATAACCTACAATAACCTAATAACTCTCATCAAAGCAATCGTGAATATTTTCTGGGCAGCAAACGTATTAATTGTGTATGCAAAGTTAATGTAATTAGAAATTTATTAGAGGTAGACACTGTGGACAATGTATATAAATGTAAATATATGTCCGTGCAAGTTGAACTTTTTAAGGACGAGCAATTTTTTTAACGATTTAGATTAACTAAATCAAACACGTTGCATTAGCTGGGACATTTCGAACATAATTTATAATAAATTCAAGAGGAGTAAGTTCTGTTTGTAAATGAAATAAATGTATTTCCTCTTCTGAATAATGCAAGCGCTTCGCCATCGTAGCACATTATTAAAATACAATAATAATTCACAACAAATATTGCACAAAACACAAACAACAGCAACGCTACAGGACGGCAAATTTAAGTTGGCAAGACGCGCAGAGAGCAAGCGAAAGCTCTCTCTCTACAGCCGGCCGAGTTCAGTCTCTGTAATAAGCAAGCACATATTCTTCGCGTGAAGAATACAACTCTATCGGGCACTTTCCTCCACATAATTGAATGTACAAGGCGCGCGAACTCTTCACGAAATCTATCGAGAGCGCCCTTCGAAGGTTCCGCCCACAATTTTGCCACTGCGCAACGGCAAGTTACGTTTGCCGTCCTGTACTAAACGTGAATGGAGAAAAGTTTATCTTGTCTATGGGTTATATTATGGAGCGGTACGTTTAACAACCGCCAATTAGAAAATTGCTGTACGAGTACCGGCGGTGTTGCTAGATCTATCCGGATCCTAGCCAAGACGCCGTTCGTACAGTAAGCTGGACTTCAGTCTGACGTACAGTTTTTAAATAGTACCTGAGCAAAATGTTTTAATCGTAAATACTTTTTCTTGTGTAGAAAACACGGCCGATTGTAAATCGTAATGCAACAGCAAACGTCACTTTTTAGAACAAAATTAAATATCCGCCATTATGATTTCATGGCAAGCCTTTGTTTTTAAATCCAAAATCACAGTAAAGTTTTTTGCAAATATCTCGGTAAATACTCTGCATAAACCATTAAGTAAGGTACCAAATAATTCAGCTTAAAAAGCTTTAAAAATAATGTAAGAAGACCGATGCTGTCAAATAATTACGGAAGGCAATATTACCACATTTTTTTTTACATGTAAATCCCTATGACCCGTTTCGCAATTCTACACTCTGTATAGACTGTATACACACTGTAACAACTGTACATTGCAAATTATATTAAATAAAAAAAAAATTACGTGCATTTTATATCATTAGCGACTATTACTTTAAAAAAAGAACTAAAAAGTAAATTGTTAAATGCTTTGAATGTGTAATATGTATATAAGTTAAGTTATTATTGTGTATTGTCGTTACAGGGTCAAGTGGTAGAGTAGCCTTAATGGCTGAACTTTGTTCTGTATTGTTCTGGACAATAAAGACGATATTATTATTATTATTATTAAAACCCTGTATAATCCAAACGCCTGTTGTGGTGTGTCGTGGTGAAATCACAAATAATAATATAATTCTTTCAGGGTGTGGTACGTAACTTAAGTGTATTTGTTTTTAATCATGAAAAACATGCCATGTGATTTAATCCGCTGATAGAATGTCCACAATTTATTAAAATATTTATGAGACGTTATTACTTAAAATAACAATACGAGCCGTATTTGTTATCATGCACATTGAAAGACTGCATACACAAATTATTAAGATGCGCGTAATATATTTGATGATTTTTATTTCTGCTGTTGAACCGCAAATTGTTTTTAAGAAAAATGAAACTTCACGTGAAATGGCTACTTACTTACAATTGGCAGCAAAACGGATGGAATCGTACAGGACTGTCGGTAAATATATTATTGAATATTATAACAACGTAAATGTAAAAACAGTACGAACATGTTTCATCAGAGGCGTACCGTGGCAGAGAAATTTGGAAATGTTAGTGGTTGTACTATTTTATAAAAAAAAATGGAATTTTTAGAAAAAAAGGCTACTACCTCTACATTACAAAGGTGTTCTAATTTTTTGCATTAAAAATTGAAGCAAGATGAGAATTTTCGATTCCAGTCGGCAGTTCGTTAGGATTTTTGTTGGACAAGTGATCAGAGTTTTGAGCGTTAAATGAATCATTTCATATAATACTCAATTCATAAAATCAAACTTATATATTTCGAGATAAGTGGGGTCTAAATTTTAAAGTTATTAGACGGAGGTCTAGTGAGCAGTGATTCTGTCTTTTGATCTCGTGTTCGCTGCTTTAAATTCTGTTTCTGAACGGAGATTGGCCGTGCTGATCCATGGATGTCCAGTGTTTGTCTTCTTATAATCATTTATGACTTATAAATACTAATTCAGTAGATAGGCAACTAGTCTTTGCTGTTGTTTGTTATTGTCTTATATTGTAGTCTGTGTTACGATTGTAAAGGTTTTTCTTTTACTAAATCAGTAAGCGTGAAAGTGTGCCGAATGTATTTTTAGAAATCGTCAAATAAAGAAAATCAAATTTTGATGATCTTGACATGAAGAGGATGGGTCGAGTAAGGCTGCCGGAGCAGTGGCAAGATAGAGGTTGACCACCAAGGAGAGGAGATACGGGGAGGTTAACTACTTCCTATAGCAGATCCTCTCTGGCCGCGGGGAGTTCTAAAACTATCTGGCAGGGATCGTGAAAAAAAAAGAGGTGAAATGTGTAGCCTGGGGGAAAGAGGGGGCTTATGGGATGACAGCTTGCGTGGAGACTGTGGCAGAAAGAATGCTGGAGTCACCGGAAAAGTGGGCGTCGATAGAAAAATTCGGATGGTCCTTCTGAAAGAGGATCCGGGACAGTGACAGGGTAATCGTTGGATTATTAATATATGGATATGTAAATATGTAAAGGTATTGGAGACTGGATATTTTCCCCATAATACCATGGCCGTTGTGGTCTAAGCTTCTGGGAATAAGATTACGAAACCTTTTACTGTAAATTGACTACTACATAATTTCGTTATGATGGAGAGTTCCATGTCCGCAAGCGAACACCTCATTGTCGGATTATTTAAAATCTTCAACATACCTCACCTCTTTTCAACTGTGATTTCTGTCAATTTTTTGATTTGATTTGATGGAAGATTATTGTCAAATATTCACTGACGGATCGAACGGACGATTAAAATTAAAATTATATTCTGGAACGCAGCTGGGCTAAAGAATAAGGACAATGACTTTTATAATTGTATCCAAAATTTTCAAATTATTGGATTGGTAGAAACATGGATCGAAGAAGAAACGTGGAAGAAGATTGAAGATAAATTACCGAAAGAATATATAAGGAGGTTCCAACCAGCAACAAGAGAAAAAAAAGAGGAATATTAATCGGGATAAGAAAAGATATAATACAGTATAATGATGAAAACGAAGATAACACGAAAAACGGGATAATGGAAAGTAAAGAAGAAATAATATAAAATAGTGACTGTCTATAGTAGAAGAATGAAGGAGACAATGAAGAGTCTGGAGAATACTATGGTAGGAACGGAAAAAAAAACAAATTTGATTATTGGAGAAGATTTTAATGCCAGGATAGGAAAGAAGCGAGAAAGAAGTAGAACAAACGCCACAAAATAAGTAAAAGATAACTTACTAAATAAGGAAGGAAAGGATTTAATAGAAATGGTAAAAGAAAAAGTTCTGGATGTATTAAATGAAAATAAAGCTGGAGATGAAGAGGGAGAATATACATACGTGGGGACGAATGGACACTCGGTAATTGATTATATCTTAGTAAACGAGCAAGCGTGGCATGAAATAGATGCATTTAAAGTGGGAGAACAGGTGGACTCAGACCACCAACCTTTAGAATTGTATATCACAGAGACATGAATAAAAAACTATAAAAAGCAATAGAGTTTATAAAAAAGGAAATATTTAATGAAGATACCATCGTAAACTATAGAAAATACCTAAATAAAAATATCTTCAAAGAAAGAGGCTGAAAATATGAAATACGAAAAAGATGTTGAAGCGAAGGGAAGATAACCTGTGGAGCAGGTGGTGGAACAGTGAATGCACACAAACCAAAAGAGAGGCAAGGAAAACTTTTAGAAAATGCAAAAACAACAAAAGAGAAGTACCAAAGGTACTCAAGACACATGGAAAACAAGTAAAGCAAAATACAGGATAAAATAAGAGAGCAAAATAAAAAAGCAATAAATTCAGAACAGGAAGCATGGAAATTTCGTAATAAAGAAAGAAAAACGAAAGAAAAATAGTAGAGTGGAGAAATCATTTTTTGAAGAACCCAAGAGAAACGATAAAGGAACCCAAACGAGAAATAGAAGAAATAACCAAGGAATCAACAATGAAGCAAATAAAGAAACCGAATAAGGAAAACCACCTGGTAGAGATGGTATAAGAAATGAAGCATGGATTTATGGTACGGATGAGGTGATCGAGAGACTGAAAGAGATAATAAACGGAGTATGGGTGAAGGGCTTCCTAGCCAATGGCGAGAGGGTCTTGTATGTCCAATTCATAAGAAAGGGAGAAAAGATCAAGCGGAAAATTATAGAGGAATAACATTACTGGATACGGCATATAAGATTTATGCCATGGTTTTAGAAGAAAGAATTAATGAGGAACGGGAAGTTAAAAAGGAATCTTGCCAGATGGACAGGCCGGTTTCAGAAAAGGAAGAGGTTCTATAGACGTACACTGAATAATATTGTCGGAAGAGAAATATCAAAGAATAAAGGGAAACAGTATACGTTGTTCTTGGATCTGAAGGCAGATTTTGACAGTGTGGTTCAAAATTGACACCTTTGATCCCTTTTCGAACCCTTCAACCCTCGAACAAAAAAAAAACACGTTTTTG
Source organism: Ocypus olens (assembly GCA_910593695.2). Classification (NCBI taxonomy): domain Eukaryota; kingdom Metazoa; phylum Arthropoda; class Insecta; order Coleoptera; family Staphylinidae; genus Ocypus; species Ocypus olens. The sequence continues at coordinate 6,228,713 of OU343061.1, forward strand.
GGCAAAAAACGTCCAACTTTGGCAACGTGTACCGAGTTGGGAAAAATGTGTCGACTCGATCCACCAAAAGGACATTCAAATGTGTTCAATTACCTGCGCAGGACTCAAATAACGAAGTTCCTACGATGATTTAGCACAAAGTTATGAAAGTGAATGAAACCTAGTTATGGCGATCGAAATTTCACGAATTTCAAGTGTTTCATTTTTTTTCCTTCAGTATACAGGGTCTTCACGTATTTTTTCTTAAAACCGTAACTACTTCAGATCCAAAGTTATTCAGGGTGGCTCCTTTTGAAATGAAGATCCTGTATAATAAATAACTATTCTAATTGCAGGTTTGATATCAACTTACGATTCACTGGAACTAAATTACCTTTTAACGTTCACCAACAACACAGTGTATCTTCTCGAAAATCCAACATTAGATTATATCTTGAGGAGTACAGAAAAACCCTTGAAAATTTTAATTTTCATTCCCTCAAAATCGACATTCAAGGATATTTTCAAACATATCTTGGCAGGATCTGAAATGATTAGAAAAGCGTATGTTGAGTTTATAATCTGTGAAATTATGATAGATGAGGTTTGGTTGATGGAAATTTTAGGTACGTATATATCAAATATATCGTCGACGAAGCGGCAATACCGCCTAACCGCCATTTGGACCAAAATTGAGATTGTAACATCAATCTTTTCCCAGAAAGCTATAAATTAGTTTTTCTGATTCTTCCGTCAGTAAATGTGAGATAGGCGGCATTGCCGCTTCACCGATGATATATTACTTTTTCCAATTAGACCGTAAGAGTGCATTTGTTTAATATTCAGTTACAATGAATCGTGTCTTATTTAAGTTGTAGAACTCGGAGAGTACGTGCGAATTCCTTCTTGTCATCTTTCATCTCGGTATATTCTGGGATACCCCAAGGCTCCCATCTAGGGCCACTTTTTTAAGTGTTTTTACAAATGATGTCATTTCATATTTTCATCACATGCCAATCTTTACTGCTTCAACAAATAACAATTCTCAACAGTGACGGTTCGCGGGGTTTTTTCTGGCACGGCCGAGGAACAAGAGGTGGTAATACAGATAGGTAGGGTCAGTTGCAGAGACGGCTGGCTGCGTGACCGCACCTATCTGTATTACCACCTCTTGTTCCTCGTCCGTACCAGAAAAAAACCCGCGAACCGTCATTGATTCTCAACTCCTCCAGCAGGACTTGACTAGATTTAACGACTGGTGTATTTATTTCAAACAGGAAGCGGAGAATATCGTTGGTCAAAATCAGACTACTCATATGAATCGTTATTTCACTAATAATATATGCCTTCAGCGTGTTCATTCAATTAAGGACTTAGGTGTGCTCCTTACCAGTAACTGGAGATTTTCGGTAAGGCTTGCTTGGGTTCCTGAAAAGAACTACTCACGTATTTAAAAAACAGTCGATCATGATTAAATTGTTTGTAGCGCTTGTTCGTTCGCAAATTGAAATATTGCGTCTTAATTTGGTGTTCCTATACCGCACAAGATATTGGTGCAATCGGACGTATCCAGAAAAAAATCCTTAAATTTTTGTGCTTCAAGTTTGGAATGCAGCAGAATCGCTACTGTCATAGGCGCTTTTGTGGGGATATTCTTTTTGTCCACAAGTTGCTTCATGGCTTCACTCTCCTCAAATACTTGGAGCAATTGGAATCCACGTGCCGTCAAGATCTCTAAGGGGTTTGCATACATTTTCAGTGCCTTTTAAGAAGACCGACATCGACTTTTGTTCCATCAGTAACAATAGATTGCGTAACCTCGTCCTTAATCTTAAGTTTTAATATGTTATTTTTTTTAATGTATGTTTAAAGCCGCGTCCTCACTGAGTCAACATTGTCGATCGACTCTGTCTATCGATACTGTCGACCAACAAATCTTCAAGACTTCACCTGTCCACACCAAGTAGACAGAAAGTGTGTCGATCAGTCGAAACGAAAATGTTTGATGAAGAAGACGTGATTATTGCTTGTGCCGCATTTGTTATTATCGCGTCTAAAAAAAGGAAATATTCGCGTAATAGAAGATTTTGGGTTTGACCAAACCTGGACAGTAGAAATCGATATCGACATATTTTTACTTTCTCCGTTACGAAGTACGAAAAAGTATTGTGATCGTGATTTTTTTTCAAAAATTTTTTTTACGGAAATATCCGTTTTGGGATCCCTAGATGCCATTTCAACAATTTCTGGATTTTTTTTTTTGTGTCTGTGTGTGTGTGTGTGTGTGTGTGTGTGTGTGTCTGTCTGTGTGCGCTGTATCTCAAAAACTAATAGAGCAATTGATATGAAACTTTGAACATCCGTCTTATTTGATAATCTGAAGAACTGAAAAGCTTTTGGTAAAATTTCGTACACCGGAAGTGGGCGTTTACCTTAACTGTTTTTTGTTTTTTGCCAATATTTTCTTAAATATGAAAAATATCACAAAAACATTTAAACAAACATTGAAGGAAACAAAGAAATGAACATCTTTTGCTTGAAAATATTTTTCATAAAATCATTGCTATTCGAGAAAAAAAATTATTTATTTTTTTTTAATTTTTGGTTTATAATTATGAAACGATAATAGTTACAGCAAATTTATGTGAATAATAATTGTAGAGAATACCAAAATAAACAACTTCTAAAGAATAAGTTTTTTTCGAAATCTCGTTAGTTCTTGAGTAAACCGAGTTTTTTAATTTGAAGTATCATTTTTCCATCTTTCATAATTTTGACGTTTTAAACGTCAGTTTCATCCGAGTTTACACAACGCTCGATGTATATTTAAAATATGATTTCAATTGAAAATAAATCATGAAAACGTAAATATAAATGGCTATACCATCAAATCGGAGAAAGTAACATGATGGCCACATCACCATTTTTTTCGAATGTCTGAAAGTGAATTTGAATATTTGTTGCAAAAAATCGGGCCAAAAATTTGTAAACAAGACAATAATTTTAGACCTGCCATTCTAACAAAGGAGCGTCTCGCTGTGGCATTTCGGATTCGACTCGACTACCCTTTGATTTTACCAACAGTTTATGGAAAACCAATCGACAGGTCGATCGACATATTTTGTCGATCGACGAAGTCAATTGACGCGTACACACTAAGTCGACAGTGTCGATAAACAGAGTCAATCGACAATGTCGACTCAGTGAGGACGCGGCTTTAGTTTTAAGTTGTTGTTTTCACTTTACATGTAGCTATGTTATTTTAATATGTTAATTCTTATCTTCCTGCTCTTGTCCACTTTACGTAAACCGTTTATTTATTTCCCTCTTTTAATTTGCTATAATATAGCGTATATTGCAGTTAAATGGACATCCGTAAATAAATAAATAAACAATTAATAAACGATACGTACCAATTACTTAACCTAATTTTACACTTTGAATTGTTACAGAGTTTGTATGGCAAAATCGCGTTCTGCATTACGTTCTGGTGTACCAAAAGGACGAGGAAATAATTATTTCTGGTTATTATCCATTTAACAAAAGAATCCATTATTTGACAATATATGATGATGAACAAAGTTTCTATCCGGATACTTTTAAGGATTTGCACGCGCATAAAATTATTGTTGGTATGCTCGTTGATGTGCCAAGAAATACTTTAAAAAATGGTAAGTAAAATAATGCACACATTATCAAAAACTCCTACGTTATATCCTTTTTTGGAACATGGCCTGTCTATCTCCAGCAACAGTGACCTAACCTCATTTGGGCCCAACAGAGTTTACCCGAGTAAGGTTGCTTTGTTCTGTCTGACCGGTGTCAAGAGGGCTTGCACTAACTACGACCTGGGGTCGCAGATGCCCTAGTACCTTGCATTAGTGTACAACCATTAAGTACAAATTAATTTTTAATGAATTAACTTGAGACTTATTGCAGATTTATTAAAAAAAGTAATAAAGTCGAAAAATAGCCTGAATATATGAATATACTGAATTCTTAATAGGTAGAAGCGCCAAAGTGGCGGAATCTATTGCCTGAATGCTGTACTGAACCAAATCCGGCTTTACAACCACCCGGATTTGGTTCAGTACAGCATTCAGGCAATAGATTCCGCCACTTTGGCGCTTCTACCTATAACGGAGTTTGGAATACTTATATTCCAATAGTAATCTCCGTTCCCCCATCAGCAACTAACTACACTGATGAGACCTGAAAGGTCGAAACCGGTTTGTAGGTCGTCTGATGGGGGAACAATATTTAATGTTTGAATTGTTAATGTTTTGTTTTCTTCGAATTTCAGGCAACCTGGCTGGAGTGGATATCAGCAGAATCAAGTTCATAACGAATCGATTAAACGCATCTCTGCAAATAGTTTTATACAAAGCCATAAATGATATTACCACATCTTTATTACACCATACAATTAATCTATCATTCACCCGTCACTTTTCATTCGAAAAAACTAGGTTCATAGTAGAGCCCTCATATCCCGTTGAAATGGATAACGTAGTTGTCACTGTACCAACGTCTGAACCAATAGAAAGGTACAAGTACATCTTTAAAATTTTTAACGCATCTTTGTGGGGAATACTTTTGGCGTTGGTAATACTGGTTATCGCAACAATTGCAATTTTCGTGAAGTTAACGAAACAAAGCAAATTCCCCATTGATTTAATTATAATGTCGGTGTACCAAATCTTACTGAATACTTCAATCGTGTACACCGAAAGATTGTCGGCCAAATTGCGTTTTATATTCGGAGGGTGGATGCTCTTCTCCATACTAATAATCACTAGTTTTAATAGTTTGCTGAGGATTTTCATAATCAAAACACAATACAAAAAGGAGATAACTCGTCTGAGCGAATTATGGGATAGCGAATATCAAATTGCAACTGCCAGTTTCGAACCTGAAAATTTCCAAATGTTATCACAAAAAGACATATACCGATTTCCGGATGAGATGAGTTTGATTTATGATATGCTAAAATACGAAAAGAAATTTGTGTACATATTCCCGAATTCTTTCTTCGAGCATATTGTGAATAAGAGGGATGATTCCAATCGTGCTGTCTATCAAATTTTGCACGAGCACGTTATGCCGGGGTTCTCCGTTTACAATTTTCAAAAGCACTCACCGTTTCTTGATGTGTTTAATAAAATGCTGGCTTGGGACAAGGAATTTGGATTTTCTTCGTTTGGAACGATTCCGACAAATGATCAAGTATTGGTGTCAACGAATGATTTGCAACTTTCTATTGGACACATCGAAGGCGCATTATTCATTCTACATTGCGGATACTTGCTTGGTTTTCTTGTGTTTGTTGTTGAACATCTGCACTTCTGCGTTAGAAAATATTCCTCCAATTTGCGCGGTACGCTCATTTTGTTTTATAGACGCTTCATAGAAGCGCACTGTTAGATTTATTTTACTAGAAGTGTTAACGTGCATTTTTCTTAGCTATTGGTTTTTAAATGTTTCAAAGATTCATTCATGGACATACGTCAAATAATTTTTATTTGTCTGCGACTCAGATTTGAGAATATGGAATGCACGATTTCCTGGCCCATGCCATGATTTGGGGATATGCCTGTCTAAAGCTACGCGCACACTTATCGGAATCGGACGGACGGCACGCAACGGCTAAAATTGCTTAACACAGTTGTAAACGAGTCAACGCACATTTATCGGTACGGCATGGAACGCATAAATGTGCGTTGACTCGTTTACAGCTGTGTTAAGCAATTTTTGCCGATCCGTGCCGTCCGTCCGATTCCGACAAGTGTGCGCGTATCTTAATAATGAATGTTTTAATCTTAATGATTGGTATCGTCAGATGCGCATTAATTTTGTCTTTCTTTTGGTACCATTATTTTTCCTGTAGGTGAATGCGTTGAGCACAATTTCAATACAACGTTACTCCCATATAAAAATATAAATCTTATGCATATTCATCGTTTTTTTTTTGTTATTGTATATTGTTAAGACGTTACCATAAATAAAACAATAGATATACATTTCTTTTTGTTTTAACTTTTCCCTCCCAAGCATTTAAACAATAGAGCATACATTATTTAGGGTTACCATCGGTCATTTTCCGCGAGTCGCGCATTGTGGTACTCTGCCACTAACTGCCTCGGAGTTACAAATACGATATCATTATTTACTGAATTTCATAAAAATTTAAAAACCCGTAAAATGTTGATACATTTTATTGACTTTTTATGATCATTCAGATGAAAGAAAGAAACATAAAATTGTTTGAAACAATAATGAGTTGGCCCACCACGATTTCCTACACACATAGTAACTATACTCAGCGCACCGAATCAGTGGTATTATGGATTTGCGTGTTTTCGCGTGATGTTCGCTGATTGGTCAGCTCAAACGCATGTGAAGCGTGTGTCAAGTAGCCGAAATTTTTAATCAGGCCACTTGTTCTCGTTTTTCTGTCTTATTTATGTGTAGTGATTACGTTCTATCCTTAAATCAGCCTTTTTCAATTACAATTAATTAGGAAGTGGTAAATACTTGTGGGTTAAAGTAGAAATATTTATATTTCCGGCACGGAACTGAAATGTGGTAAGGCTGTGTGAATCAGGCTTTTCATAACGTCTCGGCGAACTATGACGAGGACGCGGGGTGAACGCAACGTGATTATACCACCTGGTAGGCGCGCCGAGTATAATCTTGTCATTAAAGATTATAGGTAGGTTGATATACACTGTTCGAAGCCCAAGTTCTTGTACATTGTTTTGTGGGTGGAGTAAATTGCTTGAATACCTATTATATCCCACACATGTTCGATCGGTGATAAATCCAGAGAACGAGCAGGCCATGAAAGTACTTTAACATTATTTTGTAGCAGATAGTTTCTTGTATAGCACTATATTGAAAAAAATGTTCACTCAGGAATAGAATTGCAACTGACTGCAAAACATCAGCAACATAACGCTGGGCATTCAATCTGCCAGGAATGAGAATTAGAGGTGATGTATTCTCTAATATGATTGCATACCAAACCATCATCTCTTGTGTCGTAGATGTGTGGCGCTCAATTGCAAACCGAAAATCCATTTGTTCTCCAAGTCGTCGTCTAACCCTTCTGCGTCCATCATGGACCCAAAGACAAAACCAGGACTCGTCATTAAAGACCACTGGTTATCTCAGTTTAATTTGTGCACCATTCAAGTCTTCGAGCAAGATGTTGTTCTGACAAGGAGAGGCATAGGAACGGCCTGTAAGAACGCAATTTTGTGATATATGATGCCGTTGAAACATCGTGATGTAAATGTCTCGGTCAATCATTAGTAATCGTTCGAGTGCTCGACATTCTGTCCCTGGAAGCCAAAATTCTAAGTCTCCCATCTTCTTGTTCTTCTCGGATGACCTGAGCCGGCGAAATGTTGATAACTCCCTTTATGAGACCATCTGAACCAAAACTGAAGTACAATTGATTTGAAATTTCCCTTATTGAAAAACGAGCCTCTCTCATCCTTACAATTCGGCCTTGTTCAGATTCACTTAATTGATTATAACTTGCTCTTGCGATGCTTTTAAACACCTCTAAAGCCATAAAAAACAGAGATAAACAGCGAAAAGTGTACTGCTATGATTTTGTTGTTATAAGATTTTCGAATAAAAAGTACAATAATAAGAAAAACCGAAATGATTTCTCGCTGCAATTCTAACCTTCTCTTCAATGTCATTCAAAGATCATTGGTAAAAATTTGAATGAAATCGGTCAATTCTTAATATGTGTTTGGATTTTTTCGAAATTCAGTATATTTAAGGAGAGTTTTGGCAATTTCAAATAAATACGAAAACAGTAATTTTTAAATTCACTCAAAATACATTCCAAGTTATGATTCTTTGAAAAGATGTCACGAATCTATCCTTAACCACTTCGCGCCCATGCTGCTTTGATTTAATCCCAGGTTTGATGAAAAATTACTTCTTTGTTGTTGTTAATTTTTTCTACGAAATATTATTTCACTGTCACAAAATTTCCCATTTATGCAAAAAAATATGAAAAAATATTCCATAGATAGCGCTACGGAAGTAATTTTTTTTGTACAATGTTTTTGTTTTCGTTTTTTGCTTGTTGCCACATGTGAAGAGGTTAAATTAAAACAGAGCAGCCGATATCAGGTCGACGAAGCCGTCGCAAGAGACCTTCATCAGTACGAAGGAGGCCATCACCATAGCCCTACCGAGGTTCACACATCTGGATCGCAGGAATCCCGCCTAGAACCCCTCCAGGACCCGCAGGATCTCACCAAGGCCACAGACCACCAAGATCACTCACCAGAACCGACAACCAAGGTCGTCAACCAAGACCAGGATGACCCACCACCAAGTTCACTCGCCAGGACCAACCATCCAGGTTACCAGCCAGGATCTGGAGGACCCCACCATGGCTACCCATCAGCACCAGGACCAAGCTATCTCACACCGCCAGGACCAACCACCAAAGTCTCCAGTCAGGACCGTGAGGCCACTAACCATAACCGAGCCATCCCAGACCATCAAGGTCACACAGGACCAGCCGCCAAGGGCACCAAATAGGACCTGGAGATCTTCACCGAGTCCGCACACCAGGACCAAGCAGTCCCCCACCGCCCAGACGAAGAGGGCAGTGTTGAGGCTCACTCACCAGGACCAAGCCATAAGCTAAAAGCAGGACGAGGAGGACCCTTTGAGGTCAGACGAGGATTCAAGAATATTGACATCTACCAATTTTTGTATGGCTCAACGAAATAAATCCATTATTCCTGTTCGTTCGTATCATTGAAGGACTCACTTCACATAACTCGCCACGTGCTTCCACGTGGCCGTGTTTCAACTGCGTACTGCTGTACCGACTGGAAGTTCGTCGAATCACCCAGGGCCGTAGTAATAAGGACTCGGAGGAATACCCAAGTCTAGCAGCTAAGACCGCTGCCCTGGCGGTATGCAGAAACTACACACCGTGGCGCCCACCACCACTAATACCTCAGCCACACTATGCTCCTCGCGCTGCTCATCGCTCTGCTCCTTGGGCTGCCGCGATGTTGTTCTCTCTGCCTACACACTGCTCTACTCGCGCAATTAATCGCAGCGCTCCGCATTAGGTGGAACCCGTTATTATTGCCAGTCCTTTGACTCGCGCCCAAAAACCGACAAAACAGGGCGCAATGGGAATGACGAGGAGCATGATGTGCGGCATGACGAGTAATGTTGCCACACTACGTCTCTGCCTCCTTTCCTCGTTACTTCGCATGCCACTCGACGAGTATGTGGCGGGGTATAAGGACCAAGAGGACCGACCTGACCACATCGACCACCAGGACCTGTCCACGCAGGACATCTCACCAAGATACCACAGCACCACTCGTGGTGAGGATGGCCACTACCGCGTCCGACGTTCCTGCTTCCGGGGTTACAACGTTTGCAACGTCGCACGTCCGTATAAATAAAAGGAGGACTCCTCCGACTACTCGCCGTCTTGATCCAGAAGCCGCCTGAAGAGGAACACGTCGTCCTTATATTATTCAGGACCTAAGGAGTAATAGTAGATTATTTATCAAGGGAGTAAAATGTTTGTTTTTAAAACCTAACCCAAAAAAAAACGTTGTCAGCCGTGACAGGTGAAATAAATTATTCTTATTTCTCTCCCTAGGGAGAGTTATTTCTGTCACGATTTGGACAGCTGAGGGCTCGGATTTCTCTCCTATTTGTGAAAAATTTCCTTTTCATATTACTATTTGTAATAGAACTAACATGTGTACAACAAATTTCTAACAATATTGATTATTAATTGGTTCTTGTTTAAAATATATAATTATTATCTATGTTTATTTTGATTTATTAATAGATACCATCTAACTATTATTATTTACGAGTTTTCTAATAATTTCTATTTACAATTGATTCCATTTAAATTAAGTTAATCAGGTACGGATAATCAGAGATAAATGGCATTAATGCGTTCCTTTTAAATACTTTTATTAGTCTCAAGCACGAAACACATGCCATGCGATTTCAACCGCTGATAAAATTTATTAAAATATTTATGTGACGTTAATTTTTATTTAAATATAATTACGAGCAGTATTTGCTAGCATGCACATTGAAAAACTGCATATTCAAATTATTATGATTCAGATAATAATATATTTGATGTTTTTTATTTTTGCTGTTGAACCGAAAATTGTTTTGAAGAAGAATGACCCTTCGCACGAAATGGCTACTTACTTGCGATTGGCAGCAAAACGGATGGAATCGTATCGGACTGTCGGTAAATATTTTATTGAATATTATAACGCAATAAAAAGAATGGAATCATCCCAAAATATCGTGACACCTGGCGGTAAAGTGTGTGCAGAGTGAGAAAGTATTAGGAGTGAACGCGATAACAAATAATAAAGTAAATAAATTAAATAAAAAATATACGCGTGGCCGCATCACCGAATTGAAGATGACTTAGCGACCAATTCTATGTGTCTATATTTACATTATGTTCACTGTCAGCGATATTGACAGTTTGAACTGAAAGGATTGAAATCGGAATGGCAAGGGATTTATAATAATCTGCAGTCTCTTCTAGAAAGAGGTTTGCTCCAACACGACTACGTATTGAACACTGTCGTATGTCGCAAGAGTATTTACTTCACAGATCCGAAACATTAATCGGTGACACTTGTGGAGTTATAACAAGTGTGAGACATATTTTACTATAGTAATTAAGGTATCTAGGGCGTTATGAGCATAGATCAGTTAGTTCCTAACCTTTTCAATATCGTTACCCCTGTGACCTGTTAGGAAAACTGATTTTACCTCGACCTTACATTGTTATCAATACAAACAATTACAAGCAAATGTGTAATACATTTTTATTAGTAACACAATTTTGACAATTAAATAAAACTGAGTAAGTATGGTTGCCTACCTATTAATGCGTTGAGGTGATTGTTCTACAATTGAACATAAGCGTTGGCGATCATATGTTCAGAGTTAAAATAAAAGAGCGCAAATTTCAAACCACCTCGTTCAAACGCCTGTCAAACTGTGGGGAGGCTTTAGCGGCATCGTTAATAAATTTGGTTTTGTGACTGATGATGATCCTCGTCTTCTTTACCCCTCAGAAAATCCTATTTTACCCCTCAGGAGGTAATTGCCCCCAGGTTAGGAACCGCTGGCATAGATAAACTTAAATAGATAGGCGACTCTGTACATTTAACGCATTTTTAGTTTCGCCCCAGGGCCACCGATAAGATGTGGCTCAATACGCGGGATTAGGGGAAAAGGGGGTAAGCGCATTCATTTTCAATTTTTAATATGTAGGAATAACAAGAAGTCGTTGATTAAAATAACATATTTATTAAGTATAACAAAAAAACTAGACATGAAAATGTGTTAGTTAGTTGTAATTATAACAATACTTATTTTACAATACGGTATTTCACACTGTGAAAATAAAAAATGGTCGAAAGAGAGGGCGTCAGCATTTATGATTCCATTGAAATTTAGAATTCGTTAATTTGCACGAAAAGTATATTCTCACGTACTTCGTACGGAGAAAGTAACAATTCAGTTAACAAATCGAAGAACCTTATATAAAAATGGTGATGTGGCCATAATGTTATTTTCTCCGACTTGATGGTATCATTTATATTTTCGCTTTCATGAGTTTATTTTCAATTTAAATCATATTTTAAATGTACATCGAGCGTTGCGTAAACTCGTATGAAACGTCAAAATTATGAAAGATTAATGAATTAATTATGAAAAAAAAAAATCACGATCACAATACTTTCATACTTCGTAACGGAGAAAGTAATAAAAACACAACACAGATATTGAACAATCACTTTATTGATTAATTTAATTTTTCTTACCGGTTCATGTCGGGTAAATTGATACATATAACCAGTTTATTTCCGAGTTCGTGCACCATTGAAATGCGCAATAATGGTGATGCGTTTTCTTATGTGTTTCGAATAGATTATGACATATAAAACTGAGAGGAAACGAAATCTCAAATACTTTTGTTTATTTACAAAAGCTTGCACTAGCGCCATCCTGTGGCCCTGGGGTGATAGCTTCAATGCGAACAATTTAATTCGTAGGGAGTGAGCAGTACAATAACGCCCCAGGTCGACAGTGTACAGCCCGAGGGATGTACACGCGGAGAATTAAGTCTTGCCTGCTCTCGTTTGAAATGCGCCCTTAACGACACAACTGGACGATTTTTATGAATCGTATTGACAATGTCTACCTGAGTAGGACATACCTTACCCGACCAGATTCCGACCCTAATGACCGACAAGACCGTTATTTGAGCCGTGGTATATATTATTAAATTAACAGTGAATTTCACAAACATTTATTTAAGTCGGAGTTACGAAAGCCGGTGTTAAAATTTAAAACACATTCAATGTTTTGTGGAATCCAAATTATCACATAACACCGAGTTATAAGATATTTACCACTGGATTATAAATATAAAACCTATGGTTATATGATTTTTAAATTTTATAAACAAAATAACACTGTGTTTTATAATCCAATAATAAATATGTTATAACACTGCATTAAATGACAATTTGGATTTCACAGAACATTGAACCGCGACTTAAATTGTGAATGTGAATGTTTGTAAAATCCGACATCAAACCATTAGTGAAATTAGATATAATCCGCTATTTTCTCTCTACCCTTCAAACAAAGACGTTCTAATCAAATTAGGTCAGGGAAATTCAATTTCTCGATTCTGTGAAATATTATCTGGTTTATTTAAAGATTTTGTTATTTAAATACCATCATTTGTTCGTAATCATTCGTATAGTTATTTTGAATAGTGAAGTTCATTCTAAAATTATGTCAAAAGAAACAACCAAGCTCGAAAGAGGCAGATTAATTGGAATGTGGCAAAGTGGCATCAGTGCAGCAGAAATTGCTGCTACTCTAAATCGAGATGTAAGTAAAATAATATTTATATTATGAATCTTAATACTTGAAGTCTGTCCCGATTGAGACATAAAAGAATTAAAATATGAGTGACTGCGCCGCAGTTTATTTATGTAAAAATTATATACACTTTTTCAAAATAAAATTTTGCCATTTTACGAATTGAAGGTATCGACGAATGATGAAGATGGCCGATTGCAGCAGGACAGCTGCTGGAAAGAACAAATATTAATTGTTGTTCAAAAACAGCAATTAAAATTTTAAAGCAAGGAGGCTTACATAGTCGGGTTCCTGCAAGAAAATTAGACTTTAAAGAAACTCACGCGATGAAAAGAATGGAGTTGACCGTTTGTAATTTATACAGAGATTTTGAGAATGTAGTATTTTCGGATGAAAAAGTATACTATTCAACATTATTAAATAAATTATGTTACAGACCTGTAAATTGTAGGTATGATAAAAATGTATTTTAGAAGATAACAAGTATGACAGGATTTCTTGTGCCTACTGGGGTTGGATGTCATCTCATGGTGCAGGGGATTTAGTACCAATAAATGAAAAAATTAACAGTAATTAAGTGTATCGCGATTTGCTGGAAAAATATCTTTTACCTTTATTATATGCAAATGATGGTAAATTAGCATTTGTACAGGATAATAGTGCGGTGCACACGTCAAAATTGATTAAATACTGGTTCGCAGAATTTCCTTTAATTGAAGTCATTGATTGGCCTGCTAAATCCCCTGACTTAAACCCAATAGAAAATATGTGGGCTAAAATGGTTAATTCATGGGATGATGACAGGACATTCAACCCCCAAAACAAAAGAATTTATTTGCCAAACTATGTCAATGACATTTGGAAGGGAATTGACACATTAAATTATTGTAACAATTTAGTTAATTCCATGCCTAGACGTCTAAGGGAAGTAATTAAAAATTGAAGGGAATTATACAAAGTATTAACTTTAAGTTTATATTTTTAAAATTTTAAATAATATATTTATTAATGAAATTTGGTAAAAATCTAATCTTGAGTATTATATGCCGCAGAACCTTTTTGCACCTTAAATTAACAAAAACATACCAATTTTTGTAATTGTATTATGTAATACTTTTTAAAACCGCTAAACAAATTGTGTTTATTCCCACGATAACGTTGTTATCTATATCCGATTTAGTTTATAAAATGCACATAATATTAGAGATGCGCAAAACTGCTACTTTTGAATCACGTTGCTACCTGTGATTGCTAGTTTCTAATATCAGTGATTTTCAACTGTGATCAGGGTTAGTAAACTTCGTAACACCTTCTGAAATTGTTAATGGTTTCTCAAAAATGTTTTTGATATAATTCTGCTAATATTTGTCCACCTGTTGTTCCTTTTGATATTATACCTGCGACTGAAACGGGTGTCGTAGATCCAGCAATAGATTTTAAAAATTCATACCTCGTAGAAAAGAAAAGCAATTAAAAAAAAAGTTAACCATACCATTAGGAAAGGTCTAAATTGATAACACAAAAAGAATCAACCCTTTATATTTTTCACCCCTTTCAAAAAAGTTTTTTTTTTAAGTTTGCAATCCGCCATAAATAAATAAAAATACTTATTCTTATTACTAATGCAAGTACTTTAATAATCAAGAGTCAAAAAAATAACTTTACGGGCACTCCTTCAACAAAAAAACAATTCTCCGTAAATCGCAGAAATCCACATTGTGAAAATGATTTTTTTCTGGGTTGAAGGAGTGTTCGTAACGTTTCTTTGACTTTTGATTATGAAAGTACCTTTATTAGTGATAAGAATAAGAATTTTTATTTAGTTATGGCTGATTGCAAACTTTTTAAAAAATGGAGATTAATATCGCGAAATGTGGATTTCTGCAACCGAGAATTTTTTTTTTGTTGGAAGAGTGCCCGTAACGTTTTTTTTTACTCTTGATTATTAAAGTACTTCTATTAGTGATAAAAATAAGCATTTTTGTTTAATTATGGCAAATTGCAAACTTGAAAAAAAAACTTTTTTGAAAGGGGTGAAAAAATATAAAGGGTTAAAATTAAGGATATTTATTCCAAATTTAAATACAATACCCTGCAAACATGGGAGAATAAAGTAATGAATATTAAATAACATTTAGAAATGGCCTTGTACTGTCTTCTTACAATTATGTTTTAAGTAACAATCACAGTTTAAGTGATATTAAGTAGCAGTGATTTTAAGTGACAGTGATTTTAAGTAGCAGTAATTTTAAGTAGAAGCGAAATTCGCCTATTAGTAACAGTAGCGAACTGTGATTTTTCAATACCAGTGAAAAATCACAGATATTTTTCAATGCCAGTGAAAAATCACAGATACGTGAAATATTGCCCATCCCTATATAATATTTTACAAAAAATAATGAAACAAGTTATTATAAATTCTTCCCTATTATAAGCCCTGGAATAGCGCTAACTCCAAAGCCCTTGACGTTGCGGTAAGTGTTATTGCGGTTATAATTTTTACAAGTGACCTAAAACGCTACTTTTTCGGCGGACCACATTCACAACTGTAATTTCATTCAAATATGGAAATACTAAATTGTGAGATTTTATTGCACCCATTACGGCAGGTAACCGTTGTATGTAAGGGCGACTATCGCATTTCTGTCGGAAACTTTAAGGGCACGCGGTCACTAAAATCGTGCAAGACTTAATTCTCCGCGTACGTCGACAGCGGGCGTTTTGCTCATAACGCCCGTGGTGCCTTCAACGTTTTATGTCATACTTGTTCTTTGAATTTATCGAAGATTTTCTTATACTATTTTCTGACAGATTGTCGCGTCGAAAGCCGCGCAGCGCAGTTGTTTACGGCATTCGCACGCTTGATTTACGTTTGGGGAATTGTTGACAGTCGATCTGTTGCTGGTCGGGTTTTCCGCGTCGGACAAAGATAGTGTGCGGATATGGGCGTTGTGACGTTGCACTGGTATAAGCGGTGGCAAGGCGTAGTAACAAGCAAACATGCAACTTTCAGATTAATTTTCCACAAACTAAAGTAGATACATACATAATTACTATAAGCGGACGTTATGGAAATAACGCCCTAGAGCGTTATTTGTCATTTGATATACGTTGTTTCCATGCCATTACGATTTCAATAATAAACAAGTATGACATAAAACATATTTTAGAGAACCTTCATGATTTCTGCAAAAAGCGCGATGGTGTTATATTTTATACTTTAAAATCCATCTCATAGAAAAAGCCCTTGGGTCCTTTAACTGTATAATTTTTTTATATTTATTTAAATATATAATTATTACTACATTAATAATTATTTTTCTAATTACAGGCTTAATATCAACTTACGATTCATTTGAATTAAATTACCTTATAACATACACCAATAATACAGTGTATCTTCTCGAAAATCCAACATTAGATCACGTCTTAAAGAGTACGGAAAAACCCTTGAAAATTTTAATTTTCATCCCCTCAATATCAACATTTAAGGTTATTTTTAAACAAATCCTGGCAGAATCTGAAATGATTAGACAAGTGTATGTTGAGTTTATAATCTGTGAAATTGTGATAAATGAGGTTTGGTTGATGGAAATTTTAGGTACGTATATATCAAATTTAATATATTTATTTTCTCCAATTAGATCGTGAGAGTACCTACATTTGTTTAATATTCAATTACAATTAATAGATTAATTGTGTTGCATATGTTGTATTCAATTAATATATGATATATTAACACAAACGGTGGTGGCAGATGACCTCGCAGTCGACGCCAAAAAAACAAAACAAAAATTAATAGATTCTATATTCTTCGTACCAATTATTCAAGGTAATTTATTGATTCGACGTTGGTCAAATAAACACAGTTTTTGAGTTGGTTCTGCAAGTATTTGATAGACAGTGAAAAAGTTAATTATACGGGGCAAGGTAGGTGCTGAAAATGCTAAAAGCTGAGCTCGTGAATGTCATTTATTGTCATTGTCAAAATTCTACAGCAGGGTAACGCCCAGTATACAAATTAGGGAGTGCATCGCCGTTGTGCAGAATTTTTCTATTGAATGGAAATGTTTGTTTCTATCATTCACTATTACCTCCATTACTCAACAAAGTATTCTCGCGAGGATATGGTAATTCTGGTGAATGCGCCAGGTAACACATGGATGTTTTAGTAACTATTAAAAAGTATTATACTAAATAATAATAATAATTGTAATTAGAAGATATGTTATGCCAACAAATTGTTTTTCAAAGCCACCTTCGATTTCTATTCATAATGGCTATTGAAATAATTGATAAAACAGGTTTTCTGCAAATAACTTTTAATAGGAATTGCAATGGGGTTTAATTAGGAAATTTTTTTTTTCAATTCCGCACGAAATGCCAAAAAAATATACAGGGGTTTCAATCAAAAATAAGTAGAATAAAGTGCTTTAAAGTTTCAAAAGTTTGACACTAAATTTTGGACACCCTGTATAATTCATATCAATCAAACTTGGTTAACGGTACTCTCAGACCTTATTTAATAAGTACCCTGTATGATTTTATTAACGAGGCACTATTTTTATTTTTTATTAATTTTTTTAATCAATGGTGATTTTTATGGTTTTTATTTTGTTTGTGCTGATACCACTCAACCAATTGCAATAAAATTTATAGTGGCATGTAGATAACCATAAAAGACACCCAAATAAGCAATAAAATATACAGCATGTAATCTAAAAAGAGATATTATCATGACGTCGTACTTTTTTGAGATACTCGTATAATCAAAAATATCTTCCTGAAATACATCCTTAATTCTGCAGAATATAAAATTCTAACTTAATTATTAATTAAACTATAGACAGCAAATATTTGAACATCTTAAAAACATTTGTCACGTCTATTTAAGATTTTAATTAATTTTTAATTTCTAATTTCTTTTCAACTAATTATTACAATTTGGAGGGCCGCGGTGGCCCAGTGAGTAGAGCACCTGCTTGTGGGCCTCGTGGTCATAGGTTCGAATCCCATTCGCGCGGTCACTTTTTCGGAACGAAAAATGGATGTTTTATAATTATAAATGATTATTATACAAATTATCGGTTGTGGCAGAATGCCCTAGTTGGCTACGTCAATTCCCAAATCATCCGCACTTCCTCAACCCGAATTCCTGTCAACCATCCTTCCTTAAAAAAAAAAATTACAATTTGAAATGTTACAGAGTTTGTATGGCAATATCACGCTCTACATTATGTCGTGGTGTATCAAAAGGATAACGAAATTGTAATTTCTGGTTATTATCCATTTAACAAAAGAATCTATAAATTGGCGATATATGATGATGAACAGAGTTTCTATCCCGATACTTTTAAGGATTTGTACGGGCATAAAATTATAGTTGGTATGCTCGTTGATGTGCCAAGAAATACTTTAAGAAATGGTAAGTAAAATAATGCATACATAAACGTTGCATCTCTACTTGCAGAAACTCCTACGTTATGCCCTTATTTGGAACATGGCCTGTCTATCTTCAGCAGCGGTGAGCTAACCTCACTTGGGCCCGCCAAAGCTTACCCGAGTAGCCTGACCGGTGCCAAAAACTACATCCTGAGGACCCATTGACAAATCCCTTGTCGTAGTGCCTTGCACTAGCGTACAACCATAGGATGATCCTCAGCGATAATTGCTGTCTTCCCTATAGCTCGACTACACTGCTAGAATGTTATCCTAGCATTCTGCAGTTTAGTTTGTAAGATTATATTTCGGCTTAACTTCATGGTCATAGATCATTCCAAGATACTTCACCTCTGAAACTAGAGTTAGTATTGAATAGCTTGAGAAGATTATTTTTTGTTAGAAATCAGTATTAACTTACAATTAGTTGGATTTAAACAGAGGGCATTTTTTATTTATCAATCAATTATATTTATGAACATCTGTTTCCCATGTCACCCTCAGGCACAAGGTTTGAGATGTAGGAACCTCGGCCTTCACCACCTCCACGATTTCAAAGGAATACGCAGCCTTTTGGCACCCTTGTAAATATTATCAATTCCAACATCAACCGTCGTTTTAGCCATTTATGATTTATAAACAAATAATTATTATTCTGCAATTTTATGAAAACGGTTCGAGAATATACATCACTGTTTTTCATAAAACTTACTATAATATTTAAATTTCGTACACCTTATCTGATTAATTTGATGATTATTGCGTGTTACATTTCTGTACAAATCAATGTTTCACGTTTTATTTTCTTTGAATTCCAGGTAATCTGGTTGGAGTGGACATCAGCAGAATCAAGTTCATAACGAATCGATTAAACGCATCTCTAGAAATAGTCTTATATAAAGCTCTGAAAGATATTCACACATCATTATTACACCGTACAATCAATCTATCATTCACACGACACTTTTTATTCCAAAAAAACAGGTTCATAGTAGAAGCCTCATATCCCATTGAAATGGATAACTTAGTTGTCACCGTACCAACATCTGAACCAATAGAGAGATACAAGTACATCTTTAAAATATTCAACACATCTTTGTGGGGAATACTTTTGGCGTTGATAATACTCGTAATCGCAACTATTGCAATTTTTCTGAAATTAACGAAACAAACTAATTTCCCCATTGATTTAGTCATAATGTCAGTGTATCAAATCTTACTGAATACTTCAATCACATACACGAAAAGATTATCGGCGAAACTGCGTTTTATATTCGGAGGGTGGATGCTCTTTTCTATACTAATAATCACTAGTTTTAATAGTCTGCTAAGGACTTTCATAACCGAAACGCAATATAAAAAGGAAATAACTCATCTGAGCGAATTATGGGATAGCGAATATCAAATTGCAACTGCCAGTTTCGATGGTGGATATTTCCAAAGGTTATCACAAAAAGACATACATCAATTTCCAGATGAGATGAGTTTGGTTCATGATATGCTGAAGTACGAGAAGAGATATGTATACATTTTCCCGAATACCTACGTCGAGCGTATAGTGAACAGGAGGGATGATTCCAATCGTGCTGTTTATCATATTTTGCCGGAGCATGTGATGGCGGGGTTCTCCGTTTACAATTTTCAAAAGCATTCGCCGTTTGTTGATCTGTTTAATAAAATGCTGACGTGGGAGAAGGAATTTGGATTTTCTTCGTTTGGAACGATTCCGATAAATGATCATGTTATGGTGTCTACGGATGATTTGCCACTTTCTATGGAGCACATTCAAGGTGCATTGTTCATTCTACATTGCGGATACGTGCTTGGTTTTCTTGTGTTTGTAGTTGAAGGTCTGCACTTTTGTGTAAGAAAATATTCATCCAATTTGCGCGGATCGCTTATTTTGTTTTATAGACGCTTCATGGAAGCGTACTCTTAGATTTATTTTACCAGGAGTGTTAATGTTTATATTTGTTTTTCTTAGCTGTTGGGATTTTATCCCGAAAGAACCATCAAATTTGGCTGAAAAGTTACTGAGTTATGTGCGAAAAAACCTCAAAATGCATACCCATAACTTGGTGCCAAATCGTTCGTTATTTGAGTCCTGTATAGGGAATTGATCAAATTTGAATGCCTTTATGGTGGATCGAGTCGACAAAATTTTTCCAACTCCGTAGACATCGCCAAAGTTGAACATGGTTTCAAGAAAAAACTTTTTTTTCACAGGGGCGCTAGAGGGGCGCGGAAGGGGTTACGCTTAAGTTCGCATGCATGACTTTAAAGAAGACCCTTCAAAGTTTTTCGCCCTTAAAGATTCATTAAAATCGATTGAAAATACGCCGAGTTATGGCGGTTTGAAAATGGTCGAAATTTCACGAATTTCAAGTGTTTTTTTTTTCCTTCAGAAAAAAAATTGCTATTCACGAACGGTGGATCATGAAGAGGAGGAGTTCCATATGATTTTGAAAAATGATAAGCAAAGGAATGTACTATATCTAAAGGTGACGATAATTCAATATCATCTAGAAACATTGTTGGTGGAATTCAGTGACGGTTTGCGGGTTTTTTTCTGGTACGGCCGAGGAACAAGAGGTGGTAATACAGATAGGTAGGGTCAGTTGCAGAGACGGCTGGCTGCGTGACCACACCTATCTATATTACCATCTCTTGTTCCTCGGCCGTACCAGAAAAAAAAACCGCGAACCGTCACTGGTGGAATTGCGTTATTATTTTTTATAACATTTATGAATCTCTAGAATTTCTTACAATCTGTACATAGGCTTTTTTCGGAATCCGATACAAAGCCCAAATAGTCAGTAGAAGACAGTGTTCCGTTTGCTATTGGCAAATGTCATAATATTCCATGAACGTCAGTTTTTTTTTTAAATTAATTTTCAAGACCAGCGGCTTCAAAGAATATTCCTCAACGATTAAGATGAAAGTCTAACGGAGCAAGCGAAGGAGAATAGGGCGGATGTGAAATAACCTCCCCAACGAGCTTTTGTAATGTCAGTAGTATGCAAACTGGCATTTTCATGCTGCAAAATGGCAATAAATCCTGCCAGATGACGCTCTATTTTTTTTGATTTTAGGAGATTTAAGGATTAAAAGTTTGGCGATGATTTAAGGTTTCAATTATTAAAGTCATTGTTCAGCAACATAATCCCTTTAAACATAAATTTAATTTATAGAAATTTGGAGAAACTACAATTTATATTTATTTTGTCTCATTAAGAATTGTATCTTTACAATCAGAATTACGATTAATAAGCTTTTAAAAATTCAAACATACCACCTTCGTAATTTTCGCTGGCTCCGCGCCCTCTTCCAGACCATGGGTGAACTGCTAGGTAGGGTTTGCCGTTAGCGCCAAAACGCTGTAACTTTATACTTATAATCAAATTGTAAAAATCCGATAATAATGCATGAAATGATAATTTATTTCGTTCTGAATCGATTGAGGTGTAAAATAGCTGGGGAGTCTGCGATTATCTAGTAATTTTCAAACAAAAATTCAGCACTAGCAATTGTTGGTAAGTCAGTTTACTATATTTTTTAGTTAGCGTAGAGATAAACTGGTTAGATTTGT
This sequence comes from Ocypus olens, assembly GCA_910593695.2. Lineage (NCBI taxonomy): Eukaryota > Metazoa > Arthropoda > Insecta > Coleoptera > Staphylinidae > Ocypus > Ocypus olens. Next base: position 6,250,674 of record OU343061.1, read on the forward strand.
GGATTTAATATGTGTTTTCATAATTAAAGATGATTTAAAAACTGATAAAGAATGTTATCTTAGAATAAATTTACTTGCAAATATTGTAAGTGAGTAATTGTTAGTAAGGTTGTTTCTAATTTGCAAATATTGCAATACTGTAATATAAACGCCTAATCGCACGCAACTTGATATTATCGATATATTAATGCATCGAAAAAAATAAAAAGTTAAAAATTGACTGGGTAATCTTTATTAGTAAACAAAAATATTGTGAAAAGCTAAATTTTAATTTTAAGCTTTACAGTCAACATCATTACCGGCACTTGCTATTTCTAAGTTTTTATTTGTAAACTCGCCGTCACCTTAGCTATTTAACACATAATTCGATTCAGAATGAAATATTTTAGCATTTGGAGTACGGCTCTCATTACTGAATTTTTACATTACTATAAGTATAAAGTTCGAGAGTTTTGGCGCTAGTTGTACTTAGTAGTTCACCCCTTGTCTCACAGATGGCGCAGTCGCGTCTGGCATTAGCAAAATTATTACTTTGACTTTTTAAATGCCTTTAACTAGAAATTATTTGATGATTTTAATCATCAGTGAAACATTTAATTAAATGTTTCACTGATGATTCTGTAATTACAGACAAACTTGCAGGTTCTAAATTTGTTTACTCAAATGCGCTGTAAAAATAGGGGAAATGATAGATGCTGTTGCTCTATTGGGTTGTTAAATTTTAAATAACAACAAAAATAAAATACAAGACTGATTAATTAAATGGTTTTTAGTAGTGATGGGACGATTCAGATGAAAAAAATTGCCGGATCCGATTATTAAAATAATCGGTGACTCCGATTATCAAAAGAAGCGTTGAATATTTTAAAATCATCCGATTACTATCCCGAATTAAATGATGAAATTCCGATTCCGATTCGGATTAATATTGATTGATGGTGGATGGTGGTACAGTTGAAGATATGAGCTTGTTGTCTTAGCTTTGGCAACGCTCCAAACTTGAACCAGAAAACGAAACATTCTAAGATTTGAAAAATTATATAAAAAATAATCGGCAAGGAATTTTTCTCAAAAGCTTGAAATCCATAAAAAAATTACACATATCTGATTTCTCATTAAAACAATTGCTACATTTGTAGAAACAAAACAACGCACCAAACTTGAATTAGTAAAACGAAAATTGCATTCTAAGATTTGAAAAATTGCCGAATGCAATTTTCTATTCTACAATTCTAGTTTCGAGTGTTGTAATTCCTCCGATTATATTTACGATTCCGAATATTTTTCTCCGATTGCAATTATTTTTCCCAGATTCCGAATATTTTCCCATGTTCAGCAGATATTCCGATTATTATTATCCGATTATTGCCGTCATCCGAATCGCAGTATTCCGATTATTAAAATCATCCGATTATCCCATCACTAGTTTTTAGTATTACTTTTTAAGATTACCCAGAACACCCTTGATGAAACAACCTGGTTAGAGCAGGTACTAAAAACAAAAAATAATTCGTTCGTCTCAGTTTGGAACGAAAACGAAATTTTTCGTTTTCGTTCTTTATGTTTTCATGCAAAAATGATTCGTTTTCAAGAAACTCGTGCCACAATGTAACCTCTTATTAAACTTGTATAATAATGTACTACGGTCGACAGTAAACTCCCAACTGTTTTGTCTGATGAACGCGCCCGTAAAAATATGAAATTATATCACGCTCGTAACAGTGGCGGTTTCAAAAGGAGGGTAATCAGGTCATTACCCCCATAAGAATTTTTCGCTTAACAATTTTTATTGTTAAAAATTACCGATATTCCATATTCCAAACAAATAATATAACCGGTAAATTTTTACAACGCTTTAAAACGTTGGAAAAGGATAGGGAGATTTCATCGAACAGGTGTATGAGAGCGGAAGCACCAGTTTATTTATCTTTTTTTTTAAATTACCCCCTAGACTAGTTGGTTGGAAACGCCCTTGGCTCGCAACTTTATCGTTGCCGTTTTGTATGAAAATCTCTGTTGATATATTACAAAAGTAAGAAGAGGTAACACACATTTTAGTTTACATAGGCAACGTTGCATCTATTTAACGAAATTTCCAAGTATTGAAAATTCGACGACATAACCACGATATTCAAGGACGGGAAATTACCCATAAACGTCAAATATTGTGCTTTTTTTATCAATACTGCCACAGTCCAGAAGTGCTAATTTTCACATCAGAAATAAATACGTGTTCCATTCGAGCGGTTCGAGAGCCCGCATCAGATAAATGGCGGCCCCAGTCGTAATTGCTGCCTCCACCAAACACACGGGAACGGTAAGTAAATCAATGCCCAGAGAATGCTGTATAATTGAAGGGCTTATCTTTCAGCTAATATTTCTACATGGACTTGGTGACACTGGGTGAGTTTTATTTCTCCTAATAAATTTCAATTGTTCACAAACTCTTAATTAACTTATTGGTAAACTTATAGGTTAGAATTAATTAATGAGTGCTATTAACAAGCGAGATAATTACTTCATTAAGTGGTTCGAATTATAGCAAACAGCTAAAATAATAATATTGGATTTAAAATAGTGATTTTTTCCTTGAAGTAATGAGTTTATAAAATGTCAAGGTTGCAAAAAATGCTTCACGTCGGGTTGCTAGCCATCCTTTGTTCTCAAAGGGTGCCAAGTGTACTTCTAATTATAGTTAAAATTTCCGCTGTTACATTCATTTTAAAATACGTAATTTAGGTTTTGCCTTGTTTCATTATTATACAGTGCTTTCCGAAAGTAATGTACTGCGAGATCAAAAATAGTTGGCAGCCCTTAAATCATAATCTAACTAACAGAAGCTCAGTGACGTCACTAAGAATGGGAATTTTGGAAACCCTGAAATTTAAATAAAACAGCTATGAATCTTAAATGTATTATTCATAGTGATGGTCAGTTCTAGAAATAACTGGTAATTTAAAATACGCAAAACTAGTAACGTTAAAATGTACACTGCACTGTATTGGAGATTTCCAGACATCCAATACAATTTTGCTTGAATTATTATAGGAATTTTCAGAAAATGTGCTGCCAATTATTTTTGTCTTTCTGATCTCACTGTATACACTGTTCACATTTTATTTTCACCGCAGTCAGGGTGTTTTTTTTGTCCTTATAGGCATGTATTTTTGATAATTGTTAACCTATAATTTTTAATCGCAATATTTTTACATCTGAATAAGGGATGTAAAATGCAACATTGCACTACACAACATAACCAAATTGTTAGTAACTTTTTAACTGCCAACAAAAATGTCTCCCTAACAAAGCCTACTGCGTGAGAATAAAATGTAAACAGAGGATTTGCTTTTATTTGATAATGGGTCATATTATTTTTAGATAATAATCTTTATTGATGTTACTAACATAGGGTCTTACATACAGGTCGGCAAACATAACTTGCTGTTGTGCAGTAGCAACATTGTGGGCGGTACCTTCGAAGGGCGCTCTCGATAGATTTCGTGAAGAGTTCGCGCGCCTTGTACATTCATTTTCAAAAGTGACAGTGCAATGGTTTTTCAAAGTAAATTAACTTGTGGCCGTGCTCTTGCCAGTCAATCTCGTGAGATAATTCTCGTACATAATTAATTAATTATGTGGAGGAGAGCGTCCGATTGAGTTTTAAATGAATAGCGCAAGCGACGAATTTGTGCTTGCTTATAACAGAGACTGTACTCGGCCGGCAGTAGAGAGAGAGCTTTCACTTCCTCTCTGCGCGTCTGGCCAACTTACATTTGGAATATTAACATTGATATAGTCTGGCCGCGCTATGATAGCATCTGAGGTGATTTATTTGCGTGTTGAGCAGGTGCATAATGCGTCTCGAATGCCCGAGTTTCTCTCATTACATATTGGGTTGCATGCATATGTATTTTCAAAGTTATCTGTAACCGCTGAATTTATAAATAGAAGCCACCTAGTGCGGCCAGATTATATTACATCTTATTTACTTGCTACATTTCTATATAATATTATTAACCCTTTAAGCCCTGGATTTTTGAAGAAAAAAAATTTTTGTTAATTATTATTGATGGGGAGCTTCTTAAGACCATAAATACCAAATTTGAACTCATCATGCTTAATTAGTATAGGAATTAATTAGTGAGGCTTTGTTGAAGTGACATCTAGTGATAAATAGCAAAAATATGGATTGTCATAGTAAGTAGAGACATGTAAATGTTGCGGTGGCAATTGCCACCACCAGGGCCGAAAGGGTTAATTGATAACAATAAACTAGTTTATATTAGGACAATGATACTATACGCACATACGCATACACACTAAAAATTGTTACCTTTAATTGGACTATGCCTTAATTAACACGTTAAAATATTTGTTTCGATTAGCTCATTGTAATCACGTAAAAGGAATTCCTCTACGGTGTGAAATCCCTTTTGAATTCGATAATGAATCAAATGATTTGTTTTGCAGGCAAGGATGGGCGAGCGCCATGGCTGCAATCCGACCCCCTCACGTCAAAGTGATATGCCCGACCGCTCCGACTATGCCAGTTACATTAAATGCTGGCTTCAGAATGCCCAGTTGGTTCGATTTAAGAACCTTAGATATTGGAGGACCAGAAGACGAAGACGGTAAATTACGGCTGTCCGTTACTAAACTAAAATTACAGCCAAAGCGCAATTGCAAGTTATTTCAATGAGGTACCGCATGTATTATTGCAGGTATTAAAAATGCAACAAAACACATCCATTCCATGATCGCCGACGAGGTAAATAATGGAATAAGTCCCAATAACATTCTCGTCGGAGGATTCTCTCAAGGAGGAGCTTTGGCACTGTACTCGGCATTGGTGTATCCTGAGAAATTGGCTGGGGTTTTGGCGTTGTCCTGTTGGCTGCCCATACATAAAAGTTTCCCGAATGAAATGAAGTGCTCTCAAGACTTACAGGTAATTTAATTACATTTAATGCTAATATTAAATTGGATATGCCCATATTTCTATATGTAGGATGATTATTTTAAAGTTCCTCTTAAAAACCGTCGGCGCTATCTATTATTTTTTTATTCCGTACGTCCAGTGATTATTCATTGACATTTGACAGGAAGCGAAAAATAACTTCGCTGTGTTTTTAAATTGTAGAAACATCATTTACTTTCCCTTAACACGTTCGCTGCCGCCGACGCACTAGCACGTCCGACTTTACACTTGCGTAAATGCAATCCCAATTGCAGTGGCAGCGAACGTGTTAATTTAAATCTCGGGCAAATGTGGGTTAACATGTTAAAACGTGAGTGACGCATCTGGCTACAATTAAGCAAATTGCATAACAAGCAGTGACTCATGGTATGGCTGCAGCAGTAGAGGTGCCAATAATGAGTGCTCATTTCAAATTCTATTAGTGTATCTGATCAATCTCTACTTCTACTGCCCCTACCATGAGTTACGCCGCTAGCTGCCATAGGTAACAAGTATACCATATCCACCCATAGATTAACTTTTTTGACATTGTGACAAACGCTAGAAAGTGAAAAGTAATCAACACGGCTATGAAAAAAATGTAATTTTACAGCACCTCAGGATGGTATCGGTATACTTCCAATATATTCATACACAAAGTCACCAACAGACTCATTATTGACACTTAGTTATTGTTCTTGACTTTTAACTGTTTTTCGAATTTCCGCCATGGAGAACTTTCTAAACGATGCGAGTGCAATTTCAATTACAATTCTTACATTTTGGGATTTCTGTCACTCAAGTTGTCAAAAAAGTCTAATCTATGGGTAGATGTAGTATACCATCACTACTATAGTAATGTTATTATGTAAAATAATGTTTTTATAACATGGAAAGCTTCAAGTATCCTTGAAGGACCCATTTTTTACTTCCCAAAAAAATCACCCATCGCTGCGATTAAAATTACACAAATTATTTTTACTCAGGTACTTCAATGCCACGGGGACTGCGATCCGGTGGTTCCGTACAAATGGGGCCAAATGACGGCGTCCTCACTGAAGAGTTTGTTGAAGACTCCAGAGTTTAAAACTTACAGGGGATTGATGCACTCGTCTTCCGAAGAGGAGATGAGCGACGCCAAAGTTTTCATCCAAGCTAACTTACCACAATAAGTGTCGATGAAGTGAACAATTAATAAATGTAACAAACACAAGTATATAAAATTTACAATACACCAAGTGTTAGAAGAACTCATAACTTTCCTTTCCGATTGCAAGTAATTCTGTGTAACTTATTGATCTTCCTTGAATAGTCGTCAGTGTCTATTGTAGCGTAGATGGACTTATTGATTTACAGGTTTTACATGTGAATATAAGTATACAAAGTAGCTTACATAGTATTTTCATACAGAAATCTATTTCGACACTCTATTTATGTAACTCACACGGTGTAGAATATTTCATGGACATTCCATGTGAACTTAATCAAAATTTTATTATAATGCACTCCCAAGTAGGTGTTGTTCTCCGCGCCACAAACAGTTCAAAACCACCATTGAGCTTCTTAGTTTCTGATTGCCGTTTAATGGAAAACGTTTAGATTGGATGGATTGTTCGTACTTTATTTTCCGAGCTATTATAAATGGTGGAATCATAATAAAACAGTACATTATTTAATTCTTTTTTAATATCCTTTATCCATCTATCTATCCCATGTGACCACTGGCGGTAAGAAGTGTGGTTTTTGTTTCGCAAGAAGGCTCCATTCAACATCGCGCTGATCCTGTTGGTCATGGAAAAAACAAAAAATAATGATTACGGTAACCTTACGGTTGCTTTATGTGAAATTGTGTTTTTTATGTGAAGTATAAAATTAAGAAAATTAACTGGTGATGAACGACGGCTCCGCTGCGCCGCGCCGTCGTCTGTGCGTATCTCATTAAAATTGAGCAAAGTGATCGGTGACGAACGGGAGATGTTATTGCTGGTGGGTCTGGTATTGGTATTCCTGTGGGTAAGGAGGAAGAACACGCAACACCAGAAAGAAATGTGCGATTATCTTTTTTAATATCAAATGCTTCTCAATTTTGTGAAGACGAGTGGCTTAGAGCTAACTGATGGATGAAGCCCTGTACGCTGTGAGTTGCGCACGGTTTTGGAGAGTTGGGCATTTCTGATGTACCACGGAGTGCCTACAATCCCACGAATCATAGGCATCTGCGTTTGGGAAGTGGTGATCCGTGTTAATGTTTTCGCCTTTTTTGTATTTTCAAAGTTGTTCAGGTAGGTATAAACTTAAAGCCTGTCAAAAATTATACAGAAATTCAGAAGAGAAAACCCACAAATTTTAACATGTAAATCCCAATTGTGCAATTATAAAAAACGCACTGTATAATTTTTTGTAATAAAAAATGAGGATATTTGCATATCCTGCGTTTACATTTCCAAGGTAAAATGATGTTTAACTGCAAATTTGTTAATTATAGGATGTAACATGCAATTCACATTTGATGAATGTACGAAGCATGAATCTACACTTTCCCTCTATTGTTTCTCGCAGATATCTTTACAATATAATAATAGTAATTAAATTACTACCTAATAAAGGCTACTTAAGTCGGTCCTTATATATTGCCAACTCTTAGAAACATTCCTACAAATACTGAGTCTGTATTTAAATATAACTGCACGAGCAGTTATTTTCTTAATAATAATAATGGAAAGTGTCGAGGAAAAAGTGTTGTCCAAAGAAGTTGTAACAAAATTACTCAGCCAGGTCGTAATCAAAGAAAATGTAATCGACCCAATTTACGAAATTAGCAGCGGTTCTGCAAAAGGCGACGGATACACTAGCTTCATGACAAAAGTTAACGTTAAAGGTAGAAACAAGGTATTACCGTTAATAATCAAAAGTGCGCCAAAAAACTTGAAGATGAGGGAAGCATTTCCGCTACGAGTCGCGTTCCTACAAGAAATTAAATACTACGACGAGGTACTGCCAACGTTCAAAGAGTTTCAACGAGAAAGGAGAGTGAAAAAACCTTTCGATTCGGCTCCGCTTTGTTACAAAACGGTGGATTCGGAGAACGGCGAGCTGTTGGTACTGGAAAATATTAAGGAGAAGGGCTTCAAAGTTTTCGATAAAAGGAAACAAATGGACGAGGAACACGTGAAAATGGTTTTGAGGGCGTACGGACACTTCCATGCGATCTCGTTTTCAATGAAGAATCACGACGAGGGGAGATTCGAAAAGTTGACCAGAAATATAGATAACACGTTTTCGACGGCGCACTTCAAAGAGGATTTCTTTGATATGTTTTCGGATGGGGCCGATAAAATCAAATCGGTTTTTGATCAAACGACCGAGGCTGGTGCATACAATTTATTTTCTAATTTAAAAGGTGGTGTAATGCCTTTCTTTAAATCGATAGAGAGATATAGTGGGAAATATGGTGTTCTTACGCATGGGGATTGCTGGTGTAACAACATGATGTTTAAATATGAGGTACGTAAAGCACATAATTTGTATGAGAAAGTAGGTCTGTAAGGTAACCAGTGACGGTTCGCGGGGATTTTTCTGGTACGGCCGAGGAACAAGAGGTGGTAATACAGATAGGTATTCAGTTTCAGAGACGGCTGGCTGCGTGACCCTAAAGGTATGTGTTCTGTGACCCTACCTATCTGTATTACCACCTCTTGTTCCTCGGCCGTACCAGAAAAAACCCCGCGAACCGTCACTGAAGTTAACCCATTACATCCCATGACATCCATTTTTTTTCACACATGTTTGTGTAAGCTACAAACGTCAAAACAGAACACGATGCGAAAAAGTAGTTTGCTTAAATTGTCCTTAAAGCACTGGGGGCGATGAATGGTCTTGAATCCACTGGTGGCGGCTTACCTAGTATCACTTAGTAGAAAATTTCTTGAAGTGATGGGGTTGGGGCGAACGGGTGAACAGAATCGTTTTTTGTGCACACGCACGGCGAGATAATATGGCGAGTCGTGATATCGGCGTTGTTTATTTTTCTCGTTGCTCCGCGGGCTCGTTGTTTCTTCTCGGCGTCTTGATTTTCAGAATTGCAATAGATCACAGATCGGCTGAACAATAGTTGTCAATCAATTGTAAACAATTTCTATGTGAAATTCTTTCCGGAAAGAATCACAAGTGATTATTTTCAGTAAAATAATGCTGTGATTGGCTGAAACGCACCCACATGACCGAAATCAAGAGTTTCTATTGGTTTTTAGAATCGTCAAACATAATCATCTTTATTAACACACTGACTGCTTTGTCAGTCACTGGTGACTGACACCGAAGTATTCCAATGGGACCGCGTCAGTCACCGATGACTGATAGTGAGTACATAAAAAACCGCAATTTTGTCTAAAAATTGCATCAAAATTAATTAAATAAGCATATTCTTACTCATTTTATAAAATAAAACTTTTTTTGACATTTCACAAAAAACTTGTTGGCAGCCAATATGTTAAATTTATTTGTGCATTATTTAAATCTATTTTTAGGACAACAAATCCACCCCGCCAGTAAATATACGTCTTTACGATTTTCAATTGGGGACTTTATCAACGCCAGTAATGGACGTGTCTTACTTCTTCTACGCGACTGCATCTCAAGACATGCTAGATAACCTGGAGTATTATTTAAAGTTTTACCACGACTGTTTGCATTCGCACATGTTGGAAATGGGAAGTGATGTTGAAGAGTTTTATCCGTATTCAGCTTTAAAAGAGGAATGGAAAGTGTACGGAAAATTCGGACTATTTCTAGCCATGCCGGTTTACAGGATTATGTTGCGGGATGATGATGAGATAGTTGAGTTTACGGATGGAACGGGTTCAACGAAAGACACATTTATGAACAGCAGCAAGTATGATGGTTTGATCAATGAGAAGTATAGACGGATCGGTCTGCACTTTTACCATAACAAATTTATTTAGCAATGATGTTGTATTAAGTTGGAGAATGTTTTAATAAAATTGTAGTGATGTAATATCCCAAGTATTACCCAAAAGCACTTTATCTATACCTAAATCTATAGAAGTAGTTCTTAGTACTTGTCATCAATAACGCCAAAGAGCATTCGTTTCTTTTTTTTTTTGGCGAACGATGCATGCATAAAAATGTTCTCGGTGGTTGTTTAGTATTTCTATTCAGGGAAAGGAATTCAAAATAGAATTTTAAGATGAAACTTAAACTGCGGCTCTTGCCCCAAACTTGCCTTCATGAGATATGGGCATCATATCCACTCTTGTTGTACAATATACCAGTGGCGGCTGGTGGAACATTTTGATGGTAGAGCCCACAATATATGCCTTCTTTTTGAGAGAAAAAAAATGAGCGATAATTGAAATTGAAAACCTTTACAGAAGCATTAAATAAATCAAATAAAGAAAAGTGTTTAGAATGATTTAAAAATCCTTGCTGCATTTAAAATTAGTGGTAGTGCCATGGCTGCTCGGCTCTACATAACGAGCTGCCCCTGCAATATACTATAATGTTTAAATAAAAAAAAATGTTTCAGATAACAGTTATTTAAATTAAGACAGTGCAATAAAAAATGCAGTTTCTATTAAATAAAAAAAAAGTTGAGCATGGCCTGGCCTTGATAACTCTTTCTGGTGACCCAAATACCGCCACTGAATGCGCCTTCTCAAACCTTAAAACGTTTTTATAAAATGCATTGTTCATGAAATATTCGACCGGTTCCCGGTTTGGGTGGGACATCTTAAATCATGCGACATTTTGTTTTAACGCAAAGGTAGGGGCTGTAACTTTCAGAATGTCTTATTGCTACCACCTACAACATTTCTGCATAGGGCTTGAATCGAAAAGGGTGAATCACCTGGGGATCTTCCCTTGTCAAATCATTCAGTAACTTATTATTTGTTTTTAATTGGCTTGTGTAACTTTTGATTGACATTAATAAATTATTATTATTATTATGTTTACTATCAATATTGAAAATATCTATATGATTGCATTATTAGAAAGAAAATTTGTGTCTATTTTCAAATTATTTTGACACCGCCATCCCAGACAAATTCTTTTAATAACCATAATGAAAAAAAAAAACATTCAAACTACAAACAAATGTTCGCAATGTAAACATCCTTGCAACCAGTGGCGTGATTTCAATGCAAAGATTAACTGAAAATGTGTAAATCGTGGGGTTTTATATTTACAATAATTTACTGATATTTGGCGCAATAATTGTTTTTATTTTTTCGAGTTTACATGCATATTAAATGCAAGGTAAAATATAATCTAAAATATGCAACGAACCAGACATTTAAATTTTTGGAATATGTACGTATATAATTCATTTAAATAAAATGTAAATGTGAGTTATAACTAAGTATATATTGGTTTGCTTTGTATACAGACTAGCATTTGTGTAGCGAATAAAGCAATGTTTTCATATTTAATATTATTTACTTGTCTAGCGAATGCGAGGGGTTTTGATGTAATCAATGTTCTTCGCCCCCTTATTTCTTTGAAGAGAGTCCCTGGCAATACGGTATGTGTTCAACAGCTGAATACACTGAAAGATGACTTGATGAGTGGATCTAATTGGGCAATTCAGAGTAAGTTATTTTGCAAATAATAATAAAGATATTTGTACTTAATAAACCGCGAGCCGTCACTGGATATCGCCCACCTTGAGAAACACTAATCTAGTGATTGAAGAATTAAGGGGGTAAGTGACTCGCGCCAGAGTTATAATACAATCGCGCAGAGGTGACAGTGACTCATCGCTCCATGTTGCCTGAATTAAGTTTCTAGTAAACGTATGTCCATAAAATAATTCGATTCAGTCTAGGCGGGAAATTTAAAAATTCTCGAGCGTGCAAATATTTTCCCGACGAAACTTTGCGAGTGCATTTTTCGACAATCGGTAAAGACAACTGGAAATTGGTCATTAAATTTAACCTTTTTATAAATGAAAGGGATACAATCAATTCTGCTCTTAACTAAATCGAAATCGGAGACGGTCAAAACCAGATACAAGCACGTGAATTTTGAGGTTAGAATAGATAGAATGAGAAAAGACATACGTTGCACTTAGCCCTTGAATTTACATATAGACATACGTTTCGTATTTTTTTCTTAAGCGTGCGAACGAGTATAGATATTTATCCAGACGCGATGATTAGATCGAAAAAGCATCACTGTCACCTCTGCGCGATTGTACTCTTGACCAGAATGGTCTAATACATAATGACAACCGCCACAATCTTGGGCCTGAAATTTTACCGAGTACGTAAATTTGTTTGTAAACGCCTCCAGGGTTGATACAAAATGTTTCATGCAGGTGGCGTTCATTACAACGGCGAAAATGAAGCAAATTCGAGTCTGTAGAGGTGCAGCTCTTACGTTTTTGCGACTTTATTTGATAACTAACGACAATTTGATTACCTACATATTATTTTCAAAGGAATAAACTATCTTTCTGTAGCATTACATGTTTAGTTCTTTGCAGAGAAAAGCTCCAGATATCCATCAAATATTGGTAATTTTCAGGATAAATTATACAGTTTGTATGATGATTAAAAAGAGATCAAATTCTATAGACGAATAGTTTAACCCTTTCTCTCTGAATGTGCAAAATATTATTTCTTAATATTTGATATTAACTTCAGAATTATGTATATGCTGACCATCAAAATTGCATCGATTTTCGACGCGGCACTTACCCCCTTAAAGTTATAGCCTTGAACAGAATAGATGAGAAGTAATCAGATGATCCAAAACTAGAAGCCTTATTACTAGCGGCTGGAAGTGTAACACTTTTACATTGTTTTTCGCCCATCTCTAATTGCAAGTATATTTGCTGTGAGATAAGGAATCTTTGTCCAAAGAAGTTGAATAGAATTTTAAATGACGCGAGTTACTTGCATATTTAATATAATTCAGTAATCGTTTTTCATTCTAGTGATTGATGCATCCTCTAAACTCCAATCTGGCATTATGGAAGGCAATTTGATCGAACTGGGACAGTTTGATCAGTGCATGAATGTAAACAGTGAAGGGCGCAACATACGAGGAAAGTATTGCCTGGCCCGTATGCCAATCGCAAAAATAGAAGAAGCAGCAAGTAATTTCGGCATTCGTTTGCTCCAAAATAAGGTAATAGTCTGTTCAAAGTAATGCTATTTTTGAAATGCTCCAACTGCTCCCCGCTAGTTACACCCCTGCTTCTTTCCCACTCCAACCTCCACACCTTCTTCTGGTTACTTCTTAGTTGTCTCAACACGTTTTTATTCAAACTATTTTGTATGTAAAACCTAAACTCCATCGGTTCAAAAAAACTAATTCGAGATTTCTCTTGTAGCTATTCGATAAATTAAGGAACAATACCATGGTGGGATTGGTGTGGGGACTATGCATACCCGATGGGTGTTCCGCGGAAGAAGTAACCAACTTAACAGGCAATTATTTAGAATTTGCTGAATACGTTTGTCAGACGGCAGATGATTACCCCAAAGTGGCAATAATTGATTACGTTGCACTGTAAGAGTCAATTGAAGAATAAAATAGCAACTTTACTACCACATAAATTATACAGACGATTTCAGAAAAACTATTTTTTTGTATTTCGCATCTATTATGGAATTTTTAGCTAATATTTAGAAAATCTCTTTATTTAATTTGTTACGGTTCTGTTTTGGGTGCTGTAATAGTAATATTATAAACGAAATCTCTAATTGGCAAAACTCGTCCATGTTGTATCCCATGGCACAAAGGACCAACGAATGGTCTAAGTGCTGCGACCATTCGGTCGCCCTGCACAAACCATCATCATCAGTATTTTAAATTTAAGGTCAACTGCAAAAATGTATCGTTTAACCTCTTCACGCCCAGGTCCCCACATGTGGCGACAAACAAAAAAATGAAAACAAAAATATTTTACAAAAAAAAAATACACCTAGTAGCCATCTATGGAATATTTTTTCATATTTCTTTGCATAAATGAGTAAATTTGACAGTGGAATAATATGTCGTAGAAAAAGGTAACAACAAGAAAAAAGTGATTTTTCAGGAGTATCCTATAGCCCAATCAAAGCTACATGGGCGCGAAGTGGTTAAACTGTTTTTCTGTTTGGTAATGAAGTTACTATTTTATACTAGTGCATATCAATGCATATTGATTGAGCATAATCATTTTTAGAGGTTTCTTCGCAACAATTTTTGGTTTGATTTTGGCTTCCACATTATTCGACTTATATTTGCATCATTTCCAAGAAAGTAAGTGCAGTTGTAATTAAACGGAAATATCATGTTAATCAATCTTTATTTGCAGCAACGGATCGACGCTTATTTCTTGTATTTTCATTTTTTGCAAACGGCAAACATTTATTTAAAAAGCCCATAAAGAAGGATCTTGCGGTTATAAATGGAATGCGATCAATTAGTATCTTATGGATTATTTTTGGACACATGAGCAGCCACTTGCATATATGGGGAGTTAGCAATACAGTGGACATTTATAAAGTAGGTAATTATTTAATATGAGAGGTAAAAACAAAACTATTCCTTGGACAAGATGCTACCGGAGGAGGGGGTGTTCTTGACAAAAATTGAACGGTTTCGGTTTTCAATTCTATGCTACGCATTGCTGCTTTTTATTTTATTCGAGTTATTGAGTATCGTTAAACTTTTATTTAACCCAGATATTCCTACAGTTGTATCGTGTGAGCCATAAAATTTTATTTCAGAGTTGGCTGTGAGATAAATGAGGTATGTCGCATATTATTACGTCATGAGAATTAGATTTTAAAAAATGTATTAATCTCAGACATGACTGCTGTGTTTCTTTCTCTCAGAAACAAAATTCTGTGGCTCACACCTTATATGTAAGACGACTATTTTCAAGTTCCTTTTAAAATTCGATCTAGAATATCGCTCACACCATATATGTAGGACGACTATTTTAAAGTTCTTTTTAAAATTTGATCTAGAATATCGTCAGCGCTAATGATAGATGGATTGTATTCCAATAAGTATGTGATCATCAGTGACGGTTTGCGGGGTTTTTTCTGGTACGGCCGAGGAACAGGAGGTGGTAATACAGATAGGTAGGGTCAGTTGCAGAGACGGCTGGCTGCGTGACCGCATCTATCTGTATTACCACCGTGCCAGAAAAAACCCCGCGAACCGTCACTGGTGATCATGATTAATTGACATTTGACAGGAAGCAAAAAATAACCTCTTTGTGTTTTAAAATCTTAATTTATGATTTAGAGAAACTTATCATTGACTTCCCTTTAATTTCAATCTCGGGCAAAGGTGGGTGAAAAAGGGGCGATTTTGTAAATCCAAAAGTACTCAATAACATAATAATTTCAGAGATTAAAATTAAACTTAGATCTGATATGATTCGGATGTTAAATTTAATTAGAGCAATTATAACCCTTTTCTTTTCGCAGGTTTCGTTATAAATTAACATGTTTAAAAATATTTTTCAGTTCATCACCCAAAGGATTTCCATGATATTAGTTAGTGCCCACATGGCCGTGGATACCTTTATATTTCTGAGCGGGCTATTGGTGGCTTATACATTTCTGAAAGCTAAAACAGCAAATCTTCTTATGTTTTACCTGCATCGGTATTGTAGGTTGACTCCAGCATTGGCCGTTATGATCTTATTACACCTCACGATCATTAAGTTTGTATTATACGGGCCTTTGGGTCCGGTGGGTAATGTTATGTATGTACAAAACTGCGAACGTTATTGGTGGTCATCCTTGTTATACACACAAAACTGGATTAATCCTGCGAATTTGGTGAGATTTTGATAATTGATAAGGTATAGGTGCAAATAATAAATGAAAGGAAACATTAAATTATTGCAACATAATTAAATTTATGTTTCTTGAAGCTGCAACTTTTGACCGCTGTAATAATAATAAGATCCTAATTCTATGAAAATACTGTTCAAAAATATTCAAATTTCTATATACAACAATTTATTTAGAATAGCTAAAGAATTATGACGGCAAAATTTATTATTCCGTGATTTATTTAAACAGGTTTAATGATTTATTTAATGTTTCATTTATCAAAATCATCCCTCAGAGAGTTGAGGTTTTGTTAACGTTTGTATCTTCTCCGTACAAGAAAGTGTTGTTTCCGTTTTCTTAATTATTTTAGAATTTGAAGTTTCAACTGTTAAAAAAAAATGTAATATATTTCAGTGTGCACCAATTTCCTGGTATTTATCTGTGGACATGCAACTGTACCTTTTTGCACCGTTGATATTATTTCCATTAAAAAAATATCCCAAACAAACACTAATAGCAGCATCTGTATTGGCTTGCGTCAGTACGTGCATTACTTTTTGTGTGGTCTGGATCTACAAGATAGAAGCAATGTTTAATATGTAAGTATGAAATATGTAGTAAGTCATATGCTATACGTAATGTTTTACGTGGTAGATATTTGCAACCAGACGATCCATTCACAAAGCAGTATTATTACCAGACGTACACCAGAGCATCGCCATGGTTTATCGGTGTAATTGCAGGATATTATATTTACCAAGCTAAGTATGTACAACGGACTGTTAACTTTAGTAAGGTGAGTTGTAATTCAAATTTAGAAAGTCTTCATAAACTCTAGACTTAAGGCAAGCTGAGTTGCCAAAACTGCAGTCAAATGGATAAATTAAAGTGTAATACAAAGTAAAAAAGTTTTTCTATATAAAAGGTGTAACGAAGTAACAAGCTTTTCATAAAATTGGCGAAAACTGCAGAAACTATATGTGACAAAAACAACTATTTTAGTGACACATCTAAGTTTTTCAATTATCCTTAAATATTACTTATTAAAAGTAAACTTTTTGACCTATTAATTACCCCAAATAGTAGACTAGAGAGAAATGCTTAAGGTGCGAATTTGTATCCCGAGGGCCATATTTATTCTTTTCCCGTCTAAAACAAATATATCAATCTCTTCGGTAGTGTTTCCAGACTCTTATGCTAATTCCGAAATGGCTCTACTTTGGTCACAAACCGTACAAACTACATCTAAACCAGTGACTTGAACAGCTAATATAACTTCTTTGATTAATTTTTTTAGTTCAAATGCTTTGGTGGTACAGTTAGTAAAATAATATGCCACTGGTTGTTTCCGACAGGTTTTTAGTCCTTGAGTCATGAAAACCAAGGCACGATCAGCCGATTCATTTTTTCTAACAAGAGAGCCGAGATCCACATAGCCAATTACTTTATCGATTGATTCGTCAAATTGAAATCCTTTAGCTAGCGACATTTCATCAAACATTATCGAGCTCGTTTTATCTCATTTAGGTAAAGATTTAACTCTCTCAGTTTGAATTATAAATACTTGGCCGAATACCACCAATTCAACTCGTGATGATAATGAGGTTATGTACGTCTAAAAAGGCCGGCAATACGAGGGGAAATAGATGTTGTCATATCTCACAGAGGACTTAAAACAATATACATTTGTGAAATCATTTAAAAGTCTATTTTGCTTTAAAATTTATCAAATAGATTTAAGCAAACAATTAACACTAGTGGAATTTGAATATTACCAGATGATTGGATGTTCTTAAATACCTAAAATAAATTTAACCAACAAAAATATGACCACATTGCTTGCTTGCAAAGATTTGGCAGCGTTGCGTTGCATTAGTTGGGCCAGATGACTGTGAGATGGCGTGGATGTCGCGTTTCTAATTCTTCCTATTCAAATAACCCCCCTGCTTTTACTTAAATTCTGTTTTTACTGTAGATTTAATTGTGACTATAATAGTTAACAAAGTTTATATATTTTGTAACATTCAAAATTAACCTGTGTAAATGTCGGCATTAGCACCAATAAACTATTATAGTTATTTACGACACAAGTAACGTTATGAAGGTTTTTACATTACGAGAGAAAAGTTTGAAAGCACGAGCGACATAGGAGCGAGTGTTTTTAAATTCTCGAGTAATGTAAAAACCTTCATAACGTTACTTGTGTCGTAAGACGGTTTATTTTATACTATTTCTATTTTTTATAATTTAAAAAAATGTTTAATGAAAACCGTTAAAAGCGAAATCATGTTTGTTTGCCAGTATCTCCATAGCAACGAATTGCATTAAACACTAGTGCTGTTAAGAATTTCTTAACAACACTAGTATTGTTAAAGGTACCTTAACGTTACTCGTTGCTAAGGAGTTATTGGCAAGATAACATTATAGGATAAAATAAATCTATTTAAATGTAATGAAGACGAAAAATAGCCAGAATATATGAATATTCAACCTGTTCATGACTGCAAAAATAAGTTTATTTAATTTATTTAACTATTATTATATTATATACTGTGTGCATTAAGCGGTTAAAACAAAATATTGTATCTTCTACAAGGTTCCCCTCAACATCTGTAGAATGTGAGCAAGCCTTCGTTTCAGACTTGTCCAAACTACCTTAAAGAGTGACACAAACAAATTTTGCGGCATCATATCTCAGGCCTCGTATTATGCAAATCATTTCTAAAATATAAATTTTCAGAAAATGGTACTATTTTTATGGATACTCTCACTGGCCGTTATTTTCATGTGCATTTTTGGAGGGCATGAATTATTATTATTCCAGGATGAATATGATCCGACCATAAATAGTGCGTATTTAGCGTTTGTGAAAGTGTTTTGGTCCATTGCGCTAAGTTGGATTGTATATGCGTGTGCAACTGGAAATGGAGGTAATTTAATAACTGTAATTTATTCTGTGACTATAATCTTGTTTATTTGGCCCTCAATGGCAGGCATAATATGTCTTTGTGGCCCCCGGGCTTATAGAATATTGCTAAACAACCGTAATCAACGTTCACCATGGTGATGATTTCTGGGGTAATATTTTTTTGTTGAGTTGGAATGTCAATTTTGACAAATTGTCAGATTATCCCAGAGGCAGCTCGTAGATCTTCGACGGTGAGGCAGCGGAAGAAAATTTGACCGAAACAGCAACGGAATGTTTGCTTCCTCTATAAGAGTAAGTGGTACAGCACGAGTGGCATCTTTGTCTTTACCTCCCCTATGGAAATCCACAAGCCGCCGCTGGATTATCCCTTAGTTACAATATCAAGTTTTTTTTGTACAGAAAAAAATTATAAGATGCATTGGCAACAGTGCAAATTTTCAAAAATCATAGCGACAAATTGAGAAGAATGAAACCCTATTTATTTCTCATGTATACCAATCAACATTTCACGGTTGCAATTTATATAGAAACCAGAACAACAACTAACTCTAGGCCACACAAGGATGGCAAATTTTTGATAATTTTAGTGTTCAAATCGATAGATGAGACTGTACTGAATGGTTCAGCGTACAGTGTCATCACACCTCGCCATTTTCTTACCTTTGTATTTATAATTGTTTAATTAATTAGTAAATGTATTTGGAAAAGTGAGAAGTAAAGTTTATTATTGTTATTATCATATACAGGGTGTAGTGGAACAAAACCGAACATAGGATTTTCAATGTTAATTTCTTTATATTGGAATATTATCTTCCCTGATCATTTTAGAATAAACAAGTAAAAATTTCTGCATGCAGTCATGCTGTTATTTATTTTTTTGCATTTATAAAAACCCGAAAAAATAATAAAATAAAAATGAGCATTTTCATGAAAATAAGGGTTGCCATGAACTTTCAAAAAATGATGCGTAGTTGATCTGTTTGGTTTTTATGAATGAAAATAGAAATAATAGCATGAATCCATGCAGAACATTTCATGGCAAACATATGCCGCACTTCACAAAAACTGCCGCCACTTCACAATTTGCACTTTTTCTTGAATAAAATACATTTCTAATTAAAAAACTTGTAAACAGATATTATAAAGTATTCAATCAATTTGACATAAGTCAACAGATCAACAGCGCATCATTTTTTTTAAATTTCATGGCAACCATTATTTTCGTGAAAATGCTCATTTTTACTTTATTATTTTTTCGGGTTTTTATAAATGCAAAAAAATAAATAACAGCATGACTGCATGCAGAAATTTTTACTTGTTTATTCTAAAATGATCAGGGAAGATAATATTCCAATATAAAGAAATTAACATTGAAAATCCTATGTTCGGTTTTGTTCCACTACACCCTGAAGAAGTTAAATAATTTTAGTATCAAAGTGAACTAAAGCATTTAGTATAATTAGTAGGATCATAGTCTAGTTTTTCTGAAATCATCCGTAAAGTTCGACATAACCGACTGTAAAGCAAGACTGAAGAGTCTGTAATGGGCCGTCCACACATGTGAGCTTTACTTACAGCTTGCCTGCACAAACTGGTCCGTGCGTGTGGAAGAGAAAACTGTACGCCGAGCAGTCCTACAAGCACAGCTTGTGTACAATAAACTGGGTTTGCACAGTATTGATTGTGTTGTGAGAGATTTGAATACTTGAGTAGGTTCATCGTTTTCATTGTTTTGCACTTTAATATATTCATTCTCATCCAAATTATGTCCAAGCCTTGATTTATACCAGAAAGTACGCTGCTCAGTGTGAAACTTCACAATTTTCGAGCCGTGTCTAGCCTTTTTTTGACACTATAGTACGTACGTGCAGGCCGGAAAGATGAGACTGGACTTAAGTTTGAATGTGTTTACCTGTATCGTATGGACAGTGCAGGACTGTACAAATATACTACTGCCTGCAAGTCGCTGTCGTGTGGAAGGCCCATTAAGTACTCAAATGTCCAAATCAATTGCTATTCTTACAAAATAAAATAATGTAGACCTCTGAACTGTTGTTATTATTTTATGACTCATATGGATTAATAATCTCCAGACTGATCATAAAAAATTCAACTTTATTGCCTTGGCATTACAAATAACTTTATCCATTTGATTTTTTAACAGGACCCATCAATTGGTTTTTATCACTGGAAATATTCAGAATACTGGCTACCCTTTCGTATTCCATGTACCTGCTACATTACACAATATTTGGAATTATGTTGTTCAACAAAAGGACCATAGGTATATTTTCTCTTCCTGGAATGGTATGTATTAACACTAAATAGTAAAATTTGTTTGGATCGTATACATTTGCTTCATTAAATGTGTAATAAAATTTATTGAAGCTTTTAGTGGCATGGAGACTTCTTACACTTGCCACAAAAATACGTGGCCCAGTATTTGTCTTTACCATTCTTAATACGCAGTGACGGCTTGCAGAGTGAATCATGGTACGGCCGAGGTAGCGGTACAGATAGGTAGGGTCGGTTGCAGAGACGATTGGCAGGCAAGCCTGTGCGTGCGGACGAGAAAACTGTATACTGTGCAGTCCTACAAGCCCATCTTGTGGAATCTTCAAAAAGTTAAAGAATAACTGCACAAAGCATAAAGGTTTGCGCGGTGACTGCATCTATATGTATTACCACCTCCGCTACCTCGGGTGTACCATGAGGAATCCCGTAAGCCGTCACTGGCAGGGGCGGCTCATTATATAGAGCCAAGGAGCAATGGCACTACCTGTATTTTCAAGCTAAGCAAGAATTTTTAACCGTTGAGAACGGATAACGTGAAAACAGATTGGGGCACATGTTTGTACCCCGAAACGTGAATCATGAGAATCGTGCCTCACACTTGGATCATTTAACAAAGATACATATTTATATTGTATAAGTGGCTCTTACATCAACATGTTCCACGAGCCGCCGCTGGTCACTGGTAGTACGCTTTAACTTTGATTCTCCCTTCCAAATTTATCGGATTAAAGTCAGCAACGACTTAAAATTAAAATATGTTAGATATTTGATTCTATAATTGTTATATTTTAGATGTATGATTTTTGTGGACACTGCGCAGTAATTGCAGCTTTGTCAGCACTATGGTATTTGTCGTTTGAAAGTCCATTTATTGCATTGGAATCGTATTTAATGAGTAATGTATTAATTATTGTCTCAAAATTATTACTTGATTAGTTTCTGTTTCAGATAAATTCTTTAAGAAGAATGAAAAACTGGAAGAAAAAAATAAATAGACGACAGAAATATAATTATTTTTATATGTATATATTTAAATCCTTTAAATAAATTTTATTTTTTAGTAGATATTACTATTATCGTCATGGATACAAGGCATGAAAACGTACTCATAACTCCCTCGGGAGATATGAGTTATATGTCCCGAGGGAGTTATGAGGTCTGCTCCTGTTTACCTGACAAATAGTACGTACAATTTCCAAATTCTCAAGATGATGGTTGAAGATAGACAATCTTGCGTCTGCTCATGACCAGCTTTATAACGAGACAGGAATTAAACTTTTCTCCCAGATTTTTTTACTATTTTATTCACAACCGTACATTTGTGGTTAAAGTATTAACGTCAAATCAAATTAAATAAACTTCAGTTCATAAAACTCACAAATAATTTTTATAACAAAATAGTGTTCAGAATGTGATTCTGGACTCGAAAAAAACGAAAATAAATTTTTGAAGAAAAATTAAATTTAATCGTTTTTCGGCGTCATAAAATGCGGGCGGTTTGATTTAAAACAAACTCATAGCAACCATGTAAATACATATTGCAGATCGATATACTGAATATTTTTACGAATTACTAATATTTAACTAAAAAATATAATATTGTATGCACCACGGGAGATATTCATGTTCTTTACCCTCGGTTGACTTATAAACCTCGGGCCAAAGGCCCTCGGTTTGTAACCCTGTCAACCTCGGGAGAAAAACATTCCATATCTCCCTTAATGCATAAATATCTATTTCTACTCCCACCTCTAAAATGTCATTTATCGCATATGTTTCCATGACGCTAAGTGATTCTTTAAATACACCTTGACAAACTGTGACTTTGTGCATTTTAGTAATGGGCTGAAGTTAGCTCCAGATTTTTAAATCGCTAAAATCAATTGAAACTCAAAATCAAGTTAGTTGTCACTTATCAACAATCTGTCAAAATAAAAAATAAATAAATGAAACGAGGAATACTTTCAACTTAAATCAAATAAACAATACAAAACATCAAAGAAATTTAGGAGAATCAATGATTTCCTTTAGCAATTGACATAATGTCTTTAACGTAACTGTTAAGCTACGCGCACACTTATCGGAATCGGACGGACGGCACGCATCGGCAAAAATTGCTTAATACAGTTGTAAACGAGTCAACGAACATTTATCCGTTCCATGCCGTACCGATAAATGTGCGTTGGTTGACTCGTTTACAACCATGTTAAGCAATTTTTACCAATGCGTCAGAGCCCGCCCTAATGCGCACAAATTTATTGCTTACTTCGTATGTAATTTGGTATTAAAAAAAAAACAAATTATGTGTAGAAGCATGAATTTATAGTTACAAAATCATCAAAAATCCAAATCACCTTTCTTGTTCGTAGTATTGTTTTTCTTAATATAAACGTTTATTAATTTGTACAAATTACCTAATGGATTTTAACGCCCTCTCCGCCCAACTCCAAAACACGAAGTGGATAACCAGCACTTTTTAGAGACGCTTTAACAGCTTCCAAATCGTCATTTTTGGAATAAAATGGAATAATGGCCAAAACAAAACCTCCGCCGCCGGCTCCTGTTAATTTACCGACGAAATTGTGGGTTCGAAGTATACGTAATATGTTCTCTATTTCTGTATGAGAAACGCCCAGTATCCTCAGCATGCTTTGATTCATATCCACAATTTCCTAAAAATAATACACATGATGAGTTTTTGATAGAAGACAGGCGTATTCGACATACAGTATAAAAACTCTAAAGCACTTGACAAAAAATTGCACATGAAAATGAATAATTCAGGTCACAGAATCTGAGATACAGGCCAAATTGAAAATTCAAACCGAAAATTGAAAAATTTGGAGCAAAGAAATTGAAAATACACGCAAAAGATCTAAAATCCAGGCTAAATAAAAAATCTAGGTTTAAAAATAAAATATTCAGGCCAAAAAATATGTGAATTAAGTAATTGGTTAAAATAATTCCCTCATGACTATATTTTTCTAATTTTGTTTCATTGTTCCGTTTTTCCCTATTAATTTAATTTTAATTTATTTAATTCAAGGTTAATATTAGTACTTATATGTTTCTACAAATTTACATTATATTTTAAATTATGAATTAATCAATTATTATAATTTAAATGCCATTTCTGTAATCAATGTATGTATTGTAAAAAAGGGATTACCCGTTAATAAACGTTTATTATTATTATTAAATGTTTGGAACAAAAAATGAATGCCTGAATTAAAATAAAAAATATATAAAAAAACGGCTGGCTATTGTGTTAAGACTAATAACATGTAGAAAACATGTAGAAAACAGAGAGAACAGAAAACAAATTACATGTTGCAGCCATTACTGTTGTATTAAGATTGATGAAACCATGCGGAAAAGAGAGAGAGAAGAGAATATGAATTACATGTTGCAGCCATATCGAGTAACCACAATTCCCCTTGCATTTTTAGCTCCACACGTATTTAAATACACCTACGGAACATACATAGAACTATTGTAAAGTATTACCGAGCACTCGAGGCATGCGGGTGTAAAGTTTGTGCAGAGTGAGAAAGTATTCAGAGAACGCGACAACAAATCTCCGGAACCAATTGAATTTAAGATGGTTACTGCGCAACACGCCTCGGGTGCTTGGTACAACTCTATCAATCAAAAGAAACAATCAAATGTTTTATATTATATCGAGCGTACAAGAAAAATCAACTATGTAGTTAGCGTTGGAAATCTCGAGTCACGTCTGCACTAAGATCACGAGCGTGAAATGCTGGTTGCGGTTAAACAGTGACATGTCAGATATTAACATCTGACATGTCAACATGACAACCAGTACTTCAAGAGTGAGCGTGTGATGACTTTAGATTTCCGGCGTCGATTTTTGTTGTACGCTCGTTATAATCAAGATTACCTGCAATAATTTGTAGTACTCTATAAACTCTCCTATATTTTGATCTCTATCATTTTGGTACTTCACATCTAGTTCACTTAATTTTTGCAAGTATAAAATAGCTTTTTGGGAGACGTCTTCCATAGAATTCAACGTGTTTTCCACTATTGTTGGCATGCGAGTTTTTAGGTCGGCAACTTTGCTGACTAATACTTTTGTGTTCCTTGGCACTTGCGTGTCGATTAATAATGCTAGTAGTTTGTGATCCATCTGCAAAGGCTTCAGAGTAGTTCCTTTCCGGAACTCTACTATCGAACCGTAGGTACACGTTGTATTGTCAATACCTGCAACACATGTACATTTATGAGCATTTGCAAAGGTATTTTTAAAAAGGCAGAGGTAAAACTACATTTCAATAAGCCGTACTTTTAAAATTATCAAAACTCGTGCTTTTGAGAATTTTTGTCTTAAGTTATGAAATACCTGAACCATGATTGAAAAAAAAATGTTTTGAGGTTTTATTAAGGAAAAAAGTATGAATCGGAGCCCTCCAAATAGATATAAAGGGTGGGCCATCTCTTGGAAACTTTTTGAACCACCACTTTATTTTTACTTTCATGATATTTGACATCTGATGAATGACAGTTCTTCAGTATACAACACCCGATTAACGAAGTGGCACGCTATACGCTTGATGAACGTTGAGAAATGTTAAAAATTTACTTTGAATGTAATTCGTGTATTGCAGAATCAGTGCGAAAATTGCGTACAAAATTCGGTCGCGAATATGCACCAAATGCAAGTGTTCTGAAGAAATTTGTGCACAAAGTTCGTGAAACTGGTGGACCACAAAGCTCCACACACTCGTCCGGTTTGTACACCCGAGAATATTGCTGCTGTTGCCCGTAGTGTGCAAGCCAACCCGAGAACATCGACTCGTCATCGCTCTCAGCAATTGAACATTAGTCGCACTACCATGAGGCGTATTTTGCATAAAGACATCGGTTTATTCGCCTATAAAGTCAAAAAAACATAGCAGTTGAAGAGAGTTGACCATTCCCTTCGATACAACTTCGTTAATTGGGCCTTAGAGCAGCGGGAAGCCGATGGTGAATTTTAGCAAAAAATTATTTTTTCTACAAGAAAATTTTATTTTATATAATTTATTACCAGATGGATTTCCATGAGTTATCCTCTCCGCTTGATATGCCCATAGATTAATTAACTTAAGCTCCCTCTGGCCCAACACCTTGCTACTATTACCATTAATCCATTTGAATGATTCAGTAATTTGTTCCATATTACTTAAACATTTACTTTTCATCTTGATGTACTCCAAGAACCCACAAGCAAGAACGACACAAAACGAAGCTGAACTACCTATAAACGTTTAACCACTTATAACGATCACATTCGTAGAGCAGTTTTCTTTTATATTAACTTACCCATTCCGGCACCAATCTGTAGTTCCGATTTGATCTCTAGGCGGATAGATTCCAATGGTACACCCGAGGGAAAAAGCATGCAGCTGTACAGGTACAAGACGGTCATTGCGCATATTTTCTTTATGTGGTCCAAAGGTGAATTGTTATCGAGAAATTGGTTAATTTTTTCGAGAATTTTGTCCTGATTTATGCATTCCGGCTGCTCAAAATTGTATGAATTGAAGTCGGGTAGTAAAGGCGTGTCCGTGTCAAGAAGCGCACATTTTAATTCCTAGAAAATGTAAAATACAGATATCGTTCTGTGAAGTTTGCAAAGTTGAAAGTGGGCGTGTACAGTCGAAACAATAAATGTTAGGCGGCAAATTCAAATAAATGTGAATTCATTTACTTAATTTCACATTAGATCAAAGTATACAGGGGTCCCAGACCAACCGTATCAGCCTTTTTTTTTTTAAGAAAACGGCTAGTTGAGGGAGAGTTTTTACAAGGAGAAGAATCCTATGATGTTATTCCCAAAAACGGTTGGTCGAAAGTGGTTTCCTTTAAAAGGTCATTAAAAAACAAGCAACTTTTGTAGGATACATAATTATGTTACTGGCTCTTGGTTGTTTTACTTATTTTAAAACAGAACTTAATTGCTGTACGCTGTTTAATGTGTATTTTCATGACGAGGATAAAAAACGCGCTTTACGAAAAACGTTATAATTACAGAATGGAGACACGTGTACTGATGAAATTTTCACCAATTTCTCGGAAGGTTTCCCCCTACGTAGTACCGTTGACCACACATAGAGAGCTACTCAGTTCGCCAGAATAAAATCGGTCTTAAAACTTTATAGCCATACCGTAAATGTTCTGTCTGTTTAAAAAAATAAAAATGGGATAAGTGGTTCAGCAAAACGATAAATACTAGAATTTACTATTTTTGCAGTAACTGACGAAGGATTTGGTTTTTTCAAACATGTATTATGGTACAGTCACACATTACAACGTGGAATTTCCCCGATTCCGAATTAAGCCAAATGTTATGCGTAACATATACCGCTTCACGATAAGTGGCCGCATGCCGCCGCTACATTTACACAACCTACCTCGAGTGAGTACTTTATATTGAATCCTACGGCTTCGAAGATTAACTCTAAACCATCAGAGTTCGTTTCCTGTAATTGTAATTGTGTTCGTAAACCTAAACTGGCAGCAAGGGCCAATCGGCCATACACTACCGAGTGATCGCCATGTAGAATAACTTTACCAGGAGCAGAGATGTTAACTGAAAGTAAAGCATAAATTATAATATAATTTTAACAGTAATATATTTGATGATCAGAGAGTGTTTTTATCAAAAAAATGTATCATCAGGTATAAAATTTTATTTTTATTTTTGCAACGAAGTTATAGAACAATGACTAGGTCATACTGCTGAAGATGAATTGGCAAAGCAATTGGAAAGTAGTATTTTGTCATGGAAAAAATAATTCTTGAGTACAAAGAGCTTAAGTTAACAATGCTTTAAACTTTTACATTACTAAGTCAAAACAGTCTCTTGTCACCTTGTTAAATTTTAATGTCAATAAATTGTTTTTCAAAGCCACCTTCGATTTTTATTTAGTAAAATGGTAGATAAAACGAGTTTTCTGCAAATAACTTTTAATGCGTTAGGAATTGGGACAGGCTTGTTATAAGGAAAAATGTTCGTTTTTTAATTCTGCATGGAATGACATAAAAATATACAGGGGCTCCAATTTAAAATAAGAAAAATAAAGTGCTTTAAAGTTTGAAATGTTTGACACTAAATTTTGGACACCCTGTATAATTTATATCGATCAAACTTGGTTAATGGGACTATCAGACCTTACTTAATAAGTACCTTGTATGATTTTATTAACAAGGCGCTATTTTTATTTTTTATTCATTTTTTAAACCAACAGTGCAAAACTGATTTTTTTTAGTTTTCATTTTTTTTTTTGCCGATATCCCTGAATCGATTCCAATAAAATTATAGGAGTATGTAGGCAACCATAAAAGGTACCCAAACAAGCAATAAAATACATAGCATGTAATTTAAAAAAATATATCATCATGACGTCACGCTTTTTTGGGACACCCTGTATAATCAAAAATATTTTCCTGAAATGCATTCTAGGATGCAAATTTATTCTGCAAAATATCAAAATTCCAACTTAATTAGTAAATGAGCTATAGAAGACGGGAGGTGAAATGCAGGACCTTGTATATTACTTTAAAAATCAAATATTACATTAATATGAATTTTCAACTCGGTATTTTATCATTTAATTTAAAGCGCAAATTAGGTTAGGTCACCTAACTTAACCTAATTTGCGCTATACAGGTTAAGTCACCTAACTTAACCTAATTTGCGCTATAAATTAAATGATCAAATACCGAGTTGAAAATTCATATTAATGTAATATTTGATTTTATTGATTTAAAAAAAATTATTACCTTCTATTTTATGTGGTTGGGATACATTAACTGACATTGTTTAAGGGAACTATTTTTGTTTACGGGCACGCTCTTCCTTCCACTGTTCGGAGGTAAAAGTCTTTTGGGAGAATGCGTGGATGCTTTTCAATTCCTCCTGAAGCACGCAATTCACCAGCCTGCAAAGTTTTTTTCATAAATTACTATATTATTTTAACATAAATTTAGATTTATGAATTACAAGTATTTGACTACATGATTCAAAGTTATCATTTTTCAAAAGGAAACAATTTTGTATGATATCAGTACTTTTTAGCCACATAATTGTGAAAAATATGGAAAAATCAAACATTCAATAATTGACACCAAAATTTGCCTAGTTATAACAAAAGTTTAATACTGCTGCATTACGGTAGAATCTCAATTATTCTGACATAAAACCATCACCAACGAACGATTTTGTTTAACAAACAAAATTGTGTATACATACTAATGCAATATTTCTCGGGGTGTATTAACGGAAAATCAGAAACATTCTAGATAAACGCAATGCCTGTAAAGTCTTAATGGTAAGCAAATGTCAAAACTTTTATTTAGAAATTAAAGTTATTGCGACCAAATTACTTTTTTAATTACAGTAATGTATTTATGCAAATTTAAAAATGTAATGGCATTTTAAACAGTCTGACGAGTATACTCGTCATGAAGAATTGGCAATATTTTGTGTTATGTTGAGTAAGTACTTGTCATATACGAGGCTTGAAGGAAGACCATTCTTAATATTTGGCTCAAATGCCAAATACTGCGAATGATTCAAGTACTTTTGACCATTGTACTGTTAACTTAAATGTACTATTCAATCGATATATATTTAGTTTATTTTCCTTTTGTACTTTCAATGTGTCAATAAATGATTTATTATTATTATTATTATATTGCCATGAAAATTCGTCAAAAACAGCAAAAAAAGTTAAATGACAATATTTTGTGTTTATGTCGAGTAGGTACTCATTATAACACAAAATATTGCCATTTTTCATGACGATAATGCTCGTCAAACACAGCCAATTGGTTAAAGGAAAAATGATAAATTTATACAATGGGCTTACCTGTGGCGCTGCAGAAGTGGTTTACCTGCAAACTTATCGGAAACAATGATACAGGAGAATTTACCTCCGCAGCCGTCGCTCTCGTCCACGACTTCCTACAATGAAGAGTACATAACGAACATCCTTGAAATACAAAAATATCTTGCGACACAAAAACTGCGTTAATTACCTTCTATACAGAAACCACAACAATAACTTATCTATTCGCAGGATCACAGTTATTTCTTACAATGCATGCTTGAACAAATACCTGTCGTACATAAATAGAATTAAAAAATACAGTAGAAATCGATGTCGTTCGTATTGATAAGCACTATCGCACCGAATAACCTTCATGGAAATACTTTAAAATGACTTAATTGCATTCATATACAAATACCCAAGTTTATGCATATTCATGTTCCACGTCTTCGCAAAAATTAAACGAGAATTTGAACATTTTACCATCAAGGCATTATGGAAGATAGTCTGCAGAAGGCCAGAACCGACTATGATTTCTATTTATAAACACATACTTTGTGAATAAGGTTTATTAATGAAGATATCAAAATTCTGATGAAGATGATAATAATAATAATAATACAATTTATTCAACAGCTAGAGTAATTTACGATACAAGTAACGTTATGAAGATTTTTACATTAGGAGGGAAAGGTTTGAAAGCACGAGCCACGTAGGAGCGACTAATTTTAAATTCTCGAGTAATGCAAAAGCAAATAACGTTACGTGTGTCGTAACACGGTTTATTTAATCCTATTTCTATTTTTTTTCATTATAAAAAATGTTAAATGAAAACCGTCAAAAATGAAATCACGTTTGTTGGCCAATATCTCCATAGCAACGAGTTGCATTAAGTTCATATAACACTAGTGTTGTTAAAGGTACCGTTGCTAAGGAGTTATTGACATGATAACATTATAGGATAAAATAAAATACAACAACATTAATGTACAGATTTAACATAATGCACTGTGTTTTTGTTCGCCAGCTTGAACAGGTGGTCAATTCTTCTTGAAGTAAGACAGGTTTTAATTTCTGTAAATAGTTTTTTCCGCTACCGACAACGTAAAAAAGCATTGCATACATAGTTACAGGTACTGTAAGTGGCTGATAACATTCGTGGTGTTTGTTGTCCTTGGCGACGGAACTTAATTTTTTACTTACGGACCTAGGAAAATAATAAACAGAAGCGTAACGCTCCAACATATAGGCGAGCAACACATTTTCGTCTATACCTAGAGCATTGGCAACCTTTTTACATAACCACTACTTAAAAGAGTCGTAACACGACACATAACTTTTTCGATTTTGTCGGTAACAGGTTCTAACACGCAATATTCGCAGCTTCGTTTGCATCCATGCCCGCAGAAAGTTTCACTGGATTGACACAAACAAACAAAATTCGACATTGTTTTCTTGGTTGCTGGGTTACCATAGGACGCATAGGTTACTATAAAAATTTGAAACCCAAATGTTACAAGCCGTATTTTAGAATATTTTCTGATCTTTATAAGTATTATATTTCCGGTAGCGAAAAAAAATGAATAAGCAACACGGAACGTAATGACAATTAACATTTTCGGCAGGCGACGAGCCTGCCTCAAATGTTAATATGTCCTTACGTTCCTTGTTGCTTAAATAACTATTAAATCACCTGCGATGAGTAAAAAATGAGTGTTGACATGTCACTATATCAAATATGCACATTAATAACCTAAATAATTAGGGAATGTTCTAAATAAATTTTAATTAGAAAAATTTTCGGCGCTATTGTGCAAAGGTGTACCCACTTGGTACGCTAGTTGTCAAGTCTTTTTTGCCCCCTTCTCGATTTTTCCTTACTCTTATCGGCTTGCTTTACCGCGGAACATTTTAATCACTCGAAAACGGCCCGTTAAATTTACGGACGATTTAACCAGAGATTCAACATTACAATCGTTTGTGAATACCAAATTGATACTTTTAACGGTCCGTTACGTGTAATCAATCGTTAAATAGTTTGACGGACGTTTATGAATACGGGCCTAAATCTCACGGGCCTAAAAATCACGGACAATTTCCTGCACATTTCCACAAAATTAATAATGATGGAAACGAAGCTGTATTTAAAGAATAATTAAAGATTATAAATAAACTTGGTCACCCTGTACAATAATGTATCAAAAAAAAAATCCCTGTCGAAGAAATTTAATTTATTTAATCATTTAAATAACAAAAAATAAACAATACATGGTGATAATTCGAACAATGAAACACACCACGCAGATAAAGACTGTTTATAATAAGTTTATAAACACTGATATCACATTGGAGATAATTAAAAATCAGCGTGTACACTCATGCACACAATATTACAACTCATGCGTAAAACCACTTATCAACAAATTTTGCACACCGTATTTACTCGATAAGCGCACGATTTGGTGCCGGGCAACAACGACACATATTTATGACGTCAAAGGGCACAAAGGAAAAGTACAATAAGAAACTTTTGAATAGTTTATTCTCAAAACACAACAATGAATTTACAAAATTTCTTCAAATCCTATAAAATATTAATTTACAAAAGGAATGTTTCTAGACCACGAAAACTTTACAATAATAATAATAATAAATGCGTTCAGTCGAGTGAGCTAAAATTATATTACAATAGAAATAACATTTGCTCAGATTATATTAAAACTAATAGTAACTATTAACCCGCCATTGGTGATGCAAATTGAATGGTGACGCCGGTCTCACGTACCGGGGCTTTCAACTGAAGATTTTTCGAAACGTGTTACTAATAGTTTTTTTTTTTTATGCTCTTTGATAATAAAACGAAGATATTTAATCAATTTAAGCTCTGCAATGCGGCAGCTACTCGAAATTGCAACAAAAAGTTATTCGAATTTTTTAACACGCCCGGTCTCACAGACCAGTAGGTCACCATTGGCGGGTTATTTAAATGCGTGACCAATGTCAGTTTCAAATTTACAATTGTTGATATTGCAATATATTACAGAGAAAGTATCATTTGCACGGATTAAATTAAAACTAACGGTAATTAATAATTAAATGCGTTTACAATGTCAATTTCAAATAATATACCATTGTTGATATTGCAATATTTTGGAACAGACGCGACTCATAAGGCCCCGACAGATATCAATGCCCAAAACTTGCTTCGTTAATGATTGTAAGTAGTGCATTCCGAATGGTTGCCATGGAGACAATTTACCACCTCCTCTACCAAAGTTTACAAATTGTCATTGAAATAGAATAACAATTATTCATGTATAAATCCATTTTTACATTAGAAATTGATTGCTGGAGGATTATTAAATATTTTTTCTTGAGGTGAAAACTGATTTGTTTTTAGGCATTTATTGACTGCTTATCATGCACGAACACCATCTTCTTGCTTGAAGTTCTGAGGTGTTTCTGAGACCTTTAGAAAAATACTTCTTACAAAAATGTCAAGTGCAAACAAAATGCTGAAATTATCTCAAAAATCAAACCAAACATTTGTATAAATTGTTTAGAGACTTATATCGGTGGATTTCACAAATATTTATTTAAGCCGGTATTATATTTTCAGCTGTGTAAACATTCTTTTTCGCATCTTATTAAATAATATAAATGTTGTTAAATCGTTTTTGATTGAGAAAGTTGTCCATTATTCAGCCGAATCATTTTCTCCACAGGTGACGTCCAATCAAATGATGGCAGTTTCATTACCCAACAGGTGACGTCCAATCAAATGATAGCAGTTTCATTGCCCAACAGTTTAGTTGTTACTATGGTTACGATTCGTTTTTTGTCAGCGAACTGCCGCAATTTCCAAATAGAAAAATTATTCGTTATAATTTAATACAAACAGAAACATCTTTAGGTAATTATTTAATATGATGCGAAAAAGTATAGTATTAAACTCATGAACAAGTTGGCCATTGCCACTCGGGTCAATTGCAACACTCGGCTACGGCTCGTGTTGGAAACTTCACCCTCGTGGCAATGGCCAACTTTCTCACTCGTTTAATAGTATACTATTATGCGTTTTGTCTGTCACCGAATACATTTTTGAATTGTTACTGAAATGGAGCCCCGAGAAGAGGTTCTAAGGTAAAAATGCATCGAGATAGACAAGAATTTGTTGATAAACATTGTGAGAGAGTAAATATTAATTAAAATATGTGTAATGTAATCGCATAACTTAACCTCAAATTATGCATTCCGTTTACCATTTGAAAGAACGTTTACACAGCCGAAAACATAATACCGGCCTACGAAAAACCTGGCTTAAATAAATGTTTGTGGAATCCACCGATAGTAAACAAAATATAAGTCAAAACAATTTACACATATGTTTAGTTTGATTTTTGATCCTGTCCTGCGTACAGTCCACTAACAATCTCAGTTGCGAGTCTGAATTTTATAATTATTTTGAAATGTGAGTTTTCAAACTCCCCCAAGAATGTAATATTCTTAATGGAAATAAACAAACTCTAAACTCTAAATTAAGTTTTTCTGCTAAGAGCGGCTCATGAATCTTTTTGAATGAAGCAAAACAGACAACTCATGCTGCACTACCGATTAGCCTTATGGAAGAGACAAGTACTGATACCAGCGGCGGCTCGTGGATGTTCGGCGGTGAGGCAACGGAAGAAAATTTGACTGAAAAAGCAACGGAATATTTGCTTCCTCTATTAGAGTAAGTAGTGCAGCACGAGCGGTATCTTTGTTTTTGCCTCATCTACGGAAATCCACGAGCCGCCGCTGACTGATACACAGTTTACTTCACAAGCTGCCACTGTTATCTATACATATATAAAAACTTTATTTAACTCCCAATATTAACCCTTTCGGCCCTGGTGGCAACATTTACATGACTCTAGTTACCATGACAATCCATATTTTTGCTGTTTATCACTAGATGTCACTTCAACAAAGCCTCACTAATTAATTCCTATACTAATTAATCTAATGAGTTCAAATTTGGTATTTATGGTCTTAAGAAACTCCCCATCAATAATAATTAACAAAAACATTCTTTTTCAAATTTAAAAATCCAGGGCTGAAAGGGTTAACATATGGAGAAAATAAAAATAGGGACCCCGGGGCCTTCATAATACAGAGCTGTACGTAACTCACTTCGCCTGAATCATGACTAGGTATGAGTTGTCCAACTTCCATCAACTTGTTGACAGCCGAAAATTTGGAGGTTGGAATCAATTGCAATATCAGCGATGTTATAAAAAAAAAGCGCCCGGCATAAAAATCTAAAACATCTGCAGCTGTACGCATAGTGCAGTTAGTAGCTATGCATACACCTGCTGCTCTTTAGTACAGATTTGTCTTCAAACGATATCATGTGTTAAAAATCGTTTGGTATTCTTCAATTCTTATCTTCTACAACAAGATTATCAATGAAGGTAAACACTGTGAGGTGTGTAATGATATTGAGATACAGATCATTACTGCATTCGTATTATTATTTATTAATTACATTTTATGTATTGGTGTAGATTGTTTCAACCGGAAGATGTAGTACCGATCTGAATTAATTATATTTCTACCGCGAATGCTATATTGTGAATTCTTGTTGAGGATTTTGAATATTTAAACCACTTTCTTCTAACATTATATTATATTTGCTACTTCAGTTTACACCATGAATATAAGTAGTTTCAATTAAGAGATAGTCGTTATCAAACCAAGGCTAACAAAGTTATTGTCGCATTAAATAAACGATGTATAGGGCATTAAATATTTTAAAAAGTGTACATCACAATGGATGCAACATGGCTTCACCATTTCAGTCCAGTATCAAATCGACAGTCAGGTGAAAGTCGTCCGAAGCGACCAAAATGCAAACAAGGTTATGTCTTCAGTATTTTGGGATGCGCAAGGTATAATTTTTATTTTGTATTAAAATGTTTGTTATTTGCAAGCAAATAATATCTGAATTTCTTCGTATCAAACTGGATCAAAAGTGTGAACATGCCTCCAACATGGAACCTCCAACTGGAGGTTGCAGGTTCGATCCCTGTCGGAGGCATGTTCACACTTTTGATCCAGTTTGATACGAAGAAATTCAAATATTATTTGCTTGCAGATAATAAACATTTCAATATATTAAAAACTTTGTAAAAAAGGATAAAATCATCACATATAATTGTTATTGACTACCTTGAACATGGTAGTGTGAACATGCCTCCGACAGGGATCGAACCTGCAACCTCCAGTTGGAGGTTCCATGTTGGAGGCATGTTCACACTTTTGATCCAGTTTGATACGAAGAAATTCAAATATTATTTGCTTGCAAATAATAAACATTTCAATATATTAAAAACTTTGTAAAAAGGGGGAAAATCATCACATATAATTGTTATTGACTATCTTGAACATGGAAAAACAATTAATGGGTTATTGAAGAGTTTGAAGACCGAAATCGCCAAATATGGCGAAGAAAAAAATCTTGTTTCCCAAGACAATGTCACACGTCACTGAAAACTATGGCAAAAATGCATTACCTGGGCTTTGAGTTGCTTCCGCACCCACCATATAGTCCAGATCTGGCCTCCAGCAATTACCACCTCTTTTTCGAACTCACAAAAAATGCTTCCTTTGTTCATACAAGGAAGTTATCGCAGAAACCGAAGCCTATTTTGAGACCAAAGATAAATTGTTCTACGAGGGCGGAAGCGAAGAGTTAGAAAAACGTTGGAATTATTGAAATAAAGTAGAATTTTCCAGAAAAAATGTTGTTTTACTACTTGGGCCCGGGACTTTTTGACCCATTTATTTGGTGTCCACGAATGTTTTATTGAAATGCCTCCACAGATCCATCTTTATGGATTTACAACCAAAAGATATTCTCGAAAGTTAACCTTTAAAAAAAAAATTTAATCATGTCAAACTAAATTTTGTCTTTTTTGATTGTCTTCATTTGTCTTTTTAGAATTTGAGCATCTACAACCAAGGTCATACGGAAGTCTTTTTGAAACCATGCATAATACCCATATCATTCCGATTTTGACAAGGATTAGCCATTTATTTCTAAATTACGAAAAGTGGTAAAATTTGTTTTTTCAATCATCTTCCATTAAAAGTCTCGTTTGGTATTTCGGTGGCGACAGCTAAATTAAGGTCATTTCAAGGTCAACTAGTTATTTTTAAACGGAAACCTGTATTTTTAATTAAGGAATATGAATCTACGAATTAAAGTAAATAACTTTTATCTAAAAAAAAATCTTCTTTTTTTTGTATTGGTAACTCGTTATGAAGAAAATAGTGATATCACTCACCGGCAAGAAGTTGGCCACAACTTTCCAGCCACGGAGGTTTGCCAAGGATCCGCGCGGGACAAAAAAATTCCTAAGTGGCGTTGGCGGTAGTTGTACTTGACTTCATTATTGATAAGAAACACCTAATAAACAACTTAAAATAATTTATTTGCAGCAGCCTTCATAAATTGCGACAGAAATAATTTTTGAAATCAGCCATAGATTTTCTTCAAAAATTAAATATTGCAAAAAGCAAACACCGAAGAAAAAAATGTGTTTAATAAATTATTTCGTAGATTTTAACACCCTAATAAAAATTATAGGTTTCCATTTAAAAATCACAAATTGACCTTGAAATTACCTTGAAAACCCACTTATAATTAATGACAGCATATGTGTCATTAGCCCCCTCATGTCAAACACATTTTATTTGAAACATTTTTTTCTCGGAATCTTTGTTTCCATAATATTTCAGGTATCCAGGATAAATGCCGTACCCTGTATATCCGATATTTTTATGAATATCGGATATATTCCGAACTCTGCTCTTACAGTGGATTCCACAAAGGTGGTAATAAATATAACTCTGACTTAAATTGACGTAACACTGGTATTATATTTTCGGCTGTGTAAACGATCTTTCAAATGGTAAACAGAATGCATAATTTGAGGTTAGGTTCTGCGATTACATTTCACATGTTTTATTGATATTTACTCTTTTCCAATATTTATTAATAAATTGTTTTTCATTTCGATGTAATTTTTACCTTAAATTCTCTTCTAAGGCTTCATTTCTAATTAAAACAATCACCATTAAAAAATGTATTCGGTGACTGACAATGACGCATAAAGAACGTTTACACAGCTGAAAATATTATACCTGGCTTAAATAAATGTTTGTGAAATCCACAGTTACTGTTTGGAGCTGTACTGTCTAAAAAATTATCAGTTGCAGATTGTCAAACCGGAACTAAAATTTACCGGAATTTTGAGCAAAACCAAAATGGAATTAATTAGCTGTATTAAATTCACTACATTGAAATTTTTAAAGTGTAAAAACAACAGATCTGTTGAATTATTCTTTCCATGCTTAATTTTGAAATCGCGCTTGAATTGAATCAGAGCCAAATGGGAATGTTGAAACAAACTGAAATCGGAACATAATCATAAACGAAAAGGCTTAGATTGTCTTATTATTTGTATATTGCATGATTTTTTAATCCCATAGCAAATTTTAATCCAATAAGTAAGCATTACAATAAACCCAGTACCACATTTTCAGGTTGAAACAATCTTTAAAAAAAATTGTACATTTCCATAACACGGACAAAATTCAGCGTCTTTGAAGTCATTACAAACTAAATTAACCTATCCCTATTAGATTTCTCACTCACAGTTACAACATTAAATTTAAAGAGCGGACCGAACTACGATTCCTTCAACTTTATGTGAACATCCTCGAAGCTCTGCGGAATGCAAAACTGCACGATCGTGAAGTACGCGTAAAAACCCAAAAAATGCATACACGAATACACCGAAATAATCAACGGATACAAATCGGGGTACTGACTTGGAGGCTCCAGAATCAATATCAAAGCCGTGAGTAGCAACGAACCCAAAAACGAGAACGCCATAATTATATACAGGACCAGCTTTTTGAGCACCGCGTGGTTTTCTATTATATGTTTGTAGGCGATGGTGACAATATCGCCGTAATTGCGTTTGTTGTTCTGCGCGCCGACGAGCACCTCGAGGATTTGTTTGTAGAACATGTAGAACGTGTTGTCCGATTTTAAATCGATGCCCCACCGCTCGTGACAAATCAGGAAGGTCGCGCAATAGAAGAACGTTAAAGATATGTATGCCACGGTTAAACCGTCCTTTAGGTACAGAGGCAGCATGCTAAAATTACTCACGTAAAGAAACCAAAAGCACGCAATTGGTTCCTGCGGAAAATACAGTACAGCTGGGATGGCCGCAAGGAGTACGCTCTTTTCGTGTACTTGATAACTAAAAAGGAAAAAAGCGAGCGAGGAATTTATCAGCGCCGGCACGAATTTCTGTATGTTGGGCCTTAAAAATAAGTCGGCGCTCGAGGGCAGTATGGCTGTTAAGGTGGCAACGGTGCAGTAGCGTATCATCTGCAAGGAGCAGTACGATTTGAATTTGTAAAATATGTTAAGCGCGCACCACACGTTCGCGACCTTATCTTCGAAAACCCCCCTCGCTATAGGGAACAGTCTGTGCACTACTTGCAAAAAATCTTTAACATTAAAAATAAACGGCAACCACAGAATCCCGAATGTAATCGTCACGGACAACGCTATCCGCGATAACTTAAATAATCCCATGATCGTGTGCTCCCCGGGTTTTGGAATGCAAGAGCTTAGCAGGTAGAAAAAGAACGGAAACGCGTGGTATAATTCCATTTGTTTGTAATTAAGAGCCAAGCAGAAGAAAACCGATCCGATTACGTCGGCCCTTAAAAACAAACAGGTAACCGCTATCACGGTGAAGCCTAACGAAACGCAGTTATACTGAAAGTGTCCATGATCAATCAGTATCAACCCGGGGTACAATAACGCCATGATTATACTACAGCGCAATGGAAATTCATTCGTGTTCTTCAACGCCTTCTTTCCTTTCTTTGTAACCAAAGCACCAGCACACTCGTTCCTGTACAACTGTTTGGTTAAAACCAAATAACACACCACAGCCGGGATGTAAATAAATAAATCCGCTACCAACACGGTGTAGCGCATGAATATTTTATGATCCTCACTTTCGTATCCTCTTGAACTCAGCAGCTCCACGTATTTCGGGTTGATTACATACGCCACTAATCCACATAAGTAGCTGTGATAAGCTGTTAACGGAGGATAGTCTAAGCCCCAGTATTCCAAATTATTGATCGTCGAGTTGTGGTACCATTGATTCATAGGTAGATTAACGGTGATCTCCATCCAATGTCTCTGCGCTTCGTAGTCCCCGTACATGGGTGGATCGCCTTGCCCGGAGTACGGATGCAGGGAAGTGCACACCCGCATGAATATCGACACCATCACTCCAAAACAGCACCACGCTATCTCGTTGCTGCTATACATTTTCACTATTTTACAAACTTTGATCTTGGAGATTAACCTCAAAAATTCCGGTTTATGCGATTTTTCGTGGTTTTCTT
This sequence comes from Ocypus olens, assembly GCA_910593695.2. Lineage (NCBI taxonomy): Eukaryota > Metazoa > Arthropoda > Insecta > Coleoptera > Staphylinidae > Ocypus > Ocypus olens. The sequence continues at coordinate 6,290,988 of OU343061.1, forward strand.
TGTATACATTTTATCCGAGAGCCACGCGTCTGGCAAGTGTGCTCACGTATCACGTACACGTTCACAAATCGTACTACGGATTAATCTCGCAGTGCGAAGAATCGCAACAAATCACCGATGACGTTTTCGATATTGTTGACATGGAGGTTAATTATTTGACAGCTGATAAGATTTATAAGTAAAGAGGAAAACTTACCACGTGCGACGCCTCCAGGCCTTTGATGAGTTTGTTCTTCAGGTAATCCTCAGTGTAGCACATAATTACGAGCAACGGTAAATACTGCACGGTGGAAGCTGCGTGAAAACGTGTTTCTGTAACTATGCTGACATCTAGTGTTTTTAGGTGTAGTGTATTGGGCTATTTAAATTGCTAAGAGATGGCAGCACATACACGTAGGGAATAATTATTTAAACTGACAGTATTGTATAAATCCATTATGCCTATCAATTACAGATCCTATAGTTTTGTAAATGCTGGATTTCTTAACTTATTAATTCAGAGGATTGTCGTAGTCACTCGAAGTTTTTTTAATTTTTTTTATTTTACTCTTCTTCAGATACTAGTTATGTTCAAACCGTTGTTTTTAGATATTATAGTATAGTTTCATTCCTGATATTTAAAATCAGAAGCTTTTTTAATATCAAATTAATGGTAATTAGTGGACGTTTATATAATGCACTAGTTTATCCACACGATAACAGATGGTACGGCTGGCAACGTAGAGATGAGAATATTCCATATTGTAATGCATTAACAAGATAAAAGTTGAATAAGTAATCAATAATTGATTTTAAGACCCGTATTTATTTGAAAAACATTGCAAAAAGCTCTATATTTCAATGGAAGCTTTACAGTAAACTGAATTACCGACAGTTATTAAATTTTAATTTGTAAATTACAGGAAAATCGTTAAATTTCCCGAGCTATTATTCACTCGATTTTATCGTTTGGTGAACAACGCACTGATGGATATTAACATTTTGGTTATAAATACAATATGAAGTTCGAGTGTTTTGGCGCTAACCACAATCATGACTTGACAGTTCAGCTATCGCCCGGTAGTCGCAAGTAGCATGACTCGTTCGTTTGCTTACGAACCGTTGCGTTGCCGAGAATTTTGTGCTCCGTATGTTCTTGTTGGGTTAGCTGAATTCGCTTTATCCATCCTTGGGTTTAAAGTAGTCACTGCCTGCAGCACTTATTTCGCTCAAAACTCTAAAGCGTGTTGCAAAAACTCGAGATGTTCGTTGCAAGCATTTTGCTTGGGCAAATAATTGTACATTATGGTGCGATATTATTGAAAGCTGTAGGGAGTGCACTTTGCCTTGGTGTACCAACGGCTGAAAGTTGACGCTCTGCAAATATATGTACAAATGCGAAATAAATAAATAAATAATTAAAGTGAAACAAACCAAGTGATTATCCTTTATTCATTTTTATTAATACAAATATAAAATGTGAAATTCATGTGCAAGTTAACAAATCAAAGGATTTTAAGTCCTAGCGGTCGACAAAGGTACCTACGTTTTTACTTTCTCCGTTACGAAGTGCGAGAAAGTATTGTGATCGTGAATTTTTTTCAATTTTTACTTTCTCCGTTACGAAATACGAGGAAGTATAGTGATCGTGAAAAAGAAAATTTTACGGAAACATTCGTTTTGGGGTCCATATAGGCGATTTCAATAATATCTGAAAAAAAAAATGGTGATGTGGCTGTAACTTGTACGAACTTTTTCAAGTTTTCGTCAAAAATTTTAAATCGCCAAATTTAACTGAATCCGACTAATTTACACACGAGGAGCACAGATTTGAAAACCGCGTTCAATTTGATGTTTTCGTTTAGCCACTACGGCCGATCAAAGTCTGATAAAATCGACTTTTTTTGAAAAACATGTTCATGGTGACTTGCCATTTTTTTTCACACTTCCGGTGTACGAAATTTTACCAAATGCTAATGCATTGAATTTGTAACACCCTTTATAGTCTCCTCTCGTCATCACCAATTCCCCATTTTTTTGTACCAGCAATTCGAAAACACTGTAAATATAGCCATATTTATTGAAGACAAACTGAAGCATACATTTTTGCCACTCGGTACAATATCTAAAATGCATACTGTTCGATCTCCTTTCGATTTTTCGATGTGAGGCCTTTTAAGTAAAGATAGGCGAAATGGCTCTTTTTTTTGTGAGTCGACTTATCGTGAAGAGTCGATTCTTGAAGTGATCCATGACTCATTTTGAAAAATTAAAGTATTTCTGGAAATAAGTGATGGACCAAACCACGGGTGTGAAGCCGAGATACGAATATCGGCAACACGAAAGTATGTGGGCCACCCCAGGACAGTGGGGCAAGGGGGAATTTCAAATTTGCCGCTTTTGTAAAGATGGTTCCCTCGATGTTGCCAGATTTATCAAAGATCTTATTATGGGGATTACCGTTTTTAATAAACTTAAAATTTCACTACAAAGTGATAATTTTAACAATTAAAATTATGTTTCAAACATAATTAGACTCATTATCGCTTATATTTGTCATAATAACTCATGAAAGTATAATATTACTGTTTCATAAATATAATCATGTGCATAGTACATTTTATATTTCGACGTATATGCGGCAACGCTTAATGAGTCTCACCATTTTTATTAACTAACCCCAATCGTGCTGTGAGTGCATGTAATTAATGTTTAAAGGTAAGTTATTATATATTCTGTCTTATAAACTCGTCAATTGTATTTATTAGTAATGGAAACATCAAATGGCCGTATTAAATATTCTTGTAAATATCCAGAATGTCAAAATTCTTTTCCGATATAAGTAATGTCGACTACAAAAATAAACATTTCTATAAATTTCCCAAAAATGAAGAATATCTTAAAACATGGAAAACCATTTGTGATATTGAACAGTCTTCATTGTTTAAATTTTCATTCATGTGAAGATCATTTTGTTCATAAACATTTTGTTAACCATTTCCGCAAAAAATTAAATTGCAATGCTGTTCCGTCACCAAGAAGTAAGACAATATAACTACACTAATTTACTTTTTTAACTATTTTAATGCCATGAATCCTGGATACGAGCAAACAACTGACCTGTTACGACGCCTGAAAGAAATATCCTAAGAAGAACGAAGAGACCTGATGGAACATTGCACCTGGACAAGACCCTAATACCAGATTGTTGTGATATTTTTATATTTGATAATTTTGTTAATAATAATGTATATAATTATTCTGTTAAATATATTTTTTCCATGTAGGCCTATTTTTATTTTTATTTTGTGAAATCCAATCTTTTTTTTTTAACCAAAACCAGTAACATCTTCATTTATGTACTATCTAAAAGTATAATCAATTATGTGCTCAAAAAACATAATTGATTATATTTTTAGTGTTATTAAATTGAAATATATCGTGTAGACGAGTATAACATTTTTAAATTTTGGCGCGGAAATCGTAGTAATTTGCCACCCCGACACCAGGCGGCGCCAAAAATCGTGTTTCCGAAATTTAACATGCAGCTTTCACTTCTAAAGGTATGTGTTCTGTGGACCAAACTAATCTACAGTCATTTTTAATTTAATTATATGTAATTGCATTGTAATTTAACATCCATAGGTATATTAATGCCCACTTGCACCGCAGAACTTAATCATGATTAAATTTTAATCATGATTAACTTTAATCAGAGTATTTCTGTTGCACCGTCGGCTGATTAAGCATCTATCGACCACCGAGTATTATTATAGAGAGCACACGTTTTTTAGTTCTTTTTTGGTTATTTTACGTCGTTCTATTAAGAACAGAGGAAACAAATGCGCGGTAAATATGAATACTAAATGCTAACTAACATACTATTATTATTATTTCTTATTATTGGACGAGGTAAACAAACCAAAATTAATAAAATCATTAACCTCCAAGCCATCGATTTCATCAATCTGCTCAACTATTCCTAAATCCATCGTTTTTAATAACAAAGACAAAACAAAGGTTATTAATTTCAAAATCATCTGCCAAATGTAACTAACTTCACGACTATATTCGTCGTGAAGTTATTCGTTTTTGAGTTAATCGGCTGATTAAATATTTGACGTTTCTTGGGGACTTTAATTATGATTAAGTTGCGGTGCATGCCAATTCTCCACTAACCATTGATTAACTTTTTAATCATGATTAAGTAGCTGCGGTGCAAGTGGGCATAAATGTTTCGATAAAACTAGTAACGTAAAATACAAATTAATATTAAAACTTATTATACTAAAGAGTCCTGCTCTTCTCTTGTGTCACTCTCATCATAATCATCGATATCAAATTCTTCTGGTAGGTCATTAACTTCAAGGGGAAGAGCATCATCGCTGAAATAAAACAGAAGTAAAACTTATGCATGTTGGCTGTCTTAGAATAAATGGTATTCTATACATAATTTTATAACCTTTTTCGACGATAGATGTCGCCCTAGTTGTTTTTCTATCCTAACGGTTACTTGATTGGTTTATAAGCGCAATCAGAACTTTTTTTTTTACTTAGGCTGAGCCATTCAGTCTCACACGGCTGTAATTTTGTATTGTATATTTGTATGAATAATGTCAGACATACAGGGTGTATTTGAAATAACGAACAGGCATTTTAGGGTACATACACAAAATATTTGTGAACCCATTTCCGTCAAAATTTATCCGAATTTTTTTTTTTGAATTTTCCTAATTTTTCGAGGTTTTTTAAACATTTTGAGAACCGATGCTTTTCTCATTTAATTAGGTCTGCATGGAATGTGTGTTTGTTTATTTAAAACGCGAGATACGATTTCTTGCCTCCGAAATTTTAAGTGTTATCGCAACGTTTATTTTTTGTAAAAGATAAGTTCATTGACGCTTAAAGAGCACTCAGATATTTCCTACGCGCTTGTTGTAATTCGATATCTAAAGCCGATGCCGTTGAAAAATTAGGTCACATTACCACTGCCCCCAAACATGTTGCGTATTTTCACTCATTAACTTTAATAATTAATTGCGGGCTTTTTGTTACAATTATAAACAAAATAATTACGAATATTGTTTAAAAATCATATAATCTCTTTGTGGTTACGAGCCTGTTCGTTATTTCAAATACACCCTGTGTATTAGTAAATCAATTAATTTATTACCTATCATTGTCTTCAATTGCAAGTTCTTCATCGTTTACATTCAGATCGAATGCATTTGAGACCGATATTGCCAAAATAAAAATGCAGATTGTGTATACCAAGCAAGCCATTTCACAATTTCTCACAATACTAAATGAAATATTCGTTTTTCTGGAGTTATTTATTGTATTTGAATATGCGTTAATGTATTCGCCTATCAGTAGAAGATATGTACAGCTGTAAATAAAATTATTTTTATCGTAGTCGCCCTTCATTTTAAATATAAAAGCGAATCATAATACGCTATTTATAAGCACATATTCGAGTTTCAAGGATTATAAACTATCTGTGCGCGCTGTATCTCAAAATTTAAGTCAGGAATTTATGAGAAATTTTGAACAAAAATTTGATATCTTTGAACTTAAAAATGTGCGATTTTTGCAGTTTGTGTTAATTTCGCGAAAAACAACAGTGATTAGTTATAGTTGACCGAAAGATATAAAGCGTTTATGGCCTTTTACGGTATTTAACTTTCACTAATTTTTATGAAGGACTGACCGCAAAATGGATCCTCCTAATGCTGTCACAGGCCCTGTTTCGGTATTTTTTTATTAAGGTCCGATTCTTCAGGTTTCCAAAGTGGATGACGCGCGAACTGTACTCATTAAAGAAAAATTAACAGGTATCATTGTATTATCTTTAGTCTAGAATGACATAAAACTATTCGGTCATGTAAGTCTTTGCAACGCACACATTTGTATAGAGAAAATTCCACAATTTCGGTTTTACGATATGAAGCCCTAAACTTATTAAGGCGGTCAAACGGTAAAAGGCCATAAACGCCTTATATCTATTAGACAACTACACTATCCAGTTGAACATCCCCGAATAAAAAACATTTAAGACCAACTAATTTACTATTTAAAATTCAAGCCAGATAGAATTTAAATTTTCTTAAATTGAAAAAGTACAATTAAATACGTCGTAAATATATTAACGAAATTAAACAGCATCGCATAATTTATGGTGTAGAATCCAGCGGCGGTGAACACAGGAAACCTGCAAGTTACTTCATGACGTAGCACACCAAGGGTCGCCTGTAGGGCCGGTTGTTTGGAAAATTTCCGAAATAATTTGCAACTAATGCCAATTGACTTTTTCCCTTCTTTTACAATGGATTCAGAAATCGCTGTTAAAATAACTGCATACGTCTAAAAAAGAAAGTTATACATGTAAATATTTTGAGACATAATAATCTATTTTTGATAATAGACAATATGATGACTATCAACATAGAAAACAGAAATAAATCTTTACGGATCTAAAGAAAACAAGAAAGAAATTGATTTAAGCGAAACCAGAAAATAAAATGTGTCGGTTGACGCCCACGTCAAAGGGAAGTTAGGTTAAGTTAGGTTGGGTTAGGTTAGGTTAGGTTAGGTTAGGTTATTAGTAGGGGCATTAGGGCACAACCCACCTCAGAAAGTGTTTTGTCCAGACATTGCTTATAATATTATTAGTGAATATTATAATCAATGGTTCAGGCATAAATAAAGCCCCCTGAGCGTTATTTTCACTAACTGTTCCTTTATAACCATTACTATGATACAGTGACGGTTCGCGGGTTTTTTTCTGGTACGGCCGAGGAACAAGAGGTGGCAATACAGATAGGTAGGGTCAGTTGCAGAGACGGCTGGCTGCGTGACCGCACCTATCTGTATTACCACCTCTTGTTCCTCGGCCGTACCAGAAAAAACCCCGCGAACCGTCATTGCTATGATATAATAACAGTAACCGTTATTGAAAAATTCATTTATTTCAAAAGATTAAAGGTTTTTGTGTTTGTCGGTGATTAAATGCTTAAATTATCAAAATCATCGCTTAAAATTGCTATTTAGAAGCTTTTAAACATTTTACATTCGGATTTCCGCCCGTCATCGCCATCTATTAGACGGTGGCTAAACTGCTAAGTGATGTTTTTGAACAGCGCCAAAATGCTCGAACTTTATACTTATTGTCAAAGTGTTAATATTTAGCAATTGTCTGTGCATGAAACAGTAGACGATTTAATTCTGAATCGAATGGTGTATAAAATAGCTGAGGAAATTTAGCGGTTTTCCTGTAATTTGCGAATGAAAATTAAGCACGACACACTTACCGACATTTACAGTTCACTGTAACATAAAAATTCAATAAAGAAGAATTTGCTATATTCTTCAATCAAATACGGGTTACAATACTTATTTCTGATTAATCATTCAACTATTTATATTGTTAATGCATTACAATAAGAGAAATATACGAGAAATCATAATATAAGTAGAGGGCTCTACCTGTTATCGTGGGGATAAACTACTTCAAAATTTGTGGATGTAATAATTGTTGTAATAATAAAAGAATATTTAAAACCTTAAAAATAATGTTGTCTCATGATTAAATAAATTCACTTGTGTATATTTACGTACTTAAATTGCAGAAACAATATTTTATAATATACACGCCTAATCCCAAGCAACCCGATATACGCATAACTCGAATTAATTTATTATTAAAAACTTCTGATTTTATACGTAACAGGGACAAAACCATAAGTGTAATCCTGAGTAAAGCTTCAAAAATAGTGGGAATATTTAAGTATTTAAATTGCGGAAACAATGGTATTATATAAACGCCTACTTGTAGGCAACCCAATATACTATAACTAATATTATTTTTTATTAAAAACTTCTAATTTTAAATATAATAGGGACACAAGGATGAGTGTAATCCTTAGCAACGCTTTAAAAATATTACACTTATGGTTTTGTCAATGTTACGATTAAAATTTGAAGTTTTAAATAATAAATCATTATTAGTTATACGTGTATTGGGTTGCTTGTAAGGAGGCGTTTAAATAATATAATTATTTCTGCAATTTAAATACTTTAATATTCACATTATTTTTTAAGCTTTACGGAGGATTACACTTTTGTTCCTGTCACGTTTAAAATTGGAAGTTTTTAATAATAAATTAATATTATGTATGCGTGTATTGCATTGTCTGTAAGTAGGCGTTTATGTAATATAATTATTTCTGCAATTTAAATACTTAAATATTCGCACTATTTTTGAAGCTTTACTGAGGATTACACTTATGGTTTTGTCACTGTCACCTTTAAAAGTGGAAGTTTTTTATAGTAGTTATGCGTTTATCGGGTTGCCTGTGATTAGGCGGATATATTATAATGTATTGTTTCTGCAACTTAGATACGAAAATTTCTACAAGTAAATTTATTTTATTATAAGATAACAGTCTTCTTAAGTTTTTAAATATTCTTTCATTATTAAAACAATTATTAAATACACAAAAAAAACGTAGTTGATCCCCACGATAACAGAGGGTACCCTCGATGAAAATTAGGATTCCTCATATATTTCTCTTATTGTAATGCATTAATAATATAAAAAGTTAATTCAATAATCAGTAATAAGTATTGGAACCCGTATTTCATTGAAGAATATAGCAAATTGTTGTGCATTTAGGTTTTAAGTTACAGTGAACTGTAAATGTCGGTAAGTGTGTCGAGCTTAATTTTCATTCGCAAATTACAAGAAAACCGCTAAATTGCCTCAGCTATTTTATACACCGTTTGATTCGGAATTAAATCGTCTATCGTTTCGTCTACAGCGCATTGCTGAATATTAACATTTTGATTATAGGCATAAAGTTCGAGCATTTTGGCGCTGTTCAAAAACATCACTTAGTAGTTCGGCCATCGTCGAATGGATGGCGACGTGGCGTGGAAATGCGAACGTAAAATGTTTAAAAGCTTTTAAATAGTAATTCTGAGGGATAATGTTGATAATTTTAAAGTTAAATCACCTAAAAACTTGTAAATCTTTAATCTTTTTCAAATAAACGTGCCGTAAAAATCCCAGACTAATAAGTCATGTCGTCGCAATTCAGTATTAATTTTAATGATTTAAACGGTAATTTATGGAGGGATTAAAGGTTTAATAATAAACAATCAAATAAGGTTTGTTGAATTTAAGAAAAATCATTCAATTTGGTTGAAAAGTCGCTGAGTTATGTGCGAAAAACCTCACAATGCACACCCATAACTTGGTGCCAAATCGTCGTAGGAACTTTGTTCTTTGAGTCCTGCATAGGGAATTGATCAAATTTTAAAGCCTTTATGGTGGATCGAGTCGACAAATTTTTTCCAACTCCGTACACATCGTCAAAGTTGGGCATAGTTTACTGAAAAAGCTCCTTTTTCACAGGGTTGCTAGAGGGGGGCCGAAGGTTTTACGCTTAAGTTCGTATGCATAACTTTAAAGAAGACACTTCAAAGTTTCCGCCCTCGAAGATTCATCACAATCGATTGAAAATACGCCGAGTTATGACGGTATGAAAATGGTCGAAATTTCACGAATTTCATGTTTTTTTTTCACCTGTGTATTCAAATGAAATATCCATGTTCAGTTGTATCTGTCAGTACATTAATACATCATTAGTGCCACGCGAAATGTTGGCAATAAAGTAATGTATTCAGTGAAAAATGTTAAATTTTACTGACGCTTGAAGAAAAGCTAATATTTTAATGATTACGGTATGTAAGTAATGCGTTGCGATCATTTGTAAAGCTATAAAAGTATCACTAATTAGTAAACTAGTTGAAATGCTGGCACTATAAATAAATTAATTGACAATCTATTTATAATGCCATTACGGATGAGAGATGGCCATTTCTCCGGAAAACTATCAATAATGAGATATTTGTTCCAATGGAGCACAAAAAGAAAGGACATACTGTGATTAAGATTACCAATTACCATTGTAGTAATTGTGTGGAATGAGCAAAAAGTGTTATACACTCGTAAAGTGCTTGTAAATGAACTGGTAATGTAATTCATTACCGTTAAAGAAGTTCAGCTGTTGTTTACGAAAAGAAAGTTACACTAGATTTTTAAATTTGTTTAGAACTTAAAACGTTAATTAATGAAGACATTTTCAAAAATCAAAGTTATTTTTACCGGTAGTCGTTCTGTGAATATATTAAAATATTTGAGGGACTCAATTTTGTTTGTTTGTGTTCGACAACTTTAAAAAAATTATAACCCTCGCAGAAACTGACGCATTTTCAAAAATCAAAGTTCATGTTAAAGGTAGATCTTGTAAATATATTACAAATTTCGAGCAATTCCATCGTAGGTGTTTATTTTCTTTAGACTTTTTTTGTTTAATTGTTCGGCAACTTGAAACATTTTCAAAAATTCATAACTCACCGAGAAATTGGCAGATTTTCAAAAATTAAGGTTAGTTGTAAAGGTGGATGTTTTGTAAAGATATTAAAATTTTTAAGGAATTCTATTATATCATTATTTGTTTTTTTTTTAGATTTTTTTAATATGCAAATGACGTGACATAAAAAACACTCAAAAATAGAAATATATCAATAATTCTTACCAGTATAATAAAAAACCAAACAGTCGATAAAATAATTGAATACGTTGATACCACAAAGTACTCATCCATGAAAGAGCCACATGTCAAAAGAATACATAGTAAACAAAATATTTGGAGCACCAAAGTGTTATAACCAAATATTTCGTTATATAATTCCACGATCCTGTTAAGACTCTCGTTAATATTAATTAATGATTCCAGTTTATTTTCAACGCCAGATATTTCTTTATCGTTGCACAATTTCTTCATAGAATTATTATATAATCTGTATCTTATAAGAAGAACTCTTAATAAGTTGTATTGCAAAATACCACTTACCAGTATCACATAAACAGAAACTTGCTCAAAGAAATAATACTGTAGCATTTGTACCATATTAGATTCGTAAAAAGAGTATACATCGCAAGTGACAGCAAATATATACCAACTGGTGAAGCATACCACGTGAAGTGCTATACCTGTCACATGAGGAATATCTATCGTTTTCTCCAAAGATAATATCTCGTAATCAATCGCATCGAAATGATTTAAAATTGCCTGAATCTTTTTCGCGTTCTTTGTAGTCCGGTAGATACTGGTGACCATGTGAAATGTAAAAATAACAAGTAATATTTGTGTGAATATCCAAAATGTTTCGCTGATATGACCACTGCTTATAATTCCATAAGCTGAATAGATGCAGTTAAGCGCAAATGCGATCATATTTACATAGCTAAGGCTAGTTCTGTTCTTAAATGTATGGGTTTTTGTATTATAAGATGGGATTATTAGCAAAATTGAACAAAATTTGAGTAAGTGATTTAAGTTAACTTTCGCCGACATTTTTCTCTGCGACGTTCTGGATTACAAGTTGTGATGTACTTATTAAAATTGAACAGCGGAGGCATACATTAACTGGAGTAATATTGATTTGTATATAATTGATGTGGCAATGAGAATGCAATAATTTAAATTAATTTGTGTATTTATTTCTTTCTAATATACATTAATGCATCAAGAACAGTGACAAGTGTATTAATCATTGATGTATTATGCGCTATAATTGACAACATAAACTAACAAAAAGTAATTTACTTTATATCAATTATGTACTTCTATAAAAAAATATAGATTTTCGAGAAATATCCTTCAATTTGGCATTTTTATTTAATTGCGAGTTAGTCTACGTTTGCTCTCAATGTCTCAATTATCAATAAGAATTTTGTTTGATTTGAAGTCGAGTTGCTTTGAAACTGTTTCGCAATTCAGAAAATTCAGAAAAAGACAGTATGAATGAAGTAGATCGTTCATTCGAAATCAATTTCAATTACTAAACCTCCGTGCACAACTTAGCCATATTGACATTTTAAGTTCAATTATTTCACCGTTATTGCTAACAAGTATTATTATCCTGTGAAATGCTCAATTAAATTAAGTGTTTCCTGTCAACATAATGAGCTACTACCAAACTCGAATATTTGTCCGGGGTGGCAAATCTAAAGGGCGGCATTTTTGTAGTGAATGTGACAAAATAATGATAATGTTAAATACACAATTAATCGGAATTTATACTTGTCAATTTTTTTTTGTGGTTAAAATCACCATGCAATTCATATTTTGTATTTAGTGTTTGTATCTAATCACCCCAGGGAAACAAATGTCTGAAATTATAATTGGAGAACTAAGAGAAAATACAGAATTTCGTCTTGGGAACATCCGCATCAGACCCATGTTTTGTTGAAATTCTGTCTTTTCTCGTTTGCAACTTTTTCTTAACTGCCATTTTTTTAGAGGTAATTTGTAGGCCAAACGGAGTTGACCTCCGAAGAATCATATTCTTGCATAAAAAACGGATAATCCAAGTTTTTTGTTTTCTTTTTGATTAGATCATTGAAATCTTTTGCCCCACAAATGTTGATTTGGTCGAAGTTGCAGCATTGTATTCTTTGGAATCAGCCAATGTAAGAGCCATAACCTGCCAATGCTGTGACATCTTCGATATATTAGATTTCTTACGGAATCAAAAAGTAGAAGTGATTTTGAGTATATTTGCAATATTTCAAGTTTTTGGCATTTGTTTTTATATTTTTTTTTTGAGTATGCGAAAATTTGCAACTTAAGCATTAGTATAAACTTTGTTCTCTTGTAATTTTCTCTAAACTCCGTTATGGAATTGTAAATTTAATATAAAATAGATCATGACAATAAATAATCAATCTCACACAATAAACGACCAAAACATCCGCAAATGATTTTATTTTGGGCCTGTTGAGCTTCTTCCTATAATGGACTCTAGCTGACATATAATACCACCAATCATAGTACCGCAAATGTATGCACTTTTAATTGCGGACTTTCAAAACGAATCGTAACTGTGCAGAATTGCACCAAATTAAGAAAAATACATTTTTATTTGCTTGCCAATTTTGGGTTTAACAACAATCTTAACAGCACATTGTTTTCGTCATTGATATTGCCACTGGCACATAGAAATGTCCACAAGTAAACCCATTTACCAACTAAGCCTTTCTTAATTATTTTTTTTTATCCTGAAACTAGTTTTTCTTTATTTTCCCTTTTTAATTTCCAATGTTATTGTCTGTATGATATGTGTAAAATATATTCGAAGCGTAGAGTTGTTAATACATGCATTGTCGAAAGTCAAAAAAATGGTGATGTGGCCATCATGTTACTTTCTCCGACTTTATATTTACGTTTTCATGGGTTTATTTTCAATTGAAATCATATTTTAAATGTACATCGAGCGTTGCGTAGACTCGGATGAAACTGACGTTTAAAACGTCAAAATCATGAAAGATGGAAAAATTATACTTCAAATTCAAAAACTCGGTTTACTCAAAAACTAACGAGATTTTGAAAAAAACTTATTCTATAGAAGTTGTTCATTTTGGCATTCTCTACAATTATTATTCACATAAATTTGCTGTAACTATTATCGTTTCATAATTATAAACCAAAAATTAAAAAAAAATAATATTTTTTTTTCTCGAATAGCAATTATTTTATGAAAAATATTTTCAAGCAAAAGATGTTCATTTCTTTGTTGTCTTCGATGTTTGTTTAAATGTTTTTGTGATATTTTTTATATTTAAGAAAATATTGGCAAAAAACAAAAATCAGTTAAGGTAAACACCCACTTCCGGTGTACGAAATTTTACCAAAAGCTTTTCAGTTCTTCAGATTATCAAATAAGACGTATGTTCAAAGTTTCATATCAATTGCTTTATTCGTTTTTGAGTTACAGCGCACACAGACAGACACACACACACAGACACACACACAGGCACACACACATACACAGACACACACACAGGCACACACACATACACAGACACACACACAGGCACACACACAGACACACACACACACACACACACACACACACACACACACACACATACACAGACACACACACACACACACACACACACACACACATACACACACACACACACACACACACACACACACATACACAGACACACACACACACACACACACACACACACACACACACACACACACACATACACACACACACACACACACACACAGACACAATTTTTTTTTCCAGAAATTGTTGAAATGGCATCTAGGGACCCCAAAACGGATATTTCCGCAAAAAAAGTTTTTGAAAAAAAAATCACGATCACAATACTTTCTCGTACTTCGTAACGGAGAAAGTAAAAATGGCAGATTCGTTTACACTTCAATTTTTGTAATTAGATAAATGTGATACGAGTGATGCGACAGTGGAATATTTTATAGAAAAAGGTCAACAACAAAAAAATAAAAGCAGCATGGGCGCGAAGTGTTTAATTATCCATATTTCAACAGCCATTTTAATGAATAAAAATCGAAGGTGGCTTTAAAATGTTTTTGACATAACAAATTTTGTAATTACAACTACTATAATTATTACGTGTTTATACTTCTGAATAATTATTAAAATAACAATATTTTACCCGGCGCATTCACCAGAATTACTATACTGGTGCCGCATTTCACCTCCCGTCTTTTAAAGCTTAGTTAATAATTAATTTAGGATTTTGATATTTTGCAAATTTTACATGTATCCTAAGGCGTATTTCAGGAAAATATTTTTGATTCCACTGGGTGTCTCATAAAAGTGTGACGTCATTATGGTATTTCTTTTAAATTAAATGCTGTATATTTTGTTGCTTATCTGGATGTCTTTTATGGTTGTCCATATACCTCTAAATTTTGATTGAAGTCGGTTCAGTGATATCAGCACAAAAAAATAAAAACTAGAAAAAATTAGTTTTACACTATTGTTGGTTAAAAAAATTAATAAAAAATAAAAATAGTGCCTCGGTAATAAAATTATACAGGGTGCTTGTTAAATAATGTCTGAGAGTCCCGTCGAGAAAATTTGATTAATATGGATTATACAGGGTGTCCAAAATTTAGTGTCAAATTTTTCAAACTTTTGGTTGATGGGAATTCGGGTTAAGGAAGTGCGGATGATAGTGGGAATTGGCGTAACCATCTAGGGCATTCTGCCACAACCGATTGTTTGTAATAATCTTCATATACAGTGCGAACGTTGGCTGTGGAACGCTCCAAATAAAAAAATCCCCTATCATCTGCGGCCAAACTCCTACGATACGTCAACCTTATTTTTTGAGCGCGCATATTTTTTGGTAGTTATGTATTTTCCATACCCCCACCCGTTTACGTAATGTCGCCATCGCCATTTTTTTTAATGAAAACCATTTTTTTTTCACTAAATTTGTAGCCCTTTTTATTCTCTTCACGACTGTGTAATAATATTTTGTTTTTTTATTTAAGAAATTAAATTAATTTAATTAATTACTATTTAAGAAATGAGACAAATTCCACCAGAAAAGTTTCAAAATGTAAGGGATGTGTTTTATCACCGATTGGCTTTTTGCCAAGAGTGCGCATTTTGAACATTTGATACATTAAATAAGTTTTAAAAAAATATTTTTTTTATTTAATTTCTGAAATAAAAAACGAAAAAAAAAAACAAAATATTTTTACACAGTCGTAAAGAGAATAAAAAGTACTACAAATTTAGTGAAAAAAAAAATCGGTTTCCGTTAAAAAAGAAATAGCGATGACGTCATTACTCAAAGGGGTGCGGTATCAGAACAGATGCGCATTCAAAAAATAAGGTTGACGTTTCGGAGGATTTTGGCCGCAGATGATCGGGGAATTTTTTATTTGGAGCGTTCCACAGCCAACGTTCTTAATGTATAGATATGAAAGGACAACCACTTACACATCCAAGGACCCCGCACGGCTGTTTTTTCAAACTTCAAATCACTTTATTTTTCTTATTTTTAATTGGAGCCCCTATATGTTTCTACATCACTTTATGCGGAATTAAAAAATAAACATTTTTTTTAATTGCTACCCTATCGTAATTCCTAACACATTAAAAGTTGTTTGCAGAAAACTCGTATTATCCATTATTCCAATAGCCATTTTAATGAATGAAAATCGAAGGTGGCTTTAAAAAACAATTTGTTGACGTAAAATATTTTGTAATTACAATTATTATGATTATTTATTATTACACCTCTGAATAGTTCTGTGGCTTGGTGCTAAAAAGGCCAAAGTCAAATATTTTACAATTGAGATAATCGAGTTTTTATAAAAATGATTTTATTTGCTGCTTTTGTAATATATAAGTTTTTTTAAATCTGCTAGAGGTTAAACTAGACAGTGGCCCGTTCAGTATATTAAAGATATTGAGAAAGATAATCTAATGTACTGCTTAAATCCAAGCAGTGAAATTGTTAAAATTGTGACATTGGCCCTTTTAGCACCAAGCCACAGAGTTATTCACGTAGTGCCCGGCGCATTCACCATAATTATGATACCGGGTCCTGCATTCCACTTTCCGTCTTTTATAGCTCAGTTAATAAATCATTTAGGATTTTGATATTCTGCACACTTTACTAGTATCCTAGGAAGTATTTCAAGAAAATATTTTTACGTCTACAGGGTGTCTCTAAAAAAGTGTGTATTACTACATACTCCTAAACGCAAGACCCTGTGATAGGTAGAGAGTTGAAATTTTCATAAAAAATCACAAATAATTCAAGAACCCCACTATTCTACCCCCTCCGATCACCTCTTCAAAGAAAGGGTTGCCAACCCCTCAAAAAAAAATTATTTATTTATTATTTATATTAATTTAATTTTTTTAAATTTTTTTCCTGATAGGCCCGGGGCTTCCCTTGGCGACCGTGAAATCCGCGATTTTCTAAGTTACCCAATTACTACAGGGTGATTTTTTGAAAATCGATTTTTGACGATGCAGAGGTTCACGCCAAAACTATCTCCTCCCTGGATTTTTGAGCTAGAAAATTGGGACTAGGCTAAAAAAATCCCCAATGCATTGGGACACAAAGATTACTATAGGAAATTGGGGTGCGACCTGCGGTTGCAATCCCTGAGCAATTTTTCTAAAAAATCACATTTAGGACGCTTCCGGAAAAAAGGGCGCGCTTGCCCTTACGATTACTACTTTCATTTTCATACACTTTTGTAGAACTAGCTCCCGTCTACATTTTATGTCTCTTACAATTTTTTGATATGTCTAACCCTCGAGAAGTTATTCAAAGAAAACGATTTCAATAAAAACATTCTAAAGCGGCCATTTTTAATCTCACATGAGAAATTTCCTTCTGTGTTAGATTGAAGGAGAAATGGTGACGAATTGTGGGGTTTCTTGACGAATTTTTTATATCTCTAACCTTCGAGGAGTTATTCAAAGAAAACCATCTCCGATTTTAATAAAAAAATTCTAGAGCGGCCATTTTTATTCTCACGTGAAAAATTTCCTTCTGTGTTAGGTTGAAGGAGAAATGGTGACGATTTGTGGGGTTTCTTGACGAATTTTTTATATCTCTAACCTTCGAGGAGTTATTCAAAGAAAACCACCCCCGATTTCAATAAAAAAATTCTAGAGCGGCCATTTTTAATCTCACGTGAGAAATTTAAACGGCATATTCAGATTTGCATTTTGGGTCGAAAAGGCAAGGGCTATATTTTTTGTATGGCGCACCGTTTACGATCTACGGCCGATTTTCGATTTTTTCAGTTTTTTTCAATTTTTTCAATTTTTTTTTTTCGAAAATTAAAAATCCAACGACGGCGTATCACTCGTCTATTTAATCTGTATCAAACATCCCCATAAAGTTTTACGGTCATATTTTTAGTTTTCGAGATATGACGTATACGGAAGAGTGAAGCTAAATTTAGCAACGGCGCACATTTTTTTTTGTCCGATCGGAAATCTGATTACAACACCGGAAAGCCCGCCTCGAGCCCAACAGAAAATCCTAATAAAATTTCTCGATCCGACCCCTCCTTCTAATTTTAAAAATAAATTAAACTTTTATTTATTTTACCCGTAAATATTTTCGATCGTCTTTCACTAATTTTTTTTAATTCTTTTTAAATCACGAATCTAACGACGGATTATCATTGCGGTGTTGCGTGTACGTGAAAATAACTTTTAATTTTTAAAATCGCCCGGTTATTAACGGAGATATGAATATTTGAATGATTGTTGTTTTTGAACGTTGAAATTTTTTTCCCTCAAAATCAATTTAAAAAAAGTATATTTCCGGGAGGGTTAGAACAACACGGTCACCGGTAACTTTGCTCAAATTTAATAGGCATATAAAGAACACAATTTCACATACATCAACTTAACCCTGAAAAACTGGTTCATTCTAACTAATTGTAATTTACTATTTAAAATCAAAGCTCATAATTGTATCGCCTTATTTTCGTGCCGGATTTAAATTTTCCCAAATTGAAAAAGTACGATTAAATATGTCGTGAATATGTTAACAAAATTAAACAGCATCTCATAATTTATGGTGTAAAATCCAGCTGCAGTGAACACAGGAACTCTGCAAGTTACTTCATGGCGCAGCACACCAAGAGCCACTTGTATAAATGGTTCTTTGGAAAATTTCCGAAATAATTTACAACTAATGCCGATTGACTTTTTGCCTTCTCGTACAATAGATTCAGAAATCGCTGTTAAAAGAACTGCATAAATCTAAAAACAAAGGATAAAATATTAACGAAATCATACATTATTACTATATTCATATTTTGAGAAATAATAAATTTAACATGTGCAGTATTCGCCAAAATAAACAGTATTGTATTTAGTTTTAATTTATTATAATTTAAATGTTTAATATGTGCACCAACAAGATGCATAACGATTTAGCAAATCATCGAAGATATTTGTGAAAAGTGGTTGCAATTGCTGATAAATAGTCATTTTTGAATCGAAGGAGAAAAGTGATGTGTTAGGCGTGAGGTCGAAAGTTTCGTGGTGAGCCGAATACGAACCACGAAAGAACACGAACGAATGTGATGCGACATTTATATTGCATAAATGTCATGGTGACTTATCTCTGATTTGTGCGTGCGATTTATAAATCTGACGTTTTTAAGTATGTAACCAACTGTAGAAAATATTGGTTATATACATCACGCCGCTGACTTTTTGGTTATATACTTAATTTTGGAGTCATGTATTAAGTATTAAAAAAAAAAGATTTATTTTTGACGCTTGTAAACGAGGCGCAAAGTCGGTTTTTCGAAACGATTGTAGGAAAATATTATCTGTCGTAGCTGGTGGATTTTCTATCCGAAATATTGACTCCTTCAGCATATGCATCAGGTGAATAAGAAGGATAATCGAAGTCTGTCCTACAAGAAATTATTCCGTTTTCAAAATGTTTGTTGGTAGGGAGTGTCCGACTGTATGTATGGCTTGTTGCGCCATCCTGTTAAAACTGTAGCCTGTGCTGTGTAGCTGCAGATTTCGTGCGTGGTAAAAATTTCTTACATCTCTCACAAAAGGTCTTTTGTTGATACCGTGCTCGGTTAATAGTAACTGGATGTTCGTCTTAAACCTCAATAAGCACCAATGAATCCATGCCTAGATGCAGAACACCAAATGATAACTTACTGTAGCACTGTAGAGTGGTTTCTCTACAATAACATCTAGGTATTCAAATCCAATGAATCAAGTTGTTTATTTACTGTACTGTTTATTTGAGCGAATATTGTAATAAGAAATATGAACATTATGTCGTGTTTCAAATGAGCAAGAACAGAAATAAACATTTATAGAACCACAAGAAAAGAAGAAAAAGAACAATATAGCACAATTAGTGTTATACCCAGGTAAAACAGAAACTGATTTATATTTTACATTATATTCAATAAAAATTCAAACATGCAAACTTTCTTACCAGTAAAATGAAGAACCAATCAATCGATATAATAACTGAATCCGTTTTTACAAAAGGTTGACCATTCACGAGAAAGTCACAAGTGACAAGCATATTCAGTAAACTAAAGATTTGGAGCACTAAAGTGTTATAACCGAATATTTCGTTATACAATTCCACGATCCTGTTAAGACTCTCATTGATATTGGTTAATGATTCCAGTTTACGTTCAACTCTCTGTATCGCTCTATCCTTGCACAATTTCTTCATAGCACTATTATATAATCTGTATCTTATGAGAAGAACTCTTAATATATTGTATTGCAAAATAGCGCATGCAAGTGTTACATAAGCAGCAAAATGCTGAAGTACATTATACTGTATCATCTGCATCGTATTAGATTCAAAAAAAGAGTACACATGGAAAATAATCGTAAATATATACCAACAGGTGAAGCATATCACTTGAAGCGCTATACCTGCCACACGAGGAATATCTATCGTTTTCTCTAAAGAAATGATCTCGTAATCAATCGAGTCGAAATGATTTAAAATTGCCTGAATCTTTTTGGCGTTCTTTGTAGTGCGGTAGAAACTGGCGACCGTGTGAAATGTAGAGATAACAAGTAATATTTGTCTGAATGCCCAAATTGTTTCGCTCATATGGCCACTGCTTGCAATTCCATAAGTTGAATAGATGCAGTTAAGCACAAATACGATCATATTTACATAGCTAAGGCTAATTCTGTTCGTAAATGTGTGGGTTGTTGTATTGTAAGAAGGGATCATAAGCAGAATTGAGCAAAATTTTAACAAGTGATTTAAGTTAATTTTCACCGACATCTTTCTCTAAAACGTTCTGGTCTGCAAGTGTGATGTAATTATTAAAATTGAACAACCAACGCACCAATTAAGTAGAGTAATATCATTGATTTGTATATAACGGATGGGACAATGAGCGTGTACTAATTAAATTTATGTATTTATTCCCTTCTAAATTATATCAATGTGTTAAAATAGTGACAAGTGCATTAATAATGTATGTATCACGCGCAATAATAGATTTATAACATACATTAACAATGAATAATTTATTTTGTATCAATTATGGCTTGTATACAATATTTCAATTTTTAACGGCTTTCAAGCCGTTTCTTAAACGACGCGAAGATTCAGAAAATATGTGCGAAAAAGACTACTTGAAAGACAATTTTCCAATAAATAAAGTAGAACAATTTCGATTACTACAATTAGCCACATTGACAATTCAAGTTCATTCATTTCATTGCTATTGCTAACAAATATTATTATCCAGGCTGAAAGACCGCGGGTCGATAGCCAATGAACAGGAAAAATAAAATTGTTATACTGTCTATCATTCTTTTACTCACTTGTAGTTTTATTTCTGTAAATAAAGATGTTGTATATATATTATTATTCTGTGAAATGTTCAAATTAAGTATTTTCTGTCAACATACCAGCGCCCGTTCTATGGTCGTAAAACCCGTAAATTTGTCCGGGGGCGTCAAATCTAAAGGGCGGCATTTTGGCTGTCAGTGTGACAAAATATCAAATACCCATTCAATCGAAAATACTTAACAATATTTTTTTTGTTTAAATTAATTGCAATTTGCATTTTATATTTATCTACGATCGCATTAAAAGTAGGCACTTTTTGCATCAATTTTCGTTGCAAAAGTCACTTTTTAGAACAATAATGTTTTTTCATGTTTTTTTATAGCACGGAAATGTCAAATTGTTTTTAAGGCACAGAGCACAGAAATGTCAAATTTGACAGATGAAAATATTCGGGGGTAATACCACAAGAGGTTTAATTTCGCCGGATAAATTTTATTTGTTTGCACGAGCCATTGAATCGACACAAATTTCGAGAATGAATTGAGATGGAAAAATGGATTTTGTCTAATCTCTCTTTTTTTGTAAAAGAAAAAACATGAAATTCGTGATATTTCGACCATTTTCATACCGTCATAACTCGGCGTATTTTCAATCGATTGTGATGAATCTTTGAGGGCGGACAACTTTGAAGTGTCTTCTTTAAAGTCATGCATGAGAACTTAAGCGTAAACCCTTTCGCCCCCCTCTAGCAACCCTGTGAAAAAAAATGTTTTTGCAGTAAACCATGTCCAACTTTGACGATGTGTACGAAGTTGGAAAAAAATTGTCAACTCGATCCAACATAAAGGCTTTAAAATTTGATCCATTCCCTATGCAGGACTCAAAGAACAAAGTTCCTACGACGATTTGGCACCAAGTTATGGGTGTGCATTTTGAGGTTTTTCGCACATAACTCAGCGAATTGGATGATTTTTCTTAAATTCAACAAACCTTATTTCATTATTTAATATTAAACCTTTAATCCCTCCATAAATTACCGTTTAAATCATTAAAATGAATGTAGAATTGCGACTACATGACTTATTATTCCGGGATTTTTACGGCACGTTTATTTGAAAAAGATTAAAAGGTTGCATGTTTTTAGGTGATTTAACTTTAAAATTATCAAAATTATCCCTAGGAATTACTATTTAAAAGCTTTTAAACATTTTACGTTCGCATTTCCACGCCTCGTCGCCATCTCTTCGACGATGGCCGAACTACTATGTGATGTTTTTGAACAGCGCCAAAATGCTCGAACTTTATACCTATAATCAAAATGTTAATATTCAGCAATGCGCTGTACACGAAACGATAGACGATTTAATTCCGAATCGAATGGTGTATAAAATAGCTGAGGCTATTTAGCCGTTCTCTTGTAATTTGCGAATGAAAATTAAGCTCGACACACTTACCGACATTTACAGTTTACTGTAACTTGAAACCTAAATGCACAACAATTTGCTATATTCTTCAATGAAATACGGGTCCCAATACTTATTACTGATTATTCATTCAACTTTTTATATTATTAATGCATTACAATAAGAGAAATATATGAGGAATCCTAATCTTCATAAAGGGTACCCTCTGTTATCGTGGGGATAAACTACGTTTTTATTTGTGGATTTAATAATTGTTTTAATTAATTAAAGAATATTTGAAAACTTAGGAAGAATGTTATTTTATAATAAAATAAATTTACTTGTAGATATTTTCGTATTTAAATTGCAGAAACAATACATTATAATACATCCGCCTAATCACAGGCAACCCGATATACGCATTTCTATTATTAATTTATTATTAAAAACTTCCAATTTTAAACGTGACAGTGACAAAACCATAAGTGTAATCCTTCGTAAAGCTTAAAAATAATGTGAATTTTAAAGTATTTAAATTGCAGAAATAATTATATTATATAAACGCCTACTTACTGGCAACCCAATACACGTGTAACTAATAATGATTTATTATTTAAAACTGCCAATTGTAAACGTAACAAGGACAAAACCATAAGTGTAATATTTTTAAAGGATTACCAAGGACTACACTCATACTTGTGCCCGTATTATGTTTAAAATTGGACGTTTTTAATAATAAATTAATATTAGTTATATGTATATTGGGTTGCCTGTAAGTAGGCGTTTATATAATACCATTGTTGCCGCAATTTGAAAACTTAAATATTCGCACTATTTCTGAAGCTTTACTCAGGATTACACTGATGGTTTTGTCCCTGTTATGTATAAAATTAGAAGTTTTTAATAATAAATTAATCAGAGTTATGCGTATATCGGGTTGCTTGGGATTAGGCGTGTATATTATAAAATATTGTTTCTGCAATTTAAGTACGTAAATATCCACAAGTGAATTTATTTAATCATGAGACAACATTCTTTTTAAGTTTTTAAATATTCTTTTATTGTTACAACAATTATTACATCCACAAATGTTAAGTAGTTTATCCCCACGATAACAGGTAGAGCCCTCTACTTAGATTATGATTTCTCGAATATTTCTCTTATTGTAAAGCATTAACAAAATAAATTGTTGAATGATTAATCAGGAATAAGATTGGAACCCGTATTTGATTGAAGAATATAGCAAATTCTTCTTTATTGAATTTTTATGTTACAGTGAACTGTAAATGTCGGTAAGTGTGTCGGACTTAATTTTCATTCGCAAATTACAAGAAAACCGCTAAATTTCTTCAGCTATTTTATACACCATTCGATTCAGAATTAAATTATCTACCGTTTCATGCACAGCCCATTGCTAAATATTAACACTTTGACAATAGGTATAAAGTTCGAGCATTTTGGCGCTGTTCAAAAACATCACTTAGCAGTTCAGCCACCGTCTAATAGATGGCGACGACGGGCGGAAATCCGAATGTAAAATGTTTAAAAGCTTCTAAATAGCAATTTTAACCGATGATTTTGATAATTTAAGCATTAAATCACCGACAAACATATAATCCTTTAATCTTTTGAAATAAAAGTGCTATAAAAATCCTGCAATAATAAATATTGCCGCAGCAATTTTTTAATGGTTAAATTGATGTTAATGATTCAAATTGTACTGTACAGAGGTATTAATGGTTTAATAATAAACAATAAAATAGGATTTGTTGTTGTTGGGAAATTAACGTTTACTTACAGAGTTATTTTAAACCCAAACAACTCCTCCAACCGTTAACACGGTTCTTAGATTGCGCGCATGCGCAACTGATCCGTCTTCATCCATGATGGCCGCCGGTCTGGAATGCGCTGACCTTGGGGTCACGTCAGACTACATAATCCCGCATTCCAGACGCGGAGTTCCCTCCGTCAGTAGGTCAAATGGAATTTTTGGTTACAGCTCGCTTATTTAAAGATGGATCGAACTCGCGTTTTCACAATGGTGTGTATTTTTGTGCGGGGATTTCGAAAATGCTATTGAAATTTTTGTACGGCTTATGGATTATGAGATTTTTCTGCAAATTACGGTAAAATTCACGTTATTCATTCATAAAATTAATTTGTCATGTTTGCCACCTCGTTTTAAATTAAATTTGGCACAGGAAGTAATTTAATTCTTTACTGAAACATCCGCCATTATGATATGGCAAACCTTTCTTTTTAATTCAAAATAATTAATTCAAGGTTATTTCGCTAGTATCATATTTTTTTGTAAAAGCAAATGATTTGCAGGGTTCAAAGTTAAGTTATAATCATTCTCTCCTTCACCGACTTCACAACATTTAAGACCGAAAAGGTGTATTTATTCCAATAATAAGTTATTATTTAAAATACAAGCATTATTGTATCGCCTTATTTTCGTGCCATATTTAAACTTTCCTAAATTGAAAAAGTACAATTAAATATGTCGTAAATATATTAACAAACTTAAACAGCATCTCATAATTTATGGTGTAAAATCCAGCTGCGGTGAACACAGGAACTCTGCAAGTTGCTTCATGGCGCAACACACCCAGAGTTGCTTGTATAAATGGTTCTTTGGAAAATTTCCGAAATAATTTACAACTAATGCCGATTGACTTTTTGCCTTCTTGTACAATAGATTCAGAAATGGCTGTCAAAAGAACTGCATAAATCTAAAAGCAAAGGATACAAATATTAACAAAATCATACATTATTACTATATTCATATTTTAGAAATAATACATTTTTTAGACACATCTACAGTATTCGTCAAAAGAAAGTAATTTTCAATTATTATAATATAAATGTTCAAGATTCCAACAAGCTCCATAACGATTTTGCAAACCATTGAACATATTTGTGAAAAGCGGTTGCAATTGCAATTAAAATTAAAAAATTCAAATATACTTACCAGTAAAATAAAGAACCAATTAATCGATATAATAACTGAATGCGGTTTTACAGTAAAGTAATTATTCATGAAAAAGTCACAAGCAATAAGTATAAACAGTAAACTAAAGATTTGGAGCACTAAAGTGTTATAACCGAATATTTCGTTATACAATTCCACGATCCTGTTAAGTCTCTCATTAATATTGGTTAATGATTCCAGTTTATGTTCAACTCTATACGTCGCTCCGTCCTTGCACAATTTCTTCATGGCAATATTATATAATCTGTATCTTATGTGAAGAACTCTTAATATATTGTATTGCAGAATAGCGCATACAAGTATTACATAAGCAGAAATATGCTGAAATAAATAATACTGTAGCATATGAATCATATTGGATTCATACCAAATGTATATATCGCTAGTAATCGTAACTATATACCAACTGGAAAAGCAAATTACGTGAAGTGCTATACCTGCCACATGAGGAATGTCTATCTTTTTCTCCAAAGATAAGATCTCGTAATCAATCGAGTCAAAATGATTTAAAATTGCCTGAATTTTTTTGCCGTTCTTTGTAGTGCGGTAGAAACTGGCGACCATGTGAAATGTAGATATAACTAGTAATATTTGTGTGAATACCCAAAATGTTTCGCTCCTATGGCCACTGCTTATAATTCCATAAGCTGAATAGATGCAAATAAGCACAAATGCGAACATATTTACATAGCTAAGGCTAGTTCGTTTCCTTAATGTAAGGGTTTTTGTATTATAAGATGGGATTATTTGCAAAATTGAGCAAAATTTTAGCAAGTAATTTAAGTTAACTTTCACTGACATTTCTCTCTATAGCGTTCTGGATTACAAGTTGCGATGTATTTATTAAAATTGAACGCAGGAGGAATAAATTAATTGGAGTAGTATTGATTTGTTGTATATAATTGATGCAGCAATAAGCGAGTAATAATTTAATTAAATTTGTATTTTTATTTCCAGCTAAATTATATTAATGTATCAAAACAGTGACAAGTGCATGAATCATTTATGTATTGTCCGTAATAATATAGTAATAACAAACAGTAATTTATTTTGTATCAATTATTGTAATTTATCTAATTTGTTGCCTTGCCTTGATACCTATATAAAAAAGTTGGCAACCCGAATGCCGCTGGTATCTATCGTAAGAAAATCGAAGGAACGCATGTGAAATTTTATAATAGTGTCAGCTAGGGGCATGCTCTGCGCACTCCATACGAAATAAATTATTCGCATTGGAGCTTCACACTGGAAACATGGGATGGCGTAAGTATCGGCAAACAGGCTAGAATTTGTTACAGCAAATGACGCTAGATTGCTAATACAATTTGAAATTTCGGCCGTAAATCAAGCGATAATCAGCGAGGCCGAGTATATGTAAACAAACAAAACCGTAAGTATGTGAATATACGATTCCTTTCAATTTTTCGTCAGTTAAAACGAAAAGAAAGTCGTCCATACCCTTCGCGTTATAAAAAAAATATAAATAATGAGTCGTTATTGTGCCATTAAATCCTACAAAAATTACAACAGAAACACTTATATGCATTCCTTCACTAGAAAGGAACCGGTAAGTGATATTTATTACAAGTACATTTCTTTATTGTCTGTATGAAATTTTGAATGTCATATTGTTATTTTTTTGGGACAAAATATTGTTGTCGTTTATTTTTTCTAGGTGACGAGGAAATAATTGCATCGTTTGATTCTCCTCATTTTCTAAAGTGTGTGAGAAATAATTTAATGAAATACCATGCCACATTCAAATGGAAGGGAACAAAATTTTCTTCGTGCTGGTTGGATATCGATATATAATATTATTATTATACTGTAAGTAACCATTTGTGCAATTTGCACTAAATATATTATTTAAATCAATGACTTCTTATTACTCCTACATTTCATTTAAATCAAGTACTGTGAAATTTGGAAACCCACTACCTCTGCAACCCGTTCTACCCGCACGCGCTTTTGCTTCACCAGCGCCATCCCATGACTACAGTGACGAATTAAAAATGCGGTAAATGTATTATATACAGAGAGTCGCCGATCTATTTTACTTTATCTATGATGGTGTCAGTGCTGCGCTTTAAAGTCATACTTTGTTGAAGGTATTGAAAGTAAAATCGGAGCGAAAATCTTGAGATGATGGCTGAATTCTATTGATACGCATTTAAAATCATCGCACAATAATTTGGACCCTTTAAAGGTGTAGATAAATTAAGTGAAATTTTTGAGGTTATAAGTATGGAAAATCCAACCGGAAAACGTTCTCTCACCAGTGACGAATGGATGAGTCTAACCAATTATTTCGTGGGGAACAATCAAAGGTACAGGGAGAACATAATTATACCTAGGATCTTGGGTCCCGTTGTTATAAAGACAAACGAAGAAAAGGCAGTCGAGGCCGCTTTCGAAAGTTGCGCTTTTAAATCGTTGATGAGTTGTGTTGTTGGTGAGTACACATTTATTCTCAGCCGTAATACGAGTGGTATATTTTGGAGTTGAAACCGAGCTTCAGATTCAACGAGCGCTAGCGTTAGTTGCGATATGTCATAACACACTTATATTTCCCTAGGGAAATATGAAGTGCTCATATTTCCCTAGGGAAATATAGACATCAAACAATTGTCATTAGGAGCTTCTCGCAAGAATTGTTTTAATTGCTCTCGGGACAACACCTATTTCTTAGGAAGGTATCCTTTATGAATTTTACAGCTTTGAATTTTACCGGAACCAAACATTCATGGTCTTTCGTCGCTTGCGTTAACACATAGTTTGACATTTCACCAATTTGTGAAACAACGCAAATACCAAAACAAGTCAACCATGATTTTTACAAACAAGGCCCTTAGCAACGTTACCAATCCTATAAATTCAAAAATTTGCAATCCAATATTTTCCCATTTACAGAACAATATTTTTTCAATCAGAAAAAAACTATTGATTACAACACGGGAAATATGAATAAATTTCCCTTGGTTGTCTATACATCCCTCGGGCTCTGCCCTCGGGATGTAGCTAGCCAACCTCGGGAAATATACTATTCTTGTTTCCCTAGTTGTAATAATAGCTATATTTATTATTTGATATGCTTTATTTTCTCCGTAATCAGGTTATGGCTTGGGGGCAGCTATTGGTTTATTCTCATCTAGTGTGGGACCAACGGCAACAAATGTCGAACAGCAGTCGGCGAAGCAGGTTTTTAAGGAAATGAAGACGACAACATTGAGTTATGCCAAGAACTTTGCTATGATTGGCCTGATGTTTTCTGCAGTTGAATGTGCGATAGAATCGGTATGTTTTCAATAATTCTCAACCCTTAAAGCTTTAGCGTTTATGTTTTTACAGGGACGAGGAAAGGCGGATTGGAAAAATGGTACATATGCGGGTGGTGTTACTGGAGGTCTTATTGGCCTACGAGGTGAATGAAAGTTTCATTACAAGCATAAATAATATTTCTTGACATCGCTATTGTTCTTTCTATAATAAGAAATGCATAACCAAAAGTGTGTAGTATAGATTTGTGATGTCTGTAATAATAAATTATTTCTGCGTTTCAAATGTATGTAAAATTGTTCTTGAACTTTAAAATGTTATTTATGTTTTAGCTGGAGTTAAAGCGGGTATATTTGGTGCAGCCGGATTTGCTGCATTCTCAACAGTGATAGATTATTACATGCACTCACGATTTACATAGTTCTTAGAATGACCCATATTTTAGTAGAATAAAGTTAATTTAATTGTTAATTCATCTGTTTTAATTTAATGAGGAAATGGTGCTTGTGGCTTCTTGATTTTATTGATTAGAGATTTTCTAAAACAATATTTTTAAGGTAGGTGTTCTGATGGGGAACAATATTTAATGTTTGTTGTTTTCTCTATTAAAAATTAAACCCTCTTGAAGGGTATTATTTGTATTATTTGTACAATTTTATCGGAAGTAATACCACGAGAGGTTATGATTTGGCTGGATAAATTTAATTTTTTTGCACGAGTTATTTAATCAATTAAAATTTCGAAAATGAATTGAGATGGAAATATACACGAGCGCGAGTGGATTTTGCCTAATTGCAATTCATTTGAGAGGTTTTCGAGTGCTTAAAATAAATGTTTTTAAAAAGCCACTCGAATAGGTCCTCTTTTTGTTCATTTTTGCTCACTTTTTGGCGCGTTAAATTAATACAAGTTAAGCATATATCAGGTTGCCTGTGATTAGGCGTTTAGAGCAACATTATTTTCTGATTTCAACTATAGGATTTAAAAGCTTGTAAATTAATAATAATAATATTTATTTGCTTAACAGGCAGAAGCCTAATTACAAAGGATAAATACAAGATGAGGATGCTTTTATATTGGCGGAAAAACATTTTTTTTTGCATCTTATTAAATAATATAAACGTTAAATCGTTTTTGATTGAGAAAGTTGTCCATTATTCGGTCGAATCATTTTCTCCACAGGTGACGTCCAATCAAATGATGGCGGTTTCATTGCCCAACAGTTTAGTTGTTACTATGGTTACGATTCGTTTTTTGTCAGCGAACTGCCGCAATTTCCAAATAGAAAATTTATTTGTTATAATTTAATACAAACAGAAAAATCTTAAGGTAATTATTTAATATGATGTGAAAAAGTATAGTATTAAACTCGTGAACAAGTTGGCCATTGCCACTCGGGTGCAAACTTCACCCTCGTGGCAATGGCCAACTTTCTCACTCGTTTAACAATATACTATTTCGAACTCCATACACATTGTCAAAGTTGAACATGGTTTCCTGAAAAAACATATTTTTTCACAGGGGTGCTAGAGGGGGGGGGGGGGGGGGCGGAAGGGGTTACGCTTAAGTTCGCATGCATGACTTTAAAGAAGGCACTTCAAAGTTTTTCGCCCTCAAAGATTCATCACAATCGATTGGAAATACGTCGAGTTATGGCGGTTTGATAATGGTCGAAATTTCACGAATTTCAAGTGTTTCATTTTTATTTCCACCAGTGTATATAAAAATAAAAAAATAAAAATAATTCGTTCAACTAACTTATAATACATAAGTAACAGGTAATACTAAAAGAACAAATAAACTTTTTCATAACAAACACGATTTTAAAATATTAATAAATTCATTTTTGTTATTACAAAATATGTCAATTACGTATTGATAATAATAATAATAATGCATCTTTATTCACAAAATAATGTACATGAAATTACAGTACATTATAAAGAATAACGTCAAAGACAGAGAGATAACACAATTTCATATGTTTTACATATCGCAGATTAATGCCCAGATCGAATATACATCAATTTAATTACAGATCGGAAATATTGAATAGTTCTTTTTCAACTAAGAATAAATACAGTTTCCGTTTAAATAGTCTGAAATTAGTTATTTCTTGTAAATTACGGGGCAATTTGTTGAATAGCTTTAAGCCGTTGTATGCTGGAGATTTTTCTGACAGTGTTAGACGATGAATGGGATAGGCCTACTGTTTGTTACATCTGGTGTTGTGATAGTGATTGTGACCATACTGGGTGAATTTAGCTTTGTGTTTAAAATTGAAAATAAGTATTTCGTACACATAGAGACCATGAAATGTTAGGATGTCTGTGTTCTTAAAATGGCCTTTGTATGATTCATTGTAATTTAAGCCAAGCATAATCCTTAATGCTCTTAGTACGTAGTACGTGGTTACGTGGTATTAAACGTTAAAATGATCAAATCATTTGTAATTTTAGGCATTTGAAAGTTCCAACAAACTTGATTCAACAGCGCCATCTGTTGGACGAAGACTGAACTCCTAAGTGATGATTGCGATTAGCGCCAAAACCATCGAACTTTGTACCTATAACCAAAAAGTAAATATCCAGCAATGACGTATAAACCAAATGATGAAGGATTTCATTCCGAATTGACTTATGTATAAAATAGTTGAGGTAACTTGGCGGTTTTCCAATAATT
This sequence comes from Ocypus olens, assembly GCA_910593695.2. Taxonomy (NCBI): domain Eukaryota; kingdom Metazoa; phylum Arthropoda; class Insecta; order Coleoptera; family Staphylinidae; genus Ocypus; species Ocypus olens. The sequence goes on from OU343061.1 coordinate 6,322,543, forward strand.
TTTTAATGAAAATTTAGCACTAGCAACTGCCGATAATTTAGTGTACTGTAAAACAATTTACACATTTAATAATTCAAAGCATTTCGCAATATTTTCATAGCTCTAATAACTATGAATAATTTAATTTATTTAATCTATTACATTCAAGAAGGACGCAATTTGCAAATACATGCGTCATCTGTTATCGCGAGGACAAATTAATGCATTTGTGGATTTAATATTTGTTTGATTAATTTATTGATCATAACATATTGAAACAATTCAAAATATCACCCAAATTTAACTTATTTTAGTTTCGTCAGCCTTTAACATCAGAATTTAAAATTTATTTGTAGTTTGAAGAAGTTAATAATATCACGAACCATTTTATATTTATATTCCCTAAATATTGAATAACACCTGTTGAATACATTAGCTCAATTATATTTTCAAACTGATTAATAACATCGCAGTGACGGTTCGCGGGTTTTTTTCTGGTTCGGCCGAGGAACAAGAGGTGGCAATACAGATAGGTGCGGTCACGCTGCCAGCCGTCTCTGCAACTGACCCTACCTATCTGTATTACCACCTCTTGTTCCTCGGCCGTACCAGAAAAAAACCCGCGAACCGTTACTGCTAACATGTGTTGTAGAAATTGTAAAATAATAGATGTTGCCGTAAACGCCTAATCGCGGGCAACCCGATATACGCGTAACTTGTATTAATTAAAAACTTATGATTTTAAGCTTAATAGCGTTGAAACAAAGTGTAATTGAGCAGATATGCTTCACAGTTATTCAATATTTACAAAAAAATAAATATAAAACGATATTTTGAATTGCTTCAGACTACAAATCAATTTTAAATTCTGATGTTGAAGGCCGATAAAGCCAAAATTTGTCAGATTTCTGAGCTATTCTTATTTTTTTTACATACCTTGTGGTTATTAAATTATTCCACAAATAAATGCATTGATTAGTTCTTGCGACAACAGATGACGCATCCATTTCCAAATTACGTATTGAATTCGATTAAATATAAAGGTAAGGCTGAAGGACTAGGTCGATATCTCTTTCTAACGTATGCAAGTTTTGTACATATGTTGGAATAAAGTTCAGGTAAATTTGTAAATTTTAAAATGTTTAGTTTTACAGTACACTGAATTACCGACAGTTACTAAATTACTTACGACGCTCACATACACCATGCAAAGATGAATTTTGTTCGTTGTAATGTATAATATGTGACCTAAGTGAATAAAGTGATTTCATTTGATTTGATACTTGCGAAGTTTCCCCAGCTATTTTACACATAATTCTATTCATAATTAAATACTTTATAAATAAATTTGAAACCAATGTTATTTCGCTAGTACTACTGGTAATAACATGCAAATATCTTTTGTATAATTCAATATCCGTGCCGAGTGGCACTAGCCAGGGAAGTAGTTGTTTCAATAAGTTTTTTTGTTTGTTGTCCTAATAAGACTTATGCCCACTAGCACCGCAGCCACTTAATCATGATTAAAAAGTTAATCAATGGTTAGCGGAGAATTGGCTTGCACCGCAACTTAATCATGATTAAAGTCCCCAAGAAACGTCAAATATTTAATCAGCCGATTTTGGCCGATTAACTCAAAAACTGATAACTTCACGACGAATATAGTCGTGAAGTTATTTACATTTGGCAGACGATTTTGAAATTAAAAACCTTTGTTTTGTATTTGTTATTAAAAACGATGGATTTGGGAATAGTTGAGCAGATTGATGAAATCGATGGCTTGGACGTTAATGATTTTATTAATTTTGGTTTGTTTACCTCGTCCAATAATAAGAAATAATAATAATAGTATAAGTTAGTTAGCATTTAGTATTCATATTTACCGCGCATTTGTTTCCTGTGTTCTCAATAGAACAACGTAAAACAACCAAAAAAGAACTTAAAATCCCTAGAAAAACGTGTGCTCTCTATAATAATACTCCGTGGTCGATAGATGCTTAATCAGCCGACGGTGCAACAGAAATACTCTGATTAAAGTTAATCATGATTAAAATTTAATCATGATTAAGTTCTGCGGCGCAAGTGGGCATTAATGTTGCAGAGTTATGAACAGGTTGAATATTTATATATTCAGGCTACTTTCGTCTTTATCGAATTTATTAAATACTTTATAATTGGATGTACAGCTCGTTACTGGATTTTTACATTTTGATTATAGGTATAAAGTTCAATGGTTTTGGCGCTAATTGCAATCATCGCTTGGTAGTTCAACCTTTGTCTGACAGATGGCGCAGTCATAGCGAGAATGACTAAAATTTATTTGAATTTTCCTTCCCATATGCTTATGTTTTTTCTTGCACGGCACTCGGTTAAAATCTATCATTACTAAATAAAAGGGCGCTTTTATCAAACAAAACAGTTGATAGTTTACTGCCAACGGTTGGGGGATTTTCAACTTTTCCAATTATTTGCCAAAGAAATATGTGAATGATTTCAAGCGATAATTTTAAACCGAAGCAGCATGAATCAAAGTAAACTCTAGAATACTCATTTGCTTTAATTTATGTCACCTTAAACTCTAAGGTCTTTGTTCGATAAATATTTAGAAATATCTAAATGATTATTTTATTAATTATTTGTTTACTTTCCGGTCTGTGAAGTACCAAATATGATGGCGTGATTAAGAGCGTGACGATTATTATTGCAAAATTCGGATTATGAAAAAGTGATTTTAAAATTATCCACGGTCAACTAAATTTGTCACATTGGCGTAAAAAGGCGAACGCGCGTCAAGATTACGCAATATTTTTCCCACTGGAGAATGTTTCTTAAGTTTGGTGTATTTATATTTATTTTCTAGAAAAGATATTTTTAAGTGGTACCTAAATAGTTTGCAAACATGTTTCAGGAGATCAAAAAATGGTTAATTCAATAATTTTTTTCTATATTTTTATAATAATAATAATAATAATAAGTAAATTTATTTCCCAACAGAAAAACTTATACAGGAAAATTCATAATTTAAAATAATAGTATACATGTTTATATAAAATAATGTTGATAAAATACTTCACCGACAATCGATAACATTTGCAAAGTAACTTTATATAATATATTTAAATGACCTTACATATCAACGTACCTAACATACAAGTAAGTGGAATAAATAACATTTAACGTGATTTTCATAAAATTTCTCTATTATTAAAACCGTAAACAGTTGCCCGAAGGAAATTACATTGAAATGCCAGACGCACCGCACTCAAGAGGTGTAATTAGTGAAGGTATAGCGGTACCCTTTTCGATAAGGTTGGAAATGTGTAACGGATGTTGAGGTGCTCCATATTGAGGAATGTCCATCGGGACATTAAAGTAACGTTAAACCTGCCAGAAAAAGTTTAACGATTACGGAGCTGTAATTGTTTAATTAGCAATGGCACACTTAATAACATGTTTTTTAGTTATCTATGAGGTGATGCGCAAAAACTGTAATTTTCCGAGAACACCATAAGAAACTGATCAATTGCATTGCATCGATATGCACGTAACAAAGTAACAGTTAATTCCATCGATTGCATTTGCCTTTTGCCCTAATCAAAACTTTTAACAAATATACACTTGTATTATTTCCATATTCATACAGAATTTGGATAGAAGAACCTCCAAACCAGTGACGGTTCGCGGGTTTTTTTCTGGTACGGCCGAGGAACAAGAGGTGGTAATACAGATAGGTAGGGTCAGTTGCAGAGACATCTGGCTGCGTGACCGCACCTATATGTATTACCACCTCTTGTTCCTCGGCCGTACCAGAAAATCCCCGCGAACCGTCACTGCTCCAAACAGTAGTACACGAACAAGACTTTTGCAGGCAATGGATAAAAAATAATATTTTTTTCTTAGTGGCAAATTATTTGTGGAAACCCTTTGCTGTGATCAACTGGTGGGATTGTGGAATAGGGCACACTCATCACCTCATCCACCACTCTTCGTAAAACTTCAACATAACTTTAAAAACTTTGTTCGAATAAATGAAACTTCTGTCACAACAGTGATGTTGACACTATAACAATCACAAAACCAGAATTTTTCATGCAGGAAAATGAAACTTTTGACTTGAAAAATGTTATAATACGTAATTAAATTGCAGTAGCGGATAGTCATTTCTTGTGGTTATATTATTATATTATTTTTGAACAGTAGAACATCGTTTGTTTTCTGACAGCTGATATATCACATTTTGACGTTTAAAAATATGATTTTTGACGCTTTTGGACATTTCAAATAGTTACCGAGAAAGCCATTAAAATATAAATTTTATTCATATAATCTTAGGGCTAATCTGCATTGTCTATTGTAGAACATCAATTTAAATAGACTTTATAATTTCCAATAATGACAATTTTCAAATGCTAAAAGTGCGCATTTAACTTGTCATAAGTGATATATCACGAGTTAACATGTATATTTTCTGCTACAACTTTATCAACCGTCAAAAATTATATATTTCAAAAGGCAATAAGGAAACTCAAACTTATTAGCACATTTCTTTTCAGCTGTCAAGAATTTTATTCAACAGAGGCCTAAACTTGAATCGTCAATAACTATATATTTGAACGGGCCTAAATTAAATACTCGTATGTCCTAAAATTAGCCTTTTCCGCCGTCAACAGCGAAATTTCATTTTGAAACTTTTGCACTGATGAAAAAAATCATCTTCATTAAAAATGTTTTTTCGAATATCAGAAAAGTGTTTTAGCCGGTTCTATGCGAAGAAGTGCTCCCGGAAGTTGCGGTTTCCGGTTTCCCGTTGTGGATTCCGGTTGCGGTTTTGTGGTTTTTGGTCGTGGTTTCCGGTGGTTTTTGTTGATAAATGTAAAAATTCGAAAACAAAATGGTCACCAACCTAAAAAATCTGGGGAAATTTAGTGGAATTCAAATATAGGGGATTTTCATGGTGGGAAATTCAAATTCTGGAGGAATAAAATGGTACCAGTGCAGCTTGGAAGTTCTATAGGGTTGCCGAAAAGGCAACCGATTTCCGGGAATTCCATCCGGTTTCACCCTACAACGGCAAGGCCGCATAGCTTTAAGTTCAAGTTAGTGGCGGGAAATTCAAAAAGTACTGTCGAACCCAGAGTTTTACAGGCGTTTACAACTGCCAACCGAAGTTCAATACAACAAAGCGGGAAATTCAAAAATTTTAAGGTGGAGCGAGTTAAAGTTTCACAAGAGTGCCAACTGCTTGCTAAAGTTTAATACCAACTCAAAAGCTTATTTTTTTTTATAAGCGGGAAATTTAAAAAAATGCTAATGCTCGTCGGATATCGGATTGATGTATTGCTAATAAAAGAGCTCATGAAGTAAATTCAGAAAATGACTACTTCTACCCAATTCTGGTGCTCCAAAATAGCGTTTTGCATTAAATGAACAGGCGTGAAGCGAAGATGTCGAATAACACTTTCTTATCTCGCAAATCAAGTTCAAGTTTCATTTTCAATTTGTGCCTCCGAAAATGCAGATAACGAGGGTAATGAGGGCAAATAAGGAGGGTAATGAGGGTAAAATGACGTAACCGGAAACCGCAACCGGAAAGAATCACATTCTTTACCTGTTGGACCTATCTGTGATTATTAAATATTTTAATTCTAAAATTCAGGCTTTTTGCAGCAGTTGGTACACTCAGAAAACTTTACCATGGTATTTCCAATTTGCTCGCCTTTTTTGATTTCTTACCTATAAATTTTAAATTACTTTAAGCCGTGTATTCGTGTGATTATCTCAAAATGTAGTTGGAGATGTTTCTAAATTTTGATTGAATTATAAAGCTAAATCTGTTTTGAGTAAATTTAGAAAGTTTCAAATCTCTGGCAATTGTTTTTCACACCGATCGGAAAGTGTGAAATATCAATTTGACTATAAGCCGTGTGTTCGTGTGATTATCTTCAAATTTAGTGAATGAGTGGTTGTAAATTTTGATTGAGTTTGAACTTGAGCTTTAGATTCCAGTTGATACATCAGTAAAACTTAAAGCTCAACAACGTTGCTACTTTGGGATGAAACCGGATGTAAGATGCTGTTATGGCAACAATGGAGAACTCAAATTTTAATTTTCCCCCACTAAATTTCTCAAATTGGCCCGCTTTTTTTAACTTCCCTCCTATAATTTCAACTTTAGATGTCTTTTGGTACGCGACAACGTTGCCATTATGGGACGAAGCCGGGCGTATTTCCAGGAATCAGATGCCTTTTTAGCAAAACTGTAGAACTTAAAGCTCCGCTGTTGCCATTTTAATTCCTCGGATTTAAATCTTTTGCTTGAAAATATTTTTCATAAAATCATTGCTATTCGAGAAAAAAAAAATGTATTATTAATTTTTTAATTTTTGGTTTATAATTATGAAACGATAATAGTTATAGCAAATTTATGTTAAAATAATTGTAGAGAAGGCCAAAATGAATAACTTCTAAGGAATAAGTTTTTTTCGAAATCTCGTTAGTTTTTGAGTAAATCGAGTTTTTGAATTTGAAGTATAATTTTTCCATCTTTCATAATTTTGACGTTTTAAGCGTCAGTTTTATCCGAGTTTTGCGCGAAGCTCGATGTACATTTAAAATATGATTTCAATTGAAAATAAACCATGAAAACGTAAATATAAATGGCTATGATAGCATCAAGTCGGAGAAAGTAAGATGATGGCCATCACCATTTTTTAAATTATCCGTCTATAACTCAAACTTTAGATCTCAGTTGGTACGCTTGTGAAACTTAAAACTCGACAGCGTTGCTGCTTAAGGATGAAGCAGGATGTTATTCCCGGAATTCGCATGCTTTTTTGGCCATAGTGGAGAACTTGAAGCCATTTTAATTTCCCAGATGTGAATTTCCTGACACTAAATTCCTCAAATTTGGCCGCGTTTTTTTAATTATCCGTCTACTATTTCAATTTTAAATGTCAGTTGGTACGCCTGTAAAACTTAAAGCTAGACAGCGTTGCCGTTTTGCATGAAGCCGCATGTAATTCCCGGGAATGGTATGCCTTTTTGGCAACACTATGGAACTTAAAGCTTCGCTGTTGCCATTTTTAATCCTCAGATTTAAATTCCCCCCACTATATTCCTCAAATTTGGCCGGCTTTTTTGAATTTCCCGCCGATAATTTGAGCTATAGAAGTCGGCTGGTACGCCCGTAAAACTTAAAGCTCGACAACGTTACCATTTTGGAATGAAGCGGGATGTAATTCCTGGAAATCGGATGCCTTTTTGGCAACACTGCATAGCTTAAAGCTCTGCTGTTTCCATTTCAATTCATCAGATTCAATTTTCACGCCACTAAATTCTTCAAATTTGTGGCCAGTAAAACGGATTGTTACACAGAAGTAATCATAAATTTCAAATTTCTATTGCAGATGTGTTAAACTCATTTCTGCCGCGGGACATTTCGCGTGGTGGTACGATTGTCGCGGGCCGCATAAAATTTTCTTGAATATTGGGGTGGCCGATTTATTTGGACATTGAAACATCTCCAACATTACGCATCGGATCAAAAAAGGTTTTACATAAAATTTGTTCGCCTGGAAGAGGGTCTTCCAATGATATCAAAGTTGACTGATTAAAAAAAAGACTATTCAACGATCCACCCTCCCCCATCACTACCCCATAGGAGTGAAAATGGATTTTGCTTCAAAATCGTGATTGGAAAATCATATTTTATATAGAAAATCCTGGATTTCTAAGACAAAATCCATTGATTTGACTTTTTTGTTGATATTAAATTTTCTAACGCATGGCGCTGCAATCGAAAGCATTTATTCGTTTATCAATAAGTTAACAACTACATTTAGCTTATTTTAGGTCCCCTTGCCTCTTCTCATCATTAGGTGATCTTGAGATCATTGGAGGCGAACAAATTTTATTCAGAACTCTTTTCATCCGATGCATAGTTTTCGAGATATTTCAATGTCTTCAGATAAATCGGCCACCCTGTATATCGATTCAGGATTTATTAATACAAGCAATAATTATAACTTATACACACATAATTTACTCAACTAACTTTTAAATCTCCTGGTTATCGCGGTCACATAAATTCCGCCGCGGGCAGGATCCTGCCCACGGGCCGCCAGTTTGATACACCTGATTTATGACATCGAACTTACTTGAAAATATAATAAAACATTCAAAATGACGTACAAATTGTTTGATTGTCACGGATGCACAATTTCTTGGAATTAAATGATTATTCTGGAGTTAATTATTGTTTTATAAATTTATTGTACAATAAATAATGGTGTTTTTGTATCAAGAAATAATTTAGATAGACTCGTGCATTACCATATTAATATAAAAATAATTTGATCACAAATTCAACCTTCATGTGGGCTGTATTAAAAATAATCGGTTCAATTTTTGTTTTTTGCTGTTTGGGCCTTGATGTGGTAACACTGTTTAAAAATGCGATTGGTAATTGTTGGTTAAATACATTGTTGAATTTAATATTTTAATATATTTTCAACCGCCAAATTTTACAATTTTTAACTGCCAAAAATAATCGTTTTCGACTGCCAAAAAGACAATTATCAAGTGTCAAAAATGACAATTTTCAATTAATAAAAATGGCAATTTTCAACTGCCAAAAAGATAATTTTCAACTGCCTAAAAAAGACAATTTTCAACTGGCAATTTTAATTATTTTCAAGTAACAAAAATGACAAATTTCAACTGCCAAAAATAATCGTTTTCAACTGCCAAAGGGATAATTATTAAGTGTGGAAAACGACCATTTTCAATTAACAAAAATGACAATTTTTAACTGCCAATTTTTTTAATTTTCAACTGCCAAAAATGATCGTTTTCTACTCCCAAGAAGACAATTTTCTATTGTCAAAAATGATCAATTCCTACTGCCATAAATAATCGTTTTCAACTGCCAAAAAGACAATTATCAAGTATCAAAAATTACCAAACTCGATTAATAGAAATAATAATTATCAAGTGTCAAAAATTATCATTTTCGATTAATAAAAATGATAATTTTCAACTGCCAAAAATGACCGTTTTCGACGTATAGTTTGTTTTATAGTCCAGACGTTTGTTTTAGGGTGCATTGATTAAATACGTTTTAAGGACCCTTAAAAATTTATGGTAATAATAATTATGAACTCTAGTCCTTCCATCTGCGTACGAAATTGATTTTTTCTGCAGCTTTCCCGAAAATAAAACTTTCGGTATGATTTATTAAATCGAAAGTGGCACTTTACATAAATCGTACCGAAAGTAGTTATTTTCGGAACGATTTTGTTTCACTTTCGGAACGATTTCTATACTTTCGGGACGCTTCTTGTTACTTTCGGGACAATTTTGTAGGCGGCTTTGACAAAAGCATCAACTTCGTATTAAATTATGACAGCGCTTGTCATATAACATTCGTGTGTGTTTTTGCTTTTTTAACATAGAAAATGGCTGCAGGAAAAATATTGTACGTAACACGTTCCAAAAGTGATTTTACGGGACTCGCAGGATTCCAGGACGAGCCGTAATCATCCCGTAAATTATCACTTTCGGAACTTATTATTACTAAACCAAAAATCGAATAAAATATTTCTCCAAAAATCGTTTAATTTTAATGTTTTTTTTTAATGGCGAATGATGGTTAATGTGTTTACCAAATGGAAAGTAATTCTTTTTAAAGTTTTGTTTTTACTTTCTCCGTTACGAAGTACGAGAAAGTATTGTGATCGTGATTTTTTTTTCAAAAATTTTTTTTACGGAAATATCCGTTTTGGGGTCCCTAGATGCCATTTCAACAATTTCTGGAATTTTTTTTTTGTGTCTGTGTGTGTGTGTGTGTGTGTGTGTGTCTGTCTGTCTGTGTGTGTGTGTGTGTGTCTGGCTGTGTGCGCTGTATCTCAAAAACTAATAGAGCAATTGATATTAAACTTTAAACATACTTCTTATTTGATAATCTGAAGAACTGAAAAGCTTTTGGTAAAATTTCGTACACCGGAAGTGGGCGTTTACCTTAACTGTTTTTTGTTTTTTGCCAATATTTTCTTAAATATGAAAAATATCACAAAAACATTTAAACAAACATTGAAGAAAACAAAGAAATGAACATCTTTTGCTTGAAAATATTTTTCATAAAATCATTGCTATTCGAGAAAAAAATTTATTATTTTTTTTTAAATTTTTGGTTTATAATTATGAAACGATAATAGTTACAGCAAATTTATGTTAATAATAATTGTAGAGAATGCCAAAATGAACAATTTATGAAGAATAAGTTTTTTTCGAAATAAAATAAACGTCAGTTTAATCCGAGTCTACGAAACGTTCGATGCACACTTAAAATATGATTTAAATTGAAAATAAATCATGGAAGCGTAAATATAAATGATACCATCAAGTCGGAGAAAGTAACATGATGGCCACATCACCATTTTTTAAGAATTATCGATGATTGACCAACTGAGGCATTTAACCACGATCAGTTCCTGCTAGCTATAAAGATCTAAATGTGAAGGGAGGGACTAGAGATGGGTAATTCATAAGTAAGTCGATTAAACGAGTCGTGGAGTGAAGTGACTTTTAGTCATGAAATTTTAGAAGCAAGGACCATTTTTCTTTGCTCTCCACTATGTTTTCGGGGTACAAAATATTCCTTTTTTTTGCTCATTACTTTTTTCCAGACATACTTCTCAATTTTTCAAAATCGATTAAACGAGTCGTGGAGTGAAGTGACTTCGAGTCATGAAATTTTAGAAGCAAGGACCTTTTTTCTTTGCTCTCCACTATGTTTTCGAGGTACAAAATTTTGCTTTTTTTTGCTCATTACTTTTTTCCAGACTAACTTTTCAATTTTTTGTCATAAGTCATTTCAAGAATCGACTCTTTTCAGTCGACTCTTCACGATGAGACTATCTCCGTTAGAAAAGTTACCGCCCGGATGGGACTCGAACACCAGAAGCACAGCTCGACCCATTAGGCCACCGCAACCAATCCGAACTCTTTCTTACGATCACATTTTATAGAATGTTATTGTATTGCTTCATATTGCCATCGTTGCCCGTATTAAAACCATTTGCGAAATTAAGTAGGACACGAACGAGATCGGAACTTTCTAGAACACACTTAAATCTGCAATTCGAACGGCAAAATGCATGTAGGGGTTTATGTCACTGTGCAGTGACGTCAGTAATTATAGGGAAATACCTAGATTTTTCTGTGCTTCAATTGATTTTTTCTAATAATTAAAATACTTTCACTATAATTAAATTTCTAACCTCATAGAAAATATCTTATACATTTATGCTATTGACTTAAAAAAAACAAAACTGTAGTTATTCCAGTTTTGTTTATAATGCAGATTAAACATTGTGTTTAATATAAATTATTATTATGATTATTATAAATGGAAAGTTGTTTTATGCCATTTTTTTTTAAAGCTGCACTCTTGCCGAAGTTTTGACAGATATAAAGACATACGAATGCCAGTGCCACACAACACTTGAAATCTTAAATAAGGGAAAACTGGCAGAAAAACGACAGGGCTTCAAATTTGATGCTACTCGAAAATCACTTTCTTTCGTAATCCATCACGAATCTTCCTGGTTCTGTATGATGCTCCAGCTAAACATGATAACTTCAATAATTTCCGTCATCAGTGCTTTATGAAATCTGTGAGCAAAAACAAAGCTATTACTACTTACAGCTGATACAAGATTGTGGCTGAAAAATGAAAATCGAAAGATTGTTTATCGGAGCTGAAGAAATCATCACAGCTCCCTGCTCCAGATTGTCGTTAGGGCACAATTTTTTGCAATTGTGCAAAAGGCTGCGGGACATTGCGCTGCAGTCGCAAGTTGGGACTTTCTTGTTCGGAAATCGTCACGGAACATCTTGTTTGAATACTGTCACAATCGAATTTTCGACAGAAAATATAATTGAAAGAAGCGAAGACATCGATGATCTACAAATCGATTCTATCGATAATTCCGCGAGGGATATTGGTCTTTTCCGCCGGTGAAAAAGATAAAGAGGGAGAAAGAAATGAAAAACAATTGCTTAAATACTAAATATTGTTTCTGCATCAGAACACCTACAGATTGGTTTCCACCTTTCAGGTCTCATTAGTGCCGGTAGTGTCTGATGGAGAAACGCAAATTACCATTGGAATATAAATATACCAAACACCGTTAAGGGTAGAATAGCCAAAGTGGCGGAATCTATTGCCTGGATGTTGTACTAAACCCAATCTGGGTACAGCAGATAGATTTACAATTTATTTTTCTAATGCTGATTACTCGGAAAATGACGGATTTAGCACTGGTGAGGCTCCAGGCAGGGCCGCGCCAATGTATGTTGCCGCCGGGGTGCGAGGCAAAAATTACCGCCCCCTTTCAATGTGAAGAGGGGGGTAGAGAAAATGGAAACCACCGTTGATCGGCGCGTCTCTAAATAAATTATCTAGAAAGAAATAATTTCGACATAAACAAAGAGATACGTTCATGGATTTCGTGGTTGCGTCCGTACGCAAAGAATAAACAATAATTTTCTACAGGGTGGTCAACGACGGAATTTAAATTTAAAAGTAAAATAAAACTAAAACTATTAATTCAATTTAATTTTTTTTTTACAAATTATGCCCAATTTTCTGGAAATTTATTTCTTAAAAATTGTACAATCTAAATGTACTGGCACTCTTCGAGTCAAACCCCAAAATTTGAGAAAACACGTCTCAAAGTTTCCGGATTGATAGCTTGAATTTCCTGGCGGATATTTTCTTTTAATGCGTTTAAAGTGCGGGGATTATTGCGGTAGACTACCCTTTTGAAGTATCCCCATAAGTAAAAGTCGCAAGGTGTCAAGTCCGGGCTTCTGGGGGGCCATGAAACGTCTCCACGTCGAGAAATCATTTTTTCAGGAAAAAGCGCCCGAATAACTGGTAAAGACTGATTTGAAGTGTGACAAGTGGCCCCGTCTTGCTGAAACCAAGTGTCCTGAGTGTATCCATCAAAGTCTCACTCTCTCCGCGTTTGCATCGGTTCTCACAGGCCTTCGACGGTTGATCACTCTCTGGGGTAATGTCGAACCAGTTTCTTCGAATGTTCGGACCCATTTAAGAATGAGTTGAGCACTCGGACATTGATTAAGATCGTGCAAATGAAAATGTGCACGAAAACGACGACGCACAATAACGTAAGAGTTTTGATTTTAGTAATAAGCCCGCACACAGAACAAACGCTCCTCACCCGTCCAGCGAACCATGGTGACTAAATTTCTCTGAACCCCTCTTTTGTTTAAGACCAAGCCCACTTTTCTATTTCTATCCAAAAAAAAAATTAGAGCGCTTTTAAATTTAAATTCCGTTGTTGACCACCCTGTATTTCACGAACGTACGTGTTACATTTTTACGCGTAATTCAATTTTGAGGCCCGCTCTAAACATTTTCAACAACTACACCCTGCAATGAGCATTCTACACGTTTGTTTTTATTCTAGTAGGCACTGTAGTGCCTACTAGAATAAAAGCGGTATACCGGTGGCCCTAAAAAAGTGAAATAGGGAAATAACAATAAAAATTAACCATTGTAAAATTACAACTGCGTGGCTGTTTTTAAAAGGATGTTGATGTTCAGATTGTAGTAATTTACGATACAAGTAACGTTATGAAGGTTTTTACATTACGAGAGAAAAGTTCCTACGTCGCTCTACTTTTAAATTCTCGAGTAATAGTAAAATAACTAAAGTAACAATAAATGACGTTACGTGTGTCGTAACACGGTTTATTTTATCCTATTACTATTTTTTTTTTAATTAAAAAAAATGTTTAATGAAAACCGTCAATAAGCGATATAATGTCTCCTTAGCAACGAGTTGCGTTAAGATACAGTGTTGTTAAGAATGTCTTTATGTCATGCTTGTTTATTATTGAAATCATAATGGCATGGAAACAACGTATATTAAATGGCAAATAAAGCTCTAGGGCGTTATTTCTATAACGCCCGCTTATAGTAATTATCAACAGATCGACTGTCAACAAGTCGCCAAACACAAATCAAGCGTGCGAACACCGTAGACATCTGCGCGGCGCGGCTTTTGACGCGACAATCTGTCAGAAAATATGCAATAAGTTTAAACTACAAGTATGACATAAAACGTTGAAGGAATTATGAGCAAAACGCCCGCGGTCGACGTACATCCCTCGGGCTGTACACCGTCGACCTGGGGCGTTATTGTACTCATAACGCCTGAGATACCTTGATTACTATTTCAACACTAGTGTTCTTAAGAATTTCTTAACAACACTAGAGTTGTTAAAGGTGCCTTAACGTAACTCATTGCTAAGGAGTTATTGGCATGATAACATTATAGGATAAAATATTTTAATTTAAACTTATTGTTATAAGAATTAGTAGGTTTCTATAGGTAAAAAGAAACGAAACTAAAAAATCTAGTATTCCATAGATGTAAAAAATAATATATTTTTGTTCTTCCAACTCGGACCCATTACTATGTGTTTCTGTACTGTGTGATTCTACGATTTAAATTGCATCAGGTTGTAACTAAAAAATGGTGATGTGGCCATCATGTTACTTTCTCCGACTTCATGGTATCATTTATATTTACGCTTTCATGGTTTATTTTCAATTGAAATCATATTTTAAATGTAAGTCCAGCGTTGTGTAAACTCGGATGAAACTGACGTTTAAAACGTCAAAATTATGATTTATTTTTTGTTTTATAATTATGAAACGATAATAGTTACAGCAAATTTATGTTGATAATAATTGTAGATAATGCTAAAATTAACAACTTATAAAGACTAAGTTTTTTTTCGAAATCTTTTTAGTTTTTGAGTAAACTGAGTTTTTGAATTTGAAGTATAATTTCATAATTTTGACGTTTTAAACGTCAGTTTCATCCGAGTTTACACAACGCTCGATGTACATTTAAAATATGATTTCAATTGAAAATAAACCATAAAACGTAAATATAAATGGCTGTGATACCATCAAGTCGGAGAAAGTAACATGATGGCCACATCACCATTTTTTCTGATATATTACGTGTTTACCAGTTTATTATTTCTAAGAAACTTATTCCTTATTCAGGATTCAGTTTAAGAAATTGGTTTAATCGAAAAGTATTTTCTAGGTTAGGTTAAGTGGAAATGAGGGGCGATGGGTGGGCCCTATCCCGCCTTCCAATCATTCGAACTCAAATGAGGAGATCGCAAGTATAAATTAGTTGATAAGAAAATACTCTAAGGGTTTTTTGGAACTTTGACAAACGCATTAATATAAATAAGCTCTGTGGCGTATTCAAAAGATTAGAGGGTAGAATAGGGCCTACCCCCCACCCTCCGTTTCATTTAAATATTTTCCTTAACCCCTTCTTCTTTATGCTTTTGAAACTATTACATCTCTCGTGATTGGTTTAATCAAACAATATTTTCTAGGTTAGGTTTTAGTGAAATCGAAGGGCGGTGGGTAGGCTCTATCTTACCCTTCAATCTTTAGAACACAAACGAGGGATTTGCAAGTGCAAATTCATTAATAAGAAATAATCAACGGTTTTTTAGTCCTTTGACAAACGTTATTACTGGGGCGTGTTCTAAGAGTCGGAGGGTGGAATTGGTTTTTGGAATACTAATATTCCAATAGTAATCTCAGTTTCCCCATCAGCAACTAACTACACTGATCAGACTTGAATGGTCGAAACCGGTCTGTAGGTGTTCTGATGGGGAAAAAATATTTAATATAGTTCTTAACAAAAGATCTGCATTCAATATCCATATAAATTTTTTTTTTGCAGATTGATATGCAATGTAAGATTTTGCTCACTGCTTTTAGGCCGTGAAATGTCACTTTTGCGGACTAGGCTTTAAAAATGCTTATTTATACCTAGGCTGTAAAAGTAATGAGCCAATCAGGTGAGACTTCACGGCCTACGTCATGTTATTTCGCCAATCAGATTCGACCAATAGAAGCCGCCCTGAAATTTGTTTGACATTACAATGTATTTTTCGTTTAATTGAAGTTGCCTTCTAATTTTTCGCGCCAAAAACAGGTTCACAGAAGTTTTAATAACACCGCGTATGTTTTCCCCCACCTCCATTCGAACCCCTAACTTAACCACGCGCAAAAATCGAGTCGCGGAACGGTGGCGAAATTTGCTTGCCGTGACCGGCTCTTTGTGGCCCAGCAACTGACGTTTAAACGCCGTTAACCGGCGCACTTATTTCCCGGCACAGTAAAACGAGAGATATTCCCGCTCGGAGGTAAAACTCCAGCCGCGTCCGTAAATCTGTCACTTTATTGCCTTGTTAAATAAATAACTATTTTTTTAACTTTGAACGGCAGTAGCTGCTAAACTAAGACTCCTTTTCAAAAATCTAGATTATAAGTAATAGTGAGCATCCCCGCTAAAGGCGTTGAGCTTTAAACATACCAATTGTTGTCAAAATAGTGGGTTAAAAGATAATTAAAAAATACTGGTTTCGGTCTTTTGGCTAAAAACTAATAAAAAAAACGGCTAATGGAATAGCTAATCTTACAACGTCACTGAACATCTTCATCCATTCACGATGATCAGCTATTATTACATAATTAAAGTTACCAAAGATTTTAAATGATTGAAAGCTACAGTTTTCTATAAAGAAAAAAAGTAATTCAACAACATGCGCTACTGCCACCGAATGAAAATAGAAAATGCACCGCCTGCTTAAAATAAGAGACGGAAACGTGTATAAACCCGCTGCGTGCTCCACGTTTCTTAGTTGCTGGCGCACACGCGGCTTACGCTTGCTGTCGGCCGTCCGTCCGTTCTTTGCTGCCCGTGTTTGCGTCGTGATTCACTCGAAACCTCAAAAACGAAAACATGCAAACGTGATACGGTCCTGTGTTTGATGGTTTCACCTTCTTTCCGCATCCAGGAGGGCCGTATTTTTAGGTACGTTATTTTCGTTATTTAGTTCTCTCGGTGTAAAATTAGTTCACATGAGTGTTGCGGTTTTCGTGTGTCCGATGCGATAGGTCGTGAATATGCGTGGAATGGATTTTCACTATCAGCGGAAAGTCGAGTTTTATCGGAATCGACGGAAATTCCATATAATATCGAGCCCACACGTAAATGGATGTGTATTGAATTTCAAAATGTGCATGTCTGAAAAAAAAATTTCATGTTGACGGTTAAATGTTCAACGTATTGTCCTCGTTACAAGGTTAGAATTTAAATTTTATAGTTCAATTTTTTTATATGATGTAAAATAACGTAACGTGGTATTTATTACTTACACACGTTATTGTATTATATGATTTAAAAGCATTAAACAAATTTAATTTACAAGATTCTTTATATAATTTGGACAAGAATATGTTGATGTGCTTCCTTTCTAAGAAAATTCTGTTAGTTATTATCTTTGATTTTGTTTTGCATTGTCGTATCGACAAGAATTTTATTCTACAGCCTGGGATGTTTCTAGTTTAAACAAAATGCAATCATAAGTATAATACATTCCTTTCTTAAAAAAGGCTTAATCGATTGTTTGATTTTTTCTCGACAAATAATAAATTAATCGATTATTTGATTCGATTTCTTCAGTTTTGAGTGTTGCAATTTTGTTTCCAACTGTGGTTTGTCAATTTTTTAACGGGATATTAAAAATTGGTTTAGTCCCAACGGATTTTGAAATTTTGAAGTTAATTCTAGCAGAGATGATTTTTTACAATTTTTATTATCACCGAATGGAATTTTTAATTTCTTCAGTTCAAGTTTTGAGTGTTGCCATTTTGTTTCCAGCTGTGACATGTCAATTTTTTTAACAGGATGTTAAAAACTGGTTTATTCTCGATGAATTTTGAAATTTCAAAGCCAATTCCAGCAAAGATGATTTTTTTACAATTTTTCTTAACGTCGAATGCAATTTTCATTTCTTCAGTTTAAGTTCTGAGTGTTGCCATTTTGTTTCCAGCTGTGATATGTCAATTTTTTGAACAGGATGTTAAAAACTGGTTTATTCTCGATGAATTTTGAAATTTCAAAGCCAATTCCAGCAAAGATGATTTTTTTACAATTTTTCTTAACGCCGAATGCAATTTTCATTTCTTCAGTTTAAGTTTTGAGTGTTGCCATTTTGTTTCCAGCTGTGACATGTCAATTTTTTTAACGGGATGTTAAAAATTGGTTAATTTTCGATGAATTTTGAAATTTCGAAGCTAATTCCAGCAAAGATGAATTTTTTACAATTTTTCTTAACGCCGAATGCAATTTTCATTTCTTCAGTTTAAGTTCTGAGTGTTGCCATTTCGTTTCCAGCTGTGATATGTCAATTTTTTTAACAGGATGTTAAAAACTGGTTTATTCTCGATTAATTTTGAAATTTTGAAGCTAATTCCAGCAAAGATGAATTTTTTACAATTTTTCTTAACGCCGAATGCAATTTTCATTTCTTCAGTTTAAGTTTTGAGTGTTGCCATTTTGTTTCCAGCTGTGATATGTCAACTTTTTTAACGGGATGTTAAAAACTGGTGTATTCTCGATTAATTTTGAAATTTTGAAGCTAATTCCAGCAAAGATGAATTTTTTACAATTTTTCTTAACGCCGAATGCAATTTTCATTTCTTCAGTTTAAGTTCTGAGTGTTGCCATTTTGTTTCCAGCTGTGATATGTCAATTTTTTTAACAGGATGTTAAAAACTCGTTTATTCTCGATTAATTTTGAAATTTTGAAGCTAATTCCAGCAAAGATGAATTTTTTACAATTTTTCTTAATGCCGATTGCAATTTTCATTTCTTCAGTTTAAGTTTTGAGTGTTGCCATTTTGTTTCCAGCTGTGATATGTCAATTTTTTTAACAGGATGTTAAAAACTGGTTTATTGTCGATTAATTTTGAAATTTTGAAGCTAATTCCAGCAAAGATGAATTTTTTACAATTTTTCTTAACGCCGAATGCAATTTTCATTTCTTCAGTTTAAGTTCTGAGTGTTGCCATTTTGTTTCCAGCTGTGATATGTCAATTTTTTTAACGGGATGTTAAAAACTGGTGTATTCTCGATTAATTTTGAAATTTTGAAGCTAATTCCAGCAAAGATGATTTTTTTACAATTTTTCTTAACGCCGAATGCAATTTTCAATTCTTCAGTTTAAGTTCTGAGTGTTGCCATTTTGTTTCCAGCTGTGATATGTCAATTTTTTTAACAGGATGTTAAAAACTGGTTTATTGTCGATTAATTTTGAAATTTTGAAGCTAATTCCAGCAAAGATGATTTTTTTACAATTTTTCTTAACGCCGAATGCAATTTTCAATTCTTCAGTTTAAGTTCTGAGTATTGATATTTTGTTTCCAGCTGTGATATGTCAATTTTTTTAACAGGATGTTAAAAACTGGTTTATTCTCGATTAATTTTGAAATTTTGAAGCTAATTCCAGCAAAGATGAATTTTTTACAATTTTTCTTAATGCCGATTGCAATTTTCATTTCTTCAGTTTAAGTTTTGAGTGTTGCCATTTTGTTTCCAGCTGTGATATGTCAATTTTTTTAACAGGATGTTAAAAACTGGTTTATTGTCGATTAATTTTGAAATTTTGAAGCTAATTCCAGCAAAGATGAATTTTTTACAATTTTTCTTAACGCCGAATGCAATTTTCATTTCTTCAGTTTAAGTTCTGAGTGTTGCCATTTTGTTTCCAGCTGTGATATGTCAATTTTTTTAACGGGATGTTAAAAACTGGTGTATTCTCGATTAATTTTGAAATTTTGAAGCTAATTCCAGCAAAGATGATTTTTTTACAATTTTTCTTAACGCCGAATGCAATTTTCAATTCTTCAGTTTAAGTTCTGAGTGTTGCCATTTTGTTTCCAGCTGTGATATGTCAATTTTTTTAACAGGATGTTAAAAACTGGTTTATTGTCGATTAATTTTGAAATTTTGAAGCTAATTCCAGCAAAGATGAATTTTTTACAATTTTTCTTAACGCCGAATGCAATTTTCATTTCTTCAGTTTAAGTTCTGAGTGTTGCCATTTTGTTTCCAGCTATTACACGTTAATTTTTTTAACGGGATGTTAAAAATTGGTTATTTCTCGATGAATTATGAAATTTTGAAGGTAATTCTAGCAAAGATGAATTTTTTACAATTTTTCTTAACGCCTAATGCAATTTTCATTTCTTCAGTTCAAGTTTTGAGTGTTGCCATTTTGTTTCCAGCTGTGACATGTCAATTTTTTTAACGGGATGTTAAAAATTGGTTCATTCTCGATGAATTTTGAAATTTCGAAGCTAATTCCAGCAAAGATGAATTTTTTACAATTTTTCTTAACGCCGAATGCAATTTTCATTTCTTCAGTTTAAGTTCTGAGTGTTGCCATTTTGTTTCCAGCTGTGATATGTCAATTTTTTTAACAGGATGTTAAAAACTGGTTTATTCTCGATGAATTTTGAAATTTTGAAGCTAATTCCAGCAAAGATGAATTTTTTACAATTTTTCTTAACGCCGAATGCAATTTTCATTTCTTCAGTTTAAGTTCTGAGTGTTGCCATTTTGTTTCCAGCTGTGATATGTCAATTTTTTTAACAGGATGTTAAAAACTGGTTTATTCTCGATGAATTTTGAAATTTTGAAGCTAATTCCAGCAAAGATGAATTTTTTACAATTTTTCTTAACGCCGAATGCAATTTTCATTTCTTCAGTTTAAGTTCTGAGTGTTACCATTTTGTTTCCAGCTGTGATATGTCAATTTTTTTAACAGGATGTTAAAAACTGGTTTATTCTCGATTAATTTTGAAATTTTGAAGCTAATTCCAGCAAAGATGAATTTTTTACAATTTTTCTTAACGCCGAATGCAATTTTCATTTCTTCAGTTTAAGTTCTGTGTGTTGCCATTTTGTTTCCAGCTGTGATTTGTCAATTTTTTTAACGGGATGTTAAAAACTGGTTTATTCTCGATGAATTTTGAAATTTTGAAGCTAATTCCAGCAAAGATGAATTTTTTACAATTTTTCTTAACGTCGAATGCAATTTTCATTTCTTCAGTTTAAGTTCTGAGTGTTGCCATTTTGTTTCCAGCTGTGATTTGTCAATTTTTTTAACGGGATGTTAAAAACTGGTTTATTCTCGATGAATTTTGAAATTTTGAAGCTAATTCCAGCAAAGATGAATTTTTTACAATTTTTCTTAACGTCGAATGCAATTTTCATTTCTTCAGTTTAAGTTCTGAGTGTTGCCATTTTATTTCCAGCTGTGATATGTCAATTTTTTTAACGGAATGTTAAAAACTGGTTTATTCTCGATGAATTTTGAAATTTCGAAGCTAATTCCAGCAAAGATGAATTTTTTACAATTTTTCTTAACGTCGAATGCAATTTTCATTTCTTCAGTTTAAGTTCTGAGTGTTGCCATTTTGTTTCCAGCTGTGATTTGTCAATTTTTTTAACGGGATGTTAAAAACTGGTTTATTCTCGATGAATTTTGAAATTTTGAAGCTAATTCCGGCAAAGATGAATTTTTTACAATTTTTCTTAATGCCGATTGCAATTTTCATTTCTTCAGTTTAAGTTTTGAGTGTTGCCATTTTGTTTCCAGCTGTGATATGTCAATTTTTTTAACAGGATGTTAAGAACTGGTTTATTCTCGATTAATTTTGAAATTTTGAAGCTAATTCCAGCAAAGATGAATTTTTTACAATTTTTCTTAACGTCGAATGCAATTTTCATTTCTTCAGTTTAAGTTCTGGGTGTTGCCATTTTGTTTCCAGCTGTGATTTGTCAATTTTTTTAACGGGATGTTAAAAACTGGTTTATTCTCGATGAATTTTGAAATTTCGAAGCTAATTCCAGCAAAGATGAATTTTTTACAATTTTTCTTAACGTCGAATGCAATTTTCATTTCTTCAGTTTAAGTTCTGAGTGTTGCCATTTTGTTTCCAGCTGTGATTTGTCAATTTTTTTAACAGGATGTTAAAAACTGGTTTATTCTCGATGAATTTTGAAATTTCGAAGCTAATTCCAGCAAAGATGAATTTTTTACAATTTTTCTTAACGTCGAATGCAATTTTCATTTCTTCAGTTTAAGTTCTGAGTGTTGCCATTTTGTTTCCAGCTGTGATATGTCAATTTTTTTAACAGGATGTTAAAAACTGGTTTATTCTCGATGAATTTTGAAATTTTGAAGCTAATTCCAGCAAAGATGAATTTTTTACAATTTTTCTTAACGCCGAATGCAATTTTTATTTCTTCAGTTTAAGTTCTGAGTGTTGCCATTTTGTTTCCAGCTGTGATATGTCAATTTTTTTAACAGGATGTTAAAAACTGGTTTATTCTCGATTAATTTTGAAATTTTGAAGCTAATTCCAGCAAAGATGAATTTTTTACAATTTTTCTTAACGCCGAATGCAATTTTCAATTCTTCAGTTTAAGTTCTGAATATTGCCATTTTGTTTCCAGCTGTGATAAGTCAATTTTTTTAACAGGATGTTAAAAACTGGTTTATTCTCGATTAATTTTGAAATTTTGAAGCTAATTCCAGCAAAGATGAATTTTTTACAATTTTTCTTAACGCCGAATGCAATTTTCAATTCTTCAATTTAAGTTCTGAGTGTTGCCATTTTGTTTCCAGCTGTTACACGTTAATTTTTTTAACGGGATGTTAAAAATTGGTTATTTCGCGATGAATTTTGAAATTTCGAAGGTAATTCTAGCAAAGATGAATTTTTTACAATTTTTCTTAACGCCTAATGCAATTTTCATTTCTTCAGTTCAAGTTTTGAGTGTTGCCGTTTTGTTTCCAGCTGTGATATGTCAATTTTTTTAACAGGATGTTAAAAACTGGTTTATTCTCGATGAATTTTGAAATTTTGAAGCTAATTCCAGCAAAGATGATTTTTTTACAATTTTTCTTAACACCGAATGCAATTTTCATTTCTTCAGTTTAAGTTCTGAGTGTTGCCATTTTGTTTCCAGCTGTGACATGTCAATTTTTTTAACAGGATGTTAAAAACTGGTTTATTCTCGATGAATTTTGAAATTTTGAAGCTAATTCCAGCAAAGATGAATTTTTTACAATTTTTCTTAACACCGAATGCAATTTTCATTTCTTCAGTTTAAGTTTTGAGTGTTGCCATTTTGTTTCCAGCTGTGATATGTCCATTTTTTTAACAGGATGTTAAAAACTGGTTTATTCTCGATGAATTTTGAAATTTCGAAGCTAATTCCAGCAAAGATGATTTTTTTACAATTTTTCTTAACGCCGAATGCAATTTTCATTTCTTCAGTTTACGTTCTGAGTGTTGCCATTTTGTTTCCAGCTGTGATATGTCAATTTTTTTTAACGGGATGTTAAAAACTGGTTTATTCTCGATGAATTTTGAAATTTTGAAGCTAATTCCAGCAAAGATGAATTTTTTACAATTTTTCTTAACACCGAATGCAATTTTCATTTCTTCAGTTTAAGTTTTGAGTGTTGCCATTTTGTTTCCAGCTGTGATATGTCCATTTTTTTAACAGGATGTTAAAAACTGGTTTATTCTCGATGAATTTTGAAATTTTGAAGCTAATTCCAGCAAAGATGAATTTTTTACAATTTTTCTTAACACCGAATGCAATTTTCATTTCTTCAGTTTAAGTTTTGAGTGTTGCCATTTTGTTTCCAGCTGTGATATGTCCATTTTTTTAACAGGATGTTAAAAACTGGTTTATTCTCGATGCATTTTGAAATTTCGAAGCCAATTCCATTAAAGATGATTTTTTTACAATTTTTCTTAACGCCGAATGCAATTTTCATTTCTTCTGTTTAAGTTTTGAGTGTTGCCATTTTGTTTCCAGCTGTGACATGTCAATTTTTTTAACGGGATGTTAAAAATTGGTTTATTCTCGATGAATTTTGAAATTTCGAAGCTAATTCCAGCAAAGATGAATGTTTTACAATTTTTCTTAACCCGAATGCAATTTTCATTTCTTCAGTTCAAGTTTTGAGTGTTGCAATTTTGTTTCCAGCTGTGATATGTCAATTTTTTTAACAGGATGTTAAAAACTGGTTTATTCTCGATGAATTTTGAAATTTCGAAGCTAATTCCAGCAAAGATGAATGTTTTACAATTTTTCTTAACACCGAATGCATTTTTCATTTCTTCAGTTCAAGTTTTATGTGTTGCCATTTTGTTTCCAGCTGTGGTATATCATTTTTTTCAATGGGATGTCAAAAATTGGTTTATGCTGGATGGATTTTTGAAATTTTGAAGCTTTTTTATATTTTTTGGATCACCTTAAATTGTAATTTTCATAACTTTATATTAAGTTTACACGAAATTATTCTAAAATGTAGCGATTTTGATTAGTTTATTATTATCGAAATTCTAAATCAATTCGGATTAAATTTCCAGTCAATGGCCATAGTTTTATTATTTCCTTTAAAGTTACAACTATAGTTTTGGATAACATGAAATCATCCCAAAATCTAATCGTAATCCACGGAGACAAACACGAATTTTGGACACGTCGATGGATCAATTTGCTGTAACTGCTCCGCGGTAGCTAAGCCGTTGTATCTGCACATTCAACGCACAGATAAACATTTATACAACAGACTAAACATTGATTAAATATCTTGGCAAAAAAATGTGCGGTGATGCCAGTGTAGAAAATTTCCTGTCTCGTGCACGTTCTTGAATTTAAAATTCCATGCATACAGTTACTCATTAACGCTAATGGGGTATGCAGATCTTGAGTTGTAATTGTTTTTATCGGAAATGGGCGATTAGTTCTAATTACACCGCGAGAAAACTTATATGTAGTAATAAGACGTGCGTGTCGTTTTGCACACAATATTTGCATAGGA
This sequence comes from Ocypus olens, assembly GCA_910593695.2. Taxonomy (NCBI): domain Eukaryota; kingdom Metazoa; phylum Arthropoda; class Insecta; order Coleoptera; family Staphylinidae; genus Ocypus; species Ocypus olens. The sequence goes on from OU343061.1 coordinate 6,347,353, forward strand.
ATGTTATTTTTCTTGAAGGAGTGTAGGATTCTACGTCAATGTGTAAATGAGATGAGTTCAGAATGGGTAAATATTGAGGTTTGTTGAGGACATGTTCTTGGAAATGTAAATTGGCGATGGTGTAATATCGATGCCTTTGGCAAACAAAAAGTGATTGTGTATGTGGTTACGTTAATTGAAGGTGCAATTCTGACGTCTTATGATTTTCGTAAAATTTGGCATTTTTTTATTGTGAAATCAGTGGCAGCTTAGAAATTTGTTTACATTGAGCAATTTTGTGAAAAAGTGGGTTTGAGTTGGATAATTTTTTACGATGTAAAAAGACTCAACAACAATCGCCTCGTTCAACTTTTGGTAATGAAGCACTTTCAGAAAAGAGTGTTTACAATTGCGTAAAATTATTGAAGATCAGCTTACAGTATTATTTTAGACATATCGAAGACTATAGTACATACGATTTTGCATGAACATTTAGCTGCGAAAAATATCTGTTCCCGATGGATTCCGCATAATTTGACCGAAATTCAAAAAAAGGTTCGTATTAGTGTAATTCGTATTAGTGTAATGTATTAGTGTAATGTGCAAGGAAATGCTTTCAAAATTAGATTGAGGGACCGCAAAATCCATATGCAACATTTTAACAGGTAATGAAACTTGGATATATTCGTATGAACCGGAAACTAAGCAAAAATTCAATAAATTCAAAAAAACCGAAATATAGCCTGAATATATAAATATTCAACCTGTTCGTAACTCTGCAAGCAAAATTAAGTCTTACTAAGACTATAAACAAATAACTTATTGAAACAACTACTTCCCTGGCTGATGCCACGCCGGATATTGAATGATACAAAAGAAATTTGCATGTTATTACTAGTACTACTAGTGAAATAACATTGGTTTAAGATCCCTTATTTCTACCCACAGGACTAACTTGAAAAATGAAACTAAATTGAATTTGAAAACTTTAAATTATAAAACTGAACCCAAAAGTATGTAAAAATTAAGTAAATAGCCATCTGCAGACGCGTTTCGAGATCTATCTCTCATCAGTGCAGCTTCGCTTTTAAATTGAATGTTGTTCAATATCCGGCGTGGCATCAGCCAGGGAAGTAGTTGTTTCAATAAGTTATTTGTTTATAGTCTTAGTAAGACTTAATTTTGCTTGCAGAGTTACGAACAGGTTGAATATTTATATATTCAGGCTATATTTCGTTTTTTTGAATTTATTTAATACTCTCTGCAATAAGTAAGGTTGTTTCTATTTTATTAAGCAAAAATTCATTTAAAAAAAAAATTGTTTTTGACATACCCACTTTAGAATGGAAGAAATGTTTCGAGTAGTTAGAACGCATGCAAAAGCGTATAAATCTTCAAAAACCAATAACAAATGTTTTCTTTTCTAATTTTTGAAACAACTTAAAAGGCAACCCTCTACAAGATTCAAGTAAAGAAGAGTAACTCATGAGCGAGTCGATTCAAAGAGGCAACTCCTCGATGTGACTCATGTCCAAATTTGCAACTCAATTCGAGTCATGAAGTTTTTGAAAAATAAGGTTTTTTTTTGCTCAACCTTTCTCAAGGGGGGAAATTTTCCATTTTGAAAAAGTTATGACCTTTTTTTCATGAATAAGCATGTTTCCCGGTGAAGACCTGTAGTACCAAAAGTGGTAGTCATTTATGTATTAGTATCTACGAGTTAATTGGTGAAGCACTTCGTATAAATTGAAAGAATGGCTCGAAAATTTGTCATGCAAGGTAAGTAAATCCTTGAAGTTAAATATTAGAATCTGCATTTATTATTAGATGTTTTCAATGATAATTAATCTTGTAACTACCTCAATGCTGATTTAAATTAATATGCAGAAACTCCAACAGAAACAGTGGGTCACGTAGGAAGAATATTTGCTAAACAAGTGGGTTATTTATATTCAAGCGCACGCCAGAGTTCTATTTAAAGATTTCCCATGGTAATTTTGTCCGTCGATGGAATGGTGGGGTCCATTCTTCACTTAAGTCGATGTACTGCCGTATTTTTAGATTTGTGTACATAAAAGTACTGAACTGTATTTTTGTAGCCTGATTAGACATTCGGAACCAAAAATGTAATGCCCAACAAAAATAAGAATTTAGAATTTTTCACATGAAATAAGCAAAACATGTTTAATTCCATTTTCTATATGTATTTATGAGTGAAGGTCAGATTTACTTTTGTACGCTAAACAAAACAAAAATTAAAACGAAAATAAATCGAATTAAATATTTTTTTACAATTCATGAAATTTGTTCATAAACTCGGAAGCTTGAAGAAATACGTGATGCCTTGATAATTTCTAACGAAAAGACTTCTATAATTCGTTAATATACCAGCATTGATTGTTTACCGTGAAACCCTATTTTAAATATGTTCAGTAAAAGCAGAGCCGGATTTGAGTCGCGAGGTATTTTATTTGAACAATTAAAAACACATTTTCATTATTAAGAAACTGATTGCTTTTTGTACTTTTTTGTTTTTTAATCCTGATGAGCAGCTCATTGAGGACTCTTTCTACCCATTAAAGCGATCAGCTCATCGCAAACTAAAGATGAAAGATATTTGGCGGCGCGATTTCCTTTATTTGAGTTTTCTTTCAAATGAGTTGAGACAAATGGATAGTAATCCGCCAACTATTCCTAAACTGTATTTTCTCGATGAACAAATTAATTAAACGCTAACTAAATTCATTGACGACTTCCGCTAATATTAAGCTTTATGTGCTTCTTCTCTCATAAAACTCTGACCAATGCGTCCCTGCATCCTCGTTTTGATAAAATTGTGACAGCTTCTAGATGATTCTTTGAATTTTTATGTTCAGAAATACGTTCAGATCGAATCCATCACCATTGAGTTGTATTTTCCGAGTAGCTACCAACTTAAAATTTCAGTAAAGTTTTCTTTTAGTTGGAGAAATGCAATGCCAAAAATAGTTCAAGGTCTTATTGTTCTTATCTTTGCAGAGAAATAAATGCTTTGAAGATTTTTGGATAGCCCTATCCAACCAGTTTTTCTTCGAAAAATTGTTTGTCAAGATTCTGGAAATTCATTTCTTTCTTTGGCTGTCAGGTCAGAGGCCAATATTATTAACAAAACATCAACTTTCATTGCCACCTGTTATCGGTTCTGGTTCTGCGCCCAATATCGTTGACAAAACCATCAACTTTCGTTATTGTGGAATTTAACTGTTATTGGTTCTGGTTCTGCTGCCGACTCTGCGACGTTACGGGCGTTTATCCTATTATCATGTTCTTCGTCAGGTGGATTGGTTGATACATTTTCTTTAATGGATTTTACTAGAGCCGTAAAAATTGATGTAAATTTTTGGTAGCGAGAATTTCCTCTTCCTTCTTTTCTCGTTCTGCAGCATTTTTCCTCTTTTGTTTAGAACTTTAAAAAAACTCTATGCGTTGTTTTGCGTTGATCGTTCGGGTCACCCAACGAAAAGGTAAGGAAGGTACGACTTGAAGCCCTTGACGTCACAAAATTGTTGTGATCATTGCGGAAAGCTTATTTTGGAAAGCTGGGAAGACATATAAGTAATTTTTCGGTGAAAAACAATCCACCCTTTATCCTTTCGATCGAGATTGAGTCTGATCCAAACTCGAGTGATTTGGAGATGGAATAGGAGGCATTGGACTCTTTTTTCGTGGTTGTATGTGAAGAATGTTATGAACAAATTGTAAGTTGTAAAACCTTGTGAACGAAGCGCTACCTGTCGCACAAACAACAAAACATACCTAGCAACGAACGCTGATATAAGTGTTTTAGAAGAATCAGAGTTAAATCAATTGATATTCATTTGAGATTAGATTTGATATAGGATAAAAATATCCTTTGTTTGTATTTCATTGTCTCCTAAATGGTTAATTGAAAATTAGTTACAAAATTGTTGAATTTATGGTTTGTGGCTGTCCCACAGTAAGTGCTGCGCTGAGGAGAAGAATAGCTAACTGGGACTCAAGTATTAATTGTTTAGTATTCAGAATAAACATGTAATAAGAAGCTTCATTAATCACACGTGTAGGGATAAGTCGGGCGACCACAATCACCATCATCATTAACGGTTATTATTACAAAATATAATTCCTGTTCACCGGGTTTCTAAAGTTAAAACAACGATTCGAGTTCCTTCTGCTATCTGATCGCGGCCTACTTGTACAAATCATATTATTCAGAGACACAGGCCTCCAAATATCTGGTGTCACCTGGGGGTAAAGTTTGCGCAGAGTGAGAAAGTATTTGGAAAGAACGGGATATCAAATCTCCGCGAAGATTCTATGTCTATATTTACATTCTGTTCATGCGACGCTCGCTGAATAATTATGAGTATTCGGCGTCCCCTCTTGAAATTTAAGATGATCACTGCGCAATGTCACACCAGATATTTGGAGGCCTATACTTTCTTACTTCACATTTAAAGATAGACGTGAGGATATAAATGCCGCTCAAAAGTGTAAAATTGTAGGCTTTGCATTTATTGTTAGCCAAGGGCCACCAGACAATCTTCCGCGGACCGCACTTGGAGAAACGCTGTTATAATGTTAATCACATTTTGCATATATTAAAATAATAACCTGTAATATTCCTGCACGTTTCATTAGAATTAGATCCATTGTATAAAGAATTCGTAACTGCAGTTAATAATCTGCCTGCGCTCCTTCAAACTATGATTAAATAATTTGAAGCTAACGCGCTGAATAAAATTGCTTTGTAAATATAATAATGGAATAATCTTCTGGGAACTCGCAGTAAATTGGAAGTGTCTAATCTTGCTTAAATACGCTTATTACACCTGGTGATTTATTGTTATGTCTATTAATTCTACACCGTTTATTTTGTAGCTACCGCTAATCACGTAATTTGAAGATGTTCCGTTTTGTCCATCCTGTTGAAACAGGAATAATTGGCACTAAGGATTTTTTTATAAATAAAGGCTATAAAATACTTCTGTGTACAAATATAAAACATGCTACAAGCATAACAAACTTTTTTAATATATTGAAACAAAATTGCACATTGAACATTCATTGGTTGTTGGCGCAATTCTTCAGACCATTTTAAATTCATCTCTAGTAGTGAACTATCAAGTAATATTGTAATGTTATGCACTATCGGAGGGACCTACATCATCCAGCTATTTCCGTTTGAATACAACAAATCCAAATTACTCAAGACTTGAGTTCTTTTTTGTAGATCCGGTTGATCAAATTTCTTGTCCTCCTGGTTTACGCTAGCCACTGAATTTTGAGACACTTCCCCTAACTTTGGTCTTAGATACCTTTCTTCGGGTCATATTGCTCCCCAAGCGCTTTGAAGAAAATAAATTTCTTCCTTCATCACTACAATTTTAAACGGTGTTTTCATTTAGGCACTTTTTCCTGGTCATTCACCAGGATGATTATTTTTCGAATATTTGTTAATCCGAAGTCCTGGACACAAGCAGGGGCGGCTCGTTATATAGAGATGTTTTTCTCTATTTTTTTAATTTTATTACTGTCTCATTTTATATCTATGTTTATTTTTAATTATGTATGCTGACATGTGTAAACTACTGGTACCAACACAAATAAACATTAAAGATAGAGCCAAGGAGCCATAGCACTAAGTGCAGTTTTAAGCTCGGCAAGAATTTTTAATTAATTCTTAAAATTCTTTTTGTTTTCCATGTGTATTGTTTGATGATGAGGTTACGTGGATGAAGAATGGTGTTAAAGACTTAGTGCATAGGCACAAAATGTAAACGCACGATAAGTAAGCATAAATCATATTTTCAGCTTGTTTGAATTAGGCTGTTTGAAATTATGAACCTTTACTTTACAACTTAAAATAATCTTGAACTATGAAGATTAATCGTTGTTTCTTTCTTAAAAAATGGTGATTTGGCCATCATGTTACTTTCTCCGACTTGATGGTATCATTTATATTTACGCTTTCATGGTTTATTTTCAATTTAAATCATATTTTAAATGTACATCCAGCGTTGTGTAAACTCGGATGAAACTGACGTTTAAAATTATGAAAGATAGAAAAATTATACTGCATTTAAAAGCTGAGTTGACTCAAAAACTAAAGAGATTTCGGAAAAAAACTTTTTTTTTAAAGTTGTTAATTTTGGAATTCTCTTCAATATTTGTATAAATATTGTTGTGATATTTTTCATATTTAAAAAAAATATTGGAAAAAAACAAAAAACAGTTAAGGTAAACACCCACTTCTGGTATACGAAATTTTACCAAAAGCTTTTCAGTTCTTCGGATTATCAAATAAGACTTATGTTCAAAGTTTCGTATCAATTGCTATATTCGTTTTTGAGATACAGCGCGCACAGACACACACAGACACAAATTTTTTTTTTCTAGAAATTGTTGAAATGGCATATAGGGACCCCAAAACGTATATTTCCGTAAAAAAAAAATTTGAAAAAAAGTCACGATCACAATACTTTCTCGTACTTCGTAACGGAGAAAGTAAAAAGGAGGCGAGGGGCTTCCCGTATTGTAAAAGTACCATCAACATGTTCCACGAGCCGCTACTGAGAGTTACAGTAACCAAGTTAATTGTTTTATTTGAATTATTCAAAATGTATCTATTAAATCTAAAGTTATTGAAACTGCTGGCACAAAAGGTTAAACAATAAGGTGATCCCAACAAAGTTAATGGTTTTATTTGAAGTCCCTTTCAAATTAGTTTCACTTTTTTTGACAATTAAAGCGAAAATTAAAGAAAAATATTTTCCTAAAAAAAAATTGGAAAATTATTTTGAACAATAGAGTCATTTTTGAGACTAATTTAAACCATTTTCTCACATGCAGAATATTCTGCATTTTTTATTATTAAGCCTTTATTTCCGATTTGTTTTTTGGCTAATTTTTTTTATCATTTGGCCCAAGTATTCTTTATTTTGACCTAAATTTTCGATTTCGTTGTTAAAATTTTGGACTATTTGGTCCGCATTTTTTAATTCTCCTGACGAATTTTTGGTTTTTAAAATTTTAACCTGTATTTTCGATATTTTTGGTCAAAATATTTTAATTCCAATAAAAACGAATAACTTTGTTGGTATCACTTTATTAATAACAATAAAGTGATACCAACAAAGTTATTCGTTTTTATTTAAATTATTCAAAATGTATCACGAAGTGAAAGCCTCCACAATTACTTATCAAAATATTGTAACTTTTAACCTAAATATCCTTTATTTTGACGTATTGCGATTTAATTGTTTAAATTTTCGACTTTTTGGCCCGCATTTTTGATTTTCCCGCCGAATTTGTATTTTTTAGATTTTTAACCTGCATTTTCGATTCTTTTGGGTCTAAATTTTTTGATCGGTTGACCCAAATATTCTTTATTGTGACATAAATTCTCGGTTTAATTGTTAAAATTTGTGATTTTTTGGTCCGAATTTTTGATTTTTCGGGCCGAATTTTTAATACTAGTTCCATAAATTTGACTTTGATTTTGGTTAAAATATCTATAACCTGAATTATTGAATTATATGCGAGATTTCTTTTTATTTTTTCCGGTATTTTCGTGTTTTGTTTGTTGAAATTTTCGATTTTTTAGTCTGCATTTATTATCTTCAGGCCCGAGTTTTTGATGTACTGTCTAAATTTTCGACTTTCTGGCCAACATTACAGATATTCGTTATTTTTTTTTAATCTTTTGACCTAAATTTTTCTTTATTTAGACCTAACTTTTCGATTTTATTATTAAAATTTTCGATTTTTTGGCCCCCATTTTTGATTATTTTGGTCTGCATTTATTTTCTTTAGGTCCGAGTTTTCCACGTTTTGTCTAAATTTTCGACTTTTTGACCAATATTGTAGATTTTTAAAAAATTTTTGCACTAAATATTTAATAGACAACAAAGAAACGAACATCTTTTGCTTGAAAATATTTTTCATAAAATCATTTTTATTCGAGAAGAAAATTTATTATTATTTTTTTAATTTTTGGTTTATAATTATAAAACGATAATAGTTACAGCAAATTAATGTTATTAATAATTGTAGAGAATGCTAAAATGAACAACTTATAACGAATAAGTTTTTTCTAAATCTCTTTAGTTCTTGAGTAAACTGAGTTTTTGAATTTGCATTATAATTTTTCCATCTTTCATAATTTTGACGTTTTAAACGTCAGTTTCATCCAAGTTTACACAACGCTCGATGTACATTTAAAATATGATTTCAATTAAAAATAAACCATGAAAGCATAAATATAAATGATACCATCAGTCGGAGAAAGTAACATGATGGACACATCACCATTTTTTTTTATTTGTCTGTTAAAATTTTTGTTTCCTTGGTCCACTATTTTTATTTTCAGGCCAGAATTTTATATTTTAGGTCTCAATTTTTTATCGTATATTTTTTTTTTATTTTTGGTATATTTTGTATCCTATATTTTACATTTTTTAACTTGGATTATTAATTTTATTTCGTGGATTTTTAAATTTTTTGGTATTATTTTCGAATTTCTGGTCAGAAACTTATTTTTGGCGACTGAAAGTGACAAATTATTTCGCTTCTACCTAAGTTTTCGATTTTTTGTCTGCATTTTTTTTTAGATCAGGATTCTTGATTCCTTGGCCCATATTTTAGATTTCTGTATTTCCGATTTTTTTTATTTTTCTTTATTTTGACCAAAATATTCGATTGGTTTGTAGAAATTTTTGATTTTTTTTGGCTGCAATTTTTATCTTTACGCTCGATGTTTTGTCTAAATTTTCACAGTTTTAGGCTATATTGTGGATTTTATTATTTGGTCTAAATATTCTTTATTTTGACGAAAAAATTCGATTGGTTTGTAGAAATTTTGGATATTTTGTTTGCATTTTTTATCTTTACGCCCGAGTTTTCGATGTTTTGTCTAAATTTTCACCTATTATAGGTTTTTACTTTTTTGGCCTATATTTTGTATTTATTTAATTATATTATCTTGGTTTCAATTTTTGGTCTTTTGGCCGAAATGTTCTTTATTATTCAACTTAAATTTTAGATTCGTTTATTATAGATTTTGATTTTTTGGTCTACCGCTTTGATTTTTACGTACGAATTTTAGATTTTTGGTATTAACTTTTTAGAGTTGTGAGTTTGGTCCATGTTACTGGATGGAAATGTTAAAGGAAAGAGATCAAATACTGGACGTACATCTATCCAACCCGTTCCTTCAATATTAATTTTTTATTTTTTGTCCCATATTTTAGATTTTCTTACGATTTTTTTTTTTATTTTTATATATACAAACATCTTTATTCATAGAAATAACATCTAAATACATTATGTTAAAAACTTAAAATCCGCTTTCCGGTGTCTGTGAAAGGGCTATCGATTTTTATTTTTGCTGTTATTTTCAAATTTCTTCTTGGAACTTATTTTAAGCTAAAAAGAGTTATTTTTGAGGCTGAAAATTATTTTTCTTTTCCTTGTATTTTCAATTTTTTGGTCTGCATTTTTATATTTAAACCAGGTTTTTTGATTTTTTTGCAGATATTTTAGATCTTTGGCTGCTTTGTTCCAAATTTTCGAATAAAATTCAAATGGAAACTTTATTGTTACAAAAATAACTCGTTTTCACATCTTATTACAATAAGAAATCAACAATGGGTTATTGACTGGTAATGTTGAGGTCAAGGTGTATTTTTAAGCGACCTCAGTTCGGAGAAATTCGCGAATTGGGTGCTTCTCTGAAGTGATCTGCCAAATTTGCATACAGAACGACTATTTATTCATGTCTCTGTAAAATGTTTTTGTATGTGAGGCCGTTATTCCGTGAAGACAACGAAATCAATAAACTGTTTTCTATACAGTATGTTATTATTTTTATCAATAAAGCTGCACGTGTCGCCTATGTCAAGGCTTACTTGCATTATGCAAAGTGCTCATACTTTACGCAATATGTTGTCATGCTTAATCAATACATTGGAAAATTATTATTCTCGATTTTTAATTATAATCTTTTGTTGTAAGTAATTTTCCCATAAAGTATGCAAATATGTACAGCCGGTTTAATATAGTATGAATTATATTGCTTAATACAAAAATTTTAGATTTGAATTTTTTTTTACGGAAATATCCGTTTTGGGGTCCCTAGATGCCATTTCAACAATTTCTGGAATTATTCCACACACAATCGATTTATCGAGTGAAATACCCCCGGTGTGTAAAATAACGATAGTTTGGTAATTATGAATCAAATAAACAAAGCCAAATTTTTGGCTAATGTTAAAACAGAATTGATTATATTATTTATTTGCATGTGAATCGTGTCTATTGCACGGGCGGAGCAAATTTGTTCTTACATTTAATAAACTGTAACATAAGTGGAAGTAGAGCCATCGCAAAATGTCGTGAGACCTGGGGGTAAAATTTGCGCAGAGTAAGAGAGAACGTGATAGCAAACCTACGCGTGACCGCATCTACTTTATGTTCACGAATAATTATGAGTTTCCGGCGCCCCCTCTCTTGAAATTTAAGATGTTCACTACGAAATGTGACACCAGATTTTGGAAAGGCTTTACATCATTTTTCCGACTTCACCTTTTTTTTTTAATTCGGAACAAAATGCCATGCACGCAGCTTGATTGTATTGACTTATTGACTAAGTTCACTATTTATTCAATACAAATAATAAAGACGAAAAATAGCCTGAATATATGAATATTCAACCTGTACGTGACTCTGCAACATTTAATATTATATTTTTCTGAAAACAAGTGCTTAAACTTCAGAAAGTAACTTCATTATGTAATAACTTTATTATTAACGTCAACAAATACGTGTTGCACAATTATTACCTCATTTACAAGTCAAATCTAACCATCGCTCTAAATACTACATTGTCACGACAAGCATTACACGCCAACTAGAACAGAAGTTGTTTTTTTTTTCTTCAATTTTTCAGTGACCGTGGCTTACATATAAACTAGAATGAAAAATCGACAATCGTGTAATAGTTTGAGAAATGCACGCAACTATACACAATGACTGCAAGCGGAAACGAACTTCGCTCTTTAACCTGGCAGTCAATTGTCTTTTTCAAACAATTACCATCCAGCCTCGTCGTCGTCGGCCTGAATAATTCATGTGGAATGAAAATCACGCGATTTGCACTCCGCTGCAATAAATATTTCACGCCTCACTCAACAAACGCGATAAAACAATTTGCAAGTCTAAATAATCGAGATTAGTTGCATTGGATCATTTTTGTGCAGCATGACATGATAAACGTAAACTTTTTTCATAATTAAGTCATTAATTATTAGATATATGATGTTTTGATATCGGTTGTTGAGGCGCAGCTTAAGTGGGCATTGTATTTTTTTGTTAGTAATGTTTCTTATCATTTCAATGCATACATATTTCTTTTGGATGACTTATTATTTTATAAAAATAATTAAGGTTGGCATTGATTGGGGATTATTTGATATTTTAGAGTGTGGTTAAAGTTTACAATTGTGTGAAGTATCGGGCATAGGTCAGGTCAGACCTGCATACCCTAAAAATATTAAAAAAATATGAAAAACAACTGCGGTACACGTGAAACTTCCCAAAGGTACTCTCAATATATGCTTCTGGATAATTTTAGTAAAACTCTGAAAACACGCTTTGTCTAGATCTCGAGATATTTTTTCTTGAACTTAGTCAATTTTCAAGTCTGCCATTGATCAAGTTAAAGAAAAAAAAGATAAACAAACGCAGCACATTTGAGACGTTCCTGAATTACTGAGAATTTATAGTCCTACATAATTCTAGGATAACCAGAATACAAGCGTTTCCTAAATTTCGAGATAATTTCACTTTTTCACAATTTTAAGTTGTCAATTTTCAAGTTAGAAAAACTGCTGTACATTTGAAATGATCCAAAGTTATTCAGAATGTAGTTATGCTTCTGCATAATTTTACAAAAATCAGATAAAAAATACATTTTCAAAAATTCAAAACTCAAAAATTTCTACACATTCATAATTCTAAATTATTTTGAAACATTAGCGTCTTGTGAAGTGATTTGAATTTTTGTAGAATTTTTTTCCTGCGTTTTATATTAACTTTTATTTTTTGCACTCGAGTGTTCGACATTGAAAAAAAGAAAATTTAAAAATTCTTAACCTGACTGAAAATAGTTGCATATTAAAAACCAAGTTATTTTGAAAGATCAACGTCTTGTGAAGTGAACTGAAATTTTGTAGGATTTTATCCCTTTTAACTTTTTGCGATCGAGTGTTGAACTTTGAAAAAGGGATATTTTCAAAAATTGGTAACTCATTTGAAAATTGCTGAAAATTCAAAAAACAAAATTATTTTGGAAGATACACGTCATCTGAAGTGATTAGAATTTTTGTAGAATTTTTTTTTCGAATTTCATATTGATTTTTAATTTTTTGCGCTCGAGCGTTCATCATTGGTAAAAATTTTTTTTTTTCAAAAATTCATAACTCGATTGAAAATTGCTGCATATTCAAAACCCATAATTATTTTGAAACATTGACGTCTTGCGAAGTGATTTGGATTTTTGTAGAATTTTTTTCCTGCGTTTTATATTAACTTTTATTTTTTGCGCTCGAGTGTTCGACATTGAAAAAAAGAAAATTTAAAAATTCTTAACCTGACTGAAAATAGTTGCATATTAAAAACCAAGTTATTTTGAAAGATCAACGTCTTGTGAAGTGAACTGAAATTTTATAGGATTTCATCCCTTTTAACTTTTTGCGATAGAGTGTTGAACATTGAAAAAGGGATATTTTAAAAAATTCGTAACTCATTTGAAAATTGCTGAAAATTCAAAAAACAAAATTATTTTGAAAGATAGACGCCATCTGAAGTGATTAGAATATTTGTAGAATTTTTTTCTCGAATTTCATATTGATTTTTAATTTTTTGCGCTCGAGTGTTCGTCGTTGGAAAAAAAGAAATTTTTAAAAATTCATAACTCGACTGAAACTTGCTGCATATTCAAAAACCATAATTATTTTGAAACATTGACGTCTTGCGAAGTGATTTGAATTTTTGTAGAATTTATTTCCGGCGTATTATATTAATTTTCAATTTTTTGCGCTTGAGTGAAAAAATTCAAAAATTCATAACTCAACTGAAAATTGCTGCACAATCAAAATCAAAATTATTTTGAAAGATCGACGTCTTGTGAAGTGAACTGAAATTTTGTAGGATTTTATCCCTTTTAACTTTTTACGATCGAGTGTTGAACATTGAAAAAGGGATATTTTTAAAAATTCGTAACTCATTTGAAAATTGCTGAAAATTCAAAAAATAGAATTATTTTGAAAGATAAATGCCATCTGAAGTGATTAGAATTTGTGAAGAATTTTTTTCTCGAATTTCATATTGATTTTTAATTTTTTGCGCTCGAGTGCGCTCGATGACGAATCATTGGAAAAAAAGAAATTTTCAAAAAATCATAACTCGATTGAAAATTGCTGCATATTCAAAAGCATAATTATTTTGAAACATTGACGTCTTGCGAAGTGATTTGAATTTTTGTAGAATTTATTTCCTGCGTTTTATATTAACTTTTATTTTTTGCCCTCGAGTGTTCGACATTGGAAAAAATAAATTTTCAAAAATTCATAACTCTACTGAAAATTTCTGCACATTCATAATCCAAAATTATTTTGAAACATTGGCGTCTTGTGAAGTGATTTGGTTTTTTGTAGAACTTTTCCCTGCATTTTATATTAACTTTTATTTTTTGCACTTGAGTGTTTGACATTGAAAAAAGAAAATTAAAAAAATTCGTAACCTGACTGAAAATGGTTGCATATTAAAAACCAAAATTATTTTGTAAGATTAACGTCTTGTGAAGTGAACTGAAATATTGTAGGATTTTATCCCTGCGTTTCATAATTATTTTTAATTTTTTGCAGTCGAATATTCGTCATTGAAAAAAATTCATTTTCAAAAATTCATAACTCAACTGAAAATTGCTGCACATTAAAAAACCAAAATTATTTTGAAAGATTGATGTCTTGTGAAATGAAATGAAGTTTTGTAGGATTTTATCCCTGCGTTTCAAATTGATTTTTAACTTTTTGCGCTCGAGTGTTGAACATTGAAAAAGGGATATTTTCGAAAATTCGTAACTCATTTGAAAATTGCTGAAAATTCAAAAACCAAAATTATTTTGAAAGATAGGCGCCATCTGAAGTGATAAGAATTTTTGTAGAAATTTTTTCTCGAATTTCACATTGATTTTTATTTTTTTTGCGCTCCGGTGTTCGTCATTGGAAGAAAAGAAATTTTTAAAAATTCATAACTCGATTGAAAATTGCTGCGTATTCAAAAACCATAATTATTTTGAAACATTGACGTCTTGTGAAGTGGTTTGAATATTTGTAGATTTTTTTTCCTGCGATTTGTATTAACTTTTATTTTTTGTACTCGAGTGTTCGACATTGGAAAAAATAAATTTTCAAAAATTCATAACTCGACTGAAAATTTCTGCACATTCATAATCTAACATTATTTTGAAACATTGGCGTGTTGTGAAGTGATTAGAATTTTTGTAGATTTTTTTTTTCGAATTTCATATTGATTTTGAATTTTTTGCGCTCGAGTGTTCGTCATTGGAAAAAAAGAAATTTTCAAAAATTCATAACTCGATTGAAAATTGCTGCATATCGAAAAACCATAATTATTTTGAAACATTGATGTCTTACGAAGTGATTTGAATTTTTGTAGAATTTATTTCCTGCGTTTTATATTCTTTTTCAATTTTTTGCGCTTGAGTGTTCGACATTGAAAAAAAAATCAAAAATTAATAAATCAACTGAAAATTGCTGCACAGTCAAAATCAATTTTATTTTTAAAGATCGACGTCTTGTGAAGTAAATTAAATTTGAGTAGGATTTTATACCTACATTTCATACTAATTTTTTTGCACTCGAGTGGTCGTCGTTGAAAAAAATACATTTTCAAAAATTCATAACTTGACTGAAAATTGTTGCATATTCAAAAACCAAAATTGTTTTGAAAGACCGACGTCTTGTGAAGTGAATTGAATTTTAACAGGATTTTATACCTGCGTTTCATATTAATTTTTAATTTTTTTGCACTCGAGTCGAGTATCGTCGATATTATGTGTGATTAAGTTTTTTAGAGATAAAGACGTTGATGCTGCTATTGACATTGTTGCGCTTACTTCTGATGACATCGACATTATGTCGGATGTCGAAGAGATCGATGAAACTCTTAGAAGTTGCGTATTCGAAGAATATTAGAAGTCCATTCAAGTGCTTTTAGTACAGCCTCCATAAATACAGAATCAGATAATGAGACTGTAACTGCCTCACAAGAAAAAAAGTAATACGAAGAAAGGTTATGCGAAAATAAATTAAGACTGACATAAAGAAATACCTGCCTTTTTAAACAAAATTGGAAAGCACTGGATTCCAAATAATACAGTCACTAAAAGGAAAATGGCCAGTCGGCATTTCTGCAACTTTATTTGAAGAAGACATGATTTATATAGTCAGACAGAGTGCAACATACGCTGTTCAAAATAATAGACATGACTCTATGTTTTCAAAAGGCTTTCAAAAAGTTAAAGGCTTTTCGCTACTCACTACCGCAATAACAAATGTATTGGTGCGAAGATAAAAATGTCTGCATTGAAGCAGTTAGAAAGTGTTTAGAAATAAAGAAAAATCTTCACTTCAATGATAACGCTAAGCTGGACAAGACATCGATTTCAAAGTGAGCGAGCGATATTTACAATTTTGGGATATTTTTCATCTACCTGATGAAGCTACTGTGTGGTGAAACAATTGTTGTAGAACAATAAAATTAATTTGAAACCATACACTGTGTTAGTGTTTTATTAAATGATATCTAGAGCTGGCCACATGGACATGCATCCCAGGCCAAAAAAAAAAATTAAATGATATTTTGAGAAAATATCATTTTTGAAATTGAACGCACAAAAATCATTTGTACACGTTTTCACTATTTCCCAACGTGACATTGAAACGAGTCGACCGTGGCAATAATATTTACAAATCGATTGACAATTACCTATTTCCTAATTGAACTTGAACTCCTGCACCCAATAAACTATAAGCGATAAAAGTACGACACGCACGTTCTGTACACGAAATCGGGCGTTTGATTAGAGCTGGTTACGGAATAGAGGCATAAATGTTTCCAACGCCCGAGGTTGTGGTGTCTCATTTTTATTCTAGCGGGGTAGCAACTCCAAGGTGAGCAACCGACTGCAATTCTCCGTTCGGAGTCCATCAACCTTTGAAATTTATTGTCATGTAGGCTCACTGAAGAATTTATAACGTGATGAATGCCTATCATCTTTAATTTTAACAAAATTATGAGCTACGTACACACTGTCCCATTCAGAATACTGGGTTTTATATACCGGGTGTTCGATAAAAAAAACTCTGTTACACGGAATTCCGGATGTATTATTAGCAGTAAATATAAAAGTATACTTGATAATTTTCAATACATCTTTATTAACAGAAACAATACTACATATAATTAACAGCCATATGATAGAGTGACGTTAGCCAAATGGCTATCGACCAGAGGTCTTTCTCAAGAAGGTTTAAATGCGAATTAATTTGATTGTTTATGTATCATCATGTGCTTCTTCTATTTTGAATAAAATATTAAATTGTAATTGTAATTGTAATTGAGGATTTTGTTTTCAAATAATATTTGCCATTACTTCTCTAGTTTCAGCGTTGCTGCACCATCGACTATGAATACTAATATGAATTAATTATTTACTTTACTTATTAAATATATAAGTAATTTACAAGCAAATTCAAGTTAAACAGTAAGAAAATAGTCAAGTTATTTGATTATAGTTTTAGTAAGACTTAATTTTGCAGAGTTAAATATGCATAGATTCAAACTACTTTTTGTCTTCATTGAATTAATCAAACAATTAAGGTTGGTTTAGTTCACATATTAACACTATGTATTATTTATAAATGAAAACGTAACCGTTATTTTTGAAGCGTTATCAGATGTATGTGTATATCAAAAAGTCAACACGGGAATATTTTAATGCAAATCGTGTAATCATGTTATTTCTGAATGAATAAAGCCCTTTTTATCGACAGATGAATGGAATTTCTTATCATAGAAATTTGTCACCTTGTAATTCTATCGCCAGTGATAAGATGCTATTACACATCTCTTGTATATAGATATATAGCCAGGAAAGTTAGTCACGAAAGAAGTTTTGTGGCGAAGAGTGATGAGTGTAGCCTGAACCACTTATATTTCATTCTAAAGAAATTTACGCACAAATAAATGCGATATTAAATTATATCCGTGTCCCTTTGCCACATCAGCATGAGAGTCAACTTGAAAATACATTTGCTGTGTATTTCAAATGGAACTGGTATAATCCGCGCAGATTTCTGTTAGTATTTGTCAGTATGACATTCGCATTTCCTGGCTCACTTAACAAAAATTATAAAGTCTGTAATTTTTGACTTGATGTATATATTTGTCTGGAATCAATAGGACAAATTTCTATGTAGTTAAAGTATGTGCGGGAGGATGTATAGCCGTCCCAAAATGCCGAGACACATTGCGCAGTGAATGTCTTAAATTTCAAGAAAACTCACAATTATTCAGCGAACGCATTTTAACTCGATAAACATTTCTTCGTGCTATATATTAACAACAACGATATTTTTATATTGCCAGTTCGACAATGAAAAGATCTCTCAAAATCAAGAACAAAAATAGGGGGTTGCAACAAAATGATGACGTCATTGTTCAAAAACAAATAACGACTGAAAATCATGTAAAAATGAAAATCGACTTGTTCGACCATTTTTTCCAAAAATATTTTATTTCGGTTTTATTGAATATATTCTATACTTTAGGCGCGCACTGTATATAATGTAAGATTTTAGTGACATCTGGTAGGTTACGGATTAGATTAGGCAGTTAAAATAGTTTATTAGTGACATGGCTCTTTTAGTTTTATTTTTTTGAGCACTTGAATAAAAACATCGCAAAAAAAATTTAAAACTCGTAGCAAAAATTCCTTAAAACCATATCCTCAATGGTTGAAGTATCGCTTATTCAAAATTAATTTGGTTTTTGTAAATCTAACAATTTTTAATGGAGATATGATTTTTTGAAAATTTTAGTTTTATTTATTTGAGCACTTGAATGAAAACGTCGCAGAAAAAATATAAAACGCGTAGAAAAAATTCCAAAAGAAAGCATCCTCAATGGTCAAAGTATAGCTAATTCAAAATCAATTTGGTTTTTATAAATTCAACAATTTTCAATAGAGATATGGATTTTTGAAAATTTTCGTTTTCATTTTTTGAGCACTTGAATGAAAACATCGCAGAAAAAAATATAAAACGCGTAAAAAAAAATCCATAAAAAATCATCCTCAATGGCCGAAGTATAGCTAATTCGAAATCAATTTGGTTTTTGTAAATTCAACAATTTTCAATAGAGATATGGATTTTTGAAAATTTTCGTTTTCATTTTTTGAGCACTTGAATGAAAACATCGCAGAAAAAAATATAAAACGCGTAAAAAAAAATCCATAAAAAATCATCCTCAATGGCCGAAGTATAGCTAATTCGAAATCAATTTGGTTTTTGTAAATTCAACAATTTTCAATAGAGATATGGATTTTTGAAAATTTTCGTTTTCATTTTTTGAGCGCCTGAATGAAAACATCGCAGAAAAAATATAAAACGCGTGGAAAACATTCCTTAAAACCATATCCTCAATGGATAAAGTATTTCATTTTCAAAATAAATTCGGTTTTTGTAAATCCAACAATTTTCAATGGAGATATTGATTTTTTTTGATTTTCGTTTTAATTTTTTGACCACTTGAATGAAAACATCGCAGAAAAAATATAAAAGGCGTAGAAAAAATTCCTTGAAACAATATCCCTAATGGTCGAAGAATCGCTTATTCAAAATTAATTTGGTTTTTGTAAATTCAATAATTTTTAATGGAGAAATGAATTTTTCAAAATTTTAGTTTAATTTTTTTGAGCACTTGAATGAAAACATCGCAGAAAAAAATATAAAACGCGTAGAAAAAATTCCTTAAAACCATATCCTGAATGGTTGAAGTATCGCTTATTCAAAATTAATTTGGTTTTTGTAAATTCAACAATTTTTAATGGAGATATGAATTTTTGAAAATTTTAGTTTTATTTTTTTGAGCACTTGAATGAAAACATTACAGAAAAAATATAAAGCGCGTAGAAAAAATTCCTTCAAAAAATATCCTCAATGGTCTAAGTATCACTTATTCAAAATAAATTTGTTTTTTGTAAATTCAACCATTTTTAATGGAGATATGAATTTTTGAAAATTTTATTTTTATTTTTTTGAGCACTTGACTGAAAACATCGCAGGAAAAAATATAAAACGCGTAGCAAAAAATTCCTTAAAATCATATCCTCAATGGTTGAAGTATCGTTTATTCAAAATTAATTTGGTTTTTGTAAATTCAACAATTTTTAATGGAGATGTGAATTTTTGGAAATTTTTGTTTTCTTTTTTGAGCACTTGAATGAAAACATCGCAGAAAAAAATACAAAACGTGTAGAAAAAATTCCTTAAAAAAATAACCTCAATGGTTGAAGTATCTCTTATTCAAAATCAATTTGGTTTTTGTAAATTCAACCATTTTTAATGGAGATATGATTTTTTTTAAATTTTAGTTTAATTTTTTTGAGCACTTGAATGAAAACATCGCAGAAAAAAATATAAAAGGCGTAGAAAAAATTCCTTGAAACAATATCCCTAATGATCGAAGAATCGCTTATTCAAAATTAATTTGGTTTTTGTAAATTCAACAATTTTTAATGAAGATATGAATTTTTTAAATTTTAGTTTAATTTTTTTGAGCACTTGAATGAAAACGTCGCAGAAAAAATATAAAACGCGTAGAAAAAATTCCTTAAAAAATATCCTCAATGGTCAAAGTATCGCTTATTCAAAATCAATTTGGTTTTTGTTTATTCAACCATTTTTAATGGAGATATATGAATTTTTTAAATTTTAGTTTAATTTTTTTTGAGCACTTGAATGAAAACGTCGCAGAAAAAAATATAAAACGCTTAGAAAAAATTCCTTAAAAAATATCCTCAATGGTCGAAGTATCGCTTAATCAAAATCAATTAGGTTTTTGTAAATTCCACAGTTTTTAATGGAGATATGAATTTTTGAAAATTTTAGTTTTAATTTTTTGAGCACCTGAATGAAAACTTTGCAGAAACAAAAAATAAAATGCTCAGACAAAATTCCATAAAAAATTACTTTCAGCGACCGAAGTATTGCTTATTCAAAATCAATTTGGGGCTCGAAAATTCAACAATTTTCAGGAATTTGGAGATTTTCGCAGTTTTGTTTTTGTTTTTTTTTTCAGTTGATGAAGTTTGCAATTTCAAAATTAGTTCCGTGATAATATTGTAAAATTGAGTTATAAAATTATGTGGAAGAAATTATAAAATAACACCCTGTATAGTTCATTCTTATCCGTTAGATCATTGATACTCAATTACATTACATTCAGCGAAGAAAATACTACCACTTTGCTAATTTACCCATCTACCCGTAATAATGAAATAAATACTTAACATGAAACACTCTGTGCACGTCATATTCACAATTAATCACACATGATTAAAAATAATACTGAGAAATAGATCTTAAACAACAATGCATGCACACTATCAATTGTACTAAACTGAATAAATTATAGCAAGCATCCAATTAATTGGTAAATATCAGGAATGTAATGAATTCCACTAATTACAGCAATCCATCAAGGATTCCAGCGCGGCAATTATTGAATTCACGTTTTCACAGATGAATTAGGAGTTAACAGGATGCACTTTAAGTGCCGACCAGATGAAAGAGAACATCTGAAAAAATCAATTTTTATGGTCTTTCTGGCGGCCGAGTTACCAGTTGATTGTAAGTCTTGATTGATTGCGTGCATTTTACAGTTAACATCGAAGAACCTCGGGCTGAGATGTGTAATTATTGCTGAAATCGAATTATCATCGTGCAGTAATTGTGTAAATTATTGCTTATTTAATGTGTAATTAGTGATACAAACTTATGTTGATTAATATGTAGCAGGAAGCAATATCAAATCAACAACATGCACTATGAATATAAAGTCCATGTAATATAAATTTCGATATATATTTTTTATAATTTTATACTGGGTACCATTGGATTTCACAAAAGTGGTAATAAATGGCTTAAATTGACGTTTATATTTGTTTTCAATTGTGTAAACGATCTTTTGCGTTATGTTCAGTTATTGTTTTTGAAACGTTGCTGTTGTTTCGTTTCAAAGGGAATAATAATGAAAAATAAAAGGAGGATTAAGTGCAAATCAATTAATTACAAATCTGTTTTCAGTGGAACTTTCCAGTGACAGATAACGGAGAAGTGCAATGTTTATTCCGCCTATTTAGCGTACCTATCATTAATACAGCAATAATCCATTTTATTTTGTATTTTTTTACGTTTCATAAATATGATACATCCAAAAGATGGTATTTTATTTTTACTCCATATGACATTGTGCAGTCAAATTTATTTTCCTATGAATATTTATTACCTTCATCGTAAACCTGATTTTGTCGCGCATGCGCAGAAAACGCAAAAATCTGTGTTTTTTTCAAAAATTCATTTCTTAGAAGTTGCCACATATTAAGAATCCAAATTTTGGGCAAAGACAGCCAAAAGTATGCGCTTTCAGGTGCTTGAATAAAATTTTCCTACACTAGTGGTAGTTTCCGCCCTAGAGCTTCTTGAACGCACAAAACCATTTTTCAATCAAAATTTTTGTTACACTAACGTGAACGTGAACGTAAAGAAGTCATAAACAACTGAGGAGATGTTTCCACAAAATGGCTACCCCAGGAGTTATCAGCACCAAAAGTTGAAGCCATATAACGACCTACACTGGACCGGATGTGGACGACGCAACAGCAAAGATCTATGGCTCAGAAACCATAAACGAAACGGATGTGAAATTATTTTTTAGCCTTCAGATGGGAGGCAATTTCCTGTGAGCCCTAAGAACTTCACAAGAAAGATAACTTGATTTATTGAAGACTTCAACAGGGGTCAGGAGATATTCTCTCACTTCCTTTCCAATCTTCAAAACTGACCGTTATTTTTGAGAAAATCCAATTTTTTAGATGATATATATCCACGTAACAAGAAATTTTACTTGTGAAAATCAAATGTATAGTAAAGGCGCACCTAGTGGTAAAAATATGAACTCAGTTTTGAAGTAATGCAATTTTAAAACTTAATGTTTAAGATTGATCGACTGTCTGAAATCAAAGAGTTTGTAATCAGCAACCTTAAAAACACGACAAAAAATCACTCACAATTGTGAAAATTATTTGCAATCATTGAATGACGACAATAATAACAATTTCAATAATAACGTTGATAATTTTGCGAGAAATTAAAGTAATAATAATATACATCATATATTATTATAATAATATTATTTATCAACATGTGCGAAAATTTTGATTGAAAAATAGTTTTGTGCGTTCAAGAGGCTCTTGAGCATTAGTGTGGGAAAATTTTATTCAAGCAACTTAAAGCACATACTTTTGGCTGTCTTTGACCAAAAATTGGAGTCTTAATCGGTGGCAACTTCTGAGAAATGAAATTTTGAAAAAGAAAACCGTTTTTTGTGTTTTCTTCGCATGCGCGGCATGATATCAAAAATCTGGCCGATGCATTTGATTCCTTGAGAAATTTTCCATCGATTAAGACTGTTCTAAAATTTTCCCAGACTGAAATGCGATTAAGATAACTGAAATAAAAAAAAAATAAAGTTGAACTTAAAAAATTCTCGCAAAATTCAATCGGCTATACAAGGCGAACTATGTAACCTAGAGGTCTGAAAGGGTCCCCCCGATTAAAATAAGCAAAATGCCCCCAGATTCGGAATTCCTAATTAACCAAATAATTTTGTATCTTGAGATACATTATCCGTGGACATACTTTATATGGTCCCCACCCTTCCCCTCACACCTCTGGGGTCAAAAAGCGTTATTTTTTGTTTTAAGTAGGTTATCAATAGAATTTTTTTCAAGGTCATCCGAGGTCATTCGGTGTCTTAAAAAATTTTAAAAAAACAAATTTCTCTTTTTTTTGATGTAGAAATCGTTGAGGTGCACCCCGTTTTTTTTCTCTATTTCATAAATGTTGATTAATGTTACCTCTGACAGGAACTTTAAATACATTTCGAGTGGTGCGTCATCCCTAAAAATTCAATTTTCCGCTATTTTTTCGATTTTTTCAATTTTACAGGTAAGGGTTGAGGTTTAGCCAAAACACTAACAAATACTTTTTTGTAGCATTTTGCAATTGGTTTTTGAATTTTTTTTTCTATCTTTAATAGTAAAAAAGTTATAACCAATTTAAATTTTTTTTCCTACTTGATTTTTCAATTTTTATTGATTAAAAATGTAGATTACATACAGGGTGTTTCAGAGCTCTGGGAACGGTCAATCACGTGCTTATTTTTCAAAATTTCGAAAAATGTTTTATACAAAAGTTGTGTATAATAGTGGGCTGCACGCCCTAAAAATATTTAAATTTATACAGGGTGTCTCATAACAAAGTTACAGACCAAACCTTTTTTTTTTTTTTATGTAACACCCTGTATTTTTTGTCATTTTTGAATTATATGGAGCAAATAAAGGTGAGTTACTTTAATACTCCCTATACCTATTGTTTGCCGTTTTCGAAATATTTGAAGATTTGTTGAAATGCAAGGTCTGGGTGAAATTTTATTTTTGCCCCAGTGATTGACGTTGAACGATTAAAATAATTTTAATTATTTGCTCGAAGGTTCGAACTATAGAGCCAACCATGATTTCATGCAAAAAATTATACAGGGTGATAAAAAAAATCGGTAGAAAAACCCAACTTATAAAGTTGAATAACATCGTTTTTTCAAATGGCACACCCTGTATTTAGTAACGTATTCTCAAGTAGAATCCAATTATCTTTCAGATTATAATAATTATTCCTGATATGATAATCGCCGAATACAAGAAAACTTGAGATTAGGAACAGGGAACCCTTATACAATCTGAAAGATAATTGGATTCTACTTAAGAGTACGTTACTAAACACAGGGTGTGCCATTTGAAAAAACGAAGTTATACAACTTTATAAGTTGGGTTTTTGTACCGCATTTTTTTTTATCACCCTGTATAATTTTTTGCATGAAATCAAGGTTGGCTCTATAGTTCAAACCTTTAACCAAATAATAGAAATGATTTTAATCGTTCAACGTCAAACACTGGGGCAAAAATAAAATTTCACCCAGACCATGCATTTCAACAAATCTTCAAATATTTCGAAAACGGCAAACAATAGGTATAGGGAGTATTAAAGTAACTCACCTTTATTTGCTCCATATAATTCAAAAATGACAAAAAATACAGGGTGTTACATTTAAAAAAACATAGGTTTGGTTTGTAACTTTGTTATGAGACACCCTCTATAAATTTAAATATTTTTAGGGCGTGCAGTTTACTATTATACACAACTTTTGTATAAAAATTTTTACTTTAGATGAACCATAAAATATTTTCGGATAAAAAGTTGAATGAGTTTTGGGAAAATTTCACTGGTTTGGAGAGTGAAGATGAAGACCCATTTTTTGATGACAGTTTGGAAGATCCCACATTTGATCTACACGAAGAAGAAATTGAACATGATGTGGTAACACCTTTGCCATCTTGTTCTAATGCAACATTCACGACTATGAACACATCACAGGAAACAACTAGAACAGGTCAGCAAACAAAACAAAATATCTTATGAAAAAAGAAAAATTTACAACTAATTTAGGAACAATTAACTTTCCATGGAAATTTTGAAATGCATGGAGACATAGACACTCCTTTTCAGTTTTTAGTTATTTTTTTTACTAAAGACCTAATAAATAATATTGTTCAACAAACAAATCTATATTGTGTAGAAAAAATGGTGATGTGGCCATCATGTTACTTTCTCCGACCTGATGGTATCATAGCCATTTATATTTACGTTTTCATGGTTTATTTTCAATTTTAATCATATTTTAAATGTACGTCGAGCGTTGCGCAAACTCAGACGAAACTGACGTTTAAAACGTCAAAATTATGAAAGATGGAAAAATTATACTTCAAATTCAAAAACTCGGTTTACTCAAAAACTAACGAGATGTCGAAAAAAACTTATTCTTTAAAAGTTGTTCATTTTGGCATTCTCTACAATTATTATTCACATAAATTTGCTGTAACTGTTATCATTTCATAATTATAAACCAAAAATTAAAAAATTAATAATAATTTTTTTTTCTCTAATAGCAATGATTTTATTAAAAATATTTTCAAGCAAAAGATGTGCATTTCTTTGTTGTCTCCAATGCCTGTTTAAATATTTTTGTGATATTTTTCATATTCAAGAAAATATTGGCAAAAAACAAAAACAGTTAAGGTAAACACCCACTTCCGGTGTACGAAATTTTACCAAAAGCTTTTCAGTTCTTCGGATTATCAAATAAGACGTATGTTCAAAGTTTCATTTCAATTGCTCCATTAGTTTTTGAGATACAGCGCACATAGGCACACACACACAAACACACAGACACAAAAAAAATCCAGAAATTGTTGAAATGGCATCTAGAGACCCCAAAACGGATATTTCCGTAAAAAAATATTTTGAAAAAAAAATCACGATCACAATACTTTCTCGTACTTCGTAACGGAGAAAGTAAAAAATCCTGAAAGAGCTGTTGCATTTACTTGTTGTGATGTAAGACAATATATTGGAGTTGTGTTGTACATGTCACTTGTACATATGCCTAACCTAAGATCTTATTGGAGTAATGAGTTGACATTTAGTCCTATAAATAGCACAATGTCAATACACAAATTTGAAAAATTGCGTCAGTATATTCATTTCAATGACAATTCCAAATTCATACCACGTGGTGAATCAGGACATGATAGACTTTTTAAAATAAGACCTCTTATAGACCTAAAGACAAAATGTAATGCAATTCCCTTAGAAAAACACCTATCCATAGATGAGCAAATGTGTTCGACGAAAGTGAGGCATTGCATGAAACCTCGCAAATGGGGTTTCAAATTATTTGTGTTAGCTGGAATTTCGGGATTCGCATATAATTTTGAAATTTATTCTGGACAAGAAAATAACAAGACTACTATAGGCCAGACAACGAACCAGATCTTGGTGCGTCGTCAAACATAGTTATTCGGTTAGCACGAATTATACCCCGCAATCAAAATTTCCGATTGTATCACGATAATTATTACACTGCTTTGTCGCTTATGGTTCATCTAGCAAAAGATGGCATTTTTTCTTTAGGAACAATACGAATAAATAAACTGCCTAACTGTAAGCTACCAACCGAATCAATCAGGAAAAAATGGTGATGTAACTTTCTCTGACTTGATGGTACCATAGCCATTTATATTTACGTTTTTATGGTTTATTTTCAATTGAAATCATATTTAAAATGTACACCGAGCGTTGTGTAAACTCGGATGAAAGTGACGTTTAAAACGTCAAAATTATGAAAGATGGAAAAATTATACTTGAAATTCAAAAACTCAGTTTACTCAAAAACTAAATGGATTTCGAAAAAAAATATTCTTCATTTTAGCATTCCCTACAATTATTATTAACATAAATTTGCTGTAACTATTATCGTTTCATAATTATAAACCAAAAATTTAAAAAAAATAATAAATTTTTTTCTCGAATAAAAATGATTTTATGAAGAACGTTTTCAAGCAAAAGATGTTCATTTCTTTGTTGTCTTCAATGTTTGTTTAAATGTTTTTGTAACATTTTTCATATTTAAGAAAATATTGGCAAACAGCAAAAAAACAGTTAAGGTAAACACCCACTTCAGGTGTACGAAATTTTACCAAAAGCTTATCAGTTCTTCAGATTATCAAATAAGATGGATGTTCAAAGTTTTATATCAATTGCTCTATTAGTTCTTGAGATACAGCGCGCATAGACAGACACACACACACAGCACACACATAGACACAAAAAAAAATCCAGAAATTGTTGAAATGGCATCTAGGGACCCCAAAACTGATATTTCCAAAAAAAATAATTGAAAAAAAATTACGATCACAATACCTTCTCGTACTTCGTAACGGAGAAAGTAAAAATACAGAAATTATTGAAATGGCAACTAGGGACCTCAAAACGGATATTTCCGTAAAAAAAATTTGAAAAAAAAATCACGATCACAATACTTTCTCGTACTTCCTAACGGAGAAAGTAAAAAGAAAAGAGAGGTAGCAGTCATGAGTATACGGCAACAGTAGATGGGATAGATGTATCGTCCCTCATATGGAAAGATAACAAATCTGTAACTCTCATTTCGACGTTTGCCGGAACACATCCAGAAGTATTAGTCAAAAGATATGAAAGGAAAAAGAAGGAAGTCATAGAAGTGAAATGCCCATATGTTATTCAAGAATATAATCGCCATATGGGTGGCGTAGATCTCCTAGATAGTCTAATGGGTAGATACAGAATTGCCATCAAAAGTAGAAAATGGTACTTTTTTTACCATTTGATTGACTTGACAACGGTAAATGCTTGGTTGGCTTACAAACGACTGCTAAAACAAAAAGGAGTAATTGATTCAAAAATTCCGGATCAAGCTAAATTTCGTCAAGAGGTGGCTCATTGCCTATGTAAAATGAACGTTTTGCATTCTAAACGAGGAAGACCAAGCTCATTTGAAAGAGAACTACCAAATAAAAAGCATAAAGGACTTTGTTCCGCCTCAAGATATTCGACAAGATCAATTTGGACATTGGCCTATTCCTGTAGAAAATAAAATAAGATGCAAACGTCCAAACTGCAAGGGTTTTAGTCGCACAATATGCGAAAAATGTGGTGTTGCGCTTTGTCGTGTAAATAAAAATAAGAACTGCTTTAAAATGTTTCGTACTAATTAATCGCATATTGTTTAAGTACATGTAAACATTCAATGTAGCCATTTGGCAACGTACAAGTTTTTTTGCAAATAATAAAAAAGTTTATGTAATTTTTTTTTCTGCTATTTTTCCAGAGGTGCTGCTTCTTTAATCAATTGCAATAAAAAAATGAATAAAAAAAATCGAGCATTTAAGGGTTTATATGACCACATATACTTGCAAAAGATTCGCTCTGTTGTAATTGCTTCTACTTGCATTAAATTAAACTGTATAATGTACGTCAATGTTAATTTTGCAGTTTGTGCAATTTTCTATGATAATCCTGGCGTCGTCGAACAAGAAGTAATTTCGCGCAAACTTTGATTGGAAATGATTGAATCTTCTACATATTGTCCCGTAGAAGAACAAGTACTGTTATTTGGTTGGATATGGCTTTTTTGTTATTTATTGACTCTTCTACGTACGATTCAGCTACAGTGGAACTTTTCCAACCGCCATTTCGTTTTAAGTTTAAAATGTCTGCTCCAGCATCTGCGAGAAATGTGGCCCAAGATCCTCGAAAACAGTGGCCAGTGAACTCGTTCGGATTTGCTAACCCAAGATAACTAGCTATTTTTTCAAAGGTGTTAATTCCAATGGGTTGAACTGAACACTTCTTACGGCAATAGACAAATAATCGTTGATGGGGAGTTTGTGGAAGACGAAGTAAAACGTATCTTCTGTAAATGTCAATCATTTTTTTGGTAGAATTAGTGTCGCCGTCAACAAGGAACGCCCGAGATTTATTAGTCTTTAGAGTGGGTATTTTTACAATTAGCATCGAACCAGTATCTTCGACATCCTTGATACTCATCTTATGCAATTATTCTCTCCTAACAGCCCCCGCAATTCCAAAAATTGCCACGACCTACAATTTGAAAACATTATTATTAAATATTCAATAATTTAGATTAAAATTACCTTCATCAACAAAAACCTGACGTCGGGCGTATCGTTTAAAAATTTATATAACTGTTCCTTAATAAATACGCGAGACTTCCTACTGTGAAAGCCTTTTGATTGGTTTTTCATAAACTTAGAAAACTCCTTAAAGTCAATATTTTTGTTAACTAATACTGACGACTTAACCATAGAATACTCCGACCATAAGCTCGATGGTTTGATCTGTTTACCTCTTGCTGAAAAGTAGGTTAAGAAGACGTTCTCCGTTAAGTTATGGGCATTTCTTGACGTACACCATTGATCGAACTTAGTATAAACTAATTCATACTGCTTTCGAGATTTTGCCGGAAGCAAAGTTTTCATTGCCATTGCCGCGGCCTCACACATTTTTTTCCGCAATTTATAACAGTGTAACACTCACAGATAACTTTTTTCCACAAATAATAATGGCGACTGACATTTGTGCAGTTTATTTACTGGTTGCTAAGTAACGTTTTCGTCAATGCACAAAACGTTGTTCATTATTTTATTCATTGAATAATTAGCAGCAGTAAAAATGACATTTACAAAATATTACTCATATGAACAACTTCTTTAAAAATTGCTGCATGATCGAAGATAAACTTGTGTAAGGCACTCGTGTAAAAAGTTTATTTATTGCACTCCTGGCTTTAAAAACTCGCTCGCGTTTTTAAACGCCAGTTCGTGCAATAAAGAATCACTTTTTACAATTGTATCTTAAATAACTATTATGTTTTGGCGTTAAATCCGAAATATGTTATTTTATTGTTACGGTACATGACATTGTGCAGTCAAATCTATTTTGCAATGGAAATTTCCTATGAATAATTCACTAATGAATTTTATTTTTTGGCGTTTTATGAATACAATAGAACTATAATGGTTGTTATTCTACTATTGCTAAATATAATACTTTTTTACAGCGATTTGAAATAATCCATCCTTTATTGAGTGCGCGTGAGACCTCGCATTAAATTTCAACCACACGTGGAAGATTTTTTTCTGAATATCATTTTTGCGTCCGTGCCAAGTTGTAAAATTTAAATGTTTGGTAAATATTCACGAAGTTTCTTCGATTTAAGACCATGTCATAATAAACTCGGAGTATAAATGAAAGAATTAATGAAAATGAAACAAATGATTAATAATACGGTTTTATAGAATGTTTCCTGACACGTACTTGTGTTAAGTCACGTGTCCCATAATAAGAGTCGAGTGCAAACGAACCAAACTAGTCTGGCCGGTTACGCTCAAAACATAATCGTGCTTGCCGGGTGCGTGAAGTTCGAAAAGTCGAAGAAGTAATTAGCAAAACGATTGACACTTTTTAGAGATGACATATCCACCCTACAATTTAGTTTTCGTTGGGCGTTCGTTTTGTAGAGCTCGAAAAGTCGCAGAAGTAATTAGCGATTGTGACTTTTTAGAGATGACACATCCACCCTACTTTTAGATGTCGTTGAGCGTTCGTTTTGTACAGTCGAAGTAAACATGGAATTTAAGTGCAAGTTTTCGGGACGTCCGTAAATATGTTTATGATTGGACTATCCTCGGACGCTCATCTATCCCTCTCAGTCTACCGTACTAGTCATCCCACTCAGCGGCCAGACTCACGTGGTTGATCTGTACATACTACCCAGACACCCTTATGATTGTGAATGATGAATTATGTATTAGTCAACAAATAGAAACATATGTTCTGAATGAGTTTGAATTCTTGACTGTATTAATGTTTTTTTTTTTGTAAGTAACCGTCTCGTCGTTAGATTTATATGTATAGGGGAATGTTTGGAGATTATATAATAAGAGATAATGAATGTACCCTATGCGGGTTAACAGTCGTGTTTCTAGTAGGAGAAAACTGTAATAATTCTGTAAGCTAATAAAAAAGAACCTGAATATTACTTCTTCAATTAACCGTCCCCGAGAGCAGATACTTTCTTTTATCGTAATGAGAGTAATCATGCCTCGTATGATCTTTAATGAATGTAACGAATCCGTGTTAATGCTGTTGCCGTGATGCCCTCATGTTCGACTCTAAACGAAACCTGATTTCCAGATAGTCGAGCTGGAGCTGGAGCGTCCGAAGGCCGACGATTGATACGTGCATCGTCGCAGATAACAACGCGGACTGGTCCCAAGCTCCAAGCGTCTGCTGGCAATCATCAGTGAATGGACAACTCTTGCCGAGGGTACAGCACGCCGCAAGAACTGAGTCGCTTGCGTTACCATACTGAGCCCGTTGCGCTGGCGTAAACTGTGTGCATCTGTGATATTCGTTTTTTTTTGTACTATGGTGTAGTGCTTCGCTGGATTTTGACGAGTTTTATTTTGTGTTCAGCTGATTTTATTTTATTGGTAAGTTTTTTTATGCACCACTGATTTACCTTCATTTTAGTATTTACATAAAATAGATTGTGCTATTGCCATTGTTTTACACACATCATTGATAATGCAAGAAGTAGAAATATATATTGCAAATGAAGGCTTAATAAAAGTATTAAGTAATTAGCAATGAATTGTTCTAAAAAGTGTTCAGGTGTTACCGGTAGTTTGAATTGACAAAATATAAGTATACAATTTGTTAAATTTGATTCTCGTTTAACACGTGGTGAAACATTTTTAATATTCAGGATTGTTAAAATGTATGTATGTTTAATCTACATGTTATTCATTAAGTTTTGTTTTATGATTGTTAATTACGATATTCCCCTATTTTGGGACTTGTCCTGTTGGGAAATAAATAAATAAATAAATAAATGAGGCACTTGGCGAAAATTGTGAAACCAATCAAGTGCCTCATTTTAAGAATCCTGACATAAGTATACAAATTATAACAAATAAAACACTAATACTTCGTTTGTATAACTTTAAGAATGTATTAAATCAGTGCCATTATCGAATAATTTCTACGACTGTATAATCCTATATTTAATTTACTGTAAGTTCGATAATGGTACGTTAAAATAACTGAAACTATAGTCACTGAAATAATACATTTTCTAAATTATATAAACAAAGATTTTTATGTATTATAAAAATGTATAACGAAGTAGAAGCCTCCAGTATAAACGATATACAGGGTGTTGACTTGGCGGACGCAACATAGGAAATCGCATGTTAATTTTCCGCAATTGTTGTTTCAATTCCATGGCATGTCATTATTTTTTATAAAATTACATTACTTTTTCTTAATTATTTCAACTTAGAGAAACGTAAAGTGTTAAGTGTGAACATTAATAAAATCAGAATTTTTCCCTCTACAAAAAAGTTAAATACATTTTATCTCTAAAATAAATAGGGGAGCCAATATTTGAACACTTCAAAATTAACATGCGATTTCCTATGTTGCGTCCGCCAAGTCAACACCCGGTATACAAATTTAATATTGATCATATTTCGCTCTCAAAACCATTCAACAATTCCTTAAGATCTTTTAAACAGTCCAAAAAAGAAATACTTAACTGCTCTTAAAAATATTGTGAAAACCGTTTTGCAGACATGATGGGCAAGGAAGTAAATAATATGGTTCGAGTCCCCTCGGAGAATTACAGGTAGAAATGTTTCTACCTGTTACAGGATGACGTGTAACGGTGAAAATTTTAATTCAAGGTGCATTTCAATTCTATACCGAAAATATATGTTCCGAAAACAACTAAATAATTATTTTTATTACTGCATAAATAGTAAATAATAATAACAATAATAATAACGAAGATACATGGTGCATGGGCAGCTGCCCCCTCCTGGAAAATCATTTTATTAACTTAAAGTAATATTATTATTGAATAGAAACAACCTTACTTATTGCAGAAAGTATTAAATAAATTAAAAAAACGAAATATAGCCTGAATATATAAATATTCAACCTGTTCGTAACTCTGCAAGCAAAATTAAGTCTTACTAAGACTATAAACAATAAGTTTCAATAAGTTATTTGTTTATAGTCTTAGTAAGACTTAATTTTGCTTGCAGAGTTACGAACAGGTTGAATATTTATATATTCAGGCTATATTTCGTTTTTTGAATTTAATATTATTATTATTAATTAATCGATAAAAAACGCCCAACGCCATAACTCTGTTATTTATTGACCGATATGAATGAATTAAAAATCAATTTCAATGGTGGTTTAAATACTAACAAATGACATCAATATTGATTTTTTTCAATAATAACTTCATTGTTAAATGATAGCTAACTTAAAATTTTTAAATGGCAGCATATTATGTTTTATTTTTTTTACATTCAACATTATTTTTCTGAATCCAAAAATGCCCAATATGTTGTTTTTCGTTTAATATTTTGGTCGAAAAAAATTCAAATAAATCTTCCATTTAAAATTATATTTTTCAAAAATTATAATTAGCGTGCCTTGGAAAAAAGTGACAAATGTCATTTGTTGTAAGGTTATATCAAACGTGAATAATAAGGACCCAATAAACAAGTACCTATGTTACAACTCAATGAAGAATAGAATAAATAAGTAGTGCAAGTATTAATTCACTTGCGGTTTAAATGTTCTGTGATTATTGTAAACAGTAAGTAGAACGCCTAACTCTGCAAGTCCACAAAATTGTCGATCCACTCTCTTCGACTTTTTAAAGGCTCCATATCGTCTCAAATTTCCTTCTAATCTAAAATTTAGGTTCTGGTATTCGCCGCTCTCGAAACCGTAGATGATAAATCCGTGCTGCAACTCTTTGATTTCTATTACATAGAAAATAAATTTGTAACATGTCTGTTAATTCGCTACAGTTCATGATTATGCCTGAAACACACTAATAACAAATAGTTGACATTACCTATACAATAAATGACATTTGTCGATTCGAATTTTTTTCAAGGCACACTACATTTATTACCAAAAAAATAATGTGAACAAGATTTATTATTATCTTTTTCTGGCATAAATATTACCTTGAAACCAACATAACGGGCATAATTGGATTCAGAAAAACAATGTCTAATATTATAAAATTAGAAAAGTATATGCAGCCATTTAAAAATTTAAAGTTGACTATCATTTGGCAATGAAGTTGATTTTGAAAAAATATATAATTACCGTAATTTTATAGTATTTAAACAGCCATTGACTTTCTTTTTTAGTTCATTCAAATCGGTCAATAAATAACAGAGTTATGGCGTTGGGCGTTTTTTTCCGAACACACGGTATACTAAACGCGTAAGGCCAAAATCACGTTTTTTCAAATATTTTCTAAACCCTTATAGATATCGATTTGAATTTTTTATGAAAAATCAAAAATAATTCAAGACAAATACTATCAAAATTTCAACCCCCTAGAAAAAAAGTGTTGCCAACTCCACAAAAAATTTTTTTTACAATATTTATTTTTTTCCTGAAAGCCGAAAACGTCTTCTAGGGTCCCGTGAAAACCGTAATTTTCCAACCCAACCCTAGACTTTTGGGTAAATTTTTGAAAATCTATGCAGAGGTTTACGCCAAATGCTAAGGCTTTTTGGGTTTTTGAGTTGGAACGTTCGGATATGGCTCAAAAAATCCCAAATACATGGGGGCATAACGGCCACTTCTGTGTTGGAAGTGCTCCTCTCCGCTCGCGAGCTGCAACCCTTTCTGTGCTGAGGTCGCTTTTTTGTGCTTCAGCGAGCGGGGCCGCGCCCCCTTTACAGTAGCGACTTTAATTTTTATAGAGTTTTATAGAACGAAAGCTCCTCTATATTTTATATCTCTTACAAATTTTTGATATCTTCAACCCTCGAAGAGTTATTCAAAGAAAACCACCCCCAACTTCAATAAAAAAATTCTAGAGCGGCCATTTTTAATACCACATAAAAAATTTAAACGGCATGTCATTTGGAATTTTATTTTGCGTCGAAAAGGTTGGAACCATATTTTTTGTGGAGCGCACCGTTTACGATCTACGGCTAATTTTCGATTGTTTTCCGGGAATTTTTCCAAGAATTTTGCGATTTTTTTTTCTTCGAAAATTAAAAATCTGACGACGGCAAATCAGTCGTCGATTTAATCCGTATCAAAGATCCCAATAAAGTTTTTCGATCTGATTTTTAGTTTGATGACGATGTATACGGAAGGGAGAAGCTAAATTGAGCAGCGGGGCACAACATTTTTTTTCTCCTATCGGAAATCTGATTACACCACCGGAAAACCCTTCTCAAAGGCTTTCCTGTAAATCCTGGACAATTTAAAACTAGTCTATTCTCTCCGTAGAAGACACCTCTACAACAGTTATTCTCGTTATTTTTTGATTTTTCTAATCGTTTGCGAGTTATGAATTTTTTTATGTGTCAAGGCACCATATTTTTCATTTTTCATGAGTAAACCATCGGAAATTTAAGTGAAAATCGCATAACACGGATTCGGCTGAAATTTTCACCAAAGATACCTTTCGCCTGAAGGGGCACCACGTGACAAGTATTTAATCTCTGGGGGGGCCCGTTCCGGGGCCCCGGCCTTATAAGTGAGCGATTCAAGATTATTTTTCGGAAGTCTTCATGCCTCTAAAGAGTCAGTCAAAGCTCAGGTGTATTCGCAACGTGTTCCTCTACAATATTTATGTTGGTACATTTTTTGATTTGTTGCTCCCTTAACGGGACAAAATCTTTTTCAAAGATTAACTTAATTGTTTCCACCTGTTTTCAAGTTTCTGTCAGATTGAAAAGTTTCAGATTTAATGACATTGACATGACATGCCAAAGTCGCGGGCTTAGGTTAGGAACCTATCAGCTGTGCGTCAGACATGACATTCGCTGACATATCTGGAACAAAGTTATGATTTCACACAATTTTCAGATTTAATGACATTGACATGACATGCTTAAAGTCGCGGGTTTAGGTTAGTCAAAGCTTTAAACACATGCCAACTTCCATTTTTGGGACTGTTTTTCAAGGCTTTTACGACTTTTAAGTCCGAGCTTTTTTCCAGGAAATTTGTAACAGGACTTTTTTTCAGACCATTTCAGTTCATTTTTAAGGCTCTCTTTTCGAAACGTTTTTTCAGGATTTCCTGAGACTTTTTCGGGGCTTTCTCTAGGACTTTTTTCGGGACTTTTTTAAGGCCTTAATTACACAATCATAGTTCATATAAAAGAAACGTCAATCTACCAATAAAAAGTATGATCTTAGAAAACAAACACATCTGCTTCAACACTTATTTGTAATTATTCAAGACATAAAAACATTTTAAAGCGTCACTTCACACCATAATTTATTCACAAAGAAACATCACCACACGATATAACGTCAACATTTACAAAAACATCCCATGACCAATTTGGCGAGTAAATTGCATTCATCGGAACTTCGAGTGACTTCATATAACGTGCACGTCCCGCGTTATTTCTCACGATCTGGTGAATTGAAGTCCTCGTTATATCGATTTTAGTGTAATTGTATTCCGGGAAAGGTATATTTGTCCGTTTTTACAATGGCTTGTGTAAATTATAGAACAGAAATGGCGTGTTCGACATGATTGTTACTAATCACAAAAGGTGTTGTTTTAAAGTATCCACCAATTAATAGAAACATGCTACAAAACAATAGAGTTCAAAAATTAAGATATTGATAAACTATTAACCTTGGCACTTCTCATAAACAAATGCAAACTATAACTACAATATTCATTTCATCGTCGCTCATGTCGCTAAGGTGCAGCAATAACAACTTTACACCATCAGCAAAAAAATGAATACAATTCAAAGTGACGTTTCTAAGATTTCTCAATGCAAGAGTAATATAGCCCGTTCTCTTGAATCTGGCGGTTGTAGTCGTAAAAGAGCGTCGGAGCTCGGTATGTGAGGATGTAATATTTTTTTTATCTCTAACCAATCTTTGTTGAAAATTACTGGTGTCAAAGTGTAGAGGAGCGGAGGACCAATACCTTTTCTTCGAGGGTGCGTCGATCCTCAGGGCGGACCGACTGTTTTACGACCTCAGCCGCCAGATTCCAGCGAACAGACTATAATAATAAATTATTCGACCAAAATTTTTGATCGTCCGTAGAAAAAAATCTATCTCGTGTTGCTTGCTGCAATCTGCACAACAAGCACTTTCCACACTTGGTTGACAAATAACTATTATCGTAGTACGTTCGTAATTCCCTTGAAAAGTCAATCAAATTGGGATTATCGTTTGAAATCCATATCGCACATGGTGAAATTGTAGATAAGTAAAATGGCATCGGTTCAGTGTTTATTGACATCGGGCAATCAATATTCATCAGTGTGTAAATATTTCCCATCACCTTTGATCCGAGAACACGCTCTACGTCACTGCATCAATTTCTTATTGTTGGCGCCGTTAAATGAATGAGTTTATTTCAATTGATTTTAATTTAAGCACAAATTGCGTTGCGTGCGAGTCAGAACTTGTTCTATTGTATGTTGTAAACGATATTGCGTGGCTGGTGGCTAATGATGAAGACCACGTTTATTGACATGAAATGTTTGACAGTTGAAACAAAGTATCCCATCAGAAGCCGAAATGATATTGCAAAATATAATTTTTTACAAAATATTTCTCTGAATGATTAAATGGAAAAGGAATCTCTCATCTCAGTTGGAGATATTTTAAAGATTTAGGAAGCAAACGGCAGCAAGAGGAAAAATAATTTGGTATCATCAACAGTGAAGGGCAAGATATAAAACGTACGAGTAAGTGATGCAAATTAATCAATATGTAGAAGAAAAATAATTTCTCCATACCTCGCGATATTAATCTCAATTTTTGACAAAGTTTGCAATCAGCCATAACTAAATAAAAATTCTTATTCTTATCACTAATAAAGGCACTTTCATAATCAAAAGTCAAAAAAACGTTAGGGGAACTCCTTCAACCCAGAAAAAATAATTTCTCCGTAAGTCGCAGAAATCCATACCTCGCGATATTAATCTCCATTTTTGACAAAGTTTGCAATCAGCCATAACTAAATAAAAATTCTTATTCTTATCGCTAATAAACGTACTTTCATAAACAAAAGTCAAAAAAGCGTTATGGGCACTCCTTCAACCGAGAAAAAAATCATTTCTCCGTAAGTCGCAGAAATCCATACCTCGCGATATTAATCTCCATTTTTGACAAAGTTTGCAATCAGCCATAACAAAATAAAAATTCTTATTCTTATCACTAATAAAGGCACTTTCATAATCAAAAGTCAAAAAAACGTTACGGGCACTCCTTCAACCCAGAAAAAAATAATTTCTCCGTAAGTCGCAGAAATCCATACCTCGCGATACTAATCTCTATTTTTAACAAAGTTTGCAATCAGCTATAACTAAATAAAAATTCTTATTCTTATCGCTAATAGAAGTACTTTCATAATAAAAAGTCAAAAAAACGTTATGGGCACTCCTTCAACCGAGAAAAAAATCATTTCTCCGTAAGTCGCAGAAATCCATACCTCGCGATATTAATCTCCATTTTTGACAAAGTTTGCAATCAGCCATAACTAAATAAAAATTCTTATTCTTATCGCTAATAGAAGTACTTTCATAATCAAAAGTCAAAAAAACGTTATGGGCACTCCTTCAACCGAGAAAAAAATCATTTCTCCGTAAGTCGCAGAAATCCATACCTCGCGATATTAATCTCCATTTTTGACAAAGTTTGCAATCAGCCATAACTAAATAAAAA
Source organism: Ocypus olens (assembly GCA_910593695.2). NCBI lineage: Eukaryota > Metazoa > Arthropoda > Insecta > Coleoptera > Staphylinidae > Ocypus > Ocypus olens. The sequence goes on from OU343061.1 coordinate 6,385,998, forward strand.
TTCTTATTCTTATCACTAATAAAGGCACTTTCATAATCAAAAGTCAAAAAAACGTTACGGGCACTCCTTCAACCCAGAAAAAAATAATTTCTCCGTAAGTCGCAGAAATCCATACCTCGCGATATTAATCTCCATTTTTGACAAAGTTTGCAATCAGCCATAACTAAATAAAAATTCTTATTCTTATCACTAATAAAGGCACTTTCATAATCAAAAGTCAAAAAAACGTTACGGGCACTCCTTCAACCCAGAAAAAAATCATTTCTCCGTAAGTCGCAGAAATCCATACCTCGCGATATTAATCTCCATTTTTGACAAAGTTTGCAATCAGCCATAACAAAATAAAAATTCTTATTCTTATCACTAATAAAGGCACTTTCATAATCAAAAGTCAAAAAAACGTTACGGGCACTCCTTCAACCCAGAAAAAAATAATTTCTCCGTATGTCGCAGAAATCCATACCTCGCGATACTAATCTCTATTTTTAACAAAGTTTGCAATCAGCTATAACTAAATAAAAATTCTTATTCTTATCACTAATAAAGGTACTTTCATAAACAAAAGTCAAAAAAGCGTTATGGGCACTCCTTCAACCGAGAAAAAAATCATTTCTCCGTAAGTCGCAGAAATCCATACCTCGCGATATTAATCTCCATTTTTGACAAAGTTTGCAATCAGCCATAACAAAATAAAAATTCTTATTCTTATCACTAATAAAGGCACTTTCATAATCAAAAGTCAAAAAAACGTTACGGGCACTCCTTCAACCCAGAAAAAAATAATTTCTCCGTAAGTCGCAGAAATCCATACCTCGCGATATTAATCTCCATTTTTGACAAAGTTTGCAATCAGCCATAACTAAATAAAAATTCTTATTCTTATCACTAATAAACGTACTTTCATAAACAAAAGTCAAAGAAACGTTACGGGCACTCCTTCAACCCAGAAAAAAATAATTTCTCCGTAAGTCGCTGAAATCCATACCTCGCGATATTAATCTCCATTTTTGACAAAGTTTGCAATCAGCCATAACTAAATAAAAATTCTTATTCTTATCACTAATAAACATACTTTCATAAACAAAAGTCAAAAAAACGTTGCGGGCACTCCTTCAACCCAGAAAAAAATAATTTCTCCGTAAGTCGCTGAAATCCATACCTCGCGATATTAATCTCCATTTTTGACAAAGTTTGCAATCAGCCATAACTAAATAAAAATTCTTATTCTTATCGCTAATAGAAGTACTTTCATAATCAAAAGTCAAAAAAACGTTATGGGCACTCCTTCAACCGAGAAAAAAATCATTTCTCCGTAAGTCGCAGAAATCCATACCTCGCGATATTAATCTCCATTTTTGACAAAGTTTGCAATCAGCCATAACTAAATAAAAATTCTTATTCTTATCACTAATAAAGGCACTTTCATAATCAAAAGTCAAAAAAACGTTACGGGCACTCCTTCAACCCAGAAAAAAATAATTTCTCCGTAAGTCGCAGAAATCCATACCTCGCGATATTAATCTCCATTTTTGACAAAGTTTGCAATCAGCCATAACTAAATAAAAATTCTTATTCTTATCACTAATAAAGGCACTTTCATAATCAAAAGTCAAAAAAACGTTACGGGCACTCCTTCAACCCAGAAAAAAATCATTTCTCCGTAAGTCGCAGAAATCCATACCTCGCGATATTAATCTCCATTTTTGACAAAGTTTGCAATCAGCCATAACAAAATAAAAATTCTTATTCTTATCACTAATAAAGGCACTTTCATAATCAAAAGTCAAAAAAACGTTACGGGCACTCCTTCAACCCAGAAAAAAATAATTTCTCCGTAAGTCGCAGAAATCCATACCTCGCGATACTAATCTCTATTTTTAACAAAGTTTGCAATCAGCTATAACTAAATAAAAATTCTTATTCTTATCACTAATAAAGGTACTTTCATAAACAAAAGTCAAAAAAGCGTTATGGGCACTCCTTCAACCGAGAAAAAAATCATTTCTCCGTAAGTCGCAGAAATCCATACCTCGCGATATTAATCTCCATTTTTGACAAAGTTTGCAATCAGCCATAACAAAATAAAAATTCTTATTCTTATCACTAATAAAGGCACTTTCATAATCAAAAGTCAAAAAAACGTTACGGGCACTCCTTCAACCCAGAAAAAAATAATTTCTCCGTAAGTCGCAGAAATCCATACCTCGCGATATTAATCTCCATTTTTGACAAAGTTTGCAATCAGCCATAACTAAATAAAAATTCTTATTCTTATCACTAATAAACGTACTTTCATAAACAAAAGTCAAAGAAACGTTACGGGCACTCCTTCAACCCAGAAAAAAATAATTTCTCCGTAAGTCGCTGAAATCCATACCTCGCGATATTAATCTCCATTTTTGACAAAGTTTGCAATCAGCCATAACTAAATAAAAATTCTTATTCTTATCACTAATAAACATACTTTCATAAACAAAAGTCAAAAAAACGTTGCGGGCACTCCTTCAACCCAGAAAAAAATAATTTCTCCGTAAGTCGCTGAAATCCATACCTCGCGATATTAATCTCCATTTTTGACAAAGTTTGCAATCAGCCATAACTAAATAAAAATTCTTATTCTTATCGCTAATAGAAGTACTTTCATAATCAAAAGTCAAAAAAACGTTATGGGCACTCCTTCAACCGAGAAAAAAATCATTTCTCCGTAAGTCGCAGAAATCCATACCTCGCGATATTAATCTCCATTTTTGACAAAGTTTGCAATCAGCCATAACTAAATAAAAATTCTTATTCTTATCACTAATAAAGGCACTTTCATAATCAAAAGTCAAAAAAACGTTACGGGCACTCCTTCAACCCAGAAAAAAATCATTTCTCCGTAAGTCGCAGAAATCCATACCTCGCGATATTAATCTCCATTTTTGACAAAGTTTGCAATCAGCCATAACAAAATAAAAATTCTTATTCTTATCACTAATAAAGGCACTTTCATAATCAAAAGTCAAAAAAACGTTACGGGCACTCCTTCAACCCAGAAAAAAATAATTTCTCCGTAAGTCGCAGAAATCCATACCTCGCGATACTAATCTCTATTTTTAACAAAGTTTGCAATCAGCTATAACTAAATAAAAATTCTTATTCTTATCACTAATAAAGGTACTTTCATAAACAAAAGTCAAAAAAGCGTTATGGGCACTCCTTCAACCGAGAAAAAAATCATTTCTCCGTAAGTCGCAGAAATCCATACCTCGCGATATTAATCTCCATTTTTGACAAAGTTTGCAATCAGCCATAACAAAATAAAAATTCTTATTCTTATCACTAATAAAGGCACTTTCATAATCAAAAGTCAAAAAAACGTTACGGGCACTCCTTCAACCCAGAAAAAAATAATTTCTCCGTAAGTCGCAGAAATCCATACCTCGCGATATTAATCTCCATTTTTGACAAAGTTTGCAATCAGCCATAACTAAATAAAAATTCTTATTCTTATCACTAATAAACGTACTTTCATAAACAAAAGTCAAAGAAACGTTACGGGCACTCCTTCAACCCAGAAAAAAATAATTTCTCCGTAAGTCGCTGAAATCCATACCTCGCGATATTAATCTCCATTTTTGACAAAGTTTGCAATCAGCCATAACTAAATAAAAATTCTTATTCTTATCACTAATAAACATACTTTCATAAACAAAAGTCAAAAAAACGTTGCGGGCACTCCTTCAACCCAGAAAAAAATAATTTCTCCGTAAGTCGCTGAAATCCATACCTCGCGATATTAATCTCCATTTTTGACAAAGTTGGCAATCAGCCATAACTAAATAAAAATTCTTATTCTTATCACTAATAAACGTACTTTCATAAACAAAAGTCAAAAAAACGTTACGGGCAATCCTTCAACCTTGAAAAAAATCATTTCTCCGTAAGTCGCAGAAATCCACATTTCGGGATATAAATCTCAATTTTTGACAAAGTTTGCAATCAGCCGTAACTAAATAAAAATTTTTATTCTTATCACTAATAAACGTACTTTTATAAATAAAAGTCAAAAAAACATTACGGGCACTCCTTCAACCTAGAAAAAAATAATTTCTCCGCAAGTCGCAGAAATCCATACCTCGCGATATTAATCTCCATTTTTGACAAAGTTTGCAATCAGCCATAACTAAATAAAAATTCTTATTCTTATCACTAATTAACGTACTTTCATAATCAAAAGTCAAAAAAGCGTTACGGGCACTCCTTCAACCCAGACAAAAATAATTTCTCCGTAAGTAGCAGAAATCAACGGACATGACCAGTAGCCAGAAACCGGTCTGCAGTTTATCCTTAATAGTCTTTGATGAAAATATTATTCCTGATGATCTTTAAAAATAACATTTTCTTGGTGTATTTCTAAAAACTACTTACATTACAGGTTTTTCTCGAATGATATTATTCAAATTAACTTGTCGCACGCATTGGCTTGTGCCAAGGCAATACATAAAATGAGTGGAAATGCACCTTCTCGTGCAATTTCTCGTTTTATTCACATCGCACTGCCTAGAATGTGAACGTAATTTTAAATTCTAATTTAATTCCATGGAAAATATTACGTTCGAATGGATTTAGTAATCAGTAGCTGCAGCTAATTAGGGACCAGTTTCAATGCGTATATGGATGGTGCAGCACTCAATTTTTTAATAGTAAATTGACGTATTCACTGGAAAACCATTAATATTTATGCGTGGTTTTATATATTTTTCAATGGTATGGTACTAACAAGAATCTTGCATCTGGATCTAAATTTACTTAAGTGAAATGGCGAAAGAATCCACAAGATGTTTGGCAAGTTTAACATCTGTGTTATATGTAACGGGCCAAAAAGTTATTGGAAACGCAGCGATTCTTTATAAACACAAACTAGTTTGGATGTTCGATTGATGAGGCTGGCACTGGTGTGTGCTTTTCTTTACTAATTTTGTAACTACAGTTTTTGTTTTAAATAAATATGATGTAACTAATGATAAAAGACCAAAAATGACCAAATTTGTCTATTTTTTTTTAATTCAAAGAGGTTGTGAAATACATATACTAACAAAAGATGTGCTGTATTTCTTTGCTATCTTCTAGATGTAACAATAGCAATAAATAACCTCGATATTAAACAAATGCTCACTTCCGGTCCACAAAATCCCACACGTAAAAATGTATTTGCAGACGGGGAAGACAAATATAAGCCATCAGTTCCAACATGCGTTTGACTACGAATTTAATCAAAATATTTTTTTGCTTGGTCTCCGGCAAAGTGTGTGTATTATTTTATAATTCATTTTTAAATAAACAGTTGGCTTACTCAAGATCTTCAGACGATCGTCCCCATTCCTACGAAATATTATAAAAGTGAGAAAGAATAAAGAAAAGAAAGAGTGTGGGACTAACGATGATTACATTAAATTAATACGTAATCCACAACTTTGCAAATTCCAAAGATTGTTACTCAAAAATTCACGAGTAAATATGGAGCAACTAGTAGCAAGTCATAATCGATTACTGGAAGGTTCAGTTGAATAAACCGAAATCAGTGTTAGTTTTTACTATCTATCACCTTCGTGCACTAATTCTATTTGATTGATACAATTCCCAAATATCGTCCAATCCAACTAAACAATCAATGAACTTATCAGTATTTGCACTGCATTTGCAGCCCTGCAACGACCTCGTCAACTCAACTGCACGTTGAGCAGCGTTGTGTTTTCATGGCGATATCAATTAATGATGTAACCAATCATGATTTACACCAGCATGACACACATTATCCATTTATTTATATATCCTAACAGAATAGTTCATATAGCGAATCAATCAATGGAAAGTTATACGTGCTCTCGGCACGTACACGCTCTCTTCGCTAAAAAATGTTTTATCTTATCGTCTGGTTAATGAATGCGTCAATGGTGTTTATTTATTTACATATTAGTGAACCAGATTAATTCTTGGACTTGTTCTTTTTACTAAGAATTTATCATGTTATGATTAACACTGGTTAGAATCACTGTCTTTAATTTAATTAAATGAAGAAAGTGAATCTGTTCAAATTTAAAGTTTCGATTTTGCATAAAAATATCTCTCACAAAAAATTCCTTCGTTCAATCACTGATCAGACTTGTCTCTACAAATTTGAGACAAAGATTCTTATTAGCACCAAGATAAGAATATCCTGCAGTGGATAAGCAAATTATACCAACAAAGACAAGATCATCAATAAAACAGTACAATCCTAAATAAATGGGCGTATAAAATGTATGGTACATCAGGATTTTCTTATGATTATGAGATTTTTGCTGGTGCCCAAAGTAATACTCTCCTATCAAATCAAATTATATATGTATAATAATAATTCATTCTATAACTCTTATATTTGTACATCCATGTGCTAATCAAAGTTATTTATGATGATAGGACTATACATTTACTCCATTATACTCGTTACGATGAAATAGATTATAGATTTCAGAAAACATGCTAATTTGGAGCAAACAAAACGTTTCTTTTTCAGTAGAAAACCATAAATAAATATACTGCGTGTAATTGACATTCCCTGACAATGTTGTAATATTCCATTCCAATATATCCAAATCAAATATTAGACCAGTAATTATCACCTTCACGAAACACAATGATCTTACTGTTGTAACACAAATTTTCACCGTATTCGTAAATTAATACCTTTACACAAACCAGTTCTCTTGTATTCCGATGAATCATTCAATTGGTGTAATATGATTAGCATATCTCAAGTCTCGAGTAACGGTCTTGAAAGTAGGTGTATACCCAGGTAAAAGTAATTACGTTAAAAAAAGGGAAATTAGATCGGCAGTCTTGATACCGGTAAATATTAATTATCTTTTTTTTTAGACAAAGCACTTTCTATTTGTTTCTACTCTCTTATGGGTTACATAAATAAAGCATTGTGATCATGTAAATCGGAAAAATCGATTTTTTCTTCCTAATCATCAAATAGACCAGCGTTTTAATTATTACAGCTAGACGAAATTTAGAAACAGCTAATCTAAATATTTTATTATAAAACAAACAAAAAAAAAACTATTTCATATCGACTTAAACAATAAGAACGTATTAACATAATTTGCAGAAGACAATTACTGCACAGGGCTCTGCAATACTTCTAGCCGGCCATGGTATATCACCGAGTAATTTTGACAGTTGCACGTAGCTGCAAATGCAGATAGAAGTTTGACAGAATTTTATTCAAAGAAATGCAATTTTTATACAAAAACATTCACTTTTGATGATTTCTGTTTCATTTCCAGGGGAAATATTTAAAGTTTTCTATGGAAAAATTAAAGAATGGAACCTTGCAAAGTAATTTTGACAGTTGCACGTAGTTGCAAATGCAGTTAGAAGTTTGACAGAATTTTATTCAAACAAATGCAATTTTTTATACTCAAACATTCACTTTTGATGATTTCTGTTTCATTTCCAGGGGAAATATTTAAAGTTTTCTATGGAATAATTAAAGAATAAGATGTCGCAAAGTAATTTTGACAGTTGCACGCAGTTGCAAATGCAGATGGAAGTTTGGCAGAATTTTATTCAAAGAAATGCAATTTTTATATTAAAACATTCACTTTTGATGATTTCTGTTTCATTTCCAGGGCAAATATTTAAAGTTTTCTGTGGAAAAATTGAAGAATAACATGTCGCAAAATAATTTTGACAGTTGCACATAGTTGCAAATGCAGATAGAAGTTTGACAGAATGTTATTCAAAGAAATGCAATTTTTATACTAAAACATTCACTTTTGATGATTTCTGTTTCATTTCCAGGGGAAATATTTAAAGTTTTCTATGGAAAAATTAAAGAATAGCATGTCGCAAAGTAATTTTGACAGTTGCACGTAGTTGCAAAACAGATCGAAGTTTGACAGAATTTTATTCAAAGAAATGCAATTTTTATACAAAAACATTCACTTTTGATGATTTCTGTTTCATTTCCAGGGGAAATATTTAAAGTTTTCTATGGAAAAATTAAGGAATGGTATGTCGCAAAGTAATTTTGAAAGTTGCATATAACTGCAAATGCAGATAGAAGTTTGACAGAATTTTATTCAAATAAATGCAATTTTTATACTGAAACATTAACTTTTGATGCTTTTAGTTTCATTTCCAGGGAAAATATTTTAAGTTTTATATGGAAAAATTAAAGAATGGTTTATTACAAAGTAATTTTGACAGTTGCACGCAGTTGCAAAAGCAGATAGAAGTTTGACAGAATTTTATTCAAATAAATGCAATTTTTATACTGAAACATTAACTTTTGATGCTTTTAGTTTCATTTCGAGGGAAAATATTTTAAGTTTCATATGGAAAAATTAAAGAATGGTTTATCACAAAGTGATTTTGACAGTTGCATGCAGTTGCAAAAACAGATAGAAGTTTGACAGAATTTTATTCAAATAAATGCAATTTTTATACTGAAACATTAACTTTTGATGCTTTTAGTTTCATTTCGAGGGAAAATATTTTAAGTTTCATATGGAAAAATTAAAGAATGGTTTATCACAAAGTGATTTTGACAGTTGCACGCAGCTGCAAAAACAGATAGAAGTTTGACAGAATTTTATTCAAATAAATGCAATTTTTATACTGAAATATTAACTTTTGATACTTTCAGTTTGATTTTCAATGGAAATATTTAAAGTTTTCTATGGAAAAATTAAATAATGGTTTATCACAAAGTGATTTTGACAGAAGCAGCTGGCAGCTGCAAAAACAGATAGAAGTTTGACAGAATTTTATTCAAATAAATGCAATTTTTATACTGAAACATTAAGTTTTGATGCTTTTAGTTTTATTTCCAGAGAAAATATTAAGTTTTATATGGAAAAATTAAAGAATGGTTTATCACAAAGTGATTTTGACAGTTGCACGCAGTTGCAAAAACAGATAGAAGTTTGACAGAATTTTATTCAAATAAATGCAATTTTTATACTGAAACATTAACTTTTGATGCTTTTAGTTTTATTTCCAGGGAAAATATTTTAAGTTTTATATGGAAAAATTAAAGAATGGTATGCCACAAAGTGATTTTGACAGTTGCACGCAGTTGCAAAAACAGATAGAAGTTTGACAGAATTTTATTCAAATAAATGTAATTTTTATACTGAAACATTCACTTTTGATGATTTCTGTTTCATTTCCAGGAGAAATATTCAAAGTTTTCTATGGAAAAAATAAAGAATAATACGTCGCAAAGTAATTTTGACAGTTGCACGTAGTTGCAAATGCAGATAGAAGTTTGACCGAATTTTATTCAAAAAAAAGCAATTTTTATACTAAAACATTCACTTTTGATGATTTCTGTTTCATTTCCAGGGAAAATATTTAAAGTTTTCTATGGAAAAATTAAGGAATGGTATGTCGCAAAGTAATTTTGAAAGTTGCATATAACTGCAAATGCAGATAGAAGTTTGACAGAATTTTATTCAAATAAATGCAATTTTTATACTGAAACATTAACTTTTGATGCTTTTAGTTTCATTTCCAGGGAAAATATTTTAAGTTTTATATGGAAAAATTAAAGAATGGTATGCCACAAAGTGATTTTGACAGTTGCACGCAGTTGCAAAAACAGATAGAAGTTTGACAGAATTTTATTCAAATAAATGTAATTTTTATACTGAAACATTCACTTTTGATGATTTCTGTTTCATTTCCAGGAGAAATATTCAAAGTTTTCTATGGAAAAAATAAAGAATAATACGTCGCAAAGTAATTTTGACAGTTGCACGTAGTTGCAAATGCAGATAGAAGTTTGACCGAATTTTATTCAAAAAAAAGCAATTTTTATACTAAAACATTCACTTTTGATGATTTCTGTTTCATTTCCAGGGAAAATATTTAAAGTTTTCTATGGAAAAATTAAGGAATGGTATGTCGCAAAGTAATTTTGAAAGTTGCATATAACTGCAAATGCAGATAGAAGTTTGACAGAATTTTATTCAAATAAATGCAATTTTTATACTGAAACATTAACTTTTGATGCTTTTAGTTTCATTTCCAGGGAAAATATTTTAAGTTTTATATGGAAAAATTAAAGAATGGTTTATCACAAAGTAATTTTTACAGTTGCAGATATAGATGCTACAAAATTATGGCGTCCAATCATATTTGAAGCACCATCTGCTGGAAATCCTATGAGATTTTTAATATATCGTATCTCATTTTCCGTAAAAAAATTGATAATTTGTTGAAACGAAACTTCTTCTTGTGCGCCTTCTACAGGTAAAACAAGTAATAAAGCAATCTTTAATAATATCTTTATACATTACTCTTGCTACTGTAGTACGTCAAGTCTGACCTTTTTGTACTTATATACGTTGTGTTTAATTTTTGTAGTAACCCTTAATTATTTAACAGATTCGTTACGAGTGTCGATGCGTGTTGGTTAGGTTTAGGTAAATAAAATACTTGTTTGTTGAACGAATGGACGTTTATTCATTTGATTTATTAGTTCTGGCATTTGCATTGGTACACCAAAGAGTATGTTATTTGATTTATGAACACATATCCTTGCTGTACCAATAGATCTGGGAAAACCCTGTGGGAAAACCAGTCTCAGAACTATCGTCGAACATTTTACAAAAGAATATTGCAAGAATTTGAGATTTACAACGACTGTCGTACTTTTTCTTTGACCAGACCAGAATACGTATGACTCAGAATTGTTTGTAACGACGTGAGGTTTGGCAATTGACCTCTTTGCTTGATGTCGATAAAACTTTCAACTAGATCTCAATGAATAACTTACACAATCGATGACCTTGACTATACTATTTCGTTCGGAGAATAAGATTACCATCAGAAATTTTAAGATTACCATCAGAAATTTGGTGCTCTTTTCCTAGCGCTCAAAGCGTCTTGGCAATACACCCTTTCTATACAACCCATGGTCCTAGCGCTCAAAGCGTCTGGAGGTTGTAAAGAAAGCAATACGTTCAATAATGACAAGTTAAAGTTATTAGACATTAGATTTTGGAGGTTCTTTTCCTAGCGCTCAAAGCGTCTTGGCGATACCCCCTTTCTACACAACCCATGGTCCTAGCGCTCAAAGCGTCTGGAGGTTGTGAGAAAGTAATTCGTAGTATAATGTCTGCCAACTCAGGTTAGTCATTCTTTCTCCGACGATTTTGCATTTCGTGGCAAAGTAATAACTCAGATGTGAATAGTTTCACATTTCGTTGCAGAGTGATTACTCGGATGCAGTTATTCATTGGATCTGTGTTTCGCATTTCGTAATAGAGTAATTATTCAAATGTGAATTGTTTCATATTTCGTTGCAGAGTAATTACTCGGATGCAGTTATTCATTGAGACAAGTTCACTTTAGACATTAAAGAAATTACTCACCCTGTATGTTGTCGAATCACTCACTGATTCTCACCATTCTATTTCCATCACGGAAATTCTCCCGAATTTTGTGATCCCGTCCCTTTTATCATCTAATTTTCCCCCGCCACATTCAGAAATACACGTGCCAAATTGCCTCGTGTATGTTACAAGTTCATGAACTTTCCCGTGAATTTACTTATTAGTATTTTTCTGGTCTTGTTTTGGACGTTGAATTTTATGAATTGCATTTTTCTGAATCTCGGTCAGGAGGATGTTTACGTTTTCTTCCCGGTGCTAAGTGTGATACAAGTTAAAGAGTTCTTCGTACGAGGCATGTTTTTCAGCGTGGATGTGTTGTTGTTTATTTTAGCGATGTTATTCCGACCGCGAGGCCGCGCGTGTCTCAACTTCTTGCTTACATTATCTTTTACGATTGATATTTATTATGCGCTGTTATGATTATTGTGTGAATTACATTTATCAGATTATTACAATTACGAATGATTTTGCTGAAAAAAATATTACATTAATTATTTTTATTACGGGACCCATGTACTCATTACACTACTAGCACAAATTTTTAAAAGTCGTTCTATCTGTAATTTCATCAATAATTAAAACAGTCACAAATTTTAAATGCAGTGATTTTTTATGATCACTGAAAAGTGACATTTCATTTATTTTCTCTTCTCGTGAGAAAGCTTCGTATATAGGCTCGATTGAAGTATTACTCCAATTAAGGCAATTACTCCAAGTGGAATTAATTGGTAGACATCCGTTCAGCTCATACTCATCACTTATACTAACGAACTTCGTACCGCGGTAATAATGCATAGGTATTTGTGCCGAAGCCAGAAATAATTAGCATAATATTGATAAGATAACTGAACTAATTTAGTGATATCAGTGCAAATAATGCTTGTTTAATAATTAAAACATTGCTCAATGTTTATTACAACCTTAGTGTATTTAATTTTGTAATCGAAACTTGCTTGAAATTAAAGATTTGTATTTAACCTTCGTTGATCAAACTTTGTTTTAGAAGCGTTTTAATCAATATGTTAAAAAATTTCTAAAATGTATTTGATATTTTTTCCCAAGGCCAAGGGTGTGTCACATTGGCACCCCAAAGTAGAGTTCTGATAGTTCTCAATTCATTTTGATATATCTTGAAGTACCAGCTACTTAAGAAAAAGAGTTCTGTAATATTAAGCTGTGGATTTTTTTTGAAAAATGGGCCGCCCACTTGACACTGCACCTCAACATTGAATTAGAATAGTTCTGAACTATTTATTAGATGTGTTTGGGTTACTACCATAGTTCCTGATACTTTGTTGAATTTCTATTGACCATTTTTTTTAAGTTAGAAATATTTAAATTAATTTTACTCATTCAATATTGGTTTAACCAAAATATTTCATAATAATTATTGATATAACTCATAAAGAACAATAGCTAACACCAATCAGAACTATTTGTTCGTAACAAAACTAATATTTTTTTGATAAAAGTTGAATTGCAAAAAAAATCGAGTTCTGAATACATTTTCTGGATCTAATTAATGAGTTCATATTTATAAACAAAAATATGATCTTCCTTAAAATTTCGAGAGGGAAAGGTAGAGGCGTTTTTGATATTTTCGTGGAACAAAATACGTTTCACTTTGCGCGACCTCTCGTGCATTTGTTGAGATTGAAAAGGTAAAATTATGAATAGCTTAACATAATGAACGGTAATTAATGCTTGTTTCGTTATCGTTTTTAAAACAATTAGTGTCTTGCCGGTCGGACCGGATCATAGATAGTGGTATGCAAATGCACAGTTGAACCGGTTCACTCGAGATGGCACTAAAACGTTTTATCTATTAAACTGTTAATAAGGGACTGAGTTCTGAAATGTACTGGGTGGACAAATTTTGATGTTTCTGAAGAGGTTCCCGGTAACTAGAAAAGATAGAAGTAAAACGTTTAATCGACTAAACTTTGGTGATGCACACGAGTTCTGAAATATGCCAAATTTAGATGTTTTTAGAAGGGAAAAGATAGAGAAAAAGGATGGCGCATCCTCGATCTCCCTTTTACTCAACGGTAAAAACAAACACTGTCTATCTTCTTTCGTTTTCGAGTTACAGCCGAAAACTAAAGATTTTTCATTCTCTTTTGTCTAGTGTTTGTACCATTTTTAGCTTTTTTTTTCTACACTCGTCTACAAAAAATTCCGGACACCGCAGTTAGTGTTATCATAAGAAAAACTTGTTTTGTTCTTTTAAAACAAGACAAAACATTACCTGCAAAAATTTTGTATGTTCCTCTACCAATTTTTTGGGCCAAATTTTTTATTCAAAACTACATAGTTTCGAGTTCAAATTCAGTCTCAAAAAATTGGTACAAAATTTTAGTAGATAATGTTTTATGTCTTGTGGAAGAAACAAAAACAGAAGTTTTTCTTATAACATTAACTTCCGAGTCCGGAGTAGTAGTTTCGCATCCAAATTTAGTCCAAAAAATTGGCACAAAATTTTAGTAGATAATGTTTTATGTCTTGTGGAAAAAAACAAAAAAAGTTTTTCTTGTGATAACATTAACTTAGGCGTCCGGAATTTTTTGTCCACGGGTTTTACAGAATTGACTTGTTCACTAACTGTAGGCGGTGAAGGAAAAAAAATGTGTGCGAGTATTGGATGAGCAGCTAAGTAGGGATAGGGATAGGGAGGAAGGAATATTTGTGCGTAAATGGCGAAGGGATTAAAAATATGAACTATGCACTAGTTTCTATCACCCACGCTTCCTTGACCCAGATTTGCCTAAAGTCCTACATGAAGAACGGCTATTTTAAAGTCTCTCCTAAAATTGTATTTATTAATTAATCAGTGTTTTCTTTCGAATAAGTACGTTTAATGATTATTTGACAGAAGATCGAAAAATACTCTTTCTGCATTTTTTAAATCTTAATCATTTGATTTAGACACATATTTTTTTGCTTTTATTTTATTTAAATCTCAGACAAATGTGGATTAGTCGGAATTCCTAAAAAAAATTAAATAAGTTAACAATCTAAACGTTTAATACGGTCTGATACGATCCATCCATATTTTCTTCTTCTGCTGCAGCTTGACTGCTGGCAATCGTTTGAAAAAATAGTAGTTCTAAGGACCGGCCATATTTTGTTAGCAGTGTTTACATGGTTTGCTTTTCTTTTCTATTTTTACTGAATTGACTTTTTCAATTACTGCAGACGGCGAAGGAAGAGATGTGTGGAAGTATTGGATGAATGGGTGTGAAGGATTGGATGATAGGAGAGTAAAAGGAATAGGGAGGAAAGAAGATTTGTGTTAATGTGACGAAGAGATAGAGGTGTGCAAGATGCTTTGGATATGCAAGATAGGAAAATGTAGCTATAGCTAGTTGGAGGTGACCTAGAGACGAAAGATGCTTTTTCTACTCCAGGCCGGAGTTTTTCAAGCGCTTTCATCGTTTTAGAACAGATTTAGTTTGTCCCGTATGAATTCTATAATTTGACTTGGTTTTATTGATCCTTTCTAAACAAAATGGTGATGTGGCCATCATGTTACTTTCTCCGACTTGATGGTATCATTTATATTTACGGTTTCATGGTTTATTTGCAATATAAATCATATTTTAAATATCCATCGAACGTTTTGTAGACTCGGATGAAACTGACGTTTAAAACGTCAAAATTATACTTCAAATTCAAAAACTCAGTTTACTCAAAAACTAAAGAAATTTCGAAATAAACTTATTCTTTATAAGTTGTTCATTTTGGCATTATCTACAATTATTATTAACATAAATTTGCTGTAACTATTATCGTTTCACAATTATAAACCAAAAATAAAATAGAAAATTAATGAATTTTTTTGTCGAATAACAATGATTTTATGTTCATTTGTTTGCTGTCTTCAATATTTGTTTAAATGTTTTTGTGATTTTTTTCATACACACAGACACAAATTTTTTTTTTCCAGAAATTGTTGAAATTGCATCTAGGGACCCCAAAACAGATATTTCCGTAAAAAAAAATTTGAAAAAATTTTCACGATCACAATTCTTTCTTGTACTTCATAACGGAGAAAGTAAAAAATACAACTTTTTACCAAAATGTTTTTATTACCTCCTCTGTTGTCCCTTTCCAGCCCATGTCAGGCATATTGGCATCACCAAGCTTCCTGATTGTAGAATACTTTGAAACTAAATCAATATACTCCTGGGGCGAAATTATATTTTCCACTTTTTTTAATTTCTTTCTCAATGTTCTCAAACACTGCCCATAATAAACGTAATTTAAATTTTAAAATACCTAAATTTTTGCCAATTTCTTTCACAATTTATAAGACGAAAAAGCGAAAAACAATGCATGTTTTCATCTTATTTTTATTATGAATATAAAAATAGTGGATTATACCGGGTGTAACTGAATTCTGGTAGACCCTAAATATCATTTTCATTTCAAAATATATCTATATGAAATTTAATATGGTGTTTTTAGGGAATAAAATGCGTCTATATGTCTACTTTTAGTAAAAATTCCACTTCCGGTTTAACCGGAAATGACTATAACTTTTCTATTTCAAATCGAACACTGTATATTTTTACGTAATTTAATTCTTTAATTTTTTTTGTAAAAATGCAAATCTTTGTTAAATTTAGTATAGTGTTTTAAGAGAATAAAGTGTGTCAATATTTAGACTATTAATATAAATTGCATTTCCGGTTTAACCGGAAATGACCATAACTTTTCTATTTTAAATGGAACATTTTTCTTTTTATTGTTGAAGTGAAACCGTTTTCAGTAAGGAGCAATTTTTGACAGTCCTGAATAGTTATTTTTGGAAATTTAATTTTTACTGCCAACGTGCGATTTTTGACAGTTTTAAATTGTCATTTTTGCAGTTGCAATTTTCTTTTTTTAAATATCGAAAAATGCCATTTTTGGATAGTAAAATTCCACAATTTTCGGCAGCTGCTAATTTCCTTATTTACCGCTGAATCGTGCCGTTTGTGGTGGCAGAAATGCAGAATTTTTGACAATTCGAAATTGTCATTTTTGACGGTTAAAAATGTATCTTTTTACGTTTCTAACAGTAGAATTGCACAATTTTTGACAATTTGTCATTGTTACTATTGGACGTCGTAAATTTCCATTTTTTAATATTAAAAAATGCTGCTAGTGATAGTAGAATAGTAGAAATGCTCGAATTTTGAGTCTAACATTTCTCGCAAATTTTCTGTTTATTGTTGAAACGTGTCGTTTTCAGTAATGAGCAATTTTGTACAGTTATTTTCACCATTGAAAATTTCCTTTTTACTGCTAACGTGTCATTTGTGATAGTAGTGCTATTTTGACAGTTGAAATTTACTTCTTTTTTTTTAATCAAAAACTTCCGTCTTTGATAGTAAAAAAAACATAATTTTTGGCAGCTGCAAATGTCTTTATTTACCGTTGAATCGTGCCGTTTGTGGTGGCAGAAATGCAGAATTTTTAACAATTCGAAATTGCCGTTTGTGGTGGCAGAAATGCAGAATTTTTGACAATTCGAAATTACCATTTTTAGCAGTTAAAATTGCTATTTTTTTAAATATTAAAAAATGCTGATTTTGGTGGTAAAAATCCACAATTTTCTACGGTTGCAAATTTATTTATGTGTCGTTTGTGGTGGCAGAAATGCAAAATTTTTGACAATTCGAAATTGTCATTTTTGACGGTTAAAAATGTATCTTTTTACTATTGAAAAATTTCGTTTATGACAGTAGAATTGCCCAATTTTTGACAATTTGTAATTGTTACTATTGACCGTTGGAAATTTCCCTTTTTTAATATAAAAAATGCTGATAGCGATAGTAGAAATGCTCAAATTTTAAGTCTAACATTTTTCGCAAATTTTCTGTTTATTGTTGAAACGTGTTGTTTTCAGTAATGAGCAATTTTTGACAGTATTGAATAATTATTTTCAGCAATTGAAATTTTTCTTTTTACTGCTAACGTGCCATTTTGACAGTTCCTAATTATTGTCATTTTGAGCAGTTTAAATTTACTTCTTTTTTTAAATCAAAAACTGCCGTCTTTGATAGTAAAAAAAACAAAATTTTTGGCAGCTGCAAATTTCTTTATTTACCGTTGAATCGTGCCGTTTGTGGTGGCAGAAATGCAGAATTTTTAACAATTCGAAATTGCCGTTTGTGGTGGCAGAAATGCAGAATTTTTGACAATTCGAAATTGCCATTTTTGACGGTTAAAAATTTATCTTTTTACTATTGGAAAATTCCATTACTGGCAGTAGAATTGCACAATTTTTGACAATTTCTAATTGTTACTTTTGGCCGTTGGAAATTTCCCTTTTTTAATATTAAAAAATGCTGATAGTGATAGTGATAGTAGAAATGCTCAAATTTTGACAGTCTAATATTTTTGGCATTTGGAAATTTTCTGTTTATTGTTGAAACGTGTCGTTTTCAGTAATGAGCAATTTTTGACAGTTATTTTCACCAACTAAAAATTTCCTTTTTACTGCTAACTTGCCATTTGTAATAGTAGTGCTATTTTGGCAGTTCGAAATTGTCATTTTTAGCAGTTGAAATTTACTTCTTTTTTTTAAATCAAAAACTGCCGTCTTTGAAAGTAAAAAAAAAAAAAATTTGGCAGCTGCAAATGTCTTTATTTGCCGTTGAATCGTGCCGTTTTTGGTGGCAGAAATGCAGAATTTTTGACAATTGAAAATTGCTATTTTTAGCAGCTAAAATTTTCTTTTTTTTAAATATTAAAAAGGCTGTTTTTGGTGGCAAAAATCCACAATTTTTGACAGAAATGCAAAATTTTTAACAATTCGAAATTGTCATTTTTGACGGTTAAAAGTGTATCTTTTTACTATTGAAAAATGCCGTTTCTGGCAGTAGAATTGCACAATTTTTGACAATTTATAATTGTTCTTTTGGCCGTTGGAAATTTCCCTTTTTTAATGTTTAAAAATGTCGATAGTAATAGTAGAAATGCTCAAATTTTGACAGTTTAACATTTTTGGCATTTGGAAATTTTCTGTTTATTGTTGAAACGTGCCATTTTCAGTAATGAGCAAATTTTGAATATTGTTGAATAGTTATTTTCAGCAATTGAAAATTTTCTTTTTACTGCTAACTTGCCATTTGTGATAGTAGTGCTATTTTGACAGTTCGTAATTATTGTCATTTTTAGCAGTCGAAATGCACTTCTTTTTTTAATATCAAAAAATGCCGTCTTTGATAGTAAAAAAAACATAATTTTTGGCAGCTGCAAATTTCTTTATTTACCATTGAATCGTGCCGTTTGTGGTGGCAGAAATGCAGAATTTTTAACATCTCGAAATTGCCGTTTGTGGTGGCAGACATGCAGATTTTTTGACAATTCGAAATTATCATTTTTGACGGTTAAAAAATTATCTTTTTACTATTGAAAAATGCCGCTTCGGGCAGTAGAATTGCAGAATTTTGGACAATTTTTATTGTTACTTTTGGCCGTGGGAAATTTTCCTTTTTTAATATTGAAAAATTCCGATAGTGATAGTAGAAATGCTCAATTTTTGTCAGTTCGAAATTGTCATTTTCAGCAGTTAGTTGAAATTTTCTTCTTTTTTAATATCAAAAAATGCCGTCTTGGATAGTAAAAAACCACAATTTCTGGCAGCTGCAAATTTCTTGATTTACCATTGAATCGTACCGTTTGTAGTGGCAAAAATGCAGAATTTTTAACAATACAAAAATGGAAATTTTCTTTTTTAGTATCAAAATGCCGTTTTTGATTGTAAAAATCCACAATTTTTGACAGCTGCTAATTTCTTTATTAACCGTTTATGGTGGCAGAAATGCAGAATTTTTGATAATTCGAAATTGTCATTTTCTTTTTTTTAATATCAAAAAATGCCGTTTTTGATAGTAAAAATCCGCAATTTTTGACAGCTGCAAATTTCTTTATATACCGTTTGCGGTGGCAAAAATGCAGAATTTTTGACAATTTGAAATTGTCATTTTTGACGGTTATTTATTCGAAATTTCTGTATGAAAGAAAATTTTTTCTGCTAAAAACATACCGAAAATAGCATTCTTTCACCTGAAGTTCTGAAGATTGTTCAACGTCTGCACTGTTAAACTCCCACAACTTTCTTATTATTGACTTGAAAAAACCGCTAATGTAATTTTCACAAAAAGTGTAAGTTTTGCTTTTAGACCCCTCAATTAACAGTTTGATCGAAATAAAAACAATCATTGTTCCAAGAGCAATTTTGTAACAAGGTTGAATACCTGCATAATATTGATTTTTCCAAGATTTTAAAAAGATTAAAAATGTATGTTACTGATAATTGGGATTATGATCACTTGGATTCAATCAATGTCTAGATCGAATCGTATTGTTCATAATCCGTCGGGATTATGAACAATTCGATATAATTGTATCAACAACATATTAACGCCGATAAAAATAATGAAAATGACAAACACCTTTTGTTTATTTTTTTTTATATAATTTGGCAGTCCCTGAAAATAAAAATAAAATAAACATTAACATATATTCGCACACGCAACCACTAATTAATAATTATCTGCACTTACTCTTTACATAACTTAATTACAGAAAAAAAATTAGAATATTTTTTTATACATGCGTCTATGAAGCTGCTCATTACGAACATCTGCTTACAATCGTTGATGATCGCCGGTTGAAAACACACTAATTAAAAGTATCCCAGTGGTGTGAAGATTTTTAGAAGTATCATTATAATAATCTGCTGTCATTACAACAAAACACAGATAATTCGGTATAAATACGGTTTGCCGGGAGCCGTGCGAGCCAGTCGAGTGTAGTGTCGAGTGTTTCAAAATCTTGAAAACGTCTGGTGACCTAGTAAGCTGCAAGATGGTCCTTTTCAAAGAACGTATGTTTTTTTTTAATATTGTGTATAAGAGTTTTTATACTTTGTTTTAATAATCGACCATTTGTTATATCAAAAATAGTATTTTTTATTTTACAGTATTTGCTCATTATTAAACTATTTGTGGTAACATTTTAGTTGTTGCGATTTTCAATACTTAAACGTGACATGTGTCGACATCAAAATGTAAAATTGCTGTTAATAAGTAATATTCTTGATTTAATATGTTTTAAAATTAACTATTGAAATCACCGTAGAAATACGTATGTCAAATATTACATTTGTTTGAAACGAAACACTGTTGTCAGTGCTGCCACACGTTAAAAGATAAAACTCACTATGTTTAAGTTTATATTTTATTTTAGAAATAAATCCTTAACTAAAACCAAAGTAGAAAAAATAGTATCTTGTACTTGTTTAATAAGAGGCATTGTGGGGCACTCGTTACATTGGAGCACGACTCGCGCAGACGTTTAAAACGTCAAAATTATGAAAGATGGATAAATTATACTTCAAATTCAAAAACTCGGTTTACTCAAAAACTAAAGGGATTTCGAAAAAAACTTATTCTTTATGAGTTGTTCATTTTGGCATTCTCTACAATTACTATTATAAATTTGCTGTAACTACTATCGTTTCATAATTATAAACCAAAAATGAAAAAAAAAATGAATAATTTTTTTTCTCGACTAACAATGATTTTATGAAAAATATTTTCAAACCAAAGTTGTTCATTTCTTTGTTGTCTTCAATATGTGTTTAAATGTTTTTGTGATATTTTTCATATTTAAAAAAATATTGGCAAAAAACAAAAAACAGTTAAGGTAAACACCCACTTCCGGTATACGAAATTTTACCAAAAGCTTTTCAGTTCTTCGAATTGTCAAATAAAGCTTATGTTCAAAGTTTCATATCAAATGCTCTATTAGTTTTTGAGATACAGCGCGCACAGACAGACACACACACACACATACAGCCACAATTTTTTTTTTCCAGAAATTGTTGAAATAGCGTCTAGTGACCACAAAACGGATATTTCTGTAAAAAAAAATTTGAAAAAAAATCACGATCACAATACTTTCTCGTACTTCGTAACGGAGAAAGTAAAAAAATCCAGAAATTGTTGAAATGGCATCTAGGGACCCCAAAACGGATACTTCCGCAAAAAAAAAAATTTTGAAAAAATTTTCACAATCACAATAGACAAGACATGCATGTGTTTTTGTTAGACTAATTTTCCTTTATTATGAGTTGGTTAATTGTGCATGTCGTTGTGTTTTTCAAATGTTGTGTTGGAGTGAATGTAGCAGATGTAATAGACAATTGTAATAATATATTTTGAAACGAAAAATATTCGCAAATCTGTGATTTGAGTAAATGTAGAAGCCTTTAGAGGCTAAATGATTATTTATTGCTAATACTTTTCTCTCTAATACCAAGATAGGCATTAAAGTATACAAATAAAATGTTATAGTTTTCACTATCAAAGTATCGCAGTTTTTTTTTAATTAAAAATTAAATACTAATCGAGTCATTGACCACCTGTAGACGAGTTTTTTGAGATAATAACTTTACTGACGGGAAACCCCATTTACATAAAATATTTAATAATCACTAATGCAATATAAATAATCATTTTAAAAGACTTCAGAAGAAACAAATAGGAGAAGATTAAAAAACCGGAAAAAATTAAATAATAAAAAAATGGTGATGTGGCCATCATGTTACTTTCTCCGACTTGATGGTATCATAACCATTTATATTTACGTTTTTATGGTTTACTTTCAATTGAAATCATATTTTAAATGTACATCGAGCGTTGCGTAAACTCGGATGAAACTGACGTTTAAAACGTGAAAATTATGAAAGATGGAAAAATTATAATTCAAATTCAAAAACTCGGTTTACTCAAAAACTAACGAGATTTCGAAAAAATTCTTTAGAAGTTCATTTTGGTATATTCTCTACAATTATTATTCACACAAATTTGCTGTAACTATTATCGTTTCATAATTATAAACCAAAAATTAAAAAAAAATTAATACATTTTTTTCTCGAATAGCAATGATTTTATGAAAAATATTTTCAAGCAAAAGATGTTCATTTCTTTGTTGTCTTCAATGCTTGTTTAAATGTTTTTAAAACCGGTTAAAAACATTTTTTTTTCTTCTTTTAAGGACGTATTTTTTTCATTGGGAATTTTTTCAAAAATTTTGGAACCACTCCTACACGCCAACCAACGCCATCAACCCAGGGGCTGGTTCGGTTTTCTTCTTTTAAGGACGTATTTTTTTCTTTTCAAGTTGAAAAGCTGAAACTTTCAGGGATGACAAAAGCGATGACTGGCTTTCATTGGGAATTTTTTCAAAATTTTTGGAACCACCCCTACGCGCCATTTGCACCCTCCGGGTTCGTTTTTCTTCTTTTACGGACGAATTTCTTTCTTTTAAGGTCGAAAAGGTGAAACTTTCAGGGATGGCAGAAGAAATTTTTTGAAAATTTTTGGAACTACCCCTACGCGCCATTTCAATCAATCAATCAATCAATTTATTTGTGCTAATAGACAGTACATCTTTACACAAGTCAATTAAACAGTTTTAAAAAAATTGCATCCCCTGGGTTCGTTTTCCTTCTTTTAAGGACAATTTTTGTTCTTTTTAACTAGGAAAGCTGAAATTTTCAGGGATCGCAGAGGATATAACTAGATTTAAAAGAAAAAATAAAAGAAATAAAAATAAAAAATACAAAATTTGAAATAAAAAAAAGGTTATAAATTATTTTGTACATTTTTGTACATTTTTGTATTGTTTCTATTGTGTATTTTAATTGTTATGTTATTGTACTGTACTGGCCATCCGTAATAAATGACTATGACTATGACTAAAATGAAACATAAAAGAAAAATGAAAATTGAAAAATGAAAAATGAAAAATGAAAAATGAAAAATGAAAAATTGAAAATTGAAAATTAAAACTTGAAAATGAAAAATGAAAAATTGAAAATGAAAAATAAAAAACGAAAAATTAAAGTTAATTTAGAGAAAAAATATGTTTTTGATTGATGGCGCAGCGCAATTCAATCGCTTAATTTTGATGGGCCTCGCATGGACGACGGCGCAGCGCAGCGGAACCGTCGTTCGTCACCAGTTACTTTTCTTACATTTTTACAATTCACAATTTTACATAAAGAACACAATTTCACATACATAAAACTTTGCCCTAGGAAAATCTAGTTTTCACTATTAACACATGTTAACTAAATTAACAAGTCAATTTCATTGAACCGAATGATGAGCCAAATTTCAGATATATAATTTAATCTAAAAAAAATAAACTGCTTACGACTGCATAATGTTAACTAAAATAAATTGCAATCTTCACCTTTTAACCTTAATTATAATTGCAAGTCATTAAATTTTGTAAAACCAAAAAATATGTTTTAATTACCAAAACGTGATGTGTCTTTCATGTTGCATTACCACTTATAATCAATGATAATAAAAATCATTAAATTAATTACCAAATTTTAATTATGAAAACTTAATTCAAGGGCGCATTTTTACAATTGTATTATATGTCCTTTTAAATGAGCAAAGAATACATCAAATAATTTTATCAAATGCATCTACGATAAAAGAACATTTGGATCTGCTGTAATTACCGACTGGAAAGTTATTACTGGGTATTTACATATACACAGTGGGCCAAAAAAAAACGATACAAATTGGAAATATTCATATTTGCAATAATAATTAACGCATTAAATATTGCTTTGAAAAACAAAATATTTAGACTCTGTAGTTTACAAAAATAATCAATTGCATTTTTGACAAGTTTTTTTATCGAGGATATTTCACATTAATGAAGGTTCTGCAAAGGCGGGAATTTATAATGCACCGTCGCTTCGCATTTGTAGGTACTAAAATTAGTGCCCCATGATTTGTTTTGATTTTCTAATGAATCTCAGACAGTAGCTGTCTTCTATCAGTCATTTTAGTTTTTGGGTCAAAACATTTTAAAAGGATTTTTTAAGTACTATTTCTTTAAAGCGAAAGTACTTCATCTTATCTATAAAAATTGGGATATTCACTGTTCTATTAGTTATTTAAAAATGGTGATGTGGCCATCATGTTACTTTCTCCGACTTGATGGTATCATAGCCATTCATATTTACGTTTTCATGGTTTATTTTCAATTGAAATCATATTTTAAATGTACATCGAGCGTTTTGTAGACTCTCATGAACTGACGTTTAAAACGTCAAAATTATAAAAGATGGAAAAATTATACATTAAATTCAAAAACTCAGTTTACTCAAAAACTAAAGGGATTTCGAAAAAAACTTATTCTTAATAAGTTGTTCATTTTAGCATTCTCTACAATAATTACTAACATAAATTTGCTGTAACTGTTATCGGTTTATAATTATAAACCAAAAATAAAAAAATGTATTACATTTTTTTCTCGAATAAAAATGATTTTATGAAAAATGTTTTCAAGCAAAACATGTTAATTTCTTTGTTTGTTTAAATGTTTTTGTGATATTTTTTATATTTAAGAAAATATTAGTAAAAAACAAAAAACAGTTAAGGTAAACACTCACTTTCGGT
Organism: Ocypus olens; assembly: GCA_910593695.2. Lineage (NCBI taxonomy): Eukaryota > Metazoa > Arthropoda > Insecta > Coleoptera > Staphylinidae > Ocypus > Ocypus olens. Next base: position 6,410,917 of record OU343061.1, read on the forward strand.
GTATGAAATTTTACCAAAAGCTTTTCAGTTCTTCAGATTATGAAATAAGACGTATGTTCAAAGTTTCATATCAATTGCTCTATTAGTTTTTGAGATACAGCGCCCACACACACACACACACACACACACACAAACACACACACACACACACACACACACACACACATACACAATCTGTTTTTTCCAGAAATTGTTGAAATGGCCCAAAACGGATATTTCCGTAAAAAAATCACGATCACAATACTTTCTCGTACTTCGTAACAGAGAAAGTAAAAATACTAATAACACACGAAGATATAACAGTACAAAACTACGTATACCGTTTTGTTTGGCCCACTGTGTATAATTGAATTTAACTATTTACAAATATCCTAAAACTAGTAACAGAAATTTACTTATGCTTGAATCAATTACTTGGTGACAATTTGCTCTAATTGCTGCAAACTGGTTCTAACTTGTCGGAAAAGTTAACGCTGGGCGTTGCATGCATACAGTAAAAGTATTAGTTTTTTACTATTTACAAACTCAAAACAAAATTTACTTAATATGTATAATTCTGCAAGCCATTACTTCGCCACAGATCTCGCCTTAATAAAAATACATTTTATTGATATCGAGCACGTGTTGTTTGTTCAGTATAATTTCAACGCTTGCGTCAATATCAAACTGCAGTTAAATTAAGAAACAGTAATTTTCTTTACATCAATAAATCACAAAGTTAAATGATCGCTACCCATCTACTATAAACTATTAAAGTCGAAATATTTAATAAGCAAATTTCTTAATAATTTCCAAAAAGTGCATTTAGATTTAAGTATTCTTAGACGCTGTACAAAAATAGCTGTCCATTACTATTTAAGTCGCACAAAAATAGCACGAAAATCTAAGAATAACAGGATAAGCGCGATCCCGCGCCAAATATTTTGTTTGCCTATGATTGACATGAATATGGTTACCTAAATTTCTTAAAATGCAACCGGCTGAATCGTATTTAAATTATTCAAATGTATTATTTCGTATTTCACAAATGTGTTATCCACTAATGAGAACGCAATGTTGACGTTGTGGATAAAAATTTAGAGAAAAATCATTTGGATGGTTTCAATGAATTAAAATCCCATAATTCACGATCACAATACTTTCTCGTACTTCGTAACGGAGAAAGTCAAAATCTCCGATATTTAAAATTAATGTGCTGCCAACTAATTTCGATTTTCTAATTTCACGGTATTGTGTGTTTACTCGTTTAATTTAAGATTAGAATTTTAATTTATTACTTCCGATGTGATTGACACTATAAATTGTGTTTTAATTAGACTCAAAAACCTATTGATTTGTTATCACTAATTAAGAAATAGTAAAATCAAATGGTTTCTAATATAAACATGGATCCAATTATTCATCCGATATGATTAATTGAAGAATAAGCAAAAAACATTTTTCGATTTTTTCCATTTTCAAGTTTTCTTTGGGGGGCCGCGGTGGTCTAGTGGGTAGAGGTCCGGCCTTCGGACCCCGTTGGTGCGGGTTCGAGTCCCGTCCGGACGGTCACTTTTTCAACACGAAAAATGGCCGTACGGGTCCCTGGGTGTCTAGTGTCTGTCCCCATTTCATTTAAATATGAATATTATTAAAAAACAAATTGGTTGTGGCTGAATGCCCCCTACCCGATGTCCTGTCAATCAACTTTCCTTTAAAAAAAAAAGTTTTCTTTGCTGACTCGTCACGGGCTTCAAATCGACATTTGATCTTCCGAAAGAACATTTTCTGAAGCGTCTTGAATGGATATTTCCCTTGATGTGTAAAAAGCCCGAATAGAACCAGTGGTTTCTTCAGGAAATTATTCCAAAGCCAATTTTTGACCAAAAGTAAGAAGGGGTAGTTTAACCATTTTTTTTCTTATTTAATTGAATCCTTGGTTTTAGATTCCATTTCATCATTTACATAATTTTGTGTGCGTAAACTGTGCGAGTGTTGTACGTGTACGCTCGATGGCGTACTTTGGCCCTTCTTTTCCATCTTCCAGGAATTTTGGTCAGATCAGGGACAACGTTTCACTCAAAGAAAGAAAACGGTGATTTGGCAACCCCTCTGTTTCGACCCCGATATGTAAATATTGGATCTTGTTTGAAAATTTGTAAATATTAGAGTAAATTCTTATTTGTATCTCAAACAAAATACATCGAGTCGTATTGCAGTACATTCTCGATTTGCTGTCAAATGTTCTAAGCAATCCTAAAGTGTGAAAGTTGTCCTTCGTTAACTACTCATTATCGCCGTCGCAGACGTTAAACAGAACATCAAACCTGTGCAATCCTTGGTTAACACTCATCATCGCCGTGATTTTTTCCACTTTAAGCAGAAAACATCGAACATCAAATCTGTGTAACCGAACCTTATGCAAATGCATCACAAAAATTTAAAGTTGACATTCATTTTAAATATTGCGATACAATCAATAGAGGAGGAATTTCAACAATTATCAACTTACAATAACACGTTATATTAAAACATTATTTGGATCTTGAAAATACATTCTCACATTATAATAATATAGACTTTCAGAAGCAATAATATTTATTTAAAAAGTTCTAAAATAATAACTCAAAATGGTCTATACATTTTATCAATTGAAAATGATATAACAAGGCCCATAAAAAAATGTGTAAAATATTTAAGGGGGTTACTTTGAGGGCCCGTGTTTATTAAGACTTTTTTGTTTATTTTTGGTTCCTTAAATATTTTACACTCTTTTTTTACACCCTGTTTATAGATGATATACTTTTGTTTAAAAAAAAAAGATGTTCATTGCTTTGTTGTCTTTAAAGTTTGCTTAAATGTTTTTGTGATATTTTTCATATTTAAGAAAATATTAGCAAAAAACAAAAAACAGTTAAGGTAAACGCCCTCTTCCGGTATACGAAATTTTTCCAAAAGCTTTTCAGCTCTTCAGATTATCAAATAAGACGGATGTTCAAAATTTCATATGAATTGCTCTGTTAGTTTTTGAGATACAGTGCGCACACACAGACACACACACACACACACACACACACACACACAGACACAAAAAAAATCCAGAAATTGTTGAAATGGCATCTAGGATATTTCCGTAAAAAAAATTTTTGAAAAAAAAAACCCGATCACAATACTTTTTCGTACTTTGTAACGGAGAAAGTAAAAATCATTTTGAACCTAAAACCAGTTGGTAGTATGTATTAATGAATAAGATAATAATTTTAAAAATACGTAATTTCCCATCTGTTCATTTGATACATTTTGTAATTATTTCTGTTTGTGGTGCTGTTAATTAATCAAACTTTTTCTTTTTTTTTCAGGAGATTTTTGTAAAACGATGACGAGCAAAGCTCAGTTGCTAGTAAACGCCTTCAGGTTATACTGGCGGTCAATTTTCGTGGTGGTATTCCCATTGGTGTTAATTCCTGTTTTCATCCCAAACAACACACCTGCTCTAAGATGCCTTTACGTCGTGCTCCTCATGGCGGGATTTTGGGTGACAGAAGCGTTACCTTTACCAGTGACGGCATTAATACCGATGGTAGGTGCTCAACGTTAATTGCATACAACTTACTTCTTCTTTAATTAAGTTAAGATATACAGTGCATTCATGATGAAAGGAACAAATTCGTGATTAATTTTTGAAAAAAACACTTGATTATTAATTTGCGTGATTTTCTTGCATAATTGTATTATAATAATAATAATATAATAATATAATAATATGTTTATTCACGGTATAACACCTTTTACATGAAATTAACAACAATTCAAATAGATTACTTAAACAAAAAAAAAATAAAAAATACAACATAAATTTGAACAACATGTGCGTATTATGATAGTGGTTTTATAAATGAACAAACAATTTGTGTTTAAAACCTGCGGTTGTACTGTTGAATAGGTCAAACCAGTGATATTTATAAAATTCGTTGGCCAGGTCCATCAAGCGGGCTAGGGAATTATGTTGGCCCGATTCGGTTCTATAAGTATTGACGTGAAATATTGTATATTGTATTGTATTCATTAGTTGTCTTATGTATCACATACAAACACTATATTTTTTTTTGACGAGTCTAAAATGTTGCTATTAACATAATGTATCATTCATAGGCAATAAATTATTATTATTATTATTATTATCAACTGCGCATTTTTTTGCATTAAAAAGTGTCCCATAATCAATTCAATTTTTGTTAATGGAACACTCTGTATGTTATCGCATATTTCGATTCGTTGAAAAAATTGTAAATATTAAAAAACATAGTCTAAGGGAATGTAAACAAGTTAATAATCGACTTAATTTTGAGCGCTCTGAAGACAACTTTGTTAAGTTAAATTGCTGTGATGGTATCCCGTAAAAGAATATTAATTATTATCTAATCGACTTAAAATCAGGTATCAATATTTTTTTATGTATTATTCCTGAAGCTAGCATTGCGTATTTTTTTTTTGTTTCAGGTGCTGTTTCCCTTGATGGGTATTTTAGACTCTGATCAGACGTCGCTGTGTTACCTGAAAGAGACGAACATGATGTTCGTCGGCGGTCTGATAATCGCCATAGCCGTTGAACACTGCAACCTCCACAGGAGGGTTGCACTCTACGTGATATTATGGGTGGGCTGCAGTCCCAGAAAGCTAAACTTCGGTTTAGTGGCGGTCGCAATGTTCGTCTCCATGTGGATCTCGAACACGGCGGCCATCGCCATGATGTGTCCAATTATGGAAGCAACCCTCAAAGAACTCGAAAGTCAAGGTAATAATAACTACATTTGTTTTTCTTGTATACAGGGTGTCTACGCTAAAATGTTCGTTAAAAGTTTACGGGGTTGCCGTTGTATTAAAATTAAAAAAAAAATCCTCATCACACGAAAAACGAGAAAATGTGTGTGTTGGAAAATATGTACAAATTATAGCGGCCAGTGGGAGTCGTCATCATGGGCACGTCATCACTAGGTTAGATCCTACCTCGCCTGTAGTGCGACGGGAGTCTGTCTTCAATGTAATCATGTCAAAAGACTGTTAATAGAGATTATGTAATATGTATATACAGAATGTCTCTGTAAGTTGGAACCATATGGAAAACTTCTTTATTATTAAATTTAGGAAAAAATGTTATTCTTCATAAAAAGTTCTGCATGGTCTAAAATCTAAAATCTAGATTTCTCAAAAAATATTAATTTTGCTCTAGAGTAAAGTACATTTATTTTTGACAATATCGATAAATGTTATTAAGAGAAGTTGAGCACAACTAAAAACCACGTTATCTTTATTTATCTTTGTTATCTTATTTTTTACTAATTTTTCTGCATTATAAATTACTATTAATTTTACTAATTTCAATAATGAACATTTTTCTCTTGTGATTGATAAAAACATGATAACCTTTCCTTTTAATTTGCAAATAAAACAATAAATACAAAAAATAAGTTGTGTCGCTAACATAATTATTAATGAAAAAACTTAAATTTAATTTTCACCTATTCCACTATTGCCTCGATATATCCACCCTCTCTTTCAATACATTTCATCGTTCTATTGGCAAATTCCCGCAAAGCTTTCCTTATCATATCTGGAGAAATTTCCCGGCATGATTCTGAAATTATCCTCTCCAAATAATTAACATCTTGAAACGGCCCTTGTTGGTAAACTTTTTGAAATCCAGAGGGGTTAAGTCAGGGGATCTAGCAGGCCAAAAAAGATCGGAATATCTATGAATCACTTTTCCATTGAAAATATGTTCAAGATAGTTCCTAGTATTTCATGTACTGTGGCATGAGGCACCGTCTTATTGGAACCAAATACATTGACGTTCTTGTAAGGGAAGTTCGTCCATAAAATCATTGATGTGGTTTTGTAAAAATTGTAAATAACGTTCGGCATTCATAGATTGGTGGAAAAAATACGGTCCAATTAATCTGTTTTTATAAATACCACACCACACGTTCGTTTCAAACGAATATTGGTCACGAGTCTTTATTGTAAAATTGGGATTTTTCTCAGACCACTAGCGACAATGTTGTGACGAGACAATTCCATTTGCAGAAAATGTTGCCTCATCTGAAAAAATTATACGTCTCATAAAAAAGGGATCATCTTCTAACGTCCCTTGGATGAGACAGCAAAAATCAAAGCGCCTATCATAATCCCTTTCTTTCAATGTGTGAACGAATTTTGGTTTGAATGGTCTGTATTTATTTAGTTTTAAAATTCTTGCCACTGTATCTTTACTTACATTATTCTGTATCAAGGATTTCCTTTTGCGCAATGACATTTTTGGATATTCTACAGCAGACAGCATTACTTCTAACTGCGTGTTCTCATTGGCAACTAATTTTCAGCGTTTTACAAATTATTTTTAATGCTTCCACGGGTCTTGAATTTGTTCACTATTTTCGCCACAGTTGAATGACTAATATTTCTATTGGGATGTCTATTGTTAAAAATACTTGCTGCTTCTCTATGTGTTTTATAGTTTTCTCCTACAATCAAAACAATTTCAATTTTTTCTTCGCAAGTTAATAACACTGCCATTTGTATGTATTTTATAAATTCTAACACGTTTTGACGGTCATTGTCAAACATTTCTTGTCACTTGCCAGTGAATACTAGATTACAGGTAACTACAATTAAATTTACGTTCTTATTTTAGAGGTATGTTTCGATAAAGAAAAAAAAAACAGTTTTTTCAATGTAAACGGACGTTATTACAAATTTTAACGTGGTTTTTAGTTGTGATCAACTTCTCTTAATAACATTTATCGATATTGTCAAAAATAAATATACTTTACTCTAGAGCAAAATTTAATTTTTTGAGAAATCTAGTAAACCATAGAAAAAATTAGATATATGAAGGTTGCATTTTAGATTTTAGACCATGCAGAACTTTTTATGAAGAATAACATTTTTTCCTAAATTTAATAATAAAGAAGTTTTCCATATGGTTCCAACTTACAGAGACATATTGTATAAATTCTAGAAATATTACATATATTTTATTTTTCTAATACTATTTTCATTTTTAAAATTAAAAACAGACGTATTCGAGGATTTTCTTGTTTTTATACACGTAGCACATATTTCAAAGTAATAATATTTATTACTTGATAACAAAATTGATATGTATTATATGTTTTAAGTACATTTAAAAAGTAAAATCATTTCGGTTTTTGAATATGCAGCAATTTTCAGTTGACTTATGAATTTTTGAAAATGTATTTTTTTCAATAACGAACTCGAGTACAAAAAATTAAAAATTAATATAAAACAGAAGGATAAAATCCTACAAAAATTCAGATTACTTCACAAGCCGTCGATCTTTTAAAATAATTTTGGTTTTTGAATATGCAGCAATTTTCAGTCGAGTTATGAATTTTTGAAAATGTATTTTTTTCAATGACGCAAACTCGAATGCAACATTAATATGAAACGCAGGGATAAAATACTACAATAATTCAATTCACTTCACAAGACTTTCAAAATAATTTTGGCTTTTGAATCTGCAGCAATTTTCAGTCGAGTTACGATTTTTTGAAAATGTATTTTTATCAATGACGAATACTCGAGAGCAAAAAATTAAAATGAATATGAAACGAATTTTTACAGCACCCTGTAAATTTATTAATAATTAACATAATTTTTGTATTGCACAGTTTCACTGGTGCGTAATTGCTTTATAACTCGAATTATGTACTATACTTTATCTACCATACCTTTATTGGCTTAAAATAAGGATAACTTGTAATTCTGTACTTTTATGTGCATTAATTATCAAAGTTAAAATAAAAATTATTGACAATTTAATTTTCATATATAATATCCCTAATGTGTCAAATATTACCGATCATTAAAAGAAAAGTATTCTATTTCTTAATTATTTCATCTTCATCTTGGGGGGATCAACCAGTTAGACACGCGACCTACTAAAATTGTCTCCACCGACAAAACCGGCAAAAAAAGGAACTCTCCATAACATCAGTATTTACCACAATACTCAGCGGGTGGTGCCCCCTCCACCAAAGGAGGAAGCACCGGGGTCGTGCGACTACGTGTCCATCCAAAGATCGCCTGTCAACCGTTGTTCCCAAGCGCCCACCAGGAGCCCCAAACGCCGCAAAAGACCTCGACATAGGAGCCGCTAAAAATGTCCAGAGTAGGCGGCATGTCTTTTGCGGCGTTTGGGGCTCCTGGTGGGCGCTTGGGAACAACGGTTGACAGGCGATCTTTGGATGGACACGTAGTCGCACGACCCCGGTGCTTCCTCCTTTGGTGGAGGGGCGGTGTCGCTGGCGGCACGATGCTGGTTGTTTCAGAGGCAAAAACCGGATATTCCATGGCCAGGGGTGTCACTTTCTCATACTTGAACTCATCTATTATAATTGTGGAGGGCTGGGGCCTGGACAAGCGGCAACTGCCAACGGAGTCGGTGCTGCCACGATGCTGATTGTTGCGGTGGCAATAAAGGGATGGTCCGCGATGGCTAGGCGGCATCTGCAGACAGTACTGCATCTTGGGACAATGTGGCGCCTTAGAGCATCAGGCAGCAGCAGCTGGACCGGAGGGCGTCGTCTCTTGGTGTACAGACGTCGGGTGGAGCTCCGGGCTTCCGTATGTCGTTGGCGGCTTGACTATGTGGCCCTGGTGCGACCGTGTTTGCGGTCAAAGGGCGATGGACAGCTGTGGCTGGCCGGAGAAGTGATGTCGAGGTCTTTTTGCGGCGTTTGGGGCTCCTGGTGGATGCTTGAGAACAACGGTTGACAGGCGTCGTTTCTACGTTCTATGGATGGACACGTAGTTGCACGACCCCGGTGCTTCCTCCTTTGTTGGAGGGAGTGATGTCGCTGGCGGCACAATGCCGGTTGTTTCAGGGGCAAAAACCGGATATTCCATGGCCAGGGGTGTCACTTTCTCATACTTGAATTCATCTATTACAATTGTGGAGGGCTGGGGCCTGGACAAGCGGCATCGTTCGTTTCACAACTGCCAACGGAGTCGGTGCTGCCACGATGCTGATTGTTGCGGTGGTAATAAAGGGATGGTCCGCGGCCAATAGTAGTGCTACTATCTCTTCCGCGCTAACTGCCGGAGTTTGGATGGCGGTGCCTGGTGTCACTAACACAGGCTTCTCCAAAGCCAGAGGCATCGTTTTCTCGTAACAGACCTCGTCAACTACACTTCTGGTGGCGGTACACACTCGCAACGGTGGTGGTGGTGGTGGTGGTGGTGTCGGCCTTAGTTCGGCAGTCGGTGGCGAGGTCTTCTGGAGAAAGCTATACCGGAGTCGTTCCTGGCGAAGCTCCTCAGTTTCGCTGAGAACTTCTTCGTCTGATCCCGTCTCATTCTGTTGCATTATAAGGCACATGTAAATTTCGCTCATCATGCATTCGCTGCTCGACGGCTATCGCATCGTCGTTGTCCATCTCTGCTTCTCATCCTCCCTTAGTTCTTATAGCTGCATCCTCTGGGTCGTAGATGTAGACTCGACCCCACATTGGGCGCCATTTTTCAAAGGGCTTTTGAAAGGGGGATAAAAACCAGCTCACAGAGTTGGCGTCGCGATGAAAATTGCTTCACCACAAAAAAAAAGGACTGAGAGGCAGAGTAAAGCAGATTGGCGCAATAACTATTGCTATTATTTATACACACAATGACATAAAAATGTTCAATGTTCAACAAATATATACAAGCCGGAAAAGTCAAGCGGTGTTGGCGGATCGGCAACTTGGTGGATCGTCGATGTCAGCAGATCGGCGAAGTCGGCGGATCGGTATATTCGACGGTATTGTTGGCGGATTGGCGACGATCAGGGCCGATCCTACCGGGGGGCTAGAGCGTGCATGGCACGCGGGCGGCGGTTAGGGGGGCGGCGAAGCCCACGGACCACCAGGCCCACGGTCCACGGCGTCCGAAATCTGGAAAATTTAGTCGCCGAAATAGCGGCCGGTCGCCTGGACCCCTGCCTAAAGTGCATCGTTCGTATTAGAAAAAAAAACCGCGGATGTTCAATTGTGAGTAAAGCGATGAAAGTGTTTTCGATCCTAGAGAAACATTTAGAATTGACTTTTGTTTTGAAATTTTGGACATCGCTATTAATTCGTTATCCGAACGTTCTGAACTGTTAAAAAATTGCTGCTCCTTCTTTAAACCTTTACTAGTATTTCATTCTGCACAGTCCGAATATCTAAGAAAATATTGTATGGATTTAGATAACCTAAAATGGAAAATTGACAATAGATTTAGATGGAACTCCTAAAATAATTGTTATTCTCTAATCATTCCCAATTAAAACCATTAGAAATTTTAAATCATTTAATTAGCCAAGACATACAAGGGAACTAACCCAAGTGTTCATCTCCGATTTAAATGAAAGTTTGTGGATTTGTAGAGGGAGCCAAAATATTCGATACGTATTTTTTTCGGCTAAAAACATGCTGAGGGGGTGAACTCACCCCTCGAAAATCATCCATATTTTTGTTTTTTTGGTATAACTTCTAAACAAATCTTGATAGCGTATTTCGTAAATGTACAAAATGTTAAATTCTATCCTCTGGTGTAATAAGATGTGTATATTGGCTACTTCGGGATTGTAAAAAAATCATTGATATTTAAAGCTTGTATTTGCTACTGCAATAATGATATTCGCTCTAAAAAAAATTCGTACATAAGGACATAAATGATGATGATCAAAGATAGTTTAATATCTTTTTTCCAGCCGCGGAATCCAAATATACAGAGTGGTCTATCTCATAGGTAACAAGCGTTGTTGAGTTACGCAGCATTTTTCAAAAAATCGCCGAGACACGTCGATTTTTGTTTCGAGCGGGACAACTTTTTATGACATTTGCACCTTCATAACCTTAAAGCCCTAGCCACCCCTAACTCCACCCCCGATTTTAAATAAGGTAAGTGTGTCGAGTGATATATCTTTCTAAAGCGCTTTTGATTCTGAATACTGATTTTCAAGGGGCGAGGTCACCCCTAAACATGTTTTTTAGCCGAAACAAAAAATTTATATCGAATATTTTGGCCCCTTCTACAAATCTACCAAATTTCATTCAAATCGGAGGGGAACACTTAGGTTAGTTTCCTTGTTAATTCCTTGTTTTCCAAATTCCAGTATTAGTCTAAGAATATTTTTAACAATACCGATGACTGTGGCTTCCGGCGAAAGGATTCTTTGTAAATTAAAATTAATTAAAAATTATTTACGGTCAACTATATCAAAACAGCGATTTGCTAATTTAGTCATAATTTCTATTTAAAATGAGATCGGTAAAAAATTAGATATTTCAAATGTAACTGATGAATTTGCATCAAAAAAATCGCGAAAAGTTTTGTTTTATAATTTAGATCAACACTGAGTAGCGTTCGAATAGTCGATGTTCTTGCCACTGAATTGAAGGTTTGATCATAACCCACTCTTCTTTGCAAAAGACCTTTGATCACCAATAATTTGACTTGAATTTGCCGATCGATCCATTGGCCTTTGGTTTTACTTTGTGGCATCGTTGCAGGTGGCTGGTTTCTCGAAGGTCGACGAGGTGAGCATCAGTGACGGCTCGCGGTGTTTTCTTTTTATAGGGCCGAGGTAACAGAGATGGTAATACATATAGGTGCGGTCACACAGCCAGCAGTCTCTGCAACCGACCCTACCTATCTGTATTACGTCAGCCGTACCAAAAAGAACGCCGCGAGCAGTCACTGTTAAGCATCACATAATCCTGGAATTTCTATGATTTCCACTCGGTCGCGTAGTTTTCTCACCAGCATTCTCTACTTCATTGGCTTCCGGCATTTCTAAAATTATCCAATCACTGTCACATCTGGTTCTCAGAATTCTATTTCCTCGTCTTCTTCAATCCGGGATTTGCTTTTGTTCAGGTCAGTAGGCTTTGCCTCGTCAGCTCTGTTGCTTCCTGGTGGTATAACCCCTTTTTCCAATTTTTCTTCGAAGATGACGTCATTAAATCTGTAGAACTTGTCCTATTCACTGCAGATCCTGTATCCGTCGTCGTTATCATAGCCGATGAGGATTCCTTTAATGGCCTTTGGATCCAGTTTGGTCCTTTGCTCCTTCGATATGAATATACATAAATTCAGAAATTGGAACCAATGTTTCAAACCTGGTATCCTACCATACCCCAACTCGAAAGGTGATGTTCATGGGACCTGTCATGTTAAGGATGTAGGTACCTGTTAGTATCATCTCAGCCCAAAGTACCTGAGGAACGATTCCATGCGCGTGCATAGTTGCTCTAGCAGTTTCCACCATCGTACGAGTTTCCCTCGATTTGTAGGGCATTATAGGACGTTGAACAATACCTTTATTCGATACCTCACCAGAAAGTGAGTCCGTATCCATAGCTACCAGTGAGTGAAAGTTCCTCTTTCGCTTATTTTACATTCGCTCATTGTCTTTCACTCACTGTTTTTCATGCACGCATAATGATCTATCATTGTGTAAATTTTTCCAGTTCATTCTGATAACGTGATTTTGATTTTTGAGGCAACATTTGATACCTTGGGGCATTAGCGACTTCCAGGACATCATCAGGAACATCCTTTAGGAACATGTAATTCTTCATCATCCATTTTCACAGTTTGCACGTAACAACTTTATTGACATTACAGAACTTTGTTTATTTTGTTTTTGTTTTTCATGGCAACAAATCTCCGAACATGTGAATTATTTTCATTTAAAACACGCGAACACGCAATTCGCGTGAACGAAAGCTTTGCCTTCCTCACTCTTACTGTAAATTATCAGCCATTATCACACAGCAGCTCCCGACTGTTTCTGCCTCAGCTAGGAACTGGCTCAGTTTTTCAGTAACTTCGGATTTTCGCCGCAGAAAATAAACTGTCCTGAATTTTATATAATCGTCCTTGAAAAGCAAAAAATATCGATATCCAGACCTCGATTTTTGAAATGGACCGTAGACATCCGTGAGAATTCGCTCTCCCGGTTCCGTTATTCTGAACCTCGTGCTGAACGATAGGCGATGAGCTTTATCATAAACGCAACCTTCACACAGTTCACTGTGCATTTCTACGTTCATGTCAAGCTCCCTGCTCAGTGGCCATTTCACATGGATTGATAATTGGCTGTCCGAGTACTTATCCTAGACTGCAAGCACGGAGTACAGATTCCTCTTAATTCGGGGTACACACCAAACATTAGCCAAGGTAATTTTGTACCATTTTCCTTGGATTTCTGTCCCAATTTCTTCTTCACGTATTCCGATGGCTTCGATTTTCTCACCATTTGCTGTGGTCACTGCGTGTTCAGTTGAAAAAGACGAACGTTCTAAAGCAAATCTGATCATTTAAAATATGGCTTATCGCGCCAATGTCAACCCAGCATCTCGACGACTCAGCATGTGTTTCATTTGAGCTAACAGTGACGAGTATCATATTTGTGCCGGACTCAAGAGGGCGGCTATCGGCAATCCATTTCCTGCACACTTTAACAATATGATTGGGCTTCCTGCAGTAGTTGCATATCAGTTGTTTTTTCTTTTTCTTCGCATCGACTGAACTTCGAACAGTGATGACTTCTTCGATGATTGCAGTTGAGAGCTTCCTGCTTGGTAAATTTTAGTGTATTTGATTTTATTTTATTGTCATTAATGTGCTCGACTTTTGTAAACCTTTATGGTATCTAACAACAACAAACATTATTATTATTATTATTATTATAGGAATTGGAGCTGTATTCGAGAAAGATGAAGTGGAAAACGGCGAAATCAAAGAACACCCACAAGAACAAGTTTCAAACGAACCGAAACGCCCCACCAAAACGACAATCTGCTACTTCTTGTCCGCCGCGTACGCCTCAACAATCGGTGGTATGGGTTGCATCGTCGGCAGCGGAACGAATTTAACATTTAAAGGTAACGTGAATTGAATTTTTTTTATTTTTGAGTGTAACGATTCAAAACGTAGGCATCTACGAGACCATGTTCCCCGACAGTCCCACCGGAATCGACTTCACCTCGTGGATGTTCCTCAACGTGCCCATCATGCTGGTGACCATGATTCTGACGTGGGTGTGGCTGCAGTGGCTGTTCATGGGCTTGTTCCGGCCGAAATCCGAGGACGCGAAGAGGATCCGCGTCGGACAACAGGGTGAAATCGTTGCCAGGAAATTGATCAGGCAGAAGTTGGATGAGATGGGACCGATGACTTTCCATGAAATCGCCGTCGGTCTCTGCTTCATACTCTCCGTGATGTTATGGTTCTTCAGGAAACCGCAGTTCATCGCTGGTTGGGCCGAATTAATTACTGAACATAAGGTAAGTGACGCTAAAATTTATTATTTATTTATTTATTTATATACGGGAATCCCCATTTTACAAAAGAATGAGTACATTATAAGATATAAAAGTAACCTAAATTTAAACTTAAAACTAAAAACTAAAAACTAAAATAAAATAAATCAATCATACGTATGAATTTTAAATGATATTAATAACACAAATCCCAATTTATCTGAAAACTAAGAAATAACAAAATTAACAAAATTAAGTCCGAAGCATATTCGTGGAAAGTGATTTCTTAAATGCTGTTTACTAGAATCAAACAAATGAAACCACTCATATTTGTTCAAATCATTAGCCAACCTCAACATACGACTCACCGAATTATAATGAGAGTAGTTGGTTGCGTATGTGTCAATATAAAATAAATTTGTATTTCTTAACACAAGTGAGAAACTAGAAAAATGAATATTAATATCAGAAAGCAATGATGGACAATTAATGTGATTGTTAAGCAATCCGTGAAGAAAGCAAAGATCCGCCACATTACGACGATCACTAAGAGTCTGAAATTACACTTCATTTATAAAGTTTTTCTGCAGTTATACTCTGGCCGCGCTATGAAGGCGTCTGAGGTGATTAACGACGGGTCGGAAGGGTCGCCCTCATCTGAAGTGATTGGATTTTGTTACTTCACACTCACAGATGTTTACAATTTACTTGCTAGCTATTGGTGCCACTATCCGATTCTCTTCATACATCAGTGGTTTTTAAAAGGTCACAGATAGCACCTCAGATGCCTTCATAGCGCGGCCAGACTTTATTATATACATACATACAGATTTGTGTTGTTATTTTCAAAGATTGTTTATAATCCATAGACAAAATTAGCCAAAATAAAAAAAAAAGCGCGAAAAAACTCGATTTTTCAAACCGTATAACTTGGTTCAATTTGGTCGAAAATCGATGAATTTTTCAGTTTGGGAAAGATTCAAGTTTTATCTTTAAGAATGTGTAGTTGATTTTTACCCCAAGTCCAACCCACCCCCCGTAACAACGCGATGGAAAAAAATGTTTTTTTTTATAAAAAATTGTCCAACTTTGACAAGCTGTGCCGTGCGCAAAAAAAATCGGCGGGAAATTTCACCACAGTGGCAGAAAAATTTAATCAATTTCCTTCAAATGCCTTAAAACTTTGAGTAGTTTCAATGATTTTGAGCAAAGTTATGAATTTTTGAAAAAAAAATGACATTGAAAATGAAAACAAGTTATAACATTTTTTATCAATCCAAAACACTTTTTGTCGGGGTTTTCAAGGGGTCACGAAAGTCGAAAACTTCTTAGATCACAAAATTCTAGCGAATTTCGCACGAAACTAAGAAAGTAAGAGAAAGTATAGTGAAATCGTGATTTTTTTTTTAAATTTTTTTTTACGGAAATATCCGTTTTGGGATCCCTAGATGCCATTTCAACAATTTCTCGAAAAAAAAATTTTGTGTCTGTGTATGTGTGTGTGTGGTGTGTGTGTGCGTGTGTATCTGCTGTGTGCGCTGTATCTCAAAAACTAATAGAGCAATTGATATGAAACTTTGAACATGCGTCTTATTTGATAATCTGAAGAACTGAAAAGCTTTTCATAAAATTTTGTATACCGGAAGTGGGTGTTTACCTTAACTGTTTTTTGTTTTTTGCCAATCTTTTCTTAAATATGAAAGATATCACAAAAACATTTCAACAAACGTTGAAGAGAACAAAGAAATGAACATCTTATCTTTTGCTTGAAATTTTTTTTCATGAAATCATTTTTATTCGAGAAAAACATTTTTTTTTTTAATTTTTGGTTTATAATTATAAAACACTAATAGTTACAGCAAATTTATGTTAATAATAATTGTAGAGAATGCTAAAATGAACAACTTATAACGAATAAGTTTTTTTCGAAATCCCTTTAGTTTTTGAGTAAACGGAGTTTTTGAATTTGAAGTATAATTTTTCCAACTTTCATAATTTTGACGTTTTAAACGTCAGTTTCATCCGAGTTTACACAACGCTCGATGTACATTTAAAATATGATTTCAATTGAAAATAAACCATGAAAGCGTAAATATAAATGGCTATAATACCATCAAGTCGGAGAAAGTAACATGATGGCCACATCACCATTTTTATCCTTTAGGGGGTTGCAGGGGGTGGAATCGTTTTAGCAACAAAACAATTCACATGACGTTGAAGAGAAAATTTGAAACTGTTCAGACTGCAAAAGTTCATCGATTTTGGTGCAAAATGACTCAAGTTATGGCCAAAAAAGTGAAAAATGTCATTTTTTTCCAAAAATTCATAACTTTGCTCCAAATGATCGAAACGATTCGAATTTTTAAGGCATTTGAAGGAAATTGATTAAATTTTTCTGCCATTGTGGTGAAATTTCCCGCCGATTTGTTTTACGCACGGTACAGCTTGTCAAAGTGTGACAATTTTTTTACATAAAAAACATTTTTTTCCATCGCGTTGTTACAGGGGGTGGGTTGGACTTGGGGTCAAAATCAATTACACATTCTTAAAGATAAAACTTGAATCTTTCCCAAACCGAAAGATTCATATATTTTCGACCAAATTGAACCAAGTTACGACGGTTTGAAAAATCGAGTTTTTTCGAGTGGCGTTTTTTTTTGACGCCGATTGTATATAAAATGAAGAATGAAGAATAATCAATGTTTCTATTTGTTAAGACAGAAAAACCATTAAAGCGACATCTGCTGGGGAAGACGCTGCATTAATTTTCCTTAGCAATAGCTTTTTTATCATTTTTTTCTTCAAAAATTCATAACTTTGCTCCAAATCATCGAAACGATTCGAATTTTTAAGGCATTTGAAGGAAATTGATTAAATTTTTCTGCCATTGTGGTGAAATTTCCCGCCGATTTTTTTTACGCACGGTACAACTTGTCAAAGTTGGACAATTTTTTACATAAAAAACATTTTTTTCCATTGCGTTGTTACAGGGGGTGGTTTGGACTTGGGGTCAAAATCAACTACACATTCTTAAAGATAAAACTTGAATCTTTCCCAAACTGAAAGATTCATCGATTTTCGACCAAATTGAACCAAGTTACGACGGTTTGAAAAATCGAGTTTTTTCGAGTGGCGCTTTTTTTGACGCCGAGTGTATATAAAATGAAGAATGAAGAATAATCAATGTTTTTATTTGTTAAGATAGAAAAACCATTAAAGCGACATCTGCTGGATAAAACGCTACATTAATTTTCCTTAGCAATAGCTTCTTTATCATTTTTTTCAAAAATTCATAACTTTGCTCCAAATCATCGAAACGATTCGAATTTTTAAGGCATTTGAAGAAAATTGATTAAATTTTTCTGCCATTGTGGTAAAATTTCCCGCCGAATTTTTTTGCGCACGGCACAGCTTGTCAAAGTTGGAGAATTTTTTACATAGAAAACATTTTTTTCCATTGCGTTTTTACGGGGGGTGGGTTGGACTTGGGGTCAAAATCAACTACACATTCTTAAAGATAAAACTTGAATCTTTCCCAAACTGAAAAATTCATCGATTTTCGACCAAAGTGAACCAAGTTACGACGGTTTGAAAAATCGAGTTTTTTCAAGTGGCGTTTTCTTTTTTGACGCCGAGTGTATATAAAATGAAGAACGAAGAATAATCAATGTTTTTATTTGTTAAGATAGAAAAACTATTAAAGCGACATCTGCTATCTAAAACGCTGCACTAATTTTCCTTAGCAATAGCTTCATTATCTTTTTTTTTTCAAAAATTCATAACTTTGCTCCAAATCATCGGAACTATTCGAATTTTTAAGGCATTTGAAGGAAATTTTTCTGCCATTGTGGTGAAATTTCCCGCCGATTTTTTTTGCGCACGGTACTGCTTGTCAAAGTTGGAGATTTTTTTACATAAAAAAAACATTTTTTTCCATCGCGTTATTACAGGGGGTGGTTTGGACTTGGGGTTAAAATCAACTACACATTCTTAAAGATAAAACTTGAATCTTTCCCAAACTGAAAGATTCATCGATTTTCGACCAAATTGAACCAAGTAACGACGGTTTGAAAAATCGAGTTTTTTCAAGTGGCGTTTTTTTTTGACGCCATGTGTATATAAAATGAAGAATGAAGAATAATCAATGTTTCTATGTATTAAGATAGAAAAACCATTAAAGCGACATCTGCTGTCTAAAACGCTGCACTAATTTTTCTTAGCAATAGCTTCTTTATCAACACTAAAAATGCATTTTATAATTTAATTAATAACACAAAGTTAATGACATCAATTTTGTTACAGGTTAAAGATGCGACAGCTGCCTTGATCGTAGTAATGGTCCTCTTCATCCTACCAGCCAACCCAGATTTCATTTACATCTTCAGCAAAAACCCGGACAAACGCCCGACCGCGCCATCCCAGGCCCTGATCACGTGGAAAGTCGTGCAGCAAAAGCTCCCCTGGGGTCTGATCTTCCTGTTGGGCGGCGGTTTCGCGTTAGCCGAAGGTTCCAACAAGAGCGGGATGAGCAAGATGATCGCCCACCAGCTCGAGTCCGTGGTGCAGCTGCCCAAATTCTCGGTACTCCTCATCGCAACCCTTATCGCGTCCGTACTTACAGAGTTCTCCAGCAACGTTGCCGTGGCGAACGTCCTGCTTCCCGTCTTAGGAGAGATGTCAAAAGTGGCGAAATGGCACCCGTTGTACTTGATGATGCCCGCCGCCCTCGCATGTTCGCACGCCTACTCCTTACCGGTAGGTACGCCACCGAACGCCATCGCCGCGGCACCGTGCAACATACCAACCAGAGAGATGGTGAAGGCCGGCTTGGGCGTCTCGATCATCTCCCTGGTGGTGTTATTCGCCATCTTCCCGTTCCTGGGAGAGGCGATCTATCAGTTGGACACATTCCCAGAATGGGCTGAATGAAACTAGTAGTATTTAAAAAAAATATCATTGCCCACACGGACATTAAAGTTGTATCTGCTATTGTGCAATAATTGTTATTCGAGACAATCACTCAGGGCAAGACAATAGAGGTTCGGTTGCTGGATCATTTGCATTTTTATTAAATAATTTCATAGTTTAATAGACATAATTTATATTTTAGTTTTATGACTTGGTTTTTTTTTTAAATTCCGCTCTATGACTTAGGAAGTGTTATGTATTAAGGGATCGTGCGTTCGAGACGTTTCTCATGTTCGATCCCAAATGCAATACTCGCAGCCCAGTGAGGGCATTTTATGTTGAGTAATGTATATAATTATGTTCAATGTTATTTTATTTTTTTTTGTAAGTGTAATTGACAATAAAGTTTGTGTAGTTCTATTTTTAACCATGTGTATGTTCAGTTTAGTTATGAGTTAATCAAAAACTTCCAACAGCCAGAATGTGCATAGTTACGGTGGCGATATTATTGTATATCACAGTAATTCATTCATCGATTTGGAGGTTTGGTTGCTGCAGAGAAATTTAGGGCTATTCTATATCGCTGGACTGTGCTAAAATTCCAAAATGGAGCATCACAGATTAATGTTCTGCACGAAGAAACGATTTTAATAATTAATCCGGAGTTCACAAAAGATTATCACGCCTCAATAGTATATAGTGTATCAAGGGCCGAAAATAGGCTTTAGCAACACGAGCTAGCGAAGCAAGCGAGGGTTGCTAAAAGTGAAGGGTTGCTAAAGCATTTCGGCATGAGTTACACTCGATATTTTTTTGCCTGCTTTAAGTAAAAATAGTGTTTCAGGAAATTTTATATCGCGCACCATTGAACTGTCACTGTCAGATTTTTGCATAGCCTACTCATATTCCGCGGAAGGTTGCCTAGATTATGCATTTTATTTTTTCGGCCCTAGTTACGCTAAATCGTAGTTTCAGCCCGATTTTTATGGCCGAAATAAATGCTTTCGGTAGAGGCAGGCGAAAAAAAATTTAAGGTTGTAATACCGCTTAAAACTAAAAAAACTGGTTTCAAGATGGGAGGGCAGAGAGGTCCGCTGCACGTAGTTCACAATGGGTCCTTTGTGCGTCCTCACATCTGAGACCTCATTCCGCAGTGCCGTCCAGAACGCCAGAACTGCACCAAGAGGATATCTCATGTTTGTAGACATCCCTCTCCCACTATGGATTGTCTTATTGTGGAAATGGCCGTACACTCCAAGAGTACATGTTCGGCAATCTCGTAAAACTTTATGGGGATGTTTGATACGGATTAAATAGACGACTCATATGCCGTGGTCGGATTTTTAATTTTCGAAGAAAAAAAATATTGAAAAAAAAAACCCCGGAAAACAATCTAAAATCGGCCGTAGATCATAAACGGTGCGCCCTACGAAAAATATAGTCCTTACCTTTTCGACGCAAAATACAATTTTGAATAGCACGCCGTTTAAATTTCTCACGTGAGATTAAAAATGGCCGCTCTAGAATTTTTTTATTGAAATTGAAGGTGGTTTTCTTTGAATAACTCCTCGAGGGTTAGAGATATTAAAAATTTGTAAGAGACGTAAAATTTAGAGGGGAGCTAGTTCTACAAAACTCTATAAAAATTAAAGTCGTAATCGTAAGGGCAAGCGCGCCCTTTTTTCCGGAAGCGTGCGAATTGTGATTTTTTAGAAAAATGACTGAGGGATTGCAACCGCAGGTCGCACCCCAATTTCCTGCAGTAACCTTTGTGTCCCAATGCATTGGGGATTTTTTGAGCCTAGTCCCAGTTTTCCAGCTCAAAATTCCAGGGATGTGAAAGTTTTGGCGTGAACCTCTGCATCGTCAAAAATCGATTGTCAAAAAATCACCCTGTAGTAATTGGGTAACTTAGAAAATCGCGGATTTCACGGTCGACAAGAGGAGCCCTGGACCTATCGGGAAAAAAATTAAAATTGTAAAAAAAAATTTGAGGGGTTGGCAACCCTTTTTTGGAGGGGTGGTCGGAGGGGGTTGAAATTTCAATTCGGGTTCTTGAATTATTTGTGATTTTTCATGAAAATTTCAACACTACCTATTACAGTTTTTGAGATCTCGCACTTTGGGGCTTTTGCGTTTACTAGTTTTCCAAGTTTAAACTACTTTTAGGTAAAATTTTGTTGTTTAAAAAATTTTGAAAAAATTCCCAATGCAAACCGAGCCGGTTTAATTCTCCGGCATCCCTGAAAGTTTCAACTCTCTGATATAAATTTAAAAAAATGAATCACTAAAAGAAGAAAAACGAAAAACCGGGTGACGCGCTCTGGAAGGGTAGGGGGTATTTTAAAAATTTTGAGAAAAATACAGATGAAGGGTCGTCTTACCCCGCACCCCCTCCGAAAGTGTCAATTCTCTGATATAAATAGAAAAAAGGAAATCACTAAAGGAAGAAAAACGAAAAACCGGGTGACGCCCACTGGAAGGGTAGGGGGTGTTTGAAAAATTTTGAAAAAAATACAGATGAAGGCTCATCTTACCCCGAACACCCCCTGAAAGTTTCAACTCTCCAATATAAATAGAAAAAAATACGTCCTCGAAAGAAATAAAAAGGAAACAGAAAAATGTTCGGGGTGGGCCGAATAGAGCGCTCTGGAGGGGCGGGGGGTGGTCGGAAGGTTCTGAAAAAAATACAGATCACGGGCCGTCTCGCCCCCCGCCGACCCTACAAGTTTCATCTCTTCGATTTTTATAGAAAAAAATACGTCCCCGAAAGTATGCCGAAAAGTAAAAAAGGGGGCGTGGCCCGATTGGGGCAAAAATTCAAAAATCGGGCACAGAGCGTCCCTTTGAAATCGATTTCAGTTTCTAGAAAACATGGCTGCCACCCTCCCGCTCGGTCGCCTATCGACTTCTGATCCGGCGCGTTTTGATGTGCACCCCCCGCCTACCCTGAAAGTTTCATCTCTTCGATTTCCATAGAAAAAAATACGTCTCCGAAAGTACGCCGAAAAGTAAAATAGGGGGCGTGGCCCAATTAGGGCAAAAATTCAAAAACCGGGCACCGAGCGTCCCTTTCAAATCGATTTAAGTTTCTAAAAAACATGGCCGCCACCCTCCCGCTCGGTCGCCTATCGACTTCTGATCCGGTGCGTTTTGATGTTTTTTTTCGATTTTCAAAAATTCGCCCAGGGGGCTCTGCCGATTCTAGAGGGGTGGGAGTGGTCGAGATCGACTCGATTGACCATTTTACACAAACTGAGAAAAAAAAAATTCGAGCGTACTTTAAACCCCGCCCCCTGGGGATGGGGGTTGATTACCAAAATCTATTAATTTTTTACCTTTTAGCGCCCTCTATACGGTGTCAAAATTTCATCTCTCTTCGACTTTTACTTTTTTCACTATTCAAGTTTTTAAAACTCAATTAAGATATATAACTAGTTTTCCAAGTTTAAACTACTTTTAGGTACAATTTTGTTGTTTAAAAATTTTTGAAAAAATTCCCAATGCAAGCCGGTTTAATCCTCCGGCATTCCTGAAAGTTTTAACTCTCTGATATAGATAGAAAAAAATAAATCACTAAAAGAAGAAAAACGAAAAACCGGGTGACGCGCTCTGGAAGGGTAGGGGGTGTTTGAAAATTTTTGAGAAAAATACAGATGAAGGCTCGTTTTACCCCGCACCCCCGCTGAAAGTTTCAACTCTCTGATATAAATAGAAAAAAATAAATCACTAAAAGAAGAAAAACGAAAAACTGGGTGACGCCCACTGGAAGGGTAGGGGGTGTTTGAAAATTTTTGAAAAAAATACAGAAGAAGGCTCCTCTTACCCCGAACTCTCCCTTAAAGTTTCAACTCTCCGATATAAATAGAAAAAAATACGTCCTCGAGAGAAATAAGAAGGAAAGAGAAAAATGTTCGGGGTGGGCCGAATAACGCGCTCTGGAGGGGCGGCGGTGGTCGGAAGGTTCTGAAAAAATTAGGGATCACGGCTCGTCTCATCCCCCGCTTACTCTGAAAGTTTCATCTCTTCGATTTCCATAGAAAAAAATACGTCCCCGAAAGTACGCCGGAAAATAGAAAAGGGGGCGTGGCCTGATTGGGGCAAAAATTCCAAAATCGGGCACCGAGAGTCTCTTTGAAATAGATTTTAATTTGTAAAAACACGGACGCCGCCCTCCCCCTCCGACTTCTCCTCCGGCGCGTTTTGATGTTTTTTTTTTGATTTTCAAAAATTCGCCCAGAGGGCTCTGCTGGTTTTAGAGGGGAGGGGGAGTGGTCGGGATCGACTCGATCGACAATTTTACACAATGTGAGGAAAAAAAATTCGAGCGCACTCCCAGGGGGTGTGGCCTACCCCTCAGGGGCGGGGTTTAATATTAAAAATTTTATAGTTTTCCTCATTTAGCGCCCTCTATACGGTGTCAAAATTTCAAGTCTGTACGACTTTAACTTTTCTCACAACTGGTTACCCTTCAAAAGTCAATTATTAGTATACAGGGTGTTTCAAATTCGAGGCTCACCATGGGGATCTCGCTTATTAGAAGAGATAGAGGGTATGTTTAAATTTGGCACTTTTGCAGAATTTTATGCCGATTAATATTCCACTGGAAAAAATCACCTTAATTCTTTTGTTTTCGAGTAAAGTAAAAAAAACGAATTTCGTTTTTTCTTTATATCTTCGTTATTTGAGGAGATATTTAAAAATGATAAAGACATTCTTATAGCACTTTTTTATTATCTAATAGATGGCATAAGATTTTTAGTTGTAACATGTTTCGTTTCTTTTAAACCATCATCAACTTTCTTATTCCTTATGGACGCCATATTTATTTTTTGTCACATCTGAATGCTTAATTTTTTGTGATGACAACAATATAACGCAACATACATTTACTTTCATAAATGAACATATAATCTTCTAAATAACTTTTATTGGCAATTTCTGTAGTGCTTACTAAAATTCATCGGTGCCATGGCATTAAAAACAATGAAACATCCAAATAGCTCTTTGTTTGTCAAACATTATTATTTTTTATGAATAAAAATGTCGTTCGATAATTTAGTAAATACAAAAACGGTATTAGCCAGTAAAAAATATTTACAAATGTATCCAGAAAGAAGTTAACCTCATCGAACATTTTTTCTACGGATGGACAGACATTTAGGAGAGTTTGGATCATTGATTCAACATCACAAAGCATACGGTAGTAAAATTACCCAAGAAGATAGCAATTATATTTTGGAAATTGTAATACTAAATGTATCTTAATTCTTTAATTTTAGAGCAAGTTTAAAAAAAATGTTTTTTTGGGATTTTTTGCAAATGAGAGAAATTCTGGGGGCGGGAATGGATTCCTTGGAGAATTTTACATCGATTATAGGTACTCTCAAATTTTTCCAGCCTACGATGTGTTTTTGGTAACGTTTTGGAGAAAATTTGCCATCGAAAACAGAAAACGAAAATTGGCCGTAAAAAACGCTAGGAGTAATATTTTTGGCTGAAAATTTGGAATAATACTTGTAATCGAACTTACAATAGAATGAAATAGTTTTGTTTGGGAAAAAAATTATGACTCACCAACCTCACGACAGTTGACATGGAATCGCCCTTATGATTAATAATCTCCATATTTGTCTTATAGTTATTATTATTGTATATTATTTTATTTATTAAGTACTTTTAATTTTGTATCGTCTGTTTCGACCAAAATAATTGTTCATTTGCATAAAAAATTGTTCGATGCAGTTGCCTTCTTTCTGTATACATTTGTAAATATTTTTGACTAGCAAATTCTGTATTTCTGTTTTCTGAATAAAAAACACGTAACATCTCGCTTTTCTGAATTAGCGAAGGACATTTTTATTCATACAAAATAATAATTTTTGACAAACAAAGAGGTATTCAGATTTTGATTCGTTTTTAATTCCATGGCACGGATGATTTTTAGTAAACGCTACAGAGATTTCCAATAAAAGTGGTTTAAACGATTATGTGTCGATTTATGAAATTAAATGTATGTTGTGTTATATTTTTGTCATCACAAGAAAGTGAGCATTCAGATGTGACAAAAAATAAATATGACGTCCATAAGAAATAAGAAAGTTGATGATGGTTGAAAAGAAACGAAACATGTTACAAAGAAAATTCTTACGCCATCTATTAGATAGTAAAAAAGTGCTATAAGAAGGTCTTTACCGTTTTTAAATATCGCCTCAAATAACGAAGATATAAAGAAAAAAAAAATCAGTTTTTTCACTTTTTTGGACTTTACTCGAAAACAAAAGAATTTAAGTAATTTTTTTCAGTGGATTATTAATCAGCATAAAATTCTGCAAAAGTGCCAAATTTAAACATCTCTTCTAATAAGCGAGATCCCCATGGTGAGCCTCGAATTTGAAACACCCTGTATACTAATTATATTATTATGATTTCATAGCAAACCTTTGTTTTTAATTCAAAATAATTGTAAAGTTTTTTGCAAATATCTCGGTAAATACTGTGCAGAAACCATTGAGCAAGGTACCAAATCAGTCAGGTTAATAAACTTTAAAAATAATGTACTCGTAATTAGACCGATACTGTTAAATAATTAGGGGAGCCAGTATTAACACATTTCAAATTTTACATGTAAATCCTTATGGCCCGCTTTGCAATTCAACACCCTTTATATTGAAAGTAAGAAATTTATTTGTGGAATAAATAAGAAATTTATTATTTTTTATGTACAAACATCACTTGGGAAAGGAATCCAAATTATAAACAAATAAGAATAAAATATCTGAAACCATCATCAAAATCAGATAGCAAATTAATATAATTACTACGTTGTATTTGCACAAGTCCTTGGTAGAAATATTCGAACTATAACCGATTACACAAACTAAAATTGACGACATGTAAAAGCAATCCCCAAATGAGCAGCATATCGTAGCGGGAATCAAATGCCGTAAAGGATGTACGTCTTCTTCGGCACTTATATTCACTAAACCCTTAAGCACTACTGCTGGCATTTCACCATTGTTAACGAATTGTGTCACCAACATTGTATATAAACAGGTTATGACTGTGGTTAGGTAAGGACTGGACATATTGCAATTAATAAGAACGTCTTCGAATGCGATATGCCTAAAAGCAAACGACATTGCACCCGATCCTCCAATTACAAATATCACCTGCCAGAGGACCTTCTCTTGAACTACGCGCCATGGCAGTATCGGTGGAGATTCTTCTGTCGGTTGTTTGGATACGTCCTTGTTGAATATATCGACGACATTTTTCGATGGTAAGCAAAAAATTAAGGTAACCAACCAAAATGTCAATGAGAAGACGAAGGTCTGGGAAGAAAGATGAATTATTTATTTGATTAAATTTAATGCTACTAAATATTACCAAAGAGTGAGCGATGAAGATACCCACGGAAATGTAAACGTATGCGTAAAATACGAGACAGCATGTCAATGATGACTCTCTAAAGGGGGGTTCGCCCATCTCTTCTAGACTACCGTCGACCACTTCCTTAATGGCGCGTTTTACTCCCGGTGTAAAGCTTATTTGTGCGTAAATATTTGATTTTGGTCGAAATAGTCCAAAGAGGGCCCACTGAAGGAACGTCCAAGTAACTGCCATGCAGACAACTGCGTATGGAAATACGTGTAATGGCCATTTGTAGGGAGACAGTGGACAGGGTATGTTTGGAAATTCGCTTTCCCAAAAAACTGAAATTAATTTTTTTACTCACATAAATTATACTTATAAATATTATACCGTGAGATCAAAGCAGCACTTTTTCTGAAAATAGGGATAATAATTCAAGTAATATTATGTTGGCTGTCTGGAATTCCTCAATTTATTTTGACATTCGTGTTTATATCTGCCGATTTTGTTTATTCTTAAGACAACCACAAGATGTCAAAATAAACAAAACACGTGAATTCCAGCCAACCAATATAGTATTACTTGAATGATTATAGGTATTTTCTGAAAATCTGCCGCCAGCTATTTTCGACTTTCTGATCTTACGGTACTACCATATGTATAAAAATTATTTAGATAAGGCATGGCCATGACGTTGTTGACTTTATATCATATGAACAACTGGTGGCGAAGACGTGATGCGACGTACCAAACCTGCAACGTACGTTCCGAAATACAAAGCCACCTAATTTTTATACATATGGTACGTAACATGTTATGAAAGTGCTCCAATGGTCAACGAGAGAAACATTTTAAACACGAGCCTTGGCCAGTATTAAAAAGTAATGAACAAAATTGTATCCATTTATTTGATTAATTAAAACACTTGGTTTTGTTTCACTGATTTTATTTTTCTCTCCGACTAGTTTCTCCTTGAGAATGACCTAAGGTCGAAACTAGTCGGAGAGAAAAATAAAATCAGTGAAACAAAACCTAGTGTTTTAATTAATCAAATATATAATTATGTTTCACCACGGGTTAAGTGAGAAATTAATTAATCATATTTTATCCATTTATCAAAAAGGTTCACCATCACTCCGAAAACTCACGTCGTCATATAATTCAACAAAATTATTTATTCGCACATTCACTTATCTTGAAATATCAATATTTGTAGGAGTCTTTTTTTTCTAATCCTTCTTATAGTTAAAAGATTAACGAAACGGTTAAGGTAAGCATCCACTTCTGGTGCACGAAATTCTTCGAAGCTTTACATTTCTTCGGATTGTCAAATAAATAAGCCTTAATTTAAAAATATTTTATAGATTCCGAGATACAGCGATCACATTCAGACTGGCAGGGCCGATCCTGTACCCTTGGCCGCAAGTGTGCAAATGTTGAGTTGGAAAAATTTAAAAAACAAAATCCCCATCCGTATTGTGTCCAATGTTACTGGTACATTTAATTTATTATATTGGTATATTAAATATACATAAAGAAAATGAAAATGAAATTCGTGAAATTTCGACAATTTTCAAACCGCCATAACTCGGCGTATTTTCAATAGATTTTGATGAATATTTAAGAGCGAAAAACTTTGGAGTGTCTTCTTTAAAATCATGTGTGCAAACTTAAGCGTAGCCCCTTCCGCCCCCTCTAGTGCCCCTGTGATTTTTTTTTTCTTCTGGAAACCATTTTTAACTTTGGTGGATGTCTACGGAGTTGGAAAAATTTTGTCGACACCATAACTTTGCGCCAAATCGCCGTAGGAACTTCGTTTTTTGAGCCCTGCATAGGGAATTGATCATATTTTAATGCCTTTATGGCGGATCAAGTCGACAAAATTTTTCCAACTCCGTAGACATCACCAAAGTTGGACATTGGTGATGTCTGATAAAACATTTTTTTCACAGGGGTGCTAAAGGGGCGGCGGAAGGGGTTATGCTTAAGTTTGACACTTTAAAGTTTGTCGCCCTCAAAGATTCATCAAAATCGATTTAAAATACACCGAGTTATGGCGGTTTGAAAATGGTCGAAATTTCACGAATTTTGAGTGTTTCATTTTTTTTCCGTTAGTATATTATATTAGTTCCATATAACTAAATACTTAATTGGCTGTAGACAAGCTTCTTATGCCAGGCTCAAATGGTCAAAAAAAAAATTTAAAATCCTCTGGAATGTTTTTGTGCAATGATTTTAAAGCAAAAAAATATCATGTTAGACCATAATTGGTTTTGATGATTTAAATTCCAAATGTAGCGAATTTCGTGTTTTTTGAAAAAAATATAAAGAAATATACATATCGTTCAAAGAAAGTTGCCAAAATCTCTTATTTTCCAAGCTCAAAGTCAACAAAATCGCATCTTTACTTTTGAAAAATTGTTCAACTTCCAAACACCTTACTTGATTTTGATGAATTAAATTCCAAAATGTAGCGAATTTAGTTCATTTAAAAAATATATAAAAAAATATACATATCGTTTCAAGAAAGTTGCTCGAATCTGTTGTTTTCCAAGTTCGAAGTCAACAAAATCGCGTTTTTGCTTTTGAAAAATTGTTCAACTTCCGAACGCCTTACTTGATTTTGATTATTTAAATTCCAAAATGTAGCGAAATTCGTGTGTTTTCAAAGAATATAAAGAAAATATACACATCGTTTAAAGAAAGTTGTCCAAAATCTCTTGTTTTCCAAGCTCAAAGTCAACAAAATCGCGTTTTTGCTTTTGAAAAATTGTTTAATTTCCGAATGCCTTACTTGATTTTGATGATTTAAATTCCAAAATGTAGCTGATTTAGTGTGTTTTAAAAATTTATAAAGAAATATACATATTGTTCAAAGAAAGTTGCCAAAATCTCTTGTTTTCCAAGCTCAAAGTCAACAAAATCGCGTTTTTGATTTTGAAAAATTGTTTAACTTCCGAACGCCTTACTTGATTTTGATGAATTAAATTCCAAAATGTAGCTGATTTAGTGTGTTTTAAAAATTTATAAAGAAATATACATATTGTTCAAAGAAAGTTGCCAAAATCTCTTGTTTTCCAAGCTCAAAGTCAACAAAATCGCGTTTTTGCTTTTGAAAAATTGTTTAACTTCCGAACGCCTTACTTGATTTTGATGATTTAAATTCCAAAATGTAGCGAATTTAGTGTGTTTTCAAAAAATATACATATCGTTTAAAGAAAGTTGTCCAAAATCTGTTGTTTTCCGAGTTCAAAGTCAACAAAATCGCGTTTTTGCTTTTGAAAAATTGTTCAACTTCCGAATGCCTTACTTGATTTTGATTAATTAAATTCCAAAATGTAGCGAATTTAGTGTGTTTTCAAAAAATATAAAGAAATATATATATCGTTTAAAGAAAGTTGCCAAAATCTTTTGTATTCCAAGCTCAAAGTCAACAAAATCGCGTTTTTGCTTTTGAAAAATGGTTCAACTTCCGAACGCTTTACTTGATTTTGATTAATTAAATTCCAAAATGTAGCGAATTTAGTGTGTTTTCAAAAAAATATAAAAAAATATACATATCGTTTCAAGAAAGTTGCTTAAATCTCTTGTTTTACAAGGTCAAAGTAAAAAAAGTCGCATTTTTGATTTTGAAAAATTGTTCAACTTCCGAACGCCTTACTTGATTTTGATGAATTAAATTCCAAAATGTAGCAAATTTAGTGTGTTTTCAAAAAATATAAGGAAATATACATATCGTTTAAAGAAAGTTGCCAAAATCTCTTGTTTTCCAAGCTCAAAGTCAACAAAATCGCGTTTTTGCTTTTGAAAAATTGTTCAACTTCCGAACGCCTTACTTGATTTTGATAATTAAAATTCCAAAATGTAGCGAAATTAGTGTGTTTTAAAAATATATAAAGATATATACACATCGTTTCAAGAAAGTTGCTCAAATATGTTGTTTTCCAAACTCAAAGTCAACAAAATCGCGTTTTTGATTTTGAAAAGTTGTTTAACTTCCGAACGCCTTACTTGATTTTGATGATTTGAATTCCAAAATATAGCGAATTTTGTGTGTTTTTAAAAAATATAAAGAAATATACATATCGTTCAAAGAAAGTTCCCAAAATCTGTTGTTTTCCGAATTCAAAGTCAACAAAATCGCGTTTTTACTTTTGAAAAATTGTTCAAGTTCCGAATGCCTTGCTTGATTTTGATGATTTAAATTCCAAAATGTAGCGAATTTAGTGTTTTTTTGAAAAAATATAAAGGAATATACATATCGTTTAAAGAAAGTTGGCAAAATCTGCTGTTTTCCGAGTTCAAGGTCAACAAAATCGCGTTTTTGTTTTTGAAAAATTGTTTAATTTCCGAATGCCTTACTTGATTTTGATGATTTAAATTCCAAAATGTAGCGAATTTAGTGTTTTGGGACATTGACTGAATTAAATGATGATGAACTGCAAAGTGGATATTTTCGTCAAGACTCTTCAATGCACAGTGGATAATTTGGCCATTTTGGAGGAATTTTTTGAGGACCGAATAATAAGTCGAAATTCACGGATTGCCTGGCCGGAGAAGGAGGGCACATACAATATTTAATATAATTTTATACTGAAAAATTTAACGTAAGCATCTATAAATTGACTACAGTTTGTTTAATTTTGAGAAGTAACATAACCTCAATATGTGTAACCAACTTAAATTTTTAAAATTAAAAATCATGGCACACTTGAGGTTTTTTTTTTAATAAACATACTTTCTTAGCTTAAAGCACTTTGTAATAAAATAGAAACTCACTTGGAAGATCCACATTATTTAAATTACCGTAGAGCAATGACAACCCGCCGAATTGACAGGAGAACAGCACAGTCAAATAAAAACATTTCGTAACGTTCGTTGGTTTCCTGTCCCGATTCCTCCTGTGTTCTATAGCCTCGATTAGTGAATAGCGAGAGGCGGAGGCGCTAGATGCTATTGTGTGCCTTTTGTAAGAACTTCTCGATGGTTCAATAATATTTGCCTCCAGTTCGTTCTGATATTCCTCATGATTCAAGTTCTTTTCGTCCAACTCTGAATCATCATCGTATTTATAACACCTACAAATTCCTTAAAATACAAAGGGTTTTCATTAATTAAAGAACTGAAAAGCTTTTGGTAAAATTTCGTACACCGCAAGTGGGTGTTTACCTTTTTTGCCAATATTTTCTTAAATATGAAAAATTTCACAAAAACATTTAAACAAACATTGAAGACAACAAAGAAATGAACATCTTTTGCTTGAAAATATTTTTCATAAAATTATTGCTATTCGAGAAAAAAATTTATTATTTTTTTTTTTTTTAATTTTTGGTTTTTAATTATGAAACGATAATAGTTACAGCAAATTTATGTGAATAATAATTGTAGAAAATGGCAAAATAAACAACTTCTAAAGAATACGTTTTTTTCGAAATCTTGTTAGTTTTTGAGTAAACCGAGTTTTTGAATTTGAAGTATAAATTCTTCATCTTTCATAATTTTGACGTTTTAAACGTCAGTTACTCGATGTACATTTAAAATATGATTTCAATTGAAAATAAACCATGAAAGCGTAAATTTAAATGATACCATCAAGTCCGAGAAAGTAACATGATGGCCACATCACCATTTTTTAAATAACAAAATACTGAGCAGTTAAATATTGACAAAAAAATTAATAATAAATGTTTAAAATGGAGACCTTCAACAGCCTGACATCCCTATCGAATGCATGCTACTCTTAATCCAATTTATACGATTTAGAAACTTTTCCATAAAATGCTCTTTGTTGATATCGCACACGTACAAAGTGTATTTCATTAAAAAGTTCCTGAATCTAAAATGTGTCACAAAGTAATAGCTTCCATCATCAATCATATTTTACGATTTAGTTTGAAATATTTGCATTTGCAAGTTAAATTATTTAAAACTGTTATAGAGCATTATATTTTATAGCCTATTGTTACAACAATGTGTATTTTACACTCTGTGGCGTAAAGATTTACTTTACGTCCGCAAATTGAGAATTTAGGACTTATAGTAAAGAAAAAAATATGATTATTGTTTCTTTTGTAATAACAAAATTATTTATGCTAATCAACATGAGTTAATCCTTTGTTAGTCTGTAGGCGTTTTCTAGCCTTGGCACTTACCTCACGTCCTTGAGGAAGGCGCAAATTTTCATACAAAATTACCTTTCAGAATTCCACGATAGCGTGTCTCAATTTCCCTCGCCCTAACACTATACCTGTCTTGTAACACGAAGCTGACTACTGTCAATATTTCCCAATAAATATAAAATTACACATTTTTTGCTATTTATTGCTTCAAGATTAATGTTTCATATATATGTAATACTTTCTATTGCAATAGAAAAAAAATATATTGCAAAATTATTCGAAGTCCGGATGCTCATCGGCATTCAGGGGATGTTGAAAGTGAGAGGGATGTGTTATGTAAAATTAGCATTACATTTTTGCCCCATAAAAGCACTTGGTATTTACACCTCGCGTTAATAAATCTGTAGAAATTTGCGTGTAATCCCCGAGAATTTTAGATCGTTCAGATTAATTTGTGCGGATTGGAAGGTGATCTTAATTTTCTTATAATTACTCCGGAGATGTAAATAGAGTTATTAACTGTGATTTGATGCCAAAAAGTATTATATATGACAAATCTTATTTACAGAAATGGTACATAATGACAGTACATAGAAAATAAGGAATAGATTTAGACCATAGGTCTTTCTGACTAAAAACTATTATTTTTTGATTATTTTTTAGTATTTAATATTTAAAAAAATGTTAATTCTTCCTAAAACAGAAATCTCCGACATTATGAAACATCCTGTGTAATAAATAAGGCCCCTGTTTTTTAGTGAATTAATTTAATTAAGAAAAGTTCTTTTATTTGATGTATAGTTTAAACTATTACGAACAATTTCCCAATGACGTTAACGTAATATATGCAGCACAGTATTCACGTCTGCAGGCAGATACCAGTTGGTTGCATATAGTGACAGTCTGCGGATTGTTAATATTTCTAATAGTAAATTACTTTTTCTCACTGTAGCTCGTTAATAAATTATTAATTGAATGTCCTTGGATTATTATTAATGTAGAAACGAATTGCACGTGTTATTTGATGTATAATTTAAACTGCGTTACGAACAATGGGGAGGTAATATATGCAGCACAGTATTCACGTCTGCAGGCAGACACCAGTTCGTTGCATACAGCACGAGCCTGTGGATTGTTATTATTTGTAATGGCAAATTACTTTTCCTCGCAGTTTCTCGTTAACCCTTTGCACTCGTATTTATTAGTGATAAAACGTATTTTGGCGACTATAAGTTGGCATACGAGTGCAAAGGGTTAATATATTAGATAATTGAAAGTCCTAATTATTAATATACAAACAAGTTCCACGCATAAAACTTATAATTTGCCTGATTTGTGTAACGGTAAATCAATAAGTCGGTGAAGGAGAGAATGATTATAACTTAACTTTACACCCTGCAAATCATTTGCTTTTACAAAAAAATATGATACAAGCGAAATAACCTTGAATCAATTATTTTCTATTAAAAAGAAAGGTTTGCCATGATATCATAATGGCGGATCTTTCAGTAAAGAATTAAATTACTTCCTGTGCCAAATTTAATTTAAAAATAAGTGGCAAACATGACAAATTAATTTTAAGAATTAATAACGTGAATTCTACCGTAATTTACTGAAAAATCTCTTAATCCATAAGCCGTACAAAAATTTCAATAGCATTTTCGAAATCCCCGCACAAAAATACACACCATTGTGAAAACGCGAGTTCGATCCGTCTTTTAATAAGCGAGCTGTAACCAAAAATTCCATTTGACCTACTGACGGAGGGAACTCCGCGTCTGGAATGCGGGATTATGTAAGTCTGACGGGACTGGGTCACGGGATATCCCAAGGTCGGCGCATTCCAGACCGGCGGCCATCATGGATGAAGACGGATCAGTTGCGCATGCGCGCAATGTAAGAACCGTGCTATCCAACGCGGCCGCCCGTAAAGGGTTGAATTAATGTGTGAAAGGGTTGATTGGTAAAGAAATTATACCGTGTGATCGATTCACCACGGAACATTGCGAGTTAACATGGTAAAATTGTTTCTTCTAGATTGCTGCTCTCCTAACTCTAACCTAAAAGGAATCCAATACCACCGTTGGATAGATTATTCTAATGCGCTTCATATGGTACCACACAATTATATATTAATGTTGTTTTACCATCTGTAAAGGTGAACTTATAGTGAACAGTTCGTGAACAGCTCACGAACAAATCTCGAACACCCTGCGTTCTGTACACGAGCAGTTACACGAACACTTCTAGATGAAATTAATTTTCGTTGGACGTTGTCGCCAAGAAGTTCGCTCAGTGTTCCGGTTTTCCAGCGTCAGTACGTTTTCATCCATCCGCTCCATTGATGCGAATAGTTTCACCGTCTACACCTGACTGAGGTTCGGTGAACATACCCTTTAAAGTTACCGACAACAGGCTATTAGGTGATCGCGGGCTGTTTGCGAACATGGCTTCACGCACAGGTCAAGAGTTGGTACCGGCACGGAATACAGGCACTCGTTTAACGCTGGCGTAAGACCGTACAAGTTGATGGAGACTATGTTAAAAAATAGTACGTGTTGTAGCTATATTGTCACCAAAATTTAACACTTTTAAATAAATAGTTTCTAAAAAAAAGATATGGGGCTTTACTTATTGAACGACCATCGTACTTATAAACATATTACATTTTACAGTGAATACACGTGTTAAATCTGTTCAGTTTTATTTACAGCGTTCATTTCGTCCGAATCAAAATCAGTGATCTCAACCAGTCGAGCCTTAACTGTCACATTTACACTGGCTACATTTTTAACTTAAATTAATTTAGTACGAGTATTTTTCTAAAAGAGCCTAGATTCTATAAATAATTGCAAAAATTAAATACAAGTTTCCGCACCAAGTAATGCATCAAAACTAATCGCTTTATGCTATCTCTATTCATACAACCTCTTCAACTCTTAATTTAATATTTAAAACTTCCGTTTTTAAGTCTAACAGCGATGAAACTATAACTACAATTGAGCTAACAAGGACATTAATCAATAAACGTTTAGTAGTTATTTGGGTTTAAAATAACTCCGTAAGTAAATGTTAATTTCCCAACAACAACAAATCTTATTTTATTGTTTATTATTAAACCATTAATACCTCTGTAAATTACAATTTGAATCATTAAAATCAATTTAAGCATTAAAAAATTGCTGCGGCAAAATTTATTATTGCAGGATTTTTACAGCACTTTTATATCAAAAGATTAAAGGATTATATGTTTGTCGGTGATTTAATACTTAAATTATCAAAATCATCCCTTAGAATTGCTATTTAGAAGCTTTTAAACATTTTACGTTCGGATTTCCGCGTCTCGTCGCCATCTATTGGGTGGAGGCTGAACTGCTAAGTGATGTTTTTGAACAGCGCCAAAATGCTCGAACTTTATACGTATTGTCAAAGTGTTAATATTTAGCAATGGGCTGTGCATGAAACGGTAGATGATTTAATTCTGAATCGAATGGTGTATAAAATAGCTGAGGAAATTTAGCGGATTTCCTGTAATTTGCAAATGAAAATTAAGCACGACACCCTTACCGACATTTACAGTTCACTGTAACATAAAAATTCAATAAAGAAGAATTTGCTATATTCTTCAATCAAATACGGGTTCCAATACTTATTCCTGAATGATCATTCAACTATTTATATTGTTAATGCATTACAATAAGAGAAATATACGAGAAATCATAATCTAAGTAGAGGGCTCTACCTGTTATCGTGGGGATAAACTACTCAATAATTTGTGGATGTAATAATTGTTGTAATAATAAAAGAATATCTTAAAACTCTAAAAGAATGTTATCTTATGACAAAATAAATTCACTTGTGGATATTTACGTATTTAAATTGCAGAAACAATATTTTATAATATACACGCCTAATCGCAAGCAACCCGATATACGCATAATCCCAATTAATTTATTATTAAAACCTTCTAATTTTATACGTAAGAGTGACAAAACCATTAGTGTAATCCTGAGTAAAGCTTCAGAAATAGTGCGAATATTTAAGTATTTAAATTGCGGAAACAATAGTATTATATGAACGCCTACTTACAGGCAACCCAATATACCATAACTAATATTATTTTTTATTAAAAACTTCCAATTTTAAATATAATAGGGACACAGCATGAGTGTAATCCTTAGCAACGCTTTAAAAATATTACACTTATGGTTTTGTCCCAGTTACGATTAAAATTGGAAGTTTTAAATAATAAATCATTATTAGTTACACGTATATTGGGTTGCCTGTAAGTAGGCATTTATATAATTTAATTATTTCTGCAATTTAAATACTTTAATATTCACGTTATATTTTAAGCTTTGCGAAGGATTACACTTACGGTTTTGTCCCTGATATGTTTAAAATTGGAAGTTTTTAATAATAAGTTAATATTATGAATGCCTGTATTGCGTTGTCTGTAAGTTGGCGGTTATGTAATATAATTATTTCTGCAATTTAAATACTTAAATATTCGCACTATTTTTGAAGCTTTACTGAGGATTACACTTATGGTTTTGTCACTGTCACGTTTAAAATTACTAGTAGTTATGCGTATATCGGGTTGCCTGTGATTAGGCGGATATATTACAATGTATTGTTTCTGCAATTTAAATACAAAAATATCTACAATTAAATTTATTTTATTATAAGATAATATTCTTGTTAAGTTTTTAAATATTCTTTCATCATTAAAACAACTATTAAATCCACAAATGAAAACGTAGTTCATCCCCACGATAACAGAGGGTACGCCCTATGAATATTAGGATTCCTCATATATTTCTCTAATTGTAACGCATTAATAATATAAAAAGTTAATTGAATAATCAGTAATAAGTATTAGGACCCGTATTTCATTGAAGAATATAGCAAATTGTTGTGCATTTAATTTTTAAGTTACAGTGAACTGTAAATGTCGGTAAGTGTGTCGTGCTTAATTTTCATTCGCAAATTACAAGAAAACCGCTAAATTGCCTCAGCTATTTTATACACCATTCGATTCAGAATTAAATAGTCTATCGTTTCGTGTACAGCGCATTGCTGAATAATAACACTTTGATTATAAGGATAAAGTTCGAGCATTTTGGCGCTGTTCAAAAACATCACTTAGTAGTTCGGCTATCGTCGAATAGATGGCGACGAGACGTGGAAATGCGAACGTAAAATGTTTAAAAGCTTTTAAATAGTAATTCCGAGGGATTATTTTGATAATTTGAACGGTAAATCACCTCAAAACTTGTAACCCTTTACTATTTTCAAATAAACGTGCCGTAAAAATCCCGGAATAATAAGTCATGTCGTCGAAATTCTACATTCATTTTAATGAACAAATTAGAAACAACTTTACTTGTTGCAGAAAGCATTAGATAAATACAAGAAACCGAAATGTAGTCTGAATATATGAATATTTAACCTGTTCGTTAATCTGCAAGCAAAAAATTAAGTCTTACTAAGACTATAAACAAATAACTTATGTTCATGGTGACACGCTAATTTTTTTTTACCATTGAAGATAGCTGAAATTTTTTAATTTCTCTGGTTTTTCTTGTGAAAAAGAAGGTATATACTTCAATGGTCAACGATAATTATTAAAAAAAGTTGCTTTTTTTGAGCAAAAGTGTACCTTTCAAGTTTTCGACAAAAATTAAAAATCGTCTAATTTAATTGAATCCGACTAACCTGCACCCGAGAAGCGTAGATTTGAAATCCGCGTTCGATTTGGATTAATCGTTTAGCCGCTACGGCCGTTCAAAGCCTGAAAAAATCTTCTCTTTTCCTAAATTTTCTAAAATGTTTAAACTGACGTGCCAAAACTACAATACATTATTTAGGTAGACTTATGACATGTAATTTTGTTTTTCGAAGCTCTATGATGTAATACTTTTGAGAAAATGGCCCAGGACTCAGTGACCGTTCGCGGGTTTTTTTCTGGTACGGCCGAGGAACAAGAGGTGGTAATACAGACAGTTAAAAAAAACAATATAAAAGTATCTTGTACGAATTATAAATCAAAAACAGTTATTACTTTTTCGACTATTAGCTTTACTGGAACAAAATTATTTTATTAAGATGAGTTTTACTCAGATTCAGTGTTTTGTAGTTACTGCGCTCTTCTTAAGGACGGCAGTATTACCACCTCGGCCGTACCAGAAAAAAACCCGCGAACCGTCACTGCCAGGACTGGTTATTTGAAACATTAATTTTGATTTAATTGCTCATATCATTTAGAAATAAATTTTTCAAACAAAAGTTGTTTTTTTTTAAATACCTATCCAACGATACCCCACATAATCTAGGTTCCCATTTGAAATTCTTAAGTTGAGTGTAGTTACACTAACTTCCGGTAACTACCTCCATTAAATTCTTCAAGTAGGCATTGCTATTTTTTTCCTCGAAGCTCTATGACGTCACGTTTTAACGTAAAACAATCTCAGAAATTAATAGACATCACATCGATAGAGATTTTGTATTAACGATAATTATCCCATTGCGATTGTAAAACGTCAACGTTACCTTGTAGGTCCAGATACTCGAGTAGTTCTTCTAGAAGAACACTCCAAATAACTACTGCCATTATGTCCATTAGAATCATTGCGAGTAGCATACAAATTATTGCGATTACAAGCAGTAATATCCTCAAGTCGCATCTTGATGCAAGTATTAATTTTAATGATATTCTGGTCAGGAGTCCAGATTTCTTCAAAGCTAAAGCAATGATATTTCCTCCGATGGATAATGCTATCTGTTCAGTAAAGTAAAATAAAGCTGTTTTGACAGGCGACGAAATGTTTAACAGGGGAAACAAAATCTATAAAAAAGAAAAATAATCAAAATGTGAATTATGGCTCCCATAAACCGATAACACTAAAATTTGTAATATCAGGATAAAGGTACTTACCAATGGCAAGAACCCAATGACGGCGTATGGCATTACATGAAAGAAGCTATAGCCTATAAGGACTAAAGCTATAAAAATCGCCTTATACTTCATGCTTCGATCTATTGCAAATATTGTTGACAATAAGAGTGGATAGGCGATGAGGGTTACAAGCCGCCAGTGCCCCAAAATCTTTTGACGCCACGTTAAACCCATATTTCTTAATTTATATTATATTCTGCACAATGTTGATGCGGATAACTGTCAAATACGTCAAATATTTTAATGGATTTTAAAGCCATAACTACTATCCTATTATTCATTTGTTGTGGAATGTTTGATTCAAATTTCGACCAAAAAAAATGTCGATACCAATAATGTGCCTCTTTTGTAATCCTGCTGCGTGAGATCTGTTCAACTCCTCGTAGGTTAATAGTTGCTCACCAATGACCCGTACAAGAGTATTTTTTTGCCCACCCTGTACATACATATTAAAATATATAACAAAGAATAATATTTAAAAAAACAACAATTGTGAAAGGGTTATCATTGTAACTTTAATCAAAAATGAATATCAGATTTATCAACATCCTAATATAATACCTGTCATAAATGGAAACAGGAAAAATAATATTGGAAGTGTCATGAAGCACGCGCCAATTCCCGCTTTCAAAATTTCCGTCGCGGGGATGTTGCAATGCGTATAAATAACCATTAATGCACCCACGGAAGTGCTGAAACAAAATGAAAAACTCGTGGCTGCTTGAACCTTTAACATATAACATGTCGGATTCCATTTCTGCGATTTGGCCAAATGACAGAAAGACGGTAAAAACATATAAGTCGCGAGCGGTTCCGGAAAGATCTGCGTGAGAACTATCACCATCAACAACGTCACTGGTTCGAGAAAGATATCATGCAATTGGTCAAAAAAACGAATATGTTTTTTTAGAAATTCGTACATGCCCATGACCAATCCTGCTTCGTAGATGACACGAGCTGATCCCATAAACAATACCAATTCCCATGGAATTTGTTCTGCGATATCTTGAAAGACTGCTAGCAATTTTGGAGTCCTATTGATGATGTCCTTCTCTGACTGTCGATTTTGTGGTACGACGACTAATATCAATACCGCGATAAGTATCATTGTTTCACTTTGTATCTGCACAAAAATATTTAAAAAAATATGTAGAATCGACAGTGGCGCGTCGCTTAACTTACATTCTGGATGCCCCAAGATCCTAATACCTCTTTAACGTCATCCTGCCCTATTACCAGACTCACTACGGAGATGAAGATCATTACTAATATGAAAATTTGGTTGCAAGTCGTAGGGCTCATTTTAAGTTTCTGCGTTACATTGTAATTTATTTTAGTTAAACTTCTGCGACCGATCACGAGTCTTCTTGCCTCCTTTGAATCGGGCCTCAACAAGCCCATGTAGAGAAATTCTAACCAAAAGTAGATTAGAATATTCAGCAAGATCACCTGCGGTGCGGTTATTGCAAACCATTTCCAAGCAGGCACAAAGTTATCAGTTTCAAAATCGCTTTCCATTTGGTCTGAAAATAGAATTAAAAATAGGATAATTGAACCACCAATTGGAAGAAGGGAATAAATCTAAAAAATAAGAATTAAGGGGGTAATAAAAAAAATTGTAACTTTCTACTTTCAATGAAATCGCTTTACTTTTAGAGTAAACTGAGTTTTTGAATTTGAAGTACCTTTCATAATTTTGACGTTTTAAACGTCAGTTTCATCCGAGTCTACAAAACATTTAAAATATGATTTAAATTGAAAATAAACGATGAAAGCGTAAATATAAATATAGTATTATACCATCAAGTCGGAGAAAGTAACATAATGACAATTTTTTTTAATTAGAAATCTGTAATACTTGGCGATGAAAATATAATTGGCACTTACCAATAAAAATTTCGTTATTGACTGAACCTATGGGTAATAACATGTCACCAATAGCACAGGCATAACCCATTCCTAAATAATAGCCAATCGTTATATCCGTGGGAAGGTCGTATCTATTGCCTTTTCTGAAATCAATCAATTGGCCGGCCGTCCTTTTATATTTCTCGCCTAATATTTTACCGATCTGGTCAAATTCTATGTCCTCTTCATCAGAAACCGGATCATATATTGCAGTCAACTCTTCGATTTCATCTTTCTTATACATTTTGATGACATCTGAAAAGTACACACATTACGCAAAAATAAATACGGGTAATAGTTAGTTATTATACGAATGTGGAATGTACGTAATTAGTCCCGCAAGCAAAAGGTCCCCCGTTTTTGAAAAATAGGTTGCCTAATTTAAAAAAAAAAATTAAAAGGTAGAAATGCAAATAAAACGAATAACTTTGTTGGTATCACTTTATTAACTTGGATACATACATTTAAATGTACAATCGTAATGTAAATATTCATAGTTTGAAAATGACAAACTGAAATTGTCGAAACTATAGTAACTACTCCAAGTTAATAAAGTGATACCAACAAAATTATTCGCTTTATTTGAATTATTTAAAATGTATCACGAAGTGAAAGGCTCCACAATTACTTATTTAAAAGGTAGAAACGTCAAAGTGGCGAAATATATTACCTGAATGCTGTACTGAACCAAATCCGACAAAATATAGACATTGCCAGCGGCGGCAAATATAACAATATTGATGTGAACATTAAATATTGTTCCCCCATCAGAACACCTACAGACCGGTTTCGACCTTTCAGGTCTCATTAGTGTAGTTAGTTGCTGATGGGGAAACGGAGATTACTATTGGAATATAAAAATTAAAACATAATCAACTCATTTAATACGAAATAAAAAATATAAACATTTGCCAATAATAGTGCATCGATTTATTATCTAGTTTTATACGTTGCCCATTTTTCCTGTGGCTACGGTTTTTTTTGCTAATTCAGTAAATAATGACAATTTCAAGAAAAACGCTTCATATAATAATCACAAAAAGAAACATTTTATTAACCTGAGTATTTGGATATCATGGAAAAGAATTAATAAAAAACGGGGTATGCAAAAGAGAATTTTTAATAAATGAGAGATAACTTAGAAAAATTTGAATTTAACCAACGAAAGTGCAAGCAGAAATAAGACTTAAGAGTTCAGCTGTTGTGGGTAAGATGGCGCCAGTCGTTCACACTTATTAGTGTTGACTTGGGAGTTCAGCTGTTTTGGGTAAGATGGCGCCAGTCGTGTACAACTTATTAGAGTGTTGGCGCATTAATAATTACTATTACAATACTGATATTGCAAAATTAGTCGAATTTTTAATGTTGAGTGTCATTTTATCCACATTATCATTAAAAATAAAGGATTAAAAGCTGATTTTATTGTTGGTATTGCACCCTCTTTTTCTTAGTTGTTACTTATCCATGATAACTTTTCTATTTTTCTGCAAAGTGAACGACAAATATTTAACCCACTATGTGAAGTAACCTAAAACTTTTATAAATATTACTGTAGTGCTTTCTTTCATACTCAATACTATTAATATGAATTATAAAAACCATGTGTATTGCTTCAGTGTTCTAAAAGTGGTCCAATAATAGTGTTTTATTAACCTTCCTAATCAACATTAAAATACCGATTGTATTCTATTCAATTCATATGGATTTGTTATTTCTTACTCCCAAACGTGGGATGTGAAATTGTGGTTTGGTGCTATTCATATAACAATTATTTAACCTTGAGTATTAACCGGCAATTTTGTAATAAAATGGGCTTGCAATTGACAAATTGGAATCGATAAGCGCCATCTGTGAATAGCGGTGTGAACTAACCAAACATGCACACAATCTATACGTGTGTATATTATTTCGTACTACACTAAAATAAGTTAAATATTGGTCAAAAACACTTGGTTTTGCTTGTTTTACGATTTATATTGATCAAGTTTTGTGCATTCTCCTTTCGAGAATGTTCGTGTGAACAAAACTGCTTGGGCAAGTTGTATAATATTTATTCTACTTAATATAAATAGTAAAACATAGCGATTTTGTTTACCAATATTTAGCTTGTTAATAACGTTTCATCGGGTGATGTACACATATATTTTGTACATATTGCGCTATGAGGCTAACACAAGAAATGATTGTTTTATTCGTCCTCGATTTCCGCATGAAGGATCTATGCATTCCGTGAGAGAAACTTATTCTCTCATTAGGGGGTAATAAGCAACATTACATGCCTCAAATGACTACTGTAATTCGATTATTACACTCGATTTTGGATTAAAAATATTTCAGTTAAATCTCAGAACAAAAATTTCAGAACATCTTCCAGTTAAGTTGTCAAGAAGAGTATCCGAACTTATGTGAGAAACAGTATTACGAAGTACGAAACTGAATTCTGTAGTTTTGTTAAAAAATAACTTGAATCAAATTTAAAGATAAAATTAACTTTCTTTTCCTCCGGCACTGAAGTTGAAAAATTGCTCAGGTCGCACTTACATGTTGACTATTATACCATATGTATAAAAATTATTTAGATAATTCATGATAAACAAAATCACGGTCTTAGATTAGTTCAGTACGTTGTTGACTTTATGTCATATGAACAACTGGTGGCGAAGATGTGATGCGACGTATCAAA
Organism: Ocypus olens; assembly: GCA_910593695.2. Classification (NCBI taxonomy): domain Eukaryota; kingdom Metazoa; phylum Arthropoda; class Insecta; order Coleoptera; family Staphylinidae; genus Ocypus; species Ocypus olens. Next base: position 6,455,155 of record OU343061.1, read on the forward strand.
CCTGCAACGTACGTTCCGAAATACAAAGCCACCCTTTATCTAAATATTTTTTATACATATGGTATAATATAATGTGATTGGATAAAATTTATAGTATGTGCAAAAGGTAACAATCATTTCCCAAGAAAATTGTTTCTTTGTCGTGTGAAACTTCTTGAAACAAAAAGGAGTTGAAGGTAGAAACGCCAAAGTGGCGGAATCTATTGCCTGAATGCTGTACTGAACCAAATCCGGGTGGCTTTAACACCGACAAGATATGGACATTGCCAGCGGCGGCAAATATAACAATATTAATGTGAACATTAAATATTGTTCCCCCATCAGAACACCTACAGACCGGAGTTGATTTCCTGTGGATATTCAGGCAAAACTTGACTGACATAGTGAAGTTTACTTACCTTGACTATCCAGAATAACCAGTGTACTTTCTACAATGGGGCACATAAGGATACAGGCGGCTACGTTGGCCATAAACATTGAAATTGCCATCGCCGAGAACATGATAGCAAAGTGAATATTCCTCGGTTTGCAACGGTTCCATCTGACCAACTGGAGAGATAGTCGAAAATGTAAATTGCTTTCCTTCATGGCTAACGCGAGCATAATTGACCCCAGAATTACCCAGTTGGAGGAGTCAAGGTAATGTGGCAGCATTTGTTGGTAATCCACTCCCAAAAATGGAAAGATCATCTAATAAATAATAAATGTAAATAATGTAAATTATTAATTTCATGTTGCTTCATGTACTAAATAATAAGATCATAGAAGGTAAATTGGATGTAATACATGATTTTGTTTCAAATTCCTTTAATCATCTGTGTAGAGCAGTGACGGTTCGCGGGTTTTTTTCTGGTACGGCCGAGGAACAAGAGGTGGTAATACAGATAGGTGCGGTCACGCAGCCAGCCGTCTTTGCAACTGACCCTACCTCTCTGTATTACCACCTCTTGTTCCTCGGCCGTACCAGAAAAAAACCCCGCGAACCGTCACTGGTGTAGAGCAAAGTGTGTTGGGGTTACGTCAAAAAAAATAGCAGTTCCGTGAGATGGTCTGACGGTCAAGTCGACCATTACAATCACGTATTTTCCAAGCACCGCGTAAAGACGTGGATAGTCTTCACACCACCTAACTTCTACATGTTAGATTGCTATCGCGAGGTGAAGTTCTTGTGCGAAATTTCAAATAGGCGTTTGGATAGGCAGTTGTTGAACAGTTCCGTATCCGTTCTTCTTGGGTTTCGAGCCAGGATTCGTTCCACGGTCGTAACTCCTATACTGAAGCAGATCCATCTGTGATCCGAGAAAGACACGTCTTGGTGGACGCGCCAGTTCTCTATCTGCTTTGATGTGTTCGCATTTGCGAGGGTGATGTCTATGACCTTTTGTCTAGTGGGGGTCACGAAAGTGGGTTCGCGACCCCTGTTCACTATCTCTAGGGTCGTAGTTGAGACGCACTCTAGAAGAGATTCTCCTCTGTAGTTGGTGCCGCTGCTGCCCTATGTGGTGGACATTGAACATTTTCGGGTTTCAATTCTTGAAGAATATAATTCTTTGTGGAATTTGTAAGATCAGAATAATAAAGTATCGCCTCGGGCACTTGGATTTATCAGGTGCAATTGACACCCTAGAATTTCCCAACCACACCATTTTGAGGAACATATTGCATTATTTTACACAACTATAATTTGGATTGTTTTTCCTCGAGCGTTAATGCTCCAAAATTCAACTATTTCCGTTTCTTAGGGGGCGAAAAAGACATCAAACTTGTGCCGGGTATATATCCATAGTTCAAAATAAAATAACTATTTCCAAGAAAATCGCGGAATGAGAGGAATCCATTCTTGCACGATCAACGGAAGAAATAACTGGCTAAAAACACAAAAACTGAGGCGAAACGCGTGTTGTGATGGGACACAAGGAAAGGCGAGAGATCAGCTGATCATAAGAACGGCCATTACTGTTTTAGGCAGTTTGGGCCTGTGTAAAAACGGCGCCCGTTTGGCCAATCACAACAACGTATTTTCGCGGCTATAATTTGATTTAGTCCGCATGAGGTATAGTACTAATTGAGTTGTATTAAAAACTAGCTAGAATGACTTGTATATAAATACCATACAGTCGAATTGCCACAAGGAGACAGAATTTCGAAAATACTTTAAAATCTATGTAATTATTGAAAAGTAGTTTACTTACTATTGGCAGGAATGCGGTGATCGCGAATGGAAGAGCCTGCGTGAGATAGTACCCAATCATAAGTAACACCACAAGTAGGCATTTTATTGAGCCCGTATCTTCCAATCCGACCATTAACTGAATTACAATTAAAGTTACCGCATACAGGGTTAAAAACAGCGTCCGCCAATAAATCTTTGCACATCTAAGAATCAAGAGAAATGTTGACATAATACCGGTGTAATAATTTAAATGTCATTCAGACTTGGATTTATAGTGAGCATGATAGCTTGATATTAACCCATTACAGAATGTAAGATTCACAGATATCTTTTAAAGTAAATTTGGTGAAACAGAATATAATCACTGCTAAATATCTTTTTAGCCATTAATACACGAGTTTCCGTCTTAGATAAATAAAATTGCCACTAGGTGTCTCTAAAATAATGTCTAGTTAAATATTAAAAACCAGTAATTAATTACTTGAGCTTCTGCAGCGAAGTCTTACTAAATATAGTAAGAACAACAAATGTCAATTCAAACAACTACTCCCCGTGCTAATGCACCCCCGGGTATTGAATTGCATGATTGATATTTGCTGTTATAGTTCATCCGTAGAGAGCTGACGGTGACTCATGCATTTTCGTACTAAAAATTGCTTTTAATTTTATATCTATACGTTAAATAACATAACCGTAAAAAGTTTGTTTGTATTGCGCTTTAGATTTCATTTCGATCGAGTTAATACCTAATTAATTCATCATAATCAGAAATAAATCGCTAAAAAGTCAGTCTCAACATCTGTTAATTAACGTGTTTAATTATTTTCAACGCAAATCGCTAAATGATAAACCGATCTGAAAATATATAAGCTGGTACGCGAGAATTTTTAAAAATCCCGCCAATGAAAATCAGCGCGGCACCAAATTTTCTTACGGACATACGTTTACTTAAATCTTGATTCATGCGATTTTAAGCGATGAGTCACAGGCAGCTCTCAGCGGCCCGACTATACACACAGAGCATTAAGGATAAAGAGGGACAGTTCAATGTTAACTTTTGGAAACGCCATCAGCGCCATCTGCGAGTCATCTGGCCAAACACATCGGGCCAGCGGGAAATTTAAAATTGCGACTTTACAATTCATTTTTGTAAGTGTTTCGAACTTGTTGGTTCTCACCAGTGCTGTTGCATTTCTGAAATCGCATTCAGCACAATGTAACATTTCTTTATACCCAACAATAAGAGTTTTTAATTGCAATTGAAAAATATCATCAAGCCAAGCTTATTGTTTGTTAATTTAGAAATTGAAATGTTGTAAATTGTGCTTTTCAAATAAGAAAAAATAGTTATTTACAGTAAGAACGAGGAAGGCAAAGCTTTCGTTCACGCGAATTGCGTGTGCAATTCAAGTGAACGAAAGCAGCCTTTCTCTCGAGCACTGTATCTGGTTTTGTTCGATACCTCCCCAGAAAGTCTGTAACTTTGTGTTCAAAATTTTAAATAAAAATAATTCACATGTTCGGAGATTTGTTGCCATGAAAAACAAAATCAAAATAAGCAAAGTTCTGTCAATAGGTGGTTACATGTGGAAATTGTGAAAATGGATGATGAGAAATTATACGTTCCTTATGGTGTCTTAGAAGTCGCAAATGCCCAAAGGTATCAAATGTTGCCTTGAAAATCAAAATCATGTTATCAAAAATAATAGGAAAAATTTACACAATGACAGATCATTATGCGTGCATAAAAATCAGTGAGTGAAAGATACTGAGCGAAAGTAAAATAAGCGAAAGAGGAACTTTCGCTCAGCTATGGTTACGAACTCACTTCCTGGCGAGGTATCGAACAAAAAAACTTTACAAAAATGTCAGCGGTGGCATTTAAAAAGTAAATGTTTATTTTGTGTTATTACATTTTTCATTAAATTCTTGTGAATATTTTCAGTTCTTCGAATTATCAAATAGAGCTTATGTTCAAAGTTTAACACTTTCACTGCCGCCGACGGATACTTTATACTTGCGTATGTGCAATCCCAATTGTAGTGGCAGCGAACGTGTTAATTTAAAAATATATAGTAGTTTTTGCGTCATGAACAAAAAACCGCTTGTATTTTCCTAGTTCCTAAATTTGAAAATATCAATATACGCCAGCCTGACACTTGCCATTAAGTTTAGGAATTTTGGCTCATGGCCAACTTTGACTAACTTTTATTCGATCGCACTGTATTATACGCGTTGGGTGAAACCGTGCCCGCTCGTCTTTGTACATCAACTTTTTTCGGATTCATCAAACATAACATGGAGCGCACTTTTTGTTATAATTTTTAATTTTGATGTGATTGTTAAAGTATACATTTACCGACTACATTCAAGTTTAGTATATAAAATATTACTTTAATTTAATAAATTCATTTTCCAGGAGGGGGCAGCTGCCCCCCTTGCCCCCACCTGCGAACGGCCATGCTTGAGGGACCTCAAAATCACAATGCTTTCTTACACAGAACACAAAACTTTCTTATACCGTGAGATCAAAAAGTCGAAAATAGTTGGCAGCACTTAACACGTTCGCTGCCACCGACGTGCTAATGCGTCCGACTTTATACTTGCGTAAATGCAATCCCAATTGCGATGGTAGCGAACGTGTTAAAACATAAAGTAATTAACAGAAGTTCAGTGGCATAGGAATTTTGGCATAAAACATGCCAAATTCATTTTTACAAATTTTCACATAAATTTAAAACACCGCGAACCTGATAACATCCATCCATCATTAAATGAATACGAGCTTAAGTATTAAGTTTATCGTCGTGCTCTGGGTTGGTTTAAAATAGTCAAATCGGCAGATAGACGCACAAAAGTATTTTTAAAATAACCTTAAAAATCCACAAGATGTCAAAATGAACAAAATGTACAATGCACTGCAGAATTCCAGACAGGCAATATAATTTTACTCAAATTATTATAGGGATTTTTAGAAAATGTGCTACCAACTATTTTCAACTTTTTGATCTTACGGAACTTTAACAAAAATTAAAAAAAAAAATAAGTGCTGTCCAATTTTCGATAATAAAAGTACACTACTTTCATTGGTTAAGAAAACAAACTATGCATTAAGCACTGCTTTTTTGAAAAATCGACTTCTCAAATTCTTCCATAATGTTCATGGTGACATGCTAACTTTTTTGCATTTTCTTCTGGATGAAATTTTTCAACGCCAATCGATTTATCTCGTTCCTCTTATAAAAAAAAAGGTACTACATAAAGGTCTACGATGATTATTAAGAAAGTTCTGTATGAAGCTTGTAAAATTTGAGGTTAATCGGTCCTTATGAACCCATCAACCCAGAAAAATTGTAATGAAAAATAATAGACAAAAATAAATTGCGAATATAAAATATATTTGTATTTCAAAAATATAAATCATTGTATAATAATGAGTAAAATATCAACACTTAGATAAAAAAATAAAACAAGAAACAGCATACTGAATCTTTAACTAGTTTTTGCCATAAAATTGTATGAGAGTTCACACAGTCTTACGAACTTGTTTCTAAAATTTTTGGGCACCCTCTTGCTCAAATTGTGCCCCAGATCGAACGGATCCTGGACGCACATCGAGGACGACCTGTTAAATTCGCAGTCCGAATCTATTGCGACCTGTTTCAGGTATTCGCTCATTTCGTTCGGGAGGCCTTTCCCGTCGTTCTCGAACTTGTTGATCAAAATCGTTCGGCCAAGAAGTGGACAAATTAACTGCAATAGTAATGACTAAATAAACACAAACTACAAAAATAATTTTCTTCTAAATACCTCTGAATCAAATTCGAAATGTTTATACATTTTAAAGAAATCCTTCACCAACGCGAAAATGGGTCCATTGTATTTTTTAATGTGCTTCCTTAACTCACCGACGGGTTTGTTGTAGTCGATAACTTTCCAACAGTGTATTTTAGGAGGGTTGGGGTTGGTGAGTTTCCTCAATTGTTCGACGGATAGCAAATACCCGTGAATTTGTAAATAAAATATGAACATCAGACAGAACGCGTACGATGTTATTTCTTCTTTTAAATAGTGTACTGCCGCCCAGTCCTTTAAGACTAGCATCGCAGGCTGAATAATTGGTTGCAAGTCGAAACAAAACCTAAAATAAATTAATTACCCTGTACCATATCCACCGATAGATTTTTTGACATCTTTAGTGACAAACATTAGAAAGTGAAAAGTACCAAACGGTTAAGAAAAAAAGTTAGGTTGGTACCGGTATACTTCCAATATATTTATACCTTTGACTATATACTTATGGACTGGTATTCCCCCTCCATTTCCCCACTGCTCCAAAAGTTGTCCGCGAGCTGGAGCCCGATGTAAGTTCTGTCCCGGAGCCGAAAATGGAGCGTAATTTAAAAACCGGAAAGCAAAAAAAAAAATTTCTCGATGTATACATCAGCAACGTGGAGAAAGCAAATGCGAGCACATTTCGGCAACTCGGGTCCACTTTCCTGCCTGTTCTTTACAAGCAAAGCATCAACCCATAATTTGCGAAGTTCCAGATTTGATGGAAATCAAATCATAATTTTAGGTTATAAGTCAAAAGTCAACTGACGTGTACATCGGCTGACGAGTATTATAACCGCGTTGGCATATATACGTGGAAGTATTGCAGCCTTTCGCATAGCAATATTTTGACATAGTGTGAATATTTGACAATATAAATGTTTATATATTTAAAGGACTAGAGCTGGCCACATGGACATGCATCCCAGGCCAAAAAAAAAAATATTTAAAGGTGTGAATAAATTTCAGGGTATCACAATATGCAATGCGAGCTCATAGAGTCATACGTCATAGACGCAAGATAGCTACCAATTTAGTAACATACCGCAACCATTTAGGGTCCCGCCGCGCCACCGTTGCTTGGAGACTCACATGAAGTTGGCGCTAGCAGTCCATAAGTATATAGTCAAAGATTTATACACAACACATTATTGACAGTTTGTTATTGTTATTGAGTTTTAACTGTTTTTCGAATTTCCGCCATGCAGAATGTTCTGAACGATTGAGTGCGATTTTCGTAATAAATTACAACTACAATTTTTATATTTCCTGCAAAATTTCGTAAGTACTACTTTTTGTGGCCTAGTGCGATTTCTGTCACTCAAATTGTCAAAAAAGTCTAATCTATGGCTAGATATAAAATAGTACCATTGTTGGCATGATTATTTACTTTATGAATTTTGTATTTTCCACGCTTAATCCATGTTGGAACGACAGATCACAATTAATCGGAGGTTCGCTGGCGTAGGTGACTTGTATAATCGGCGTCCTCGCCGTTGGAATGGGACGCATTTGTGTAAAAATCTCTAGATCCGTCAAAATATTTTTAACATCTTTAAAGATGTCTTGTTGTTCCTTGTGTTCTTGATTAATCTGTCCGTTGTACATGTTTCCAATGTCTATGAACACATCAACATCGCTTGTCTAAAATAAAAAAGAGGATGGTGGCGACCATTACTACGGGGTAATCCATAATTAAACTGAATTGAAAAATTCACTATGTTTTAATTAATTGTTACATGAGAAGACAATCTGAACAACCATTCACGACTTGAATTTTGACTTGTGACCGCAATTATCAAGTACTAACATAAGTTTAAACATAAAAATTTCTTAGACTTCTAAAGAATAAGATGGTACTTCAAAATAAAAGGAAAATATAGAACACTTACAGAGTTTCCAAGTCCCGAAACACGCGAGCCAAAAAGATACGCCTTACAGTCAGGATAATTTGGTTTTATTGCATTTACAAGAGCTGTTAAACATTCCTGCACCAATCCATCATCTCGCATCGCTTCTGCGCTGTCCTTCATGAGCTTTGATGCTAATTGAGTAGTAGCATTGGAAGTTGCAAACATCTGTTTGACTTCCTTCTTTAATGTTGCAACATCTAAAAGGTATAAATACAATATCTATTAATTAAAGATCTAAATAACTTTGATCGGAAAAACCTGTCTGAATATTTTTCCAATCATTTACATCATTCACATTATTAGTTAATGGAAGATTAATTGTTAGCTGATTGCCAGCGTTCTGACAAACAATAGTATATTGTATAACGAGCATGGAATGACATACATTTCTCGCGACTATGAAGTTTTCATAAGAGCGAGAAATAGTCATTCCATGCGAGTTGTACACTATGCTTTACCTACGACAACTTTGTTGAGCTTCATTGTGATAGTTGTGATAATTAAAAACCGAGAGCGGACAATTCGTACGCGATAAATTTTATCAGAGGCACCTGCTTAACGTTACCGCGGAAACAAATGTCAGTCAAAAACCAAGCCGCCAGCCGCAACATTATTTATGGTTCATATCATTTCTCGAGTTTATACATTCTTAGTTTTTAAAAGTATATATAAATAGTATGGAGACAAACATCGAAAACAATAAATTTGCCGAGGTACAACTAAGGCCCCATGTATGTAGAAGCGGCGAAGCAAACATCTTTAAATCTACTCCGTCATTTTGACACATTGAAGGTTAGGCTTTACGCGTGACAGTGCAGTGTTGGAATATATTCTAGCACAGATAATCGATGCGAGAATGAAATGCGTGAGCAATGCACTAGATATACTAATCATTAACAAGCATGTAATCCAAGTTGTCGTAGGTAAATAATATTATTTGCTTGTGGAAATAATTGCACCATTCCCTAATGATTGAATATTTAAATGAAACATTTTAACAGTCGGATATATCCGGGTCTAAAGTTTGAGTATTTTCTTCTTTATCCAATGAAAAAAAAATGGTTTATGGAAATTCCACTTTTTTTCCAGGATTCATTAATTTCTTGAGATCTTATTCCGGCACAGTTACTTTAAATTAATTTAATTAGGACGTTTTGGTTCCATCTTTTCGCAGTGTATTGTAGAAAATTTCTATTTGTGCCGATCTGAGATGATGTACTTACTGCTCCCTGGATACAGGGTTTACTCTTTCTTTTACTTGTTACCAGGGCTTGATTTCAGGCGGAACGCACAGGAACGGCATTCCGGTACCTCCTTTGAGCCAACAGATGCTTTATTACTTTGATTTGATTTTTAGATGAATGCAAAATGTATCGTATGTTCATTAAAAAAAAAACCTCAAGTGTGCCATGATTTTTTATTTAAAAAAATTTAAGTTGGCACACATGTTAGGAATTGACATACAAAACGTCAGATCGTTCTAAAATTCACAATTATTCCGTGGTCACAATGGTTTACAGCAACCAGCAGAAGCGTTTCTAGTTGAAAGTTATTTCGGAAATGGGACCAAAGTCGACGGAAATTGGGTGTATTCATTCGACGCACCTATGACAGTTTTAAGAAGAATTTCCTTACGTTCTCATTATTTATGATGAATTTAAAAATACCGTATCACGATGTGTTATATTATGACATGGGTAATATTCTCTGTAAATCAGGAAGTGGTAGACCAGTCAAACGTATCCAGGATGCTATTAACACAGCCCAAAGAATTTTGGAAGATGATTTGCGTTGTTTATCACAGCAAATTAATTTATTGGTAGGAACATGCCAAAAGTAACATAACCTCAATATGTGTCACCAACTTAAATTTTTAAAAATAAAAAATCATGGCACACTTGAGGTTGTTTTTTTAATGAACATGCTTTACTTACTTGAATTTTTCTTATCTGCCTTGTAACCATTTAAATTCTCGTGACGCATTATGGACATCGTGTCGCCATAAATTACCACACTGCAGGACAGACATTCATACTCTTGAACATTGGAGCGTCGATTTACCCCAAGCTTGTCAAATCTTTAAAAATACAAATAGCCAATATTATATTGTTATTCTCGTCATATTCTTTTGTAAATCATATAACCTATAACATTTTAATTGTCTCGAAAATATTTTTTATTAATTATTATAATTAATATTGTTATAGTTTATAATTAAGATGAAGTGAGGTGTGAGCCATCGAAAATATTTTTTATTAATTATTATAATTAATATTGTCACAATTTATAATTAAGATGAAGTAAGGTGTGAGCCACCGAATTTTGTTGCCGAGATGGCCATGCATGCGAGAGAGAATCATAGCAGTCATGTCTGAGATTATTGTTTTTTTTTTAATTCAACTGAACTATAGCTATTATTACAACTAGGGAAATATGAATAGTATATTTCCCAAGATTAGCTAGTTACATCCCTCGGGCTCCCCCCTCGGGATGTATAGACAACCAAGGGAAATGTATTCATATTTCCCGTGTTGTAATTAACACATTGACTGCCAACAACGAGAATACTCGTAGTTTTCTAATGCAGTTTGCAGGCCATGGCAGTCAACGTGTTAATAGTTTTTTTCTGATTGAAAGAATATTGTTCTGTAAATGGGAAAATATTGGATTGTAAATTTTTGAATTTATCGGATTGGTAACGTAGCTAAGGGCCTTGTTTGTAAATATCATGGTTGACTTGTTTTGGTATTTGCGTTGTTTCATAAATTGGTGAAATGTCAAACTATGTGTTAATGCAAGCGACGAAAGACCGTGAATGTTTGGTTCCGGTAAAATCCAAAGCTGTAAAGTCCATAAAGGAAACCTTCCTAAGAAATCGGAGGTGTTGTCCCGAGAGCAATTAAAACAATTCTTGCGAGAAGCTCCTAATGACATTTTTTTGATGTTTATATTTTCCTAGGGAAATATGAGCACTTCATATTTCCCTAGGGAAATATAAGTGTGTTATAACATATCGTAACTAAGGAAATATCACTCAATATTGTTTCAATCAGAAAAAAATCTAGTTTTTCATAACGTGAATTGTCATTTTAAAATCAAACAAGTTTAGACAATTTTTTGTTATTAAATGATGGCTTTCATGAGCCAGGTGAGCATACAACCCATCTTACAATTTTTGATTTTCTCCAACTATAGCCTGTAGGCTACATATCCTAATTTTTAATATGCGACATTCCTAATATATCTCACAGCTAACTCTGAATAAAAATCTTGTGGCTCACACGTTATATTAAAAAAAGTTAATCTTGCAGTTTATGATACTAATAAATGGACTGAAGTCAATGCAACAACTTCAGGCCAATATTTGCGACGTTGCTGGATTTACTGTCTCACTATAGCTAACCTAAAATAAAATTTAATTAAACTATTGCGGGTGAAAAAACTACTGGCCGGCCCTTAACCTCTTCACGCCCAGGTTGCCACATGTGGCAACAAGCAAAAAATAAAATAAAAACATTGTACAAAAAATTATTCCTTTAGCGCCATTTATGGAATATTTTTTTCATATTTTTTTGCATAAATGGGTAAGTTTGTGACAGTGAAATAATATTTCGTAGAAAACGGTAACAACAACAAAGAAGTAATTTTTCATCAACTCTGCGATTAAATCAAAGCAGCATAGGCGCGAAGTGGTTAACCTCACCCTAACCTAAACATAAGCACCAATCGTTGCAAATTATTGTATATGAAACTGAAAGTATTCCGTACTGAAAATACCCCCATTTAAATAAAGAGACGTGCCAACATAGTATTGTTTGGTATCATAAACTGCAAAATTACCTAAAAAAAAATTACTCACATAGATTTATGAAGCTGCATTCCAAGATGGCGCCACCATTCCTTTTCACTTGTCAAGTGAAAAGGGCATATTTCGCACTGATAGGAGAAACGGGGTGGGTTCATCATCGACCTCGACATATGATCCTGGCTGGCCAAGTGGTTCAAAATATTATCGATATCATTTAAGAAGATACAATTGCACGCGTTGCACTTGGCTTTGTCCTCGAATTTCACAAGGTACTTCTTATGTCCCTTCAAACGGTTGGGTATCAAGTCAAACGTATTCTTGCTGTCCCTCTTCTCCACCGACGGCTTTATATCGTGCTCACCTCCTTCATTAGCTGCGGCTTAAAACAATTGGCTGTGAGTAAAATGATTAAAATTGAAAACCCTTGCAGAAGCATTAAATAAATTAGATAAAGACAAACAGTAGCCTGAAACTCGGTTCCGTTTTTATTTTATCATTTTCATTTTATAAAGTTTTACACATGAACACCAACAAAAATGATCTGACAGTGCAAATAGTATATTACGACACAAGTTTGGTAAGTGCTCTCTAACAGGTCAAGAAAATTTTAAAAATACGAGGCCGAGTATTTTTAATTTTTGAGACCTGTTTGAATTCAGTTAACGAGCCGAGTGTTGTACAGTATTTTTTGCGCTACCGATTGAAATAGTTATAAAAATAGTAAAAAACATAGTTCAAAACGACTTTCATAATTAAAAATCCTTGCTCTTTTAACTAACCTATAACGGTACTAGGACTGTCATAATCAACTAGATGCCATTTCAACAATTTTTGGAATTTTTTTTTTGTGTCTGTTGTGTGTGTGTGTGTGTGTCCTGTGTGTGTGTCTGTCTGTGTGCGCTGTATCTCAAAAACTAATAGAGCAATTGATATGAAACTTTGAACATCCATCTTATTTGATAATCTGAAGAACTGAAAAGCTTTTGGTAAAATTTCGTACACCGGAAGTGGGCGTTTACCTTAACTGTTTTTTGTTTTTTGCCAATATTTTCTTAAATATGAAAAATATCACAAAAACATTCAAACAAACTTTGAAGACAACAAAGAAATGAACAGCTTTTGCTTGAAAACATTTTTCATAAAATCATTTTTATTCGAGAAAAAAATTTATTATTATTTTTTTAAATTTTGGTTTATAATTATAAAACGATAATAGTTACAGAAAAATTATGTGAATAATAATTGTTCAGAATGCCAAAATGAACAACTTCTAAAGAATAAGTTTTTTTCGAAATCTCGTTAGTTCTTGAGTAAACCGAGTTTTTGAATTTGAAGTATAAGTTTTACATCTTTTATGATTTTGACGTTTTAAACGTCAGTTTCATCCGAGTTTACGCAACGCTCGATTTACATTTAAAATATGATTTCAATTGAAAATAAACCCATGAAAACGTAAATATAAAGTCGGAGAAAGTAACATGATGGCCACATCACCATTTTTTTGTTTTTGTGATAGTTAAAACTTTATTTTTAGAAAGAATATAATGATTTGTTTTATACTCAATATTTTTGTTGTTCATACAGGGTGTAGTGGAACAAAACGGAACATAGGATTTTCAATGTTCATTTCTTTATACTGGAATATTATCTTCCCTGATCATTTTAGAAGAAACATGTAAATAAATGTTTTGTAGAGTAAAAACTCTGGCATGCAGCCATGCTATTGTTTATTTTTTAGCATTCATAAAAACCCTAAAAAATGATAAAATAAAAATGATCATTTTCACGAAAATAAGTTGCCATGAAAAATAGTTGAAAAACGGTGCGCAGTTGATTTGTTGGCTTCTGTTGAACGTATTGAACACTTTATAACTGTTTACAAGTCTTTTCATTAAAAAATGTATTCTATTCAAGAAAAAGTTCAAATTGTGAAGTGGTGCTATGCTAGTAGCAGTTTTCGTGAAGTGCAGGTTATCACGTTGTAATATTTCTTGGTAGCACTGGTATTTGTACGAGTGAGAATGATGCTTCTTTAAATACCTCTGCGCAGTCGTATAGTGAATTGCACGCTTGTCAGCAATTTGTCTTAAGCTTATGTTTGGATCTTCTACTACAGAAGCTAAGGCCATAAACTCGCCATCCTTCTCATTTATTGGTAAACTATTCTGCATTTGATGTCCTCTTAGAATTCCGTAATATTGAGCCAGTCGTTTCAAATGTATGAGTCAACCTTTAGATAATTGCATTGGAGGTTCAAGATAGTTGACGGCAAACATATTCTCCACTTCACGAAAACTGCTACCAGCATAGCACCACTTCACAATTTGCACTTTTTCTTGAATAGAATACATTTTTAATGAAATATTCAATAAATTTGACAGAAGCCAACAAATCAACAGTGCACCTTTTTTGTTTAATTTCATGGCAACCATTACTTTCGTGAAAATGATCATTTTTATTTTATCATTTTTTAGGGTTTTTATGAATGCTAAAAAATAAATAATAGCATGACTGCATACAGGAATTTTTACTCTACATATAAAACATTTATTTAAATGTTTCCTCTAAAATGATCAGGGAAGATAATATTCCAGTATAAAGGAATTAACATTGAAAATCCTATGTTCCGTTTTGTTCCACTACACCCTGTATAATAAATGAATAAATAAATAAAATCGTGTTCAATTGCATGTCTCAAAGTATTCTTTTTTAATTTGAGGTGAAAGCAAGTGCGGAGTATTACTCCGCACATTATCCTTCTTGTCAAGGCTCCACACATTATCTCTCGAAGGTTAACATCGAAAATGTTAATATACATTTGATGTTAGTTGACGGACATTGTGTACAGAATCGTATATTCATTCCATCTATCGATGTTAGCAAATAACATCGCTGTTAACGCCAACATTTTTGTTCAGAATAACACCATAAATGAAGGGTACAGGGATTAAACTGGCTTAGTCACATTCTCATAATTTGTGGATAATGCATTTTTAAAGTTTGACTTAGCTGTTTCTTTCCCTGTACAGTGATTTTTAAGTTGTTATTATAGCGGACTTAGACGGTTCTGTCATTTGGCACCTACACCACCCGGTGGAGTATATTTTGCACTACAAGATGGGGCAAAATCGCAAAAACTGGATATTTTGGACTAAGCCGGTTTATTCCCTGTACCCTTCAAATTTTATTTCTTTGGCTTTAAATGCTTCCCACGGAAGGTCGAAAGAAGTCACCAATTACGTAATCTTTTCAAATTGTATGCACTCAACAAACAGTTCGGTGTAGTTTAACCAATGAATCATAAATCAAATAACCAATTAATCTTTACATAACAAAGTTGCTTTAAATATATTCCTTGACGAAAAGCACAATAATATACTTACCATTAGTCTCATCATTGCTATCGCTATTATTTCTCTTCTTAGATTTATCGAGGAACCTCCTTGCTCTGAAAGGTACATTATTAAATGCCCTGTTCTCTTTCTGTCGTCGATCCATAACGCACTTATTGCAATTGCGAAGGAAACCACAACCTGCAATGTATAACTAAAATTACACGTAGAGCACTGTTACTTACTGCAAGGATGATCATAAAGACAGGTTAATTAAGACGAAAATACGTTTTTTTCGCAAAACGGGGACTCCCTGATTCGCAATTTATTATAACCTTGAATCGATGACTAATCGCTGAAGCTATACGACAATTTATTATTGTTCATATAAAAAAATACCGTCTGAATTTGGTATTATTTGTTCTACCTTTTTGGGTTATTCGTGTAGTAGTTATATTTAAATTACTTCAATATTTGTAAAGCTTTCACCACTGTCGTACAACTACTATCATTAAAACGATACAAAGGAAGAAACGACGAGTATGTTATCTTATCAAAATGATGAGCAAAAGTAAATATTCGCCTATGAATCTGGAAACGTCAGTTCCACCTTTTCGAGGTTATGAATGTAGCAAGTAGTAATTATATTTCAATTACTGCAATACTGGTTTACTTTTGTAATGCTTTCCTAACGTCTTACAGATGGTATCTTTAATTTGATTAAAAAAGAAGCTACGACGTGTACTCAGACGTGTACAGCGAATTTTAATTTGAAATAATTATTTGCGAAGCTAGCATCCTTTATTCTTTTTAATTTTTAGATCTACGCAGATCTGAATTATACTACAATTTAAATACGTAATTTTAACATACTTAAAAATTATGCTAAAAAGGAATTGTTAGAATAGGAGTGTTTAAGTTTTGAAAAACGTACAAGCAGGTTGAAGCAGGGGTATGACAAGAGATATGGGAAACAGGGCATAAGAAATCGAACTTTACGCCGCTAATATTGGATGACGCCACTATAAAAATTCGACGGATTTCTGTAAATTATGTTTGTTGCTAACACTAGACGGCGCTTTTCCGGTAAAATTTATCTACACGCCGTGTAATTCCCCGCATAGATCAAGTAAAATAGATCGGCGACTCTCTGTATAAAATATTTACTGCATTTTTAATTCATCACTGTAGTCGTGGGATGGCGCTGGCGAAGCAAAAGCGGGTGCGGGTAGAACGGGTTGCAGAGCTAGTGGGTTTCCAAATTTCACAGCAGGAGTAATAAGAAGTCATTGATTAAAATAATATATTTATTGCAAATTGCACAAATGGTTACTTACAGTATAATAATAATAATATTATATATCAATATCCAATCAGCAAGAAAAAATTTTTGTTCCCTTCACACTTTAGAAAATGAGGAGAATCAAACGATGGAATTATTTCCTCGTCACCTATGAGAAACAAACGATAACAATATTTTGTCCCAAAAAATAACAATATGGCATTCAAAATTTCATGCAGACAATAAAGAAATGTACTTGTAATAAATATCACCTACCGATTACTTTCTAGTGAAGGAATTCATATAAGTGTTTCTGTTGCAATTTTTGCAGGATTTAATGGCACAATAACGACTCATTATTTATAATATTTTGATAACGCAAAGGGTATGGACGACTTTCTCTTCGTTTTAACAGACGAAAAACTGAAAGGAATCGAATATTCACATACTTACGGTTTTGTTTGTTTACATATTGCTCGGCCTCGCTGATTATCGCTTGGCGTTGTGCGGAAATCGAGGACGAATAAAACAATAATTTCTTGTGTTGGCCTCATAGCACAATATGTACAAAATATATGTGTACATCACCCGATGAAACGTTATTAACAAGGTAAATATTGGTAAACAAAATCACTATGTTTTACTATTTATATTAAGTAGAATAAATATTTTACAACTTGCCCAAGAAGTTTTATTCACAGGAATATTCTCGAAAGGAGGTGAATGCACAAGACTTGTGGAAGTATAATGTTTAATTAATATAAATTGTAAAACCAAGTGTTTTTGATTACCGATATTTAACTTATTTTAGTGTAGTACGAAAGAATATATACCAAATTCAACAAATATGTAATCAATATCTAATATAAACATTAGAAGTTTTAATAGCATTATTAAATATTGACTGTTCTGTGTAAACATAAGGAGCTTTTAAATGTTATGAGAATTATTGGTAATGGTAGGTGAAAGTAATTGATTGTTTTCATTTACAAAGTATGTAGCAATAATTCAGACGCCTAGTATAGCTAAATATGTGAGTTATTCTTTCATTATAATTCATGAATATAAGAAAGTTAATAATAACAATCATATGTATACTAAATTATCAAATAAAGAGTTGTTAAAAAAATTGAAAACAAGTTGAAAATAACGTGACAAGTAGCAAAATGATTTCATTTTTCAAAGCAATAAACATCTACCAATCCTTCACACCAATAACATCTGCATGTCATTTCTTCGGCCTTATACTCAACAACAATTTCGACGGTAGCACAAATTCAAAAAAACTCCACTTATCCCTCAACTTGGTAAAACTTACCCTTATTCTGGCCTTAATAATCGCCGGACTAACCGAGAGAAACTATACAATCTACGATGTGTTCACTCTAATGTTAGCAACGCAACGAATCGCACACAGCGTAATGATTGCAAACATTATATTCTTATCTTGGAAGAACAAGAAATTGCTAAACGAAATCTTCGGAGGGTTCTCCAGTATAGATGCGCTCTTGGGAAAGATTGGTTGCCGATTTGATTATTCCAAAACGCTCTGGAGTAATGTAAAATTAATTTCGTCAATTTATCTAGGCACAGCGGGATTTTTTTTTCTGGATTATAACATTATTCTTCATATAATAGAACACGTTGGTCTATACGCGCTCTACCAACTTTTATACGTGTTTATACTCAACGCACACATGAGTGTACTCTTATACGCTAGTCTAAGGGAGGTTTTGGAACGATGCAAGATTTTAAAAAGTAAACTTCATTTCGGAATTCCAGATGATACCAGGGTGTACTGTGACACGCAGAGGTTAATTTGGAACGTTTACATGGGCATCGGACAGTTTTTTCAGGGACACATTTTAATGAAATTCTTGTTGAATTATCTATACACGATGTTCATGGTCTTCACATTGATTTCCACGCTCGGGTATTTGGGATTATGGATGTGCACTTTATTGGCACTATGGGCCAGTTGTAGTGCTTTGGATATAATTTTTTCTGTTTATCGTTTTGATCTCGTATCAAGAGAAGTAATTACGTAAATAGGTAAATTACGCAGTTATTTAAGTAACGATTTTTTTCTTTAGATAAAAATTTGCACGAGGTTGTACAATCGAATGATTAGGCATTTGAATCTTGACGGAGAGTTGCAAACTAAGGTATTTTAATTATTGTTTATATGGTTGATGGTGGAACCCAATACTTTGTATTTGTACTTTTCAATAAAATGCATTTTATTGATAACTATAAAGAAAAGCGTTTCTGCAGAACAATTCCAATAATTAAGGCAAATAATTAAGTGCAATACGTTTAATCACAATGCGATAATTTTTTAAAAATCAAAAATGGGACGCACTATAAAATGTTAAAAACTTGGTGCTTTACATTCTAGTCTAAAATTTATCATTCAATTTTTCAGGAAGAACTGTTCCATCTTCAAGTGAAGTTTGAACGTAGTGAGGTTTCTCTATATTCCTTATTCCCGTTTACTTTAAACTTTACGTTAACTGTAAGTATGCACAGTCAATGATGGTTGTTTTCTTATTTTGAAACTTTTAGGTATTTGGAAGCATGTTCACTAACGTTGTCATGCTGTACCAATTTGATGTCGTCAACGCCTTAAAATTACAAAATTACAACGAAACGTTCTTAACTTAAATTTTTTGTAATTTAGTGATTAATTTACAATAAAATTCAGTGGATAATTATTCATCTTTAAACCTATAATTTAATTACACTTCTGTTCATTAAAAAGTGCATTTTTTGTCATCAACTAGCGCAGCCATCTTTGCTGGTGTAAAGTTCTTTACGCTGTTGGAGTCACATATTATTCAAGATTATTCTGTCAAAATTTCAAGCATCTGTCAAAATAAATGTAGAATTTGAAGACCAATTTTTGAAAAAAGTGCATTTTTGGTCACCAACTAGCGCAGCCATCTTTGCTGGTGGCAAATTCGGATAATTTTCTTTAGGCAGTTGTAATTAAATATTATTTAAGATTATTCTGTCAGAATTTCAAGCATTTGTCACAAGATATGTAGAATTTACAGACCAATTTTTGAAAAAAAGAGTATTTTTGTCATCAACTAGCGCAGCCATCCTTGCTGGTGCAAAGTTCGTGTAATTTTCTTTAAGCAGTTGTAATGACGTATTATTCAGGATTATTCTGTCAAAATTTCAGGCATCTGTCAAAAGAAATGTAGAATTTACAGATCAATTTTTGAAAAAAGTGCAGTTTTGGTCATCAACTAGTGCAGCCATCCTTGCTGGTGTAAAGTTCATGTAATTTTCTTTAGGTAGTTGTAATTGAATGTTATTCAAGATTATTCTGTCAAAATTTCAAGCATCTGTCAAAAGAAATATAGAATTTACAGACCAATTTTTGGAAAAAAGTGCATTTTTGGTTATTAACTAGCGCAACCATCATTGCTGGTGTAAAGTACGGGTAATTTTCTTTAGGCAGTTGTAATTAAATATTATTTAAGATTATTCTGTCAAAATTTCAAGCATCTGTTAAAAGAAATATAGAATTTACTGACCAATTTTTGGAAAAAATGCATTTTTTGGCCATCAACTCGTTGCTGGTACATTTTATCTTGTACATTAACGCAGATTTGCTGACAGTTCTTTATATAGAATGGTAATTTTAAAGTCTCTTCTTAAATTATATCTAGAATATTATTTGTTGCAGCGGCGGCTCGTGGATATTCGGCGGTGAGGCAACGGAAGATAATTTGACCGAAAAAGTAACGGAAGATTTGCTTCCTCTATTAGAGTATAAGTAGTGCAGCACGAGGGGCATCTTTGTTTTTGCCTCACCTACGGAAATCCACGAGCCGCCGCTGATTTGTTGGCAGATGAAATTTGGAGTGATAATCAGTGTGATGTTTATGTAATGAGTAGAAACGTGGACCGTAATAATAGTATATTGTACAACGAGCATATAATGATTAAATAAATTACCGTTTAAATCATTAAAATGAATGTAGAATTTCGACGACATGACTTATTATTCCGGGATTTTTAAGGCACGTTTATTTGAAAATCGTAAAGGGTTACAAGTTTTGAGATGATTTAACGTTCAAATTATCAAAATCATGCCTCAGAATTACTATTTAAAAGGCTTTTAAACATTTTACATTCGCATTTCCACTTCTTGTCGCCATCTATTCGACGATGGCCGAACTACTAAGTGATGTTTTTGAACAGCGCCAAAATGCTCGAACTTTATCCTTATAATCAAAGTGTTAATGTTCAGCAATGCGCTGTACACAAAACGATGGACTATTTCATTCCAAATCTAATGGTGTATAAAATAGCTGAGGCAATTTAGCGGTTTTCTTGTAATTTGCGAATGAAAATTAAGCACGACACACTTACCGACATTTACAGTTCACTGTAACTTAAAAATTAAATGCACAACAATTTGCTATATTCTTCAATGAAATACGGGTCCCAATACTTATTACTGATTAGTCAATTAACTTTTTATATTATTAATGCATTACAATAAGAGAAATATATGAGAAATCCTAATCTTCATAGACGGTACCCTCTGTTATCGTGGGGATAAACTACGTTTTCATTTGTGGATTTAATAATTGTTTTAATAATGAAAGACTATTTAAAAACTTAAGACGACTGTTATCTTATAATAAAATAAATTTACTTGTAGATATTTTCGTATTTAAATTGCAGAAACAATACATTATAATATATCCGTCTAATCACAGGCAGCCCGATAAACGCATAACTACTATAAAAAACTTCCAATTTTAAAGGTGACAGTGACAAAACCATAAGTATAATCCTCCGTAAAGCTTAAAAAATAATGTGAATATTAAAGTATTTAAATTGCAGAAATAATTATATTATATAAACGCCTTCCTACAGGCAACCCAATATACTTATAACTAATAATGATTTATTATTTAAAACTTCAAATTTTATTAGTAACAGGGACAAAACCATAAGTGTAATATTTTTAAAGCGTTGCTAAGGATTACACTCATGCTTGTGTCCCTATTATATTTAAAATTAGAAGTTTTTAATAAAAAATAATATTAGTTATGGTATATTGGGTTGCCTACGAGTAGGCGTTTATATAATACCATTGTTTCCGTAATTTAAATACTTAAATATTCCCACTATTTTTGAAGCTTTACTCAGGATTACATTTATAGTTTTGTCCCTGTTACGTATAAAATTGGAAGTTTTTAATAATAAATTAATTCGAGTTATGCGTATATCGGGTTGCTTGGGATTAGGCGTGTATATTATAAAATATTGTTTCTGCAATTTAAACACGTAAATATCCACAAGTGATCTTAATTTATCATAAAATAAGTTCTTCTTAAGTTTTTAAATATTCTTTTATTATTACAACAATTATTACATCCACAAATTATTAAGTAGTTTATCCCCACGATAACAGGTAGAGCCCTCTACTTAGATTATGATTTCTAGTATACTTCTCTAATTGTAATGCATTAACAATATTAATAGTTGAATGAATAATCAGGAATAAGTATTGTAACCCGTATTTGATTGAAGAATATAGCAAATTCTCCTTTATTGAATTTTTATGTTACAGTGAGCTGTAAATGTCGGTAAGTGTGTCGTCCTTAATTTTCATTCGCAAATTACAGAAAAACCGCTAAATTTCCTCAGCTATTTTATACACCATTCGATTAAAAATTAAATCGTCTATCGTTTCATGTACAGCCCATTGCTAAACATTAACACTTTGACAATAAGTATAAAGTTCGAGCATTTTGGCGCTGTTCAAAAACATCACTTAGCAGTTCCGCCACCGTCCAATAGATGGCGACGAGGCGCGGAAATCCGAACGAAAAATGTTTAAAAGCTTCTAAATAGCAATTCTAAGGGATGATTTTGATAATGTAAGCATTAAATGACCGCCAAACATATAATCCTTTAATTTTTTGAAATAAAGGTACTGTAAAAATTCTGCAATAATAAATATTGCCGCAGCAATTTTTTAATAGTTAAATTGATTTTAATGATTCAAATTGTAATTTACAGAGGTATTAATGGTTTAATAATAAACAATAATAGTATATTGTACAACGAGCATATAATGAATTATTACCCCCCTTGACTGGAAACGCCCCTGCCGAGTATGCGTGTACAATTTTTTCGAGACAGGTCAAAAATTAGCACTGTATTTCAGTGTGCAGCCCCATTTTGTAAGCAAAACCTTAATTAACAGCTGAACGATATATTAAAATTAGAATTAGCTTATTGTATTTCTAACAGCGGCGGCTCGTGGATTTCCGTAGGGGAGGCAAAGACAAAGATGTCACTCGTGCTGCACTACTACTACACTAATAGAGGAAGCAAATATTCCGTCGCTTTTTCGGTCAAATTTTCTTCCGTTGTCATTTAAACAACAGATCACAAAAATCCTAACTTAATTTCGCACTGCACAAATCATTTCAATCTATTTGTATTTTGTATAAGGTATGTGTTCTATGTTTGTATCTACGCCACTGGAACCAACTGGAACCATATCGATTGGCAGTACTGGTTGGGGAATTGTCCATGTTTACTATTAAATGGGGTGTCAAATTGGTTTATTTACTGTCTGTCCCAAACACGTAAAATATTACATATTAGAATTAATATTTTCATTCAAACATCTAAGACATTCACTGGAAACGCCAAGTTATTCAGTTCCATTGAAGTAACAGCAGGATAGCCACATACTAGATAAGATGGACGGAGATAAAAAGGATGTAATTTGTGTCTTGTGTATGAAGATGTTGGAAGATAATGCTGCATTTGCGCTAAACAGCAATGCTTACGACTTCCCAATGGTTATAAATGATATGATCAATTACTGCATAGGAATTAATGTAAGTATTTACATCAATAGATTTTTGCCAGCATGTCATAAAGCTAGTTCCCACAATATTTTCATGCGTTCTTAAGTATTCTACTATAGAAACATATCTTAAAGGCTTCTACTTTGTTCATGACTCCTGCTTCCAAAGATAAAACTGGTAAGGGTTTACTTTAGGGTAAATCGGGAAAAATCGGGAAGTGGGCTGTTTTTTTATTTCTTCTTAATTCTTTGTAGACGTAGTTTTTTGAGCCGAGTCCAAAAATGTATATCTTAACTTTGAGAAACATAAGGGGAAGAAGTTGTGCCCCCTTAAAGTTTCTCTCGTATCGGACGTACAACTCGCTCAAAACCTGCTTTTCTGGGTAGATTTTGGTAAACCAACAACCACAATCAATTTATAATGATGTAAACTTACGATTTGAGTAGTAAAAATGCGAATTTTATATCTTTTTCTTTACATTAATATTTCATTTTAAGGTTATGTGCAGTTCATTGAACCGCAGAAACTGACGGACATGCAAACTGAACACTCTATTTAGTTATCTGTGATTATTAGGGTTGCCAACTGGTCACATCATAATCGGAAAACCAATCTAATTCTCACGGAAAATATGTGAATACATAAAGTACGATATAAATAAAAATAATTATATTTCTGAAATTAACTATATTAACAATAAAACAAATGTGTATGTTAAGAGGTTAAACAGGTAACATTTACATTTAAATTACCATGTCCTTAATTTCTAGTTGATTTTCACACAGTCCCAATAAGTTCACTGATTTTTTTGAAACCTCTTGTATTTACGTTCTAGTAATTGCTACTGTTATTTCTATTTGTGTGCTATAGTGCTATTAGGGTGTTTAAAGTGAAAGTATGTGCTAACATGACAAAGAATCCCGCTTCCTATGCATTCATGACAGCTTCGCCATCACCTAATCTACTGCGGGTAAAACTACTACCCGGTCTCAAGGGGGAGGACCTTGACGCAACCAGGCAACCGAGCCAGCGTAACTGCTTCCTATGCATTCATGACGGCTTCGCCTTCACCTAATCCGTTGCAGATAAAACTACTGGCCGGTCTAAGGGGGGACCTTAACCTCACCCTAATCTAAGCATGAGCAAGCGAGGCGGCTGTGGTCGATGGCTTCACTTCGCTTCGCTCCGCCATCGACTACAGCAAGCCACCGTAACTGCTTCCTATGCATTTATGACGGCTTCGCCTTCACCTTATCCGTTGCAGGTAAAACTACTGGCCGGTCTAAGGGGGCACCTTAACCTCACCTTAATCTAAGCATAAGCAAGCAAGCCGGCTGTGGTCGATGGCTTCGCTTCGCTCCGCCATCGACCACAGCAAGCCACCGTAATTGCTTCCTATGCATTCATGACGGCTTCACCTTCACCTAATCCATTGCAGGTAAAACTACTGGCCGGTCTAAGGGGGGACCTTAAACTCACCCTAATCTTAGCATAAGCAAGCGAGGCGGCTGTGGTCGATGGCTTCGCTTCGCTCCGCCATCGACCACAGCAAGCCACCGAAACTGCGTCCTATGCATTCATGACGGCTTCACCTTCACCTTATCCGTTGCAGGTAAAACTACTGGCCGGTCTAAGGGGGCACCTTAACCTCACCTTAATCTAAGCATAAGCAAGCAAGCCGGCTGTGGTCGATGGCTTCGCTTCGCTCCGCCATCGACCACAGCAAGCCACCGAAACTGCGTCCTATGCATTCATGACGGCTTCACCTTCACCTTATCCGTTGCAGGTAAAACTACTGGCCGGTCTAAGGGGGCACCTTAACCTCACCTTAATCTAAGCATAAGCAAGCAAGCCGGCTGTGGTCGATGGCTTCGCTTCGCTCCGCCATCGACCACAGCAAGCCACCGTAACTGCTTCCTATGCATTCATGACGGCTTCGCCTTCACCTAATCCATTGCAGGTAAAACTACTGGCCGGTCTAAGGGGGGACCTTAACCTCACCCTAATCTAAGCATAAGCAAGCAAGCCGGCTGTGGTCGATGGCTTCGCTTCGCTCCGCCATCGACCACAGCAAGCCACCGTAATTGCTTCCTATGCATTCATGACGGCTTCGCCTTCACCTTATTCGCTGCAGGTAAAACTACTGGCCGGTCTAAGGGGGCACCTTAACCTCACCCTAATCTAAGCATAAGCAAGCAAGCGGGCTGTGGTCGATGGCTTCGCTTCGCTCCGCCATCGACCACAGCAAGCCACCGAAACTGCGTCCTATGCATTCATGACGGCTTCACCTTCACCTTATCCGTTGCAGGTAAAACTACTGGCCGGTCTAAGGGGGGACCTTAACCTCACCCTAATCTAAGCATAAGCAAGCAAGCCGGCTGTGGTCGATGGCTTCGCTTCGCTCCGCCATCGACCACAGCAAGCCACCGTAACTGCTTCCTATGCATTCATGACGGCTTCGCCTTCACCTAATCCATTGCAGGTAAAACTACTGGCCGGTCTAAGGGGGGACCTTAACCTCACCCTAATCTAAGCATAAGCAAGCAAGCCGGCTGTGGTCGATGGCTTCGCTTCGCTCCGCCATCGACCACAGCAAGCCACCGTAATTGCTTCCTATGCATTCATGACGGCTTGGCCTTCACCTTATCCGCTGCAGGTAAAACTACTGGCCGGTCTAAGGGGGCACCTTAACCTCACCCTAATCTAAGCATAAGCAAGCAAGCGGGCTGTGGTCGATGGCTTCGCTTCGCTCCGCCATCGACCACAGCAAGCCACCGAAACTGCGTCCTATGCATTCATGACGGCTTCACCTTCACCTTATCCGTTGCAGGTAAAACTACTGGCCGGTCTAAGGGGGCACCTTAACCTCACCTTAATCTAAGCATAAGCAAGCAAGCCGGCTGTGGTCGATGGCTTCGCTTCGCTCCGCCATCGACCACAGCAAGCCACCGTAACTGCTTCCTATGCATTCATGACGGCTTCGCCTTCACCTAATCCATTGCAGGTAAAACTACTGGCCGGTCTAAGGGGGGACCTTAACCTCACCCTAATCTAAGCATAAGCAAGCAAGCCGGCTGTGGTCGATGGCTTCACTTCGCTCCGCCATCGACCACAGCAAGCCACCGTAATTGCTTCCTATGCATTCATGACGGCTTCGCCTTCACCTAATCCATTGCAGGTAAAACTACTGGCCGGTCTAAGGGGGGACCTTAAACTCACCCTAATCTTAGCATAAGCAAGCGAGGCGGCTGTGGTCGATGGCTTCGCTTCGCTCCGCCATCGACCACAGCAAGCCACCGAAACTGCGTCCTATACATTCATGACGGCTTCGCCTTCACTTTATCCGTTGCAGGTTAAACTACTGGCCGGTCTAAGGGGGCACCTTAACCTCACCTTAATCTAAGCATAAGCAAGCAAGCCGGCTGTGGTCGATGGCTTCGCTTCGCTCCGCCATCGAACACAGCAAGCCACCGAAACTGCGTCCTATGCATTCATGACGGCTTCGCCTTCACTTTATCCGTTGCAGGTTAAACTACTGGCCGGTCTAAGGGGGCATCTTAACCTCACCCTAATCTAAGCATAAACAAGCGAGCCAGCGTAACTACTTCCTATATTCGCTTCGCTCCGCCATCAACCACAGTGAGCCACCGTAACTACTTCCTATGCATTCATGACAGCTTCGCCTTCACCTAATCCGCTGCGGGTAAAACTACCAGTCGGTCTAAAGCGGAGGGGCTTAACCTCACCCTAACTTAAGCATAAGCGACCGGTCTCGCTCTACTCCGCCATTGACCACATGGAGCCCGTATAACTACTTCCTATGTATTAATGACGGGGCTTCACCATCACCTAATCTACTGCGTGTAAAACTACTATCTGGTCTAAAGGGGGGCAAATGTAACCTCACCCTAACCTAAGCATAAGCACCTACCATTTACAACCATTAACTGGTAGGTAATGATGAATTAAACTTATCGCCCAGGTTTGTTCACTATTTTATTCACAACCGTACGTTTTTTGTTAAAGCATTAAAGTCAAATCAAATTAAATAAACATTAGTTCATGAAATGCGAGCTGTTTGTTTTAAAACCAACTTATAGCAACCATGCAAATACATATTACGGATAGCTATACTGAATATTTTTACTAATTACTAATATATAACTATAAAATCAAATATTGTATGCACCATGGGAGATATTCTTGTTCTTCACCCTGGGTTGACTTACAAACCCCGGGCCAGAGGACCTCAATATCTCCCTTAATGCATAAATATCTATTACATTGCCATTTAATCATTGACTAAAGTCCCTAATTTTTACCAGATGAATTTGTGTCGTTAGGATCCAGGTTAAAGATACATGCGTGTGTTTATGTTTGGTAGGGGCACCTTTTCCCAAAAAAAAATAGAAACACCCACAAAAGTGGGGCACAAATAAAGAAATTGTAAATAGATTTACAACAGAACAATTTAAAATTCGTGTCAATTGTTAATGCACATAAGTAATCTAGGGTTAACGCAATGATAGTTCACAGAAAACTTTATAGAGTGTTTATTTCGACACGCCACTCCTTCAGTTGCGGTGGGACGATGAACTAATGAAAATACGCATTTTTAACATGACCTTAAAATGTGAATTTTCATGAAGAATAGGATATAAAAATCGCACTTTCACCACTTAAATCGTAAGTTAAAATCATTATTAGTCGATTGTAGTTGTTAGTTTACAAGTTATTTTACACAGAAACTCGTAGTTTGTGCGAGTTGTCCGTCGAAAATGGAAACTTTAAGGGGGCATAACTTTTCCCCCTTACGTTTCCGCGGGTTAAAACGTACATTTCTGAACTCGGCTCAAAAAACTATGTCTTCAAAACAAATTTCAGCCCCCGGGTCGATTTACCCTAAAGTAAACACCAGCCATAAAACTTTCATACTGTAGAGGACCATATGCGTGGGTTTGTTTTTCTTGACCCAAGTTAACAATTCAATAATCTGGACATCTCTTCCCACTTTGCACACGCACTAGCTTTTCTTAGGATTATTGTGCATTAGTTTAAAGTAATGTCCATTAATCTCATTTATACGTGGTTTATTTGTTGTACCACCACACACGTAACATAATTTTTTTGGCAGTACAATTTGAATCGCACCGCCCCCGAAGACTAGTTAATGACAGAATAGTTATTTTTTACTTACAGATACCGATAGACGACGATTATTTTCCTCACCATTCGTGCACCGAATGTGCAAGATTATTAATATCGTTTTCTAAATACAAACAATCATGTTCGGAAAACTATGAAAATCTTACAAAGAAACGGAGAGAAGTAGACTTAAAATCCAAAGTAGAAAACACAGAAGAAAATGATTGCAAGGCATTTATTCACGATGAGGTAATGATCAAAGAGGAGTTCAACCGCGACGATGGGGCGTGCGACGATATCTGGATGCAGGAAATGGACTTTCAAAATGATTATTCGGTGAAAATAAAGAACGAACATTC
Organism: Ocypus olens; assembly: GCA_910593695.2. Taxonomy (NCBI): domain Eukaryota; kingdom Metazoa; phylum Arthropoda; class Insecta; order Coleoptera; family Staphylinidae; genus Ocypus; species Ocypus olens. The sequence continues at coordinate 6,483,855 of OU343061.1, forward strand.
GGTCGTTCTGGATCAGTCCGAAAATTCGACCGACTTGGAGGATGAAAATACCTCGGCGGCACCTGCAGTTGAATCTGATTCGCAAGGATTGGAGGAGGCAAATTTGGCAGAAACAGGTATGTTACACTTTTATAGCGTTTGATATTATTGTTATTGGGTTATACATTGATAATGATGGTTGTGCTCGTATGAGATAGGTAAAGTTTAGCAGATGGTCTTGTTTAGTTAAATTTTTCGATCATCCCTAACGAGTTATTTAACACGTAGAGCCCCAGGGGGCCCACCGGTGGGTCACGTAAATTTTACATGAGTGGACCGGCTGCCCACCGGTGGGTCACTTGCTACTCCCGCTTTATTATCGCGAGTGTATAAGTGGGCGCACATTGTAGATGCTGTGCTCTACGGTAAAAAAAAAATTCACTGGGCAAGAATTTTTGCTAAACTTTTACCCTGAATCTATCTACGTACCAATGACTGCTAGGTAGCATTATATTTGGAGGGTAATGCCCCGTTTGGTTTACTCACCGAAATTGGGTAGTATGGTGGATAAGTGTTCTTCATCTAATCTCCACAAGTGTTGCCTACCCAAGGGAGTTTTCCTATGTACATTTTTATGCAGCTCGCCAAAACTTTATGAGAATTTTCGTTATATAATATAATCTCGCCAACACTGTCTACACACACATTTCTTACAATTAATCAAATGCATATCGAAGTATACTCGTTTTTTTTTTATTTACCAACCAGTTCTGGTGATTTTTTTATAACGTTGGATATTTGCTTGGATACTCAGGTTATAATTCTGACGTTTGCCTTCAAAATAAATTTGAGGTTATGTTTTCCACATGATTGCCATGTGCTTAATTGAGGAGTTGAACTGCAAAACTCAACAAACCCACTTTTATAATTTGTTTAGAAACCGCGAAAAACGTTCAGGAAGTCTATTTATTGCTTAAAAAAAATGGATGCTTAGCCGCATTTTTAAATATGATTTGTTGCGTTTTGAAAGGTAATTCAAACATATTCGGATTTATCTATGTTTGGACAGTAAGAATCGATACCAAGCTCATTTTGGCCCAAAATTGGATTAGTTGGGTTTTGCAGTTCAACTCCTCAATTATCTTATCATGAAGATTAATTCATTATTGGATATTACTTTCGGCAATTTGTTACCATTTTTCTGCCAAATAATTAATCAATTGCAATAATACCAGTAGGGTCGCCCAAATAATCAAAGAACCTGAGAAAAATAAATCCCAAACCTTGTTGGCAAATAAAAAATAACGAGTATACCTGTTTGCATAAGTTTCTTATTTTTTAGTATCTGTAAGACTTAATTTTCAAAATTGGGGCCATGTTTGTATTTTATTGAATCACTCAAATGCTCATCGATATCAACCTAAAATTTGTTGCTCCTTAGGTAATAGTGATGATGGATGAGAATTGGGAAACACATTTAACCCTTTAACCGTCGCAATGATAAAGAATATACCGACCCACTAGGCCATCATGGACTTGTTTGGTTCAAAAAACCGGCAATACATTTTTTCTAATTTGTTGTTTGTTTTTTGCGAGCTCGCAGCTCGATTGATATAAAAACGCTTCCGAAGCCATGAGACTTGTACGCTGTGTCTCACTCACTTGCTCTGTAGTTCCAGAAAATACCACTCGTGCTCTCGTTGCATCTTTATAGAAACATTTGCGGCGCCCACAATTATCCGCACATGAGCAGTATATTTCACTGTTTTCATATTTTGTGTCCGATATACGATTGTTTTGATACAATGTCAAATTATGTGTGGTATGAGAAAGAGCAGTGAAAGCTGCAAATACTATTGATGATGATAATGTGTTTAGTGCCAGTTCTTCAGACAAATACGAAAATTCAGCTAAGCGAGTACGATGTCATCTAATGACGATATGATGATAATGTGTATCCAAGAAACATCGAGGCAATTGGCCAAACAGATGTTTTTGAAGCCGCACACCCTGAAGCATCAATGTCGCATGCTGATAAAGTTACAAAGTGTTCAATTAGCGCCACAACTGCTTCGACACAAAACCCATTTCGTAGGAACAACAAGAAGCATCCGAAAGCTTAATCCATGCGAAGTCACAACCAAAATTCTGCAGCAAAAGAAGGTAACACCGGTGTAGTAATTATGAAATGGAAGGACAAGCGTGATGTGCAAAAAACACTGATTCTAAAGCTAGTGCTTTGCGAAGAGAACAGCAAATCGTAATCCAATTACAACAGAAGTAAAAGTTTTATCGATTTATTAGAAAAAATAATATTCCTCGCCGCTTCCCAAAGGAATAAAATAGCATTTGAATTATTGTTGGGGAATGCCGTTACCAATGCTTTTATATTTTATAAGAAAATAACGCAAAATAAATTATTCATTACTGAATTTAAAGAAGAGTCGGTGTCACAAGTACTAAATATAAATGAGAATATTCCCATAGATTCTATGAATAACGTCAATCGTGACCGTATTCATCAGTTGGAGGAGGTGCTATCCAAAGATAGGAGGCGATGTGTTAAATGCTACGAAAATATTTCCGCCACTGCAGGCAGATCGACCGCCCAAAAAATGTCACCCAGAAGTAAGTTCAAGTGTGCGCAGTGCAATAAGTTTTATTGTTTATCATGTTTCTGTACCACACATAAACCGTATATGTAGATTTTTATTTTTATCTTTTTAGAATTTAATTATATTTATTGTGATGAGAAATAATTAACTACTTTCCATTTGTAAGACTTTTGTAAACCAATTATTTAATGAAAACTGAGCCACAATAAATGAGTTATTTTATGCAACCAATTTTACCCACTTGCAAGCCAAAATAATATTTTGTTTCCCCAGGCCCCATTTGAAATGTTCATACATGCCAGTAAAGCGAGACGCAATTGTGCAACTTAAAACTGGCATGAGATATTGATGTCCAGTCGCGTCGAGACACGGCTAACATGTCTCATGGCTCACGTTTAGGTAATTAACATTAAAAACATGTTTCATAATCACTTTAGGTTATGTAAATGGTCGATGATAAGGTAAATATTTTATACTACAGTTCCGCAAGTTTCGCATATGCGTATTAGTCGGCTAATCGAACTTGTGACCGTAATGGAATAGTAATATTTATCTTAACCATAACCCAAACATAAAAACCTAGCGTTTGCAACCGCTAACTGATGAGTAGAGAGAGGATTTTATGCATTATAACCACACCATCGCGGTCCAGAGACCGGTTCTCTACCAACTACCACCGCGACTGTTAACAGTTAGTTATGCGATCATGCTATAGAGCATACGCTCTCAAATCAGTCCGATAACCGATTAATGCGCATGCGCCAAATTTACAAACTAGTAATATAAAATACTAGAGTTCCACAACTTGCGGAACCGTGTCCACTGTCCATGAAAATACACCCATTTTTATTTTGTTTGATATTCAAATCGAGATACGATGACGCAATTGAAAAACTGGAAAACACGGCATTGTTTCGAATTCGAGAGAATGATTAGTTATTATTTTAAAAACAAAATCTAAGAGATAACATGATGTCAAAATTCGTTTCAAGTGAGTAGCCAATTTGTTTTCCACATTATCAAATACTTCAGTGAAAAATAATATTGCAATTGTTCGTTTTTTAACATGTTGTTTCTTTTGGTTGCGGCCATCCTGAAGAGAGCTATAAAATTACTCCGTAAGAGACGGCATGGTCACAAGACTTGCCTGCTGCTTGTTCTCACGTGTGTTCTGTTTTATTTTTTATTATGAATTTCACTTACTATTAATTTAATTTGCACTTTTTTCTTTATCCAGACTGTGCCATGTTATAGTTGCTTGGTCGATACTGCGGTAATTAAATTACGCTGATTTAACTTTGGAGCGTAGAGTTTGTGCAACGGCTGCGTTGTTCTGTACGTCCGAGCTGCATGCTTAACCACAATACAGGTTTCTGTAGTAATAATAATAATAAGTTTATTTATTCAAAAGCATACTTAGAGGCGCCTGGGGGGTGAAAGAGAATAGGAGGATTACGGAATGGATGAGTGAGAATGGGGCCGGGGTAAAGACGCTGGAGAAAGTGGGGTGGGAGAAGGGGGATAGGAAGGGAGAGGGAAGGGTAAAGGGGGGAAGAATGATTGATTAGTGAAATAGGAATAAAGGTAATGATGTAGAATATGCCAATAAAGGTTGTTTTTTTTTTTCATTCAAAAAGCAATTTTGCTATTATAACTGAATAAACTCACAAAGATTAATATCTTGTCGAGTTTGACATATTAAGAAAATTACATTTAGGAGCTAGTTATAAAAAAAATATTAAATATAAACATAATTAAGAACATATAAAGTATGTTCATTAAAAAAAAACCTCAAGTGTGCCATGATTTTTTATTTAAAAAAATTTAATTTGGTAACACATATCGAGGTTATGTTACTTATGTTGTGTTCCTACCAATACATTCATTTGCTGTGACAAACGACGCAGAGAAATCGTGGGTTCATCTTCCAACATTTCTTGGACTGTGTTAATAGCATCCTGAGTACGTTTGACTGGTGTACCACTTCGACATAACAGATCATGATAAGGTATTTTTAAATTCATCATAAATAATGGGAGCGTTAGGAAACTCTTCCTGAAACTCGGCCAAAGGTGCGTCGAATGAATACACCCAATTTCTGTCCACTTTGGTCCCATTTCGGAAATAACTTCCAACTAGTAACGTTTTTTGCTGGTTGCTGTAAACCATTGTGACCACAGAACAATTGTGACTTTTAGAAAGATCTGACGTTTTGTACGTCAATTCCTAACATGCGTGCCAACTTATATTTTTAAAAATAAAAAATCATGGCACTCTTGAGGTTTTTTTTTAATGAACATACCGTACATTTACTTAAGAATAGTAGGAATTATAAAGCACTGATATTTACATTTAGAATAAGGCCTACAACATTAGCAAGAAGAAAGTTTAACACAAGATTATCGCAATTGGAATCCATTATGTATAAAACAATTGTTTCCAATTCAACTTTAAATTTATTTTCTGAATTTATGTTTATTGTGTAGTCAGGTATTGCATTATAAACTTTGAGTAATACATAGTGAAGTGATCTTTGGCCTAAGGACAATTTCATCTTAGTAACAACAACATTTCTGTCTCCAGTTCTGGTGTTGTAATTATGTCTGCATTTAATTAAATTGACTGACGCCCAGTATTATCAATTTTTTTTTAACAGGCATTTAGTTAAATCATGTTTAGGATAAAGGTACATTTAAAATTGTCATGGGTATTATGAATCTTTTTAAAGGAGTTTTAAGTAAATGTCATTTTAAGATTTTTTTTTTTTGACTTATGAATGAGCCATTCAGTCACGACCAGGTTATTATTATTTTATGTATTTAATTTGTCAGACGTATACACAACAACCATGGACCCGACCGAATACTTCTCGATCCCCGAAAAATCTTTCGGCCGGGTTGGGATTCGAACCCACACGGTACGCGGTGCAACCGGCACAAGCGCTCGCCTCTACCCACTACACCAACGGGCCGCCCTCATTTTAAGATCTGTTGGCAATAGATTGCATACGGATTTTCAGTGAATTTTATATTCGCAGGTAGGCAACACTGAATTTTAACCTTTAAAAGCCATCGATCCGCTGACGCGACTGATCCGCCATCGCCGCCGATCAGCTGAACATTGAGTGAAGTGTCTGACTTTAATTTTCTCCCGTGACTGAAATATTTTTGTCTTCCTGCGTGAATAATAACGATAGTTATTCCGCCAGTCTGCACTTCTCTGCCTCTCATCCCTCTTCTTTTGCGGTGTAGCAATGCTTATCGTGACTCCATGAGCTAGTCGGAGGTCAACGAGGTGGGGATCGCCCCCTTTCTTTCAAAAACCCCCCGTACGGATATTTTACTTACGCATGCAATTTAATATTTCTTCATCAAAAGAGTCACCGGTGAAATTTGAACAAACATGAATTCATAAATACAAACCGAACTGAAATCACTGTAACCTAACCTCAAAACTAGTAACGTCAAGTTAAATCGCCATTAAAATTGTTGAAGGGAGAACATTTGACATTTAATATTAACGGGCATTTATGGGCTAAAGGACATTTAAACTGGTTGGTAATACTGTATAAAATGTACATTTCTTCACGAAATAATCTTAACAAATACAACTCATCCAAATAACGATTGTCACATACTCTTTTTTGAAATAAATTATGTTGCTTGAGGAAACCAAGCAACTATATTTATTTCTCATTAGTATTTTGGCAATTATTAACACACTTGTATTACTACTGAAAATATTATTTACAAAAACCATGACAAAGCAAGTTTGCTAAAATGTAATATCATAGAAATGATTGATGAAACCGGTGATTTGCCGCATGCAGCGGAAGCAAGCAGTCAACTGATGCCTCTGAAGTCGGCCGCCAATTACGAAAAAACATATAAGTTGTTTAGCGATTGGCGCGACAACAAGTCTGTAGGAAAAATTACTGAAAAAGTTGTTTTGGCTTTCTTAAGAGAGAAAGCGAGACAACTCAAACCGAGTAGTCTTTGGTCGTACTTTTCAATCCTGAAGAAAGTGCTACAAGTAAAGGAAAAAGTGGATATTACCAAGTAAGTTCTAATAATATCGTGTGAGCCACAAAATTTTGTTTCAGAGTTGGCTGTGAGATAAATGAGGTACGTCGCATATTATTACGTCATTAGTAAAAAAATGAATGACTGCTATGTTTCTCTCTTTTAGGCAACAAAATTCTGTGGCTCACACCTTATTATAAATTCGATACCACATTCGTTCAAACTTTCAGGTACGTTGCCGCCCAAGAATTTTTAAAATCCATCTCCAGAGGTTACCGACCGAAAAAGTCGAAAACCTTATCAAAAGAAAACGTCATTTCATTCATTAAAGAAGCCGATGACTGCCGTTTCTTATTTGCAAAGGTAAACCATACCATTTTCGTCCGTGCAAACCGATTGATACTAAATCTTCTCAGGTCGTGCTTCTTTTTGGAGTTTTTGGTGCGTGTCGCCGCCAGGAACTTGTAAATTTGACGGTGGATGATGTTGAAGATAAGGGTTCATTTCTGCGAGTGTTTCTCAGAGCAGCCAAAACCGACGCAGCAAGATCTTTCTTAATTAGAAACGATGCCGACGGATTTAATGGTTATTTGCTCTACAAGAAATATTTGTCGTTACGTCCGAGGCATGTTAAAAGTAAACGGTTATTTTTAACGTATCGCGGAGGAGAGTGTACCATACTACCGGCCGGAATACATACGATAGCAAAAATTCCTCAAAAAGTTGCTGAATATTTAAAGCTTCCGGATTACAAATTGTACACCGGGCACTGTTTCCGGACAACGTCGGCCTCTTTCTTGGTGGAAGACGGAGGAGATGTATTTGCTCTAAAAAGACTCAGAGGATGGCGCTCAGGATGTACTGAAGAGTCGGAATACCAAAAATTTCTAATTGCAAAGAAAATGATAGATCCGGTAGATGAGAGTACGGTTGACCTTCCCTCCACATCATCTGGAATAGTTTCTGAAGGCAATAAACGAAAATGAAAAGATTAAGTAATTGTATGTTTAATCAATGATACAAAGGATTGTAAATAAACACAAATAATTCATATTCTTATTTTCTTCCTGTAGTATCTGTAAATAAAACATAAAAGTCCGTAGAAATAATGCGATACTGTACATAACGGTTATTTAAACCAAGCATTACTTGATCGGCTTGAATTCATTTTACAAAAAAAATTTTTTAATTGTGCGCAAAGCAGGCACTTTTAATGTTATATCCCACTTATTTCATAGCAAATTTCATCTACAACCCCTTAAATTTTTATTCACGCGAATCATTAGAGCGACCTTCTTTTTTTCTTTTATAACTGCATAAGTAGTAAAAATGTTTTTTGGAAAAACTTTAGAAGAGAAACCGAGTTTATTCTAACAGAAAATTTCCCTTAGATATAGAAGAGGCTGCCGCAAGCGAAATTCCCAGTCACCCTGGAAAATCCCGGGAAAGACATCGATCGGTCTATGAAAGATACGAAAAATGGTGCAAAGAGAAAAGCGTCAAAAATTTTACGAACGAAAAGGCTTTGCTGGTGTATTTCGATGACCTAAGCAAAGACCTGAAATCCCACACTTTGATGTGTTACTATTCGATGCTGAAGATGGAACTGTATATTAGAAAAAAAATTGATATAAAAAGGTACGAGAACTTGAATGCACTACTGCAGAGGAAATCGCAGGGGTATAAACCCAATAAGTCCAAAGCGTTAACCAAGGATAATATAGCAACATTCTTGCGTAACGCGAGCGATGAGAATTTTTTATTGTTGAAGGTAACCCTTGTGAGGAGATTTTTACCTTTTTGTAGACTTACGAAATTTGTTTCAAGGTTGTACTAATCTTCGGCCTGGCTGGTGCGTGCGGGAGAGACGAATTGACGTATTTGCTCAGAGAAAATGTAATGGACGAAGGAGTACGTTTTCGAGTTTTAATTCCGACGTCTCGAGAGTTTTTTATAACAGCTGGTAATTTTGATGGACTGAATCTGGTGGAGATTGTCAGGCGGTATATAAACCTTCGGCCTGAATATTATCCAAGCAGCCGTTTTTTTCTCGCCCAGAAATATGGTATATGCCTGAAGCAACCGATTGGTATTAACACAATTGGTAGCGTTCCCAAATTGATTGCAAAATTTTTGGAGTTGCCAGATCCGCAAGAGTACACGGGCCATTGCTTTAGGAAATCTTCGGATGCACTTTCGGCTGACGGTAGTTGAACTCTTAAATGTATAATAATAATTTGTATGATTGTTAATGTTCATAATAAATAACGTATTTTTTTGTTTAATTTTATTGTATGTTCTTACGGTAATATTGCCCTTATTGAAATAAGTGGGATATGTGCATTATGTCGCACAGTTGTAGAAAAATTCTGTTCACGAAAATCTTATAATATGTGCATTATTTAATTTTATGGGCGGCATAAATGGGGTACATTTAACACTCAATTTAATTAAATAAGAATTTTTTTTTTTTTGCTTTTGGCGGAAACCATTCAGCCACTAACGGTTATGTATTTGGTGGTGATGGTAGATGGTGTTACAGAATCTTAAAGTTTAATGTTGAATCTAATGAAATTGAGATGTCGTTCCTTAGTAGGTAGTTCCCATTGATAGGAAAAACACGGATTTGTGTTTAATATGGTTAATTTGCGCTTTGATTGATTCACAGAACGCGATTTATGATAACATCAGTTACGGACCCTATTATAGTTGACCGAAAGATATAAGGCGTTTATGGCCTTTTACGGTATTTAACTTTCACTTATTTTTATGAAGGACCGATCACAAACTTTCATCCCCAGCCCCCAATAAATGATCCGCAACAGATCCCAGGCCCGGCTTCGGTATTTTTAACTCTGGGTGCTGCCCCGCGAGTGAAATCCATGTGCGCGAACTGTACTCATTAAAGAAAAATTAACAGGTATCATTGCATTATTGTATTATTTTTAGTCTAGAATGAAATAAAACTATTCGGTTATGTAAGCCTTTGTAACGCACACATTTGTATAGAGAAAATTCTACAATGCGGTCCGGACCAGCCCGAGAATATTTATGGGTTCGGTTTTACGATATTATTAAGGCGGTCAAACGGTAAAAGGCCATAAACGCCTTATATCTATTGGACAACTATACCACAATCTGTCATCATTTATTTGTCAAATTATTATAAAATTCCAACGGACCAATTAAACTGACGCGTGTTGTTTTCAGTAAATATCTGTGGAAAAATGGACGGTTTGCCATCGACTTCATTAACGCTCACTCCACCGAAGAGAGAAGCTGCAGAATTAGCGTCTGCCAATGTACTACCCGAAAAATCACGAAAAGCATACCTCACAGAGTATGTAAGCTTCAATAAGTGGAGAAGCGAAAAGAAAGTAGGCGCCGTTTCCGAGTCTGTGCTACTGGCGTATTTTTCGGAATTGTCCGAAAAATATAAACCGTCGACGCTTTGGCGTACATATTCCATTCTAAAAAGTACCCTTTGTTCACACGAAAACGTTAAAATCGAAAAGTATGGAAAACTGCAGGCCTTCTTAAAACTAAAATCTGAGGGTTTCGAAGCTAAGAAAGCGAGTGTTTTTACACCGGAAGAAATTCAAAAGTTTATAAACACAGCACCGAACGAACTGTATTTTCCTACGAAGGCAAGATGAAATACGAAATGTTTCATATTAATTTTTTAAACATTTGTTATTTTTAAAGGTTGCTCTCATAATGGGAGTAATGGGTGCCTGTCGCTCCGGGGAACTCTACAACATGAAATTGAGCGATATTCAAGACGTGGGAAAAGCGTGTATTATAAGAATTCCAAACGCAAAGACGAAAATAGCCAGAACATTCACAATAACTGACAATTTTTACCAAATTTGTAAACAATACATCAATAACAGAGATGCTGTTGAGCAAGATTTCGTGTTTTTACAATACAGAAAAGGAACGTGTACAAATCATAGAGTGGGAATCAACAGTTTCATTAAAATGGGTAAAGATATCGCGAAATTTTTAAAACTCCCGAATGCCGAAACATATTCTGGACACAGCTTCAGAAGATCGTCGGCCACTATTCTTACGGATGCTGGGGGAGACCTTCAATCACTGAAAGGACGTGGAGGCCGGAAGTGGAAGGCTACGTAGATCGTTCTATTTTTATTAAAAATAAAATAGATATGTCAATAAAAAATTTCCCGGGAAAAATACTGGTATAAATAATGTGGCACGTGTATCCGTAACTAATGATGATATAACTTCAAATGTTCCAGGTTTAACTTTCAATAATTGTCACGACTTTCATTTTTATTTTCACGAATAAATACTTTAAATAATAGAAATAATGTTAATATTTCTAAAATTGTAATGTAACTTTATATAATTGTCAACATTAATTTTGATAAATATATTTATAATAAATGTTGTTGTCCTGCACAAAGTATTCAAACTCGCACATATTATAGGATTTTCGTGAACAAAGTATATTGTTCAATTTGCATATAATTAAACGATTTACTCCACTCGCCTAGGGCTCGTTCCGCAAACACCGTTCTCGTGGTTAATAGCTATCATTATATGCTCGTTGTACAATATACCATTAATGCCTTGTGAAATGGAACTCGGAGTCCATATACTTCTAGTAAGATCCGTTCCAACACACTTAACTGGTTGAATCCAATTATGATCTAGGTAGCGGTAATTTTGAAAACTCATAATTTGACTGTATTTTCATCTTTGCACCAACTTTTCACCTTTTACCAACTCCAAAGGTATCTTCAGGATTGTTATAACCTTAAAATAAATTACCAATCCCATAAGATCATTAATAATTCATTACTAATGTGACTTACTGGATCCTTGAGACAGGTACTGATGTAAACGCTATACAGCGGGCCATACGGATTTACATGTAAAATCTAAAATGTGCTGATATTGACTCCCCTAATTATTTGACAGTATCGGTCTTCTTACATTATTCTTAAAGCGTATTGAGCTGAATGATTTGGTGTCTTGCTCAATAGTTTCTGCGAGATATTTGCAAAAGACTTTACCATTATTTTGAATTAAAAACAAAGGTTTGCCATGAAATCATAATGGCGGATATTTCATTTTGTTCTAAAAAGTGATGTTTGCTGTCGCATTACAATTTACAATCGGCTGTGTATTCTCCATAAGAAAAAGTATTTATAATTAAAAGGTATTAATATATATATATTAATTACGTAAGAAAAGTTTAGCAGCCCAGAAAAAACCGCTATAAAGGGGCCCCGGCCGACCGGCACAAAAAATTCGCCCAAAAATATGAGGAGGATTTTGAAAATCGCATCCCCCGAAACTCACCCTTAAAACGGGGGGGTAGGGTTAAACTTCGCCCCTCATCGGGGCCTTATTCGGTAAAATTTTGTTAGTTTAGATGCTATTTAAGAACTATAAATAAATTTTCGGAGAAGGCAATATCCAGCAATGAATAATTACTACTCTCTAAATTTGAAATGTGTTACAATTGGCTCCCTTAATTATTTTATAATATCGGTCTACTTACATTATTTTTAATACTCATTGAATAGTACTTTTACTGGGTATTGCCTTCTCCATAGTTTCAACACTAAACAAATCACGTACACTTCTTACTTATAAATACTTTTTCTTGTGTAGAATACACGGCCAGTTATAAATCGTAATGTGACAGCAACTGTCACTTTTTAGAACAAAATGAAATATCCGCCATTATGATTTCATGGCAAACCTTTGTTTTTAATTCAAAATAATAGTAAAGTCATTTGCAAATATCTCGGTAAATACTCCCGCTTTCGGTGCGAGGCGTCGTGGGTTCGAGTCCCACGCTCGGGCGGTAGCTTTTATTAACGAAAAGTTATCGTTCGGGTCCATGGTTGTTTAGTGTTTGTCCCATTCATTATGAAAATGAATTCTCAAATATTAAGAATGAACGTTAGTGGCCGAACAGCAAATCGCTTACGCCAATTCCCTTATTCACTCTCCTTAACCCGCAATTCCATCAAACGTCCTTAAAAAAAAAAATGATGTAAGAAGATCGATGCTGCCAAATAATTAGGGGAGCCAACATTATCACATTTCAAATTTTACATGTAAATCCCTATAGCCCGCTTCGTAATTCAACACCCTGTATGTGGTAGTAGAGTAAACAAACACAGTATGAGAGTTACCATTTATTTATCAAAATGTCATCTTGTCCGAGAAAAATATTGTTTTTAGTGCAATGCAAGCAGCAAATCGACCATATAGATGAAGTTCCCATACGCGAATGTGAAACCCGAGAAACCATCGTAACTTCTCCTACGAGAGAAGTGCATACATTTAATAAACCTTCAGGATCTGGAAAAAAGAGAAGAAGGATGTGCCGAGTTTGCTACCATGAATTGCGTCAAACTCATTCCAGTAGAGTAGCCAAGAATTTGGTTACAAAAGTGATAAGTTATTGTAATGACTGCCCCGGACAACCAGGAATGTGCTTGAAATGCTTTAACATAAAGCATAAAAATTGTTTGTAAAAAATTGCTCACACTTTATAAAAACATTCTTCTGTAGTTTTGTAGAGTTGACAATAAAATATCCTGTAATTCTTTGTTTTTTTTTTCATTTTAAACACCAACTTAAAATACAAAACAATCACAGAGTGAAGATAAGTCTAGTTTGATCAATGCATCATTACCAAAAACTGAGTTTTCTCACCTTGGACGACAAACGTACACATATGATTGCGTATCATTCAACTTATCATAGAAAGAGTAAACGTATGAACGTGTTGTCGAAGCTTAGGTTTAGCTATCTATGACGTGCACGCAAAGATCCATTCGTCAAAGTATACCAATGTATATTAACAACGAAAAATTCCAAACAGATATGTCAAGTCCCATAGTGTTGGCATTGAACAAATAAATAAAAAATATATTTACCTCACATAGAATAGGCGCATGTACTAATCCTCGGGGACCAGTAACGCACCCCTATATACAGGATTGGATTACCACTTTTTTCGCCCATAGGCAACTACATTATAGCGCCCCCTCCCACTGCAAAACTTTTAAAATGCTATCATTTATACTTTAACACGTTGAGGCCACGCGTCCCACTTAGCAGCGCTGGTATTGTAGGCCAATGTCTCTTATTGTAGTAGAAGAGTGTTTACGTTTAAACGAGACGCTTATTCATTCATTCGACACTTAATGTAATCCTGTAATGTGTCAAAGTTAAGTAAATTTTGAATAAATTTTATACTTCCATATCATGTTATACGCTGTCAGCCAAAGGTGGTTGCCGCGGCCTTTGGGAGGAGTTTAAACGATACATCGAGGCGATTTTGTCGTTGCTCGGATTGCTCGGAATCGGCGCAAGCGCCAAGGAAGCGCGGCACAGCGTGTTTTCTCCTTTATGTCTTCACTAATGCTTAAGCGTTGTATACATTAATAGGTATCCTCTACCTCAACCGCAACCCCATTTTTCAAAAGTTTATTGACACAACAACTCTATTTCGTTTTATTTGGGCTGAGACGTACTCTGCAGGTAAACAGTATTTTATTTCCATCGAGCCAAAACAAAATTTGTTTGACTGGTGTCGTTGTTTCTCAAGCCAGCTTTTTGACTCACTAAGATATTTGTTTCACCCTTGTGTATCGTCTGGAGATTAGGTTGTGTTAATACCTTCGGAATTGGTTGCGATGATCCAATTTGCTTGTTGACATCTTTAGCCCGGGCCTGGAAAATGTACCGTCATGCCAGCTTATCAACAATATAAACAAGCCAGCATATTTTACCGTCAGGCAATACAGAGGGGCGTGGGGTTAGTGCGAGCCACTTAGGATAGTACTTAGATATTTGTGATCTCTTACAATTCCTCATTTTGAGTTTATGTTTAATCCTTTTCAGTGTCGGTGGAATTTTTGAAATCGGAAAAGGGAAAACCGAAATTGTGCTTTAGTGGACATTTGTTTTATAAGGACAGGCAGAGGGGAACGAAGATTCATTGGAAGTGTCAAAATTACCGAAAAACCAAATGTACCGCTCGAGCTACCACGGTGAACAACACCATAGTTAAAACATGGAAGGAGCACAATCATTGCGGTGACGCGGCAGGGGTTGAGGCGGCGCAACTTCTTAATACCATACGAACTTACGCGGAAACGACAAATAAAACGCCCCATAGTATTATCTCGAATGTTTCGGGAACCTGCAGCCAGGCAGCAGCACCGAAGCTTCCGAGTGTGTACACGATGAAACGATCGATCCAAAATATAAGAAGTCGAAATTTTGATCTTCCAAATTCTTCCAACGCATCGTAGAGACAGGAGAGTATAAAACGTGCAGCGGAGAATTAACTGCACTCAATTAGGGAAATTAGTCCAACGGTTGTATCCCAATTGTACAATTTGATTCTGGACCCGAGGACCTGTTAATTTTCAGAATGAAAAGAAATTTGCAGTTGTTAGTGCGAAGTGTGCAGGTGGGACCTTACTCTTCATCAGTTTCTACACTATGGCAGCTAAAAGCATTGGAACTGGCTACATCCCCGCAATCAATAAATATGGATTTTAAGAGGGCGATGATGAATACTTGCAGAAGAGGTTTTCCTGACAAAGTTTGTTCCACTTTTCACAATTCCATTCAGGAAGATAGATTGAAAAAATGTTATGAGAATCATGGTAATTGCATTTGTGCCCACTGCCATCGTTTTTGAATTTTTGTGTGAAAATGGTGTTTTTCCTCCAGAACCGCAAGAAGTCGTTGATTATTTTGAGGATACACGGATTTGACATCATCAATTAACGACATCGTTTCAGTCTACAGATGAAGTTCCAGGAGTTTATGAGTGTGTAATTTAAAAATAGAAGTTAGTGTTCGTTCGTCTTTAATAAATGTTCTCATTTTCTGGCGCGACCCCCTGGCAACGTCATCCCACATTGGAGATCTCTGGCATGGAGGATTGAAGTCGCTGCTTGGAAATTTATTGATTGCATTCAAAAGGGCGAAGTGTTAACGAAATGCTCATTGAAGAATATTTGAGTGGAAGTAGTCTGGGCAATAAGAAGGAAATATCGGGATTGTGATGAACGAATTAAAAGGCTTGTTAGTGCATGCGATGAACGGGGTGATATTGTTGATTATCTAAGAGATATAGCTCATAATATTTTTTATTAATCATGTGTTATTATTGTTCTATTGTTTAAATAATGGATTTTTGTGATACATATTATGGCTATTAGAATACATTATCTACTTACATATGTTTTTTTTTTATTTCCGAACTATAATGTAAGGGTGGTTTTCTTAACTTTCCACCACGCACTAGGGGCATCTTTTGAGGTTACGGTAGAGATATGCAGACGGTTCGGTTCAGGAACCGGCTCGCAGCAAAGAGAGTTCATGAGCCGGTTTGGAAATAAGGAACTGCGGTTCCTCGGTTCCGCAATACTGCAAGATCGCAAACCAGAACTACAAGTTACCTGCGGTTCCACGTGAAACGTATGAAGTTATCTGCAAAAACTTCATGCGGTTCTATTATAGTTATCTACAGAAACTGTTTGTGGTTCCGCTCATGAAGTTATTTGCGAAAATGGTTCCGCTGCAAACATCTAATTCCACAACACAATAAGTGCTTTAAATTAGATGGTTTAAAAACCAACCCTGTATTGTAATATTTAATTTTTATTTTATTTTCCTAATCTTAATTTCATGTTTCTTGAATATTGTTTCTGCTTGCTACCTTGAGATCTTTCATTCCATCCTGTGTCATCATGCTTCCGAGGCATTCAGTCTGATTTATCAAGATCTAAAAATAAAATTTAAGCCATTAAAGTTCTTGGAAATTAATAATATAATGTTTATTTATGTTAACATCATTCTGGCATCAAATAAATAAAACATATTTTTTAATTTTTCCTTATTTCCAGACACACACACACGACACAAAATGTTTTTACTTTCTCCGTTACGAAGTACGAGAAAGTATTGTGATCGTGTCTTTTTTCAAAATTTTTTTTACGGAAATATCCGTTTTGGGGTCCCTGGATGCCATTTCAACAATTTCTGGAAAAAAAAATTGTGTCTGTGTGTGTATGTCTCTCTGTGTGTGTGTCTGTCTGTGCGCGCTGTACCTTAAAAACTAATGGAGCAATTAATGTGAAACTTTGAACATACGTCTTATTTGATAATCTGAAGAACTGAAAAGCTTTTGGCAAAATTTTTATACACCGGAAGTGGGTGTTTACCTTAACTGTTTTTTGTTTTTTGCCAATATTTTCTTAAATATGAAAAATATCACAAAAACATTTCAACAAACATTGAAGACAACAAAGAACTGAACATCTTTTGCTTGAAAACATTTTTCATAAAATTAAATTTTTTTATTTATTTTTGTTAATTTTTGGTTTATAACTATGAAACGATAATAGTTACAGCAAATTTAGGTTAATAATAATTGTAGAGAATGCCAAAATGAACAACTTATAAAGTTTTTTTCGAAATCCCTTTAGTTTTTGAGTAAACTGAGTTTTTGAATTTGAAGTATAATTTTTCCATCTTTCATAATTTTGCCGTTTTAAACGTCAGTTTCATCTGAGTTTACAACGCTCGATGTACATTTAAAATATGATTTCAATTGAAAATAATACATGTGCCTTTTAAATTTATATACCAATGTGGATATTGAATTAATTCCGAGTTTTTAGATGTAACCTTTTGGTAGTTAGATTTTTGTTTAAATTTAATTTAAGTTTAAACAAAAAACAAATTTAAATTGAATTTAAACCAAAAACTCACATCTGATGGGTCACTTATGATACATGTATGAACTCAGAATTTAGAGACAATTTAAATTATGTAAAAATATATAGGGTGTTCCATTTGAAATAAAAAGTGAATGTAATTTCCGGTTGAACCGGAAATGGAATTTTTATTAAAAGTCCACATGTTGACATGCTTATTATTATTATATTATATTCAGGACGTATTTTCGGACTTTTTTGGGGTGTTCATCAGGTCTTTTCCAAGGCCTTTCTTGAAAACTATTTTTCAGAACTTTTTTTCGAGTTTTTGGGTTTTTTTTTTCGTAACAATCTACTTCAGAACTTCTTTTCGGGTGTTTTTTTTATGGATTTTTTTAATTGCATTAACATTTTCAAAGGCCTTTCTTCAAAACTATTTTTCAGGACTTTTATCAAATCTTTGGGATTTTTTTTCAGAACAATCTTCTTCAGAACTTCTTTTCGGGTGTTTTTTTATGGATTTTTTTAATTGCATTAACATTTTCAAACGCCTTTCTTCAAAACTATTTTTCAGGACTTTTATCAAATCTTTGGGATTTTTTTTCAGAACAATCTTCTTCAGAACTTCTTTTTGGATGTTTTTTTTATGGATTTTTTTAAATTACATTAACATTTTCAAAGGCCTTTCTTCAAAACTTTTTTTCAAATCTTTGGGTTTTTTTTTTTCAGAACAATCTTTTTCAGAACTTCTTTTTGGGTGTTTTTTTTTATGGATTTTTTTAATTACAATAACATTTTCAAAGGCCTTTCTTCAAAACTATTTTTCAGAACTTTTTCAAATCTTTGGGATTTTTTTTCAGAACAATCTTCTTCAGAACTTCTTTTCGGATGTTTCTTTTTATGGATTTTTATTTTTTCTTTTTCAAGATATTTTCAAAACTTTATTCCGCGATCTTTTTCAAAACTTTTTTCAGGTTCTCTTTCAGGACAAATTTCAACTTTTTCAGGATTTTTTTTCTCAAAACTTCTTTTTTTTCAGGGCTGTTTTTAGAACAATTTTTTTCAGATTATTTTCCAGTAGTTTTTCAGATATTTTTTAAGGATCTTTTTTAAATAATTAAAGAAGAGATTTTTTGAAGACTTTATTTTGAGGACTCTTCTGTCAAAATTTTTCTTAAACTTTTTGTCAGAACTTTTTCGGGTCATTTTTCCGGTTTTTTTTTGAGGACATTTTTTCAAGGCCTCTTTCTAGACTTTTTTCGGAACCTTTTGAAGATATTTTTGGGACTATTTTAGTCGAGACTTTTTTCAGGACTTTTATACAGAACTCTTTTTCAGGACTTTTTTCCAGGACTTCTCGATTATTTTAAGGACTGTTTTTATGACCTTTTGTTGGGGACTTTTTTTATGACCTTTTTTGGGGACTTTTTATGACCTTTTTTGGGGACTTTTTTATGACCTTTTTTGGCGACTTTTTTATGACCTTTTTTGGGGACTTTTTATGGCTTTTTTGGGACTTTTTTATGACCTTTTTTGGGGACTTTTTTATGACTTTTTTGGGAACTTTTTTATGGCCTTTTTGGGGGCTTTTATTTTATTTTTTATTTATTTATTTATTCAAATCACGTTGCCACCATATACAAATAGTCAAAAATAATGTAAAATTGATCCAAAGTAGTGGATGTGAGCGTCCGTTATACAATTATCAACTAATAAAATAATTAAAATAAGACTACAATTAAGAGTTATAAACTAATACAATGATGACCTTTTTTGTGGACTTTTTTATGACCTTTTTGGAAACTTTTTTATGACCTTTTTGGGGACTTTTTTATGACCTTTTTGGGGACTTTTTATGACCTTTTTGGGACTTTTTATGACCTTTTTTGGGGACTTTTTTATGATCTTTTTTGGGGACTTTTTTATGACCTTTTTTGGGAACTTTTTTATGGCCATTTTGGGGACTTTTTTATGACCTTTTTTGGGAACTTTTTTCTTGACCTTTTTTTGGGGACTTTTTTATGACCTTTTTGGGAACTTTTTTATGGTGTTTTTGGGGACTTTTTTATGACCTTTTATTGGGACTTTTTTGAGACTTTTTATGACCTTTTTTGGGAACTTTTTTATGGCCTTTTTGGGGACTTTTTTATGACCTTTTTTGGGGACTTTTTATGACCTTTTTTGGGGACTTTTTATGACCTTTTTTGTGGACTTTTTTATGGCCTTTTGTGGACTTTTTTATGACCTTTTGGGGACTTTTTTATTACCTTTTTTGTGGGCCTTTTTTATGACCTTTTCTGGGGACTTTTTTTAAATACTTTTTTCAGGACTTTTCTTTGGAATTTTTTGTCAGGTCTTTATTTTCAAAACTTTTTTTCAGGAATCTTTTTCAGTACTTTATTCAAGATTCTTTTTCAATACTGTTTTTCTTATAGGACTCTTGTCCAGAAGCATTTATTTGGGACTTTTTTATGATTTCCATGATTTTTTATCTATTATACTCTCTTTCCGGACTATTTTTCAGCCCTTTTTCACAATTTTTGAATGCCTATTTTCAGGTCTTATTAAAGGCCTTTTTTCTGGACTTTTCTTTTTTCATTTTGGGCATCAGGATAATTGTTTAGAGAACTTTTTTTAGGAATTTATCAGGTTTGTTTTAAGAATTTCTTTTCTCGACTTTTTTTTAAGACGTATTGTTTTGTCAGAACAAGAACTGATGATTGAGTCGACTAAAAGAGTTGAGGAGTCAAGTGATTCATTATGAGTCATGAAGTTTTATAAGTGAGGATTTTTTTTTATCATTATAGTCGAAAATATAAAATTTGTGAGGCGGCGACTCTTTTATTAATTTTTTTGCTCATCAACATTTTGTGGGGTAAAGAGTCGACTCTTTATAATTATGAGTAGAGTTTTTTGTAAATATACACTATTTAGAATATGGTATGATTTTATTTTTTTTTATTTTAAACGCTTAGGCAACGTAGGTCATTCAGCCACAACCGATTATTTGTAATACATTATTCATATTAAATGAAAATAGACATCCACAAACACCCATGCCCTCGCCGGAATTCGAACCCAGGACCCTCCGCATTAGTTATGGTATAATTATTTGGGGAAATTCAATTCATTCCGAAAAGCTTCTCATCGCACAAAAAAAAATGTTAGTCTAGTCTTATTCAGAATGTATGGGGAGAGCACTGCAAGTCTATTTTTATAAATCTTAAGCAGGTTACTTCCTCAAAAATAAAAATAAATAATCGTATTATTTTTTTATATTTTTAATTCTCAAATGCGGTCAGTTAGCTGGTACTCCTCCGTCAATTTAAAATTTTATTGCTCCCAATAAACTAGAAAAGGATCAGAGATCTGCTTCTACGCTCCAGCGCCTAGTGAGAAATCGTTGAACTATTCCTTGGATATTGAAGGGAGATCAACGATACAGCGTTCATAGCGGACATTCTTGAAACCCAACGAGCTATAGCCTACCGTTAATCATTACTGAAGCAACTTCTTCCCCTCTAGTTAATCTGAATACTCTTCGTATATGTTGTTGTGTTTATTACTTGTGCAGTTATTCGTTTGTTCCGAGAATTCTTCATCAGTGCCAAGGTAAGAGCTAATTTTCTTTTCTGTATAAATAAAACAAAATTAGGTTCGACTGTGACAATGCAACGGTGATTATTCACCAAAATATGCTCCCTCACTATTGATTACCTTCCGTGATGTATACCAATGAAGTTCGTGTACTTTTTTTTCGAACAACATCAAATGCAAGTGATTGAAGCAACGTGTATTATTTATCAACATATACACCCTCAATGTTGATTACCTTCTGCAAACATGATGTAAGCTTATCCGTAGGGTGGCCCGTTGGTGTTGTGGGTACAGGCGAGTCACCTTGAGCTGGCCATATGGGCTACGTTCCCGAGGCCAAAAAAAGCTCATACGTATCTACTAACCTCGACCTTAGTTTTCGTGTCGCTTGGACATGTAATTGTCTGAGCCAAAAAAAATGCGAATATTGAGGATACGGCAGCGTTTCTCATCTCAGGTCTGGAGTTATCTTGTAGGAACTGTAGTCATCTTCTATTGCCCAACGCTGGTTGCAATGATGCATACGCTGTAGTTGGGCTGAATAGATTCCAGAAGTGATCGTTTTGTCGACTGCTAAATTACGCCATTAAAATGATTTTCTGTAATTGCAGCCTAACTTTAGGTTTATCTGGAACTGAATCTTTTGGTGGTAATCAGTTATTGCTGCACAATATCAATTTTTCGTTACATGTTAATGTACAGTTCGAAGAAGGGTTCGTGATGGCGCGAAGGAAATGAGGAACAGATCGTCAACCGTTGCAGTTCCTTGTTTGGGTTTGCAAAGCTTCTGTCATTCTTCATTTTTCAGATCAAACTTGGCTTCAATAAAAGTCGTTAAATCCTCTGGTTTACTGGCAAGCGGTTATCCAATGCGAGAATCTTATTTCCCGATGCAAATTGTCTAAACCTACACACCTTATGTATCTTCTGCAAATATGCAACAACTTGCCTGTGTTAGCTCAGTACAGTTATGGCGAACCTAGACATTTTGGGTGACGCGTATTGTTTACGCCCTAGAGTAGTCCATGCTTCTCACTTATGCCCTTACGTATAGAGCGAGATAAGTCTGAAAATATTCAGGGCCTGACAGTAGCCGAGTCAGGATCAGTCACAGCTCCATGATTTGCATTTGGCTAATGCTAAAGTTTCGGAAGGAGTCTAAATGTCCATCTTCCAGATCGTTCCCCTTCCACCTGTTCTGCCAAGCCATAATGGCGTCCACCCACGTTTCCTACCCCCCATACTCGTGGGCCCTTCTATTTACGAGAAGGTCCGCAAGGACCTTCACGGCGTCGGTGAAGATACTGCGGCCAGCCCTTGTCGTTCTAATTTCTCCTGTTCGTGTTACTCTGCGCATACGAATCCTCAAAGCTAATGGCCTTGTAGCAGTACAGTACTGCCAATGAGCCATTTGTGATGATAGAAATGTGCGATTTTTGACAGTTGCCATTTTTGATTGTAAAAATCCACAATTTTTGGATGCTACTAATTTCTTTATTTACTGTTGAGTCGTACCGTTTGTGGTGGCAGAAATGCAGAATTTTTGACAATTTGTAATTGTTACTTTTGACCCTTTTTTAATATTGAAAAATGCCGATAGTGATGGTAGAAATGTTCAAATTTTGACAGTTAAAAAATTTTGGCATTTGGAATTTTTCATTTTTCATCGTTGAAATGAAACCGTTTTCAGTAATAAGCAATTTTTGACGGTCCTGAATAAAAATTTTTGGCAATTGCAATTTCCTTTTTACTTTCAACTTGCCATTTGTGATGGTAGATATGTGCGATTTTTGACAGTTCGAAATTGTCATTTTTTTGCAGTTGAAATTTTTTATAGTAAAATTTCACAATTTTCGGCAGCTGCTAATTTCCTTATTTACTGCTGAATCGTTCCATCCAGAATTTTTGACAATTCGAAATTATCATTTTTGATGGTTAAAAATGTATCTGTTTACTATTGAAAACTGCCGTTTCTGTCAGTAGAATTGCTAATTTTTGACAATTTGTAATTGTTACTTTTTACTTTTTTAATATGAAAAATGCTGATACTGATAGTAGAAATTAGTGATGGGCATAATCGAATGATTACTATTCGAATTAAACTGAAAATCGATTATTCATTCGAATGATTATTCGAGTGATCATCTGAAAATCGATTATTTATTGGAATGATCATTCGAATGATTATTGAAGTATATCATTCGAATGATCTGAAAATCAATTATTTATTCAAATGATCATCCGAATAAAAGTTCGAGTAATAATTCGAATTATTATTCGAATGATCGTGAATCAAGTATTTTTATATTTCAAGTGGTATAGACATATCTGAATGATCAGTCAAATTATCGTGACTTAAATACTAAAAACAGAACTCGGGTTATTTCGTTAAAATTGTTCAATAAACACTTGTGTTCTAATTTCAGCAATTTGTCATAATAAAATTATAATATAGAATATATTGTAAATAATATCAGAGTACTTCGTCTTAATGTTTCGTGGGAAAGATTACCGCCCGGTTTAATGTATCGAATTATTGCGTCTCGAGTTTTTCATTACCAAAATAAACAACGTTTTCTAAGTGCCGTGCGTCTCTCGTTTATTTTTTTGTCAACTTTTATGATTTTTTTATCTAACCTTTCAATGCCAATCGAATGATCATTCGAATGCTCATTCGAATGATCATTTAAATACTCATTCGAATGATCATTCGAGTACCGATCATTCGAATGATCATTCGAGTACCGATCATTCGAATGATCATTTGAATTAAAAAATAGGTTCTCGAGATAATCGATTATTTTGATAATCGAATTAATCGATTATCGTCATTCGAATGATCGCTCAAATTTTGACAGTCTAACATTTTTGGTATTTTTTAGCAGTTGAAATTTTCTTTTTTTTTAATATAAAAAAATGCAGTCTTTGATAGTAAAAAACCACAATTTCTGGCAGCTACAAATTTCTTTATTTACCATTGAATCGTACCGTTTGTGGTGGTAAAAATGCAAAATTATTAACAATGCAAAAATGGCAATTTTCTTTTTTGTTATCAAAAAATTCCGTTTTTGATTGTAAAAATCCACAATTTTTGTCAGTTGCAAATTTCTTTATCTGCCGTTTGCGGTGGCAAAAATTCAGAATTTTTGACAATTCGAAATTGTCATTTTTGGCGGTTAAAAATGTCTCTTTTTATTATTGCAAAATGCCGTTTCTGACAGTAGAATTGCACAATTTTTGACAATTTGTAATTGTTACTTTTGGCTGTTGGAAATTTCCCTTTTTTAATATTGAAAAAATGCTGATAGTGAAATTTTGACAGTAACATTTTTGGCATTTGGAAATTTTCTATTTATTGTTGAAACTTGCCGGTTTCAGTAATGAGCAATTTTTGACAGTACTGAATAGTTATTTTTAGCAATTGAAAATTTCCTTTTTACTGCTAACATGCCATTTGTGATAGTAGTGCAATTTTTGACAGTTCGAAATTGCAGTTGAAATTTTCTTTTTTTTTAATATCAAAAAATGCCGTCTTTGATAGTAAAAAACCACAATTTTTGGCAGCTGCAAATTTTTTTATTTACCATTTACAGTACCGTCTGTGGTGGCAAAAATGCAGAATTTTTAACAATACAAAAATGTCAATTTTCTTTTTTAATATCAAAAAATGCCGTTTTTTGATTGTAAAAATCCACAATTTTTGTTAGCTGCAAATTTCATTATGTGCCGTTTGCGGTGGCAAAAATGCAGAATTTTTGACAATTTGAAATTGTTATTTTTGACGGTTATTTATTCGAAATTTCTGTATGAAAGTTTGACCCCCCCCTGGAAAAAATTCTGCGGACGCCCATGAAACGAAAGAGATATTCAGATTTTGAATGGTTTTTATTTCCATGGCACGGATGATTTTTAGTAAGCGTTGCAGAGATATCCAATGAAAGTGTTTTAAACGATTATATGTCCATTTATTTGTGTTATATTGTTGTCGCCATAAAAAATTGAGCATTCAGATGTGATCAAAAAATAAATATGGCGTCCATAAGAAATAAGAAAGTTGATGATGGTTGAAAAGAAACGAAACATGTTACAAGGAAAATTCTTATGCCATCTATTAGATAATAAAAAAGTGCTGTAAGAACGTCTTTATCGTTTTTAAATGTTACCTCAAATAACAAAGATACAAAGAAAAAACGAAAATCAGTTTTTTTGGATTTAATTTGAAAACAAAAGAATTTAAGTAATGTTTTTCAGTGTTCAGTGGATTATAAGTCAGCATAAAATTCTGCAAAAGTGCCAAATTTAAGCATACCCTCTATCTCTTCTAATAAGCGAGATCCCCCTCGAGACACCCTGTATAATAGTTCCAGATTTTAGTACTTTTATAAAGTTGCCCCTTTTTATACTGTGAGATCAAAAAGTCGAAAATAGTTGGCAGCCCTTAAAACATAACCTAACTAACAGAAGTTCAGTGGCGTCACCTTGAATTGCATCGAACACGCAATTCGCGTGAACGAAAGCTTCACCTTCCTCACTCTTACTGTAAATAACTATTAAAAGTCACAATATGTCAAAATCAACAAAATGGACACTGCACTGTATTTGAGAATTCCAGACAGCCAATATAATTTTACTTGAATTAATATAGGGATTTTCAGAAAATGTGCTGCCAACTATTTTCGACTTTCTAATCTCACTGTATAAAGTTTGGGTATATTCGAACAATTAATATCGCGAAATATTTTATAATTTATAAAGATTGGAAGAAAATTGAAATTCATGAACATCTCCCCTCCCTTTCAATGTACTATAAAAATGGCCACCTTAGTGATGGCTAATTTAATACCTATAGTGTTGAGCTAAGAGTTAATGGAGACGAGATTGTAGGATATACAAATTTCTTAGATAAAAAAAACCCTTGAATATTCCTTTACAATGTAAAAATTGCAAACATTGGATTTTGATGTATCGTATGTTCATTAAAAAAAAACTCAAGCGTGCCATGATTTTGTATTATTTTAAATTTAAGATGGCACACATGTTAGGAATGACACAAAACGTCAGATCTTTCTAAAAGTCACCAGCAAAAAACTTTTCTAGTTGAAAGTAATTTCCGAAATGGGACTAAAGCGGACGGAAATTGGGTTTATTTATTCGACGCACGTTTGCCAGAGTTTCAGGAAGAATTTCATAATGTTCCCATTGTTTATGATGAATTTAAAAATACCTTATCACGATCTGTTGTATTATTTCATGAAACGGGTAGTATTCTCCGTAAACTAAGAAGTGGTACGTACTCAGAATGCTATTAACACGTCCCAAGGAATTTTGGAAGATGAACCGACGACTTCTCTGGGTCGTTTATCACAGCAAATTAATTTATCGGTAGGAATACGCCGCTAGTAAAATAACCTCAAATGTGTTACCAACTTGAATTTTAAAAAATAAAAAATTATGGCATCCTTGAGGTTTTTTTTTAATGAACATTATAGGTACAATACAGTTTAACCCGTATAATTATAAACTATGCGTCGTATGAAATACAAGCATTATTTTTTAACAATTTTGCTTCTCTTCAATTTTAGGTGGGGACATTTCTAATGCGGAGACAAAGTGCGAAAAAGATTATGACTATGACGAAGAGGTATATTATTTATATTGCTATTTAAAATTATTGGATAACTTTCACGACAAAAAAAAATGTATGAAAACATATGAAGCAATTTCTACATGAATCGACATAGTTTTGAACTTATTCTTATTTTTAGGCTAGTTGTCCATCATCAGATGATTCTTTTGATGATTCAAACTACGAACCAGATGTGAGTTAAAGTAACTATTCACCTAGGATTTTTATAAATTCATGTTTTCTAGGAGGTGTCATTACCAAAGGACTCTTTGACTGCGTTTAATGCAACTGTTGAACCGCCGGATAGTTCCAATGATGCGAAATTATCTTCGCCTCCTAATATTTCAACACAGGATTCTGAGAATGAAGAAAGCCGCAGCAAGGGGGGGCGCGGTGGAACGCTTTGTATTTTCTGTGAAAAACTAGTTTTAAATTTTGCAAGGCATTTGAACAGACACCACGGGTTGGAATCTGAGGTTAAAGTAATATTCTCCTTCCCCGCAAACAGCTCGGATAGAAAGCAACTAATATCCGCCCTAAGAAAGAAAGGAAATTACTTTCTTACCGATGACTCGATTAAAGTTAAACCAGTGAAAAGATCCTTACTGAACAAACCGACTGTGCCTTGTGATGGTTGCCTGGGTTTTTATGCATCAAACCAGTTATATCGCCATAAAAAAATATGTCCCAACCTCAAAAAATCCCCATCTGAAAATTTGTACATAAAGCACTTAAACGTTGACTCGCAACTGGTCAAACTCGTGTTTCCGAAAATGAGACCCGATGAGGTATCTACAGCGGCGAAGAAAGATAGACTAATTTGCTGTTTTGGCGCTAAATACATGCAAGTTCGCCACAAAAAACAATCCATTCACGTCGTTTCTAAGAAAATGCGAGAGTTGGCTCGCTTGCTGATGGAATTAAGAAGGCAAAATTCGGATATAAAAAACATGTTTTACGCCTTGCAGCCAAAATACTACAAACTTATTATGAAATCAGCGAGAACTGTCGCAATTTATAATAGCAAAAACGGGGTTTCAGGGTCGTCAACTTACGCATTAAATCTTGGCGCGTCATTGAAACAATGCTGCGAATTGGCAATTAAGCATGTGGCAATACGCAAGGAAATGCCTGCTCAATATGAGCAAGAATTAAAAATTATGACAACTCTCATTGCAAGTAGATGGAGGTTTGACGTTGGCGCAAAAGTTGGCCATGACTTGAACTTATTTAAACCTAACAAAGTGTCTCCTGTTCCTCTTACAAACGATTTGATGTTGTTAAAATCTTTTTTAACATCCGCATCAAATAAAGCAGTTGCATCATTGGAAGCAAACAATAAAGATGAAGAATCGTTTATAAATTTAACGGAAATGATTTTTTGTCGTTTAGTTTTGTTAAACAGCAGGAGACCAGGGGAAGTTCAACAATTATATCTGCGTACCTATCAGGATATAGCTTACAATTGCGAAGAAGAATGTTCCAACGATATAGCTTTAACGGAAAAAATTTTAATCTCGAAATTCAAATCGCTTGTAATTCATGGCGTACCTGTTTTATTTAGTCCAGACATTCAAGAACACATTGAAGTTTTAATCAACACTAGACAACATTTTATTTCCCAGAAAAATATATACTTATTCTCCAAACCAGGCTTCACGAGTTCTATTAATGGTTACAAAGTGTTGAGAAAATACGCCAGCTTGAGCGGTATGGATAATCCTAGAGCCATTACGTGCACGCGTTTGAGGAGACATATGGCAACAGTAACGCAATTGCTTACCATGTCAGAAGATGAGATGGAACAGTTGGCCTCGTTTATAGGAATCAAGAAACTCTGTTCACTAGCCGATGAATATGAAACCGCCAAAATGTTTAAGTTACTTTTGCTAGTGGAAAATGGGACCGCGGACGAATTTAAGGGAAAAAGATTAGAGGAAATTGATATTGATTTAACTGAAGAAGTCAGTCTAGGCACCCCAGCTGAAGAAAATGTGGTAAACGTAAAGAAACCTAGACGGATTTTAGTTCCGTGGACTGAGGAGCAAAGGAGTGTGGTGACAAAATTTTTCGCCAAAAACATCGAAACCTCCCGACCGCCGAAACGTGATCAGTGCGAATCATTAAAATCGAAGTATCCGGAATTACTGGCGAATAAGGATTGGTTAAAAATAAAAGTGTTTATCCAAAATAAATATGTGAAGAAATAGTTTAAGTTTACTAATTTATAACAGTTATAAAAATAAGAAGTTATTAAAAATAAAATCGTTGAAAACGTTATCTGGAACTACTACTATATTTTCTACCTCCCCTGTATCCATAAAACGTTTGTGAAAAATATGTATATACAGGGTGGAAACTTCCAGAAAAAAATCCTCAGACAGGTCGATTTTTGTTTTTTATTGCGCACTTTTTAGCGTCTTTAAAAATAGCATGACGTCACTAGTCTTTCACGTATGACGTCATAGACATTTTTTTTAAATACAAACCATTTTTTTTATTCCACTAAATTTGTAGCCCTTTTTATTCTCTTTACGACTGTGTAACAATATTTTGTTTTTTTAGTTTTTTTATTTAAGAAATTGAAAAAAATGTTTTCTTGTAATAAACTTATTTAATGTATCAAATGTTCAAAATGAGCACCGTTCATCTCTTGACAAAAAGCCAATCGGTGATAAAACACATCCCTTACATTTTTAAACATTTCTGGTGAAATTTGAACATTTGATACATTAAATAAGTTATAAAAAAATTCAATTTCTGAAATAAATAAAACAAAAAAAAACAAACATTTTTTTTTTACTATTGAAATAAAAATATTCCAAACACCGTTAAAGGTAGAAGCGCAAAAGTGGCGGAATCTATTGCCTGAATGTTGTACTAAACCCAATTTGGGTTAATTCAAATAAAGCATTTTTTGTAGCACCAACTTGAATACAAGAGTCTACTTAAGCGATTTAAATAATGAAATTTTGGGTAAAATTGTTTATAACTTTTTGAAGATTTTTTTTCGTCCGAACTACCGTTATAAAATGTTAAGATTTCAAAGTCTAGCAAAACAATATTTGTCGCATTTTAAATTTAATATTTTAACAACAACGTGTAGATATGGATATACTGGAGCGATCTAAAGAAAAATTGTAAAAAGTGATAAACAATTTTTTTCGCGAGTCCATCAGAACCACCGTTATAAAATTTCACAAAAAAGTCCTAGAAAGCAATTTAAATTTCATTGTTTTAACACCAACGTGTGGATACGGGTCTACTGTAGCGATCTAAAAAATAAAATTTTTGGTAAAATCACTTTTTAATGTTTTTTTTGCCAGTCCATCCGAACTACTATTATAAAATGTCAAACAATTTCAAAGTCTTACAAAGCAATCATTGACACATTTTAAATTTAATTTTTTTAACACTAACTTGTAGATGAGAGTCTCCTGAAGAGATTTAAACAATAAAATTTTGGGTAAAATTGTTTATAACTTTTTAATGATTTTTTTTTGACGAGCCCATCCGAACTACCATTATAAAATGCTAAAAAATTTCAAAGTCCAAAAAAATCAATGTTTGACTCATTTTAAATTTATTGGAGCCGCAGTGGCCTAGTGAGTGGAGCTCCTGCTCACGGTCCTCGTGGTCGTGGGTTCGAATCCCATCCGTGCGGTCACTTTTTCGAATAAGTGGCCGTGCGGGTCCATGGATGTCAGTGTAGAAAAAATGGCGAAAATCATCAAATGACCAAAACATTTTTTTAATAACAACTCTTTCCCGTCATTTAGAACCGTCATGAATTTTTTCAAATTTTTCTGAGACCCAACATTTTTTTCATGCATTTTTTCCTGAGTAAAACTGTGGAAAAAATGGCGAAAATCATCAAATGACCAAACACCTTGACCTTTACACGCCTTTCTCCGTCATTTTTTCAAATTAATTTTTGAAGAGAAAAATCTGGAGTGAAATACCTCTTTTCGTTCCTGTCTCATACAAATCGTAAAATTTTTCGAAATCAATTTTGTGCAGAAATTCTGAATCGCAAATTTTCGATCGAATTTTTAAAGAGAAAATTTTGGAGTTAAATAGTTATTTTCGGTCCTCGTCTCCCTATACAATTTTCATACTTTTTTTTCGAAAAAATAATTACTTTACACGCTTTTTCCCGTCATTAAGAACTGTCATGGATTTTTTCAAATTTTTCTGAGACCCAACATTTTTTACATATTTTCCTGAGTAATACTATGGAAAAAATGGGAACATTTTTGAAGAGAAAAATTTGGAGTGAAACCTCTTTTCGCTCCTAGTCTCCTCATACAAATCGTAAAGTTTTTCAAAATTAATTTTGGGAAGACATTCTGAATCGCAAATTTTCGATCGAATTTTTGAAGAGAACAATTTGGAGTGAAATACCTCTTTTCGTTCCTAGTCTTCTCATTCAAATCGTAAAATTTTTCGAAATCAATTTTGGGTAGACATTCTGAACCGCAAATTTTCGATCAAATTTTTGAAAAGAAAAGTTTGTTCTTGCTAACTTTTTTGCAATTTTTTCTAGATGAAATTTTTTAACGCCAATCGATTTCTCTTCTTCGAATGAAAAAAGGTATTACATAAAGGTCTGCGATGATTATTAAAAAAGTTGAATTTTTCCAATTTTTTCCATTTTCGAATTTTCTTTGCGAACGCGTCACGGGCTTCAAATTAAAATTTGTGGTTGCGCAAGAACATTTTCTGAAGTGAAGGGATCTTTCCAGTGATGTATAGAAACCCCGAATCGAACCAGTGGTTATTCCAGGAAATCATTTTGAATGCAATTTTTGAGCAAAAGTTGGAACGGGTGACCTTTCCATAGTTCATCAGGTTTTTGCCAAAAATTTAAAATCGCCAATTTTAATTGAAACTGACTAATTAGCACCCAAGGAACACAGATTTGAAAACCGCGTTCGATTTGGATTCTTCGTTTAGCCGCTACGGCCGTTAAAATTCTGAAAAATCGAATTTTTTGAAATTTTCCATAAAGCATTTTTGGATTATGACATTTTATATGTTAAAAAGTAGAGCATTCAGTGTGTTTTAAATGGTACTAAAAATATTCATGTCGAGACAATGAAAATTGCCGAAGTCCAAAATCAACTAAATTAAGTTTTTGATTTTTTGATAAATTATGTATTTAATTTTGATGGCTTAATTTCCAAAATGTAGCGAATTTGGTGTGTTTTTTTTAATATTAAAAACATTCATGCAAATTGAACGCAACTTGGCAAATATGCAATTATTTTACTTTCTCCGTTACGAAGTAGGAGAAAGTATTGTGATCGTGATTTTTTTTCTCAAAATTTTTTTCGCGGAAATATCCGTTTTGGAGTCCATTTCAACAAT
Organism: Ocypus olens; assembly: GCA_910593695.2. NCBI lineage: Eukaryota > Metazoa > Arthropoda > Insecta > Coleoptera > Staphylinidae > Ocypus > Ocypus olens. The sequence continues at coordinate 6,515,794 of OU343061.1, forward strand.
TTCTGAAAAAAAATAATTGTGTGTCTGTATGGCTGTGCGCTGTATCTCAAAAACTAATAGATAAATTGCTATTAAACTTAGAACATAAGTCTTATTTGATAATCCGAAGAACTGAAAAGCTTTTGGTAAAATTTCATACGCCGGAAGTAGGTGTTTACCTTAACCGTTTTTTTGTTTTTTCCAATAATTTTTTAAATATGAAAAATATCACAAAAATATTTAAACAAATATTGAAGACATCGAAGAAATGAACATCTTTTACTTGAAAATATTTTTCATAAAATCATTGCTATTCGAGAAATAATTTCATTTTTGGTTTATAATTATGAAACGATAATAGTTACAGCAAATTTATGTCAATAATAATTGTAGAGAATACTAAAATGAACAATTTATGAAGAATAATTGTTTTTTGAAATCTCTTTAGTTGTTGAGTAAACTGAGTTTTTGGATTGGAAGTATAATTTTTCCATCTTTCATAATTTTGACGTTTTAAACGTCACTGACTCTACAAAACGCCAGATGTACATTTAAAATGTGATTCAAATTGAAAATAGACCATGAAAGCGTAAATATAAATAATACCATTAAGTCGGAGATTTTTTTTATTTTGGCAAAGTTCTAATTTCTAAAGACTTAATCTTGATCAAATCTTTAGGCGATTTTAGCCATCTCTGCAGGCTGGTATTCAAAATGCATTCGCCCCCACAAAATGACCATCGCCCCCAAATACGGATTGTCAGATAAACGCCCACTAGAAACACTACTCTAAATAATAGACTTCTCAAAGAAAAATACATTTATTAATAATACTTAATACACAATTGGATGTTTCGTTGCCATCACTGTGACTGTAGAACGAATGCTTATGTCAAGAAAATACTGTTCAAATAATTCTAGACACAAATTTATTTTTAACTTTCCAGATCAAAACAGTGACTCCAATTGGTGCGGATTGAAGTTGAACACAAAAAAAAAGTTTTGCCCGTTCTGCGATCAATACGTGCAGGTCTTCAGCGTGCATATCCTCAATGAGCATGGCGCGGAAGAACTGGTCATGAAAAACGTCATACGATTCCCAACGAGAAGCAAGGAACGCTACAGAGGATTCACAGCCTTACGCCAGCTCGGCCTGCGAAAATCCAAATCCAAAGAGTGTCCGGTCTGCTCCGGTTGGATTCCGTTCAAGTCCGTGGAGAATCACGCGAAATACTGCACGGCCCGCCTTCAAAATCTGAGTCACGATTCGGTGCTTCAGAATTTAGTGTTGCCTTCGATCGAGGACGCGAACGTCCTCGAGCAAATAGAAAACGACGAAGTGATACTTTGGTACGCCAATCGAATGGTCGATAGTTTAGAGAGTGATCAAATCAGATCGAATCTGGAGCTTTTGAGTAGATTCGTTTTGGAAATAAAAGGTATCGATGCCGACATCAAAGAATTAAAAGATGTGTACCATCGGGACAGATATTACGCAGCTACAGTGGCGATTGAGCAGCTTGGTAGTAAGAAAGAATTCAAGGGGGTGAATTATTCGGCGTTAATGAGGTCCTTGATTAAACAGTGCAGCAACTATTTGCTTTTCAAGTATTCTTCGGGCTATAATAGAAAAGAGATGGAAAATGTGAATAATTTCCTGCAAAAAATCAACCCTGATGATTATACGGAACTGTCTGATATCTCAGATATTGTTCAGGTGTGTAATAAAGGAAATGAGCTTATTACAAACATTACAAGTCGTTCAAACGGGGAAGTTGATTGTGTTAACGGTAAGAATTTTTGATTATAATCAAGGCTTTACATTTTTAAACTTCTTCAGCAGCCTTTTTATATTGCAGTACTTAGGCAATCTTAAAATTAAATTTCTTCCACTCTACCCCAATTTTTTGCGTCCGCTCACGTTTTGTCTGGTTGATTCTTCTTCCTATTTTTTTTTCTATTTGCATTGGTTAGCTCCCTAGTTCATGGATGTGAAGTTAGCAACAGATTTTAAAATGTTATTTCTTTTAAATTCACCTTAGAAAAATTTAAAATAAAAAAAAATGGGAATTAAAGCACTATTATTAATAATTTTGGAAATTTTGCAATTGTTAAGACTCTGCGCGTATTCATTGCGCGAGGGTGAAAATTAATTATTTTCACAGTGTTCGGGGTGCGGTGATACTAATTCTATTTTTTCATTAGTTAGTACGGTTAATGCAGAATCTATTCATGTGCTTATATTTTTTATAGCGATGTGCCAAATTTTAGAAATTTTGCATTTGTTAGGACTCTGCGCGTAGTCATTGCACAAGGGTGGAAATTCATTATTTTCACAGTGTTGGGGGTGCGGTCATACTAATTTTATTTTTTCATTAATTAGTACGGTTAATGCAGAATCTATTCATGTGCTTATATTTTTTATGGCGATGTACCAAATTTTAGAAATTTTGCATTTGTTAGGACTCTGCTCTATTGCTAACTTCACACCCGTCAAAAAATCGCTCTACCAGGATCTTTTCGGTTATTTTCTGAGCCAACTTTATTAAAAAAATAAAAGAGTGAGACATATATTCCATATTTTATTCAATTAACCTTTAGCTAGTGTCCCAGTTTTTGGTACTATTAGTTTTTCTAATCAAACAAAAGTTAGTTCGGTTTTTTTTTTGTAGGTAAGGCAAGGAAAAAAAAATGGACGTCGGAAGAAAGGGCGGCGGCGGACAGGCTGTACGATATATATTCCGAGACGATTCATCGAGGAAAGTATCCATCATTATTATGCCTTGCTGCATACATATCTGACAATCCGGTACTAAAAAATAGAGATGCGTTAAAGTTAAAATATTATCTCTCTAATAAGAAAAAGGGAAGGATGCAGTGAAAACAATCAATATTTATTTTATATTATGTAAACTCCCGATTATCCGGTGAATTGGGTAAGCAAATTCCGCGTATTGGCCGAAAAATGGCACAAATCAACACGAAAATGCTTTTGAACAATTTTTATTTTTGACAGAAATGCACAAACTTTTGCGTGAGTTATGAGAATCGGATGTGGGCGAGTGTAAAGGAAGGGTGTAGAGATGGGTAACTCATAAGTCAACTCTGAGAAGTGATTCCGACTCCTGTGGAAATTGTCAGTTCTATTTGAGTCGTGAAAAATTGTTTGGAATTTGAGGAATTTTGAAGTGAGAACTTTTTTTTTCTCCTTACCACTGACTCTTTTCAGTGAATCAGCTCATAAAAAAGAGTCATTTTTGCCATCTCCAGTGCGGTGCTGGTGCTAATGACTTGACTTTAGCTGGTTGTCTTCTACTCACCCTAACTTTTCGCTGTAAAAAAAAGAAAAAAGGAAAGGGAGACCGCGGATGATGGGCAAAGGGGATAATCCGCCCGCGGATAATCGTGAGTTTACATTAAGAACTATTTAATAACTTTTTTTATACCTTTCAAAAGGGTACTTAATAATATTTAATGAGGTAGAGGTCGCAGATTTTGAAATCAAACACTTGCTTAGTCCTAGATTTGATTTATCTATTTACTAACTCCTGTTTAGATGGCAAACTATATTTTTTAAACGATTACCTTTGTAATACAAATTTACGTATCTTGAGGATTTTTTGTAGTCATCTTATTTTCTGAGATATCCTCGGCATGCTTTTAAAAAAGAAATCACCAAATAGAGGGGGATTGGTGGAATCGGTTTTCCTAAAACTATGGTGTGACATCTTGTGATTATACCTGTGATCATTTAGGGAAGCCGATTAATATTTAGTTACACAATGATCTTTTTAACCCTTTCAGCCCTGGATTTTTAAATTTGAAAAACATTTTTTGGGGAGCTTCTTAAGACCATAAATACCAAATTTGAACTTATTTGCATAATTAATATAGGAATTAATTAGTGAGGCTTTGTTGAAGTGACATCTAGTGATAAACAGCAAAAATATGGATTGTCATGTAGAGACATGTAAATGTTGCGGTGGCAATTGCCACCACCAGGGCCAAAAGGGTTAAAACAATTTGTGCGAAGACCTATTTTTTTTAAATTAATTTATAATTGGTGGAAACATGAAAACACATCACAGTATACAATTTACAGATTAGTTTTATATTACAGAAAACAGATCACGCTATACATTTACCGCTTAATTCTACCATTTTAGCTTCACGGGCTGAAACCCCCTGCCACCTCACCGACTTCCTCCCCTGAGACGGCCTGCAACTCTTCTTGCCCACACACTCTAGTATCTTTTGCCCTCATTACCTGTGGCTCACGCGTCCAGATTTTTGCTAGTAAATAAGTTAAACAAGGAAGAAAGACAGTGAAGACCTAATTTTTGTTTTATTAACTTATTAATTGTTGGAAAAAGGGCACGTGAGCCACAGGTTGGATTGTAGGATAGGGCCTACCCACCACCCCCGGTTCCATTTCAACTACAAAATGTTTCTTATTATTTCTAAACTTTACATCAAAGTGTCACAGAAAGTTCTTCAATCAAACAGTTTTGTAGTTTAAAATAATGTAGATTCGAAGGGTGGTGTCTATGATTACTAATTAACTACAGATTAAATCAGGACAAGTAGATCCTGTCACTTGATCAGTACAGCCGTGAGACACGTGTCCCGACAAGCTCGAAAGGGTTAAATATGAGTGTGTAAGGTCTTTCAGCTCCATTGCCACTTCTGGTGTTCCCCAAGGCTCTAATCTGGGACCTCTTCTGTTTTTACTTTTTGTAAACTATGCAACGGTGTTACCTTCTGCCGATGATTTGAAAATATTCAGGAAGATTGAGTAACGACTACATCATACTTCGATAGGCTCTGAATAGCATTTGTGAGTGGTGTGATATTGAGGTTTAGCTTTAAATACAAAACAGTGCAACTTTTACGTGCAAATTAAATATGAAATGTTGTTTTAAAAGATTTAGGTTTAACCTTTAACACTACACTTACTTTTCACTTACATATTAGTAATACTATTACTGAATGTTATCGTATACTGGCTTTTATAATTAGAAATAGTAAATCACTTGCACCTATTGACACCTTAAACAATTAATTATTCCAACTAAATATTTGATTATTGATTGATTTTATGTCTGTGTATAATTACATATACACATACTTTAGTTTTTATAAATCTATTATATTGTATAGGTTAGTGTGTATAAACTTATATTTATATTATTATTATGTATTTTCATATGTATATTTATAGATTTAATAAATTACTATTACTATTACTACCTTATATTTGTATAAATTATTTTATTTTATCCTATAATGTTATCATGTCAATAACTCCTTAGCAACGAGTAACGTTAAGGTACCTTTAACAACACTAGTGTTGTTATATGTACCTTAACGCAACTCGTTGCTATGGAGATATTGGCAAACAAACATGATTTCGTTTTTTGACTGTTTTCATTAAACATTTTTTAAATTAGAAAAAAATAGAGATAGATAGATAGATAAAATAAACCATGTTACGACACACGTAACATTATTTGCCTTTACATTACTCGAGAATTTAAAAGCACTCGATCCTACGTCACTCGTGCTTTCAAACTTTTCTCTCGTAATGTAAAAACCTTCATAATGTTACTTGTATCGTAAATTACTATAACATGCAGGACGATTCAGCTACAGCAGAAATTGTAATTCATATTCAATAAAACGAAATATAGCCTGAATATATGAACATTCAACCTGTTCGTAACTCTGCAAGCAAAATTAAGTCTTACTAATGCTTTCTGCAACATGTAAGGTTGTTTCTAATTAAAAATTTTAAAATTTTGTCCATTATTTTTTTTATACTAGCTTGTGGGTCACTAAGTATGTGGAATCATTTGGACATTGGATTGGGGATAGAAAGGGTACCAATAATTGTGAAACGCCGGAAATTATTGGGTTCTCACTTTTTTAAATCCCCTAAAAAGGTTTACATTTGCATTTTGTTTTACGACTGTGACTTCTGCAAGTGAAAAGCAAAAACAATTTGATGCGGCCATCATGCAACTTTCTCCGATTTGATGGTATAATCGGGGCTAATATAACAAGTGCTATGATTATTATTGGTGATAGCACCGAGTTATGAAATGAAATTGAACGAGTGAACAGCACGAGTACAATTTTCTGATGGCTTTAACGAGTGGTATCATCGTGGATTAATCATAGCACGAGTTATATTTTGGGGGAGAATACAACGAAAGTTACTATACCTATGAAGAAATGCCTCGCTATCGGCTTAGACGTCATAAATGTCAGCTTTTGACGTCTATAATTTTTACAACATTAAAATAACCATTTTGATCAAATATATAAGTACTCATTCTCGTACTTCATCCGATAGTTTCTCCCCATTGACTGCAATCACTCATTTTGTAAAAAAATTCTTGTTAAATTTTTGATATGTATCGGCGAGAACATTATAAATGTCGCACTAATGTTTCAACTAGATTTGATTACTTGATTACTTATAAACAATTTAATAGTAACGCGCTGATATACTTTCTATCATCGATTTGATAGCCTCTTATACGTTTTTGTTTTGCCATTTCACCCAATAAAAATAGTCGAAAATGTACCATGTGACTCGTGACTATACTAAACTATCGAAAAGTAAAAAAAAAATAACTCCTCATAAATTGTTCAATACAGGATTCTCTGTTATTAATGTTAATGTAAATTTTATATAACTATTATGATTTTATAATTATAAATCAAAAATATATTTTTTTTATTTTTCATGAAAACAAGAGGCTTGAAAAATTATTTTATTGTTTTATTTATCTTTAAAGGTTTTTCCAATATTTTTCATATAAAATATCAGAAAGAACAATATACCTTTAAGGTAAACATCCATGTTCGGTGGCCGAGGGTTTACCAAAAAAAATCACTTCAATAATTAGTAGTTTTTGCTACAGCACCTACAGACAAACACGCAGATATTTTTCAAAAATGGTCGGAATAGTCTCGGAGGACCACAAAATGAATATTTCGTTAAAATGTCTAATTCGATCAAAATCATGAAAACAATATTTTCTAGTAAGTACTTCGCAAGGAGAAAGAAAAAGTAGTTTCAAAATGAAAGGTGTGCAACGAACTTCAACGTCATCGGCATATTTGGTGGAGAATTCTTGCAGGTGTCTTACAATTACTGAATCATTTGCCATTTCTACAATTTCTGGAAAAAAAATTGTGTCTGTGCCTGTGTGTGTGTGTGTGTAGCTGTGTGTGTGTGTGTCTGTCCGCGCTGTATCTCAAAAACTAACAATTGATATGAAACTGTGAACATAAATCTTATTTGATAATCAAATTTTGACGTTTTAAACGTCAGTTTTATCCGAGTTTATAAAACGTTCGATGTAACTTTAAAATATGATTTTAACTGAAAAAAAAACCATGAAAGCGCAAATTTAAATGATACTATCAAGTCGGAGAAAGTAACATGATGGCCACATCACCATTTTTTTCATAGTTATTAGTTCCAGCCGCCTGTAGGCTTAATGTCCTAATTTATCTCATAGCCAACTGTAAATAAAAATCTTGTGGCTCACAGGCTATTATACAATGAAATTCAATCAGAGAATGTTTTGCTTAAGAGGGAGACACACATCAAATTACATAAGAAATTACATGGTAACGTAGCGCCAAGAAATCTCCAATACGGTTGATGTAAAGTTATTTCTGTTTACCGAAATTGATTATATATGATGTTTAAAAACAAACGTATTGAATTTTTTATAGTTGGTTGCATAACTGGGAAATTTCATTTTTAAAATTTTATTTTTGAGGATTTATAAAATTTGGAAACAATAATATTTTATAAATATAATAAATAAAACCAATGTTTTTCCCCACCATATTTGGTGCACCATGTGTTGTTACTAAAACAATTTTCTGTAGATCAATATCCATTTCTTTAAATGCATTATCAAGTGCGTTAAAAATACCAAGACCGGTATATTTCCCTTTCAACGTTATTAGTTTAATTGGATCTTATTTTATTTATATCGAGCAAAAACTACTAGTTGAACGTTTGCATTTTTCAATGCAGCGATTTTGATGAAAATTCTGGAAAACTAGAGATAACGTCTTTTTAGATTTTTTATTTATTGTACAGCTACATATGTCTAGAATATTTTCTGGAAATTTTATTAAAATTCGTAAAGGGGCTTTTGAGAAAATTAAAAAAATCTAGTCGAACGTTAGCATTTTTTAAATATAGCGACTAGTCTATGATTGATAATGTTATCATCCAGCGGCGGCTCGTGGATCTTCGCAGAGGAGGCTAAGACGGAGATGTCGCTCGTGCCGCACCAATTACTCTCGTAGAGGAAGAAAATATTCCGTTACCATTTTGGTCAAATTTCTTCTGTAGCCTCTTCGTCGAACATCCACGAGCCGCCGCTGTTATATCACCCAAAATGGTGCAAGAAATGTATAACACAATTTTTAGAAATGCCAATACTTCACGGTGAAACTGATGTCAAAATTATTGACACAATGAATAATGTGGAAATTGAAGAAATACCGATTATATATTCCATCAACACAAATGCAGATGACCTCAACGGTAACAATCTTGATAAAGTTATGAGTACTTTAGGTATATGCAAGTATAATTACTTAAATAAAAATTAGAATTAGTTATAAGAAAAATTTTGCAGACTCGTTGAAAGACATTTGCACGATTTCTTTATCGACAATAAAAAGTTTGGAGAGTCGTTTCATTAAATTTGAGAAAAAAAGCCTTGGCGCATCTAAAATTCATACACATCAAGATGCTTTTGGTAACCTTCCCATTCAGTCCATTGAAGAACTTCATAAATTTGAAGATCAATTGAGGATGAAAGAATTTTATGAACAGTTTGTAAGTAAATAAAAATATTACTTGTATTATGTATTCTCTAATAACAATGTTTTAGCGAGTGTATTTGGACCGAATTGGCGGAAAAAATTCGAAGGATACCGCGTCCCGTTGTTTGAAGACCCTTTTCTCGAACAAATTGGCGACGGGTTGCTCATGGCTCGGGCACAGAAGCAATTTCAGGATATGCGATTTGACATCTATTAAAGCTGTAAAACGTAAGTCGTTATTTTCATACGTATCTTATTTATGATCCATTAAATGCACTTCTTTGATATTTTATTTGAATGCTTGTAATATAATATCGTATGTTCATTAAAAAAAACCTCAAGTGTGCCATGATTTTGATTTATTTTTTAATTTAAGTTGGCACACTTGTTAGGAATTGACATATAAACGTCAGATCTTTCTAAAAGTCATAATTATTCCGTGGTCAATGGTTTACAGCAACCAGCAAAATCGTTTCTAGCTGAAAGTTATTTCCAAAATGGGAGTAAAGTGGATGGAAATTGGGTGTATTCATTCGACCCACCTATGGCAGAGTTTCAGGAAGAATTTCCTAACGTTCTCAATATTTATGATGAATTTAAATATACCTTATCATGATTTTTTTTTCTCCTCTTTTTATTATTATTATTATTTTGTGCATATATAACTAACTAACTTTTTTTTTCCTTATCTTTATCTTTTAATTCAATTTAATATACTGTATTAAGTAATGTTAAGTTTCCCTGTTATTGGATATATGTATGTCTGTTCGGAAATAAACTAATTATTATTATTATTATTATTATTATTATTATTATTATCTGTTATGTAAACCAATCAAACTTACTTAGGATGCTATTAACACAGACCAAGAAATTTTTGAAGGTAAACCTACGTCTTCTCTGCGTCGTTTATCACAGCAAATTAATTTATCGGTAGGAACACGCCGCAAGTAACATAACCTCAATATGTGTTACCAACTTAAATTTGTAAAAATAAAAAATCATGCACACTTGAGGTTTTTTTTTAATGAACATACTTTACTTTTTAATTCGCAGATGTTGTTATGGGTCAGCACAGTGACGTTACAGAATTAGACTTTGCGAAAATTGGTTCTGAATGGTTCCGTTGGAGTAAATTGCGACTAACTAGAGAAGAAGCTAAATGAAGCTAAGATAATAGATTACAAGCTCTTATAATAATATATGTAGACTAAAACATATGTTTCATGTATGCCTTCAAATTTACCTCCGATTGTAAGGAAGCTGGTACTTCGTGAAGAAAAATTTCACGACATGCTGCCATTTTTAGAAACTTAATAAGCTTTAAAAAATATATGTTGAAACATAATTTTACTTTACGTTGTGCTAGCTTCCACACTATGTTTGATATACATATGTGTATGTGTGTATTTTGTGTAAATTTTATATAGTTAAATACACTTATCTTAGTCATAATTGATGTGTATTATTTCTGTCCTCCCAAATAGAACGTTTACTTGAAATGCGCACGCCACTGGCAACAAACGGCCGTTAGGACTTCGCGCAGCCTGGGGTTCTTCTCTATTCAAAAGTACTCTACCCACCTCAAACGTGCAGTCCCGAAATTCGTGATTGCAGTGGCTCTCAACCAGTTTTGAAATGTTTAACCTATGCACCCGTGAATTGAAACACTTGGCGATAGCTTGCATAGGTTAAAGCAGTGTTTCACAACCTGCTTGAACCAAACGCCCACTTTGTCAGGTAGGGTATCCATTTATATACGTTATAAAAATAATCTTATATTAAATTCACAAATAAATTCATTAATTTATCCTAGCGATAACAGAGGGTGCATCTATTTGCAAATTACGTTTTTCCTTAATTTAATGCATTAAACAAAATAGAATGTTGAAAAATGAAGGTAATTATTATTAAAGCTTCTAAAATATTGCGAAATGCTTCAAATTTAAATTTTAAGGTTTACAGTAAACTGAATAACTAAACAGTTGATCGTACTAAATTTTCATTTGCAAATTACCGAAAAACCGCCAAGTTTTCTTTACTATTTTACACATAATTCGAATCACAATGAATTTTATCTTTTGATGTATAGCCATCACTGGATTTTTACATTTTGATTATAAGTGTAAAGTTCCAGGGTTTTGGCGCTAACTGCGAACACCACTTAATAGTTCACTCCTTGTTTAACAGATGGCGTAGTCGCGGCCAGAATTACTAAAATTATTTGTTTGGAGTTTTAAATGCCTATAACTAGAAATTATTTGATTATCTTAATCATGATTGAAACCTTTAATAACAGTTTAAATCGGTTTACTTAAATGTGCTCTAAAATTCTGAAAATAATATACCACAATTAAGGCTTGATTTAATATTATTTCAAATGAAAACTTGTACAGGAATTAATGGTTTAATTATAAAGCACAAGTCTTTGACTATATAAGTATATAGTCAAAGGTACAAGTAACTTTATAATTCCCCAAGGTGAAAAGTAATCCTAGATAACTTATTTTAAGCATCCCAATATTCTCTCCTAGGGAGAGAAGTAATCATTTCTCTCCCTTGGGCGAGCAATGTTATTTCTGCCTTGATTTCGACAGCTGAGAACTCTCCCGTTTAAGAAAAATAACTATTATACAATTAAATCGGAGACAACTCGTAAACATCAAACTTCCAGTTTAAGAACAACATTCATTTGTAACCCAATATATGTAATTAAAACGAATTAACACTCTTACACAGCTTATTAATATAATTCAGCTTAATACTCATTCACCGATAAAATAATGGATCGATATCTCATACCATGATAAAACACATTTTTATTGTTAACCCATGTACGCCACTGAACAGAGTTTATTCTCCTTCATTTTGACATTTCATCTCTTCATCATTTTGGAAAATGTGACATCACGTGGTGGTTTACGATGATTTACCGTACGCTATTCACTGAAAATTTGTAATGTTTAAATTCTGTGTGTGCATATAATATACTACAACCGAAAACGGAGAGTAATTACAAAGAACCACATAACCTCATCGGAAATGACGGATTTTGTATTCAAATTCCGGCTGCAGTATTCAGACCTGGTCGAAAGGGGCCTATACGATTATGATGGAGATAGTTTGGACGCCCCGGATCATGCCTTCCAGTGTAAATCTCTGGGACAGCTAACTTGCTTGCTCTGTAAAACGACGCTAGGAATGCCGCTGCCGAGCACCGAAGACCTCGACGAACATTTACAATCGAGCATTCATTTAAAATCCTGCGACATCGAGGCTTTCAATTCGTACCACAATATATTTGTACAGCTGAACGAAGACGACCAGTATTTGCAAGTGTACTTCAGCCCCTTAAAACTTAACGTTGTGTACTGCGACACTTGCTTGGAGGAAGTCCATCAAGAGAACATCCTTCCGCACGCCATCTCAGCTTCCCATTTGCAACTCCTGAGAGAGCATTGGGTGCACACCGCGATCATCGAGACCAACCGTTCACTGGAAGAAGTACCTTTGGACTACTCAAAATTAACGCATTACGATGTTTTACCGCACCGACTGCAGCGCTTGGTTTTCGTTAACAGCCCTTTGATTATACAAAAGGTGGGAACGGTTAATTTTTGTGTGCTGTGTCGGAAGGATATAGAATCCTTGGAGCAGCATTTCGAAAGCAAGAAACATCAAAGGATTGCGGAAAGGATATCTCCTTTCCAGTCACTTTGGCATTTCCATAACTATTGGATAAATCAGCCGGTTCAAGATCATTATAAAAGGAAGTACTTTCAACCTGCGGGTTTTCGAGAAGTTAAGTGCATACTTTGTCGCAATAGTATCCCCTATAGCAAGATATCTTCACATCTGGCGTCGCGTTGCAGGAGTCTGGATGAATTGGATCCTTTGTGGGGTATGTTGAAAAATTCATTTTAGCAATAGTATGTTGAAAACTTTGAGTAAAAAAAAAAGAAACATAAACAGTTCCTTTTCTGAGTATGTGAAAATGATTTAAAATTAAAAAAAAATAAAATCAAATTGTAGTGCTACAATGTGAACATCCCATAACGTGAACATGCTTTAGGCTAAAGCATCAAATCAAATCATCGACAAATACTTCACAAATACATATATTTGACATTGTATATTGACTTGCACAATAATTTGTAATCATATCTATGAAAATATTTGCCCACGCCTGTAATATTCATTCCATCCTAGTCTAATTCATGTGAATTTTCATTCAACTCCGCTAGTTTTTTCCCTATCTCTTATTGATTATTTATGTCTTACATAAGAGACTTACATACAGTTCTTAGTACACACAATGCAGGTATGATCTCCCCGTTCTTTTCTTCTCTTGTTACATCTAAATAAGGGATATCGGGGCACGTGTTCACTAATAGTTTCAATCCACTTACATTTCACAACTACCTGTTAGTAACTGCATTCTTTCATCATTTCAGAGCCAGAGTTGAACCACATGGTGGTCCCGGACATTAAAATGACTTACTCAAGTGATATAAAAATGATGTTCTACCCTAACGATTTAATGCAGAAACTTCGCGGAGATGAGCATTTACAAATGTTCACTATTCAAAGGCAGTTGGAGAACACGCAGTGCCTTTTATGCCAGGAAATTTTGGAAGGTAGGTTGTAGTCCATTCATGATCTGTTAGGATAACATTTTTTAGCGGGTACAATTTCTTATTGTAGTCAATTTCAAATTATCCTCTGTTCACATTTTATTCTCGCCACAGTCGGGGTGTTTTTTGTCCTTATATTGGCATGTTGTAGTAGTACTGATTGAAGTCGGTTGTTAACCTATAATTTCAATAAAACGTTGCCAAACTAACTATCGCAATCTTTGATTATATAAACATGGACCACTAGTCCCCCTCCATTTCCCATATGATGACTGCTCAAATATATGTCCACAAGCTAGAACCCGATATAAGTCCCGCCCAGTGCGTAAAATGGTGGATAATTTAATAACTGGAAAACAGAATCCTTACAATTTATAAAACAATTGATCTTACAATTCAGAAAATACAGTGGAATTATTTTATTTTAAAGTTACACAACGGGGTGTAAAGAAATCGGGTAATATAAAAATAGTTTTATTTATTGTCCTTTAAAAAATGTTGTTTTCGTTAGGTTGGCAGCATTTTTGGTTAAAAATTAACTTACCCGTACATCGGTCAAGGAGTATTATTATCGCAACAGTGGCATACATAATCGCCTTCAACAAAGCAATAATAAATTTCACAGTATCACAATATTGAAGCGAGCTCATCGAGTCATATGTCATAGACACAAAATGGCTACCAATTTAACAACCACACAGTCTTGCCACGCCACCGTTGCTTGGAGACACACTTGAAGTTGGCGTTAGCAGTCCATATTTATATAGTCAAAGAATGTAACATTGCACTACATACAGGGTGTTTCAGAGCTCTGGGAACGGTCAATCGCGTGCTTATTTGTCAAAATTTCGAAAAATGTTTTATACAAAAATTGTGTATAATAGTGAGCTGCACGCCCTAAAAATATTTAAATTTATACAGGGTGTCTCATAACAAAGTTACAGACCAAACTCATGTTTTTTTTAATGGAACAACCTGTATTTTTTGTCATTTTTGAATTATATGGAGCAAATAAAGGTGAGTTACTTCAGTACTCCGTATACCTATTGTTTGCCGTTTTCGAAATATTTGAAGATTTGTTGAAATGCATGGTCTGAGTGAAATTTTATTTTTGCCCCAGTGATTGACGTTGAACGATTAAAATCATTTCTATTATTTGGTTGAAGGTTCGAACTATAGAGCCAACCATGATTTCATACAAAAAATTGTACAGGGTGATAAAAAAAATGCGGAAGAAAAACCGAACTTATAAAGTTAAATAACTTCGTTTTTTCAAATGGCACACCCTGTATTTAGTAACGTATTCTTAAGTAGAATCGAATTATCTTTCAGATTGTATAAGGGTTCCCTGTTCCTAATCTCAATAGTTTTCTTGTATTCGGCAATTATCATATCAGGAATAATTATTATAATCTGAAAGATTATTGGATTCTACTTGCGAATACGTTACTAAATACAGGGTGTGCCGTTTGAAAAAATGAAGTTATTCAACTTTATAATTTGGGTTTTTCTACCGCATTTTTTTTATCACCCTGTATAATTTTTTGTATTAATTCATGGTTGGCTCTATAGTTCGAACCTTCAACCAAATAATTAAAATGATTTTAATCGTTCAACGTCAATCACTGGGGCAAAAATAACATTTCACCCAGACCATGCATTTTAACAAATCTTCAAATATTTCGAAAACGGCAAACAATAGGTATAGGGAGTATTAAAGTAACTTGCCTTTATTTGCTCCATATAATTCAAAAATGACAAAAAATGCAGGGTGTTCCATTTAAAAAAACATAAGTTTGGTCTGTAACTTTGTTATGAGACACCCTGTATAAATTTAAATATTTTTAAGGCGTGCAGCTCACTATTATACACAACTTTTGTATAAAACATTTTTCGAAATTTTGAAAAATAAGCACGTAATAAGACCGTTCCCAGAGCTCTGAAACACCCTGTATAGTCAAAGAATGTAACATTGCACTACACATAACCAAAAAATGCAATGACAAACAAATTGTTAGTAACTTTTTACTGTCAACAAAAACAACCAAAAAAAATGCAATGAAAACCAAATTGTTAGTAACTTTTTTACTACCTAACAAAGCCTACTGTGGCGAGAATAAAATGTAAACAGGGCATACACACGTTAAGTTTTACGCAGGTGTAATGACGTGCGGTGAAGTTATTGCGCACGTTAAATCAAGAGCGCATCAAAGCAAGCTGAAAATGTACACCAAACCGTTGGTTGCCTACCACGCATTCTGGATGCGGCAGACATTAAAGTTTCAAGCGAAGCAGCAGTTCTTCCGTCCTTGCACGAAGGACACGGTGCACTGCTGGAAGTGCCTGCAAAAATGCAAATTTGCTGAAATTTCTACGCACTTAGACGTATGTCGAAAAAACTCCGCCGAAAGTTCTCACAGTAGCAGGTCTTCTAGCGAGGATCTGATGCAAACAGGTAAAATTACATTAATTACTTTTATAAAATCAAAAAAGCAGTTTTATTTTTGATTTTATAGTGTTCATTAAAAAATAAACCTCAAGTTGGGAAATAAATAAATAAATAAATAAATAAGAGTACCATGATTTTATTTTTAAAAATTTAAGTTGGCGTACATGTTAGGATTTGACGTGATACAAAACGTCAGATCTTTTTAAAAGTCACAATTATTCCGTGGTCACAATGGTTTACAGTTTACAACAACCAGAAAAAACGTTTTTAGTTTAAAGTTATTTCCGAAATGGGACTAAAGTGGACGGAAATTGGGTGTATTCATTCGACGCACCTTTGGCAGAGTTTCAGGAAGAATTTCCTAACGTTCCCAATATTTATGAAGAATTTAGAAGTACCTTATCACGATCTGTTGTATTATTTCATGAAACGGGTAGTATTCTCCGTAAACCAGGAAGTGGTAGACCATTCAAACGCACTCAGGATGCTATTAACCAGTGACGGTTCGCGTGGTTTTTTCTGGTACGGCCGAGGAACAAGAGGTGGTAATACAGATAGGTGCGGTCTCTGCAACTGACCCTACCTATCTGTATTGCCACCCTTGTTACCTCGGCCGTACCAGAAAAAACCCCGCGAACCGTCACTGCTATTAACACAGCCCAATAATTTTTTTACGATGAATCTACGACTTCTCTGCGCCGTTTGTCACAGCAAATGAATTTATCAGTAGGAACATGCCGCAAGTAACATAACCTCAATATGTGTTACCAACTTAAATTTTTAAAAATACAAAATAATGGCACTCTTGATGTTTTTTTTAAATGAACATACGTTATTAGCCACATTTATTTATTCATCAATTAATCCATGGAATTTTGATTTGAAATTTGAGACTTTGTCAAATTTGAGAATTCTGCTCAACTTTGAATTTGATTATTTGGTTTTTAAAACTCGCACAACAGTATTTGTAGGAGAGATTCAAATTCACACTGTGTTATAGTCGGGCCGCTGAGAGCTGCCTGTGACTCATCGCTTAAAATCGCATGAATCAAACGTATGTGCGTAAGAAAATTTGGTGCCGCGCTGATTTTCATTGGCAGGATATTTAAAAATTCACGCGCACCACCTAATATATTTTCAGACCGGTTTATCATTTGGCGATTTGCGTTCAAAATAATTAAACATGTTAATCAACATATGTTGAAACTAACTTTTTAGCGATTTATTTCTGAGCATGATGAATTAATTAAGTATTAACTCGATCGAAATGAAATGTAAGGCGCAATACAAACTTTTTACGGTTATGTTATTTGACGTAGCGCTCGCGTGTTTTGTGTGTTTATATGAAGCGTGCCAATGCGATGCAAGGGTCATGCGTGAGCTTAGACCTACGTTTACACTGCCCTATTCTTTAACACGCAGACACACGTTTCGTCTTTTATTTCATACTGTTTCGTACATGATAGAAAAAGATAGATATAAAATGCACAGCAATCCTTAGTTCGAAAATGCATGAGTCACCGTCAGCTCTCAACGGATGAACTATAACATTAACTTTAATTGAATGTAATTTTATTTTTAGCAAAGAAACCGTATACTTGGGACACGGCGAGTAATTTTAAAGATTGTATAGAACTAGAGGAAGTAAATAGTTCTGTACAAATTTCTGAATCGTATTTAGATCCACAAATTCAAACTTTAAGAAAAATTCCAGTAGAATTAAAATTCTTCGATTCTTCTGTAAAATTCAAAGGCAATGATGTTATGGGTCAAGTAAATGTAAATAAACTTGGTGCTGATGATTGTGATTATGTAAAAAGCGATTCTTCTGTAAACAATCCTGTAAAATTCAAAGCCCATCCGCATGTAAGAGTATTTTGGGGCGCTGAACAAGAAAACAAAATTGGTGTTCCTGCGAAAGTAATAAAATATGGCCCTCAAGTCATGAAGACAGTGTATCCACTTATCAACAGTAAAAAAAAAAAGAAGCGGCCGAGTGGGTACTACCTTCAGAAACGTTCAAGATTTGAGTGTTACTGCCTTTATTGTAACACACTCATCGTTGAAAAAGGTGGTAGACATGTTGAAGACAAGAATCATCTGAAGAATGTTGATTCAGTTGAAGTGAGGAAACAATTCGAAGCATACCACAAATTCTGGATGGCGCAGCCACCTAACAAGCAACTGCTTCAGGTAGGTTTCACAACAAACAATTGTTTTATAATTTATGATCAGCACTTTGTACCAAAAGGCATTCGGTTATTTGTTATTTTGAACATTTAAAATGTTTTTGCAGTGTACTTGTGGTAATTATTAACCTTGGAACTTTGATTAGTGCACATGTGCGCCATATTGTGAGATTAAAAAGTCGAAAATAAGGTGGCAGCCCTTTAACACGTTCGCTGCCACTACAATTGGGATTGCACATACGCAAGTACAAAGTCGGACGCACTAGCGTGTTGGCGGAAGCGAACGTATTAAATATAACCTAACTAATAGAAGTTCAGTGGCGTCACTAAGAAATGAAATTTAAATAAAACAGCTAGATTATGAATCCTAAATGTATTATTAGTAGTGATGATCAGTCTATAAATAATTGCTAATGTTTAAAAGTAGACCAATTTTCAACTAATAAAAACATGAATCGGTAAAGATTTGAAGTTTGATATGCATGCTTATTACGCCTTCCCATTGAACATACTAAAAGTGCCTGTCAAAATCTGTTGCGCTCGAGCCGCCATCTTGGAAAAAAGGTACACTTTTTCAGTTTTTTTGCCTGTATCTCGGTAACTATAACTGATTTGAAAAAATAGTTCAGATAAAAAATATAGTTTATTAAATTGCTTATAAAAAAGCATGTTAACGTTTTCTTTTATCTCCAATACTTTAGCTGTAATCTGACTTTGAATAGCAAAATTATTTATATCTTTGCCCTGGATTTGCCTTTTTTGGTTTTGTACACTGTAAAATCGGTAAAATTTATTTTTTTGAAATTCATTCCCTATAGTAGGGCCGAAAATAAGCTTTAGCAATACGAGCGAGCGAGGGTTGCTAAAGCATTTTGGCATAAGTTACACTCGATATTTTTTCGCCTACCTTAAGTAAAAACAGTGTTTCAGGAAATTTTATATTGCGCACCATTGAACTGTCACTGTCAGATTTTTGCATAGCCTACTCATATTCCGCGGAAGGTTGTCTAGATTATGCATATTATTTACGCTAAATCGTAGTTTCGGCCCGATTTTTAGAGTTCACCTAATTGATAACTGTGCGTTTGCTTAATCTACAAATATTTATTTCAGATATACTTCAATCCTCACATACCGAATTTTTTTCTTTGCGTAACTTGCAACAAACCGGTCTCCGTACAAGATGCCATTGCCCATCCATGTTTGTTATTGCAAAACAAGTGTGAGCGATTTGCAGGTATGTCCAATTATAAATGTAATCTATTCCAAATCTAAATTAAAAAAAAAAACAGAGCGGTTTTTGAAAAACAATATTCCTAGGATTTCAGAAAAAAGCATTGATAATCTGATATTACTTAATTGGCATTTCTTAGTTAAATATTCATCTATATACACAGGGTGTTTCAAATTCGAGGCTCACCATAGGGATCTTGCTTATTAGAGAGATTGTTGGTTCAAAAGAAACGAAGCATGTTACACTAAAAATCTTCTGCCATCCATTAGATAATAAAAAAGTGCTACAAGAATGTCTTTACCATTTTTAAATAACGGAGATATAAAGAAAGAACGAAAATCAGTGTTTTCAATTTTTTGTACTTGACTCGAAACAAAAGAATTTAAGAAATTTTTTTCAGTGGATTATTATTAATGAGCATAAAATTCTGCAAAAGTGCCAAATTTAAACACACCCTTTATCTCTTCTAATAAGCGAGATCCCCATGGTAAGCCTCGAATTTGAAACACCCTGTATACCGTGTGTTCGATAAAAAACGCCCAACGCCATAACTCTGTTATTTATTGACCAATATGAATGAACTAAAAACCAAAGTCGATGGTGGTTTGAATACTAACAAATGACATCAATATTGATTTTTTCAATAATAACTTCATTGTCAAATGATAGCCAACTTTAAATTTTTAAATGGCAGCATATAATGTTTTAATTTGTTTACATTTGACATAATTTTTTTGAATCCAATAATGCCCAATATGTTGTTTTTCATTCAATATTTTGGTCAAAAAAATTAAAATAAATCTTTCATTTAAAATTATATTTTTCAAAAATTATAAGCGTGCCTTGGAAAAAAATGACAAATGTCATTTGTTGTAAGGTTATATCAAACATGAATAATAAGGACCCAATAAATAAGTACCTATGTTACAACTCAATGTAGAATAGAATAAATAAGTAGTGCAAGTATTAATTTACTTGCGATTTAGATGTTCTGTGATTATTGTAAACACTAAGTACAACGTCCAACTCTGCAAGTCCACGAAATTGTCGATCCACTGTCTTTGACTTTTTTAAGGCTCCATATCGTCTCAAATTTCCCTCTAACCTTCTAAATTTAGATTCTGGTATTCGCCGCTCTGGAAACCGTAGATGATAAATTCGTGCCGCAGCTCTTTGATTTGTATTACATAGAAAATCAATTTGTAACATGTCTATTAATTCGCTATTATTCATGAATATGCCTGAAACACACACTAATAACAAATGGTTGACATTACTTATACAATAAATGGCATTTGTCGATTCGAATTTTTTTCAAGGCACACCACTTTTATTACCAAAAAAATCATGTGAACAAGGTTTATTATTATCTTTTTCTGGCATAAATATTAACTCAAAACCAACATAACGGGCATAATTGGATTCAGAAAAACAATGTCTAATATTATAAAATTAGAAAAGTACAAGCAGCCATTTAAAAATGTAAAGTTGACTATCATTTGGCAATGAAGTTGATTTTGAAAAAATATATAATTACCGCCGTTTTATAGTATTTAAGCAGCCATTGACTTTATTTGTTAGTTCATTCAAATCGGTCAATAAATAACAGAGTTATGGCGTTGGGCGTTTTTTATCGAACACACGGTATAAAAATGAATGTATCTTGTTAATGTTTTATCCAATTGCGATGAAACTTTGGTGAATCGTTGTGCACACGCCCGCGAATGTTTCTGTATTGGTATGACCAATAGGTGGCGCACGAGTCGTTTCAATAAATGAGTGTATTTCGAATAGTTTAGCAGCAGTTCGTCTGTCAAAAGCACTTTAATAAGCAGAATTGAAACACTAACACTTTCTTTCTTTGAGTGGCTTTGCAACGCATGCCGGGCACTCGTATTAAAAATATTATCGCATTAAATTTAAGACCAAGCAAATGAAGTATTTTATAAATAAAAATAAAAATAAATGTGGATTTGTTTTCTAAAAACCATCTCGTCTTTTGATCAATTTAGAATGGATTATATACTCCATCTACACATAGATTAGACTTTTTTGACATTTTTAGTGACAAACACTAAAAAACGAAAAGTGCTCACACGGCTATGAAAAAAATGTAATTTTGCAGCACGTTAAGTTGGTACCGGCATACTTCCAATAAATTCATATGTGACGTCGCCAATAGACAGTTTGTTATTGTTCTACATTTCCGCAATGGAGAACGTTGTAAACGATGTGACGAACCGACTGTAAAATTCTTGAGTGCGATTTTCGTAACAAATTAAGTTTCGTGAGTACTACTTTTTGTGGCGAGAGTTGTTAGGCGAACGAGTGGGATTTCTGTCACTCAAAATGTCAAAAAAGTCCAATCCACGAGTAGATGGAGTATAATAACGAGATGTTTACTTTTTTTTTTTAGTTCCCGAGGAGTACGAAACATTTGAAATGAGGTACCGCGAAAGGATTCGCAAGAAATTCTTTTCGAATACTTTTTTAGCAGCTTCTAAAATGCTTCTAAATTCGGAAATGCCGTTTGGCATGCAGTTTGAAACGAAAGCCGTGTGTTACTTGTGCGGAAATAGGATTTTAAGAAATTTACAATACTGGTTTAAACATTTACTGGAGCACTGCTCTAATATGGAGTTCGTACGTACGAGATTACCGTATATATTGCAGTTCCATCAATTCTGGGAGCAACAGAGCGGCGATTGGCAAATCTGCATGGTAAGTCATGGTATTGTTAAGAAAATTAATTCAAATTAATTACTGTTCTCCCTCATTGGCAACATTTTAGTCTTATTTAATACAATTTATTCTCTCTTTTCAACCAGGTCAGTAATCTCTTGATTGTACTACAGTTCTGTATCTACAATGACTCAATACTCAATTTTTTTTTTTTTTTTACTCGAGCCCCCATTATTCAGTCACCACTGATTTATATTTATTTAAGTCTAGATACACTGGTATAAAACATGGAGAGGTAGTCAATGAGGGCCATCATGATCTAGAGCAATGATGGGGAAACTTTTTTTAAGACGGGCCATTTGTAATAACTAGACAATCATAGCGGGCCAAAGAATAATGCTTAATCGTTAACTAATTTATGTGTTCTATAAATATATACATATATTATTACATACACTTATTATTTTAATAGTAGAAAAGCAAAAGGTAACAAAATTATAAGCACAAAATAAAAAATGAATTTAGTGTAGTTCTTGATGTGAAGTATTATCACTTTATTTTCTGGTGTCATTACTGGTTGATGGTACATGAGAAAAATGAAATTGAGACTGTTTCATCAAAATTTCATCATAGTCCGGTTCCATTTGCGAAGCAGAAATTCTTAAAATTGATGAAAGGTGCTCATCTGTAATTCTGTTTCTTAAAGAAGTTTTCCTAAGCTTCATTGTTGAAAAGATTTGTTCGCATATATAAGATGAGCCGAACATTGTCATAATCTTCATTGCATGAGTAATTAGATTTGGGAAATTATCTGGACTTAAATTTTTATAAAATTCTAGTAATGGTACTGTATGAAAAGTTTGTTTCAGGAGAGTATTACAGTTCAGTTCTATCAACTCAAGTTGAAATTTTGCATCAACTTCTTCGTAATTAACATTGAATGGGGTCGCAAAAATACTAAACTCTGGTTCCATTTTTCTAAAGTCCTGAAATCTCCTTTCAAATTTTGTAGAATTTTTCTTTCAAATACTTTTCCAGCACTTAACCAACGAACTTTTGAATAATACAGGATATCGGAATGCTCAGCATGTACGGACTCCAAAAACTGTTGAAACTGGCGATGTAATAATCCTCTGGAACGAATCATATTTATTAGTTTTACAACAATATTAAGTATATGGTCAATATCTAAAGCCGATTTACAGAGAGCATCCTGATGTATAAGGCAATGCAAAAAAACAACATCATTTTCCGGATACTTAGAATTAAATTTCCCAACAAATCCTTGATTGATTCCAACCATATTAGGAGCACCATCTGTAGTTACATTACATAGCTTGTCAATAGGTAAACGAAGTTTATCGATGCAATTTTCAAATTCACAAAATATATCGGCACCAGTCGTTGTTCCTTTCATTGACTGCAGCTCTGCAAGTTCTTCTGTAATTTCAAAGTGGGCGTTGATTCCTCTTACAAATATGAGTAACTGCGCAGTATCGCTGATATCTGTACTCTGTATCTATATTAGTATATAGTCAAAGTCGCAAATATACAGTGAGATCAGCAAGTCGAAAATAGTTGGCACACATTTTTTTGAAAATAGGGATAATAATTCACGTAATATTATGTTGGCTGCATGGATCAGTGCAGTACATAAGAATTTTGTTTATTTTGATGTCTTGTGGTTTTTTGAGGTTACTTGTTTTAAAAATAGTTTTTAAAACAAGTAACGTCAAAAATAAATAGCCAATATCAGCTTACTTAAATTATTATAGGGATTTTCAGAAAATGTGCTGCCAACTTTTTTCGACTCTCTGATGTCATTGTAGATACAGTACTGAAATACATGAAAGTGAAACGTTTGCCATGTCATTTCTAATTTTTGCGAAAGTAGGGAACTCTAGCCTTCTAGTATAATACCTTTAGGGTCAGAATTGGTGAGGACCAATAGAAAAGATTTTAATAAAAAGAGACCTCACTCAAGTCACTTGGGGCACTGCAAACAAGTTGTTAACCTTTGGTAGAGGAGGAGTAATACAAAAGATGTGCAACCGGTGATGAAAATAATTATTGATTATACTTTACACTTGTTCCAGATCCACTATGTCCCCGATTTTAAAGGTGCACTGAAATGTGTAAAAAGACACGAGCTGACTTACGATCAAATTTACGAGCACACGGAGAACTGCCCCATTCAAGATTTAAATAAGCTCGCTAAGCTGTGCGATGATGTCACGCCCCAATCGGCGAATTTTCAGCAAAGTCCCGCCAGGATCAAACGGGAATCCGCTTCCGATCAAGTGAACAGCGACGATGAGTCGCACAGCGCGTTGAACAGAAGCTTTTCCTCGGATGCGTGCGATAAATTGGATGAAAATTGTGACTCTGGGTCCGAGTACGGCGCGTCGCTTAGTGAAAGTGCGAACGGCACAGACGACGACGTTTTAATTGAAAAGGCCGAAGTCGACTCGCCGTATACGGAGGATGCAATGTCCAATCGCATTAACCTCAATCCGGCCGAGAGAGCTTTAATGAAGGAAATTGATAAAATAGGTAAAACGTTTTTGTGAGTTAATTTTCAGAATTTGACAAAATAAAATGGTAATCAAATCTTAAACATAATTTTTGACTTGAGAAAATATTATAAGATGGTAATCTTGCAGTTTATGATACTAATGAATGGATTGAAGCTTTGACTATATAGTTATGGACTGCTAACGCCAACTTCATGTGTGTCTCCAAGCAACGGTGGCAAATTACGCTCCATTTTCGGCTCCGGGGCGGGACTTATCGAGCTCGCAGACAACTTTTGGAGCAGTGATCATATGGGAAATGGAGGGGGAATAGCAGTCCATTAGTATATAGTCAAAGGATTAAAGTAAACGCAGCAACTTCAGGCCAATATTTGCGACGTTGCCAGATTTCTTGTTTCACTATAAATAAGTAACGTAAACTACAGGGTGTCTCGTTTCGAGTGTGACAAACGAAAACAGGCACTAGATAATGTTATTCTGAACAGAAAAGTTCAAATAGACATATGTCTGATTTCTTACTGTTATCGAGATAAGTAAGCTTAAAGATTTTTCGATCGTAAAAAATAATATACAAATTATTAGTATAAATTTATTAGATTGCCCTGAATAAAAAAATTATATTTGAGCAGGTTAATGTTTATTTGACGGTTATTTATACAAACTTATTGGCTTCGCTAGTTTGTTAATTATGCCTTGTTTAAGTAATTCTGAATATGCTGCTGTAGCGTATGTTTATGGTTTATGTGACGGAAATTGTGTCGTGAATATTCATCAAATTCGATTTTCAAATCGACGGACACCTAGAGGGGTATTTAGCAAAACATTTCAGCGTTTGCGTGCTACAGGTAGTACTGGATGTGGTCCCAACACGATGGAGCACCTCCCAATTATGTGTTAAACTACCAATAAGCATTAACACCATCCAACAACTTATAATTTATAAAGATTTTTCTTTTTAGGCAAAGGCACGCTTACCTGGGCCGAAGCTGGTATCCCGAAGGCGACAGATTCTGCAAAGATGGTGAAGTCCAAGTACGTGGACCCGTACTTGCCGGGAACCTCGCGAGAAATAGAAACCGACGATCCCGTGGAAGTAAAGGAATACGACAACGAGACCATCTGCACGCTCTATCCGAATTTCAACAGCATAAATAGGGCGCGCCGCCCCACCATCTACTTCTTGCAGAAACGTTCGAACATCGAGCGTTTCTGCCTCCTTTGTTGTTGTCCCGTTATTGGAATACCGGTCGAACACACCAGAGGCAAGAAGCACCTGCAGAGCTGCGCTAATTTGAACGCCCAGAATCGGATGGCTTCGTACCACGATTTCTGGATGTCGCAGCCACCTGAAAAACAGCTGCTTCAGGTACAAATATATATATATACAGGGTGTATTTGAAATAACGAACAGGCTCTTAACCACAAAGAGATTATATTATTTTTAAACAATATTCGCAATTATTTTGTTTATAACTGTAACAAAAAGCCCGCAATTAATTATTAAAGTTAATTAGTGAAAATTCGCAACATGTAGTAATGTGACCTAATTTTTAAACGGCATCGGCTTTAGATATCGAATTACAACAAGCGCGTAGAAAATATCTGAATGCTCTTTAAGCATCAATGAACTTGAGGACTGTTTATCTTTTACAAAAAAAAAAAAACGTTGCGGTAACGTTATGAAATCGTATCTCGCCTTTTACACAAACAAACGCACATTCCATGCAGACCTAATTAAGTGAGAAAAGCATCAGTTCTCAAAATGTTTAAAAAACCTCGAAAAATTAGGAAAAATTCAAAAACAATTTTTCAAATAAATTTTAACGGAAGTGGGTTCACAAATATTTTGTGTATGTGCCCTTAAATGCCTGTTCGTTATTTCAAATACACCCTGTATACAGTCCGTTTTTCAATCTGATTGTTAGCGACAATTCTGTCACTAAATATGTCGCACAGATAAATGCAATTCTTCTCGAGTCAAGATACAAGCACATCCCACTTTCTCGTCATTATAGTCCGTAAAAGAAAAAAAATAACACTTGCTTTGTTTCACAAATTTCAGTGTTAATTTTTGATTTATCTTTTATTGTTTTCAAAATGTTTAAGCAATTGATAAGTGAGAGAGTTATTCAAGAAATATTATAGTCCCTGTCAAAATCCTGAAGAAACTTCTATTGTAATTAATGTTTTGATCACCATGAATTAGTCCCTGCAAATTAGACAAAAAATCGACGTTTCAATTAATTTCCTATCTAAATTTATAATTTTTAATAAAAAAATTGAAAAAAAGTCACAAAAATGCATATACGGTCACGATTTTGCGCGCTCTGGCGGGCAATGCACGCATTATTGGAAAAGTCGAAAGACCCATAACGATCGGAAATTTTCCGCTCTACAACTTTGGTCTCTTATAATTTTTCCAGAAAATGCATAGTTTTGGCTGAAAATCCAAAAAATCAGCAGAAGGTCACAATTTGCGAAATTTTTCAACTTTCTTTAGCGGAAAATGCGCTCACTATCGGGAAATCCAAATAGTCAATATCAATCGGAAATTTTGATCTGTTGTAATTTTTCACCAAATGCATAGTTTCGGCTCTAAGTGCAAAAAAATGAAATCGTATATACAAGGTGTTGGGTAAACATGCGGCAAAAATTCTAGGGGTTATTCCTTGGCCTATTCTAAGAATAATTTGTCCTATGACGATTTTTGAAAAACCCCTTTGTTTCGAAGATACAGGGCGAACAAAATTTTGCGAGGATATTATGGCCAGGAAACCGTTCAATGTACAATCGTCTAGCTTGTAATGAATTGCCATCAGCAAGTCCATACATGAAATGCATCTCAGTCATCTCGGTGTTCGTATAGTGATTCATAGTAGAGAAATTCACTAACTATTAAGGACATTAAGGACACATCAAACAGCCAAATGTCCCTCAATCGAAACTGCGATCGATACATGTGATGATCAATGCCGAGACGTATTCAGCCGCTCCAAGTTGTCGTTAACAATTTTTTCTACTTAATAAACTCATTCATTTCTTGTACCTGATATACTCATTGGTGTATGCCATACTTTTATTTACATGAATGATATCAGCAAATATCGAATATGAAACAAAGGATTTTTCAGAAATCATCATAGGACAAAATATACAGGACGGCAAACGTAACTTGCCGTTGCGCAGTGGCAAAATTGTGGGCGGAACCTTCGAAGGGCGCTCTCGATAGATTTCGTGCAGAGTTTGCGCGCCTGCCACATTCATTTTCAAAAGTGACAGTGCATAAATTATGTGGAGGAGAGCGCCCGATAGAGTTGTAAATGCATAGCGCACGCGAAGAATATGTGCTTGCTTATTACAGAGACTGTACTCGGCCGGCTGTAGAGAGAGAGCTTTCGCTTGCTCTCTGCGCGTCTGGCCAACTTAAATTTGCCGTCCTGTACTTAGAATAGACCAAGGAATAACCCCTTGAATTTTTGCCGCATGTTTAGTTAACACCCTATATACCATATGTATAAAAAATATTTAGATAAAGGGTGGCTTTGTATTGCGGAACGTACGTTGCAGGTTTGATACGTCGCATCATGTCTTCGCCACTAGTTGTTCGTATGACATAAAGTCAACAACGTGCTGAACTAATCTAAGACCGTGATTTTGTTTATCATGGCCATGCTTTATCTAAATAATTTTTATACATATGGTATATACTTTATTTTCCGCGCCCTCTGGCGGAAAAACGGGAAATTATAGAAAAATGTAAATGACCTATATCGATTGTAAATATTCCGCTCTACAACTTTTAATAGATTTAATTTTTGCTCAAAATGCATAGTTTTTGCTAAAAATGCAAAAAACCATTCAAAAACGTGAAAATTGATACACCCAAAGTATACAGGTCTCTAAGCTGTGGGTAAAATTTCCCTAAAAAATGTTTAATTTGAAGGGACTAAATAGTGATGTGAGTTTGTGAAACCGTTGCGAACGGATATAGCGAAAACAGATTGCGTTATGCATTTGTACTTCCCCCAAACGTGAATCATGAGAATCGCTCTCATGCGCACTTGCAGCCTTCAACAGACGTACAGTGTTAAGTACTACCGAGCACTCGAGACGTGTCAGGCTAAAGTTTACGCAGAGTGAGAAAGTATTCAAGAGAATGCGGCAACAAATCTCCGGAGCCGATTGAATTTGGGATAGTCAATGCTCAATATGCCTCGAGTGCTTGGTATAACTCTACATGTGTATTCGAGCGCTGTTATTCACAGTAGCATAGCACATTTTCATGATTCACATTTCATGGAATTACATATAGTAGGGGCCGCTGAGAGCTGCCTGTGACTCATCGCTTAAAATCGCATGAATCAAGATTTAAGTAAACGTATGTTCGTAAGAAAATTTGGTGCCGCGCTGATTTTCATCGGCGGGATTTTTAAAAATTCTCGCGCAAACTTTTTACGGTTATGTTATTTGACGTGGCGCTCGCGTGTTTTGTGTGTTTATATGAAGCGTGTCAAGAGTCATGCGTGTGCTTAGACCTATGTTTACGCTGCCCTGTTCTTCAACACGCAGACACACGTTGCGTCTTTTATTTCATACTGTTTCGTACATGATAGAAAAAGATAGATATAAAATGTAAAGCAATTCTTAGTACGAAAATGCATGAGTCACCGTCAGCTCTCAACGGATGAACTATATTTACTTGACTATCCATTTGCAACAGTTTCACGCCTCCATTCACAAACTCGCATCACTAATGCCGGGTTTACACGATGCCAATTGGGGAGACAATTGTCAGAGGACAATTTACTGGCATAAAATTATTAGCTACGTGTAAACACCTCTGGCCAATTGGCGTGCCAACTGCCCTGCCAGTTGTCCTGAAATTCGATTGTCTCCAGGAGTAAACAGAGGACAATTGGCTGGGCGCAGTGACGCCCCCCACCACTCTATCAAGACAGTTGTCTAGACAATTGGCGCCGTGTGAACGTTGTAGGGCAGTAGATCTCTCGTTTTGGGCGAGTTTGCCTTAGTCAGTCGAGACTGCTACACAACAGACGATGAGCACTCCACCATTTTTCGTCACCAACTGCCGTGGCAATAGTTTCACCGTGTGAACAAGTTCTCATTCAATTGGACTGGCCTCAGACAGTCACAACTGGCACAAGACAACTGGCCCCGACAATTGTCTCTTCGATTGGCATCGTGTAAACGCGGCATAACCATAAAACACCATCATTGCTATTTTTTCATCGAGCATTTGTCCGCACCGCATTACAATAATTTCCTAACCTCCGAGACTTTGACTAACCTATGTAACCGTTTAATTCCTAATATTACTTTCAGGTGAACTTCAATCCTTACTCGTTGAACGGCTTTTTTTGTCTGGTTTGCAAGAAACCGGTTGCCATACAAGACGTCAATCGCCATCCTTGCTTGTTGATACGAAACAAGTACGAACGTTTCGAAGGTACGTTTCATTATAACAATCGCCGCCGCGTCAAGATTGTACGCTCGTTTTGCAGTTCCCGAGGAGTACAGGAAATTCGAGATGAAGTACAACGATAAGATCAGCAAGAGATTTTTCTCAAAGTCCTTCCTGGAAGTGTCCAAAACCGTGCTCAACTCGGAGATGCCGTTCGGATTGCATTTTCAGGGCAAAGCCGTGTGCTTCTTGTGCGGGAAGAGAATTTTTAGGGACTTGGGATTCTGGCACAAGCATTTACTTGAACACTGTGCTAAAATGAATGAGGTACTAGTAAGGTTGCACTATATATTACAGTATCATAAATTTTGGGAGCAGCAGTTTCCTGATTTGCAAATTTGCATGGTAAGTAATATTAAACATCATTTAACCAATGTTAAAAAAAATGCCCGAGAATACTACTTGAGAGAGATTGTGAATGGATAATCTATTTTTTGCCTGCCTTTACCGAAACCATTTATTTCGGCCATGAAAATCGAGCCGAAACTACGATTTAGGGTATCTAGGGCCGAAAAAATAATATGCATAATCTAGACAACCTTCCGCGGAATATGAGTAGGCCATGCAAAAATCTGACAGTGACAGTTCAATGGTGCTCGATATAAAATTTCCTGAAACACTGTTTCTACTTAAGGCAGGCGAAAAAATATCGAGTGTAACTCATGCCGAAATGCTTTAGCAAGCAGTGGTTTGCTAAAGCCTATTTTCGGCCCTTGATACACTATCCTAAATAGGGTAGGATTGCATGGGTTATTTCTTATTCTTAAAGCTAGAGATCTGGTTAAATGGGCAATGTTGTGCAGTTTTCTACGCTGATTCAGATTATGTTAAGAAATTTTCAAAATTCCGAGCAGTTTAGAAAATATTTAAAAAAAAACTGAAAATCGCGATTTTCAAAAAAATCAAATATCTCAATAATTATTAAAGATGCGAAAAAAAGTTTTAAATAAAAGTTTCTTGGTTTAATTAGGCAAACATAGAAATCGAGTCAAAATAAAATTCAAGATGGCGGTTTCCGAGATATTAATACCAACTTTCTTATTTCAAATGGCCGCCATATTTGATTTTTACACGCATAAATAGACTTTTTTTTTCTCTTTTCAACGATGTACAACAACCTATGTCAAAATAAAAAATAATGGAAATATTAATTGTTGTAAGTTTAAAACAAGTAGGCATAAATAAAAATAAAACAAAATTTGTTATAACTAACGACTAACTGTCATCTTACATTAGTTTATCAGTTGTATTAATCATTCATACATGTGTATTGTCTTAAGTTGTTGTAATATCGATAAATATTAATTACTTGAAATGGCGAATTATTCAATATCTGAACAATACGATATGTTTTATAATTACATCAAGTGTTACAAAAACCCCCGTCTTGCAGCACAAACATGCCAAGCAAACTTTCCTGAAAGAAGGCAGCCGGACATTAAGGTATTTAAAAGATTGGATGAAAATATGCAATTGTATGGAAGTTTAAAAAAAACCTAAGAGAAATAGAAATATGATCGTTAATGATGAGAAATTAACATTGGCTTGTGTGGCAACAACGCGATTTTAAGCGATGAGTCACAGGCAGCTCTCATCGACTATATGCATATTATTTTTTCGGCCGAAAGATATGGTTTCAGTAGAGGCAGGCGAAAAAAATCTCAGCCATGACTGCTATGTTTCTCTCTCTCTCTCTCTTTCTCTCTGAAGCATGGCCAACTCGGCAACAAAATTCAGTGGTCCGCACCTTCTCTTGAAACACTTGGGTAACACTTGAATTTATTCAACGACTTGAAGTTGAAACTATAGTCGATGAATAAATTCAGTAAAAGTATTTTAGGATCTCCGATTATTCAATTTAATAATTTTTCTAGGTTCATTATGTACCAGATTACAGAGGTGCAATGAAATGTGCAAAACAACACGTGGTATTTTACGATCAAGCTTTTATACACACGAAAAAATGCCCGATTCTTGATTGGGATAAGCTCGTCAAGCTATGCAATAATGACGACACACCCGAATCGACGATCGCACAGGAAAGTCCTCGCAAACAGAAATCCGCTTCTGTTGAGCGACTGAATAGCGGTGGCGAGTCCGATGGCGTAATTAATGGAAGTTCTTCCTCGGATGCTGGTAATAAATTGAAGTCGTTGATAAAAGACGAGAACTGTAATACTTCCGAGTCTGACGGCGATGTGTCATTCACTGAAACTGCAAATGGCGCGGAAGCGAGTGCTCCGGTTAAAAAGAAGATGGTGCTTAAAGAAACGGAGGAAACGAGGACCGGTGATGCCAATCTCACTCCAGCCGAGAGGGCTGTAATGGCCGAAATTATGAGGAAACTAGGTAAGCATTTTAATTTTAATCAGAAATTATTTTTCCTTTTTTTACGAAGTTATAATTATAATAGAATTAATATTATTTGCAAGCAATTGTTGAAATTCTTTGTAAGGTGTGAGCTACAGAATTTTGTTGCTGAGCAGGCCGTGCCTGAGAGAGAGAAACATAGCAGTCATGTCTGAGATTAATTCACTTTTTTAAACCTAATCTAGTCTCATTGATGTAATAATATGCGACATGCCTCATTTATCTCACAGCCAACTCTGAATCAAAATTTTGTGGCTCACACGATATATAACTCGATCAAAAGTGTGAATATGCCTCCGGCAGGATATACGAAGAATTTCAACAATTATTTGCTATTCATTCTAATGTTAATTTTTTGTTTTATGGGTTTTATGTTTGGAACTTTACTAAAACTTCATGCTACAATGTTACAAATTCAATGGATTAACAATTTTTAAAAATCATCAAATAACTCCTACAGGGAACAATGTAGTGACAAGTGTGACAAAAACTACTCAAATATGAAATAAAAAAATCCAGGTCCATATTTAATAAAAATAAAGTTGATATGGATATCTAAATGATGACACGTCATGTTTGAAAATTAGAAAGATTTTATGGAAGAGCTTACAAAAGTGTCTTAACCACTTCGCGTCCATGCTGCTTTGATTGGGTTATAGCATAATCCCAGGTTTATTGAAAAATTACGTTTTTGTTGTTACGTTTTTCTACAAAATATTATTCCACCGTCACAAATTTACTCATTAATTTGTTTTGGTAAAATAGTTTTGTTTTCTTATTTTTTTGCTTGTCGCCACATATGGCAACCTGGGCGTGAAGGGGTTAAGAAAGTTCTCTTGAGTTTTCAAAATAACAAGTAATAAAGCTATAAAACATTATATCAGATGATCCAGTTTCGAGACATGTTTTTTAAGGAAGTACCGTTTTGATATTCCGCCGATTGAGCGCTGCGGTCGGTATTCCGCGCATGCACGCTGTATACTTGTTGGCAACGCTGAGACGCCATTACGGCAACAACAGACTTCATCTCACGATGAATATCGATTGCTTTTAAGCCTTTTGCATTTAGAAAACGAATAACAGACCGAACTTCACAGTCGACGGGACTCTCAATCGGCGTTGTCATTTTAATTGCTTACTAACACACGTAATCAAGGACGATTGTTGCCGTAATGGCGTCTCAGCCTTGCCAATAGATGCAGGTACACAGCGTGCATGCGCGGAATACCGACCGCAGCGCTGAATCGGCGGAATATCAAAACAGTACTTACTTAAAAAACATGCCTTGTATATACGGAGAATTTTCTCCATTATTTGTTTACAAATAATGACCATATAATTATTCTATAAAAATTGATTATTTTTGTTTTTTTTCGAATATCTCGGGAATTAGTCGGAATATTTAAAATTATTTAGCATTAAAATGCGGAACTTTTCCATTTAACCAGCTCCCTTTCTTATAGTTACCGAGATAGCAAAGCTAACGCATCGCATTTGTAAAACCCTGTGTATTCCCTGTATTAAAAACAATAATTTCCCATTGCAGACAAGTTTGTTATAAACCTTTTAGGTGAAAATCATAAAAAGGTGCACAATGTTATACCATCAATAGACGAGCAGAGCGATTTCGTCTTTGATTTACTTCCGTTCCGTTTCAAGTCTGAACTTTCAAACCTGACTATAAAGGACAAAGCAATTTACTGTGATCGGTGTAACACCAGTTGCGGCACCCCAACTGAAACTATGTTCCACCTCATTTCCGGAAGGCATCTTACCATGACTAAAACGAAGTATCGGAAAAGAGAATATCACTGCGATGTCTGCAAACAGAAATTTGGAAACGAGACAGAGTGGATGTGTCATATTGGTAGCGAGTACCATAAATTATTGTAAGTACAGACGTGCTAATGCTAACCCATTTTATAACTTTTAAATCTTGTTAAAATGTTGCAGTTGTGAAAAGTTCAAGAAATCGTATGCAACCGCGTTGCGAGAGTACGAATGTTTGACTTGCCAGTGCGTTTTTTTCGGGGACAAAAAATGTGCGTTAATTCATAAGCAGCAGAAGAACAAGAAGCGTAAGTAAGCAACAATAAAAATTAATGTTAATTTAGTTTAGTGATTCACTGTATGCAGTTTGTCTTTTCTCGTAGTGAAGGTCATGTGGATAGATTTTGTTTCGTTAGGTCTGATTCGCCGCTTGTTGAACTATTTGGTTTTGCAAGAGGCTCTACTTGGTTCCTGTGTGTGATGCCATTATGCAGGTCGGCACAGGTTGGTGAGATGCTCTCTTCGCTCGTTGGTAGGTCTGATGTGTATATCAGGTTCAGGATCATGCCCAGGACGGTCCCTTGAGGAACGCCTGCGTTTATATCATAGAGTTGTGAGTATGCATCTTCGTGCTTGACCTGGAAATGTCTGTTGGTTATATAAATTTAAATCAAATTAAAAATAAACCATGAAAGCTTAAAAATAAATGATAACGGGTGCGCCATCTGTTGCGATAGCATTTGAAACTTCAATAGTTCCGCCATTTTTTGACGTATTGACATATATAGTGGCTTGTTCGACGCGTCATTTCAGTCTATTTTGTGCCATGAATCAACAAACACCGATACAACGAGCAGAAATCGTCAAATTGCATTTTGAAAATGTGCCCGTTTGCACTGTATCACTTCCCTTTCGGCATGAGGGGGTTCGATAGTCACGCTTGATTGTAATAGCATTTTTATTTTATATATTTCATTGTTATTACATTCTGTTTCAGTTCTACTGTGAACATTGGTAGCGTTTATTTGGACACGCTGTGTCTTATGTTGTGAACATTGGTAGCGTTTGTTTCGACACGCTGTGTCTTATGTTGCTAACATTGAGGACATTGTGTCTGCATATTATTTTGTTGGTATCTAGAATGATGTAGAATTTTCTATCAGTTTTGTGCTTGGTATGAGTGGAATTCAGTTTTCTGGGCTACCAATTCCCTGATTACGAGGGCGCATGCTTTTGATTCATTTAACTGTATTTTTACGCCGAATTTGCGTAACAAAACTAATCAAAAAGTAGAATCACTGTACAAAATTCTAACGAGTGTTAGAATATTGCAAATATTGTGTCCTATTACAGTGAACTCAAATCAAAAATCGAATTATGAACTTTCTGCGGCGCCCCTGTGAGGACTTTAACTGAATCAATTTAATTTTTGTACTTTATAATCCCTTGTTTTGTAGATGAAATAACCTTGAAGCGTGATGTGAAAGAATTGTTTAAAGATGAAAATACTACGGAAAGAGTAGCTCTTACGCTCCGTAACGACATATTACTAGATGAACAGAGAGACGCAAAACTAGCTGGCGAGTGCCTGAAAGGCTTTGAGGATGCTTTGAAGAAAGTGTACCCTAAATGTAGGGCGTACCCTTTCGGGTCTCGTGTAACTGGAATTGGAAATTCGGTAAGTGATACTTCACAATTTTTAATAATAGGGCAACCCAACAAACGTACCCATAGCATCAAAAAAATGCCGGTTTATTCACTACATACTTTATAGATGGGGCGGGGCGGGAGAAACTTATGAACCTTTGTAGGTAAGGCAAAGAGAGAGAGAGAGATGTTTCACTAATGATAATTGTAAAGAATTACAAAATTAACACGTTGACTGCCACTACGAGAGTACTCGTAGTTGTTTAACACGCAGCATTCTCTTGTGCCGCAGTGAATTTGCGGTTGGGGCCCCGCGGCATGTAAGTCATGCCTCGTACTCCGTAGTAGTATCCAACGATGTGGATTCATAAAGTACCATATCTATATAATAAATATATCTATATATATAAAAATTATTTAGATAAAGGGTGGCTTTGTATTTCGGAACGTACGTTACAGGTTTAATGCATCGCATCACGTCTTAGCCACCAGTTGTTAAAAGTAAGGTTAAGCTAATCTAATTGTCAAATAAAACATGTCAACGATGTCAGTCGATGACTTCCAACTAGCTCTTGGAGTCGGGTCGCTATGAAACAGCACAAGAAACAAAGGATGGGGGCAGAGGTAGAAAAAATCTGATAGGCACGATAACGATCGCTATTATTTACACACGGATTATGTTATAAATACAGATTCAATGATGAAACGGTTGTGAAGTTGGGAGAATACCATGATTAAATAAAAACTGACATTAATTGACATAAAGTCAACGACGTACTGAACTAATCTAAGACCGTGATTTTGTTTATCATGGCCATGCCTTATCTAAATATTTTTTATACATATGGTAGATGGCCTGGACGATTATAAACGTTTGAGTCTTGAATTTGTTTTCTTTTGCTATTACATTATACTAAATAAATATTATATAGTCGATTTTATCTGAAGAAACTGAAAAATCACAAAAACTTTCAATATCGCCTGCTATATATACATCTGCGGAGTTGCCTCCTCTGAAATCTTCCACCCTATCATCTTCGGATAAAAGTTAATTCCACAATTTTCTTTGATTTTCCTCGTAACTCATTATATTTTACTTCGTAATTTGTTTGATTAAATTGCAAAATGTACCACGTTGTAAATTGTGTGCTGCGCGTTTGACCTTGTCGCGGAGATTGCACAGTGTAGTGGCACACCGCGCGGTTTCAACGCGGAAAATCTTATGTTTAGACCTTGTGACATAATAATAATAAATCTTTATTATTATATGGCAGGTGTTTGGGAGGGTACCGAGATACTTATGGGATGGGAGTTGGAGCAGAGAGGGGAGGGGAGAGAGATAAGAGTCATGCTACGTATATTATAAGGTTGTAACTGTTATGCCAATAAAGTTTGTTTTTTTCTTTACTACAGCAAACGCCATTTAGGAATAATACAATACAAATAAACATAATGCTGCATTATAAATGAACTA
Source organism: Ocypus olens (assembly GCA_910593695.2). NCBI lineage: Eukaryota > Metazoa > Arthropoda > Insecta > Coleoptera > Staphylinidae > Ocypus > Ocypus olens. Next base: position 6,553,103 of record OU343061.1, read on the forward strand.
AAAGTAATATTAAACAATGCATTAATTTATAGTAATTTAAAGAAAAATACATATTTTAGGATAAAAATATACTGGCGGACTGAAGTACTTGTTTTTTTCTTTATTAAGGCGACGATCAACGTGTTAGCACTTGTTAATGATTTTTTCATTTAATGCACACTCGCGCGTTAATTCAAATTTTTCTACGTTATGTCTTTTGTATAGGATTTTTTCGTGTTTTTTAATTCACATTTTTGCTGTGTAGCTTTTTTCCATAATATTCAAATACTCTGCTTAATAAAATATTTGTTAAAGAATTTTTAAATTTGAAATTCTCGTTACTACACTCATGGACAAAATTATCGAATATTTTTTGTAATCACTATTACTTCAAAATAATTTTAAATTTTCGCCGTAAACTTATATTTGCTGATGTTAGTCATCTAGTAGGCTGATTACTAATTTGTTTTAAAATAATTTTAACGTTTCATTGACATTAATGGCATTTATTATTGTCTTTTATCACAAACAATTCATTACATATTTTAAGAATTAAAGTGAATTAAGTCATTGTATACCTCATTTAATAACCAGGCGGACTAAATCAAATTATAGCCGCCAAAATACGTTGTTGTGATTGGCCAGTCGGGCGCCGTTTTTACACAGGCCCAAATTGCTTAAAACAGTAATGGCCGTTGTTATGATCAGCTGATCTCTAATCGATCCTTGTGTCTCACCGTTTTCACGCGTTTCGCCTCAGTTTTTGTGTTTTTAGCCAGTTATTTCTACTGTTGATAGTGTAAGAATCGATTCCTCTCATCCCGCGATTTTCGAGGAAATAGTTATTTTATTTTTAACTACGGATAAATACCCAGCACAAGTTTGGTGTCATTTTCGGCCCCCAAGAAACGGAAATGGTTGAATTTTAGAGCATTAACGCTCCAACAATCCAAAATTATCTTATATAAAGCTTTAATACAAGAGGCTTTAAAACCTACTACTCCATCATTGAGTATATGATCAAGAAAGTATGCCTAGAATTAATTTATGTGTTGGGATAAATGTTGAATGAGTGTTATGGATAAAAGAAATTAAAATCATTTTATTTTTACTGCCAAAACATATCTGGTTACTTTTCTGGTTACTTTTTATAGTGTAAACATGACTTTTGCGTTTAGTTAAAATCATTTTATTTTTACCGCCAAAACATATCTGGTTACTTTTTATAGTGTAAACATGACTTGCGTTTAGTCCGCCTGGTTATTAAATGAGGTATAGTATAATTAACTATATTATAGTGAACAGTGTTTGTTTTCCTCTATTGAAAACATCAGTATGCCACCAGTCAGACACTGTAAGGAAGTTCAAGCGGCACAAATTGTGACTACATAATGAAGGATATAAACAAAAAGAAATCGCACGACGTCTTCTACCGTATCGAATATTTTAAAAAAAGATATCAAGAGACTCAAAATATCTTACGAAGACACGGGCAAGGGCACAAGAGATGTACAACAGCAATTGATGATCGAGTTTTGATAATTAATTCTACACAAAATCGCATATTGCCATCGACGCATCTCAAAAATGATCTCCCAAATGCAAGGCAAATTAATGTGAGTTCGAAAACAGTCAGGCGAAGATTAAAAGGAGCTGGCCTAAAGCCAAGACGTCCGGCCAAAGTACCACGTCTTCTTCAAAATCACAAAACTCGATGATTAGGATTTACCAGAACACATGTTCAATAAAATATTGAGAATTGGAAAAATGTTCTCTTCACGGATGAGACTAGAATTCAATTATGGAAGCCATACGGATGAAACCACGTGTACAGAAGAGTTGGAGTACGATACGCCAGCTGTAATATCATAGAGACCGTTAGTTTTGGAGGTGGCGGTATAATGCTTTGGGCAGGTATTATTTGGGAGGGACGCACTGGACTCGTGGAAGTGATTGGACAAATGACTAGTGACTGGTTTATCGAAAATATACTGGAAGATCATGTTGTGCCTGCCATATGGCGGCCATATTGGATACAAAAGATTCATATTAATGCATGATAACGCTCGACCGCATAACCACAGTAACTAATTATCTAGATGCAGTCCAGATTCAAAGATTAGATTGGCAACCATTTAGCTCAGACTTAAATCCGATCGAACATGTGTGGGATTATCTTAAACGCCGCATACGACGAAGAAATCCTGTTCCAAGTACAATAGAATAGCTTCGGTTTGCTGCACAAAAAGAGTGGAACGCAATTCCTCGAGAATATATTCAAACTCTACTTGGCAGTTTGCCGAGAAGAATGCAAGCAGTAATTGGAGCTCGAGGGGGAAATACTCGTTACTAACTATGTACTTAATTTAATCAAAAGATTTGTCTTTGCTATCTACTGCCATTTAAGTCTAAAGTTATTCCTAATTTTGTTAACATTTGGCATAATTTTTTTTTCATGATTTTCTTATAAAATTTTTAGATTGTCCACTAAATTTCTTTAAAATAAACTGTTTGTCGTAGTGGATAGTGTTTAAATGACTTATTTCATCAAATTTTATTTTTACAATGAAAAATTATGAAAATTTAAAAATATTCGATAATTTTGTCCATGAGTGTATATTTTACTGCTATTATTTATTTGTATAGCTATTTAACCATTTCGTGCCTGATTGTTTTTTTAAAATCAGTTTTGAGGTTATATTTACAATGACAATTTGTATTAAATACAGTGTGCGCCTAAAGTATGGAATATAGTCAGTCAAATCGAAATAAAATATTTTTAGAAAAAATCCTCGAACACATCGATTTTCTTTTATAAAAATACACATTTTTGCATGAAAGTCGATTTTCAGTCGTCATTTGTTTTTGAGTAATGACGTCAGTCATTTTGTTTTTAAATGGCAACCCCCTATTTTTGTTTTTGATTTTGAGAGATCTTTTCATTGTCGAACTGGAAGTATAAAAATGTTGCCATCTTACATAAGAAATTTTTCGAGTAAATGACAATTGAAGGTGAGAACCCGATATTTAGAACTTTTTCAAAATGACCTTGTTCCAGCGCTTGTAGCAATATCCTATCCTATCCTACAATCCAATCTGTTGCTCACACGTCCACATTTTTACCAATAAATAATTTAAACGAGTAACAAAAACGGTGAAGACCTCATTCTGTTTTTAGAGAATAATAAATCTTCTCTTTATTTCAGGAAAGTGATTTGGACGTTTTTATCGACATCGGCGATATGTACTTCGACAGCACAAACCAAAAGACACAACAAGATATCGTCTTAAAGGTGAAGAAGATTTTATCAGAGAACCGAAAGAAATTTTCTGATATCTGCGCCATCACCCATGCCAGGACTCCGATAATCCGCGTTGTGCACAACAACACCTATATTGACTGTGATTTATCTTTCAGGCATGGACTGAGCGTGGAAAATACCAAATTTATCAGGTACGTCTGTAAAAAAAATTAAAATGGTGCACTTATAACCAGGGGTGTGGAGTCGTGACAAAATATATTTGAATATTTTTATTTTCGCTAATGCAAGTTGTATGAGCAGTTCGACAATTGAATGTGTAATCGAATCTTCTAACTTGTAATCAGGGGTGTAGAGTTGTGACAAAAATGTAGCGACTCCGGCTCCGACTACTTATTTTTTTTTGTTTCGACTCCGGCTCCGATTCCTGAATTTTTTTGTTCCGACTCCGACCCCTCAAATTTGCAGCCTCCAGACTCCGGCTCCGACTCTGAACCCAAATATTCACCGACTCCACCTCTCCCGACTCCGGCTCCGACTCCACACCCCTGCTTATAACATTGCATCTTACTATCCAGGCGCGCACCCAGAAATATTGGGCTCACGCATATAATAACTCACACACAAACGTATGAGTGAAAATCCATGAATATGATACTGAAGAAAAATGTAATAGTAATGGAATTACAATTAAATATAATTCTAAATTTTCGTATGGCCAGGTTTCGTGGTTAACACTCGGTATATGTATGTCGGGGGGGGCTCAAGCCCGATGGCCACCCCCCTGGGTTCACACATTTTTACTTATTCACTTTACGTTTGCCAGTTTACTTTCATCATTTCCAAAAATGAAACAAATTTTACATATGCCTTATATCGTGCGAGCCACAAAATTTTGTTTCAGAGTTGGCTGTGAGATAAATGAGGTATGTCGCAAATTATTATTAGTTCAATTGAATTAGATTTAAAAAAATGAATTAATCTCAGACATGACTGCTATGTTTCTCTCTCTCAGCTATGGCCAACTCGGAAATAAAATTCTGTGGCTCACACCTTACTATTTTTAACATGTTTAATGAGTTGTTAATTAAACATTTCTTATTGAAATCTGTATGGTATAATTGCACTGGTGTAAACCTGCCGTGCACTGTGTGTAAGTACAAGTAAGCCAAAGATACAAAAAAACTATCAGACATTTGTCTAAAATTAATAAAAATAATACCGTGATTAAATCAAAACTGACTTTGAATTGACATAAAGCCAACAACGTGCTGAACTAATCTAAGACTGTGATTTTGTTTATTATGGCCATGCCTTATCTAAATATTTTTTATACATACGGTACAAAGTGGAGGATTTTGAATTCCAAAGACAACTTCGTTTTATTTTTCAATCTGGAAGCCAAAGAAGCAAAAAACTATCGGACATTTGTCTCCAATTAATAATAATCGCTATATAAAGTTAAGGATTTCGAGTTCCAAAGACAACTTCATTTTATTTTTTAATCAGGATAGGATCGTAATAACTTCAGTGAACTTTCAGCTTCTGCTTTGACTTGCAACCGGTCACTCGGCTGGCAATGCTGACGTTGAAGCGGTGGGCCGACATGATCGATTTAAAGGACGAAATCACCTCCTACGCCTTGTGCATGATGTTTATTTTCTATATGCAACTCAACGAATATCTAATATCTGTCCAGAAATTGCGTGAGCTCACTAACGAGCACGTGCCCACAATCGATGACTGGGAAGTAATCGATTACACCAAATCCGCCCCGGAACTGATCGATCACGTAAAGATGTACGACGGGACCGTTTTTAATCTGTTGAAGGGATTTTTTCTAATGTACTCCGAATTTGAATTCGAGAAAAAGGTAAGTGATTTATTAGATTTGATGGGCACGGGTAAAAATAGGCAAAAGTTTGTAGGTCCTACACTACAATGAAAAAACTTATTACGCATGACAGCTGTTTGAATTGATTGAATACTTCATGACTGTTTACAAGTTTTTTTCATTCAAGAAGTGGTGGCAGTGTGGGATATATTTGCCATCGAATGTTCTGCATGGATTCATGCTATTATTTTTATTTCCATTCATAAAAACCAAACAGATCAACTGTGCACCATTTTTTTTTCATTTCATGGCAACCATTATTTTCGTGAAAATTATCATTTTTTCGCGATTTTATGAATGAAAAGAAATAAATAACAGCATGACTGCATGCAGAAATTTATACTCTACAAAAAATTTATTTACATGTTTCCTCTAAAATGATCATGGAAGATAACATTCCAATATAAAGAAATGAACATTGAAGATCCTATGTTCCGTTTTGTTCATCTACATCCTGTATAGTGGTGCAGTACAGGACGGAACATAGTCTTTGAAATCACTGACATAAATTTATTATGACCCTAGGGCAGGCATGTCAAACACGCGGCACACTTACAAGTTGTCTGCGGCCCGGCAAGGTTGGTATGAAATATAAAAAAAAAAAATACTTGGTGACCCTTGGTGATAAACGAGTTTGACATGCCTGCCCTCGGCGGTCGCCAGGATTTTTAACTTGTATTCAATAAGGTTAAAAAACACTGGTTTAAAGGAAGGGAAGGCTAGACTAGAGATTACTCTGAATGTTATTGTTAATATTTATTCTTCGGCTGAATGAAAACGCACTGCTTTATCTCAACAAATATAATTATCTCCATTTTCATTTAAAGGTTGTCTGCCCGTTATTAGGAAGAGAAATATTAGTGAAAAATTTTGATAACAAAGGAGAGACCCTGCCGCCAGAAATGGCAAAATTTTCCACGCGGCTGAAATCGGATCCCGAATGCGAATTCAAAATATCCGCCATGTGCGTGCAGGATCCGTTCGACCTGGCCCATAATCTAACCAAGGCGATTTTCAAATCTTACCGAGAGAAGTACAGGACGCTCTGCCGGCTGACGTACGCTCACATGCAACTCTAAACTTTATCAGTAATTAGATAAACATTGGAAGAAATAAAGTTTTATTTTTTTAAACGTCTTAATACGTGATTATGTGTTGTTGGAACTTAAGAATTAAAATGTTTTTAATGAAATCTCTTATTACTCAGTTATTTAATGTCATTTTACTTCCTTACAGTTGAAATGTATACATGGGTAAGTACAGTAGTATTTTTTAAATCGGAGTTACTTTCGAAACCAGCGCTGAATTAATCGATTTGGGGTAGTTGGACATTTCAAAATTTGAATTTGATTGAAATAATTTTCTTCTTTTAAAGTGATTACGAATTGTCCTATTTATTGTCAAATGTGGAGTAATCGACTCTTGAAGTTAGGCAGCTTTTGAAAAACTGTTTTCAAAGCGTGATATTTTCAACAGTAATTGCGCAAGTGCATTGGAAACTATCTGTAACTAGTTTGTGAGATTTCAACAAACGAAGTCGTATTGTTTGGCAACAGTCCCGAGCCCGTAAGGGCGAGCGGCTGTTGCCTAAAGCAATGCAACTGAGTTTGTCAGTGCAAACTTGCGATAATTTACAATCCACGAGAGAATTTAAGATTGAATTTAACTTTGATTTTAAACTTTAATTTTGATTTTAATTTTGATTCTAATTGTAATTTTAAATTAAATTTTGATCTTGATTTTAATTTTCGTGAACAAAGTATAGTGTATAACTCGCATATAATGGTTATTAATCGCCTACGGCTCGTTCTCGTAATGAATAGCCATTATTATATGCTCGTTGTACAATATACTATTATTGTTTATTATTAAACCATTAATACCTCTGTAAATTACAATTTGAATCATTAAAATCAATTTAACCATTAAAAAATTGCTGCGGCAATATTTATTATTGCAGGATTTTTTTAGCACTTTTATTTCAAAAGATTAAAGGATTATATGTTTGGCGGTCATTTAATGCTTACATTATCAAAATCATCCCTTAGAATTGCTATTTAGAGGCTTTTAAACATTTTTCGTTCGGATTTCCGCGCCTCGTCGCCATCTATTGGATGGTGGCTGAACTGCTAAGTGATGTTTTTGAACAGCGCCAAAATGCTCGAACTTTATCCTTATTATCAAAGTGTTAATATTCAGCAATGCGCTATACACGAAACGATAGGCGATTTAATTCCGAATCGAATGGTGTATAAAATAGCTGAGGCTATTTAGCCGTTTTCTTGTAATTTGCGAATGAAAATTAAGCACGACACACTTACCGACATTTACAGTTCACTGTAACTTAAAACCTAAATGCACAATAATTTGCTATATTCTTCAATGAAATACAGGTCCCAGTACATATTACTGATTATTCAATTATTTTTTTATATTATTAATGCATTACAATAAGAGAAATATATGAGGAATCCTAATCTTCATAGAGGGTACCCTCTGTTATCGTGGGGATAAACTACGTGGATTTAATAATTGTTGTAATAATAAAAGAATATTTAAAAACTTAAAAAGAATGTTGTCTCATGATTAAATAAATTCACTTGTGGATATTTACGTACTTAAATTGCAGAAACAATATTTTATAATATACACGCCTAATCTGAAGCAACCCGATATACGCATAACTCTAATTCATTTATTATTAAAAACTTCTAATTTTATACGTAACAGGGACAAAACCATAAGTGTAATCCTGAGTAAAGCTTAAAAAATAGTGGGAATATTTAAGTATTTAAATTGAGGAAACAATGGTATTATATAAACGCTTACTTTTAGGCAACCCAATATACTATAACTAATATTATTTTTTAATAAAAACTTCTAATTCTAAATATAATAGGGACACAAGTATGAGTGTAATCCTTAGCAATGCTTTAAAAATATTACCCTTATGGTTTTGTCTCTGTTACGATTAAAATTTGAAGTTTTAAATAATAAATCATTATTAGTTATACGTGTATTGGGTTGCCTGTAAGCAGGCGTTTATATAATATAATTATTTCTGCAATTTAAATACTTTAATATTCACATTATTTTTTAAGCTTTACGGAGGATTACACTTATGGTTTTGTCACTGTCACTTTTAAAATTTGAAGTTTTTTATAGTAGTTATGCGTTTATCGGGTTGCCTGTAATTAGGCGGATATATTATAATGTATTGTTTCTGCAATTTAAATACGAAAATATCTACAAGTAAATTTATTTTATTATAAGATAACAGTCTTCTTAAGTTTTTAAATATTCTTTCATTATTAAAACAATTATTAAATCCACAAATGAAAACGTAGTTAATCCCCACGATAACAGAGGGTACTCTCTATGAAGATAAGGATTCCTCATATATTTCTCTTATTGTAATGAATTAATAATATAAAAAGTTAATTGAATAATCAGTAATAAGTATTGGGACCCGTATTTCATTGAAGAATATAGCAAATTGTTGTACATTTAGGTTTTAAGTTACAGTGAACTGTAAATGTCGGTAAGTGTGTCATGCATAATTTTCATTCGCAAATAACAAGAAAACGGCTAAATAGCCTCAGCTATTTTATACACCATTCGATTCGGAATTAAATTGTCTATCGTTTCGTGTACAGCGCATTGCTGAATATTAACACTTTGATTATAAGGATAAAGTTCGAGCATTTTGGCGCTGTTCAAAAACATCACTTAGTAGTTCGGCCATCGTCGAATAGATGGCGACAAGACGTGGGAATGCGAACGTAAAATGTTTAAAAGCTTTTAAATAGTAATTCTGAGGGATGATTTTGATAAGTTGAACGTTAAATCACCGCCAAACTTGCAATCCTTTAATCTTTTCAATTAAACGTACGCGTTTATATTGCCAATCCCTTGACTCGCGCCCAAAAACCGACAAAACAGGGAGCAGTGGGCATGACGAGTAATGTGGCTACGTCTCTGCCTCCTTTCCTCGCTACTTCCCATTCCACTCGACGAGTGTGTGGCAGGGGTATAAGGCCTGTACTATTGTAGGGGGTGGAAGCATGGGGGACGAGAGTGTATTAAACAATTTATTATTGCAGGATTTTTACAGCACTTTTATTTTAAAAGATTAAAGGATTATATGTTTGGCGGTCATTTAATGCTTACATTATCAAAATTATCCCTTAGAATTGCTATTTAAAAGCTTTTAAAAATTTAACGTTCGCATTCCCACGTCTTGTCGCCATCTATTCGACGATGGCCAAACTACTAAGTGATGTTTTTGAACAGCGCCAAAATGCTCGAACTTTATCCTTATAATCAAAGTGTTAATATTCAGCAATGCGCTGTACACAAAACGATAGACGATTTAATTTCAAATCGAATAGTGTATAAAATAGCTTAGGAAATTTAGCGATTTTTCTGTAATTTGCGAATGAAAATTAAGCACGACACACTTACCGACATTTACAGCTCACTATAACTTGAAACCTAAATGCACAACAATTTGCTATATTCTTCAATGAAATACGGGTCCCAATACTTATTACTGATTATTCAATTAACTTTTTATATTATTAATGCATTACTATAAGAGAAATATATGAGGAATCCTAATATCATAGAGGGTACCCTCTGTTATCGTGGGGATAAACTACGTTTCATTTGTGGATTTAATAATTGTTTTAATAATTTAATAAAAATATTTAAAAACTTAAGAAGACTGTTATCTTATAATAAAATAAATTTACTTGTAGATATTTTCGTATTTAAATTGCAGAAACAATACATTATAATATATCCGCCTAATCACAGGCAACCCGATAAACGCATAACTACTATAAAAAACTTCCAATTTTAAAGGTGACAGTGACAAAACCATTAGTGTGATCCTCAGAAATAGTGCGAATATTTAAGTATTTAAATTTCAGAAATAATTATATTACATAAATGCCTACTTACAGACAATACAATACACGCATACATAATATTAATTTATTACTAAAAACTTCCAATTTTAAACGTGACAGGGACAAAACCATAAGTGTAATCCTCCGTAAAGCTTAAAAAACAATGTGAATATTAAAGTATTTAAATTGCAGAAATAAATATATTATATAAACGCCTGCTTACCGGCAACCCAATACACGTATGACTAATAATGGTTTATTATTTAAAACTTCAAATTTTAATCGTAACAGGGACAAAACAATAAGTGTAATATTTTTAAAGCGTTGCTAAGGATAAACACTCATGCTTGTGTCCCTATTATATTTAAAATTAGAAGTTTTTAATAAAAAATAATATTAGTTATAGTATATTGGGTTGCCTAAAAGTAGGCGTTTATATAATACCATTGTTTCCGCAATTTAAATACTTAAATATTCCCACTATTTTTGAAGCTTTACTCAGATTTACACTAATGGTTTTGTCCCTGTTACGTATAAAATTAGAAGTTTTTAATAATAAATTAATTCGAGTTATGCGTATATCGGGTTGCCAGGAATTAGGCGTGTATATTATAAAATATTGTTTCTGCAATTTAAGTACGTAAATATCCACAAGTGAATTTATTTAATCATGAGACAACATTCTTTTTAAGTTTTTAAATATTCTTTTATTATTACAACAATTATTACATCCACAAATTATTAAGTAGTTTATCCCCACGATAACAGGTAGAGCCCTATACTTAGATTATGATTACTCGTATATTTCTCTTATTGTAATGCATTAACAATATAAATAGTTGAATAATTATTCAGGAATAAGTATTGTAACCCGTATTTGATTGAAGAATATAGCAAATTCTTCTTAATTGAATTTTTATGTTACAGTGAGCTGTAAATGTCGGTAAGTGTGTCGTCCTTAATTTTCATTCGCAAATTACAGAAAAGCCGCTAAATTTCCTCAGCTATTTTATACACCATTCGATTCAGAATTAAATCGCCTACCATTTCATGCACAGCCCATTGCTAAACATTAACACTTTGACAATAAGTATAAAGTTCGAGCATTTTGGCGCTGTTCAAAAACATCACTTAGCAGTTCAGCCACCGTCCAATAGATGGCGACGAGGCGCGGAAATCCGAACGAAAAATGTTTAAAAGCTTCTAAATAGCAATTCTAAGGGATGATTTTGATAATGTAAGCATTAAATGACCGCCAAACATATAATCCTTCAATCTTTTGAAATAAAAGTGCTGTAAAAATCCTGCAATAATAAATATTGCCCCAGCAATTTTTTTAATGGTTAAATTGATTTTAATGATTCAAATTGTAATTTACAGAGGTATTAATGGTTTAATAATAAACAATAATAGTATATTGTACAACGAGCATATAATGATGGCTATTAATCACGAGAACGAGGTTTGCGGAAGTGGAGCAAATCGTTTGAGTAACGGAGGAACTATACTTCTGTATCTCATAGCCAACTCTGAAACAAAATTTTGTGGCTCACACGATAGTACAAACATAGGTAAAAAAATAAAAAAATAAATAAATTTTGTGAACGACCATCATTGGTTGATTTGCTATGGATTGACCCATTAGTACCCATTTTTACATGATTTCAAAACACTAGTTACAATCTAAAAATCTTGTGTTGCACAAAACGTCGGTTGTTTATTCTAAATATTTCATAATCAAATCATGATATTTAACAATTTTCTCTTATCATATTTCGAGGTCGAGTTCCGTAAATATAAAATCTGTTTGTACGTACCTTCCGTGGCAAGCATACACATTTTCTATTAAAAGTGACACGGTAAGTAGCATTCTGTATTCTATTCTTTTCTTTGTTTTTTTTTTACTTGAGATGTAATTTATGGATAGATAAACCCATTCTTTAAAGTAAATACATTTTTAGTGCCACGATTATGGTGAAATTTTATTAACAATACACAAGTTTAAAGTTTGTTACTGCTGCAGGAAACAATTTAGTGATAAGTGTGACGCATCATAGTTTTGGGAGGTGAAAAGCTAATCAAAAATTAAATAAAAATCCAGGTATGTATTTAAAAAAATAAAGTTGATAACGAAACGTCATATTTGAAAAATAAAATTATTTTCTGGAAGAGCTTACAAAATTGTCTAAACACAGTGGTTTTGATTTTTCAAAATAATAATAAAGCCTTAAAAAGTAAAAATCAAAATTGTTTTTTTAGGTATAACTAAAACTATTTGTATATGTTCTATATCTGGAATCCGAGGCAAAAAAATATGTTCTCTGTGTGTATGTATTTCTTCACACCATTTTAGTAAAAATGATATGATATAGAAAATTTTTATTAAATTTTTGTATTTCAGTCAACGTGCTGATGCACAATTCTTCAAATATATCATATTAGCAATAGTTTGTATATTGAGCAGGTATTTTGACGACAAACTAATAACATCGAATTTGGAAATATTTTAAATGCTTAGATCGAGTCGATGTTTACTGTTATCAACATTAGCTGTGCCCTTGCGAAGTCATTATGTAATTACTAAGTGAACATAAATAGATATTTGTAATACATTATTCAAGAGTAATAAAAATAATATTTTTAATGGAATTGTAAACAAGTAAATCAAGTTTGCAATCAAAATACTTCGAATAACATCAATTTTTATCGATGTTTAACGATGATACACGCATAATATAGTCAATAATATGAGATTGGTGAATACAATTATGGTATTAACATACGACACAAACTTTATATTGGCGAGTACTTTGAATTATTACCTTATTGTTAAGTAAGTTTCATCAAGTGATGGATGAGGCGAAGGTGCGTAGTTTATTTAAATTAAATTTCGAAAGTGATTTGATTTGTGATAATTGAAGGGCTTAGAAGTAAAACGGTTTAAATGCACTTTTTATGGTTTTGATATAATCGACTTTGATATTCTTCGAATATTACTTCGAAATTTCCTTTGATAAGGAGGAAAATTCCAGGTTATGGTTTAAAATGATATTTTGCGTCAGTTATTTCATTTAAAGGCATAAAAATATGCTAGAGATACCTTTTAGGTGCAGCAGCATTTTTTTGAAAAAGTGCACTTTTTTTATATTGATGCATTTGCAGGAAACCAAAAACGTTCCCTTCAATTCATTAATTTTTTTGCGAAACGTTTATATATTTTTAATCTTTACAATTGGTAGAGGGTCCTTCCAGCTTTCATTTGTATTTTTTCAAAACTTTTAGAACCCCCGCAATTTTTTAAAACATTTTTCGGGGTGTGGTTTCGCCCTGTTTTTTAATAGAAAATAACGCTAAAGTACTCTAATTAGTTCAAAAAGACCCCCTATAATATCGGCACATTTTTCTATTTGGTGCTCCCTTAACGAAGTATAATTTTTCAAAATGTGACCAAAATGCTTCACCAGTTTCATTGCGATTTTTTTTCTTCTGAAACGCAATAGCTGACATTCTTACAGTTAATAAAGGGTATGCCTGGATTTCATTTGTAATTTGTAAAAATTTTGAAGCCTCCCGGTTATAGGACAAGTCATTTTGCACTTTTTGAAAGATTATTTTTTATTTGAATGTTGATATTCATCAACTTCCGACCAAAATTAATCTTTAATGTATTAAAGTTGGTATCAAATTCAGTTTAATTACTCAACAGTATTTTTTATAGATTAAGATTATTGCATTTTTTCTTACAAAAACAAGAAGTTTATTTCAATTTTTTCGTTTTTTTTTTTTTAATTCTGGCTAGAATTTAAATCTTACTTTAGAGACAATTAAAAAAAATATATAACTAAAAGGGATAAACTGGTTTGATTGGTAAACAGATGCAAAAGAAGTACGCAACGATTTTATTTTTTTACGATTTTTTTTTAATTCCAGTATTTAAATCTTACTGCAGGAACAATTTTGAAAATTTATAACTTTTGTCTTAATCGGAATTTTTAAAGTATGTAAACTGCTTTGGTTGGTAAATAGATGCAAAAGTATTTGTTACCATTTGTAAAAAGAATAAAAGAAAATAGTATTTTCTGAAGCGTCTTGAAGAGATCTTTCTAGTAACATATAGAAACCCCGAATCGAACCAGTGGTTTCTTCTTCACGAAATCATTTTAAATGCATTTTTGGTCAAAAGTAAAAAGGGGGGTAGTTTTTCAAGTTTTCGTCAATATTTTAAAATCGCCAATTTTAATTAAATCCGACGAATTTGCACCCAAGGAGCACATATTTGAAATCCGCGTTCGATTTGGATTCTTCGTTTATCCGCTTCGGCCGTTCAAAGTCTGAAAAAATCGACTTTTTTCAAAATTTTCTATAATGTTTCCGTAATGTTCATGGTGAATTTTTTCTAGATAAATTTTTTTAACACCAATCGATGAAGCTCGTTCTGATGAAAATAAAGTATAACATAAAGGTTTAGGATGTTTACTAAAAAAAGTTGATTTTTTCAATTTTTTCCATTTTTGAGTTTCCTTTACTGACGCGTCACGGGCTTCAAATTGACATTTGTGGTTGGGCAAGTACATTTTCTGAAGCGTCTTGAAGAGATCTTTCTAGTAACATATAGAAAACCCGAATCGAACCAGTGGTTTCTTCAGGTAATCATTTTAAATGAAATTTTTGGGCAAAAGTAAGAAGAGGGGACCCTTGGGTAGTTTTTCAAGTTTTCGTCAAAAATTGAAAATCGCCAATTTTAATTGAATCCGACTAATTTGCACCCAAGGAGCACATTTTTGAAATCCATGATCGATTTGGATTCTTCGTTTATCCGCTGCGGCCGTTCAAAGTCTGAAAATATCCATAAATGTTCATGGTGACTTGCCAACTTTTTTGTAATTTTTTTTTCATGAAATTTTTTAACGCCAATCGATTTAGATTGTTCTTCTGCTGGAAAAAGTCATTACATAAAGGTCTACGATGATCAGGGGCGGCTGGTTATATAGAGCCACGGAGCACCACCTGTAGTTTCAAGCTCGACAAGATTTTTTAATGAATTCCTAAAACACTTTTTTGCCAGTTATTTTGGTCTAGGAAGCTAAATCGTTCTTTCTTTCTTAAAAAAAGACAACATGTTCTACGAGCCGCCACTGATGTTAGGTACGGCCTTTAACAATGAAATTATGATAAAACACCTGCTCCGTATGTCCGAAAAAAATGTATTAAAGCCCTGATATTGACAAGTGATTTTGAGTGACAGTCCGTTGTGATTTCCTTTGATTTTAACCGACATTTCACTTTTTCCCAATATTTGTTACAAAAAACTGATATTTTCGAGTTTTTAGTTGAATGACTTGAATAACTCAAAATTAATCTGCAGAATATTTTGAACTTCTGCAAAAATATTGAAACCCTGATAACAATAAGTGATTTTAAGTGACAGATCATTGTGCTTTGCTTTGATTTTTACCGAAATTTCACTTTTTCCCAATATTTGTTACATTTTCGCGTATTTTAGTGAAATAACTCAAAAACCATCTTCAGAATGTTTTGATATTTTGCATAAATATTAAATTTCTAATATTAGTAGGCAATGTTGAGTGACAGTCCGTTGTGATTTGTTTTAATTTTAGCCGGAATTTCACGTTTTCCTAATATTTCTTCAGAAAAATAATATTTTCGAGTTTTTAGTTGAATAACACAAAAGCCATCTCCAGAATGTTTTGATATTTTGCTTGAATATTAAAGTCCTGATATTCATAAGTAATGTTAAGTGATAGTTCGTTGTGATTTGCTTTTTATTTTAGCCGAAATTTCACTTTTTCCCAATATTTGTTCCAAAAAACTGAAATTTTCGAGTTTTTAGTTGAATAACTCAAAAATCATCTGCAGAATGTTTTAATCTTTTTAATATTAAAGCCCTGATATTATTAAGTGATTTTGAGTGACAGTTCATGCGACTTGTTTTGATTTTAAACGAAATTTCACTTTTTCTGAAGATTTAATATAAAAAATGAAAATTTTCGAGTTTCTAGTTGGAATAAATTAATCTGCAGAATATTTTGATTTTCTGTATGAATATTGAAGCCCTGGTATTAATAAGTGATTGTGAGTAACAGTTAATTATTGTGATTTGTTTGATTTTAAGCGAAATTTCACTTTTTCCCAATATTTGTTACAAAAAACTGATATTTTCGAGTTTTTAGTTGAATAATTCAAAAAGCATCTCCAGAATGTTTTGATATTTTGTTTGAATATTCGAGTCCTGATAATGATAAGTTCTGACTGATAGTCCATTGTGATTTGCTTCGACTTGAACTGAAATTTCAGCTTTTCCAAATATTTGATTAAAAAAATTGACATTTCTCGAGTTTTCAGTTGAATAACACAAAAACCATTTCCATACAATATTGATTTTTTGCTTAAATATTAAAATCCAGATAATTATAAGTCATTTTAAATAACAGTCGCTTGTGTTTTACTTCGATTTTAGCCGAATTTCGCGTAGTCTCGTATTTTGTATTTTAAGGATGTTTCGAGTGAGGTATCAAAAATATTTTTAACTTTTATGTTAGGCAGGCGGCTCGTTATATAGAGCCTAGGAGCCATGGCGCCACCTGTAGTTTCAAGCTCAGTAAGAATTTTTAATTAACTCTTAAAACACTTTTTTGCCAGTTTGGTCTAGGAAGATAAATCGTTTTTTCTTTCTTCAGAAAATGGAGGGGGAAGGGGGTATATTGTATATGTGGCTCTACCATCAATAAGTTCCACGAGCCGCCACTGACGATTATTATTAAAAAGTAGATTTTTTCGATTTTTTTCATTTTTGAGTTTCCTTTGCTGACGCGTCACGGGCTTCAAATTGACATTTGTGGTTACGCAAGTAGATTTTCTAAAGCACCTTGAAGGGATCTTTCCAGTGACGTATAGAAACTCCGAATCGAACCAGTGGTTTCTTCACGAAATCATTTTAAATGCAATTTTTGGGCAAAATTAAAAAGGGGGGACCCTTGGGTAGTTCTCGTCAAAAATGAAAAATCGCCAATTTTAATTGAATCCGACTAATTGGCACCCAAGGAGCACCGATTTGAAAACCGCGTTCGATTTGGATTCATCGTTGAGCCGTTACGGCCGTTCAAAGTCTGAAAAAATAGACTTTTTTTTTAATTTTCCATCATGTTCGTGGTCAGGGGCGGCTCGTTATATAGATCTAAGGAGCACTACTTGTAGTTTTAAGCTCAGCAAGAATTTTTAATTAATTCTTAAAACACTTTCTCGCCAGTTACTTTGGTCTAGATAAATCGTTCTTTCTTTCTTAAAAAAATGATGGGGGGGAGGGTATATTGTATTAGTGCTCTGCCATCAACATGTTCCACGAGCCGCCACTGGTTTAAGTAATTAAATGCTACTTTCATGAAGTACGAAGACCTTCGTTAAATGCAGTGACGGTTCGCGGGTTTTTTTCTGGTACGGCCGAGGAACAAGAGGTGGTAATACAGATAAGTGAGGTCTCGCTGCCAGCCGTCTCTGCAACTGACCCACCTCTTGTTCCTCAGCCCTACCAGAAAAAACCCCGCGAACCGTCACTGGTTAAATGCGAAGAAACACTTTTTTTTTACATATTTTAAAAGAAATTTAAAGTTCTTTTTCTTACCTAATTTGCTAGGTTTATAAATAATAATAATAACTGAGCATTAATCAGTTCCTCTTATATCCTTATTGGATATCGATTTCATTTTACACGCAAAATCTTTGGCGTACGAGATAATAAGAGGTTAAAGGGCTGCGAAGTTCAAGATCACATGTGTAGTGCGAAGTTATTTGTTTTCCCAAACAAAATGCAGCTAATAGTACATCCCATATGTTGTTTATGCGAACTATGAACTCCATGAATGTATTTCTGAAAATATTAAGTCATATTCCTGGATTTTTAATTAACTCGATTTTCAATAAGGTCATGTTATGCGAACCAGTATTATCATTTATATACATCTTTTTTTTTTCTCTTGATGTTTACCGTCATAATAACCGGATTATCATAAGTGTATACCGACTAGGGCAATTTCTTGAAGATATAGTTTGATCAATGGATCTTTGCGTGTGCGTCATTGCCGAAGACTGAGTTTTCTCACCTTGGACGACATACGTACTCGTACGTACATGATTGCGTCTAATTTAACTTATCGTTGAGAAAAAAAACGCATGAAAAGGTTGTCGGAGCTTGGTTCAGATATCTATGTCGTGCACGCAAAGATCCATTGATCAAATTATAACAGAGATGAGTTTTAAAGCTATGGTTCGGAAATACCTTTCGATCTTACAGATATTTTAAAATGTTACTGTACTGATCTTTCGAAATCACTCGGTTTTTGTAAATGTAAAAATTTTCAGTCGTGAAAATGCAAAGGATTTCGGCTTTATAGAATATTCGAGCGATGCTTGAGAAAATATATGGGTCATTCCATATCATATTTGCAATTGACAATAAAATTTGCTTGAATATTTTTTTCAGTACTAGATACAAAAATAATTGACAAGTATTTTTTACTTTCTCCGTTACGAAGTACGAGAAAGTATTGTGATCGTGATTTTTTTTTCAAAAATTTTTTTTGCGGAAATATCCGTTTTAGGGTCCCTAGATACCATTTCAACAATTTCTGGAAAAAAATGTTTTGTGTCTGTGTATGTGTCTGTGTGTGTGTGTGTGTGTGTGTGCGTGTGCCTGTGCGTGTGTGTGTGTGTCTGCTGTGTGCGCTGTATCTCAAAAACTAACAGAGCAATTGATATGAAACTTTGAACATACGTCTTATTTGATAATCTGAAGAACTGAAAAGCTTTTGGTAAAATTTCGTACACCGGAAGTGGGTGTTTACCTTAACTATTTTTAGTTTTTTGCCAATATTTTCTTAAATATGAAAAATATCACAAAAATTTTTAAACAAACATTAAAGACAATAAAGAAATGAATATCTTTTGCTTCAAAATATTTTTCATAAAATCATTGCTATTCGAGAAAAAAATTTATTAATTTTTTTTTAATTTTTGGTTTATAATTATGAAACGATAATAGTTTCAGCAAATTTATGTGAATAATAATTGTAGAAAATTACAAAATGAACAATTTCTAAAGAATAAGTTTTTTTCGAAATGCCTTTAGTTTTTGAGTAAACTGAGTTTTTGAATTTGAAGTATAATTTTTCCATCTTTTATAATTTTGACGTTTTAAACGTCAGTGTCATCCTCTCGATGTACATTTAAAATATGATTTAAATTGAAAATAAACCATGAAAGCGTAAATATAAATAATACCATCAAGTCGGAGAAAGTAACATGATGGCCACATCACCATTTTTTGCTATTGAAGTTAGCTGAAATTTTTTAACGGCAATCAATTTCTCTCGTCTTTCTGATGAAAATAAAGTTAAATTCAATAGTCTACGATGATTTTTAAGAAAGTTGCATTTTTGACAAAATTTCCAAGGGGGTTAGTCATGTCTTTTTTCACGATTTCATCAAAAATTCAAAATCTCTAATACGACTAATTGACGTACGAGGAACTCAGATTTGCAAACCGCGTTCAATTTGGAGTTTTCGTTTGGCCGCCACGGCCGATCAAAGTCTGAAAAATCAATTATTTTCTTAAATTTTCCAAAATCCTCATGGTGACTGACTAATTTTTTTGCCATTAAAGTTAGCTGAAATTTTTTAACGGCAATCAATTTCTCTCGTCTTTCTGATGAAAATAAAGTTAAATTCAATAGTCTACGATGATTTTTAAGAAAGTTGCATTTTTGACAAAATTTCCAAGGGGGTTAGTCATGTCTTTTTTCACGATTTCATCAAAAATTACAAATCTCTAATCCGACTAATTGACGTACGAGGAACTCAGATTTGCAAACCGCGTTCAATTTGGAGTTTTCGTTTGGCCGCTACGGCCGATCAAAGTCTGAAAAATCAATTATTTTCTTAAATTTTCTAAAATGTTCACTGTGACTGACTAATTTTTTTGCTATTGAAGTTAGCTGAAATTTTTTAACGGCAATCAATTTCTCTCGTCTTTCTGATGAAAATAAAGTTAAATTCAATAGTCTACGATGATTTTTAAGAAAGTTGCATTTTTGACAAAATTTCCAAGGGGGTTAGTCATGTCTTTTTTCACGATTTCATCAAAAATTCAAAATATCTAATCCGACTAATTGACGTACGAGGAACTCAGATTTGAAAACCGCGTTCAATTTGGAGTTTTCGTTTGGCCGCTACGGCCGATCAAAGTCTGAAAAATCAATTATTTTCTTAAATTTTCTAAAATGTTCACTGTGACTGACTAATTTTTTTGCTATTGAAGTTAGCTGAATTTTTTTAACGGCAATCAATTTCTCTCGTCTTTCTGATGAAAATAAAGTTAAATTCAATAGTCTACGATGATTTTTAAGAAAGTTGCATTTTTTGACAAAATTTCCAAGGGGGTTAGTCATGTCTTTTTTCACGATTTCATCAAAAATTCAAAATCTCTAATCCGACTAATTGACGTACGAGGAACTCGGATTTGCAAACCGCGTTCAATTTGGAGTTTTCGTTTGGCCGCCACGGCCGATCAAAGTCTGAAAAATCAATTATTTTCTTAAATTTTCTAAAATGTTCACTATGACTGACTAATTTTTTTGCTATTGAAGTTAGGTGAAATTTTATAACGGCAATCAATTTCTCTCGTCTTTCTGATGAAAATAAAGTTAAATTCAATAGTCTACGATGATTTTTAAGAAAGTTGCATTTTTTGAGAACATTTCCAAGGGGGTTAGTCATGTCTTTTTTCACGATTTCATCAAAAATTCTAAATCTCTAATTCGACTAATTGACGTACGAGGAACTTAGATTTGCAAACCGCGTTCAATTTGGAGTTTTCGTTTGGCCGCTACGGCCGATCAAAGTCTGAAAAATCAATTATTTTCTTAAATTTTCTAAAATGTTCACTGTGACTGACTAATTTTTTTGCTATTGAAGTTAGCTGAAATTTTTTAACGGCAATCAATTTCTCTCGTCTTTCTGATGAAAATAAAGTTAAATTCAATAGTCTACGATGATTTTTAAGAAAGTTGCATTTTTTGACAAAATTTCCAAGGGGGTTAGTCATGTCTTTTTTCACGATTTCATCAAAAATTCAAAATCTCTAATCCGACTAATTGACGTACGAGGAACTCAGATTTGCAAACCGCGTTCAATTTGGAGTTTTCGTTTGGCCGCTACGGCCGATCAAAGTCTGAAAAATCAATTATTTTCTTAAATTTTCTAAAATGTTCACTGTGACTGACTCATTTTTTTGCTATTGAAGTTAGCTGAAATTTTTTAACGGCAATCAATTTCTCTCGTCTTTCTGATGAAAATAAAGTTAAATTCAATAGTCTACGATGATTTTTAAGAAAGTTGCATTTTTTGACAAAATTTCCAAGGGGGTTAGTCATGTCTTTTTTCACGATTTCATCAAAAATTCTAAATCTCTAATCCGACTAATTGACGTACGAGGAACTCAGATTTGCAAACCGCGTTCAATTTGGAGTTTTCGTTTGGCCGCTACGGCCGATCAAAGTCTGAAAAATCAATTATTTTCTTAAATTTTCTAAAATGTTCACTGTGACTGACTAATTTTTTTGCTATTGAAGTTAGCTGAAATTTTTTAACGGCAATCAATTTCTCTCGTCTTTCTGATGAAAATAAAGTTAAATTCAATAGTCTACGATGATTTTTAAGAAAGTTGCATTTTTTGACAAAATTTCCAAGGGGGTTAGTCATGTCTTTTTTCACGATTTCATCAAAAATTCAAAATCTCTAATTCGACTAATTGACGTACGGGGAACTCAGATTTGCAAACCGCGTTCAATTTGGAGTTTTCGTTTGGCTGCTACGGCCGATCAAAGTCTGAAAAATCAATTATTTTCTTAAATTTTCCAAACTCCTCATGGTGACTGACTATTTTTTTTGCTATTGAAGTTAGCTGAATTTTTTTTACGGCAATCAATTTCTCTCGTCTTTCTGATGAAAATAAAGTTAAATTCAATAGTCTACGATGATTTTTAAGAAAGTTGCATTTTTTGACAAAATTTCCAAGGGGGTTAGTCATGTCTTTTTTCACGATTTCATCAAAAATTCAAAATCTCTAATCCGACTAATTGACGTACGAGGAACTCAGATTTGCAAACCGCGTTCAATTTGGAGTTTTCGTTTGGCCGCTACTGCCGATCAAAGACTGAAAAATCAATTATTTTCTTAAATTTTCTAAAATGTTAACTGTGACTGACTAATTTTTTTGCTATTGAAGTTAGCTGAAATTTTTTAACGGCAATCAATTTCTCTCGTCTTTCTGATGAAAATAAAGTTAAATTCAATAGTCTACGATGATATTTAAGAAAGTTGCATTTTTTGAGAAAATTTCCAAGGGGGTTAGTCATGTCTTTTTTCACGATTTCATCAAAAATTCTAAATCTCTAATCCGACTAATTGACGTACGAGGAACTCAGATTTGCAAACCGCGTTCAATTTGGAGTTTTCGTTTGGCTGCTACGGCCGATCAAAGTCTGAAAAATCAATTATTTTCTTAAATTTTCTAAAATGTTCACTGTGACTGACTAATTTTTTTGCTATTGAAGTTAGCTGAAATTTTTTAACGGCAATCAATTTCTCTCGTCTTTCTGATGAAAATAAAGTTAAATTCAATAGTCTACGATGATTTTTAAGAAAGTTGCATTTTTTGAGAACATTTCCAAGGGGGTTAGTCATGTCTTTTTTCACGATTTCATCAAAAATTCTAAATCTCTAATCCGACTAATTGACGTACGAGGAACTTAGATTTGCAAACCGCGTTCAATTTGGAGTTTTCGTTTGGCTGCTACGGCCGATCAAAGTCTGAAAAATCAATTATTTTCTTAAATTTTCTAAAATGTTCACTGTGACTGACTAATTTTTTTGCTATTGAAGTTAGCTGAAATTTTTTAACGGCAATCAATTTCTCTCGTCTTTCTGATGAAAATAAAGTTAAATTCAATAGTCTACGATGATTTTTAAGAAAGTTGCATTTTTTGACAAAATTTCCAAGGGGGTTAGTCATGTCTTTTTTCACGATTTCATCAAAAATTCTAAATCTCTAATCCGACTAATTGACGTACGAGGAACTTAGATTTGCAAACCGCGTTCAATTTGGAGTTTTCGTTTGGCTGCTACGGCCGATCAAAGTCTGAAAAATCAATTATTTTCTTAAATTTTCTAAAATGTTCACTGTGACTGACTAATTTTTTTGCTATTGAAGTTAGCTGAATTTCTTTAACAGCAATCAATTTCTCTCGTCTTTCTGATGAAAATAAAGTTAAATTCAATAGTCTACGATGATTTTTAAGAAAGTTGCATTTTTTGACAAAATTTCCAAGGGGGTTAGTCATGTCTTTTTTCACGATTTCATCAAAAATTCAAAATCTCTAATCCGACTAATTGACGTACGAGGAACTCGGATTTGCAAACCGCGTTCAATTTGGAGTTTTCGTTTGGCCGCCACGGCGATCAAAGTCTGAAAAATCAATTATTTTCTTAAATTTTCTAAAATGTTCACTGTGACTGACTAATTTTTTTGCTATTGAAGTTAGCTGAAATTTTTTAACGGCAATCAATTTCTCTCGTCTTTCTGATGAAAATAAAGTTAAATTCAATAGTCTACGATGATTTTTAAGAAAGTTGCATTTTTTGACAAAATTTCCAAGGGGGTTAGTCATGTCTTTTTTCACGATTTCATCAAAAATTCAAAATCTCTAATCCGACTAATTGACGTACGAGGAACTCAGATTTGCAAACCGCGTTCAATTTGGAGTTTTCGTTTGGCCGCTACGGCCGATCAAAGTCTGAAAAATCAATTATTTTCTTAAATTTTCTAAAATGTTCACTGTGACTGACTCATTTTTTTGCTATTGAAGTTAGCTGAAATTTTTTAACGGCAATCAATTTCTCTCGTCTTTCTGATGAAAATAAAGTTAAATTCAATAGTCTACGATGATTTTTAAGAAAGTTGCATTTTTTGACAAAATTTCCAAGGGGGTTAGTCATGTCTTTTTTCACGATTTCATCAAAAATTCAAAATCTCTAATCCGACTAATTAACGTACGAGGAACTCAGATTTGAAAACCGCGTTCAATTTGGAGTTTTCGTTTGGCCGCTACGGCCGATCAAAGTCTGAAAAATCAATTATTTTCTTAAATTTTCTAAAATGTTCACTGTGACTGACTAATTTTTTTTGCTATTGAAGTTAGCTGAATTTCTTTAACAGCAATCAATTTCTCTCGTCTTTCTGATGAAAATAAAGTTAAATTCAATAGTCTACGATGATTTTTAAGAAAGTTGCATTTTTTGACAAAATTTCCAAGGGGGTTAGTCATGTCTTTTTTCACGATTTCATCAAAAATTCTAAATCTCTAATCCGACTAATTGACGTACGAGGAACTTAGATTTGCAAACCGCGTTCAATTTGGAGTTTTCGTTTGGCTGCTACGGCCGATCAAAGTCTGAAAAATCAATTATTTTCTTAAATTTTCTAAAATGTTCACTATGACTGACTAATTTTTTTGCTATTGAAGTTAGGTGAAATTTTATAACGGCAATCAATTTCTCTCGTCTTTCTGATGAAAATAAAGTTAAATTCAATAGTCTACGATGATTTTTAAGAAAGTTGCATTTTTTGAGAACATTTCCAAGGGGGTTAGTCATGTCTTTTTTCACGATTTCATCAAAAATTCTAAATCTCTAATCCGACTAATTGACGTACGAGGAACTTAGATTTGCAAACCGCGTTCAATTTGGAGTTTTCGTTTGGCTGCTACGGCCGATCAAAGTCTGAAAAATCAATTATTTTCTTAAATTTTCTAAAATGTTCACTGTGACTGACTAATTTTTTTGCTATTGAAGTTAGCTGAATTTCTTTAACAGCAATCAATTTCTCTCGTCTTTCTGATGAAAATAAAGTTAAATTCAATAGTCTACGATGATTTTTAAGAAAGTTGCATTTTTTGACAAAATTTCCAAGGGGGTTAGTCATGTCTTTTTTCACGATTTCATCAAAAATTCAAATCTCTAATCCGACTAATTGACGTACGAGGAACTCGGATTTGCAAACCGCGTTCAATTTGGAGTTTTCGTTTGGCCGCCACGGCCGATCAAAGTCTGAAAAATCAATTATTTTCTTAAATTTTCTAAAATGTTCACTGTGACTGACTAATTTTTTTGCTATTGAAGTTAGCTGAAATTTTTTAACGGCAATCAATTTCTCTCGTCTTTCTGATGAAAATAAAGTTAAATTCAATAGTCTACGATGATTTTTAAGAAAGTTGCATTTTTTGACAAAATTTCCAAGGGGGTTAGTCATGTCTTTTTTCACGATTTCATCAAAAATTCAAAATCTCTAATCCGACTAATTGACGTACGAGGAACTCAGATTTGCAAACCGCGTTCAATTTGGAGTTTTCGTTTGGCCGCTACGGCCGATCAAAGTCTGAAAAATCAATTATTTTCTTAAATTTTCTAAAATGTTCACTGTGATTGACTCATTTTTTTGCTATTGAAGTTAGCTGAAATTTTTTAACGGCAATCAATTTCTCTCGTCTTTCTGATGAAAATAAAGTTAAATTCAATAGTCTACGATGATTTTTAAGAAAGTTGCATTTTTTGACAAAATTTCCAAGGGGGTTAGTCATGTCTTTTTTCACGATTTCATCAAAAATTCAAAATCTCTAATCCGACTAATTAACGTACGAGGAACTCAGATTTGAAAACCGCGTTCAATTTGGAGTTTTCGTTTGGCCGCTACGGCCGATCAAAGTCTGAAAAATCAATTATTTTCTTAAATTTTCTAAAATGTTCACTGTGACTGACTAATTTTTTTGCTATTGAAGTTAGCTGAAATTTTTTAACGGCAATCAATTTCTCTCGTCTTTCTGATGAAAATAAAGTTAAATTCAATAGTCTACGATGATTTTTAAGAAAGTTGCATTTTTTGACAAAATTTCCAAGGGGGTTAGTCATGTCTTTTTTCACGATTTCATCAAAAATTCAAAATCTCTAATCCGACTAATTGACGTACGAGGAACTCAGATTTGCAAACCGCGTTCAATTTGGAGTTTTCGTTTGGCCGCTACTGCCGATCAAAGACTGAAAAATCAATTATTTTCTTAAATTTTCTAAAATGTTAACTGTGACTGACTAATTTTTTTTGCTATTGAAGTTAGCTGAAATTTTTTAACGGCAATCAATTTCTCTCGTCTTTCCGATGAAAATAAAGTTAAATTCAATAGTCTACGATGATTTTTAAGAAAGTTGCATTTTTTGAGAACATTTCCAAGGGGGTTAGTCATGTCTTTTTTCACGATTTCATCAAAAATTCTAAATCTCTAATTCGACTAATTGACGTACGAGGAACTCAGATTTGCAAACCGCGTTCAATTTGGAGTTTTCGTTTGGCCGCTACGGCCGATCAAAGTCTGAAAAATCAATTATTTTCTTAAATTTTCTAAAATGTTCACTGTGACTGACTAATTTTTTTGCCATTAAAGTTAGCTCAAATTTTTTAACGGCAATCAATTTCTCTCGTCTTTCTGATGAAAATAAAGTTAAATTCAATAGTCTACGATGATTTTTAAGAAAGTTGCATTTTTGACAAAATTTCCAAGGGGGTTAGTCATGTCTTTTTCACGATTTCATCAAAAATTCTAAATCTCTAATCCGACTAATTGACGTACGAGGAACTCAGATTTGCAAACCGCGTTCAATTTGGAGTTTTCGTTTGGCCGCTACGGCCGATCAAAGTCTGAAAAATCAATTATTTTCTTAAAATTTCTAAAATGTTCACTGTGACTGACTAATTTTTTTGCTATTGAAGTTAGCTGAAATTTTTTAACGGCAATCAATTTCTCTCGTCTTTCTGATGAAAATAAAGTTAAATTCAATAGTCTACGATGATTTTTAAGAAAGTTGCATTTTTGACAAAATTTCCAAGGGGGTTAGTCATGTCTTTTTTCACGATTTCGTCAAAAATTCTAAATCTCTAATCCGACTAATTGACGTACGAGGAACTCAGATTTGCAAACCGCGTTCAATTTGGAGTTTTCGTTTGGCCGCTACGGCCGATCAAAGTCTGAAAAATCAATTATTTTCTTAAATTTTCTAAAATGTTCACTGTGACTGACTAATTTTTTTGCTATTGAAGTTAGCTGAAATTTTTTAACGGCAATCAATTTCTCTCGTCTTTCTGATGAAAATAAAGTTAAATTCAATAGTCTACGATGATTTTTAAGAAAGTTGCATTTTTGACAAAATTTCCAAGGGGGTTAGTCATGTCTTTTTTCACGATTTCGTCAAAAATTCTAAATCTCTAATCCGACTAATTGACGTACGAGGAACTCAGATTTGCAAACCGCGTTCAATTTGGAGTTTTCGTTTGGCCGCTACGGCCGATCAAAGTCTGAAAAATCAATTATTTTCTTAAATTTTCCAAAATCCTCATGGTGACTGACTATTTTTTTTGCTATTGAAGTTAGCTGAATTTTTTTTACGGCAATCAATTTCTCTCGTCTTTCTGATGAAAATAAAGTTAAATTCAATAGTCTACGATGATTTTTAAGAAAGTTGCATTTTTTGACAAAATTTCCAAGGGGGTTAGTCATGTCTTTTTCACGATTTCATCAAAAATTCAAAATCTCTAATCCGACTAATTGACGTACGAGGAACTCAGATTTGCAAACCGCGTTCAATTTGGAGTTTTCGTTTGGCCGCTACTGCCGATCAAAGACTGAAAAATCAATTATTTTCTTAAATTTTCTAAAATGTTAACTGTGACTGACTAATTTTTTTGCTATTGAAGTTAGCTGAAATTTTTTAACGGCAATCAATTTCTCTCGTCTTTCTGATGAAAATAAAGTTAAATTCAATAGTCTACGATGATTTTTAAGAAAGTTGCATTTTTTGAGAACATTTCCAAGGGGGTTAGTCATGTCTTTTTTCACGATTTCATCAAAAATTCTAAATCTCTAATTCGACTAATTGACGTACGGGGAACTCAGATTTGCAAACCGCGTTCAATTTGGAGTTTTCGTTTGGCTGCTACGGCCGATAAAAGTCTGAAAAATCAATTATTTTCTTAAATTTTCCAAAATCCTCATGGTGACTGACTAATTTTTTTGCCATTAAAGTTAGCTCAAATTTTTTAACGGCAATCAATTTCTCTCGTCTTTCTGATGAAAATAAAGTTAAATTCAATAGTCTACGATGATTTTTTAAGAAAGTTGCATTTTTGACAAAATTTCCAAGGGGGTTAGTCATGTCTTTTTCACGATTTCATCAAAAATTCTAAATCTCTAATCCGACTAATTGACGTACGAGGAACTCAGATTTGCAAACCGCGTTCAATTTGGAGTTTTCGTTTGGCCGCTACGGCCGATCAAAGTCTGAAAAATCAATTATTTTCTTAAATTTTCTAAAATGTTCACTGTGACTGACTAATTTTTTTGCTATTGAAGTTAGCTGAAATTTTTTAACGGCAATCAATTTCTCTCGTCTTTCTGATGAAAATAAAGTTAAATTCAATAGTCTACGATGATTTTTAAGAAAGTTGCATTTTTG
The DNA here is from genome assembly GCA_910593695.2 of Ocypus olens. Lineage (NCBI taxonomy): Eukaryota > Metazoa > Arthropoda > Insecta > Coleoptera > Staphylinidae > Ocypus > Ocypus olens. The sequence continues at coordinate 6,581,776 of OU343061.1, forward strand.
ACAAAATTTCCAAGGGGGTTAGTCATGTCTTTTTTCACGATTTCGTCAAAAATTCTAAATCTCTAATCCGACTAATTGACGTACGAGGAACTCAGATTTGCAAACCGCGTTCAATTTGGAGTTTTCGTTTGGCCGCTACGGCCGATCAAAGTCTGAAAAATCAATTATTTTCTTAAATTTTCCAAAATCCTCATGGTGACTGACTAATTTTTTTGCCATTAAAGTTAGCTCAAATTTTTTAACGGCAATCAATTTCTCTCGTCTTTCTGATGAAAATAAAGTTAAATTCAATAGTCTACGATGATTTTTAAGAAAGTTGCATTTTTGACAAAATTTCCAAGGGGGTTAGTCATGTCTTTTTTCACGATTTCATCAAAAATTCTAAATCTCTAATCCGACTAATTGACGTACGAGGAACTCAGATTTGCAAACCGCGTTCAATTTGGAGTTTTCGTTTGGCCGCTACGGCCGATCAAAGTCTGAAAAATCAATTATTTTCTTAAATTTTCTAAAATGTTCACTGTGACTGACTAATTTTTTTGCTATTGAAGTTAGCTGAAATTTTTAACGGCAATCAATTTCTCTCGTCTTTCTGATGAAAATAAAGTTAAATTCAATAGTCTACGATGATTTTTAAGAAAGTTGAATTTTTGACAAAATTTCCAAGGGGGTTAGTCATGTCTTTTTTCACGATTTCATCAAAAATTCTAAATCTCTAATCCGACTAATTGACGTACGAGGAACTCAGATTTGCAAACCGCGTTCAATTTGGAGTTTTCGTTTGGCCGCTACGGCCGATCAAAGTCTGAAAAATCAATTATTTTCTTAAATTTTCTAAAATGTTCACTGTGACTGACTAATTTTTTTGCTATTGAAGTTAGCTGAAATTTTTTAACGGCAATCAATTTCTCTCGTCTTTCTGATGAAAATAAAGTTAAATTCAATAGTCTACGATGATTTTTAAGAAAGTTGCATTTTTGACAAAATTTCCAAGGGGGTTAGTCATGTCTTTTTTCACGATTTCGTCAAAAATTCTAAATCTCTAATCCGACTAATTGACGTACGAGGAACTCAGATTTGCAAACCGCGTTCAATTTGGAGTTTTCGTTTGGCCGCTACGGCCGATCAAAGTCTGAAAAATCAATTATTTTCTTAAATTTTCCAAAATCCTCATGGTGACTGACTAATTTTTTTGCCATTAAAGTTAGCTCAAATTTTTTAACGGCAATCAATTTCTCTCGTCTTTCTGATGAAAATAAAGTTAAATTCAATAGTCTACGATGATTTTTAAGAAAGTTGCATTTTTGACAAAATTTCCAAGGGGGTTAGTCATGTCTTTTTTCACGATTTCATCAAAAATTCTAAATCTCTAATCCGACTAATTGACGTACGAGGAACTCAGATTTGCAAACCGCGTTCAATTTGGAGTTTTCGTTTGGCCGCTACGGCCGATCAAAGTCTGAAAAATCAATTATTTTCTTAAATTTTCTAAAATGTTCACTGTGACTGACTAATTTTTTTGCTATTGAAGTTAGCTGAAATTTTTTAACGGCAATCAATTTCTCTCGTCTTTCTGATGAAAATAAAGTTAAATTCAATAGTCTACGATGATTTTTAAGAAAGTTGCATTTTTGACAAAATTTCCAAGGGGGTTAGTCATGTCTTTTTTCACGATTTCATCAAAAATTCTAAATCTCTAATCCGACTAATTGACGTACGAGGAACTCAGATTTGCAAACCGCGTTCAATTTGGAGTTTTCGTTTGGCCGCTACGGCCGATCAAAGTCTGAAAAATCAATTATTTTCTTAAATTTTCCAAAATCCTCATGGTAACTGACTAATTTTTTTGCCATTAAAGTTAGCTCAAATTTTTTAACGGCAATCAATTTCTCTCGTCTTTCTGATGAAAATAAAGTTAAATTCAATAGTCTACGATGATTTTTAAGAAAGTTGCATTTTTTGACAAAATTTCCAAGGGGGTTAGTCATGTCTTTTTTCACGATTTCATCAAAAATTCAAAATCTCTAATCCGACTAATTGACGTACGAGGAACTCAGATTTGCAAACCGCGTTCAATTTGGAGTTTTCGTTTGGCCGCTACGGCCGATCAAATTCTGAAAAATCAATAATTTTCTTAAATTTTCCAAAATCCTCATGGTGACTGACTAATTTTTTTGCCATTAAAGTTAGCTCAAATTTTTTAACGGCAATCAATTTCTCTCGTCTTTCTGATGAAAATAAAGTTAAATTCAATAGTCTACGATGATTTTTAAGAAAGTTGCATTTTTGACAAAATTTCCAAGGGGGTTAGTCATGTCTTTTTTCACGATTTCATCAAAAATTCAAAATCTCTAATCCGACTAATTGACGTACGAGGAACTCAGATTTGCAAACCGCGTTCAATTTGGAGTTTTCGTTTGGCCGCTACGGCCGATCAAAGTCTGAAAAATCAATTATTTTCTTAAATTTTCTAAAATGTTCACTGTGACTGACTAATTTTTTTGCTATTGAAGTTAGCTGAAATTTTTTAACGGCAATCAATTTCTCTCGTCTTTCTGATGAAAATAAAGTTAAATTCAATAGTCTACGATGATTTTTAAGAAAGTTGCATTTTTTGACAAAATTTCCAAGGGGGTTAGTCATGTCTTTTTTCACGATTTCATCAAAAATTCAAAATCTCTAATTCGACTAATTGACGTACGGGGAACTCAGATTTGCAAACCGCGTTCAATTTGGAGTTTTCGTTTGGCTGCTACGGCCGATCAAAGTCTGAAAAATCAATTATTTTCTTAAATTTTCCAAAATCCTCATGGTGACTGACTATTTTTTTTGCTATTGAAGTTAGCTGAATTTTTTTTACGGCAATCAATTTCTCTCGTCTTTCTGATGAAAATAAAGTTAAATTCAATAGTCTACGATGATTTTTAAGAAAGTTGCATTTTTTGACAAAATTTCCAAGGGGGTTAGTCATGTCTTTTTTCACGATTTCATCAAAAATTCAAAATCTCTAATCCGACTAATTGACGTACGAGGAACTCAGATTTGCAAACCGCGTTCAATTTGGAGTTTTCGTTTGGCCGCTACTGCCGATCAAAGACTGAAAAATCAATTATTTTCTTAAATTTTCTAAAATGTTCACTGTGACTGACTAATTTTTTTGCTATTGAAGTTAGCTGAAATTTTTTAACGGCAATCAATTTCTCTCGTCTTTCTGATGAAAATAAAGTTAAATTCAATAGTCTACGATGATTTTTAAGAAAGTTGCATTTTTTGAGAACATTTCCAAGGGGGTTAGTCATGTCTTTTTTCACGATTTCATCAAAAATTCTAAATCTCTAATCCGACTAATTGACGTACGAGGAACTCAGATTTGCAAACCGCGTTCAATTTGGAGTTTTCGTTTGGCCGCTACGGCCGATCAAAGTCTGAAAAATCAATTATTTTCTTAAATTTTCCAAAATCCTCATGGTGACTGACTAATTTTTTTGCCATTAAAGTTAGCTCAAATTTTTTAACGGCAATCAATTTCTCTCGTCTTTCTGATGAAAATAAAGTTAAATTCAATAGTCTACGATGATTTTTAAGAAAGTTGCATTTTTTGACAAAATTTCCAAGGGGGTTAGTCATGTCTTTTTTCACGATTTCATCAAAAATTCAAAATCTCTAATCCGACTAATTGACGTACGAGGAACTCAGATTTGCAAACCGCGTTCAATTTGGAGTTTTCGTTTGGCCGCTACGGCCGATCAAAGTCTGAAAAATCAATTATTTTCTTAAATTTTCCAAAATCCTCATGGTGACTGACTAATTTTTTTGCCATTAAAGTTAGCTCAAATTTTTTAACGGCAATCAATTTCTCTCGTCTTTCTGATGAAAATAAAGTTAAATTCAATAGTCTACGATGATTTTTAAGAAAGTTGCATTTTTGACAAAATTTCCAAGGGGGTTAGTCATGTCTTTTTTCTCGATTTCATCAAAAATTCAAAATCTCTAATCCGACTAATTGACGTACGAGGAACTCAGATTTGCAAACCGCGTTCAATTTGGTGTTTTCGTTTGGCCGCTACGGCCGATCAAAGTCTGAAAAATCAATTATTTTCTTAAATTTTCTAAAATGTTCACTGTGACTGACTAATTTTTTTGCTATTGAAGTTAGCTGAAATTATTTAACGGCAATCAATTTCTCTTGTCTTTCTGATGAAAATAAAGTTAAATTCAATAGTCTACGATGATTTTTAAGAAAGTTGCATTTTTGACAAAATTTCCAAGGGGGTTAGTCATGTCTTTTTTCACGATTTCATCAAAAATTCAAAATCTCTAATCCGACTAATTGACGTACGAGGAACTCAGATTTGCAAACCGCGTTCAATTTGGAGATTTCGTTTGGCCGCTACGGCCGATCAAAGTCTGAAAAATCAATTATTTTCTTAAATTTTCTAAAATGTTCACTGTGACTGACTAATTTTTTTGCTATTGAAGTTAGCTGAAATTATTTAACGGCAATCAATTTCTCTCGTCTTTCTGATGAAAATAAAGTTAAATTCAATAGTCTACGATGATTTTTAAGAAAGTTGCATTTTTTGACAAAATTTCCAAGGGGGTTAGTCATGTCTTTTTTCACGATTTCATCAAAAATTCAAAATCTCTAATCCGACTAATTGACGTACGAGGAACTCAGATTTGCAAACCGCGTTCAATTTGGAGATTTCGTTTGGCCGCTACGGCCGATCAAAGTCTGAAAAATCAATTATTTTCTTAAATTTTCTAAAATGTTCACTGTGACTGACTAATTTTTTTGCTATTGAAGTTAGCTGAAATTATTTAACGGCAATCAATTTCTCTCGTCTTTCTGATGAAAATAAAGTTAAATTCAATAGTCTACGATGATTTTTAAGAAAGTTGCATTTTTTGACAAAATTTCCAAGGGGGTTAGTCATGTCTTTTTTCACGATTTCATCAAAAATTCAAAATCTCTAATCCGACTAATTGACGTACGAGGAACTCAGATTTGCAAACCGCGTTCAATTTGGAGTTTTCGTTTGGCCGCTACGGCCGATCAAAGTCTGAAAAATCAATTATTTTCTTAAATTTTCCAAAATCCTCATGGTGACTGACTAATTTTTTTGCCATTAAAGTTAGCTCAAATTTTTTAACGGCAATCAATTTCTGTCGTCTTTCTGATGAAAATAAAGTTAAATTCAATAGTCTACGATGATTTTTAAGAAAGTTGCATTTTTGACAAAATTTCCAAGGGGGTTAGTCATGTTTTTTTCACGATTTCATCAAAAATTCAAAATCTCTAATCCGACTAATTGACGTACGAGGAACTCAGATTTGCAAACCGCGTTCAATTTGGAGTTTTCGTTTGGCCGCTACGGCCGATCAAAGTCTGAAAAATCAATTATTTTCTTAAATTTTCCAAAATCTTCATGGTGACTGACTAATTTTTTTGCCATTAAAGTTAGCTCAAATTTTTTAACGGCAATCAATTTCTTTCGTCTTTCTGATGAAAATAAAGTTAAATTCAATAGTCTACGATGATTTTTAAGAAAGTTGCATTTTTGACAAAATTTCCAAGGGGGTTAGTCATGTCTTTTTTCACGATTTCATCAAAAATTCTTAATCTCTAATCCGACTAATTGACGTACGAGGAACTCAGATTTGCAAACCGCGTTCAATTTGGTGTTTTCGTTTGGCCGCTACGGCCGATCAAAGTCTGAAAAATCAATTATTTTCTTAAATTTTCCAAAATCCTCATGGTGACTGACTAATTTTTTTGCCATTAAAGTTAGCTCAAATTTTTTAACGGCAATCAATTTCTTTCGTCTTTCTGATGAAAATAAAGTTAAATTCAATAGTCTACGATGATTTTTAAGAAAGTTGCATTTTTGACAAAATTTCCAAGGGGGTTAGTCATGTCTTTTTTCACGATTTCATCAAAAATTCTTAATCTCTAATCCGACTAATTGACGTACGAGGAACTCAGATTTGCAAACCGCGTTCAATTTGGAGTTTTCGTTTGGCCGCTACGGCCGATCAAAGTCTGAAAAATCAATTATTTTCTTAAATTTTCTAAAATGTTCACTGTGACTGACTAATTTTTTTGCTATTGAAGTTAGCTGAAATTTTTTAACGGCAATCAATTTCTCTCGTCTTTCTGATGAAAATAAAGTTAAATTCAATAGTCTACGATGATTTTTAAGAAAGTTGCATTTTTTGACAAAATTTCCAAGGGGGTTAGTCATGTCTTTTTTCACGATTTCATCAAAAATTCAAAATCTCTAATCCGACTAATTGACGTACGAGGAACTCAGATTTGAAAACCGCGTTCAATTTGGAGTTTTCGTTTGGCCGCTACGGCCGATCAAAGTCTGAAAAATCAATTATTTTCTTAAATTTTCTAAAATGTTCACTGTGCTGACTAATTTTTTTGCTATTGAAGTTAGGTGAAATTTTTTAACGGCAATCAATTTCTCTCGTCTTTCTGATGAAAATAAAGTTAAATTCAATAGTCTACGATGATTTTTAAGAAAGTTGCATTTTTTGACAAAATTTCCAAGGGGGTTAGTCATGTCTTTTTTCACGATTTCATCAAAAATTCAAAATCTCTAATCCGACTAATTGACGTACGAGGAACTCAGATTTGCAAACCGCGTTCAATTTGGAGTTTTCGTTTGGCCGCTACGGCCGATCAAATTCTGAAAAATCAATAATTTTCTTAAATTTTCCAAAATCCTCATGGTGACTGACTAATTTTTTTGCCATTAAAGTTAGCTCAAATTTTTTAACGGCAATCAATTTCTCTCGTCTTTCTGATGAAAATAAAGTTAAATTCAATAGTCTACGATGATTTTTAAGAAAGTTGCATTTTTGACAAAATTTCCAAGGGGGTTAGTCATGTCTTTTTTCACGATTTCATCAAAAATTCAAAATCTCTAATCCGACTAATTGACGTACGAGGAACTCAGATTTGAAAACCGCGTTCAATTTGGAGTTTTCGTTTGGCCGCTACGGCCGATCAAAGTCTGAAAAATCAATTATTTTCTTAAATTTTCTAAAATGTTCACTGTGACTGACTAATTTTTTTGCTATTGAAGTTAGCTGAAATTTTTTAACGGCAATCAATTTCTCTCGTCTTTCTGATGAAAATAAAGTTAAATTCAACAGTCTACGATGATTTTTAAGAAAGTTGCATTTTTTGACAAAATTTCCAAGGGGGTTAGTCATGTCTTTTTTCACGATTTCATCAAAAATTCAAAATCTCTAATTCGACTAATTGACGTACGGGGAACTCAGATTTGCAAACCGCGTTCAATTTGGAGTTTTCGTTTGGCTGCTACGGCCGATCAAAGTCTGAAAAATCAATTATTTTCTTAAATTTTCCAAAATCCTCATGGTGACTGACTATTTTTTTTGCTATTGAAGTTAGCTGAATTTTTTTTACGGCAATCAATTTCTCTCGTCTTTCTGATGAAAATAAAGTTAAATTCAATAGTCTACGATGATTTTTAAGAAAGTTGCATTTTTTGACAAAATTTCCAAGGGGGTTAGTCATGTCTTTTTTCACGATTTCATCAAAAATTCAAAATCTCTAATCCGACTAATTGACGTACGAGGAACTCAGATTTGCAAACCGCGTTCAATTTGGAGTTTTCGTTTGGCCGCTACTGCCGATCAAAGACTGAAAAATCAATTATTTTCTTAAATTTTCTAAAATGTTCACTGTGACTGACTAATTTTTTTGCTATTGAAGTTAGCTGAAATTTTTTAACGGCAATCAATTTCTCTCGTCTTTCTGATGAAAATAAAGTTAAATTCAATAGTCTACGATGATTTTTAAGAAAGTTGCATTTTTTGAGAACATTTCCAAGGGGGTTAGTCATGTCTTTTTTCACGATTTCATCAAAAATTCTAAATCTCTAATCCGACTAATTGACGTACGAGGAACTCAGATTTGCAAACCGCGTTCAATTTGGAGTTTTCGTTTGGCCGCTACGGCCGATCAAAGTCTGAAAAATCAATTATTTTCTTAAATTTTCCAAAATCCTCATGGTGACTGACTAATTTTTTTGCCATTAAAGTTAGCTCAAATTTTTTAACGGCAATCAATTTCTCTCGTCTTTCTGATGAAAATAAAGTTAAATTCAATAGTCTACGATGATTTTTAAGAAAGTTGCATTTTTTGACAAAATTTCCAAGGGGGTTAGTCATGTCCTTTTTTCACGATTTCATCAAAAATTCAAAATCTCTAATCCGACTAATTGACGTACGAGGAACTCAGATTTGCAAACCGCGTTCAATTTGGAGTTTTCGTTGGCCGCTACGGCCGATCAAAGTCTGAAAAATCAATTATTTTCTTAAATTTTCCAAAATCCTCATGGTGACTGACTAATTTTTTTGCCATTAAAGTTAGCTCAAATTTTTTAACGGCAATCAATTTCTCTCGTCTTTCTGATGAAAATAAAGTTAAATTCAATAGTCTACGATGATTTTTAAGAAAGTTGCATTTTTGACAAAATTTCCAAGGGGGTTAGTCATGTCTTTTTTCTCGATTTCATCAAAAATTCAAAATCTCTAATCCGACTAATTGACGTACGAGGAACTCAGATTTGCAAACCGCGTTCAATTTGGTGTTTTCGTTGGCCGCTACGGCCGATCAAAGTCTGAAAAATCAATTATTTTCTTAAATTTTCTAAAATGTTCACTGTGAATCCTCATGATGACTGACTAATTTTTTTGCTATTGAAGTTAGCTGAAATTTTTTAACGGCAATCAATTTCTCTCGTCTTTCTGATGAAAATAAAGTTAAATTCAATAGTCTACGATGATTTTTAAGAAAGTTGCATTTTTTGACAAAATTTCCAAGGGGGTTAGTCATGTCTTTTTTCACGATTTCATCAAAAATTCAAAATCTCTAATCCGACTAATTGTCGTACGAGGAACTCAGATTTGCAAACCGCGTTCAATTTGGAGATTTCGTTTGGCCGCTACGGCCGATCAAAGTCTGAAAAATCAATTATTTTCTTAAATTTTCTAAAATGTTCACTGTGACTGACTAATTTTTTTGCTATTGAAGTTAGGTGAAATTTTATAACGGCAATCAATTTCTCTCGTCTTTCTGATGAAAATAAAGTTAAATTCAATAGTCTACGATGATTTTTAAGAAAGTTGCATTTTTTGACAAAATTTCCAAGGGGGTTGGTTAGTCATGTCTTTTTTCACGATTTCATCAAAAATTCAAAATCTCTAATCCGACTAATTGACGTACGGGGAACTCAGATTTGCAAACCGCGTTCAATTTGGAGTTTTCGTTTGCCGCTACGGCCGATCAAAGTCTGAAAAATCAATTATTTTCTTAAATTTTCCAAAATCCTCATGATGACTGACTAATTTTTTTGCTATTGAAGTTAGCTGAAATTTTTTAACGGCAATCAATTTCTCTCGTCTTTCTGATGAAAATAAAGTTAAATTCAATAGTCTACGATGATTTTTAAGAAAGTTGCATTTTTTGACAAAATTTCCAAGGGGGTTGGTTAGTCATGTCTTTTTTCACGATTTCATCAAAAATTCAAAATCTCTAATCCGACTAATTGTCGTACGAGGAACTCAGATTTGCAAACCGCGTTCAATTTGGAGATTTCGTTTGGCCGCTACGGCCGATCAAAGTCTGAAAAATCAATTATTTTCTTAAATTTTCTAAAATGTTCACTGTGACTGACTATTTTTTTTGCTATTGAAGTTAGCTGAAATTTCTTAACGGCAATCAATTTCTCTCGTCTTTCTGATGAAAATAAAGTTAAATTCAATAGTCTACGATGATTTTTAAGAAAGTTGCATTTTTTGACAAAATTTCCAAGGGGGTTAGTCATGTCTTTATTCACGATTTCATCAAAAATTCAAAATCTCTAATTCGACTAATTGACGTAAGAGGAACTCAGATTTGCAAACCGCGTTCAATTTGGAGTTTTCGTTTGGCCGCTACGGCCGATCAAAGTCTGAAAAATCAATTATTTTCTTAAATTTTCTAAAATGTTCACTGTGACTGACTAATTTTTTTGCTATTGAAATTAGCTGAAATTTTTTAACGGCAATCAATTTCTCTCGTCTTTCTGATGAAAATAAAGTTAAATTCAATAGTCTACGATGATTTTTAAGAAAGTTGCATTTTTTGACAAAATTTCCAAGGGGGTTAGTCATGTCTTTATTCACGATTTCATCAAAAATTCAAAATCTCCAATCCGACTAATTGACGTACGGGAAACTCAGATTTGCAAACCGCGTTCAATTTGGAGTTTTCGTTTGGCCGCTACGGCCGATCAAAGTCTGAAAAATCAATTATTTTCTTAAATTTTCTAAAATGTTCACTGTGACTGACTAATTTTTTTGCTATTGAAGTTAGCTGAAATTTTTTAACGGCAATCAATTTCTCTCGTCTTTCTGATGAAAATAAAGTTAAATTCAATAGTCCACGATGATTTTTAAGTAAGTTGCATTTTTTGACAAAATTTCCAAGGGGGTTAGTCATGTCTTTTTTCACGATTTCATCAAAAATTCAAAATCTCTAGTCCGACTAATTGACGTACGGGGAACTCAGATTTGAAAACCGCGTTCAATTTGGAGTTTTCGTTTGGCCGCTACGGCCGATCAAAGTCTGAAAAATAAATTATTTTCTTAAATTTTCCAAAATCCTCATGGTGACTGACTAATTTTTTTGCCATTAAAGTTAGCTGAAATTTTTTAACGGCAATCAATTTCTCTCGTCTTTCTGATGAAAATAAAGTTAAATTCAATAGTCTAGGATGATTTTTAAGAAAGTTGCATTTTTTGACAAAATTTCCAAGGGGGTTAGTCATGTCTTTTTTCACGATTTCATCAAAAATTCAAAATCTCTAATCCGACTAATTGACGTACGGGAAACTCAGATTTGCAAACCGCGTTCAATTTGGAGTTTTCGTTTGGCCGCTACGGCCGATCAAAGTCTGAAAAATCAATTATTTTCTTAAATTTTCTAAAATGTTCACTGTGACTGACTAATTTTTTTGCTATTGAAGTTAGGTGAAATTTTATAACGGCAATCAATTTCTCTCGTCTTTCTGATGAAAATAAAGTTAAATTCAATAGTCCACGATGATTTTTAAGAAAGTTGCATTTTTTGACAAAATTTCCAAGGGGGTTAGTCATGTCTTTATTCACGATTTCATCAAAAATTCAAAATCTCCAATCCGACTAATTGACGTACGGGAAACTCAGATTTGCAAACCGCGTTCAATTTGGAGTTTTCGTTTGGCCGCTACGGCCGATCAAAGTCTGAAAAATCAATTATTTTCTTAAATTTTCTAAAATGTTCACTGTGACTGACTAATTTTTTTGCTATTGAAGTTAGCTGAAATTTTTTAACGGCAATCAATTTCTCTCGTCTTTCTGATGAAAATAAAGTTAAATTCAATAGTCCACGATGATTTTTAAGAAAGTTGCATTTTTTGACAAAATTTCCAAGGGGGTTAGTCATGTCTTTATTCACGATTTCATCAAAAATTCAAAATCTCCAATCCGACTAATTGACGTACGGGAAACTCAGATTTGCAAACCGCGTTCAATTTGGAGTTTTCGTTTGGCCGCTACGGCCGATCAAAGTCTGAAAAATCAATTATTTTCTTAAATTTTCTAAAATGTTCACTGTGACTGACTAATTTTTTTGCTATTGAAGTTAGGTGAAATTTTATAACGGCAATCAATTTCTCTCGTCTTTCTGATGAAAATAAAGTTAAATTCAATAGTCTACGATGATTTTTAAGAAAGTTGCATTTTTTGACAAAATTTCCAAGGGGGTTAGTCATGTCTTTTTTCACGATTTCATCAAAAATTCAAAATCTCTAATCCGACTAATTGACGTACGGGGAACTCAGATTTGCAAACCGCGTTCAATTTGGAGTTTTCGTTTGGCCGCTACGGCCGATCAAAGTCTGAAAAATCAATTATTTTCTTAAATTTTCTAAAATGTTCACTGTGACTGATTTTTTTTTGCTATTGAAGTTAGCTGAAATTTTTTAACGGCAATCAATTTCTCTCGTCTTTCTGATGAAAATAAAGTTAAATTCAATAGTCTACGATGATTTTTAAGAAAGTTGCATTTTTTGACAAAATTTCCAAGGGGGTTAGTCATGTCTTTTTTCACGATTTCATCAAAAATTCAAAATCTCTAATCCGACTAATTGACGTACGAGGAACTCAGATTTGCACACCGCGTTTAATTTGGAGTTTTCGTTTGGCCGCTACGGCCGATCAAAGTTTGAAAAATCAATTATTTTTTTAAATTTTCCAAAATCCTCATGGTGACTGACTAATTTTTTTGCTATTGAAGTTAGCTGAAATTTTTTAACGGCAATCAATTTCTCTCGTCTTTCTGATGAAAATAAAGTTAAATTCAATAGTCTACGATGATTTTTAAGAAAGTTGCATTTTTTGACAAAATTTCCAAGGGGGTCATGTCTTTTTTTACGATTTCATCAAAAATTCAAAATCTCTAATTCGACTAATTGACGTAAGAGGAACTCAGATTTGCAAACCGCGTTCAATTTGGAGTTTTCGTTTGGCCGCTACGGCCGATCAAATTCTGAAAAATCAATTATTTTCTTAAATTTTCTAAAATGTTCACTGTGACTGACTATTTTTTTTGCCATTGAAGTTAGCTGAAATTTTTTAACGGCAATCAATTTCTCTCGTCTTTCTGATGAAAATAAAGTTAAATTCAATAGTTTACGATGATTTTTAAGAAAGTTGCATTTTTTGACAAAATTTCCAAGGGGGTTAGTCATGTCTTTTTTCACGATTTCATCAAAAATTCAAAATCTCTAATCCGACTAATTGACGTACGGGGAACTCAGATTTGCAAACCGCGTTCAATTTGGAGTTTTCGTTTGGCCGCTACGGCCGTTCAAAGTCTGAAAAATCAATTATTTTCTTAAATTTTCCAAAATCCACATGATGACTGACTAATTTTTTTGCTATTGAAGTTAGCTGAAATTTTTTAACAACAATCAATTTCTCTCGTCTTTCTGATGAAAATAAAGTTAAATTCAATAGTCTACGATGATTTTTAAGAAAGTTGCATATTTTGACAAAATTTCCAAGGGGGTTAGTCATGTCTTTTTTCACGATTTCATCAAAAATTCAAAATCTCTAATCCGACTAATTGACGTACGGGGAACTCAGATTTGCAAACCGCGTTCAATTTGGAGTTTTCGTTTGGCCGCTACGGCCGATCAAAGTCTGAAAAATCAATTATTTTCTTAAATTTTCTAAAATGTTCACTGTGACTGACTATTTTTTTTGCCATTAAAGTTAGCTGAAATTTTTTAACGGCAATCAATTTCTCTCGTCTTTCTGATGAAAATAAAGTTAAATTCAATAGTCTACGATGATTTTTAAGAAAGTTGCATTTTTTGACAAAATTTCCAAGGGGGTTAGTCATGTCTTTTTTCACGATTTCATCAAAAATTCAAAATCTCTAATCCGACTAATTGACGTACGGGGAACTCAGATTTGCAAACCGCGTTCAATTTGGAGTTTTCGTTTGGCCGCTACGGCCGATCAAAGTCTGAAAAATCAATTATTTTCTTAAATTTTCTAAAATGTTCACTGTGACTGACTAATTTTTTTGCTCTTGAAGTTAGCTGAAATTTTTTAACGGCAATCAATTTCTCTCGTCTTTCTGATGAAAATAAAGTTAAATTCAACAGTCTACGATGATTTTTAAGAAAGTTGCATTTTTTGACAAAATTTCCAAGCGGGTTAGTCATGTCTTTTTTCACGATTTCATCAAAAATTCAAAATCTCTAGTCCGACTAATTGACGTACGGGGAACTCAGATTTGCAAACCGCGTTCAATTTGGAGTTTTCGTTTGGCCGCTACGGCCGATCAAAGTCTGAAAAATCAATTATTTTCTTAAATTTTCTAAAATGTTCACTGTGACTGACTAATTTTTTTGCTCTTGAAGTTAGCTGAAATTTTTTAACGGCAATCAATTTCTCTCGTCTTTCTGATGAAAATAAAGTTAAATTCAACAGTCTACGATGATTTTTAAGAAAGTTGCATTTTTTGACAAAATTTCCAAGCGGGTTAGTCATGTCTTTTTTCACGATTTCATCAAAAATTCAAAATCTCTAGTCCGACTAATTGACGTACGGGGAACTCAGATTTGCAAACCGCGTTCAATTTGGAGTTTTCGTTTGGCCGCTACGGCCGATCAAAGTCTGAAAAATCAATTATTTTCTTAAATTTTCTAAAATGTTCACTGTGACTGACTAATTTTTTTTCTATTGAAGTTAGCTGAAATTTTTTAACGGCAATCAATTTCTCTCGTCTTTCTGATGAAAATAAAGTTAAATTCAACAGTCTACGATGATTTTTAAGAAAGTTGCATTTTTTGACAAAATTTCCAAGCGGGTTAGTCATGTCTTTTTTCACGATTTCATCAAAAATTCAAAATCTCTAGTCCGACTAATTGACGTACGGGGAACTCAGATTTGCAAACCGCGTTCAATTTGGAGTTTTCGTTTGGCCGCTACGGCCGATCAAAGTCTGAAAAATCAATTATTTTCTTAAATTTTCTAAAATGTTCACTGTGACTGACTAATTTTTTTGCTCTTGAAGTTAGCTGAAATTTTTTAACGGCAATCAATTTCTCTCGTCTTTCTGATCAAAATAAAGTTAAATTCAACAGTCTACGATGATTTTTAAGAAAGTTGCATTTTTTGACAAAATTTCCAAGCGGGTTAGTCATGTCTTTTTTCACGATTTCATCAAAAATTCAAAATCTCTAGTCCGACTAATTGACGTACGGGGAACTCAGATTTGCAAACCGCGTTCAATTTGGAGTTTTCGTTTGGCCGCTACGGCCGATCAAAGTCTGAAAAATCAATTATTTTCTTAAATTTTCTAAAATGTTCACTGTGACTGACTAATTTTTTTTCTATTGAAGTTAGCTGAAATTTTTTAACGGCAATCAATTTCTCTCGTCTTTCTGATGAAAATAAAGTTAAATTCAATAGTCTACGATGATTTTTAAGAAAGTTGCATTTTTTGACAAAATTTCCAAGGGGGTTAGTCATGTCTTTTTTCACGATTTCATCAAAAATTCAAAATCTCTAATCCGACTAATTGACGTACGGGGAATTCAGATTTGCAAACCGCGTTCAATTTGGAGTTTTCGTTTGGCCGCTACGGCCGATCAAAGTCTGAAAAATCAAGTATTTTCTTAAATTTTCTAAAATGTTCACTGTGACTGACTATTTTTTTTGCCATTGAAGTTAGCTGAAATTTTTTAACGGCAATCAATTTCTCTCGTCTTTCTGATGAAAATAAAGTTAAATTCAATTTTTTGACAAAATTTCCAAGGGGGTTAGTCATGTCTTTTTTCACGATTTCATCAAAAATTCAAAATCTCTAGTCCGACTAATTGACGTACGGGGAACTCAGATTTGCAAACCGCGTTCAATTTGGAGTTTTCGTTTGGCCGCTACGGCCGATCAAAGTCTGAAAAATCAATTATTTTCTTAAATTTTCTAAAATGTTCAATGTGACTGACTAATTTTTTTGCTCTTGAAGTTAGCTGAAATTTTTTAACGGCAATCAATTTCTCTCGTCTTTCTGATGAAAATAAAGTTAAATTCAACAGTCTACGATGATTTTTAAGAAAGTTGCATTTTTTGACAAAATTTCCAAGCGGGTTAGTCATGTCTTTTTTCACGATTTCATCAAAAATTCAAAATCTCTAGTTCGACTAATTGACGTACGGGGAACTCAGATTTTCAAACCGCGTTCAATTTGGAGTTTTCGTTTGGCCGCTACGGCTGATCAAAGTCTGAAAAATCAATTATTTTCTGAAATTTTCTAAAATGTTCACTGTGACTGACTAATTTTTTTGCTCTTGAAGTTAGCTGAAATTTTTTAACGGCAATCAATTTCTCTCGTCTTTCTGATGAAAATAAAGTTAAATTCAACAGTCTACGATGATTTTTAAGAAAGTTGCATTTTTTGACAAAATTTCCAAGCGGGTTAGTCATGTCTTTTTTCACGATTTCATCAAAAATTCAAAATCTCTAGTCCGACTAATTGACGTACGGGGAACTCAGATTTGCAAACCGCGTTCAATTTGGAGTTTTCGTTTGGCCGCTACGGCCGATCAAAGTCTGAAAAATCAATTATTTTCTTAAATTTTCCAAAATCCTCATGATGACTGACTAATTTTTTTTCTATTGAAGTTAGCTGAAATTTTTTAACGGCAATCAATTTCTCTCGTCTTTCTGATGAAAATAAAGTTAAATTCAATAGTCTACGATGATTTTTAAGAAAGTTGCATTTTTTTGAGAACATTTCCAAGGGGGTTAGTCATGTCTTTTTTCACGATTTCATCAAAAATTCAAAATCTCTAATCCGACTAATTGACGTACGGGGAACTCAGATTTGCAAACCGCGTTCAATTTGGAGTTTTCGTTTGGCCGCTACGGCCGAACAAAGTCTGAAAAATCAATTATTTTCTTAACTTTTCTAAAATGTTCACTGTGACTGACTAATTTTTTTTGCTATTGAAGTTAGCTGAAATTTTTTAACGGCAATCAATTTCTCTCGTCTTTCTGATGAAAATAAAGTTAAATTCAATAGTCTACGATGATTTTTAAGAAAGTTGCATTTTTTGACAAAATTTCCAAGGGGGTTAGTCATGTCTTTTTTCACGATTTCATCAAAAATTCAAAATCTCTAATCTGACTAATTGACGTACGGGGAACTCAGATTTGCAAACCGCGTTCAATTTGGAGTTTTCGTTTGGCCGCTACGGCCGATCAAAGTCTGAAAAATCAATTATTTTCTTAAATTTTCTAAAATGTTCACTGTGACTGACTATTTTTTTTTCTATTGAAGTTAGCTGAAATTTTTTAACGGCAATCAATTTCTCTCGTCTTTCTGATGAAAATAAAGTTAAATTCAACAGTCTACGATGATTTTTAAGAAAGTTGCATTTTTTGACAAAATTTCCAAGCGGGTTAGTCATGTCTTTTTTCACGATTTCATCAAAAATTCAAAATCTCTAGTTCGACTAATTGACGTACGGGGAACTCAGATTTTCAAACCGCGTTCAATTTGGAGTTTTCGTTTGGCCGCTACGGCTGATCAAAGTCTGAAAAATCAATTATTTTCTGAAATTTTCTAAAATGTTCACTGTGACTGACTAATTTTTTTGCTCTTGAAGTTAGCTGAAATTTTTTAACGGCAATCAATTTCTCTCGTCTTTCTGATGAAAATAAAGTTAAATTCAACAGTCTACGATGATTTTTAAGAAAGTTGCATTTTTTGACAAAATTTCCAAGCGGGTTAGTCATGTCTTTTTTCACGATTTCATCAAAAATTCAAAATCTCTAGTCCGACTAATTGACGTACGGGGAACTCAGATTTGCAAACCGCGTTCAATTTGGAGTTTTCGTTTGGCCGCTACGGCCGATTAAAGTCGGAAAAATCAATTATTTTCTTAAATTTTCCAAAATCCTCATGGTGACTGACTAATTTTTTTGCTATTGAAGTTAGCTGAAATTTTTTAACGGCAATCAATTTCTCTCGTCTTTCTGATGAAAATAAAGTTAAATTCAATAGTCTACGATGATTTTTAAGAAAGTTGCATTTTTTGAGAACATTTCCAAGGGGGTTAGTCATGTCTTTTTTCACGATTTCATCAAAAATTCAAAATCTCTAATCCGACTAATTGACGTACGGGGAACTCAGATTTGCAAACCGCGTTCAATTTGGAGTTTTCGTTTGGCCGCTACGGCCGATCAAAGTCTGAAAAATCAATTATTTTCTTAAATTTTCTAAAATGTTCACTGTGACTGACTATTTTTTTTTCTATTGAAGTTAGCTGAAATTTTTTAACGGCAATCAATTTCTCTCGTCTTTCTGATGAAAATAAAGTTAAATTCAATAGTCTACGATGATTTTTAAGAAAGTTGCATTTTTTGACAAAATTTCCAAGGGGGTTAGTCATGTCTTTTTTCACGATTTCATCAAAATTTCAAAATCTCTAATCCGACTAATTGACGTACGAGGAACTCAGATTTGCAAACCGCGTTCAATTTGGAGTTTTCGTTTGGCCGCCACGGCCGATCAAGGTCTGAAAAATCAATTATTTTCTTAAATTTTCTAAAATGTTCACTGTGACTGACTAATTTTTTTGCTCTTGAAGTTAGCTGAAATTTTTTAACGGCAATCAATTTCTCTCGTCTTTCTGATGAAAATAAAGTTAAATTCAATAGTCTACGATGATTTTTAAGAAAGTTGCATTTTTTGACAAAATTTCCAAGGGGGTTAGTCATGTCTTTTTCACGATTTCATCAAAAATTCAAAATCTCTAATCCGACTAATTGACGTACGGGAAACTCAGATTTGCAAACCGCGTTCAATTTGGAGTTTTCGTTTGGCCGCTACGGCCGATCAAAGTCTGAAAAATCAATTATTTTCTTAAATTTTCTAAAATGTTCACTGTGACTGACTAATTTTTTTGCTATTGAAGTTAGCTGAAATTTTTTAACGGCAATCAATTTCTCTCGTCTTTCTGATGAAAATAAAGGTAAATTCAATAGTCTACGATGATTTTTAAGAAAGTTGCATTTTTTGAGAACATTTCCAAGGGGGTTAGTCATGTCTTTTTTCACGATTTCATCAAAAATTCAAAATCTCTAATCCGACTAATTGACGTACGGGGAACTCAGATTTGCAAACCGCGTTCAATTTGGAGTTTTCGTTTGGCCGCTACGGCCGATCAAAGTCTGAAAAATCAATTATTTTCTTAAATTTTCTAAAATGTTCACTGTGACTGACTAATTTTTTTGCTATTGAAGTTAGCTGAAATTTTTTAACGGCAATCAATTTCTCTCGTCTTTCTGATGAAAATAAAGGTAAATTCAATAGTCTACGATGATTTTTAAGAAAGTTGCATTTTTTGACAAAATTTCCAAGCGGGTTAGTCATGTCTTTTTTCACGATTTCATCAAAAATTCAAAATCTCTAATCCGACTAATTGACGTACGGGAAACTCAGATTTGCAAACCGCGTTCAATTTGGAGTTTTCGTTTGGCCGCTACGGCCGATCAAAGTCTGAAAAATCAATTATTTTCTTAAATTTTCTAAAATGTTCACTGTGACTGACTAATTTTTTTGCTATTGAAGTTAGCTGAAATTTTTTAACGGCAATCAATTTCTCTCGTCTTTCTGATGAAAATAAAGGTAAATTCAATAGTCTACGATGATTTTTAAGAAAGTTGCATTTTTTGACAAAATTTCCAAGGGGGTTAGTCATGTCTTTTTTCACGATTTCATCAAAAATTCAAAATCTCTAGTCCGACTAATTGACGTACGGGGAACTCAGATTTGCAAACCGCGTTCAATTTGGAGTTTTCGTTTGGCCGCTACGGCCGATCAAAGTCTGAAAAATCAATTATTTTCTTAAATTTTCTAAAATGTTCAATGTGACTGACTAATTTTTTTGCTCTTGAAGTTAGCTGAAATTTTTTAACGGCAATCAATTTCTCTCGTCTTTCTGATGAAAATAAAGTTAAATTCAACAGTCTACGATGATTTTTAAGAAAGTTGCATTTTTTGACAAAATTTCCAAGCGGGTTAGTCATGTCTTTTTTCACGATTTCATCAAAAATTCAAAATCTCTAGTTCGACTAATTGACGTACGGGGAACTCAGATTTTCAAACCGCGTTCAATTTGGAGTTTTCGTTTGGCCGCTACGGCTGATCAAAGTCTGAAAAATCAATTATTTTCTGAAATTTTCTAAAATGTTCACTGTGACTGACTAATTTTTTTGCTCTTGAAGTTAGCTGAAATTTTTTAACGGCAATCAATTTCTCTCGTCTTTCTGATGAAAATAAAGTTAAATTCAACAGTCTACGATGATTTTTAAGAAAGTTGCATTTTTTGACAAAATTTCCAAGCGGGTTAGTCATGTCTTTTTTCACGATTTCATCAAAAATTCAAAATCTCTAGTCCGACTAATTGACGTACGGGGAACTCAGATTTGCAAACCGCGTTCAATTTGGAGTTTTCGTTTGGCCGCTACGGCCGATCAAAGTCTGAAAAATCAATTATTTTCTTAAATTTTCCAAAATCCTCATGATGACTGACTAATTTTTTTTCTATTGAAGTTAGCTGAAATTTTTTAACGGCAATCAATTTCTCTCGTCTTTCTGATGAAAATAAAGTTAAATTCAATAGTCTACGATGATTTTTAAGAAAGTTGCATTTTTTGAGAACATTTCCAAGGGGGTTAGTCATGTCTTTTTTCACGATTTCATCAAAAATTCAAAATCTCTAATCCGACTAATTGACGTACGGGGAACTCAGATTTGCAAACCGCGTTCAATTTGGAGTTTTCGTTTGGCCGCTACGGCCGAACAAAGTCTGAAAAATCAATTATTTTCTTAACTTTTCTAAAATGTTCACTGTGACTGACTAATTTTTTTGCTATTGAAGTTAGCTGAAATTTTTTAACGGCAATCAATTTCTCTCGTCTTTCTGATGAAAATAAAGTTAAATTCAATAGTCTACGATGATTTTTAAGAAAGTTGCATTTTTTGACAAAATTTCCAAGGGGGTTAGTCATGTCTTTTTTCACGATTTCATCAAAAATTCAAAATCTCTAATCCGACTAATTGACGTACGGGGAACTCAGATTTGCAAACCGCGTTCAATTTGGAGTTTTCGTTTGGCCGCTACGGCCGATCAAAGTCTGAAAAATCAATTATTTTCTTAAATTTTCTAAAATGTTCACTGTGACTGACTATTTTTTTTTCTATTGAAGTTAGCTGAAATTTTTTAACGGCAATCAATTTCTCTCGTCTTTCTGATGAAAATAAAGTTAAATTCAACAGTCTACGATGATTTTTAAGAAAGTTGCATTTTTTGACAAAATTTCCAAGCGGGTTAGTCATGTCTTTTTTCACGATTTCATCAAAAATTCAAAATCTCTAGTTCGACTAATTGACGTACGGGGAACTCAGATTTTCAAACCGCGTTCAATTTGGAGTTTTCGTTTGGCCGCTACGGCTGATCAAAGTCTGAAAAATCAATTATTTTCTGAAATTTTCTAAAATGTTCACTGTGACTGACTAATTTTTTTGCTCTTGAAGTTAGCTGAAATTTTTTAACGGCAATCAATTTCTCTCGTCTTTCTGATGAAAATAAAGTTAAATTCAACAGTCTACGATGATTTTTAAGAAAGTTGCATTTTTTGACAAAATTTCCAAGCGGGTTAGTCATGTCTTTTTTCACGATTTCATCAAAAATTCAAAATCTCTAGTCCGACTAATTGACGTACGGGGAACTCAGATTTGCAAACCGCGTTCAATTTGGAGTTTTCGTTTGGCCGCTACGGCCGATTAAAGTCGGAAAAATCAATTATTTTCTTAAATTTTCCAAAATCCTCATGGTGACTGACTAATTTTTTTGCTATTGAAGTTAGCTGAAATTTTTTAACGGCAATCAATTTCTCTCGTCTTTCTGATGAAAATAAAGTTAAATTCAATAGTCTACGATGATTTTTAAGAAAGTTGCATTTTTTGAGAACATTTCCAAGGGGGTTAGTCATGTCTTTTTTCACGATTTCATCAAAAATTCAAAATCTCTAATCCGACTAATTGACGTACGGGGAACTCAGATTTGCAAACCGCGTTCAATTTGGAGTTTTCGTTTGGCCGCTACGGCCGATCAAAGTCTGAAAAATCAATTATTTTCTTAAATTTTCTAAAATGTTCACTGTGACTGACTATTTTTTTTTCTATTGAAGTTAGCTGAAATTTTTTAACGGCAATCAATTTCTCTCGTCTTTCTGATGAAAATAAAGTTAAATTCAATAGTCTACGATGATTTTTAAGAAAGTTGCATTTTTTGACAAAATTTCCAAGGGGGTTAGTCATGTCTTTTTTCACGATTTCATCAAAATTTCAAAATCTCTAATCCGACTAATTGACGTACGAGGAACTCAGATTTGCAAACCGCGTTCAATTTGGAGTTTTCGTTTGGCCGCCACGGCCGATCAAGGTCTGAAAAATCAATTATTTTCTTAAATTTTCTAAAATGTTCACTGTGACTGACTAATTTTTTTGCTCTTGAAGTTAGCTGAAATTTTTTAACGGCAATCAATTTCTCTCGTCTTTCTGATGAAAATAAAGTTAAATTCAATAGTCTACGATGATTTTTAAGAAAGTTGCATTTTTTGACAAAATTTCCAAGGGGGTTAGTCATGTCTTTTTTCACGATTTCATCAAAAATTCAAAATCTCTAATCCGACTAATTGACGTACGGGAAACTCAGATTTGCAAACCGCGTTCAATTTGGAGTTTTCGTTTGGCCGCTACGGCCGATCAAAGTCTGAAAAATCAATTATTTTCTTAAATTTTCTAAAATGTTCACTGTGACTGACTAATTTTTTTGCTATTGAAGTTAGCTGAAATTTTTTAACGGCAATCAATTTCTCTCGTCTTTCTGATGAAAATAAAGTTAAATTCAATAGTCTACGATGATTTTTAAGAAAGTTGCATTTTTTGAGAAAATTTCCAAGGGGGTTAGTCATGTCTTTTTTCACGATTTCATCAAAAATTCAAAATCTCTAATCCGACTAATTGTCGTACGAGGAACTCAGATTTGCAAACCGCGTTCAATTTGGAGATTTCGTTTGGCCGCTACGGCCGATCAAAGTCTGAAAAATCAATTATTTTCTTAAATTTTCTAAAATGTTCACTGTGACTGACTAATTTTTTTGCTATTGAAGTTAGGTGAAATTTTATAACGGCAATCAATTTCTCTCGTCTTTCTGATGAAAATAAAGTTAAATTCAATAGTCCACGATGATTTTTAAGAAAGTTGCATTTTTTGACAAAATTTCCAAGGGGGTTAGTCATGTCTTTTTTCACGATTTCATCAAAAATTCAAAATCTCTAATCCGACTAATTGACGTACGGGGAACTCGGATTTGCAAACCGCGTTCAATTTGGAGTTTTCGTTTGGCCGCTACGGCCGATCAAAGTCTGAAAAATCAATTATTTTCTTAAATTTTCTAAAATGTTCACTGTGACTGACTATTTTTTTTGCTATTGAAGTTAGCTGAATTTTTTTAACGGCAATCAATTTCTCTCGTCTTTCTGATGAAAATAAAGTTAAATTCAACAGTCTACGATGATTTTTAAGAAAGTTGCATTTTTTGACAAAATTTCCAAGGGGGTTAGTCATGTCTTTTTTCACGATTTCATCAAAAATTCAAAATCTCTAGTCCGACTAATTGACGTACGGGGAACTCAGATTTGCAAACCGCGTTCAATTTGGAGTTTTCGTTTGGCCGCTACGGCCGATCAAAGTCTGAAAAATCAATTATTTTCTTAAATTTTCCAAAATCCTCATGGTGACTGACTAATTTTTTTGCTATTAAAGTTAGCTGAAATTTTTTAACGGCAATCAATTTCTCTCGTCTTTCTGATGAAAATAAAGTTAAATTCAATAGTCTACGATGATTTTTAAGAAAGTTGCATTTTTTGAGAACATTTCCAAGGGGGTTAGTCATGTCTTTTTTCACGATTTCATCAAAAATTCAAAATCTCTAATCCGACTAATTGTCGTACGAGGAACTCAGATTTGCAAACCGCGTTCAATTTGGAGATTTCGTTTGGCCGCTACGGCCGATCAAAGTCTGAAAAATCAATTATTTTCTTAAATTTTCTAAAATGTTCACTGTGACTGACTAATTTTTTTGCTATTGAAGTTAGGTGAAATTTTATAACGGCAATCAATTTCTCTCGTCTTTCTGATGAAAATAAAGTTAAATTCAATAGTCTACGATGATTTTTAAGAAAGTTGCATTTTTTGACAAAATTTCCAAGGGGGTTAGTCATGTCTTTTTTCACGATTTCATCAAAAATTCAAAATCTCTAATCCGACTAATTGACGTACGGGGAACTCAGATTTGCAAACCGCGTTCAATTTGGAGTTTTCGTTTGGCCGCTACGGCCGATCAAAGTCTGAAAAATCAATTATTTTCTTAAATTTTCCAAAATCCTCATGATGACTGACTAATTTTTTTGCTATTGAAGTTAGCTGAAATTTTTTAACGGCAATCAATTTCTCTCGTCTTTCTGATGAAAATAAAGTTAAATTCAATAGTCTACGATGATTTTTAAGAAAGTTGCATTTTTTGACAAAATTTCCAATGGGGTTAGTCATGTCTTTTTTCACGATTTCATCAAAATTTCAAAATCTCTAATCCGACTAATTGACGTACGAGGAACTCAGATTTGCAAACCGCGTTCAATTTGGAGTTTTCGTTTGGCCGCCACGGCCGATCAAGGTCTGAAAAATCAATTATTTTCTTAAATTTTCTAAAATGTTTACTGTGACTGACTAATTTTTTTGCTATTGAAGTTAGGGGAAATTTTTTAACGGCAATCAATTTCTCTCGTCTTTCTGATGAAAATATAGTTAAATTCAATAGTCTACGATGATTTTTAAGAAAGTTGCATTTTTTGACAAAATTTCCAAGGGTCATGTCTTTTTTCACGATTTCATCAAAAATTCAAAATCTCTAATCCGACTAATTGACGTACGGGGAACTCAGATTTGCAAAACCGCGTTCAATTTGGAGTTTTCGTTTGGCCACTACGGCCGATCAAAGTCTGAAAAATCAATTATTTTCTTAAATTTTCCAAAATCCTCATGATGACTGACTAATTTTTTTGCTATTGAAGTTAGCTGAAATTTTTTAACGGCAATCAATTTCTCTCATCTTTCTGATGAAAATAAAGTTAAATTCAATAGTCTACGATGATTTTTAAGAAAGTTGCATTTTTTGACAAAATTTCCAAGGGGGTTAGTCATGTCTTTTTTCACGATTTCATCAAAAATTCAAAATCTCTAATCCGACTAATTGACGTACGGGGAACTCAGATTTGCAAACCGCGTTCAATTTGGAGTTTTCGTTTGGCCGCTACGGCCGATCAAAGTCTGAAAAATCAATTATTTTCTTAAATTTTCTAAAATGTTCACTGTGGCTGATTTTTTTTTTGCTATTGAAGTTAGCTGAAATTTTTTAACGGCAATCAATTTCTCTCGTCTTTCTGATGAAAATAAAGTTAAATTCAATAGTCTACGATGATTTTTAAGAAAGTTGCATTTTTTGACAAAATTTCCAAGGGGGTTAGTCATGTCTTTTTTCACGATTTCATCAAAAATTCAAAATCTCTAATCCGACTAATTGACGTACGAGGAACTCAGATTTGCACACCGCGTTTAATTTGGAGTTTTCGTTTGGCCGCTACGGCCGATCAAAGTTTGAAAAATCAATTATTTTTTTTAATTTTCCAAAATCCTCATGGTGACTGACTAATTTTTTTGCTATTGAAGTTAGCTGAAATTTTTTAACGGCAATCAATTTCTCTCGTCTTTCTGATGAAAATAAAGTTAAATTCAATAGTCTACGATGATTTTTAAGAAAGTTGCATTTTTTGACAAAATTTCCAAGGGGGTCATGTCTTTTTTTACGATTTCATCAAAAATTCAAAATCTCTAATTCGACTAATTGACGTAAGAGGAACTCAGATTTGCAAACCGCGTTCAATTTGGAGTTTTCGTTTGGCCGCTACGGCCGATCAAAGTCTGAAAAATCAATTATTTTCTTAAATTTTCTAAAATGTTCACTGTGACTGACTATTTTTTTTGCTATTGAAGTTAGCTGAAATTTTTTAACGGCAATCAATTTCTCTCGTCTTTCTGATGAAAATAAAGTTAAATTCAATAGTTTACGATGATTTTTAAGAAAGTTGCATTTTTTGACAAAATTTCCAAGGGGGTTAGTCATGTCTTTTTTCACGATTTCATCAAAAATTCAAAATCTCTAATCCGACTAATTGACGTACGGGGAACTCAGATTTGCAAACCGCGTTCAATTTGGAGTTTTCGTTTGGCCGCTACGGCCGTTCAAAGTCTGAAAAATCAATTATTTTCTTAAATTTTCCAAAATCCTCATGATGACTGACTAATTTTTTTGCTATTGAAGTAAGCTGAAATTTTTTAACAACAATCAATTTCTCTCGTCTTTCTGATGAAAATAAAGTTAAATTCAATAGTCTACGATGATTTTTAAGAAAGTTGCATATTTTGACAAAATTTCCAAGGGGGTTAGTCATGTCTTTTTTCACGATTTCATCAAAAATTCAAAATCTCTAGTCCGACTAATTGACGTACGGGGAACTCAGATTTGCAAACCGCGTTCAATTTGGAGTTTTCGTTTGGCCGCTACGGCCGATCAAAGTCTGAAAAATCAATTATTTTCTTAAATTTTCTAAAATGTTCTCTGTGACTGACTAATTTTTTTGCTATTGAAGTTAGCTGAAATTTTTTAACGGCAATCAATTTCTCTCGTCTTTCCGATGAAAATAAAGTTAAATTCAATAGTCTACGATGATTTTTAAGAAAGTTGCATTTTTTGAGAACATTTCCAAGGGGGTTAGTCATGTCTTTTTTCACGATTTCATCAAAAATTCAAAATCTCGAATCCGACTAATTGACGTACGAGGAACTCAGATTTGCAAACCGCGTTCAATTTGGAGTTTTCGTTTGGCCGCTACGGCCGATCAAAGTCTGAAAAATCAATTATTTTCTTAAATTTTCTAAAATGTTCACTGTGACTGACTAATTTTTTTTCTATTGAAGTTAGCTGAAATTTTTTAACGGCAATCAATTTCTCTCGTCTTTCTGATGAAAATAAAGTTAAATTCAATAGTCTACGATGATTTTTAAGAAAGTTGCATTTTTTGACAAAATTTCCAAGCGGGTTAGTCATGTCTTTTTTCACGATTTCATCAAAAATTCAAAATCTCTAATCCGACTAATTGACGTACGGGGAACTCAGATTTGCAAACCGCGTTCAATTTGGAGTTTTCGTTTGGCCGCTACGGCCGATCAAAGTCTGAAAAATCAATTATTTTCTTAAATTTTCTAAAATGTTCACTGTGACTGACTAATTTTTTTGCTCTTGAAGTTAGCTGAAATTTTTTAACGGCAATCAATTTCTCTCGTCTTTCTGATGAAAATAAAGTTAAATTCAACAGTCTACGATGATTTTTAAGAAAGTTGCATTTTTTGACAAAATTTCCAAGCGGGTTAGTCATGTCTTTTTTCACGATTTCATCAAAAATTCAAAATCTCTAGTCCGACTAATTGACGTACGGGGAACTCAGATTTGCAAACCGCGTTCAATTTGGAGTTTTCGTTTGGCCGCTACGGCCGATCAAAGTCTGAAAAATCAATTATTTTCTTAAATTTTCCAAAATCCTCATGGTGACTGACTAATTTTTTTGCTATTAAAGTTAGCTGAAATTTTTTAACGGCAATCAATTTCTCTCGTCTTTCTGATGAAAATAAAGTTAAATTCAATAGTCTACGATGATTTTTAAGAAAGTTGCATTTTTTGACAAAATTTCCAAGGGGGTTAGTCATGTCTTTTTTCACGATTTCATCAAAAATTCAAAATCTCTAATCCGACTAATTGACGTACGGGGAACTCAGATTTGCAAACCGCGTTCAATTTGGAGTTTTCGTTTGGCCGCTACGGCCGATCAAAGTCTGAAAAATCAATTATTTTCTTAACTTTTCTAAAATGTTCACTGTGACTGACTAATTTTTTTGCTATTGAAGTTAGCTGAAATTTTTTAACGGCAATCAATTTTTTTCGTCTTTCTGATGAAAATAAAGTTAAATTCAATAGTCTACGATGATTTTTAAGAAAGTTGCATTTTTTGACAAAATTTCCAAGGGGGTTAGTCATGTCTTTTTTCACGATTTCATCAAAAATTCAAAATCTCTAGTCCGACTAATTGACGTACGGGGAACTCAGATTTGCAAACCGCGTTCAATTTGGAGTTTTCGTTTGGCCGCTACGGCCGATTAAAGTCGGAAAAATCAATTATTTTCTTAAATTTTCCAAAATCCTCATGGTGACTGACTAATTTTTTTGCTATTGAAGTTAGCTGAAATTTTTTAACGGCAATCAATTTCTCTCGTCTTTCTGATGAAAATAAAGTTAAATTCAATAGTCTACGATGATTTTTAAGAAAGTTGCATTTTTTGAGAACATTTCCAAGGGGGTTAGTCATGTCTTTTTTCACGATTTCATCAAAAATTCAAAATCTCTAATCCGACTAATTGACGTACGAGGAACTCAGATTTGCAAACCGCGTTCAATTTGGAGTTTTCGTTTGGCCGCTACGGCCGATCAAAGTCTGAAAAATCAATTATTTTCTTAAATTTTCTAAAATGTTCACTGTGACTGACTATTTTTTTTTCTATTGAAGTTAGCTGAAATTTTTTAACGGCAATCAATTTCTCTCGTCTTTCTGATGAAAATAAAGTTAAATTCAATAGTCTACGATGATTTTTAAGAAAGTTGCATTTTTTGAGAACACTTCCAAGGGGGTTAGTCATGTCTTTTTTCACGATTTCATCAAAAATTCAAAATCTCTAATCCGACTAATTGACGTACGAGGAACTCAGATTTGCAAACCGCGTTCAATTTGGAGTTTTCGTTTGGCCGCTACGGCCGATCAAAGTCTGAAAAATCAATTATTTTCTTAAATTTTCTAAAATGTTCACTGTGACTGACTATTTTTTTTGCTATTGAAGTTAGCTGAATTTTTTTAACGGCAATCAATTTCTCTCGTCTTTCTGATGAAAATAAAGTTAAATTCAACAGTCTACGATGATTTTTAAGAAAGTTGCATTTTTTGACAAAATTTCCAAGCGGGTTAGTTATGTCTTTTTTCACGATTTCATCAAAAATTCAAAATCTCTAATCCGACTAATTGACGTACGGGGAACTCAGATTTGCAAACCGCGTTCAATTTGGAGTTTTCGTTTGGCCGCTACGGCCGATCAAAGT
This sequence comes from Ocypus olens, assembly GCA_910593695.2. Taxonomy (NCBI): domain Eukaryota; kingdom Metazoa; phylum Arthropoda; class Insecta; order Coleoptera; family Staphylinidae; genus Ocypus; species Ocypus olens. The sequence continues at coordinate 6,610,750 of OU343061.1, forward strand.
CTGAAAAATCAATTATTTTCTTAAATTTTCTAAAATGTTCACTGTGACTGACTATTTTTTTTGCTATTGAAGTTAGCTGAATTTTTTTAACGGCAATCAATTTCTCTCGTCTTTCTGATGAAAATAAAGTTAAATTCAACAGTCTACGATGATTTTTAAGAAAGTTGCATTTTTTGACAAAATTTCCAAGGGGGTTAGTCATGTCTTTTTTCACGATTTCATCAAAAATTCAAAATCTCTAGTCCGACTAATTGACGTACGGGGCACTCAGATTTGCAAACCGCGTTCAATTTGGAGTTTTCGTTTGGCCGCTACGGCCGATCAAAGTCTGAAAAATCAATTATTTTCTTAAATTTTCCAAAATCCTCATGGTGACTGACTAATTTTTTTGCTATTAAAGTTAGCTGAAATTTTTTAACGGCAATCAATTTCTCTCGTCTTTCTGATGAAAATAAAGTTAAATTCAATAGTCTACGATGATTTTTAAGAAAGTTGCATTTTTTGACAAAATTTCCAAGGGGGTTAGTCATGTCTTTTTTCACGATTTCATCAAAAATTCAAAATCTCTAGTCCGACTAATTGACGTACGGGGAACTCAGATTTGCAAACCGCGTTCAATTTGGAGTTTTCGTTTGGCCGCTACGGCCGATCAAAGTCTGAAAAATCAATTATTTTCTTAAATTTTCCAAAATCCTCATGGTGACTGACTAATTTTTTTGCTATTAAAGTTAGCTGAAATTTTTTAACGGCAATCAATTTCTCTCGTCTTTCTGATGAAAATAAAGTTAAATTCAATAGTCTACGATGATTTTTAAGAAAGTTGCATTTTTTGAGAACATTTCCAAGGGGGTTAGTCATGTCTTTTTTCACGATTTCATCAAAAATTCAAAATCTCTAATCCGACTAATTGACGTACGAGGAACTCAGATTTGCAAACCGCGTTCAATTTGGAGTTTTCGTTTGGCCGCTACGGCCGATCAAAGTCTGAAAAATCAATTATTTTCTTAAATTTTCCAAAATCCTCATGGTGACTGACTAATTTTTTTGCTATTAAAGTTAGCTGAAATTTTTTAACGGCAATCAATTTCTCTCGTCTTTCTGATGAAAATAAAGTTAAATTCAATAGTCTACGATGATTTTTAAGAAAGTTGCATTTTTTGAGAACATTTCCAAGGGGGTTAGTCATGTCTTTTTTCACGATTTCATCAAAAATTCAAAATCTCTAATTCTACTAATTGACGTACGAGGAACTCAGATTTGCAAACCGCGTTCAATTTGGAGTTTTCGTTTGGCCGCTACGGCCGATCAAAGTCTGAAAAATCAATTATTTTCTTAAATTTTCTAAAATGTTCACTGTGACTGACTATTTTTTTTGCTATTGAAGTTAGCTGAAATTTTTTAACGGCAATCAATTTCTCTCGTCTTTCTGATGAAAATAAAGTTAAATTCAATAGTCTACGATGATTTTTAAGAAAGTTGCATTTTTTGAGAACACTTCCAAGGGGGTTAGTCATGTCTTTTTTCACGATTTCATCAAAAATTCAAAATCTCTAATCCGACTAATTGACGTACGAGGAACTCAGATTTGCAAACCGCGTTCAATTTGGAGTTTTCGTTTGGCCGCTACGGCCGATCAAAGTCTGAAAAATCAATTATTTTCTTAAATTTTCTAAAATGTTCACTGTGACTGACTATTTTTTTTGCTATTGAAGTTAGCTGAATTTTTTTAACGGCAATCAATTTCTCTCGTCTTTCTGATGAAAATAAAGTTAAATTCAACAGTCTACGATGATTTTTAAGAAAGTTGCATTTTTTGACAAAATTTCCAAGCGGGTTAGTTATGTCTTTTTTCACGATTTCATCAAAAATTCAAAATCTCTAATCCGACTAATTGACGTACGGGGAACTCAGATTTGCAAACCGCGTTCAATTTGGAGTTTTCGTTTGGCCGCTACGGCCGATCAAAGTCTGAAAAATCAATTATTTTCTTAAATTTTCTAAAATGTTCACTGTGACTGACTATTTTTTTTGCTATTGAAGTTAGCTGAATTTTTTTAACGGCAATCAATTTCTCTCGTCTTTCTGATGAAAATAAAGTTAAATTCAACAGTCTACGATGATTTTTAAGAAAGTTGCATTTTTTGACAAAATTTCCAAGGGGGTTAGTCATGTCTTTTTTCACGATTTCATCAAAAATTCAAAATCTCTAGTCCGACTAATTGACGTACGGGGAACTCAGATTTGCAAACCGCGTTCAATTTGGAGTTTTCGTTTGGCCGCTACGGCCGATCAAAGTCTGAAAAATCAATTATTTTCTTAAATTTTCCAAAATCCTCATGATGACTGACTAATTTTTTTTCTATTGAAGTTAGCTGAAATTTTTTAACGGCAATCAATTTCTCTCGTCTTTCTGATGAAAATAAAGTTAAATTCAATAGTCTACGATGATTTTTAAGAAAGTTGCATTTTTTGACAAAATTTCCAAGGGGGTTAGTCATGTCTTTTTTCACGATTTCATCAAAAATTCAAAATCTCTAATCCGACTAATTGACGTACGAGGAACTCAGATTTGCAAACCGCGTTCAATTTGGAGTTTTCGTTTGGCCGCTACGGCCGATCAAAGTCTGAAAAATCAATTATTTTCTTAAATTTTCTAAAATGTTCACTGTGACTGACTATTTTTTTTGCTATTGAAGTTAGCTGAATTTTTTTAACGGCAATCAATTTCTCTCGTCTTTCTGATGAAAATAAAGTTAAATTCAACAGTCTACGATGATTTTTAAGAAAGTTGCATTTTTTGACAAAATTTCCAAGGGGGTTAGTCATGTCTTTTTTCACGATTTCATCAAAAATTCAAAATCTCTAGTCCGACTAATTGACGTACGGGGAACTCAGATTTGCAAACCGCGTTCAATTTGGAGTTTTCGTTTGGCCGCTACGGCCGATCAAAGTCTGAAAAATCAATTATTTTCTTAAATTTTCCAAAATCCTCATGGTGACTGACTAATTTTTTTGCTATTAAAGTTAGCTGAAATTTTTTAACGGCAATCAATTTCTCTCGTCTTTCTGATGAAAATAAAGTTAAATTCAATAGTCTACGATGATTTTTAAGAAAGTTGCATTTTTTGAGAACATTTCCAAGGGGGTTAGTCATGTCTTTTTTCACGATTTCATCAAAAATTCAAAATCTCTAATCCGACTAATTGACGTACGAGGAACTCAGATTTGCAAACCGCGTTCAATTTGGAGTTTTCGTTTGGCCGCTACGGCCGATCAAAGTCTGAAAAATCAATTATTTTCTTAAATTTTCTAAAATGTTCACTGTGACTGACTATTTTTTTTGCTATTGAAGTTAGCTGAATTTTTTTAACGGCAATCAATTTCTCTCGTCTTTCTGATGAAAATAAAGTTAAATTCAACAGTCTACGATGATTTTTAAGAAAGTTGCATTTTTTGACAAAATTTCCAAGCGGGTTAGTTATGTCTTTTTTCACGATTTCATCAAAAATTCAAAATCTCTAATCCGACTAATTGACGTACGGGGAACTCAGATTTGCAAACCGCGTTCAATTTGGAGTTTTCGTTTGGCCGCTACGGCCGATCAAAGTCTGAAAAATCAATTATTTTCTTAAATTTTCTAAAATGTTCACTGTGACTGACTATTTTTTTTGCTATTGAAGTTAGCTGAATTTTTTTAACGGCAATCAATTTCTCTCGTCTTTCTGATGAAAATAAAGTTAAATTCAACAGTCTACGATGATTTTTAAGAAAGTTGCATTTTTTGACAAAATTTCCAAGGGGGTTAGTCATGTCTTTTTTCACGATTTCATCAAAAATTCAAAATCTCTAGTCCGACTAATTGACGTACGGGGAACTCAGATTTGCAAACCGCGTTCAATTTGGAGTTTTCGTTTGGCCGCTACGGCCGATCAAAGTCTGAAAAATCAATTATTTTCTTAAATTTTCCAAAATCCTCATGATGACTGACTAATTTTTTTTCTATTGAAGTTAGCTGAAATTTTTTAACGGCAATCAATTTCTCTCGTCTTTCTGATGAAAATAAAGTTAAATTCAATAGTCTACGATGATTTTTAAGAAAGTTGCATTTTTTGACAAAATTTCCAAGGGGGTTAGTCATGTCTTTTTTCACGATTTCATCAAAAATTCAAAATCTCTAATTCTACTAATTGACGTACGAGGAACTCAGATTTGCAAACCGCGTTCAATTTGGAGTTTTCGTTTGGCCGCTACGGCCGATCAAAGTCTGAAAAATCAATTATTTTCTTAAATTTTCCAAAATCCTCATGGTGACTGACTAATTTTTTTGCTATTAAAGTTAGCTGAAATTTTTTAACGGCAATCAATTTCTCTCGTCTTTCTGATGAAAATAAAGTTAAATTCAATAGTCTACGATGATTTTTAAGAAAGTTGCATTTTTTGAGAACATTTCCAAGGGGGTTAGTCATGTCTTTTTTCACGATTTCATCAAAAATTCAAAATCTCTAATTCTACTAATTGACGTACGAGGAACTCAGATTTGCAAACCGCGTTCAATTTGGAGTTTTCGTTTGGCCGCTACGGCCGATCAAAGTCTGAAAAATCAATTATTTTCTTAAATTTTCTAAAATGTTCACTGTGACTGACTATTTTTTTTTCTATTGAAGTTAGCTGAAATTTTTTAACGGCAATCAATTTCTCTCGTCTTTCTGATGAAAATAAAGTTAAATTCAATAGTCTACGATGATTTTTAAGAAAGTTGCATTTTTTGAGAACATTTCCAAGGGGGTTAGTCATGTCTTTTTTCACGATTTCATCAAAAATTCAAAATCTCTAATCCGACTAATTGACGTACGAGGAACTCAGATTTGCAAACCGCGTTCAATTTGGAGTTTTCGTTTGGCCGCTACGGCCGATCAAAGTCTGAAAAATCAATTATTTTCTTAAATTTTCTAAAATGTTCACTGTGACTGACTATTTTTTTTGCTATTGAAGTTAGCTGAATTTTTTTAACGGCAATCAATTTCTCTCGTCTTTCTGATGAAAATAAAGTTAAATTCAACAGTCTACGATGATTTTTAAGAAAGTTGCATTTTTTGACAAAATTTCCAAGCGGGTTAGTTATGTCTTTTTTCACGATTTCATCAAAAATTCAAAATCTCTAATCCGACTAATTGACGTACGGGGAACTCAGATTTGCAAACCGCGTTCAATTTGGAGTTTTCGTTTGGCCGCTACGGCCGATCAAAGTCTGAAAAATCAATTATTTTCTTAAATTTTCTAAAATGTTCACTGTGACTGACTAATTTTTTTGCTCTTGAAGTTAGCTGAAATTTTTTAACGGCAATCAATTTCTCTCGTCTTTCTGATGAAAATAAAGTTAAATTCAACAGTCTACGATGATTTTTAAGAAAGTTGCATTTTTTGACAAAATTTCCAAGCGGGTTAGTCATGTCTTTTTTCACGATTTCATCAAAAATTCAAAATCTCTAGTCCGACTAATTGACGTACGGGGAACTCAGATTTGCAAACCGCGTTCAATTTGGAGTTTTCGTTTGGCCGCTACGGCCGATCAAAGTCTGAAAAATCAATTATTTTCTTAAATTTTCCAAAATCCTCATGGTGACTGACTAATTTTTTTGCTATTAAAGTTAGCTGAAATTTTTTAACGGCAATCAATTTCTCTCGTCTTTCTGATGAAAATAAAGTTAAATTCAATAGTCTACGATGATTTTTAAGAAAGTTGCATTTTTTGACAAAATTTCCAAGGGGGTTAGTCATGTCTTTTTTCACGATTTCATCAAAAATTCAAAATCTCTAATCCGACTAATTGACGTACGGGGAACTCAGATTTGCAAACCGCGTTCAATTTGGAGTTTTCGTTTGGCCGCTACGGCCGATCAAAGTCTGAAAAATCAATTATTTTCTTAACTTTTCTAAAATGTTCACTGTGACTGACTAATTTTTTTGCTATTGAAGTTAGCTGAAATTTTTTAACGGCAATCAATTTTTTTCGTCTTTCTGATGAAAATAAAGTTAAATTCAATAGTCTACGATGATTTTTAAGAAAGTTGCATTTTTTGACAAAATTTCCAAGGGGGTTAGTCATGTCTTTTTTCACGATTTCATCAAAAATTCAAAATCTCTAGTCCGACTAATTGACGTACGGGGAACTCAGATTTGCAAACCGCGTTCAATTTGGAGTTTTCGTTTGGCCGCTACGGCCGATTAAAGTCGGAAAAATCAATTATTTTCTTAAATTTTCCAAAATCCTCATGGTGACTGACTAATTTTTTTGCTATTGAAGTTAGCTGAAATTTTTTAACGGCAATCAATTTCTCTCGTCTTTCTGATGAAAATAAAGTTAAATTCAATAGTCTACGATGATTTTTAAGAAAGTTGCATTTTTTGAGAACATTTCCAAGGGGGTTAGTCATGTCTTTTTTCACGATTTCATCAAAAATTCAAAATCTCTAATCCGACTAATTGACGTACGAGGAACTCAGATTTGCAAACCGCGTTCAATTTGGAGTTTTCGTTTGGCCGCTACGGCCGATCAAAGTCTGAAAAATCAATTATTTTCTTAAATTTTCTAAAATGTTCACTGTGACTGACTATTTTTTTTTCTATTGAAGTTAGCTGAAATTTTTTAACGGCAATCAATTTCTCTCGTCTTTCTGATGAAAATAAAGTTAAATTCAATAGTCTACGATGATTTTTAAGAAAGTTGCATTTTTTGAGAACACTTCCAAGGGGGTTAGTCATGTCTTTTTTCACGATTTCATCAAAAATTCAAAATCTCTAATCCGACTAATTGACGTACGAGGAACTCAGATTTGCAAACCGCGTTCAATTTGGAGTTTTCGTTTGGCCGCTACGGCCGATCAAAGTCTGAAAAATCAATTATTTTCTTAAATTTTCTAAAATGTTCACTGTGACTGACTATTTTTTTTGCTATTGAAGTTAGCTGAATTTTTTTAACGGCAATCAATTTCTCTCGTCTTTCTGATGAAAATAAAGTTAAATTCAACAGTCTACGATGATTTTTAAGAAAGTTGCATTTTTTGACAAAATTTCCAAGGGGGTTAGTCATGTCTTTTTTCACGATTTCATCAAAAATTCAAAATCTCTAATCCGACTAATTGACGTACGAGGAACTCAGATTTGCAAACCGCGTTCAATTTGGAGTTTTCGTTTGGCCGCTACGGCCGATCAAAGTCTGAAAAATCAATTATTTTCTTAAATTTTCCAAAATCCTCATGGTGACTAACTAATTTTTTTGCCATTAAAGTTAGCTGAAATTTTTTAACGGCAATCAATTTCTCTCGTCTTTCTGATGAAAATAAAGTTAAATTCAATAATCTACGATGATTTTTAAGAAAGTTGCATTTTTTGACAAAATTTCCAAGGGGGTTAGTCATGTTTTTTTTCACGATTTCATCAAAAATTCTAAATCTCTAATCCGACTAATTGACGTACGAGGAACTCAGATTTGCAAACCGCGTTCAATTTGGAGTTTTCGTTTGGCCGCTACGGCCGATCAAAGTCTGAAAAATCAATTATTTTTTTAAATTTTCCAAAATCCTCATGGTGACTGACTAATTTTTTTGCTATTGAAGTTAGCTGAAATTTTTTAACGGCAATCAATTTCTCTCGTCTTTCTGATGAAAATAAAGTTAAATTCAATAGTCTACGATGATTTTTAAGAAAGTTGCATTTTTTGACAAAATTTCCAAGGGGGTCATGTCTTTTTTCACGATTTCATCAAAAATTCAAAATCTCTAATCCGACTAATTGACGTACGGAGAACTCAGATTTGCAAACCGCGTTCAATTTGGAGTTTTCGTTTGGCCGCCACGGCCGATCAAAGTCTGAAAAATCAATTATTTTCTTAAATTTTCCAAAATCCTCATGGTGACTGACTAATTTTTTTGCCATTAAAGTTAGCTGAAATTTTTTAACGGCAATCAATTTCTCTCGTCTTTCTGATGAAAATAAAGTTAAATTCAATAATCTACGATGATTTTTAAGAAAGTTGCATTTTTTGACAAAATTTCCAAGGGGGTTAGTCATGTTTTTTTTCACGATTTCATCAAAAATTCTAAATCTCTAATCCGACTAATTGACGTACGAGGAACTCAGATTTGCAAACCGCGTTCAATTTGGAGTTTTCGTTTGGCCGCTACGGCCGATCAAAGTCTGAAAAATCAATTATTTTCTTAAATTTTCTAAAATGTTCACTGTGACTGACTAATTTTTTTGCTATTGAAGTTAGCTGAAATTTTTTACAATTTAACAATTTACTTAAGAGTACTTAATTTACCCATTGCACACTCTTTTAGGTTTAAGAATATTAAATTAAATTTGAATTATAAATACGTGGCCGAATAACAATTCAACTCGTGACGTTAATGAGGCTATGTACGTCTAAAAAGGCCGGCAATTTGATGGGAAATAGATGTTGTCATATCTTATTTGTGAAATTATTCAAAAGTCTATTTTGCTTTAAAATTGATCAAATAGACTTAAACAAACAATTAACACTAGTAGACTTTGAATATTACCAGATATTTGGATGTTCTTAAATACCTAAAATAAATTTAACCAATAAAAATATAACCATATTGCTTGGTTACAAAGATTTGTACATAGATTTGGCAGCGTTGCATTGCGTTAGTTGGGCCAGATGACTGTGAGATTGCGTGGATGTCGTGTTTCCAATTCTCCCTATTCAAATAACCCCCCCCCTGGCGTCACCTAATTGTCTAATCTTTAATAACGTGCCTTCGCAGTTGTCTAATTGTAAGTAAAATTATCCGAACTTTGCAGTAGCAAAAATGGCTGCATTCATAGACAAGGACATGAAAACAAATTAAAATCATGTCGTAATAAAAGCAAGATGCAAATCTTTTGTAGAACTTGGCTTACCTTTAGGTAAACCACAGGGCCAGGGCTACGATAGGGCCTTCAGTATGTGTGGCATTTCTAATGGCGTTCAAGCAAAAATTTCTAGACAGTGTCCTAATGCTCCGTTTGTACACTGTGCGGCGCACAATACAAGACATCAGAAATGTTACTTGTAAGATTGGGTATATTCATGCATACTTGACAAACATCTAAAATAATTTAGGTATATATTACTAAATTCGATGTTTTTCTTACAGATGAATTTATTAATACCCTCATCATACCTAACCTCCATCACACTCCTCATTACCTTCTTATTTCTGCTTTACAAATACATAACCGCCAACTATGATCACTGGAAGAAGAGAAACATCCCTTACCTAGAACCACACTTTCCTTTCGGAATCGAAGGTATCGCCACGGCCATCCGACATTCAACAATCGGAGATTTTTTAGGAGATGTTTACAAAAAATCTAAGGGGGAAATGGTGGGCTTCTGGATCTTCGGCTCACCATTCTTGCTCATCAGGTCACAAAGGCTATTTAAAAACATCCTGGTCAAAGACTTCAATTACTTCGCGGATAGAGCGGTCGTGAGCAATGAAAAAGCAGAGCCTATCATATCGAAAGCCTTGTTTCTAGTAAAGAATCCAGAGTGGAAGTTCATGAGGAGGAAGGTAACCCCGATCTTCACTGGTAACAAGCTGAGGAAAATGACTTCGTTGATAGACACCGCCGCTAAAGATCTGAATAAGTACTTAAAGAATCATACTGGTGTTTTGGAAGCCAAAGAAGTCAGTTCCAAATATACGATCGACGTTCTGACGTCTTGCGCGTTCGGAGTGAATGCGCATTGCTTCGAGAATGATCAGGCGCCGTTTCACAAGGCGGGAATGAAATTGTTCGAGTTAAACTGGGTGAATACTATTAGATCGTACGCGTATTTCCTGATGCCCGGTTTAGTGCATGCCTTAAAAGTGCGGATGTTCGATGCTGGTGCAACTGATTTCTTGGCGTCCGCGTTCTGGGATACCATTAAACATAGAGAGTCGTCTAAGGAACCGAGGAATGATCTAATTGATATTATCATTAGTTTGAAGGATGAATTGGATATTGGGAATGGAATTAAATTTGGTAAGATCGAAATTTTCAGGTGTGAGCCACTGAATTTTATTGCTGAGATAAATTAAGTATTTAAAATACGATTTTACTTTTATAAATAATTACATTTTCCGAGGAGGAGCAACCTATTTACACTTGTCATATATCCTTATTACGGTAGATGCATGTTTTAAATTGCTCTTTATTGTTTAGAAGGAGATCGGGTCGTCGCCCAAGCGATGCAGTTCTACATTGCCGGTTTTGAAACGACTTCTTCTACAATTTCCTTTATTTTATACGAACTTGCCCTGCATAGTGAAGTTCAAGACAAAGCTAGAAAGGAAATAATGCAAATATTGGAGGAATGTGAAAATTTGGATTATGAGGCGCTTCAAAATGCGAAGTACTTGGATAAAGTGATTGCAGGTAATACAATATGTATAAAAATTATTTAGATAAGGCATGGCCATGATAAACAAAATCACGGTCTTAGATTAGTTCAGCACGTTGTTGACTTTATGTCATATGAACAACTGGTGCAACCTGCAACGTACGTTCTGAAATACAAAGCCACCCCTTATCTAAATAATTTTTATACATATGGTATAATTATTCCTAAATGTACAGGATGTCCCATACCACCCGTATCAGGTTTTTTTTGAGGAGTTGGGACAAAAAATTTGTTACAAAAGCCGCATTGAAGAATCGAACGAGGACATTGTTATTCCGAAAAACGGTTGTCATCCCTGGGAGCTTGACAAGAACTTCAGATTTTTAAATGGCACGATAGATCGAAAGTGGTATAGTTTAAAAGGTCTTTAAAAAACAAGCAACTTTTGTAGGAAACATAATTTTGTTACCGGCACCCATTTTGATTAATATCTGATTAAAGTTATTAAATTTAAATTTTCCATGGCTAACTTATTTTAAAAGTTTGCATTTCAAATGATAGTTAAAAAATATCAAATGTATTCAAATTGTCTTCCATTGACATTGTTGAGCTCTTTTTTTTTCTTGCGGGACTAATTACGTACATTCCACACTCGTATACTAAATAACTATTATATCCATTGTATAATTTCTATTATTATATAAATGCTAAATAAGGAGAATTGAAAAATAAAATACAATCTGGCCTTTATAACCACATGATTCAGGTTGCCTAAACTAAGCTAGAGGTCCAGAGTAGCTGACTAATCACAATAATTCACAAATTCTTGTCAACTCCTTCCGATGAAGTTTATCAATTCTTAAGTTTAAGTCATTTACAAATATCAAACAAACTTTTGAAGACTACCAAATTTTATTACAGGCTTCAAATTAATGTCTTCAATTTTAATGATAACAATCCCTTTAATATCTTTCCCAATTTTATTACAGACTTCAATGATTACACTGCATTTTAATGATAACAATTCCTTTAAAATCTTTCAGAAACTTTAAGAAAGTGCCCAAGCCTCCCGTTCTTGGACAGGATTTGCATGGCCGATTACAAAGATCCGGAGCTTGATGTTGTGATTCCCAAGGGAACTCCTGTATTTATTCCGATAATGGGAGTCCACTACGACCCAGAATTCTACCCGGATCCCGAGAAGTTCGACCCAGAGAGATTTTCCGAAGAAAACGTGAAGAAAAGGCCCGAATTTACATATTTTCCGTTCGGACAAGGACCACGCAATTGTGTCGGTGAGATTGTTTAGAAAATAAGCAACAATTTAAGATGATAAAGAAACATGGTTATAATTAACTTACTGTATTATTTATTGTATGTTTTTTACTTTCTCCGTTACGAAGTACGAGAGAGTATTGTGATCGTGAAACATTTTTCATTTTTTTTTACGGAAATATGCGTTTTGGTATTCGGAAATCCACGAGCCGCCGCTGCCAAAATCAAGAATTTGAAGAAGAAACAGGCCAAAGATCTAAAATATAGGCCAAAAGAAATAAAAATCCTGGTATATAAATAAAAAATGCAGACCGAAAAAATGGAAATTCCGACCCAAAAATAATGGTCAAAATATAAAAAAATTCACGCATCAAAAACAATATTCAGATTGCAAATCTAAAATAAAGGGTAAAAATTCGAAATCCTTAAAAATACAGCCAAAAAACTAAAAATATAACGCCTAAATATCAATAATTCAGATTAATAAAATTAAAATATCAAAAATTCGAGCCTTAAAATCGAAAATTTTAACAAATAAATTGAAAATTTAGGCCCAAAAAAGCTATATTTTGTTTTGAAATTGTTAAAATGGCATCTAGGGACCCCAAAACGGATATTTCTGTAAAAGAAATTTTGTAAAAAAATTCACGATCACAATACTTTCTTGTACATCTAAATTGTATATATGTCGTAATAACGTTAATGTTACATTTTAGGTGAAAGGTTTGCATTGATTGCAACCAAACTGGCCTTGATACACATTCTAAAGGATTTTGAGATTGAACCTTGTAAAGAAACTCCGGCTCGTTTGGAATTTAGTCCGGCATCGTTCCTTCTTCAAGTTAAAGGTGGAGGAGTACCGTTGCGTTTTAATAAACTTTAACGAAGATACACTTGCAGTTTTTTGTAACATATAGAAACAGAAAACATTATTCGGTGAGAGGTTCGTCAAATTAGTTTAGACAAAAACCCTCAGTTTTATAAATTCAAGTAACGAATAATTACATCAAATTTAGATTTTTTTATAGGTATATTACATGCGCTTACTTTAGTTTTAGATTTATGTGTTTATACGGGCATTAATATTTTATTATTAAGTATTTTTATATGTATCATATACATTTAATAAATTCATGTTATTTTCACTGTTAGTATTATTATTATTGAATACTATACTATTTATAAAAGACTCTCTAGCTGTAGAACGTGAATATAATTCCATTTGTTTATTGATAAGAAGCAATCACTATTCTTTAGTCAAAAACATCTATAGATAGTGCATTATCTTCTTCTTCTCGATAACCTTTTAGACTACGGAACAAGTTTGTTTTGATAATCCTTTAACCACTTCGCGCCCATGTAGTTTTAATTGCGGCATAATCCTGAAAAAATACTTGTTTTGTTGTTACCTTTTTCTACGAAATATTATTCCACTGTCGCAAACTTACTCATTTATCAAAAAAAAAAATATGGAAAAAATATCCCACAGATATTTGTAGAATATTTTTGTTTTCTTTTTTTGTTTGCCGGCACATGTGGCGACCTGGGCGTGAAGAGGTTAGTTCCAAAAAAAAAAACTTATATTCACAAAATTTATTAAAATTTTTGAAAATGTGTTAATTTTTCCGTGTGGTATAAAATTTTTGCTGACTTGTAACACTGATCAAACTGTGCCGCCATTATCATAGATAACTAACTATCACCTCTTGTTCCTCGGCCGTACCAGAAAAAACCCCGCGAACCGTCACTGCATATAATGGCTATTAATCACGATAACGAGGTTTGCGGAACGAGCCGCAGGCGAGTGGAGCAAATCATTATATGCTCGTTGTACAATATACTATTATTGTTTATTATTACACCATTAATACCTCTGTAAATTACAATTTGAATCATTAAAATCAATTTAAACATCAAAACATTTCTGCGGCAATATTTATTATTGCAGGATTTTTACAGCACTTTTATTTCAAAAGATTAAAGGATTATATGTTTGGCGGTCATTTAATGCTTACATTATCAAAATCATCCCTTAGAATTGCTATTTAGAGGCTTTTAAACATTTTTCGTTCGGATTTCCGCGCCTCGTCGCCATCTATTGGACGGTGGCTGAACTGCTAAGTGATGTTTTTGAACAGCGCCAAAATGCTCGAACTTTATACCTATTGTCAAAGTGTTAATGTTTAGCAATGGGCTGTACATGAAACGATAGGCGATTTAATTTTTAATCGAATGGTGTATAAAATAGCTGGGGAAATTAAGCGGTTTTTCTGTAATTTGCGAATGAAAATTAAGCACGACACCCTTACCGACATTTACAGCTCACTGTAACATAAAAATTCAATAAAGAAGAATTTGCTATATTCTTCAATAAAATACGGGTTACAATACTTATTCCTGATTAATTATTCAACTATTTATATTGTTAATGCATTACAATAAGAGAAATATACGAGAAATCATAATCTAAGTAGAGGGCTCTACCTGTTATCGTGGGGATAAACTACTTAATAATTTGTGGATGCAATAATAAAAGAATATTTAAAAACTTAAAAAGAATGTTATCTCATGATTAAATAAATTCACTTGTGGATATTTACGTACTTAAATTGCAGAAACAATATTTTATAATATACACGCCTAATCGCAAGCAACCCGATATACGCATAACTCGAATTAATTTATTATTAAAAACTTCTAATTTTATACGTAACAGGGACAAAACCATAAGTGTAATCCTGAGTAAAGCTTCAAAAATAGTGGGAATATTCAAGTATTTAAATTGCGGTAACAATAGTATTAGATAAACGCCTACTTATCTACAACCCAATATACCATAACTACTATTATTTTTTATTAAAACTTCTAATTTTAAATATAATAGGGACACAAGCATGAGTGTAATCCTTAGCAATGCTTTAAAAATATTACACTTATGGTTTTGTCCCTGTTACGATTAAAATTTGAAGTTTTAAATAATAAATCATTATTAGTTATACGTGTATTGGGTTGCCTGTAAGCAGGCGTTTATATAATATAATTATTTCTGCAATTTAAATACTTTAATATTCACATTATTTTTTGAGCTGTACGGAGGATTACACTTATGGTTTTGTCCCTGTCACGTTTAAAATTAAAAGTTTTTAGTAATAAATTAATATTATGTATGCGTGTATATCATTGTCTGTAAGTAGGCGTTTATGTAATATAATTATTTCTGGAATTTAAATACTTAAATATTCAAACTATTTTTGAAGCTTTACTGAGGATTACACTTATGGTTTTATCACTGTCACCTTTAAAATTGGAAGTTTTTTTATAGTAGTTATGCGTTTATCGGGTTGCCTGTGATTAGGCGGATATTTTATAATGTATTGTTTCTGCAATTTAAATACGAAAATATCTACAAGTAAATTTATTTTATTATAAGATAACAGTCTTCTTAATTTTTTAAATATTCTTTCATTATTAAAACAATTATTAAATCCACAAATAAAAACGTAGTTTATCCCCACGATAACAGAGGGTACCCTCTATGAAGATTAGAATTCCTCATATATTTCTCTTATTGTAATGCATTAATAATATAAAAAGTTAATTGAATAATCAGTAATAAGTATTGGGACCCGTATTTCATTGAGGAATATAGCAAATTGTTGAGAATTTAGGTTTTAAGTTACAGTGAACTGTAAATGTCGGTAAGTGTGTCGTGCTTAATTTTCATTCGCAAATTACAGAAAAACGGCTAAATTTCCTCAGCTATTTTATATACCATTCGATTCGAAATTAAATAGTCTATCGTTTCGTGTACAGCGCATTGCTGAATATTAACACTTTGATTATAAGGATAAAGTTCGAGCATTTTGGCGCTGTTCAAAAACATCACTTAGTAGTTCGGCTATCGTCGAATAGATGGCGACAAAACGTGGGAATGCGAACGTAAAATGTTTAAAAGCTTTTAAATAGTAATTCTGAGGGATGATTTGGATAATTTCAACGTTAAATCACCGCCAAACTTGCAATCCTTTAATCTTTTCAAATAAACGTACGCGTTTATATTGCCAGTCCTTTGACTCGCGCCCAAAAACCTACAAAACAGGGAGCAGCGGGCATGACGAGGAGCGTGATCACAGTATAGGGTTAGTTTAAGTTACCCCCCCGCCCCCCTTTTTGACCGATTGGTAGTTTAACCCCCAGTAGTTTAATTATTTTTGTTCACGAAAATGTTATAATGTGCGCAATATTTAATTGTATGGGCAACATTAATGAGGTACATTTAACACTCAATTTCATTAAACACGCATTTAATATGCTTATTAAACACGAACACGCGTTTGCGTGTTTAATATGGTCATTAAACACGCCAATTCGCGCTTTGATTCACAGAACGCGATTTATGATAATATTTTGTTAACCCTATTTAATATTGAATTTAACTTTGGTTTTTTTTTTTTGCAATTGTAATTGTAATTACAACTTCAATTTTAATTTTGATTCTAATTGTAATTTTAAATTAAATTTTGATCTTGATAGTATAGTGTACAACTCGCATATAATGGCTATTAATCACTCAAACGATTTGCTCCACTCGCCTACGGCTCGTTCCGCACAAGGGCGTTTCCAACCAACTAGTCTAGGGGGGGGGGGTAATTTAAAAAAAAGATAAATAAACTGGTGCTTCCGCTCTCATACACCTGTTCCATGAAATCTCCCTAACGTTTTAAAGCGTTGGTAAAATTTACCGGTTATATTATTTGTTTGGAATATGGAATATCGGTAATTAAATAAATAAAATGAATGAATAAAAAATTCTTAGGGGGGGTAATTTCCCGATTACCCCCCCTTTGAAACCGCCACTGGTTCCGCAAACCTCGTTCTCGTGATTAATAGCCATCATTATATGCTCGTTGTACAATATACTATTATATCTGATTACGCTAAAAATAAAAATCGAATTTAAACACCGTCGATTGAAGAATTTGCATTTTAATCATTGCTTGGTAAAAGTAAAATAAACCAATAACTACGCCACTGACTTAATCATAGAAACGCATTTATAGAATATTCTCAGCGATAGATCTTTAAATCTAATACACTCCTCATCCAACAGGGGTCACTGTGCAAATCACTCCTTTAGAAATGTATGTGTCGATCACATTTACACACATTTTGTTTACTGTTAATAACCGAATGACGTACTATTAAATTAGGTTATGTTATTATTGTTAGTAAATCAATTTTAACACTTTACAAATATTTATTACTATTGTTAACTTTATTTAATTTATTGTGATGGAAATCATGTCTGAGAAAGGTGACGATATCTGCAGATTATGCATGGAGTTAGGAGCATGTGTGTCGATGAACGAGGAATATTCACGGTTTCCCAAACCTCTGCCGAAGATGATTGACCATTGCGTAGGACTGTCTGTAAGTTACATATTTATTACTACCTTTATACACTCAGTGGGAATGGGTGGGAGTGAAAGGAAACAGAAGGGTGACGGAATGGATGAGGGAGGACGGGGCTGGGGTAAAGACACTGGAGAAAGTGAGACGAGAGAAGGAGGACAGGAGGTCGTCTTTTTTTTTTTTTATACACTCAGTCGCAGTTCTAATAATGCCTCCACTTGTGATAGTTTAATCGCTAATTTACATAACTATTAAATAATCATGCAATTGAAGTAGCTGCAGGATAAAGTTAATCAATTACAAAAATGAACGACTGATACCTTAGTTACTCATAATACAATAGTTGCGACTCATACTTTTTATTGAATCATCAACACTATCTTGGTTTCTAAGAATTCTGATTATCCGAACTATTCTGAACCGGGCCCCAAATAATTCAGATAATTGAGTGATAAAATATAAACGGCATTTTAAAAGATGTTAGGTATTACATGCAAAAAAACAATGGGCCTAATTTACTGGGAAATAAACTAGTCGAGTTTATTTGATTGAATAGAAATGAACACCTGCGCTGTCATGATATGATTTATTTAATTACAAAATGTGCACGTATGCTCCATCTACGAGCAGACTAAAATACTCTTTATGTTTTTATTGTATTTTCATCGTTGACTTTTTATCTAGTTGTTAGGGACAGTGAATAAATGTATCCGGAGAAAGACACACATGTTTGATTAGAACGCATCCAAACGTAATAAAGAAATATAAAATATTACATGCGCAAGAATAAAAAATTGGTTTGATACCGTTACCCAAGTCTACTATGCCAAATAGGGTGTGGCAATAGTAGTGTAGTTGATTCCGAGTATCATACTGCGTTTTATAGTTCTTTGTTTTGCCATTATTTGTTTTTATGATTGAGAATATTATTATGTAAAATATATGCTGTGAGATCAAAAAGTGGAAAATAGTTGGCAGCCCTTAAAACTTAACCTAACTAATAGAAGTTCAGTCGCGTCACTAAGAATGGGAATTTCGGCATGGAAAATCGTGAAATTTAAATAAAACAGATTATGACTCCTAAATGTATTTAGTGATGATCAGTTCTAGAAATAACTGCTAATGTTTAAAATAGGCAAAATCGGCAGATAAAAAAAAAAACACGAAATTATTTTTAAAACAAATCACAAGAAATACACACTGCACTGCATTGGAGAATTCCAGACAGCCAATATAATTTAACTTAAATAAAATAGAAACAACCTTACTTGTTGTAGAAAGTATTAAATAAATTAAAAAAAAAACGAAATATAGCCTGAATATATAAATATTCAACCTGTTCGTAACTCTGCAAGCAAAATTAAGTTTTACTAAAACTATAAATATAGTCTTAGTAAGACTTAATTTTGCTTGCAGAGTTACGAACATATTTATATATTCAGGCTATATTTCGTTTTTTGAATTTATTTAATAATTTTACTTGAATTATTATAGGGATTTTCAGAAAATGTGCTGCCAACTATTTTCAACTTTTTGATCTCACTGTATACTACCAAATAACGGGTGTCCAATAATTATTGCAGTCGTGGGTGGCTGTGGAATCAAACATGAATGCCGATTCTTATTTTGCATCGTTAAGTTAAATTGAATTGAAATTCCTTAAAAAAAAGTACCAAACAGTTTTTCACTTGTAAGAAACTGTTAAATAAATTATACAGGGTGTATCTAAACTGATGCGAAAGATTTTGAAGGGTGATTTTTCAGAAAAAATTAAGGGAGGTCTTTCATATAATTTTTTGTTCAAAACCCCTTCCTCTCCAAATTACAGCCCTCTAAAGTTAAGGGAAAAAAATTGTTTTTATTTTATTTCATATATGAATTTTTTTCTTTTTTTTTGAGCATTATTTTATTTTTATGTGATCAAATTTTACGAGACAAAAAAGTTGCAGATTTAATCCCTCCATTTAAATAAAGTTTTGAAATAGAAAAATGTAGACACATTCAAAAGCTCTGATGCAAACTATTATAGGGGTTGATTTTTTCGCCCCCTTGTAAAAACCCTCAAAAAGTGCAATTTTATTAGGAACAGTTATCTGCCAAATTTCATTTTTCTACATTCTTGTGGATACATGAGAAAAAGACAATTTTTTCACTTAAATTTAGAAGGCTGTAACTTGGAGAGGAAGGAGTTTTGAACAAAAAATTATATGAAAGACCTCCCTTAATTTTTACTGAAAAATGCCCCTTCAAAATCCTTCGCATCAATTTAGAAACACCCGGTATAACGTAAAACAGTTTTAGAGCAAGCGCAGATCCAACGATATTAAACAATTTCAGGTATCAGACGGTGACGACCTGCCGCAGCACATATGCAACACGTGTGGGCGACTTTTGATCATATTTTACAACTACAAGAACCTCTGTTTACAAAGTGATAAAAAGCTGAAGGCCTTAGCTGGGATATCCAGTGAACCCGATATTTCTAAACGTAAGTCTGATCAAAATTCAACTCAGGAATCTTCAGAGACGCCGAGTCACAGAGAGATCTTCGTAAAGAAAGAAATTGAGAGTTCGGACGACGACCAATTCGATATGGATTTGGACGATGCGAATCAGCCCGTCGACGATGACTGGGACGTGGCTGTCGAGGACAATACGCTCGAGCCCGAACCCACATCCCCCGGCAAAGAGGAAGAGGCCGAAACGGGTGCGCAGCGTTTAAAATCGTCGATTATACCCACTTTCGAAGATATGCTGTCGATTAAAGGTACGTAGAAAACATATTCACGTTCAGTTTTGTTTCGTATACCGTGAGATTAAAAAGTCGAAAATAGTTGGTAGCCCTTAAAACATAGGTAGAAGTTCAGTGGCATCAGTAAGAATGGGAATTTTGGCATGAAAAACCTTGAAATTTAAATAAAACAGCTATACTCTATTTTTTGTAAGATTGCTGTGACGAGAAGACTGTTTTACACCACTAAAATATGTCAATAAGTTTTTTTGCTGTGAAGAGAAGACTGTTTTACACCACTAAAATATGTCAATAAGTGTTTTTGCTGTGATGAGAAGACTGTTTTACACCACTAAAATATGTCAATAAGTGTTTTTGCTGTGACGAGAAGACTGTTTTACACCACTAAAATATGTCAATAAGTGTTTTATATTTATTTTTGTGATCGTTGGTTAGCCTGAATGCCGGCAACCCAATACAGGGTGTCCCACCGAGAGGTACATTAAAAGTATACGGACTTGTAAATAATGTATTGTAATGAGATTTTCAGCGTTTACGTAATTGTGGGTGCCCTTTTCAATGAAAATATTTTCAAGATTATTCGACTTCCGGTTAAACCGGTAGTCAACACCAACTTTCTTATTTTAAATGGAATGCTATATTTTTTATTGCAAAATTGGATTACACATAAAATTCTGTGAAAAAAATTATTAAGTAACATAACCTCAAAATTTAAGCGTTTTCGAAATATTTGACATTTTAAAAATGTTTGTGCTTTTTCATAATTCACCTTAAAAATACATTTCTCCGAACAATACAAAATTGAAGAGACGTAATGTTGGCCATAAAAAGGCAATGCCCGAAGGTACCCAGTGGTGATTTATTTTCGGAAAAATAAAGTTAAGAGTGTTCAAAATTTCATACCACATTTAGTCAACTTTAACACATTCGCTGCCACCGATGCGCTAGTGCGTCCGACTTTATACTTGCGCAAATGCAATGGCAGCGAACGTGTTAAAGCATTAAATCTCGATTAAAATGTCAAATTCCCTAAATAAAATTATTACCATTAGAAAACTGTATATAATTTGTAGGCATACCTAATATAATAATAATTAGTCAAACTAATAACTCAAGTTATTGTTTATTTATTTCAGGTGTAGGCGTTCACTTATGTAAAACGTGCAATTATCAGTTGGACACGAGGGAAGCGGTGTTGAGTCACATCGAAACGAACTCCGATTGTGACGTGAGGCTCAAGTGCAAATTGTGCTACGTTACCTTCATGAACATGGTGTCCTTACACAATCACATTCAGTCGCACAAAAAGCAAATAGCGATTATAAAAAAGTTGAACAAAAACAGGGACGCCACAGCGTTCAGCTGTGGTGAGTGCGAGGACGTATACTCGGAAAAGGCAGACTTGATCACCCATCTACTCATACACGGGATCGCGGTGAAGACTTGCAAGTCCTGCAATATGTGCTACAACAGGGTTCATCGATGTATGCTTAAAGGTAATTTTCAGGCCCAGGTCGCCACATGTGGCGACAAACAAAAAAATGAAAACAAAAATATTTTACCAAAAAAAAATTACACCTTTAGCGCCATCTATGGAATATTTTTTCCATATTTCTTTGCATAAATGAGTAAATTTGTGACAGTGGAATAATATGTCGTAGAAAAAGGTAACAATAAGAAAAAAGTGATTTTTCAGGATTATCCTATAGCCCAATTAAACTACATGGGCGCGAAGTGGTTAAGTGTAAAATTTCACAGTAGCGAGCAAAAAGATCTAACCTATTTTTTAAGCTGTCAAAGGGCAATGCAAAACTCTCCACATCAATTTTGACAGTTGAGAATTGAATGCGGTTGTCTGTTATTTTGTAAACGGTACCTTTTCCAGTAAAAGTTGTTCAGTAAGGCCGATCGCGCACGGGCGATTTTTTATTGAGCAATTAAAAAAATTGCAAAATTAAATATCTCCCGACAATAATTTATTCGCGCACGGGCGATTAAAAATCTTTAGTCTTTTCATCAGACATGTTGGATACGTGCTATATGAAAAAGTAATTCATGGGAACACGGCGATTTTTAATTGCCTAATGCGCGCTCATACATTTACCCACGAGTATTCTATTTTGTAGAAAGCGCTGGGCGATAATTACTTTTGTGGGATTTATTTTGAGCGATTTAAAAATTCCTTAAAAATATCGCCAGTGCGCTCCCGTTGGAAATTTTAAACTTAAGTGCAGGTACGCCCTCTATCGGTAAGTTTTGGAACTCAAGGCTAGTGCTTCTTTGGGTAGATTTGGTAACGATATTTTTTCCCCAAGACATTAGGAAATTATATGTAAAAGAAATGCCTGGCAATGAATAACTTGGTATCAGCACTTTTTTTAACACTATTGTCAACGTTTTTTTATGTCCGAATCACTTCACTACAGACCTAAATATCAGTGGCGGCTCGTGGAAAATTTAGATGGTAGAGCCACTTAGCATACACAATATATCTCACCGCCTCCTTTTTGAGGAAAGAAAAATCGACCCTTAAAAACGTTTACTTGTTGCAAAAGCACTAAAAGAATTAAATAAAGACGAAAAATAGCCCGCATTTAATCTGTAACATCGTTCTTCGTCCACAAAAATCAATTGTATTTTACATTACCTCCTTTTTAAGTGCCAAACAAGACATTTTCAAGTGCCAAAATTGACAATGACATTTTCCAACTGCCAAAAATTATCATTTTCGAATGGTTCGAAATATTACCATTGTCAACTGCGAAAAACGACAATTTTCAGGTGTCAAAAATGAAAAATTTTAATTGCCAAATTTTGCAATTTTCAACTGTTAAAAAAGGTAATTATCAAGTCTAAATTGAACATTTTCAAGTGCTAAAAAAACAACTACAAACTGACATTTTCAAGTACCAAAATGGACAATTTTCAAATGCAAAAAATGACATTTTCTAACTGCCAAAAACGATCATTTCAACTGTCAAAAATTATCATTTTCGAGTGTCATAAATGTCAAGTTTTAAAAATGGCCATTCTCAACTGCTAAAAACGACAATTTTAAACTGCCAAAAATGACAATTTTAAACTGCCAAAAATGCCCATTTTCAAGTGTCAAAAAACAGTTTTCAATTGTCAAAAATGACCATTTTCAACTGTGCAAAATAACCATTTTCATGTGCAAAAAAGTCAAAATCCGCAATTTTCAAGCCCCAAAAATGGCATTTTCCAAGTGTCAAAAACGATAGTTTATAACCGTCAAAAATTCTCATTTTTGAGTGCTATAAATGACAATTTTCAAGGTTCAAAAATGACTATTTTTCAGCTGTTAAAAAGACAATTTTCAAGTGTCAAAAATGACTATTTTCATCCGTGCAAAGTGTCGAAAAAGACATTTTCAAAAGACCAAACTTGACAATCATTAAGTGCCAAAAAAGACATTTTAAAGTGCCAAAATTGACGACATTTTCCAATTGCCAAAAATTATTATTTTCGAATGCCATAAATGGTTCAAATATTACCATTGTCAACTGCTAAACACAACAATTTTTAGGTGCCAAAAATGAACATTTTTAAATACCAAATGTCACAATTTTTAACTGTTATAAAGGGCAATTACCAACAGTCTAAAATAAACGTTTTTAGGTGTCAAAAAGGCAATTTTTAACTGTACAAACCGACCATTTTCAAGTGCCAAAAAATACATTTTCAAGTACCAAAATTGACAATTTTCAAGTGAAAATAATGACATTTTCCAACTGTCAAAAACGATCATTTCAACTTTCAAAAATTATTATTTTCGAGTGACATAAATCCAAATTTTTAAGTTTCAAAAACGACCATTTTTAACTATGCAAAATAACCATTTTCATGTGCAAAAAAAGTCAACATTCACGATTTTCAAGGGCCAAAAATTACATTTTCCCAGCATCAAGAACGATAGTTTTAAACTGTCAAAAATTATCATTTACGGGTGCCATAAGTGACAATTTTCAAGGTTCAAAAATGACCATTTTCAACTGTCATAAAAGACAACTTTCAAGTGTCAAGAATGACAATTTTCAACTGTACAAAGTGCCAAAAAAGACATTTTCACGTGCCAAACTTGACAATCATCAAGTGCAAAAATTACATTTTCAAGTGCCAAAATTAACAATCTTCAAGTGCCCAAAAATGTAATTTTACAACTGTCCAAATTTATCATTTTCAAATGCCATAAATGGTTAAAAAAATACCATTGTCAACTCCCAAAAACGACAATTTGAAAATTTTTATTGCCCAATGTCGCAATTTTCAACTGTTAAAAAAGGCAATTACCAAAAGTGTAAAAGGGACATTTTTAAGTGTCAAAAAGGCAATTTTCAATTGTGCAAACTGACCATTTTCAAGTGCCGAAGAAGACATTTTCAAGTACCAAAATTGACAATTTTAAGTGCAAAAAATAACATTTTCCAACTGTCAAAAACGATCATTTCAACTGTCAAAAATTATTATTTTCGAGTGCCATAAATTAAAATTTTCAAGTTTGAAAAATGACCGTTCTCCACTGTCAAAAACGACAATTTTCAAGTGCCAAAACTGACAATTTTTAACTGCCAAAAAAATGGCAATTTTCAGCTGCCAACAAATACAATTACCATCTGTCAAAAATGCCCATTTTCAAGTGTAAAAAAAAGCAGTTTTCAAATGTCAAAAATTACTATTTACAACTGTGCAAAATATTTGTCTTCAAAAGTGACAATTTTCAACTATGCAAAGTGCCGGGGAAGACATTTTCAAGTGCTAAAATTGACAATCTTCAAGTGCTCTCTATACTACATGAGCAAAAAGGCGTATTCGGTAATGAACTAATTTCATTCATCGTGGAGCGGAACAAGACAAGTGCACGTCGTGGTCGTGCGCATGAGCGGAGGCAGAAATTATTTGGTTCCTAATGCAGTTCCAGAACGGAAAAATTTCTTGCCGACTTCGAAATTAGAGGTAGTGCTATGGCTCCTTGGCTCTACATAACGAGCCGCCCCTGCTAAATATTATAACTTTCTGTGAACGAGGAAAATTATTAATTTGTAGAAGACAGAATTTCCCTGATCAGGGTTTGTTGATCTTGTCACCGAGAAGTTTCTGGAGCTTCCACATGGGTGCACCACTGTAAAAGAGTCAAAAATTGCAATACACATACAAACTTTCAAGAATAGAATTCTCGAAAGATTTAGTTACAGTTATGATAAAAATGCACATTTCTGTCACTCTGAAGGAGATTCCTATCTTTTAGCGTACAACACAACACTTCTACTTGCTTATTTGGATAATTTCAAATTCTCAATTTTCAGTACAGGATGGCAAATGTAAGTTGGCCAGACGCGCAGAGAGCAAGCGAAAGCTCTCTCTCTACAGCCGGCCGAGTACAGTCTCTGTAATAAGCGAGAGCACATATTCTTCGCGTGTGCTATTCATTTAAAATTCAATCGGGTGCTCTCCTCCACATTGAAAATGAATGTACCGGGTGCGCGAATTGTTCACGAAATCTATTGAGAGCGCCCTTCGAAGGTACCGCCCACAATTTTGCCACTGCAAGTTATGTTTGCCGACCTGTATATTAGTTAACACTGGGGAAATACCTAAATTTCTGAAAAAGTATTAATAAAAAAAATGTACAAAAACTGCAGGTGGTAGTAAAAATCTGATTGCGTACTTTAATTCACTGTCGAAAATTACATTACAAACCCAATAAATGTTTCATGTTTCAAAATATGTGTTAACACGTTGGCCGCTTTGTCAGTCACCGGTGACTGACACTGAAGTATTCCAATGGGGCCACGTCTGTCACCGATGACTGACAGTGAGTACCTATTGTAAACTTACCATTCAGCGCTATCAGTCACGAGATGAATTAAATAAGCATTTTCTTACTCATTTTATAAAATAAAACTTAAAAACAAAGAAAACTTTTTTTGACATTTTACAAAAAAACTTGTTGGCAGCCAATGTGTTAATCAATATAACTTGAAAATAGATGATGATAACCAACTTTGGTTTCACTATTGGAAGATCTCTTCAAGTAACTGAGTACCTTTGGCAATTTAAGTCGTTAACTTTTATGTTGCAGATTTTCAGTGTCAGAAATGCCCCAAAAAATTCGCCAAGTTGAATTCACTGAAAAAGCACATGCTGATGCACAGACCCAAGGATACCAAAGCGACGCAGAAGGCAGCTGCCACGCATTAACGGCGTGTGCTTTTATTTACCTTTAACATCACTTATCGGGGAATGTTCGTATATTACTTCTTGCTCAGTCCGGTGAGGCGGAGCGTAACGTGACGTCTGTCTGATCTGACAATAAGAATGTCCTTAAATACTTTAACGAATTAATTAAAAAAACTCTAAAATGGGCAAAAACGTAATAAACGAACGCTCACTTAGTCACACAATAATTTTTTATTCCTGCGGTTGTTGAATCTTTATTATTGCTTAAATATTTATAAACATGTTAGCTCTTTTTGAGAAGTGGTTTGTTTTTACCAAACTTTACAGTACAATAAGTTGGTGATGAGACGATTTAGTAATGGTGTCTAGTCTGCTAGCCAATTTTGTTTTGTTAATTTTAGGTTTTTTTTTTGTACACATTTATTTATATAGGGCATCCACGCCTTTATTAAAAGCTGTACATCTGCTCGTTTTAAACAGAAGATTGTGGTGATTAAATCTTGCTGGGAAAGTACACAAAATGAACTTAAAATTTTTAGTGAATGTAATATGTATGTAATATATTTCTCGTCTGTATTAAAACAAAGATAATGAAATAATTTGAATACATTGTTCTTATAATCAACAAAAATAAAAACTAATATTAATTCAGCGCACGGAAAGTATTCCTACGCTCGGTTTTTATTTTTTTATTGAGACACCTTATTCATCAATACTTTGTGGTTATCCTTTAGAAATGATCACATTTCATAGTCTTCAGTTCATCGATTGCACCAACTTTTGCGTGACTGTTGATGAGATGGAGTTCCATTCTTCTTGAAGAGCCATTTTTAATCTTTTTTTTTTGTATCTGTAAGAGTTTTCCATAAAAACGTTCGGTGATTGAGGAGGTGTATGTAATTGTTTGGGAACATTATATAAAAACCATTGCTTCATGTTATACACTATATGCTTAGGATCATTGTCCTGTTGAAAAATATGTTCGTCAGCAATTCACTGGCATTTTTCTTTAAAATCTTTTTGTTATCCATTATACCATCAATAAATGTAAATTATCCATTTCTGTAGTGCTTATACACCCCCAAACAAGTACAGAACGCCACTGTGTTTAACTGTCGGAATAAGATTTTTTGGGTGCAGCTCCATATTTCTTTTCCATCACACCATATGTCTGTCATCGGATCCAAAAATATTATATTTGCTTTGTTTGAGAAAATAACCGTGTTCCACTATTCATCCGTTTTATTGAGGTGTTGTTTCGCAAATCGTTTACTGCGATTGGTCGCAACACGGCCACGATATTCATTCTTTTTCATCACATTTTGAACAATGATAGCGGAAACATTTACAAGACGATGTATTCAAAGTTTTGTATTCTTTTTGTTACAATATTGACAAGAAATATATTATGTATTATATTCACTATTAACAGATTGTTAATTGAAGTTAATTTTCTTAAAATAAGAACTTTTTCGAAGAACTTTTCCGTGTACGAATACTTTTTACACTCACAGTATTTCAATATCCCATTTTTCTACATTTGATTAGTCATTTCACACTGTTGAACTTATTTATCCTATCAGATATTATTTTACGCTTGCAATGGGTTGCCGGGCGCTGGTGTAGTGGTTAAGCAAATTGTTTATTTCAGATGTTGATGAAATTACTGAAATAAACTCATTAGCATGATAAACTTGTAACACCAAAAAATGGTGATGTGGCCATCATGTTACTTTCTCCGACTTGATGGTATCATTTCATGGTTTATTTTCAATTGAAATCATATTTTAAATGTACATCGAGCGGATGAAACTGACGTTTAAAACGTCAAAATTATGAAAGATGGAAAAATTATACTTCAAATTCAAAAACTCAATTTACTCAAAAACTAAAGGGATTTCGAAAAAAACTTATTCTTTATAAGTTGTTCATCTTGGCATTCTCTACAATTATTATTCACATAAATTTGTTGTAACTATTATCGTTTTATAATTATAAACCAAAAATTAAAAGAAATAATAATAAATTTTTTCTCGAATAAAAATGATTTTATGAAAAAAGTTTTCGAGCAAAAGATGTTTATTTCTTTGTTGTCTTCAAAGTTTGTTTAAATGTTTTTGTGATAGTTTCCATATTTAAGAAAATATTGGCAAAAAACAAAAAACAGTTAAGGTAAACGCCCACTTCCGGTGTACGAAATTTTACCAAAAGCTTTTCAGTTCTTCGGATTATCAAATAAGACGTATGTTCAAAGTCTCATAACAATTGCTCTATTAGTTTTTGAGATACAGCGCGCACAGACACACACACATACAGACACACACACAGACACAAAAATTTTTTTTCCAGAAATTGTTGAAATGGCATCTAGGGACCCCGAAACGGATATTTCCGTAAAAAAAAATTTTGAAAAAAAAAATCACGATCACAATACTTTCTCGTACTTCGTAACGGAGAAAGTAAAAATAAACTCATTTGAAGTGTCGTGGAATGTTCTATATATATAGATGTGCGACAGTAGCTTCTTCACAATAATATTGTTTTACTTATATTGGCGTAATCATAGCAATATTTTAGTATTCTAATTGCAGATATATCGCAGTGCTCTGCTGTACTCTTTCAATTTTATTATTTATTTGTAGCTTTGTTTAAGTTATATGTCATTAATAGAGACACGATTTTATGCATTATAAAATGCGGAAATATGTGCATATACAGATTGGTGGCGGCTAGTAGGAACATAGGGCATGCACGATAGTCATGTGTTTACACTAAGCACCTTGATCATTTTGTTTTAATAAGTGCGGCGTCAGTGTATTTAGTTGTCAAATTTATTTTTGTTGCAATGAATACATATGAGCTGCTTGAGAAATACACCGAATTGTGCAGAATTTTAGAAAAAAGGATGTTTGTCTCCCAAAAACCACAAAAAAAAGTCTCAACCTAAAAGCGAGGAGCAGGAACTTGACGAACTAAGAATTTCCAGAAAGATTGCCGAACAGGTTAATGTACACCTATTACATTTACACTCCTGTATTAAGGATTTTGAACAAGAACGGATAAAGTATCAAAAACTCAAGTAATCTATCCCGCCGATTAAATAAAGCGAATGCGGTTTTGTTAAGACGTAATGGAAAAACCAAATAATAATTTTCGAAGGAACGAATCGGACGAATCATTTTTTTCCAACAAATAGACGACACAATCCTTCAATTGCTCACTGCTGGTCGTGACATAACCTGCAACATTTATTAACCTGTATTTTCTCAATGTAACAAAAATAAATTTGACAACTAAATAAACGGACAGCGCAAGGTACATAGTGTAAACGCATGACTGTCATGCATGCCCTATGTTTCTACTAGCTGCCACCAATCTGTATAAGCATTTAAAACCTCTAAAATATGCAGTATTATATTGAAATATACAAGTAATAAATTAAAATATGCCAATTAAAAATACATAAGTTTGTTTGTTCACGAAAATGTTATAATGTGCGCATTATTTAATTGTATGGGCAACATTAATGGGGTGCATTTAACACTTAATTTCATTAAACACGCATTTGCGTGTTTAATATGCTTATTAAACACGCACACTCATTTGCCTGTTTAATATGGTCATTAAACACGCTAATTCGCGCTTTGATTCACAGAACGCGATTTATGATAATATTTTGTTTACCCTATTTAATATTGAATTTAACTTTGATTTTAAATTTTTTTCAATTGTAATTGTAATTACAACTTTAATTTTGATTTTGATTTTAATTTTGATTCTAATTGTAATTTTAAATTACATTTTGATCTTGATTTTAATTTTCGTGAACAAAGTATAGTGTACAACTCGCATATAATGGCTATTAATCACGAGAACGATGTTTGCGGAACGAGTCGTAGGCGAGTGGAGCAAATCGTTCTCGTGATTAATAGCCATCATTATATGCTCGTTGTACAATATACATTTATTAAGGTCAATAATAAGAAATGGAAAATGTCATACTTGTAGGTAATTAGTCTTATAAGACTACAATGAACAAATTACTTTTTGGCTAATGCCATAACGGATATTGAATTATACAAAAATCGCAAATCATATTTTGCGAAAATTTAGTTTTCTTCACTTTTTCAAATTGGCGTTACCCATATTTCAAAGTAAACCGACAAAAACATGTGAACACATAAATTACTGTTTATCACAGAGCGAATTGGCACGTTGCGATGGTATGTTAAAATATGAATTAAAAGACTAAATATGTATTTTGCATAAAATCCTCTCTCCAGTCATTAGATATAAAGTTTGATACAAAAATAAAAAGTTTAGGATGCAATACTGTTTTTTTTTACCCACTGTTTGTAGATCCAGATCCATCAGGAGAAATGTTCACTCCGACTGTACGTTATTTTTCTTTTATAAGATTTTTAATGGAAAAATTATATCAAAGAAATGAAATGAATTGATTTGATTTATCTAATTAATTAAGTAATGATACAGCATATAAAAAAGTGTCTGTCAATTTCTTTTTAAACCAACAAGTTTTTTAAATATACAGTGCGCGCCTCAAGTATGGAATATATTCAATAAAACCGAAAAAAACTGGAACAGGTCGATTTTCTTTTATAAAAATTCACATTTTTGCATGAAAGTCAATTTTCAGTCTTCATTTGTTTTCGAGTTATGACGTCATCCATTTTGTTTTTAAATGGCAACCCCCTATTTTTGTTCTTGATTTTGAGAGATCTTTTCATTGTCGAACTGGCAGTATAAAAATATTGCCATCTTACATAAGAAATTTTTCGAGTAAATGACAACTGAAGGTGAAAACTTGATATTTAGAGTTTTTGCAAAATGACCTTTTTCCAGCGCTTTTTTTCCAAACAAAAATCATCTTGACCTTCCATGTGATCATACAATACAATATGGTTTCAGCAAGACGGCGCACCCCCGCACTAGGCGCGTTTATTGACAATTACTTTACGAATAGGTGGATTGGCAGATGAGGACTGATGGAACAGCCGGCGAGAGATATGAATGCGCAGAATTAGCCTGGAAAATGTTCAAGAAGAATTTCTACTTCTTCCACAAACAAAAAAAAAAACGCCTATTGCGGGGATGTGCCATCTTGCTGTAACCATATTATATTATTGTATTATATAGAAGATCATTTTTGGAAAAATTGCTACACAAGCGCTGGAACAAGGTCATTTTGCAAAACCTCTAATTATGAAGTTGTCGCCTTCAATTGTCATTTACTTGAAAAAAGTCTTATGTAAGATGGCAATATTATTATACTGCCAGTTCGACAATGAAAAAAACTCTTAAAATGAAGAACAAAAATAGGGGTTACCATTTAAAAACAAAATGGCGGACGTCATAACTCGAAAAGAAATGACGACTGAAAATCGACTTTCATGCAAAAATGTGTATTTTTATAAAAGAAAATTGATGTGTTCGAGGATTTTTTTCAAAAATATTTTATTTCGGTTTTACCAAATATATTCCATACTTCAGGCGCGCACTGTATAAAAATTTGATGTATAACTTGTTGTAAATGTTCAATTGTTATTTTTTTTTGATGAAGCAGTGTATGAAGAAATCCTATTAATAAAAAATGTTCAGGTAAGACGGTTATTTAGATTATTGCTGTTTATTATGCAAATCCCAATCCGAGTCCAAGAATTGCAATTTGAAGTAAATACTCTTATTGGATACGATTTGATTACAAATGATTATTCGGTTTTCCTGGATAAAACAAATAGATTTATTATATCGCTCCAGAAAATTGTATCCAATTATTTGAAGACTCTATTGCTATAACATTCGACACTTATTAATAACTAAGCGCAAGAACACAAAATGATTTAAATCATTGTCCATCTATAGACGCGTTTTAAGATTGTCTTGCGAAATAGCTTAAAGGGTTATTAGAATAAGAGCATTTGTTTAGTTCCATGTTTTTATTGACAGTTTTCTAGAATTCTACAACTTGATTAATTACAGTAATTAATTTCACATCTTTGAGAATGCGTTGTAGACAAAGATAAGCAGATTTTTGCAAGAGAGATGGAAACTGATGTTTTAGGAGTACTGAACTATTAGTTTAAAATTACTTTGCAAGAAACAGCGCAGTCACAAGACTATACTAGGTGGGTTAATTTTTTTTCAAAGAGCGAGTCTAATTTTTTCTGATTCTGCGTTCAATCCCAAGGAAAAAAGTCCTTGGGACCATAGGTCTACAGTGAATTTGAAACCAAATTAATTTTGATTGAAGATTTTACTGCAGCTGGTGGTAATATTTATTTGGATTTCAGTTCTGATTTCAAATAGTTACTATTTTTATTTGTATGTTGTGTTCATAGGGGTTTTTGGGTATGGATAATTCAATTTTGCCTTGGGCATCCGCAAGGGGGCGCTACAAACTTGTTTCCATCTATTTTGACCTTTTGATCATTTTAGGATGGCGAGAAGCGGCGCAGCCCGAATAGCTACGAATGCTCCGTTTACCGTCGATCGGCAGATTTAAAAGTTTCTGCTTGGCGCACACTAGCGTAACGTAGGGGATAAGGGAATCATTTTTTGGTTATTGTGTTGATTTATAATGAAATGAATATAAATAAAATATATCTTGAACATAAAATTGATTTACTATTTTAATCACGTATGCATGGTGTACCTACCACCTAAATGGTTATAATGGTTCGCTGCCACTGAGCATTTTGAAATTTAGCGCCAGTACGACACCGCTGCGCACCCAAATCTCTCGCCATCCTAAAAGGCCCGGCCTGTAGACTCTTTGAAAAAAAATTCTCACAATTTGGCCCGCCCTACTGTATACTCAAGTTTAGCCCTTTAAAGATAATATTGCACTTTATCCGTTCTTGTTATTTATAAGCAAAGTTATTTCCATGGGGTATTTATAACCTCAGGTGTTTTTCAAAATTTGCTTTTCTAGAATTTACCCCCTGCAAAGCGCACGTAAGGTAACCTGAACCAATCTAACCTTCAATAAAGGCTAATTGAAACATCTATAATACACTGTGTAATCTGCGCCCCCTGTGGATCCGCCGCTGCTGAAATTCTTCCGCTGCATCGAAAAGTGTGCATTCAGCTGGCTCCAATTATAAGACCGAATCAAAATTCCCGCGCGCAGTCCATATGATGTGGGCCAATGGGAAAGCGCCAAATTTTATTCCAGACACCGCACAAATCCGGATCATTCAAGTGTCAAAACCTGTCAACGTGTTACTACATAAACTATTTTTGTATATAGTAATATTAAGTAACTGACGCGAATAGGCGTAAAAGACTCAGGTGAGATACTCCGCGCCAATTCGAAAAGATTCCCGCACGTTCCTCTCGTAATAACATTTATAAATCGCCAAATGCAACTTAACCTAAAACCGTTATTCGCAAACTTTCAGGTACAATGGAGCTTCAAGTATATTTTCTGGTTATTTTTGCATCAATCGTTGCTGTGAATACCCTAAAACCGGGAGAATGTGAAGGTGGGTTGTTAAAATCATCCGTTCTTTAATAAATATTTAATCATTATGGTTTACATCTGTATTTACAACGCAAACGTATTTTCAGTGTGTGTGAAAGTATTGGAGAAATTCTCATCGAAACTACCAGATAATGTTAAAAGTGATCACAAGAAGATTGAAGCGGAGTTCAAAAAGTTCTGCAAGGCGGTGCGGGACAAAGAAAATAGATTTGTAAGTAATCTGTTCAAATATTTAATAAAAATAATCAATCCAGACACATTTTTGAAAAGATTGAAGAACATTGCAAAGATTTTAGGTTAAATAATTCGGCAAGTACAGTTATCTGTAATGTTGTAATGTACAAGCGTGAAGAATCAATTGGATAAATACACGATGTCGGATATATTTTAAATCCTTGCATT
The DNA here is from genome assembly GCA_910593695.2 of Ocypus olens. NCBI lineage: Eukaryota > Metazoa > Arthropoda > Insecta > Coleoptera > Staphylinidae > Ocypus > Ocypus olens. The sequence continues at coordinate 6,644,689 of OU343061.1, forward strand.
TTTGAAAGGAATAATAATTTTTTGGGGAGAGAAATTCGAGTTCTCAGCTGTCAAAATCTACTAATAGGTTCCATTTTTTTTTTGTAACTGTCACAGCTGACAGCTTTTTTTTAGGTTAGGTTTTAGAAACACGTTTTACTCTTAAAATATTTATGCCCATTTGCACAGCACTCGGTTAAAATTTTTGATTACTAAATTGATGATTAAGTTAATCATGCCGCTCCGTTCGCACCGCCCATCGGTTAGTATCCGATGATTAAATGGTTGTGAGCAAAAATACGGTTGGCAATTTGTGGGGTTATTTTATTTTCTGGGGTGGGTGCCACTGAAATTGACGCCTTTGCGCATGCTTCAGATGCCAAATGAACAGCTGTTTACAGTTTCCTATTATTTAGAAAATCTATTTTATGTTCAAATGTTCAATTACTTGCAACAAATTGAATGTGAATTGTTTGCTTAATCCATACCTTCTCCTAAAACACGCTGCATCTAATAAATCAAAATTTTTTATTCGCATTTCACTTGGATTGGCATACCGACATTTAAATCTGGCGCTTGAATAAATAAAATCAATTGTATTTGATCTCCGTAATGATTTTATATCACCTAACATCGTCCTCAATGTAATAAACCTTCATGTTCCTTTATATTTAACACGAACGCACTTGTATTTCCTTAACCGGCTTCCTAACCGCCCAAACTCGGCCGGTTAAAAATTGGGACTTTAACCCGACTTTAATCAATGATTAAATGACGGTGCAAAGGGATTAACTTATAATCAATGATTATAGAGTTAACCGGGTGCGGTGCAAACGGGCATTAATTTGTGAAAAAAATAGTATAGATATCTCAGGAGAGAATGCTACTTTTCCCTCAGGTCAAAATCACGTATTTCTCTCCCTTGATATTGGCCTCGAAATATACAGAGGTGAAACCATCAATGCGGAACGATACTGTGAAACATTGAGAAAACTTCGGCGCGCAATTCAAAACAATAGGCGTGGAATGCTCAGTCAAGGCGTTGTGTTGCTTCATGACAACTCTGCTGGTGTCACTCAAAACCTTATTGAAGTATTCGGTTGTTAGCAGTTCAGTCACCCACTGTACAGCCCTATTTCGCACCTTCTGACTACCACTTGTTCTTAAAGTTAAAGCGTGATTTTGGAGGAAGGCGCTTTGACAGCGATGACGACGTACAAAACGGTGTTCAGCAGTGGCCGTCTTCACTGGCGGCATCTTTCTATGAAGAGGGCATAGAAAAGTCGGTTTTCTGCTATGACAAATGTCTGCGCAATGGTGGCAACTATGTTGAAAAATAGTTAGCTCTTTCATGTAAAAATAAATTTTGTTTTGAAAAAAATGTTTTATGTGGTTTTCTCCAAAACGGTACTTAGTTTACGGACAAGCCTCGTACTTAAATGCCAAGTCTTTTGATTAAATTAAGTGCATAGTTAGTAACGAGTATTTCCCCCTCGAGCTCCAATTACTGCTTGCATTCTTCTACTGCCAAGTAGAGTTTGAATATATTCTTGAGGAATTGCGTACCACTCTTCTGGTGCAGCAAACCGAAGCTGTTCTACTGTAGTTGGAACAGAATATCTTCATCGTATGTGGCGTTTAAGATAATCTCACACATGTTCGATCGGATTTAAGTCAGGGCTATATGGTGGCCAATCTAATCTTTGAATCTGGACTGCATCAGTCACTGTGCCAGCTGCACGCGGTCGAGCGTTATCGTGCATTAATATGAATCTTTCATATGGCTGCAATATGACAGAACATGATCTTCCAGTATACTTTCGATATAAAGTATGTTCATTAAAAAAAAACCTCAAGTGTGCCATGATTTTTTAATTTAAAAAATTTAAGTTGGTAACACATATTGAGGTTATGTTACTTGCGGCATGTTCCTACCGATAAATTAATTTGCTGTGATAAACGACGCAGAGAAGACGTAAGTTCACCTTCCAAAATTCCTTGGGCTGTGTTAATAGTATCTTGAGTTCGTTTAACTGGTCTACCACTTCCTGGTTTACGGAGAGTACTACCCGTTTCATAAAATAATACAACAGATCGTGATAAGGTATTTTTAAATTCATTATAAATAATGAGAAATTCTTCCTGAAACTCTGCCATAGGTGCATCGAATGAATACACCCAATTTCCGTCCACTTTAGTCTCATTTCGGAAGTAACTTTCAACTAGAAACATTTTTCCTTGTTGCTGTAAACCATTGTGACCACGGTATAATTGTGACTTTTAGAATGATCTGACGTTTTGTATGTCAATTCCTAACATGTGTGCCACCTTAAATTTTTTAACATAAAAAATCATGGCACACTTGGTTTTTTTTTAATGAACATATATATATATATACTATTAACCCGCTTTTTCCCCAATTATTTTTCTTTAATTTCTGATTTAATTTAACTGACATTGGTTACATACAAATGATTTAAGTATAAAATGTAAGTGTATTATTACATTTCGTTTTTTAATGCATCTGTGTGTAGAATAAGTACATAATGCAAACAAACTCGTGATGTTCCATTTTTGGGACACTGGGAAAAAACGGGTTAAACAGATTCGATTTTAGGTTATTTATTCCGCCTATTTGAAAAATGCTGTTTTGCGTGTTTGAAAGTTTCGAGATCTTGATTGCGACGTATTTTGCGGTAATGCAAAGACTTGTAATTTAAACATTTTTTCTTTTAGTGTTATTACCTAGGCGGCTTAGAGGAGAGCGCGACGGGCATTTTGGGTGAAATGTCGAAGCCCCTGTCCTGGTCGATGCCGGCGGCCAAGGTCTGCGAAAAGCTGAGGAAAATGGACGCCCAGATCTGCGACCTGAGGTACGACGTGCAGATCGACCTCAACACGGTCGACCTCAAGAAGCTGAAGGTGAGGGACCTCAAGAAGATCATCAACGACTGGGGCGAAGACTGCATCGGGTGCATCGAGAAGTCCGAGTACATCAAAAGAATAGAGGAACTGAAGCCGGCCCACACGGAGCTCTAGATCTAATTATTTATTTATTTATTTTAGTGCATTTGTATTCCTTATTTTTTTTTTACAATCTCTTTGTTGAATCTCCAGTGGCGATAAAGTTTGTCTAAGTAAATTTCTTATTTCAGTCACGTTTGGATAATGAAAATTTTGTCTTTTTTATGACCAATACCAATGTTGGGTATTTCATCAATTGGTAAGAACAAATTAAATATAAAGTTGAATATTAGTTAAGTGATCCATTTTTATTGGTTGAGTAATTGTGGGTGGGGGGGGGGGATATTATGTACCTCCAATTAATTATAAGTTGTTAATTTTATTTCTGGAAATAAAATTAACAACTTATAATTAATTGGAAGTACATAATATACAGTGACGGTTCGCGGAGTTTTTTCTGGTACGGCCAAGGTAACAAGGGTAGGGTTAGTTGCAGAGACGGCTGGCTGCGTGACCGCACTTATCTGTTCTTCGGCCGTACCAGAAAGAAACCCGCGAACCGTCACTGATAATATACCTCACCACAAATAAAGTTGAATGACGAGAAATCTTTGTTGTCAAACCTGAAGATTGAAAACGGTTCATAGTTAGGCTAAACTCAGACGTACCACTTTCCAACCACAGAACAGTGGTCGTAATGTGGCTGAACTGTCGACCGTATCGACCACTTTCCAACAACAGTTTTGTGGGCGCTTGTTGGCGTGCAACGGTTGTATTAAATCACAAATGAACCACACAAAACAGACTGTACAATGATGGATTTTGAAGAGGAACCATTGTTGTGGCTTTTATTACGCCGCAGAAGTCTGTGGTCGGTTTGTAGTCGGCGAGTTGCACGTGTGAGTCGGGTTCGGTTGACTGCTGCGACAGTTTTGTGGGTGATATCACCCACTGACGACAACTGTTGTCGAAACCGACCACAGCTTGTCGTCCGTCTGAGCGCTTTCACGACATTCCATATAATTGAGTACTCTCAACATACGACCACTTTTTTGTGGTTCAAATATGGTTGGAAAGTGGTACGTCTGAGTTTAGCCTTAACAATAGCAAAATATGTTGTAGTCGCTATTTTATTAATACCAATCAGCAATTTTTTATAGCTTTAACTTGGCAACAAGTTATAAGTGTTTCTTAAACTCATCTAATTGCTGCCTGCTTGGACAAAGGCCCATTATCTCTCATTAACTCGTAATTAAGGGCGACGTCTGTTTTTTTTGGGTGAAAATTGATCAATTTTCATAATTTTTTTTTAATTTAGAGATATGAAATTTTCTGCATTTGAAAAGATATATTGAGAGGCATTAGAAACAATTTTTTATAAAATTATATTATTCAATCATGGTGATGGTAGCGACCGTTACGTTTGCATGCATTTCAACAAATCTTCAAATATTTTGAAAACGGCTAACAATGGGTATATGGAGTATTGAAGTAACTCACCTTTATTTGCTCCATATAATTCAAAAATGACAAAAAATACAGAGTGTTCCATTTAAAAAAACATAAGTTTGATCTGTAACTTTATTATGAGCCACCCTGTATAAATTTAAATATTTTTAGGGCGTGCAGTTCACCATTATACACAACTTTTGTATAAAACATTTTTCGAAATTTTGACAAATAAGCACGTGATTGACCGTTCCCAGAGCTCTGAAACACCCTGTATACACATTCCTGACACCCTTCTAAGAGGATTACTTTTTTTTTTACTTTTTGGTCGAAATTTGACGAATTTCAAGTGTTTCATTTTTTTTCCACCAGTGTAATGTCTAAAAAAAATTATGAAAATTGGTCAATTTTCACCCAAAAAAACAGACGTGCCCCTTAAAGATACAGGTGAGCCTATAGAAAAGTAAAATTTTGGGCTTCACATTTTTATTGATTCCAACTAATTCGTGGTTCAACAAAACTCATCTCTTGAGAAATGATGGTGTAAACTATATTCATAATTTTAGCAACACGTAACTAACTTCATTATGCAGGGGCGTGCCTGGTGACTAATCGTGGGAAGACAGTTGAAAGTGCTTGTGTGATTTCATAGTCGCAATATCCAAATCCCCTGAATCATGTCTTAATTAATTCTTGTCTTGATTCAATTGATTTATTTATAATTGTGCCCAAAGCGCAATCTTTGTGTTCACCTTCAAATGCTTTTCAAGAAGTTAGTCACCGCACATTCTTAATCTCCAACATGTGTTACATAGTAACTGTCAAATTGTTAATATTTGTCTGGTGCTCAAAATACAAGAAGAATAGGCAAAATCAAAATGCGAAAAACCAATGTTTCTTGACTTTGATTTGTTATATTCCAGCAGCAGCTTGTGGATGTTCGGCGAGTAGGCTATGGAAGAAAATTTGACTAATTTGACTAAAACAGCAGACCTCTATTTGCTCTTAGTCTGTCTCTTTGTCATAGCCTCCTCTACGATTATCCACGAGCCGCCACTGGGATATTCCAGGCTGTGAGAAATTGTTGAAAACGTTCGCTGCCAATAACATCCCGAGGCGTTATCAGCCATCTTTTGCTGAGTGACAATCACGTCTTAATGAGCACTTATATTCATTGTGACTACACGGTAGATGTGCTTGTATGAGTTGGCAGTGAACGATTTAAATTAGTAGAAGTAGGGCATTTGAGTTGTCCATTGAATGCGATTAAGGCCGAACAGATTCATTTACATATATTTTGACAGGTTTATAAAAAAGTGTATTTGATGTTGCACTAGAAATCACAGTGTTGCCCTATTCTGCATCTATACTGTATCACTGTATCAAATATAAAAAATTCATTTATGCAGTGCTTGATTTGTAAACTTTTAGGTACCGGAACGGGTGACTCATATACAGGGTGTATTTGAAATAACGAACAGGCTCGTAACCACAAAGAGATTATATTATTTTTAAACAATATTCGCAATTATTTTGTTTATAACTCTAACAAAAAGCCCGCAATTAATTATTAAAGTTAATGAGTGAAAATACGCAACATGTTTGGGGGCAGTGGTAATCTGACCTAATTTTTTAAACGGCATCGGCTTTAGATATCGAATTATAACAAGCGCGTAGGAAATATCTGAATGATCTTTAAGCATCAATGAACTTGAGGACTGTTTATCTTTTACAAAAAAAAAAACGTTGCGATTACACTTCAAATTTCAGAGGCAAGAAAACGTATCTCGCGTTTCAAATAAACAAACACACATTCCATGCAGACCTAATTAAATGAGAAAAGCATCGGTTCTCAAAATGTTTAAAGAACCTCGAAAAATTAGGACAAATTAAAAAAAAAATTCGAATAAATTTTGACGGAAATATTTTGTGTATGTGCCCTTAAATGCCTGTTCGTTATTTCAAATACACCCTGTATTGACATAATTACAAGAAGAACACAAAATTATATTTATCTTTCTAAGATTTTCAAAGTTTTTCTGGAAATGTGTTTAAACATTTTGCATTCAACTAAGTTAGTTCATCTAAAAATCAAATCAAAGTAATAAAGCTTCCATTGGCTCAAAAGTGGTTCCGGTGCGTTCCGCCTGAAATCAAGCCCTGCATTTATGAACCTGAAGTGTGACTGAGGTTTTAACCATGACAAACTGAGTTCCTATTACGCAAAAGATTAAAACTTGCTGCTCATAGAAAACCTTACTTACCAACGTTCATCCAACTGAATACTAACAGAAATAACGGAACGAAAGTAATATTTGTGGAGTATCAAACCAAATAAGTAACATAGCGCTTATAATGAAAAATGACAATAATTTTAGGAGCACCTGATGCTTACAGTGCAAGTCCCAATTTTTGGATCCCAGAATCTAGAATTTCACTCATTTTCTTTAATAAGCTTTTTCTCTCTACGTATATACAGGGCGCGCCTAAAGTGTGGAACAAATTCAGTAAAACCGAAATAAAATATTTTGGTAAAAAAATCCTCGAACCGGTCAAAATCAAGAACAAAAATAGGGGGTTGTCATTAAAATAAAAAGGATTACTCAAAAACAAATGATGACAGAAAATTGATTTTCATGCAAAAATGTGTATTTTTATCGAGATATTTTATTTAGGTTTTACTGAATTTATTCCATACTTTCAGCGTGCACTGTATATATTTATACAAGGTGTTCTACAAGCCCTATGAGAAACTTTGCCAGATGATAGCTCCCATGATTCTAAAATTTTTTTTGTTAATGAACAGGGGTCCGATTCGTTTTTGTTTAAAAGTTGCAAGCATTTAAAGAATCATAATTTTTCCAGTCAACCAGCTTCAATCACAACTAGGCTGATAAATAAAAATGACAGTTGCTATGACAATAAGCCTTTATTAACAATAAACATTTAACTTACATGACAATCACAAAACTTAAGACTATAAAAAGTTATTGTCACTGCTGCTACAGCTACTGCTACTTTCCTATTCATTATAAGGTACCGTCAAATACAAAATCGTAATAGTATATTATGCAACGACCACATTATGACACTTATTAATGCATGAGTACGAAGTTTACAACTCGAGCGAGCTTGCGAGCGAGTGTTGTAATTCGTATGAATGCATTAATAAGTCATAATGTGGGAGTTGCATACATTACTTTTTCTACGGCCGTAGATTTTTATTTATTTTTTCTGTTCTTGGGGTAAATCGTAAAAAAATGCAAGAAAATATATTTTTATGAAAATGTATAAACTAGTTTATTAAATAGATAAGCAATTAACAAGGATTGTCAATAGTAACATAAATAGACAATTAAATAGATTTTTTCTTTTGAGGATTAACAAAATTAATAATAGTAATTTCTGTACAATTGTAGAAATTGTTTTATATTGCCAATCCATCAATAATTTATATGCTTTTTCATAGTACTTCCTGGATTTTGTTGGAAGTAAATTATCGCAGGCTTCTGTTGCCTTTTCCAGTATATCAGGTGGTGTTAACTGAATCTCACTGTCGCTGTGACTCACTCATTTTATAATGATACAGGAAATTATTTTGACCGGTTATAAGTCTTATGTCAAAGTGACAACTGACCGACCAATGCTGACGCGATGCTATTTAATTTTCGCAATTATTTGTAGCTCGTTGCGTTGTGAAAATTTGAATCATTATGATGGTCATAATGATTCAAATTTCTGAATCGTTATGAATGAATTATAACATGGCCGTAGAAAAACATATTTAAAATTTACAAAATGAAATCTTGTAGAAATGATTTATAAAATATCTTTTGTCGAACCAATTCACGGTTTGTCGACATTTTATTAAAAATTATGATTCTTTAAATGCCTGTAACTTTTAAACAAAAACGAATTGGACCCCTGTTCATTAACAATTTTTTTTTAGAATTATGAGAGCTATCATCTGGCAAAGTCTGTCATAGAGCTTGTGGAACACCCTGTATACCGTGTGTGAAAAGAAATTAATCGCAGTCGCACATCAATTGAAATGCACCTTTTTGACGTGTACTGTCTGAATGACAACTAGGAATTTTTAATCAGAGACATGCACATTTTAATTCATAGGCGATTCTGATTAATTTCTTTTTTAAACATTGTATACCGTGTGTTCGATAAAAAACGCCCAACGCCATAACTCTGTTATTTATTGACCGATATGAATGAGCTAAAAACCAAAGTCAATGGTGGTTTAAATACTAAAAAAATACATTAATATTGATTTTTTTCAATAATAACTTCATTGTCAAATGATGGCCAACTTAAAATTTTTAAACGGCAGCATATAATGTTTGAATTTTTTTACATTCGACATTATTTTTCTGAATCCAATAATGCCCAATATGTTGTTTTTCGTTCAATATTTTGGCCGAAAAAAATTAAAATAAATCTTCCATTTAAAATTATATTTTTCAAAAATTATAATTAGCGTGCCTTGGAAAAAAAGTGACAAATATCATTTGTTGTAAGGTTATTTCAAACATGAATAATAAGGACCCAATAAAAAAGTACCTATGTTAAAAGTCAATGTAGAATAGAATAAATAAGTAGTGCAAGTATTCACTTGCGATTTAGATGTTCTGTGATTATTGTAAACACTAAGTAGAACGTCTAACTCTGCAAGTCCACGAAATTGTCGACCCACTCTCTTCGACTTACCTTCTAAATTTAGGTTCTGGTATTCGCCGCTCTGGAGACCGTAGATGATACATTCGTGCCGCAGCTCTTCGATTTCTATTACATAGGAAATAAATTTGTAACGTGTCTGTTAACTCACATGAATATGTCTGAAACACACACTAATAACAAATGGTTGATATTATTTATACAATAAATAACATTTGTGGATTCGAATTTTTTTCAAGGCACACTGCATTTATTACCAAGAAAATCATGTGAACAAGATTTATTATAATCTTTTTCTGGCATAAATATTAACTTAAAACCAACATAACGGGCATAATTGGATTCAGAAAAACAATGTCTAATAATATAAAATTAGAAAAGTATATGCAGCCATTTAAAAATTTAAAGTTGACTATCATTTGGCAATGAAGTTAATTTTGAAAAAATATATAATTACCGTCATTTTATAGTATTTGAACAGCCATTGACTTTCTTTTTTAGTTCATTCAAATCGGTCAATAAATAACAGAGTTATGGCGTTGGGCGTTTTTCATCGAACACACTATGTATTAACAGAACTATAAAACACCAATGAACTTTAATTCTAATTATTATCATTCCTTAACAGGTTTAGTACCATGCGAGTTAAATACAACTCGCATCTCGCTACTACTTCTAACTAACTGGTAATTAAACATTAGTGAGGTGGCCGCCAGGTCCCAATTTTTTCTCATATGGCAGTCAACATGCCAACTTGAACAATTTCACTTAATCTATAAAAGTCACTGTAGAATTTCCTTGCTGTATTACTTCAGTTTATTTAGTGCCTGTGTGCAGTAAAAAGTATATACAGGGTGCCCGGATTTCACAGGGACAACATAATAATAATAACAATTAGTTTTATTTCCCAACAGACACTACATCTAATTATAGGGAAATGTTATCAGAAACATGAGCAACTTCTGTTAGAATACTAAAAAATTGGACAAATTAAATTGGTTTTACGAGGTGAAACTTCAATGAAAGTTAAAATTGCCATGCAAATTGGTTCAAGCCGCATCTCGGTATCTTGGATGGCAGGGAAGTTACGGAAAATTAAAGAAATAGGGAGATTTTGTTTTTGTTTTTATTTTCAACAAGTGGGCCATGACAAGTGAGATTTTGAGATTTGGGGGTGGATTCTTAATGAGCTCTTAAACCTGCACCTTTTTGCTAATTTGACCATCTCTCTATCTCTTCAAATGTAGAAGTTGCCCATGTTGTCCCTCTCTCTATCTCTTCAAATGTAGAAGTTGCCCATGTTGTCCCTACGAAATCCGGGCACCCTGTATATATTTTGATAGCTTTGCTAGTTTTAACGCTCAAATTATTTGTTGTCTAATTTAATATTCGTCGTGGCATTAGACAGGAAAGTAGTCTTTTCAATAAAAGATTTGTTTATTTGCAAAACTAATGTTTTAGTTTATGAAAAGTATCGTATTTTTCATTATTACATAAAAGTGACATCGATTACTATTTTTCATTATTCAAAGGTGATTAATGAGCAATTTATATGTACATTAGATATGATTTCATTGTCGTGCTGATGGGTAATCAACCAAAAACTATTTTTAAAGTTGAGTTGGCGAGTCCTGCAGTTAGAGCTGTAAAATTAAGCCCATCAGAGCTGCAGTAACAGTTAGTAACAAATAAATTCAATAAAACGAAATGTAGCCTGAATATAATATTCAAAGACAAATAAACTGTACTGTATTGTATATGAATATTCAACCTGTTCGTTAATCTGCAAGCAAAATTAAGTCGTACTAAGACTATAAACAAATAACTTATTGAAACATGTTTATAGTCTTAGTAAGACTTAATTTTGCTTGCAGATTAACGAACTATAAACAAATAACTTATTGAAACATGTTTATAGTCTTAGTAAGACTTAATTTTGCTTTGCAGAGTTACGAACAGGTTGAATATTTATATATTCAGGCTATATTTCGTTTTTTTGAATTTATTTAATGCTTTCTACAACAAGTAAGGTTGTTTCTAATTTATTTACTGTTAGTAACATTTTGTGATTGCATATTTGAAGTTCCAAATGAATGTTCAAGAGAAACCTTCCTAAGTTGAAACCGTATATTCCGCGTTCAATGCAGCTACATTTTAAATTTGCAGCGTTGTTCCAAATAAATAACATAAGTTGACGGCGCATATTTCTGTATGCGTTACATTTGAAATTTGCAGCGTTGTTCCAAATAAATAACTTAAGTTGACAGCGCATATTTCTGTATGCGTTCGATTCGCTCTAACTGTCAGGCGCCACGATCCGCCTACTCGAGTACATTGTGAATATAACAGATGTCATCCTCGCAACCGCCTTTATTCTCTGTGTCAATTGGGTAGCTCGTGTGTTTGAAATCAACAACGCTCGTTTGACAATTGTTATATTCACGAGACGTGACTGTGTTTTACAAATGAGGAGGAAGAAAATGTGATTTTATAGAGCATTTAAATGAGTAACTGGAATAGAGAGTAGGATACGTGTTCTTTATATAAATATATCGGTTTGTTTCAGTTACGGCTGGTGTCTTGACGCTTGTAACGGCCAGCGAGTACTGGTGTATGTGGGCGGTGTTGCTAACCCTTTAAAGCTTTATATTCCTCGAGAATACAACAAAAATTCGCCCTTCCGAATGATACAGTATGTTGAATGAATTGAAATGAACGCCCTTCAAAATTTTACATTCCTCAAGGAGACTACAAAAATTCTGATGAGAATTATACAGTGTGTTTCGAAAAGAAATTAATGGCAGTCGCTTATCAGTTGAAATGTGCATGTTTCTGATTAACGCTTTTTTGCATGACTGTCTACAAATGTTTAATCAGAAACATGAGCATTTCGGTTCGTAGGCGACTGCAATTAATTTTTTTTTATAAATTCTATCACTTGTATAAAAAAATTTCTGGAGCTGGCAACACTATTTGTGGGGGCTAGCTATTCGGCCAACTCACTCCATGTGGGGGTGAAGTATTCGGATAATTGACTCCATGTGGGAGCCAGCTTTTCAATCGACTCACTTCACGTGGGGGTGAGCTATTCAGACAGCTCACTCCATGTGGGGGTAAGGTATTTGAACAACTCACTCCATGTGGGGGCGAGCTTTTCAGTAAACTCACTCCATGTCGGGGTGAGTTATTCAGACAGCTCACTCCATGTAGTGGTGAGGTTCGACGAACAACTTACTCCATGTGGGGGTGAGCTTTTCAGTCAACTCACTCTATATGGAGGCGAACTATTCGGATAACTCACTCCAACAAATAATCATTTTTGCACGCCCATCTACAACTGTACCTATGCCGAAGCAGCCATCAAGGCACCAGCCGCTGCTGGTTTGTTTCCACATGTTAATCCGCACTGCATTGTTTTCTGCTCACTGGAATTACTTGTGTGCGTTTTAAACCCGTGGGGATTTTGTTTCCTCGAGGCTCGATGCGTTTTTATAAGGAATTTAAATTTTATGCCCAAGGCTGTATATTATGTATATTCCGAATACATTTTTTTTCATTATGAGTCTGTTTTGTAAAATATATCGTACCCAAAATGAAACCCAATTCAAAAAATGATAGGTTTCAACCGTAAAATCAAATGGTGAGAATATTTTTTAATTTGGTTTAAATATGGATTGCCGTCTTCATGTGTTGTACCATTTATTTCAGATTAAGAGACTAGAGATGGGTAACTCGTGAGTGAGTCGAGGAGTCAAGTGATTTCTGTGTAAATTTGAAGCTCATCTATAGTACCTACCACAAGTATAGGCGCCGGATGCACAGGTGCTCCAGGTCCAATTATTGAAATTTACAGATTGCAGTGTGGAATTTTTTTTTTTGTTTAACCCTTTAACTACGGGCCAAATTATACGATAATACTAACGCCAACTTTTTCAAAATCAAACTTACTAAAATAATTTCTGAATCCCCGTATTGTCCTCACAGGGGTTGAAATACGTAATGATTTGAAATAAAACTCTAAATTGTCTATTAATGACTGCTCGCAGGGCCATTGAGGGGTTGTTAGCCACCCAGGTGAACATATATGGCCGTCCTTGGTAATTAAATATAAAGTAACGGTTAAATTCCATAAAATGGTTGATAAAAATATTTCAAAAATTGCTCGGACAGGTCGATTTTTATTTCATAATTGTCATCTAGAGATGTAATTTTCAACCTCGCACCCTTCAACCCTTAAGCGCTAGTAACTCCAATGTTTTAAAATCCAAATAGCAAAGTACCCCCTAGGCAGTGGCGTAACTTCAAATTAGGGGCCCTGAGGCGAACCAATATTTTGTGGCCCCTTTCATATATATTTTTTACTTTTGCTGTGAGTCAAAATACACTACAGATTTTTAAATAAAACTTGAAACTTTAGGTTTTTTTAACAACATGAAGAATACAATTTTGTAAATTGGAAATGGGTTTTTACTTTTATTTTGAGTATTGCTAAGATAATGAAAAACTGAATAATTGCTAACAAATGTTTATCATAAACTCCTCGTAATTTTCTCATACAATACACCTCGTAGGTATTTAGATAATTCCATGTGAATCTAGCGGTGCTAATATTTTAAGTTGTGTATTATCTTAGGAGACTAAAAACGTAAGTTACTAAAAATTTGTTTATTTTTAAGTTTACCAGTTTTTAATAATTTTGATACCATTTCTTCCGATTTTGTTTCTCGAGTGCTTAAAAAATATAAAAACAATTCCCAGACAAAACTACTCAAACAATTCAGTTTCGGTGAAAGAGTACGCAAGAAAATCCAAACTTACAAAAAAGGAAAATCCCTTCGAGGCATTTTGGCGGTTAAGATGTAAGCTTCTTTGCTTCCCTCGGATTGATGGGGCGGAATGGAGCGGAAAAACACAAACACCAACAAACACACAAATCCTGAAGATCTATCACGACACAACGGGCATTAAAACGTTTTAGAAATAAATATATTATTTCCAACCAGAACACACGTCTTCTTGTGAACGCGAACTGCAAACTGAATTGTTATCGACAGGTACGCCGCGGATTAGTGATAGGAATTTAATCTTGACAAAAAAAAACTCGAATGTTTTGATTATCTTCTCGGGCCACCTTGTGCATATTAAAAACTGTTCGAGTTTTAACACGGTGCCGAGGTAAGATGTAGAAAGTTAGATACACTACAATATCAAAATATTTCGTCACAAAATTTGAAGATAATCACATGAGAACAGAATGGAAATTCTAATTTTTCAAGTGAATAAAAAATATAAACACAATTGTCACATACTTTAAACTTTCTAGATTTACTTAATAACAAATGGACTTTACAATTTAGTTAAAATATCAAAATATTTCATCACAAAATTTGGAGATAATCACACGAGAACGGAATATATTGTCATTTTGAAAATTTCAATTTTTCAAGTGAATAAAAAATATAAAAACAATTGTCAGATACTTGAAACTTTCTAAATTTACTTAATAACTATTGGACTTTACAATTTAGTAAAAATATCAAAATATTTCGTCACAAAATTTGGAGATAATCACATGAGAACAGAATGGAAATTCTAATTTTTCAAGCGAATAAAAAAATATAAAAACAATTGTCACATACTTGAAATTTTCTAAATTTACTTAATAACTATTGGACTTTACAATTTAGTAAAAATATTAAAATATTTCGTCACAAATTTTGGAGATAATCACATGAGAACGGAATATATTGTCATTCTGAAAATTCTAATTTTTCAAGTGAATAAAAAATATAAAAACTATCGTCACATACTTGAAATTTTTTAAATTTAATTAATAACCATTGGACTTTACAATTTAGTAAAAACATCAAAATATTTCGTCATGAAATTTGGAGATAATCACATGAGAACAGAATAGATTGTCATTCTGAAAATTCTGATTTTCAAGTGAATAAAAAATATAAAAACAATTGTCACATACTTGAAACTTTCTAAATTTACTTAAAAACCATTGAACTCTACAATTAAGTAAAAATATCAAAATATTTCCTCACAAAATTTGGAGATAATCACACGAGAACGGAATATATTGTCATTTCGAAAATTCCAATTTTTCAAGTGAATCAAAAATATAAAAACAACTGTCACATACTTGAAACTTTCTAAATTTACTTAATAACTATTGTACTTTGCAATTTAGTAAAAATATCAAAATATTTCGTCACAAAATTTGGAGATAATCCAATCTGAGAACAGAATGGAACAGAATGGAAATTATAATTTTTCAAGTGAATAAAAAATATAAAAACAATTGTCACATACTTGAATTTTCTAAATTTACTTAGTAACTATTGGACTTTGCAATTTAGTAAAAATATCCAAACATTTCGTCACGAAATTTGGAGATAATCTCACAAGAACGGAATATGTTGTTATTCTGAAAATTCCAATTTTTCAAGCGAATAAAAAATATAAAAACAATTGTCACATACTTGAAACTTTCTAAATTTACTTAATAACTATTGGACTTTACAATTTAGTAAAAATATCAAAATATTTCGTCACAAAATTTGGAGATAATCACATAAGAACAGAATGGAAATTCTAATTTTTCAAGTGAATAAAAAATATAAAAACAATTGTCAGATACTTGAAACTTTCTAAATTTACTTAATAACTATTGGACTTTACAATTTAGTAAAAATATCAAAATATTTCGTCACAAAATTTGGAGATAATCACATGAGAACGGAATATATTGTCATTTTTTAAATTCCAATTTTTCAAGTGAATAAAAAATATAAAAACAATTGTCACATACTTGAAACTTTTTAAATTTACTTAAAAACCATTGAACTCTACAATTAAGTAAAAATATCAAAATATTTCCTCACAAAATTTGGAGATAATCACACGAGAACGGAATATATTGTCATTTTGAAAATTCCAATTTTTCAAGTGAATCAAAAATATAAAAACAACTGTCACATACTTGAAACTTTCTAAATTTACTTAATAACTATTGGACTTTACAATTTAGTAAAAATATCAAAATATTTCGTCACAAAATTTGGAGATAATCCAATCTGAGAACAGAATGGAACAGAATGGAAATTATAATTTTTCAAGTGAATAAAAAATATAAAAACAATTGTCAGATACTTGAAACTTTCTAAATTTACTTAATAACTATTGGACTTTACAATTTAGTAAAAATATCCAAACATTTCGTCACAAAATTTGGAGATAATCACATGAGAACAGAATGGAAATTCTAATTTTTCAAGTGAATAAAAAATATAAAAACAATTGTCAGATACTTGAAACTTTCTAAATTTACTTAATAACTATTGGACTTTACAATTTAGTAAAAATATCAGAATATTTCATCACGAAATTTGGAGATAATCACACGAGAACGGAATATATTGTCATTCTGAAAATTCAAATTTTTCAAGTGAATAAAAAATATAAAAACAATTGTCACATACTTGAAACTTTCTAAATTTACTTAATAACCATTGGACTTTACAATTTGGTAAAAATATCAAAATATTTCGTCATAAAATTTGGAGATAATCATATGAGAACAGAATGGAAATTCTAATTTTTCAAGTGAATAAAAAATATAAAAACAATTGTCAGATACTTGAAACTTTCTAAATTTACTTAATAACTATTGGACTTTACAATTTAGTAAAAATATCAGAATATTTCATCACAAAATTTGGAGATAATCACACGAGAACGGAATATATTGTCATTCTGAAAATTCTAATTTTTCAAGTGAATAAAAAATATAAAAACAATTGTCACATACTTGAAACTTTCTAAATTTACTTAATAACTATTGGACTTTACAATTTAGTAAAAATATCAGAATATTTCATCACGAAATTTGGAGATAATCACACGAGAACGGAATATATTGTCATTCTGAAAATTCTAATTTTTCAAGTGAATAAAAAATATAAAAACAATTGTCACATACTTGAAACTTTCTAAATTTACTTAATAACCATTGGACTTTACAATTTGGTAAAAATATCAAAATATTTCGTCATAAAATTTGGAGATAATCATATGAGAACGGAATATATTGTCATTCTGAAAACTCCATTTTTTCTAGTGAATAAAAAAATGTTAAAACCACCAAACGCTTCAAATTTTCTTGGTGTTTACCACCACGCCATTAATATTCATGTAGTAAGTATGAATTCAATTACTGGTTAATAAACAAATCGTAAAAGAAAAATCTGAAAATGTCGAGAAAGAATGTTCTTAAAAACAAGTCATAAAAATAAAATAAATTCCCGAAAATATATTCCTTAAAAAAATTCCTGAAAAACAATTCCTAAAGATAATTCCTGAAAATAGATCTATAAAAAAAATGTACCGATAAAAATTCCCGAAGAAAGTCCAGAAAAAATGTTCTCAAAAACAAGTCCTGAAAAATAAAATAAATTCCGGAAAATTCATGCAAAAAATTCCTGAAACCAAACTCCTAAAAAAATGCACTGAAAAAATAACGGAAAAATAATTCCTGAAAAAAATCTCTGGAAAAATCCCTGAAAAAAACTCCTGGAAAAAGACATATTTTGAAAAACCCAAATATTTCCACAATTGGGGGAAATATATTTAATTATATTATACAATAATAAAAGACGTAGCTTGGTTAAATTTATTTAAATTATTCTATTTGAAATTATTGATACATTGCTTTGTAACGAAGAATAAATATGGACAATTAAACAGACGTTTCCTAATTTATGTTATTATCCTAATGGAAGGCCGCTATTAATCATCCCTGACGATTGAAGGCCTTGCCGAGGTAATTATATGAATTTTAGGACAGGGAGTTGGTTTTATCTTACCTTTATGATGAAGTCATTCATGGCACTGCTGGTGTTAATAAAACTGATTTCTGGTAAGATTGAAGTTGTGCAGGAAGAAATTACCGATGAGATGATGAGATATCTGGAAATGACTAAAGTCAGTTTGAGCGAAACTTATGACACGGTTGGTAAGTATTTTAAGAAATTTGATAATATTGACTTAAAATTATAGAAAATTCAAATTATACTCTATATTTAATAATTTTATATGTATACAGGGTCTCCCACTCTTGTACCAATTAATTATCTGTATTCTTTCTTCGGTGGTGTAATACATTTTTATTAATAACACAATTTTGACAATGAAATAAAACTGAGTGTAAGTATGGTTGCCTACATTCCAATGCCTTGAAGTGATTATTGTGATATAGAACATAGACATTAACAACCATATGTTCCGAGTTAAAAAAAGACCCTGTATATCATATCTTTATTAAAGGATGGACAGGGTCCTTTAATGGCTTAATTTGTCGTTGTTTTTTAAGGCATAATTGTGATAGAAGGACGCCACACAACACTTCTACTGAATTGGTTCTTATTGTACCGAAACATATACCCGCATTACATACTTTTGAATTCATCTGGTTATGTACAACAGCCGAGGGCCCACAGGACGAACAATATTTTTTGTCTGATTGAAACGAACCAAGATTTAAGCGTGGCAATAAGTTTATTAAATACTAGCGTTAACATCATATATAATGGAAAAATACAGTTCATCGTAGCATCTAAGGTTACTGATAAACTATGGCTACAAGAAGCATTAGGTAAATTATTTGTATTTTTTGGCGTTATAATGAAAATTACGGTTTGTGACAGAATTCATTTGAATAGAGAAGAACCCCTGCGTACGAACGAAAATTGGTGCCGTTAGACGAGTCTGTTATGTCGAATAAGCAATATCTGATTGGCATACTTAATTTCGAGTACCAAACTGATTGCCGGTTGCACCGCGGCCGTGTGGGTTCGATTCCCAGCCCGGACGAAAGACTTTTCGGTTTCGAGAAGTGTTCGTTCGGGTCCGTGTTTGTTTGTATACGTTTTTCATCATTAATTTGTTCATTTATTCATTTAATTTATCTTAAATACATACATAACAATTGATGATGGCTAATGGTCATAGCACCAAGGCCAGGCGTAACGTCGAAAAAAAAACTGCTTGGTTTTGATTTAATTTGTTTTTATGATTGAGAATGTTATTATGTAACACATGTGTACTAGGGATGGGCGATATTTCATGTACCTGTAATTTTCACTGATAGTAAAAATCACAGGTCGTTACTGTTACTAATAGGTGAATTTCACCGTTATTGCAGCTGTTACTTAAACCGTAAATGTTATTAAAAATCTTAACCGTTACTGCTAATTAAACAGTGATTGCTATTAAAAATTACAACTAGATGTTACTTAAAATGTGACTGTTACCTAAACAATGATTTCTACTTAAATTGTGACTGTTACTTAAAACATGATTGTAAAAAGACAATTTCTAAATATTATTTTAAATTCAATACTGTATACTTCCATTTACTCTTATGCTCAAATCACGATTTTCATGAACTGAAAAAAGAAATATAAAAACAATTGTTACAAATAGTAAACCCAAAATTACTCAAAATTCATTTTAATTTAAGTCAGTGCGAATATCTAAACATAAATTTTGAAATAATAAAACGAAATCTATTTTCAAATTGCAAACTTGAAAATTGTTGAATTTACAAAAACCAAATTGATTTTGAATAAGCGGTACTTCGGCCATTGAGGATGATTTTTTATGGAATTTTGCCTGCACGTTTTATATTTTCTTCTGCGATGTTTTTCTTCAAATGCCCAAGAAAATAAAACGAAAATATTCAAAAATCTGTATATCTATTGAAAATCTTTCATTTATAAAAACCAAATTAATTTTGAGTTAGCGATACTTCGGCCATTGAGGATAATTTTTTATGGAATTTTTCCTGCACGTTTTATATTCCTCTCTGCGATGTTTTTGTTCAAGTGCTCAAAAAATTAAATCAAAAATATTCAAAAATCCACATCTCTATTGAAAATTGTTGAATTTACAAAAACCGAATTGATTTTGAATTAGCGATACTTGGGCCATTAAGGATAATTTATTATGGAAATTTTCCTCCACGTTTTATGTTTTTTTCTGCGATGTTTCTGTTCAAGTGCTCAAAACATTAGAATGAATATCTTTAAAAACTCATATCTCTATTGAATATTGTTGAATTTACAAAAACCAAATTAATTTTGAATAAGCGATCCTTTGGCCGTTAAGGATGATTTTTTATGGAATTTTGCCTGCACGTTTTATATTTTTTTCTGTGATGTTTTTGTTCAAGTGCTCAAAAAAATATAACGAAAATTTTCAAAAATCCATATCTCTATTGAAAATTGTTGAATTTACAAAAACCGAATTGATTTTGAATTAACGATACCTCGACCGTTGAGGATAATTTTTTATGGAATTTTTCCTGCACGTTTTATATTTTTTTCTGAGATGTTTTTGTTCCAAGTACTCAAAACATTAAAACGAAAATTTTCAAAAATCCATATCTCTATTGAAAATTGTTGAATTTACAAAAACCAAATAGATTTTGAATAAGCAGTAGTTTGCCCATTGAGGATGATTTTTTATGGATTTTTTCTGCACGTTTTATATTTTTTCTGAGATGTTTTTGTTCAAGTGCTCAAAAAATTAAAACAGATTTTTTAAAAATCCATATCTCTATTGAAAATTGTTGAATTTACAAAAACCGAATTGATTTTGAATGGGCAATACTTCGGCCACTGAGGATAATTTTTTATAGAATTCTTCCTGCACGTTTTATATTTTTTCTGAGATGTTTTTGTTCAAGTGCTCAAAACATTAAAACGAAAATCTTCAAAAATTCATATCTTTATTGAATATTGTTGAATTTATAAAAACCGAATTGATTTTGAATAAGCGATACTTCGGCTATTCAGGATAATTTTTTATGGAATTTTGCCTCCACGTTTTATATTTTTTTTCAAGTGCTCAAAAAATTAAAACGAAAATATTAAAAAATCCATATCTCCATTGAAAATTGTTGAATTTACAAAAACCGAATTGATTTTGAATAAGCGATACTTCGGCCATTGACGATGATTTTTTATGGATTTTTTTCTGCACGTTTTATATTTCTCTCTGCGATGTTTTTGTTCAAGTGCTCAAAAAATTAAAACGAAAATATTCAAAAATCTATATCTCCGTTGAAAATGGTTGAATTTACGAAAACCAAATTGATTTTGAATAAGCGGTACTTCGGCCATTGAGGATGATTTTTTATGGAATTTTTCCTGCACGTTTTATATTTTTCTCTGCGATGTTTTCATTCAAGTGCTCAAAAAATTAAAACGAAAATATTCAAAAATCTATATCTCTATTGAAAATTCTTGAATTTACAAAAATCAAATTGATTTTGAATTAGTGATACTTGGGCCATTAAGGATTTTTTTTATGGAAAATTTCCTCCACGTTTTATATTTTTTTCTGCGGTGTTTTTGTTCAAGAGCTCAAAAAATTAAAACGAAAATTTTAAAAATCCATATCTCTATTGAAAAGTGTTGAATTTACAAAAACCGAATTGATTTTGAATAAACGATACTTCGGCCGTTGAGGATAATTTTTTATGGAATTTTTCCTGCATGTTTTATATTTTTTCTGCGATGTTCCGGTGTTCAAAAAATTAAAATTAAAATCTTCAAAAATCCATATCTATATTCAAAATTCTTTAATTTACAAAAACCAAATTGATTTTAAATTAGCGATACTTGGGCCATTAGGGATAATTTTTTATGGAATTTTTGCTTCAAATTCAATGTTTCTTCTGCGATGTTTATATTAAAGTGCTTACAAAATTAAAACGAAAATATTCAAAAATCCATATCTCTATTGAAAATTGTTAAATTTGCAAAAACCAAATTGATTTTAAATAAGCGACACTTCGGCCATTAAGGATAATTTTTAATGGAATTTTTCCTGTACGTTTTATATTTTTTTTGCGATGTTTTTGTTCAAGTGCTTAAACAATTTAAACGAAAATATTCAAAAATCCATATCTCTATTGAAAATTGTTGAATTTACAAAAACCAAATTGATTTTGAATAAACGATACTTCCGCTATTTAGGATAATTTTTTATGGAATTTTTCCTGCACGTTTTATATTTTTTTCTGAGATGTTTTTGTTCCAAGTGCTCAAAACATTAAAACGAAAATTTTCAAAAATCCATATCTCTATTGAAAATTGTTGAATTTACAAAAACCAAATAGATTTTGAATAAGCAGTAGTTTGCCCATTGAGGATGATTTTTTATGGATTTTTTCTGCACGTTTTATATTTTTTCTGAGATGTTTTTGTTCAAGTGCTCAAAACATTAAAACGAACATCTTCAAAAATATCTGCATTGAAAATTGTTAAATTTGTAAAAACCAAAATAATTTTGAATAAGCGATACTTCGACCATTGAGGATAATTTTTATGGAATTTTTCCGCCAGGTTTTATATTTTTTTCTATCATGTTTTTGTTCAAGTGCTCAAAAAATAAAAACGAAAGTCTTAAAAAATCCATATCTCTATTGAAAATTGTTGAATTTACAAAAACAAAATTGATTTTGAATAAGCGACACTTCGGCCATTCAGGATGATTTTTTATGGAATTTTGCCTGCACGTTTTATATTTTTTTGCGATGCTTTTTTCAAGTGCTCAAAAAATTAGAACGAAAATCTTCAAAAATCCATATAATAATAATAATAATAATAACTTTATTTACGGATTCAACCTTTTTACAATAAAGTATAAAATAACAAACAGATAAATATAAATTATATATTATATATTATATATTATAATTATATATATCTGTATTGAAAATTATTGAATTTACAAAAACCAAATTGATTTTGAATAAGCGATACTTCGGCTATTGAGGATGATTTTTTATGGATTTTTTTCTGCACGTTTTATATTTTTTCTGATATGTTTTTGTTCAAGTGCTAAAAAAATATAACGAAAATATTCAAAAATCCATATCTCTATTCAAAATTCTTTTGATACTGAAGAAATAAATTGTGTGGTACCTCAAGGCTCCGTCCTGGGGCCCTTAATTTTTTTGCCCACATATCAACTAGTTCTAATTCAAATTCAAAATTTAAGAAATATTTACGTACATGCGTGGATTACAATTTTTCACGATCGGATCACTTGTATTTATCCAAGAATTCAGTGAAAGGGTGTAAGTAGTTTTTTAGGGAAACATAATCTAGAATATGTTTTTAAGTAATTCTGAAAAAAATCAAGCGGATGGTAATTGGTTTTTTATATATATAACAAATCTTTATTTACAGAAGTGGGTTTTACACATTACAATACAACATATTAATGACTACATAGAAAACAAAGAAAAAATTTCTGTAAATGGGCTATAGACCATAGGTCTTTCTGCCCTGGTTTTTTATTTTTTTCGAATTTCCAAAAATTGTTACAATTTTTCACAACGCTCTGATCACATGAATCTATCTCAAAATCCAGTGAGCTTTTTAGGGAATCATAATGTTGAATCTATTTTGAGTAATTTTGGAAGATTTTCAGTCAATAGCAATTATATATAACAATTTTTTTCGAAACGCCAAAATTATTACATTTTTTCACAACGTGACGCTCTGATCACATGGATTTATCTGAAAATCCAGACAAGGAAAGGAAGTTACTTTTCAGGGAATTATAATCTAGAATCTATTTTAAGTAATTTTGGAAGATTTCAAGTCGATGGCAATCGTTTTTTTATTTTTACGAATCACCAAAATTATTACAATTTTTCACAACTTTACGCTCTGATCACGTGAATTTATTCCAAAATCTAGTGATGGGAGTAGAATTTTGGGGAGACATATTCTAGAATCTATTTTGAGTAATTTTGGAAGGATTTTAGTCAATGGGTCCTGCAACAGTGCGCCGGGCGTTTCTAGCGCCTTTTTCGTGAAAAAAAAAGAAAACGTGTTTCGTATAAATGTCATTAGTTTAAAAATCTTTATGCCGTAAAATTATTTTCAAACGTACAGGGTGTCCCAATTTTACGGTATAATAAAAGCAAACATTTTTTTAAAATGCAACACCCAGTATTTATTCATTTATTTATTTATTCATAAACGGGAGATTCCTTTTAACAAAAATTAAATTACAAAAATCTACTCAAGATTTCTGATGACATTTTTCAACCTCTACATTGTTGTCCATTTAGTTTTGGATTATGTTACAGTGTTGCCAATTTACATTTTTTTTCCAAATATCATGTAAGCTCAACTTTAAAAAATCGCACCGACCCCGTTTTTTGAAGGTAAGAATGAGTTTTAGCAAATATCGCAGTGTGGTTAATAAGCAACGTTTTGGTAATGAGCAATTTAAATTTGGTAATACAGGGTGTTCAGAAAAAAATTTCAAAGTTTGCAAATTTCAAAGCTGCATAACCCTTTTTTTTTTAATGTTTAAATGGAATGCCCCCTATTTTATGTTATTATTTTATAGATCTTTTTCTTTTCTTCAATTTGATAGGCATATCTTATGTCTAACTAAGAAATTCAATATTTATTAACGATGAGAGGTTATAAAAAACATTGAATTTTACATAAAATATAATTTTCAGAGTACATTTGGAACATGAAAATATTAAATTACGTCATCGTTTTCCAAATCAAGAAAACCGTGGAAGTAATCGCCTACAATCCCTTCAATAAGAAGATACTAAATTTTACAAATCACCCGGAAGGATTCAACATCTATCCTGATAAGTTGATGAACATGTACGGTTACGTGTGGCATGTCGCAATGTACGTCGACTATCCGCGTCATTTCATGTCATCAGGTAAGCCTCCAAAATCTGCACGAGATGTTATGATTACCATCATTTTTTAGGTGAACTAGTTGGAAGAGATGCGACCCTCATCAAAGAAATTGCAACGGAGTTGAACGCAACCCTGGATTTCTTAATCGTGAAAGATCTCTCGAGCATCAAAACGGCCATCATGAATCAATCGGCAAATTTTTCTTTCATCAAACACTTCACTGAATTTTCTAGACACAGGATCGTCGAATCATCGTATCCTCTTAGATTTGATTACGTCGTCACGATAGTTCCTACTGGGAATTTAAAGCCTTACCATCTGTATCTGTTCCTCGTTTTTGATCTATACGTATGGATTAATTTTATAGTTTTAATGACAATACTTTACTTCCTAACGGCGGTTTTTACTAAAATAACCAAACACAAGTTAAATTCCTTTTTTGAGTGTTTCATGATTTTGCTGCAAATAAATTTAAACTCGCCGTATTGTTACATCTCACAGACTAAATCAAGTTTACGCGTATTCTTAATGTCCGTGGTTTTCTTCGCGTTGCTAATGGCAATTGCTTTTAATACAGCCTTGCGGAGTTCTTTAGTAAATCCCAAGTTCACCAAAGATATTGCAAATATGAAAGATTTGGAAGAAAGCGGATTACCTATTGCAGCTTTTAACGCTGTTAAAGCCTCTTTGCAACACCTACCAATATTCAAGCAAATTGTACTAGTGCCTAATATAATGGATCGCTTTCTCACGTACCAAAAAGATGTTGCTTACGCACTGCAGTTAACCTACGTGGAAAATTTTCTATCCGTGAGGGATTCTTACAGACGGTTCATTTATAAATTACTAGACGAGCACATCGTGTCTGGGTATTCCGTTTATAATTTTCCACAGGATTCCCCGTTCATTGCAAAAATTAATGATTTCGTTTTACAATTTGAGCAATTCGGTATGACCAATGGATTCGCGATGGATAACGTTGGAATGGATTATGAACCTTCGGATGATGATGTTGTTATAACCATGGATCATTTGCAAAGCACGTTTTATATATTTATTTCTGGAATGTTGTTGGGTACCATTGTTTTCTTCATTGAGTACTTTAAACACAGATGTACATGTTTTAAAAAGTAGTTTTGCTTATATTCTGCTCAAAATTCATTGATTGTAAATGTTATGTTTCAATAAAGGTATTCAAGAAAGTTTGAGAATTTCATACAGAACTGAAAAATGGTGATGTGGCCATCATGTTACTTTCTCTCGTTACTTGATGGTATCATAGCCATTTATATTTACGTTTTCATGGTTTATTTTCAATTGAAATCATATTTTAAATCTACATCGAGCGTTGTGTAAACTCGGATGAAACTGACGTTTAAAACGTCAAAATTATGAAAGATGGAAAAATTATACTTGAAATTCAAAAACTCAGTTTACTCAAAAACTAAAGGGATTTCGAAAAAAACTTATTCTTTATAAGTTGTTCATTTTAGCATTCTCTAGAATTATTATTAACATACATTTGCTGTAACTATTATCGTTTATAATTATAAACCAAATATTAAAAAAATAATAATACATTTTTTTCAATAATAAAAATAATTTTATGAAATATGTTAATTTATTTGTTGTCTTCAAAGTTTGTTTAAATGTTTTTGTGATATTTTTCATATTTAAAAAAATATTGGCAAAAAACAGTAAACAGTTAAGGTAAATGCCCACTTCCGGTGTACGAAATTTTACCAAAAGCTTTTCAGTTCTTCAGATTATCAAATAAGACGGATGTTGAAAGTTTCATATCAATTGCTCCATTAGTTTTTGAGGTACAGCGCGCACAGTCACACACACACACACACACAGACACAATTGTTTTTTCCAGAAATTGTTGAAATGGCATCCAGGGACCCCAAAACGGATATTTCTGTAAAAAAATTTTTTGAAAAAAAAATCACGATCACAATTCTTTCTCGTACTTTGTAACGGAGAAAGTAAAAAGTTTATTAGTCCGTTAAGCGCGCAAGAGCGCAAGCGCCCCCTTGCCCGCCCCCGTGGGCGCCTATGCTAAGAGACACATTTTTTAATGATCGTTATAACGAAAATAATACTGTAATTACGCTTATCTTATATACACCAATTTTCATGTCCGACCTTTGCGTTACATATCGATTTGTCATAAATTGTAGCGTTCAATCATAATTCTTTCATTTACTGACAGAAACTAAACGGATATTACTGTACAAAATGAACAAAGTAATTATCGCTGTGATTTTAGATATCATTTAATATTTAATTTGTTTAGTTAGTTTTACCGTGATGTTGAGGTTGACAATTTTACTGGTTGTTGTTGGTGCTTTTATAGAAGTACCCAGCAATAATATTAGTGATGAATTACGCACTTATTTGGAGTTGTTGAAGATTGATATGGAAGATTTTGATACAATTGGTAAGGAAAGGTATTTGTTTGTTATTATACTTTGCGCTCGAATTTACACACAAAACTAATTATGGCATTGATTTGAAGCATGTAGCGTACTTACAGACAACATTAATTATTCTTAGCAAAGTGTACTTTCCCGCACGTTACCCATAGCAACGTGCGGGAAAGTAAAACGTCTACTTTGCGCTGTCAAATGAATGCGTGCCCAAAAGCCCATTTTATTAATCGGTCGTAGAAAAAATATATTTTAATGTACCGGGTGACCCAGGGATCTGTAAAAGCC
This sequence comes from Ocypus olens, assembly GCA_910593695.2. Classification (NCBI taxonomy): domain Eukaryota; kingdom Metazoa; phylum Arthropoda; class Insecta; order Coleoptera; family Staphylinidae; genus Ocypus; species Ocypus olens. Next base: position 6,672,248 of record OU343061.1, read on the forward strand.
CCATAACTTATTTGCTATTTGAGATATCGACTTCCAGTTTTCTTGAACTAGTATCCACACTTATTCTACATATTTTAAAAATATGTATGTTTTTGTACAAGGTGTTCCAATATACATAACAGAACAAAGTTATGTTTTTTTAAATGGAACACCCTATATTTTATACTTTATTTTCAACCCTCTTGAGAAGCTGATAAAAATAGTACAAGATAGTATGGGTCTATTATGGACAATTGGTCAGTTATGGGAAAATTTGTGGCAAAAACAAGGACACATTGAAAAAATTGCAGAAGCGCTCCTAGCAAAGCTAGCGTCATTTTTTATATACCAAAGAATTTTCCACATCACGAAGAATAATACAAATCGGCTTTGGTTCTTTTTTGTTCATACTGCTATACAGGATGTCAACGTACGCAAAATATTGGATAACAATTTTTTTTCAAATGAAACACCCTATATATCTTGCCACCAATGCATGGAATTTTTAATAAGCTTTCCAATGATGTACAATTTGTATAATGAAATATTAAGGATTCTTGAGATTTATCCATAAAAAACATTTTTCCTTTGTCACCTCCTGCTCATTTTTGGATTTTCAGCCAAAACTATGCATTTTATGAAAAAATAATAAGAGACCAAAGTTGTAGAGCGGAAAATTTTCGATCGATATAGGTCTTTCGACTTTTCCAATAATGCATGCATTGCCCGCCAGAGTGCGCAAAATCGTGACCGTATATGCATTTTAGCGTTTTTCTCAATTTTTTTGTTAAAAATAAAGTATAAAATATAGGGTGATCCATTTAAAAAAAAACATAACTTTGTTCTGTTATGTATATTGGGACACCCTGTACAAAAACATACATATTTTTTGGGTACCAGTTCATGAAAATTAAAAGTTGATATCTCAAATAGCAAATAAGTTATGGGGCTTTTACAGATCCCTGGGTCACCCGGTATGTGGAGTTTTTTCTAGCAATCACCCGGCGCCGCCACCATACAAGAAATAAATCATTGTTCATGGTTTTACCTACAAATTCAAATAACCTATCCGGATAATAAATTAAATATAATAGGTTATATCCCGAAAATAAAAAAATTTAAAACAAAAACTCGTGATACAAAATGATCATTGCTAAATAGTTACAGGTGGAAATCCCAGTCTCTTTTTGACAGTAGTTTTTAGCTATGGTTGGTATTGTTATAATACAAGAATTATTCGCTTGGGATATGTACCTTTTGTTGTTTTACACCACATTTAGATATTTTTTAACTTCGTGCTCAAAAATATTTAGTGCTGGGTAGTTACATGTGGAAATCCCAGATTTTCTCGACAGTAATTTTTAGTTATGGTCGCTATTGTTATAAGACAACAAGAATGATTCGCTTGGAATTGTACCTTTTGTCGTTTCAGCCCTAAATTAAAATATTTTCGAAAATGCCAACTTGGTGCTTAAAAATATTTATTGCTGGGTAGTTACAGGTGGTAATCCTAGATTTTCCTGACAGTAGTTATTAGTTATGGCTGCTAATGTTATAATACAATAAGAATTTAGATATTTAGATATTTTCGAATAAGCCATGTTGCTGGGCTAGTTGAAAAATCGGCATAAAATAATTATATTAAATGATTTTATATATTTAGTGTATTTTTTTATTTTTTGAGAATATTACAAGCAATTTTTAGTATCAGTGGAGCTGATTTTCACCAGAAAAAAAAATACGGAATACGTCCAGCCCCTCTGACAGGTTTCACGAGCATTCTATGTAAAACAGATAAATGAATATAAAATATAAATAATTGATTGTCTCAAAAACTATTTCTATGGTTATAGAAATAGACAAAAGGTACGTATCGCAGGCGGATAATTCTTATTATATTGTAACATAGTACCACTAGCTAACAACTATATTTAAGAAAATCCGGGATTTACACCTGTAACTACAAAGCAATAAATATTTTAATATTATTTTTATAAGCAACAGGTCGGCATTTTAGAAAATATCTAAATTTTTTCTAGAATATGAAAAATGAATGACTTTGGGCCAATAAAGAATATTGGCATCAAAAGAGTTTACATATTTTTTTTTAAATAAGAGTCTCTAAATTCAATAAAGAATTTGTTTATTAATTTTAAGTCTCTGTAACACTAATTTATTTTTGATAACACTAGTCAAAATGGAAAATCATTCAACTTAAATGTACATGTACTACACTCGGCGTAAAAAAAGCGCCACTCGAAAAAACTCGATTTTTCAAACCGTCGTAACTTGGTTCAATTAGGTCGAAAATCGATGAATCTTTCAGTTTGGGAAAGATTCAAGTTTTATCTTTAAGACTGTAGTTTATTTTGACCTCAAGTCCAACCCACCCCCCGTAACAACGCGATGAAAAAAAAAATGTTTTTTATGTAAAAAATTGTCCAACTTTGACAATCTGTACCGTGCGCAAAAAAAAATTGGCGGGAAATTTCACCACAATGGCAGAAAAATTTAATCAATTTCCTTCAAATGCCTTAAAAATTTGAGTCGTTTCGATGTTTTGGAGCAAAGTTATAAATTTTTGAACAAAAAAAATGACATTTTTCACTTTTTTTGCCATAACTTGAGTAATTTTGCACCAAAATCGATGAACCTTTGCAGTCTGAACAGTTTCAAATTTTCTCTTCAACGTCATGTGAATTGTTTTGTTGCTAAAATGATTCCAGCCCCTGCCACCCCCTAAGGGAAAATGTTTTTGAAGTTTAAATGTGCAAATTTGGTTTCTTGTACCGTGTGCACAAAAAAAAATCGTGGACTCAATCGGTCAGCATAGCAATAAAGTTCAATAATTTCCCTCCAATTTCCTCCAAAATTTTAGTCGATGCGATGATTATGCAGTTTTGAAAAAATTACATTTTGCGCTTTTTTGGCCATAACTAGGCGAATTTCGCACGAAACTCGATAGAATTTTGCGATCTAAGAAGTTTTCGACTTTTGTGACCCCCTGAAAACCCCTACAAACAGTGTTTTGGATTAACAAAAAATGTTACATTTTTATAACTTGTTTTCATTTTCAATGTAATTTTTTTTTCAAAAATTCATAACTTTGCTCCAAATCATCGAAACCACTCGAATTTTTAAGGCATTTGAAGGAAATTGATTAAATTTTTCTGCCATTGTGGTGAAATTTCCCGCCGATTTTTTTTTGCGCACGGTACAGATTGTCAAAGTTGGACAATTTTTTACATAAAAAATATTTTTTCCATCGCGTTGTTACGGGGGGTGGGTGGGATCAAAATCAACTACACATTCTTAAAGATAAAACTTGAATCTTTCCCAAACTGAAAGATTAATCGATTTTCGACCAAATTGAACCAAGTTACGACGGTTTGAAAAATCGAGTTTTTTCGCGATTTTTCGAGTGGCGCTTTTTTTTGACGCCGAGGGTAGTATTAAATAAATGTACTATGACTGTCTTTGGATATTATTAAAAAGAAACCATTGAATTTGGCACTATTCACGAAGTTGTAGAAAGCTTCGTTTATTTGAGTGGAATACCAAGAAGTCTGAATTTTGTTATTTAATTGTCTACGGGTAGGGCGTTAACAAAGTTACAAGTAAAATTTTATGTTTTAAGGATGTAGTCTATTATATTTTAGTAATGTACGATACAAGTAACGTTATGAAGGTTTTTATATTACGAGAGAAAAAATTCTCGAGTAATATAAAATCAAATAACGTTACGTATATCGTAACACGGTTTATTTTATCCAATTTCTATTTTTTAATGAAAACCGCCAAAACGTGAAATCACGTTTGTTTCAAAATATCTCCATAGCAACGAGTTACGTTAAGAATTTCTTAACAACACTAGTGCTGTTAAAGGTATCTCAACGTTACTCGTTACTAAGGAGTTATGTGCATGTTAACATTATAGGATAAAATAATTTATTAAATTCATAGGTTATTTGAATTTGTAGGTGAAACCATGGAAAGCTATTTATTTTCATATGTCGTGGATGCGCCGAGTTATTGCTAGAAATAAAACAAACTTCACATACAATATACTTTTACATCAAAATTTTCTGACGGTTCCCTTTGTATATATTATACTTTTATATTGCGGCGAGTCCGGCGACATAACTTTGACGTTATAAAAAATATTCTCTTGATCGAAGAACGCCGTATGCTCGAGAATAAAAAATATCTCGTAAGATCGAGGAACGTTTGTAAAATATTCTCATTAGATCGACGTAAATTTTAAGTTCCCGGCGCATCCACCACAAGAGCAATTCACAAATGAACTTGTTTTAGTTGTCTGTAAAGCTATGGTTACGACTTTTATAAATTGGGTCGTTAGCCAAAGGTTCATTTAACAAAAACAAATTTAAACTAACAACTACTTGGCAAATTGAACTTCTCACTTTCCTACATGAGAGGGATGGCGCTGCCAAACGAGTTGTATACGCGGATCGATATTTGAAATATTCATTCTTAAATATACAACAGATTGCAGAAAGCTCCTTCACATAAATTAGTAGTGCCGGAGGGTAACAACTGACAGCGTTTTCTGACAAATATTTTGATGGGAAATAACCTTGCAAAAATCATAACTCCCAACAATAACCGGCGTAGGAAATTCAAATTTCCAAAACGCACACCTTAAAATTATTTAAAAATGCTGAAGAATAAGGATTGATATTTATATTGATGCGTTTTTTTTTTGTTCTACTAACACGTCAAACAATTAAAATTAAGCGGTAGTACTAACACCAAATGTGTCTCAAATTAATAATTGTAAGATATTCAGAATGTATGGTTAAACGGGCTGAAAGACTTTAGTCAATTGCCCTTTAAAACCCTGTACAAAAGCAGGTTTTAATAAAGCTTTAGTAACTAACTATTTTGATGGGTGTAGGCAAAGAGTAAGTATGTATTTTTTTTGCAGTAGTTTCGGGTTTACATAAAACCCATCATCAGCAGGAAACATGTAAACCCGAAGCTAGTATAGAAATTAAAATAATTTTACATACAGGGAAGTACTCTTTGTCTATATCCATTAATATTCACTCAGTAAAAATGGATACTGACTACTCCAAAATAAATATTTTGGACAAATAATCAGAAATTGGGAAGAGTGTTCTGCTGGAAAATTAATTTCAATGAACCGTCGCATGACAGTTCTGCAAGTTAATCCTGCTCAACCATTGTCAGATTATTGATATCGAATTATTCGCGGGCAAAGAGGTTTCAATTCTGGATTAGAGTATGGAAACTAATTTCTAAATATTTCTTTTAACTGACTCAAATGATAAATTTTTCGGTGAGCGTATTTTTTTTGTATTTTTGTATTTTTTTTGTTCGACAACTTAAAACGTTAATTTTCAAAAATTCACAACTTATGGAAAAAATGACATATTTTCAAATATTAAAGTTAGTTTTAAAAAGAGATGTTTTGTGAATATAATTTAAAAAAATAGAGTTTTTTATTCAAGTCTTTAACAACTTGAAATATTAATTTTCAAAAATTCATAACACGCAATTTCAAAACTTAAAGTGCATTTTAAAGGTAAGTGTATTATGATTGCATCAGAGTTTTTAAGGAATTCAATTATATCTTTTTCTCGTTTTTCCTTGTTCAAATATTCGACCACATAAAAAATATATAACTCGCCCAGAAATTTTCAAAAATCAAAGTTTATGTTAAAGGTGTATCTTGTGAATATATTAAAATTTTTGACAAATTACATCATATAAGTATTTATTTTCTCTAGATTTGTTCAATTGTTCGACAATTTATAAAAAATAATTTTCAGAAAATCATAACTCGGGGAGAAATTGGCGAATATTCAAAAATTTAAGTTGGTTTTAAAGGTAGAAGTTTTGTCAAGATTTTAAAATCTTTGTGGAGTTCTATTATATCACTATTTATTTTTTTTAGTTTTTTTTTTGCTTAAGCCAAAATATTAGTTTTCACAAATTCATAACTCGCGTAAAAATTGACTCATTTTCAAAAACCAAGGTTAATTTTAGAGGTAAATATATTATGATTGCATCAGAGTTTTTAAGGAATTCAATCATATCGATATGATTTTTTTTTCTAGATTTTCCTTGTTTAAATATTTGACCACTTAAAAATTCGTTTTTAAAAGTTTATGACTTAAGCAGAAACTGAAATTACAGTCACAAGAGTTATAATAGACGTTGGTAAGTAACATGAAATTTGTTATTTAATGATTTTGTGTTTTTAGGTGTTTTATCAGTAAAGAATGGTACTGCAGAGGATATCACAAATTGGTACCTAAAGTACAAACTACCTCTCAGGGCTGTGGTTACTAGTTCAAACTTTACTTCAACATTTTCTAGACATACGTATATAAAGAAACCGACAACAATTGTATGCTTTGTGCATTTCAAAGACGCCTTTAAAATTATTATAGAGTATATGGATGTTAATTATATTTTTAATCTGGATTGCAAGTTACAGTTTATAATCACGCAACCAATGGTGGATGAAAATTGGATACAAGACGCATTAGGTAAGACACAAGTGTATAGCTTTCGGATTTTCTCACTTATCGTTTGAGGATAATAATGTTACTTGGTATTTTTTTAAATTTCAATTAACACGAAATGTAACCTGAATATATCAATATTCAATATTTAATACCTATAAACCGTAATGTTTCACCAAGTGATCAATGAGAAAAAAGTATATGATATGAATATTCAAACTGTGAAATTTACAAAATTATTATACTGGGTTCCCCATAATAGGCTACCCATTTTAATATTTGAATTAATTTTTTTTTCAGTTAACAAAACAAACTTTTTATTATACTAAATTACAGCTAACTCTTTGTGATTTATGATAACATAAATATTTGGCTAATTTAATTATAACTTTTAAAAATCACGTCTTCTAAATGACCTCCACCAACTTCAACACATTTTTCAATATCAGATAAAAACTGGTTCATTACACGGCGTAGCAAACCTTTGTCTATTCCTTCAACTTCTTCACGAATTTTAACTTTGAGTTCCTCGATTGTACCTGGACGACTCGCAAACACTTTGGCTTTTAAATATCCCCACAGGAAAAAACGAGTGCTGTTAAGTCGGGGGACCCTGAAGGCCAAGGCAAATTTCCGAATCGAGAAATGAGTCGGCCATTAAACGTTTCTCGCAGAACCCGCATTGAGTTTCTGGCGGTATGAGCTATTGCCCCATCTTGTTGGACTAGTAAGGCATTGTTTAGTAATCCTCGTCTATTTAATTCTGGAATGAGGAATGTCTCTAGCATGTTTACGTAGCGCTCGGATGTTACTGTTACAGCGCGGTTATTTTCATCCTCAAAAAAATATGGACCAATAATACCAAAAGATCCTACTCCACACTACACAACAACTTTTGGATTATGGAGGTTCTGTGTACAGATTTCACGAGGATTTCCATTTGATCAGTATCTAAAATTCTGTTTATTAACCATGCCGTTCAAATAAAAATTTGCTTCGTCGCTCATTAAGAGACTGTGAATTGCTCCTTGATGTAAATTAAAAATTAAAAATTAAAAAATTCTTAACAAAATGCTAACCTTGCTTCTTTATCTTGATTTATAAGTTGCTGTGCCATTTGGTATTTATAGGGATGAAATTTTAAATCTCTTTGCAGAATTCGATCTAAGCTTCCCTTTGATATTCCTAGGATAAGGGTTTGTCGATTAGCAGACCTTTTAGGACTTCTCGTAAACGCAATTCTAACTCGTTCAATATTTTCTGGTGTACGAACTGTTCTTTAGACGTCCAGGCTTCTTCAAATTTTGTACAGAACCATTTTCACGCCAATGACGAATCCATAACTTAACAGTTTTACGATTTGGCGCGTGACCTCTATTGTTGTTATTAAACTGACGCCGGAATGCACGCGTAACTTCTTCTATAGAATTGCTTCTTATGTAAGTTTCTACACAAAACACACGTTGTTGGACTGTGTAATCCATGAAAGTTAAATAATTATGATGAAAACTAACAAACTTCTCGTAGAAAAATAACGTTCCACAAAATTATTAATATAAAACTTATTTGTGACAGGTGCCTACTTGATCAATAATTAACTTAAATTCCAAAGACTACAGAACATAATCCCACAGAGATAAACTTATTTAGTTATCTCGTAGGGAATTAATTAATAAAATAAAATGGGTAGTCTATTATGGGGAACCCTGTATAATTAATTAATTTCTCACTTAACCCGTGGTGAAACATTATTATATAATTTTGATTAATTAAAATACTTATGTGTATATATCACGTTGAGAATGACCAAAGGTCGAAACTAGTTGGAGAGATAAATAAAAATAGTGAAACAAAACCAAGTGTTTAATTAATCAAAATTATAAAATTACGTCTTACAAAATCTAAAAATGAAACAACTTATTTAAACTACTTCCAGGGCTAACGCCACGGCTGATTGAATTATACAAAAGATATTAGCACGTCATAAATAGTACAACCATTAATAACATTTTTTTGTGGACAAGAACTACACTCGGCGCCACTCGAAAAATCGCGAAAAAACTCGATTTTTCAAACCATCGTAACTTGGTTCAATTTGGTCGAAAATCGATGAATCTTTCAGTTTGGGAAAGATTCAAGTTTTATTTATAAGAATGTGTAGTCGATTTTGACCCCAAGTCCAACCCAGCCCCCGTAACAACGCATTGAAAAAAAAAATGTTTTTTATGTAAAAAATTATCCAACTTTGACAAGCTGTACCGTGAGCAAAAAAAATTGGCGGGAAATTTCTCCATAATGGCAGAAAAATTTAATCAATTTCCTTCAAATGCCTTAAAAATTCGAGTCGTTTCGATGATTTGGAGCAAAGTTATGAATTTTTGAAAAAAATGACATTTTTCACTTTTTTGGTCATAACTTTGTAATTTTGCACCAAAATCGATGAACTTTTGCAGTCTGAACAGTTTCAAATCAGTTTCTCTTCAACGTCATGTGAATTGTTTTGTTGCTAAAACGATTCCACCCCCTAAAGGAAAAAAAATGTTTTTGAAGTTTAAATGTGTTTTTTTGTTTGAAATTTCAATTAAAATGAACAAATTCACCCTGTCGAAAACCTTTTTTTACACTAGGGGTGACAGAGGGTGGAATGACACTTGTGCTTTTCAGATCGCAAAGAATCATCGGCTTCTGAGCAAAATTGAGTTATGACCGAAATGGAATTTTTACGAGTTGTAAAAATTTAACATTTTTTGTCAATCCAAAACACTTTTGTAGGGAGTCACGAAAGTCGAAAACTTCTTAGATCGCAAAATTCCATCGAGTTTCGTGCGAAATTCGCCTAGTTATAGCCAAAAACGCGAAAAATGTAATTTTTCTTCAAAACTGCATAACTTCGCGCCAAATCATCGCATCGACTTCAATTTTGGAGGAAAATGATTGAACTTTATTGCCATGCTGACCGATTAAGTCCACGATTTTTTTTTGCACACGGTACAAGAAACCAAATTTGTACATTTAAACTTCAAAATTTTTTTTTTCCTTTAGGGGGTGACAGGGGGTGGAATCGTTTTAGCAACAAAACAATTCACATGACGTTGAAGAGAAAATTTGAAACTGTTCAGACTGCAAAAGTTCATCGATTGTGGTGCAAAATTACTCAAGTTATGGCCAAAAAAGTGAAAAATGTAATTTTTTTTTCAAAAATTTGTTGTAAAAATTTAACATTTTTGTCAATCCAAAACACTTTTTGTAGGGGGTCATGAGGTCATGAAAGTCAAAAACTTCTTAGATCGCAAAATTCCATCGAGTTTCGTGCAAAATTTGCCTAGTTATAGCCAAAAAGGCGCAAAATGTAATTTTTTTTTCAAAACTGCATAACTTCGCGCCAAATCATCGCATCGACTTGAATTTTGGAGGAAATTGGAGGAAAATGATTGAACTTTATTGCCATGCTGACCGATTGAGTCCACGATTTTTTTTTGCACACGGTACAAGAAACTAAATTTGCACATTTAAACTTCAAAAAAAAAAATTTCCTATAGGGGGTGGCAGGGGGTGGAATCGTTTTAGCAACAAAACAATTCACATGACGTTGAAGATAAAATTTGAAACTGTTCAGACTGCAAAAGTTCATCGATTTTGGTGCAAAATTACTCAAGTTATGGCAAAAAAGTGAAATATGTAATTTTTTTTTCAAAAATTCATAACTTTGCTCCAAATTTTCGAAACGACTCGAATTTTTAGGGCAAGTGAAGGGAATTTATTAGATTTTTCTGCCATTGTGGTGAAATTTCCCGCCGATTTTTTTTTGCGCATGGTACAGCTTTTTTACATAAAAAACATTTTTTTTTCATCGCGTTGTTACGGGGGGTGGGTTGGACTAAGGGTCAAAATCAACTACACATTCTTAAAGATAAAACTTGAATCTTTCCTAAACTGAAAGATTCATCGATTTTAGACCAAATTGAACCAAGTTACGAGGGTTTGAAAAATCGAGTTTTTTCGAGTGGCGTTTTTTTGACGCCGAGTGTATTTTGAAATTAATAATAATAATAATAATACTTTATTTCCCAACAGATTACCAAAATAAACGGCATGTTATAGTAAAATAGAGAAACCTTAAAATTAAAATAACTAAAATAACTAAAGATCAAATAGAATATGAATAATAATTTTTTTTTGAAATTAATAATAATAAACGGCATGTTATAGTAAAATAGAGAAACCTTAAAATTAAAATAACTAAAATAACTAAAGATCAAATAGAATATGAATAATAAATAAATCCGTACAAATTAAGAAATAAACAATAATTCTGTTTATAACTGCGAATATTATTATTGACATGCTAATTTTTACTGTTAACGGAAGCAATTTCAAATTATCTACACACTCTTACTATTAATGGATAGATTTTAATGCTTTTTACGTTTATACAGATTTAATTTGGAGCTACAAAATTTTTAATTTTGTAATTGTGTATGAAATAAATCATTTCGTAAGAGTAATCGGCTACAATCCCTTCAATCATCAAATTTTGAACTTTTCAAACCACCACGCGGATAATATGTATCCGGATAAACTCGAGGATCTTAACGGGTACGAGCTAACCATCTCGATGCTTGAAGACTCCCCAAGAAACTTTCTAAGAAACGGTACGTTTTTTTTTTGTTTTTTGGCATAGGTTTGACCATTCAGCCACTAAACGGTACGTTGGTGTAGAAATCAATTATAATTTATATCCACATATGTTGCAGGAATATTAATAGGAGAAGACGCGAATCGAGTACGGCTGGTTGCGCAATGTTTGAACGCAAGTCTACAATGGATTATGGTGGATGATTATGCGGAAATGGTTGAAACTTTAACGAAAGGAAGGGCGGATTTTTCTTTTTCAAAACATTTTACTTATTCTGATGCTGCGATCATCATAAATCCTAGCTACCCGATCGAACTAGATTACATTGTTATAGCCATACCATCCAGGTTGATTCCAGAATATAAATACCTGTTTCTAACTTTTAATAATCTACTGTGGTATTCGTTGCTGGGTGTATATATTTTATTCATTGGAATTATTATGCTCATTCAATGCAAGCTTATAACCTCCGAACTTTTTTTCGCCGTCTTTCAAATATTCCTCAACATTCCCTACATTAACCTTTCAAAATCCACTTCTTCTATTAAACTGCTAATGCTTTCATGGACCATTTTCGCGTTGTTAATTACTTCTGCTTTTAACACAGCTCTAAATAGTTCGCTAGTTACTCCCAAATACGATACAACAGTATCCACTCTGGATAATTTATCCAAAAGTGATATCAGAGTAGCAGTTAATGCGAATTTCAAAGAAGATATTATAAACTCGTATCCACCTCTACTTAACAACCTGTACGTTACAAGAAAATTAGTGAAGAAGATGATGATGTATAAACACGATTCTGGATATATTCTTCCATTAACCTTCATAAAACGCATCGCGTATAAGAAAGATGGCAGGAATCGCCCGATTTTTCAGGTTTTGGATGAGTACTTGGTGGCCGGTTTTGCTGTATACGACTTTCGAAAGAATTCACCGTTTCTGCGAAAAATTGATGATTTGTTGCTGAATTGTAAACAATTTGGATTGTCGGATTTCGGTACTGGAGGTTTGGGCAGTAACGTAATTGGAAATAATGAGCAGCCTGTTATTAGTTTGGCTCATTTACGAACGGTGTTTTATATTTTAGGAATTGGTTACTCCATTGGTTTATTGATGTTTATTGCTGAATACGTGTATTATAAATGTGTTTACATCAATAAACGATAAATATACTATGGATTTATTTTATGTTCGTTTTCAAGAGATTGATGTACGACAGTATAAAGATGTTGATATGTTTTAATAGTTGCCTAGGATAGTAACTTTATTTAGGGCAAGGATCTGCCAAACTTATGGGCCTGTTAAAGATCTTGCAACAAAGTTATTATTGGTAGAAACGCCACAGTGGCGGAATCTATTGCCTGAATGCTGTACTGTAATCCGAGTGGCTTAACCACCGACAAGATATGGATATTTATTATTCTTAGGAACGATGTCACTGCCAAAATAAAGAAAACTAGTAATGCTTACAGAAACATCTTTAATCTTTGAGCAGTTATTTCTTAACACGTTAACCGCTTTGTCAGTCACCGCTGACTGACACTGAAGTGTCCCAAAGAGGCCACGTCAGTCACCGATGACTGACAGTGAGTACCTACTTTAAACTTACTAGTCATCGCTGTCAGTCACGAGTTAAATTAAATAAGCATATTCTAACTCATTTTATAAAATAAAACTTAAAAAACAGACTTTTGACATTTTACAAAAAACGTGTTGGCAGCCAATGTGTTAATGTCATTGAAATCAATGCATTGAAGATTAGAGTTCATTTGAATAGAGAAGCATTTCGTCGCACGAATAAAAAATGGTTTGATGCCGTTAGCCGAAAAGGATGTAGAGATAGTTGCTTCCAAGTTTTATTGTGCTTTTTTTAATATTGATTGAGGATATCATTAAGTAACACATGCGCACTACTAAATAGATCTCACAAAATTTGGTTATCATTTGGATGCCTTAATTAGTTCGCATTATTTTCTACCCTCCCAAACTATATTTACTTGAAATTCATACGCCACTGGCAATAAACGACCGTTGAAATCTCGCGCAGCTGCGGTTCTTCTCTATTCAAACGTACTCTACTTTCTGAAAGAAAGAGTGCATGGTGAGAAATCAACACATATAGTTACATAATTTACACCAAATAAACTCAGTAATAAACTAATTGTTCAATGAATAATTTTTAATTATCATTATGCGCATTAATATTCATGTCTTCTCGCACATTCCAGAATTAGCAGATTTGTATAAGTTGAACCACATGTACTTAGTAGTTAAGCTCACTTTTTGTAACTTCTAGTTCGAGCCCATCAAACAATGTCCCTTCAGGAAGAGATATTTTGTAACTCATATGAAACTTTAGTGTAAGGAGAGAATTATTTCACATTGCATTTTTTAAGTCTTCACCCGAGTGCGGACGTCTGAGTAGAGAGTCAGTGTTGGCTGTGAGAATATATCTGATTCAGTGGGGATACGGTGTAATGAACACTCCACATGAGTGTCTCAGCGAAATGTGCGCACCTGTGTATCAGCAATGTGCACGGTGCGTGTGCAATCCTAGAGTGGAACGCGCTATGTATTCGACGTTAATTGTAGTCAATATGCTTAAAATTACGCCGAAAGGCTTTGGTATTATTCGGCTAGCCATTTCTGGTCGGTGCGAAGGCGTGCGCGCAGAGTGACATGATAGCACCAGCGGCGGTTTCGAGAGGGGGGTGATCGGGTAATTATTATAATTAATTTTTTTTTGGCCACGGAAACGTAGTCCATATGGCCAGCTCAAGGCGGCTATTATTTAAATATATACAAATTTTGGGTGAATAAATGAACAAATAAATAAATGAATAAGGTCAGACGTATACAACAACCATGGACCCGAGCGAATACTTCTCGATCCCCGAAAAATCTTTCGCCCGGGCTGGGATTCGAACTCACACGGCACGCGGTGCAACCGGCACAAGCGCTCGCCTGTACCCACTACACCAATTCAAAGATTTGAAAAATTAAAAAAAAAATGGAAATTTTTTATTCAAAAGCTCAAAATACATAAATTTTAGAGGACTCCTTTTTCAAGACTTTATTTTAAAAACTTTTTGTTTTTGAGACTTCCTTTCAGGATTTTTAATCTGGATTATTTTTCTGGTACTCTTTTCAGGTCTTTTCTTAGGCTTTTTGCAAGACTCTTTTTGGGATTTTTTTTGCATTACAACGTTTTCACAACTTTTGTTACGACTTTTTTCAGAACTTTTTTCAAGACTTTATTTTGAGGTCTTTTTTCACGACGTTTTTTCAGGACTTTGTTTCGAAACCTATCTTTTTCGAATTTTTTTCAGGGCCCTTTTTTAAAGATTATTTAAAAACTATTATGTTCAGGACCTTTTTTTGGGACTTTTTCAACAGGGTTCAATTCAATTCAATTCAATTCAATTCAATTCAATTCAATTCAATTTATTCGTGCCATTACCCACATAGGTTATTTTTTCAAGACTTTTTTAATACTTTTTATCAGAACTCGTCTAAGGCTTTTGTGAGGACTATTTTCTGTAATTTTCTCGGGACCTTCTTAAGCATTCTTTGCAGAACTTTTTCAGAAATTTCTTTTTTAGGACTTTTTTCGGGACTTCGCAGGCTTTATTTATTTCAAGGTCTTTATTCCGACTTTTTTGTATGCTTTTTGAGTACTTTTCTTCTGGCCGTTTTATCAGAACTTATTCTAGAACCTAATTTTCAGGAAGTTTTTATCAGGATTATTTTTTCAAGACGTTTTTAATGCTTTTTATCAGTTGTTTTCTCAGGCTATTTTCATGACTTCTGTTCGGACCATTTTCTCGACTTTTTTCGGGTCTTTTTTAAGACCTTTGTAAGACTTTTTTTTGGACTATTTTACAGGTTTTTTTAGGACTTTTTAAGGCCTTTTTCGAACTTTTTTGAAGCCTATTTTCAGTACTTCTCTAGTCTAGACCTTTTTTCCGAATTTTTTTTGTGACAACTCTGTTTTCGGAACTTTTTTCAGGTCTTTTTCAAGAACCTGTTCTGGACTTTTTATCAGGGCTTTTTTATGTTTCATTCAAGACATTTTCGGGTATTCTCTTTGGAACTTTATAACCATAACTCTTTCAAGGCGTTTTCAGAAATCTTTTTCAGGGCTTTCTTCAGCAAAAGTTGCATTTTTTGAGCAAAAGTTCTAAGGGCTGTAACTTGTGTAATTTTTCAGGTCTTCGTCAAAAATTTGAAATCGCCAAATTTAACGGAATCCGACTAATTGACGTACGAGGAGCTCAGATTTGCAAACCGCGTTCAATTTGGAGTTTTAGTTTAGCCGCTACGGCCGATCAAAGTTTGAAAAAATCGCCTTTTTTGAAAATTTTCCCAGGACAGTTTTTTAAAGACCTTTTTTCGGGGCTTTTTCAGGACTGTGATCTCAGGATATTTTTCCAAGTTGTTTTTCAAGACTCTTTTCTCAGGACTTTCTTTCCAGAACTTTTCCCAGGACATTTTTCTTAGGACTTTTTTCAGGTTTCTTTTGTTATGACTCTTTTCTTAAGACTTTTTTTTCAGGACGCTTTTCTTATGACTCTTTTTTCAGGACTTTCTTTTCAGGACTTCTTTCTCCGGGACTTTTATTTCAGATTTTTTTTAGGAATTCACCTATTGTTTTTTTTTCAGGATTTTTTTCAAGACTTTTTGAAGGCCTCTTTTTCTGGACTTTTTAGGACTTTTTCAACTCTTTGAGGATTTCATTTCAGGATTTTTTGAACGACAATTTTTTCAATACTTTATTTTTCAGGACTGTTTTTTAGGACTTTTTTGTCAGGACTTTTTTCGACACCCTTTGTTCAGTAATTTTTTCAGGACAGTTTTCTCAGGTTTTTTAAAGAATTTTTTTTAGAAATTTACCTTGTGTTTTTTTTTCATTATTTTTTTCACGATTTTTTGAAGGCCTTTTTTCTGGACGTTTTTAGGACTTTTTCAACTCTTTGAGGATTTTTTAACGACAATTACTTCAAGACTTTATTTTTCAGGACTGTGTTTTAGGACTTTTCTGTGGGCACTTTTTGTCGGGATTTTTTTCGAGACTCTTTGTTCAGTAATTTTTTCGGGACAGTTTTCTTAGGTTTTTTAATGACCTTTTTAAAGACTTTTCCGGGGCTTTTTCCAGGACTGTGATCACAGGACATTTTTTCTAAGACTGTCTTCAGGACTCTTTTCTCTGGACTTTTTCAGGACTTTCTTTCCAGAATTTTACTCAGGACATTTTTCTTATGACTCTTTTTTCGGGACTTTCTTTCTAGAACTTCTTTCTCCAGGACTTTTTTCGGGATTATTTCGGATTTTTTTGTCAAGACTTTTATTTTACGAATTTACCTAGTGTTTTTTTTTCAGGATATTTTTTCAGGACTTCTTTCTCCGGGACTTTTTTTCGGACTTTGCGTTTTTAGGAGGTTTTCAACTCTTTGAGGATTTAATTTCAGGAATTTTTGAACGACAATTATTTCAAGACTGTATTTTTCAGGACTTTCTTTTCTCTGGACATTTTTTTGTCAGGACTTTTTTCGAGACTTTCTGTTTAGTAAGTTTTTCAGGACAGTTTTCTCAGATTTTTTAAAGACAGTTTTAAGGCCTATTTCGGGGCTTTTTCCAGGACTGTGATCTCAGGGCATTTTTTCCCAGACTTTTTCAGGACTCTTTTCTCAGGACCTTTTTCAGGAATTTCTTCCCAGAATTCGACTCAGGACATTTTTCTTATGACTTTTTTCAGGACTCTTTTCTCATTACTCTTTTTTCGGGACTTTCTTTTTAGGACTTCTTTCTCCGGGACTTTTTTTGGGATTATTTCGGATTTTTTTCTCAAAACTTTCATTTTAGGAATTTACCTAGTGTTTTTTTTTCAGGATATTTTTGCAGAACTTCTTTCTCCGGGAATTCTTTTCGGACTTTACGTTTTTAGGACGTTTTCAACTCTTTGAGGATATAATTTTAGGATTTTTTGAACGACAATTATTTCAAGACTTTATTTTTCAGGACTGTTTTTCTTTTTTCTGGACTTTTTTTGTTAGATTTTTTTTCGAGACTTTCTGTGCAGTAAGTTTTTCAGGACTCTTTTCACATTATTTTTTTTTTCAGGACTTCTTTCTCCGAGACTTTTTTTCGGGATTATTTCGGTTTCTTTTCTCAGGGCGTTTTCACGACTTTCTTTCCAGAATTTTACTCAGGACAGTTTTCTTACGACTTTTTTTCAGGACTCTTTTCTCATTATTTTTTTTTCAGGACTTCTTTCTACGGGACTTTTTTTTGGGATTATTTCGGATTTTTTTCTCAAGACTTTTATTTTAGAAATTTACCTAGTGTTTTTTTTTGAGGATATTTTTTCGTACTTATTTCGGACTTTTTCCTCAGGACTTTTATTTTAGGAATTTGGCTAGTGTTTCTTTTTCAGGATTTTTTTTCAGGACGTTTTTAATACTTTTTCAAGTCTTTGAGGATTTTATTTGAGGATTTTTTCAACGACAATTATTTCAAGACCTAATTTTTCAGGACTGTTTTTTTAGGAATTTTCTGGGGACATTTTTTGTCAGGACTTTTTTCGAGACTCTGTTCCATAATTGTTTTAGGACAGTTTTCTCAGGTTCTTTAAAGACCTTTTTAAGGACTTTTTCGGGGATTTTTTCAGGACTGTGATCTCAGGATATTTTTTCCAAAACTTTTTCAGGATTGTTTTCAGGACTTTCTTTACAGAATTTTTCTCAGGACATATTTTTTGAACTTTTTTCAGGACTCTTTCCTTATGACTCTTTTTTCAGGACTCTTTCCCCATGACTCTTTTTTCAGGACTCTTTCCTCATGACTCTTTTTTCAGGACTTTCTTTTCAAGACTTCTTTCTCCGGACTTTTTTCGGATTTTTTTCTCTGGACTTTTAATTCAGATTTTTTCTTAGAAATTTACCTAGTGTTTTTTGCAGGATTTTTTTTCAAGACTTCTTGAAGGCCGTTTTTCAGGACTTTTGTAGGTCTTTTTCAACTCTTTGAGGATTCTATTTCAGGATTTTTTTAACGACAATTATTTCATTTTCGGGATTATTTCGGATTTTTTTCTCAAGACTTTTATTTTAGGAATGTACCTAGTGGTTTTTTCAGGATATTTTTTCAGGACTTATTTCTCCGGGACTTTTTTTCGGACTTTACGTTTTTAGGACGTTTTCAACTCTTTGAGGATTTAATTTCAGGATTTTTTTAAGGACAATTATTTCAAGACTTTATTTTTCAGGACTGTTTTTTAGGACTTTTCTGTGGACATTTTCGTCAGGACTTTTTTCGAGATTCCTTGTTCAGTTATTTTTTCAGGACAGTTTTCTTAGGTTTTTATAAGACCTTTTTAAGGACTTTTCCGAGACTTTTTCAGGACTGTGATCACAGGACATTTTTTCCAAGTCTTTTTCAGGACTATTTTCTCAAGACTTTTTCAGGACTTTCTTTCCAAAATTTTTCTCAAGACATTTTTCTTAATTATTCTACGATGATTATTAAAAAAGTTGCATTTTTTGAGCAAAAGTTCCAAGGGCTGTAACTTGTAACTCAAAATTTTGTAAAACTTATTCAATTCTTCTTTAAAAAGAGCCTCAATAAGCAACTCTTATCTTAATCAAAATAAACAAGTGAGATGTTGATAGAAATCGAAAATTAAAAATAATGAGTTTTTGTATACAGGGTGTATTTGAAATAACGAACAGGCTCGTAACCACAAAGAGATTATATTATTTTTAAACAATATTATTTTGTTTATAACTGTAACAAAAAGCCCGCAATTAATTATTAAAGTTAATGAGTGAAAATACGTAACATGTTTGGGGGCAGTGGTAATGTGACCTAATTTTTAAACGGCACCGGCTTTAGATATCGAATTACAACAAGCGCGTAGGAAATATCAGAGTGCTCTTTAAGCGTCAATGAACTTGAGGACTGTTTATCTTTTACAAAAATCGTATCTCGCGTTTTAAATAAACAAACACACATTCCATACAGACCTAATTAAATGAGAAAAGCATCGGTTCTCAAAATGTTTAAAATACCTCGAAAAATTAGGAAAATTCAAAATTTTTTTTTCGAATAAATTTTGACGGAAATGGGTTCACAAGTATTTTGTGTATGTACCCTTAAATGCCTGTTCGTTATTTCAAATACACCCTGAATAATTCGAAAACAAAGAACGATAGCCGATTTCTGTTTTCATTTTCACAATTTAGTTTGCATGTAATAATAAGATTGACGATTCCATCTATTTCTAATTACCGAGATGTCCTTTAGAAACATCCAAATTTGGCCACCCTGTACAATACAAATATGTTTATAGTAAAGTAAAACGCTATATTACGTACAATTTGAAAATGAATTCATGACAGTAATTGGTATATTATTGCACGAAACCATTTAATGTAAAACCGTAAAACATATAATTATCAGAATCAAGAATCAACAAAATCCCTATTTTTACCAGGGATCTGAATACAAACATTACTACACTAGTTTCGGCCATAACCCTAAATGGATTTACTTATCTATAATGTCCAAATAGCGGCGATTATAAAATGATGAATGGATCACACACGGCAGCATTGTAATTGCCCGCGTTATTAAATTTAATTGGCGTTCAAGGAATCGACGACAAAAATATAGAAACAGAAACATGAAATACTGCATTCGAAATATACTCATCATCACAACGATTTTTGGTGAGATCTGGAGCGAACTCACGGTGCCTGATGATGATCTATCTGATGAGATGAAGACGTATCTCATGCGTACTAAAGTCAGTCTAAACGCTGTGTATGATACAGTTGGTAAAATTGTTGAGTTAATTATATATTCCTTTTGTTATATTTGTCGATGTTTTAGGTATAATTGGAGTGAATGATACGTACACCAAAGGACTTGTTACGTTCTTGTTGACGAAGAAAAATGTTGATGCCGTTTTGCTGGGATCGAGGAAGAATAAGTTTATTAAACACACTTATTTGGAAACGACTGTTAACTTGTTTTGTTTCGTGAATACCATCGATCACTTCGAGGTGATGGTGACGTACGCTAAAGAAAATTTATTTTTTAATCAGCAAGGATTTATACAGTTTATCGTTGGAAAACGTGTTACTAATACGGACTGGCTGATGGATAAACTGAGTAAGATTTTAAATTAATGTAAAATTCATAGATGAGGCAAAGAGAGAGATGCACTACTTACTCTTATAGATGAACTAGTTTGAACTGGAGATGGGCTTTCATGAACATAGTGGGCATGTAACCCATCTTACAATTTTTTATTTTCATCAACCTACCTCCATTACGAAGTACAAGAAAGTATTGTGATCGTGATTTTTTTTTTCAAATTTTTTTTTTACGGAAATATCCGTTTTGGGGTCCCTAGATGCTATTTTAACAATTTCTGGAAATTTTCTTTTTATGGCTGTGTGTGTGTGTGTGTGTCTGCTGTGTGCGCTGTATCTCAAAAACTAACAAAGAAATTGATATGAAACTTTGAACATACGTCTTATTTGATAATCCGAAGAACTGAAAAGCTTTTGGTAATATTTCCTACACCGGAAGTGGGTGTTTACCTTAACTGTTTTTTGTTTTTTGCCAATATTTTCTTAAATATGAAAAATATCACAAAAATATTTAAACAAACATTGAAGACAACAAAGAAATGAACATCTTTTGAATAAAATAGAAACAACCTTACTTATTGCAGAAAGTGAATTTATTGAACATCTTTTGCTTGAAAATATTTTTCATAAAATCATTGCTATTCGAGAAAAAAGTAATTATTTTTTTAATTTTTGGTTTATAATTAGAAAACGATAATTGTGCAATTGCAAATTTATGTGAATAATAATTGTAGAGAATGCCAAAATGAACAACTTATTAAGAATAAGTTTTTTTCGAAATCTCGTTAGTTTTTGAGTAAACCGAGTTTTTGAATTTGAAGTATAATTTTTTCATCTTTCACAATTTTGACGTTTTAAACGTCAGTTTCATCCAAATTTGCGCAACGCTCGATATTTAAAATATTGTTTCAATTGAAAATAAACCATGAAAACGTAAATATAAATGGCTATAAACCATCAAGTCGGAGAAAGTAACATGATGGCCACATTACCATTTTTACTTTCTCCGTTACGAAGTACGAGAAAGTATTGTGATCGGGATTTAAAAAAATAATTTTTTTTTTACAGAAATCCTAAAATTTTGAGATCCCTAGATGCGATTTCAACAATTTCTGGAAAAAATTATGATGTGGCCATCATGTTACTTTCTCCGATTTGATGGTATAGTTATTTAAATTTACACTTTCATTGTTTATTTTCAATTTAAATCATATTTTAAATGTACGTGAGTGTTTTGTAGGATCGGTTGATAATGACGTCTAAAACGTCAAATTATGAAAGATGAAAATGATAAATTACACTGCAAATTATAATAGTTAATTTACTCTAAAACTAAAAAGAAATTGAAAAAAACGTTGTCCATTTTGGCATTCTCTACAATTTTTTATATAAATAAATTTGATGTAACTATTACAATTTCATAATTATAAACCAAAACTGAAAACGACCAAAAAATAAAAGAAATCAATAATTCAAGATAAAATATCTAAAAAAAAAGGCTGAAAGACCCCGGGTCGATAGCCAATAAAGAATCTTTACACATTTAATTATTATAGTTAAGCAAGATTTGTTTATATCATAGACTAAATGTATGAATTCTTTAATAAAGATGATTTATATATATACTAAAAAATATGACAGAAAATCATAAATTTTGACCAAAAATCGAAAATTCGGGACTGTAAATCAAAAACTCAGATTAAAAAAATTTTACAAAATTTCAGTCAAAATAAAAAAAATTAGGACAGAAGATCCAAAATTTAGTCCGCAAAAGTCGAAAATGTAAGGAACAAATCTAAAATATAGGCCAAAAATGAAAAATCAAGAATCGTGGTCTAAAAATCAAATATTTTGACCCAAAATCGTAAACTCGGGAATATAAATAAAAAAAAAACTCCGACCAAAATAATCGAAAATTTCAACGAACAAATCGAAAATTTCTGTCAAAATAAAGGAAATGTACGACAGAAGATCAAGAATTTAGACAACAAAATCGAAAATGCAGGTCAAAAATCTAAAATATATACTAAAAAAATCCACAATTGGTACCAAGAAATCAAAAAGTTTGACGAAAAATCGAAAACTCGGGTTTAAAAATACAAAATGCAGACACAATAATCAATCATTCAGGTTAAAATTTCAAAATATAGGGTCAAAAAAATTAGAAATTCGAGCTGAAAAATTAAAAATACGAACCAAAAAAAAAAATCGAAAATTCTTACAAAAAAATAAAAAATTTAGGCCAAAATAAAGAATGATCACAAAAGGCCAAAAAATTAGTCAAAAATAAAATAAAAAATAGGCTAAAGATTTTAAATAAGAGCCAAAAACTCAAAAATGCCGTTCTAGAAATAAAAAATTCTGACTAAAAAATCGAAAATTCAAGTGAAAGAAAAATGTTTAGCCCCAAAAATAACTCTTTAGTCTAAAATAAGTTTTCGACCCGATAATGGTCACAAAATAAAAAAAAATATGAAGAAAGAATAATTTTGAGTTTACAAAATCTAAAATAAAGGGCAAAAAATCAAAAATTTAGTCCAAAAAACTCGGAAATACCTGCAAAAAAATAAAAAATACGTGCATAATAACCAATAGTTTAGGTTAAAAAATCAAAAATATAAGGTCAACATTAGAAATTGTATCCCAAACATCAAAAGGAGCAAAAAAAATCGAAAATTTTAACAAACAAATCGAAAATTTGGGCCAAAATAAAGAATATATCGGCCAAAAAAATTAGTAAAAAATGTGAAATACAGGCCAAAGATCTTAAATATGAGCCAAAAAATAAAAAAAAAACCCGGTCTAGCAATAAAAAATACAGACCAAAAAATTGAAAATTCAATTAAAAGAAAAATTTGCAGCCCCAAAAATAACTCTTTAGTCCAAAATAAATTTTCGGCCTCACACACGAAAATAATGGCCACAAAATAAAAAAAAAATACGAAGAAAGAACTATATTCAAATTCAAAAACTAGATTTACTCAAAAACTAACGAGATTTCGGAAAAAACTTATTCTTTATAAGTTGTTCATTTTAGCATCATTCTCTACAATTATTATTCACATAAATTTGCTGTAACTATTATCGTTTCATAATTATAAACCAAAAATTAAAAAAAAAAATTTTTTTCTCGAATAGCAATGATTTTATTAAAAATATTTTCAGGCAAAAGATGTTCATTTCTTTGTTGTCTTTAATGTTTGTTTAAATGTTTTTGTGATATTTTTCATATTTAAGAAAATATTGGCAAAAAACAAAAAACAGTTAAGGTAAACACCCACTTCCGGTGTACGAAATTTTACCAAAAATTTTTGAGATACAGCGCACACAGCCAGATACAGACACACACACACACACACAGACACAAAAAAAAATTCCAGAAATTGTTGAAATGGTATCTAAGGACCCCAAAACGGATATTTCCGTAAAAAATTTTTTGAAAAAAAATCACGATCACAATACTTTCTCGTACTTCGTAATGGAGAAAGTAAAAAAAATGGTGTCTGTATGTGTGTGTCTGTGTGCGCGTGACTGTGTATGTGTACATTTAAATTGAAAAAATATCATGAAAGTATAAATCAAAATTTGAGGACTTTTCAGGTCTTCTTTCACGACTTTTTTTAGGACTCTTTTTTCAGGTCTTTTTTGTAAGACCTTATTTTCAGGATTTTTCATTTCTTTTTTCAGGTCTTTTTTAAGAACCTTTCTCTAGAACTTATTTTGCAGGACTTTTCTTCAAGACCATATTTTCAGGAATAATGTTTAACTATATTTTTTTAGGACTTTTCTTTTCTGAATTTTTTTCAAGACTTTATTTTAAAAACTTTTTGTTTTTCAGGATTTTTTTATCAGGATAATTTTTCAGGAACTTTTTTGACGACTTTTTAATGCCTTTTTCAGATCTTTGCTAAGTCTTTTTGCAAGACTCTTTTTGGGTTTTTTTGCAGGACTATTTTTTCAAAACTTTTGCTAAGAGTTTTTTCCGAACATTTTTCAAGACTAAAAAGTTTTTGTTTGGGGCGTTTTTTTGGGACTGTTTTTAGGATTTTGAATCTGAATTATTATTCTGAAACTTTTTTAATGCCTTTTTACAGGTCCTTTCTTAGGCTTTTTGCAAGACTCTTTTTGGGATTTTTTTACAGGACAATGTTTTCAAAACTCTTGTTTCGACTTGTTTCAGAAGTTTTTGAAGACTTTTGTTTCAGAACCTATCTGTTTCGATTTTTTTTTCAGGGCCTTTTTTTTAACATTGTCAAACATCACAGCTGTTACATACTATTGTTCTAACTTATCTACAATATGTCAAGAAAGTATTTAGTCGTTCAAATTGTTTTCCAGAAATTGCATAATTACCATTAATTATCTTTTAGAATTTATATGGAGTCACCATTTTACAAACTACTGTATCATATTTCAAATTGGAACGACCGTGCAAGTAATTGGATACAATCCATTCAACAGAAGCATCTATAATTTTACAAATCATCCTCTTGGGCAAAAGATTTATCCAGATAAATTATTGAACCTGTACGGGTTTAAGTTCAAAGTTGGAATGATAGTGGATGCTCCAAGAAACTTTTTAAGAAATGGTATGTTCTTCACTGTATTTTAACTGCACTTTACACATTTAAGAAATACATCTTATCATTTTATCCAGCAGAGTTCTACAGTGTGTTATCAATGCTATATATTAAAATTTTCTATCTTGAGGTAAGAATTATCCGCGGACATGGTTTTTATGATCCTCCCCTCCCTCTCATAGGGATCAATAAGGGTTATTTTTTGTTTCAATTTTTTATCTGACGATGTGTTTAATGAAAAAATTCTTATCAATAAAATTTTGTTTCAAGGTCATCCAAGGTCATTTGGTGTCTCAAAAAAATTAAAAAAACATTTTTTTCATTTTTTGAGGTAGTAATCGTTGAGGTGTGGGCCGTTGTTTTCACTATTTTATACAAGTCGATTAATTTTACCTCTGACAGGAACTTTTAACACATTTCGAGTGGTGCGTCATCCCTAAAAATCTAACTTTCCTCTTTTTTTTTCGATATTTTCAATTTTACAGGTAAGGATTGAGGTTTAGCCAAAAAAATTAATTAAAATTTTTTTGTAGCATTTTGTAAGACAAATTTTTTATTTTTTTCATTTTTTTCTCTAATAGTAAAAAAGTTACAACCAATTTAAATTTTTTTTCCGACTTGATTTTTCAATTTTTGTCGATATTTACCAATTATAAGGGCACAGGTGGATATTTTGCAAAAAACTCATAAGACATGTTTTGTAGCATTTTTCAAGACGAAAATTTTAGTTTTATTTTTATATTTTTAGCCTTAATACAAAAAAAAATGATGTGTTGTTGAAAAATGTTTTTCTTCATTTGTGATTGGTAAACTAAAACCTTCGGGGTTTTGTCCGCGGTGGAAATGTTCAATAAAATTGCTCAAAATGTTTAATATATTCACAAGACATCTATTTTTTAGGTTATTTAAAATTTTTGAAAATGTGTCAATTTTTACGTGAGTTATGAATTTTTGAAAATTAAC
Organism: Ocypus olens; assembly: GCA_910593695.2. Taxonomy (NCBI): domain Eukaryota; kingdom Metazoa; phylum Arthropoda; class Insecta; order Coleoptera; family Staphylinidae; genus Ocypus; species Ocypus olens. The sequence goes on from OU343061.1 coordinate 6,698,076, forward strand.
ATTTTAATTTGTTGATCAATAAAAAAATTCGAAAAAAATACTTATATGATTAAAATTGCTTAAAATGTTTATTATATGCACAAGACATCTACCTTTAAGATTCACTAAAATTTTTGAAAATGTGTCAATTTTTCCGTGAGTTATGTATTTTTGAAAATTAACATTTTAATTTGTCGATCAATAAAAAAAATCTAAAAAAAATACTTGTATGATAAAAATTGCTTAAAATGTTTATTATATGCACAAGACATCTACCTTTAAGGTTAATTAAATTTTTTGAAAATGTGTTAATTTTTACGTGAGTTATGAATTTTTGAAAATTAACATTTTAATTTGTCGGTCAATAAAAAAAATCGAAAAAAAATACCTATATGATAAAACTGCTTAAAATGTTTATTATATGCACAAGACATCTACCTTTAAGGTTAATCAAAATTTTTGAAAACGTGTCAATTTTTCCGCGAGTTATGATTTTTGAAAATAAACATTTTAATTTGTCGATCAATAAAAAAATTCAAAAAAAAAATACTTATATGATATAAATTGCTTAAAATGTTTATTATATGCACAATATATCTACCTTTAAGGTTGATTAAAATTTTTGAAAATGTGTCAATTTTTCCGTGAGTTATGAATTTTTGAAAATTAACATTTTAATTTGTCGATCAATAAAAAAATTCGAAAAAATACCTATATGATTAAATTGCTTAAAATGTTTATTATATGCACAAGACATCTACCTTTAAGATTAAATAAATTTTTTGAAAACGTGTTAATTTTTCCGTGAGTTATGAATTTTTGAAAATTAATATTTTAATTTGTCGATCTATAAAAAAAATTCGAAAAAAATACTTATATGATAAAAATTGCGTAAAATGTTTATTATATGCACAAGACATCTACCTTTAAGATTAATTAAAATTTTTGAAAACGTGTCAATTTTTCCGTGAGTTATGATTTTTGAAAATAAACATTTTAATTTGTCGACCAATCAAAAAATTCAAAAAAATACCTATTCAATAAAATTGCTTAAAATGTTTATTATATGCACAAGGTATCTACCTATAAGGTTAATTAGAATTTTTGAAAATGTGTCAATTTTTCTGTGAGTTATGAATTTTTGAAAATTAACATTTTAATTTGTCGATCGAAAAAAAATTCTAAAAAAAATACTTATATGATAAAAATTGCTTAAAATGTTTATTATATGCACAAGACATCTACTTTTAAGGTTGATTAAATTTTTTGAAAATGTGTCAATTTTTCCGTGAGTTATGAATTTTTAAAAATTAACATTTTAATTTGTCGATCAATAAAAAAATTCGAAAGAAATACCTATATGGTAAAATTGCTTAAAATGCTTATTATATGCACAAGACATCTACCTTTAAGATTAATTAAAATTTTTGAAAACGTGTCAATTTTTGCGTGAGTTATGTTTTTTTAAAAATAAACATCTTAATTTGTCGATCAATAAAAAAATTTGAAAAAAATACTTATATGACAAAAATTGCTTAAAATGTTTATTATATGCACAAGACATTTACCTTTAAGTTTAATTAAAATTTTTGAAAACGTGCCAATTTTTCCGTGAGTTATGAATTTTTGAAAATTAACATTTTAATTTGTCGATCAATAAAAAAATTCTAAAAAAAAATACTTACATGATAAAAATTGCTTAAAATGTTTATTATATGCACAAGACATCTACCTTTAAGGTTAATTAAAATTTTTGAAAATGTGTCTATTTTTCCGTGAGTTATGCATTTTTGAAAATTAACATTTTAATTTGTCGATCAATAAAAAAATTCTAAAAAAAAATACTTACATGATAAAAATTGCTTAAAATGTTTATTATATGCACAAGACATCTACCTTTAAGGTAAATTAAAATTTTTGAAAATGTGTCAATTTTTCCGTGAGATATGAATTTTTGAAAATTAACATTTTAATTTGTCGACCAATAAAAAAATTCGAAAAAAAAAATACTTATATGATAGAAATTGCTTAAAATATTTATTATATGCACAAGACATCTACATTTAAGGTTAATTAAAATTTTTGAAAATGTGTCAATTTTTCCGTGAGTTATGCATTTTTGAAAATTAACTTTTTAATTTGTTGAATACTTCAATAAAAAAAATCGAAAAAAACATACCTATATGATAAAATTACTCAAAATGTTTAATATATTCACAAGACAATAATTAATTTTTTTGAAGGTGTGTCAATTTTTCCGAGAGTTATGAATTTTTGAAAATTAACATTTTAATTTGTCGATCAATAAAAAAATTCTAAAAAAAAATAGTTACATGGTAAAAATTGCTTAAAATGTTTATTATATGCACAAGACATCTACCTTTAAGGTTAATTAAAATTTTTGAAAATGTGTCAATTTTTCCGTGAGTTATGCATTTTTGAAAATTAACTTTTTAATTTGTTGAATACTTCAATAAAAAAAATCGAAAAAAACATACCTATATGATAAAATTACTCGAAATGTTTAATATATTCACAAGACAATAATTAAATTTTTCGAAGGTGTGTCAATTTTTCCGAGAGTTATGAATTTTTGAAAATTAACATTTTAATTTGTCGATCAATAAAAAAATTCTAAAAAAAAATACTTACATGATAAAAATTGCTTAAAATGTTTATTATATGCACAAGACATCTACCTTTAAGGTTAATTAAAATTTTTGAAAATGTGTCAATTTTTCCGTGAGTTATGCATTTTTGAAAATTAACTTTTTAATTTGTTGAATACTTCAATAAAAAAAATCGAAAAAAACATACCTATATGATAAAATTACTCGAAATGTTTAATATATTCACAAGACAATAATTAAATTTTTTGAAGGTGTGTCAATTTTTCCGTGAGTTATGATTTTTGAAAATTAACATTTTAATTTGTCGATCAATAAAAAAATTCTAAAAAGAATACTTATATGATAAAAATTGCTTAAAATGTTTATTATAAGCACAAGACATCTACCTTTAAGATTAATTAAAATTTTTGAAAATGTGTCCATTTTTCCGTGAGTTATGAATTTTTGAAAATTAACATTTTAATTTGTCGATCAATAAAAAAAATCGAAAAAAAAAATACTTATATGATAAAAAATGCTTAAAATGTTTATTATATGCACAAGACATCTACCTTTAAGATTGATTAAAATTTTTGAAAATGTGCTAATTTTTCCGTGAGTTATGAATTTTGAAAATTAACATTTTAATTTGTCGATCAATAGAAAAATTCGAAAAAATACTTATTTGATAAAATTGCTTTAAATGTTTATTATATGCACAAGATATCTACCTTTAAGGTTAATTGAAATTTTTGAAAATATGTCAATTTTTCCGTGAGTTATGAATTTTTGAAAATGAAGGATTTCATTTGTCGAACATTTCGATAAAAAAAAAATACTCAAAATAATTAATATATTTACAAGATAAAAAAAAATCACTTCAAATGCTCAAAATATATTACAAAAAGGGCATTTCTTATTTTCAAAACAAGTATTAAATCCTGGATGGAAATAAAACTGCAACAAACCAAACGAACTGTGAATATGAAAATTGCATTAACCCATTAGCGCCCAGCGCCCTCAAATGAGCACAGCCTATATTTACAAAACACACAAAAAAATGACTCATTACTCAGATTCATAAGCGATATTTAAGAATAAATGAGGACAGCATATGTCTCCAAAACTATCTAAAAAACTTAGAAAACATTTAAGATTTTTACATAAAAATTCACACAATAAATCAATTGGGCGCTAATGGGTTAAGCAATGTGAAAAATTGTAAAACAATAATCAAGGCAGGAAAGTACTTCAAAATTTCAGAATATATAAACAAAAAACGTATTTACATTTTTTTTATAGAAACAATTGCCAGATTCGCAGTAAAAACGAAACGTCAACAATCAAAAGTAAAATTGAAAATAAGTAAATTGCAATTAAAAAAATGGTGATGTGGCCATCATGTTACTTTCTCCGATTTGATGATATCACAGTTATTTATATTTACCCCTTCATCGTTTATTTTTAATTTAAATCATATTTTAAATGTAAACTCGGATTAAACTGACGTTTAAAACGTCAAAATTACGAAAGATGATAATGATAAATTTTACTTCAAATTCTAATAGTCACTCAAAAACCAAAGATATTTTGAAAAAAAGTTATTCTCTATAAGTTGCCTAAAATTATCTACAACTTCGTCCTTTGCAGCTTTTTTTCTATCTGTCATAATTACCGAGATATATTGATTTGAAATAATTGACACTTTTTACAGTTTTCAAAATATCTAATTACCCTTCACTTTTTTGAAAACTTTGAAAGTGTTATTTTATTGGGTTCCTAAAACTGCACTTTTTTGTTCATTTAACCGTTTCTCTATCTCTTATAGTTTCCGAGATCCCTAGAGAACATCGAAGAAACTCACCCAGTATAATTAAATAAATATTTTTTTGGCTATTCAAATTATTGTTAAAAATTAGGAAAAATTGACCTGCGTGCCTCGTATTTGCCATCCCAGATCTAGAAGAAGAGTAGGTCAATTTTTAATGCAAGACTAAAAGATTTTTGGGATGAAGCTGTCTCTTCATCAAAAAAACAGTTCAAAATAATAATTATTGAAAAATTATGAAGATTGAAAAAGATTACAATATTACAAAGATTTTTTAGATCTTGTTTACAGGGGAAAAATTGGGAAGGAAAAATTTAAAATTAAGAAAGTTATACGTTAGTGGCTGAATGGTCAAACCTATGCAAAAAAAAGAAAGTTATAAATTAATTTAATTGCATATTCTTTGCACTACCTTCTCTGATATACCTTTTTTAGTTTTGTGTGCTTGAGTTTTATGAATAACTTAAACAAAAAACGATCTGCAGATGGAAGCGTTTTTGCACTTCTTATGTATTATTTAATTTAATATTTTCTGTTAAAAAAATAAACAGTATTAAATCTTTCTTTGTTTTAATTTAAGGTAAACTATTTGGTGAAGATGTGCGGCGCTTGGGAGCAATTTTGAATAAAATGAACGCAACACTTGACCTGGCAATTTATCCAAACGTGCTAGTACTGAAAGAGGATGTTATAAAGAATAAACTGCACTTCGGGTTTACAAGAACTTTCACATTCATTCGTGGCGAATACGTGGTGCAGGCCAGCTATCCAGTCGAACTCGACTACATGGTAATAAGCGTACCAACAGCGGATCTGATGCCACAATACAAATACCTATTCATGGTATTCGGTCAAATGGTCTGGGCAGCCATTTTTTTGTCAGTTTTAATAATGATACCCGTCAATATATACTTTGCGAGAAAAACTAAGTTTAAATACAATTCAACAGCAGACATATGCCTGGCAACAATACAAATATTTTTGAATTCACCATACGTGCACGTGTTTCTAGCAAAAACCTCTTTTAAGATTATTTTAATGTCTTGGACGTTCTACGCGCTATTAATGGCGTCGGCGTTCAGCACCACACTGCGGACATCTTTAATTAACCTCAAATATACTCATGAAATTCTAACAATGAAAGACTTGAAAGAAAGCGGTCTACAAATAGCAATCAATGCTGCCGTATTTAAAGAGACTCTTGAGGAATTTGATTACCTGAAGGATCAGTTGTATTATGTGAATGATACATTTAAAATAATTGCTATGATGGAGGAGCACAAGAAGGACATGGCATTCGTTTTGCCGTTAACATTCGCTGAAAAACTGGTGAAGCGTAAGGACCAGTGGAATCGGTATTATTACCGAATTTTGGACAGATATTTTATGTCAGGCCATAACGTCTACAATTTTGCCAAAGACTCACCGTACATTAAAATTATTAACAACTATATCCTGCTATTCCAGCAATTTGCATTTTCGGATTTTGGATTAAATGCGCTGGCTACCAATATTCTCGTTTCATCAGAAGATATTACGCTTACGCTCCAACACTTGCAATCGGCATTTATGATATTGTTTAGTGGGTATTTTATAAGTTTCTTAGCATTCGTGGTAGAATGTAGTTATTTTAGAAGGAAAGTTGGGGTAAAACCGAAAATTATTCCATTTAGAAAATAGGACCTTTTATAAAATTGTTTTTCTTAAATCTCTAAAAATATAGATAAGTAGGGCTGAATGACATTGTCGGTGGCCCTTTGTAATGCTTTGAAATCTTTAGTTGGAATAAAGTTATTTAACTATTATTAGTTACGTAAAAATGTAATATCCATGTTGAAAACTTGATTAGATGATGCACTTTCAAACCATTGTATTTTTTTTTGCGCACCTGTGCGTGTTCCATTATAATTATAATAATATAATACTAACATTATCGTATTTTCATATACAGGGTGTCCCATTTTAAATCGCCACCCCAAATATCTCGAAACCTGAGCAACATGGCAAAAAATGTTTCAGATAAAAGTTGTCTGGTTCGGAGGGGGACACATTCTGGTGACCTTAAAAATGATCTTGGATCAAGGTCAACTTTGATTTTTCAAATAAACCGCCCTATTTTTTATTACGGTATCCTATTATACGGGAAAAAATACAAACTTTCGTTTGAAAATGCTTTTCTTAAGAGTTTTTTCACGAATTTTGTCCGTCATATTGTTTGAAACCTCAGGCTGTGATTCATGCATTACCCTCGGCATTAGCGTCACACGATGTGCACCACGTGGAGGTTGCCGATGGGATGTAACACATCATTGGCCCTGAAAAGGGCAATCCACAACTTCAATTCTTCGAAAAAATCGAAAAGTCTACAACATCGATCCTTCGAATCTTCGAAAAATTCGAAAATTTCTATATTCGAAGTTCTTTTCATTTCTTCGGATTTTTCGAAGCTTCGAAGTTGCGGAGCTTTAAATTATTAGTACCATCAAGATTGTTTGTACATCTCGAATAGTTTAACAGAAAAGAAATATTTAAAATTGATTTCATGAATACAACACTTTGTTTTTGGAATATTTCGAAATCTAGGGAAGGAGTGTTTGTGGAATTTTGAGTCTTAATTATAAATGTATTAGGAAATTTTGGAATTTTCAACTTATTTGTAATGGTTTTTATAAGCCATAAAAATATATTTAATTTCGAATCAACCTTACCCTCTATTCGTGGGGAATTATTTTGAAATCTGCCGATGGGTTTGTAAATTTTTGCAGAAAAATAATTATGACTGCGTTTTGGGAAAATTTGAAAGGTTTGAAGTCGATGGCAATTGTTTTTGTATATTTATTTTTTTAGGCCATAAAAATGTTCAAAATTTCTATGGCCTCACCTATTGTTTGCAAGGGATGATTTCGAAATCTATAGATGGGGGTTTATAGGGAGAGAGACAAAGAGGCAATACATTTATTGAGATACTTTTGCAAATGACCTCAACAGGCAATTGACCAGAGGTCTTTCAGCTTTTGAGGTTTACAGAGTGTTGCAAAATTTTAATAATAATTGTCTTCTTAGTTAATTTGAAAAGTTTTAAGACGTTGACAATTATTTCTATATTTATTTCAAGCCATAAAACGTTTTATCCAAAATCGTGTGTAATCAACGAATTATAGTGGTCATTTGCAGTGGCGGTTCGTGGAACATATTGATGGTAGAGCCACGATACAATATCCCCCCCCCTCCTTTTTTTGAAGAAACAAAGAATCTTTTATCTTGCCAGACCAGTCGAATATTTTGGCCAAAAAATCAACAATTTGGAACAAAGCAGCCGAAGATCTAAAATATCAGTAAAAAATCAAAAAACCTGGTTTAAAAATAAAAATGCAGACCAAAAAATTGACAATACAAGCGAAAGCAAAATAATTTGCCATTTTCAGCCCCAAAAAATAACTCTTTTTAGCTTAAAAAAAAGTCCAACGAGAAATTCGAAAATAATAGCAAAAATAAAAATCGATAGCCCTTTCATAGACAACGGAATGTTTTTAACATAGTGTATTTCTGTGAAAAAGATGTTTGTATATATTAAAATAAAAATAAATTTCGCCAGACAATCTAAAATATGGGACAAAAAATAAAAAATTAAGACCAAAAATCTAAAATTCGTACCCAAAAATCAAAGCAGTAGACCAAAAAATCAAAATGTTTAACAAACGAATCGTAAATTTAGGTCGAAATAAAGAAAATTTCGGCCAAAAGACCAAAAATTGAAACCAAGATAATCGACAATACAAAATATAGGCCAAAAAAGTAAAAACCTACAATAGGGCCTAAAAAGGTGAAAAAGACAAAACATCGAAAACTCGGGCGTAAAGATAAAAATGTAGACAAAAAATCCAAAATTTCTACAAACCAATCTAATTTTTTCGTCAAAATAACGAATATTTAGACCAAAAAATCTACAATATAGCCTAAAATTGTGAAAATTTAGACAAAACATCGAAAACGAGCGTAAAGATAAAAATTGCAGACAAAAAAAAATCTAAAATTTATACAAACCAATCGAATATTTTGGTCAAAATAAAGAAATATAAAAAAAGTCGGAACAAAAAAATCGGAAATACGGAAATCTAAAACATGGGCCAGGAATCAAGAATCCTGATCTGAAAATAAGAAAAGCAGACAAAAAATCGAAAACAAAATAATTTGCCACTTTCAACCTGACCAGAAATTCGAAAATAATACCAAAAAATTCACGAAATTAAATCAATAATCCAAGTTAAAAAATGTAAAATATAGGATACAAAATATACCAAAAATCAAAAACATATACGATAAAAAATTGAAACCAAAAATCTAAAATTCTGGCCTACAAATAAAAATAGTGGGTGAACCAAGGAAACAAAAATTTTAACAGACAAAAAAAAAATAAAGAAAAATTTACAGCAAATCATTAAAAAAATATCCATAATGTTGGTCAAAAAGTCCAAAATTTAGACAAAACATAGAAAACTCGGACCTAAAGATAATAGATGCAGACTAAACGAAAAATCAAAAATTTTATTGTTAAAATTTTCGAATTTTAACAATAAAATTTTTGATTGAAAAGTCAGGTCAAAATAAAGAAAAATTTAGGTCAAAAGATTAAAAAAATAAATAAATATCTGTAATGTTGGCCAGAAAGTCGAAAATTAAAACAGTATATCGAAAACTCGGGCTTGAAGATAATAAATGCAGATTAAAAAATGGTGATGTGGCTATCATGTTACTTTCTCCGACTTGATGGTATCATAGCCATTTATATTTACGTTTTCATGGTTTATTTTTAATTGAAATCATATTTTAAATGTGCATCGAGAGTTATGTAAACTCGGATGAAACTGACGTTTAGAACGTCAAAATTATGAAAGATGGAAAAATTTTAATGCAAATTTCAAAAACTCAGTTTACTCAAAAACTAAAGGGATTTCGAAAAAAACTTATTCTTTATAAGTTGTTCATTTTAGCATTCTCTATAATTATTATTAAAATAAATTTGCTGTAACTATTATCGTTTCATAATTATAAACCAAAAATTAAAAAAAAAATATTACATTTTTTTTCTCGGGTAACAATGATTTTATAAAAAAATTTGTCAAGCAAAAGATGGTAATTTCTTTGTTGTCTTCAATGTTTGTTTAAATGTTTTTGTGATATTTTTCATATTTAAGAAAATATTGGCAAAAAACAAAAGAACAGTTAAGGTAAACGCCCACTTTCGGTGTACGAAATTTTACCAAAAGCTTTTCAGATTATCAAATAAGACGTAAGTTCAAAGTTTCATATCAATTGCTCTATTAGTTTTTGAGATACAGACACACACACACACACAGACACAATTATTTTTTCCATAATTTGTTGAAATGACATCTAGGGACCCCAAAACGGATATTTTCGTAAAAAAAAATTTTGAAAAAAAAATCACGATCACAATACTTTCTCGTCTCGTTGAACGTTTTTTTGCCCAAAAACGTGTTTTTTTTTTGTTCGGGGGTTGAAGGGTTTGAAAAGAGATCATTCCAATCTGAGTTCACCCCCTTAAAGTAAGGTCAAAATGATATTTTTTCTTGAAAGAATCATCAAATTTGGTTGAAAAGTTATGTGCGAAAAACCTCAAAATGCACTTTTTTTCAAACACCCATAACTTGGTGCCAAATCGTCGTAGGAACTTCGTTCTTCAAGTCCTGCTTAGGGAATTGATTAAATGTTAATGCCTTTATGGTGGATCGAGTGGACAAAATTTTTCCAACTCCGTAGACATCGTCAAAGTTGAACATGGTTTCCTGAAAAAACATTTTTTTTTCACAGGGGTGCTAGAGGGGGCAGAAGGGATTACGCTTAAGTGCGCATGCATGACTTCAAAGAAGACACTTTAAAGTTTTTCGCCCTCAAAGATTCATCAAAATCGATTGAAAATATGCCGAGTTATGGCGGTTTGAAAATGGTCGAAATTTCATTTTTTTTCCAGCAATGTAGTTCTAAAAACCAAAATTAATATCTATCTATTATTTCCTGATTTTTTTTAAGCTCGCCCACTTATCCTCAGTTAGATCGAATCTAAAGTTTTTTAATTAGATTGCTAATTGCTGCATCAGTTAACTATTGAAAATAACCACATCGTGTTCGAAATGTACATTTAGTGTTATAAATAAACGAGTGAAGTAAGGAATATAACTGTGTTTAATTATTTAATTGCTAATCTCTTTAATCACTTCGCTCTTTTTGTTTCTTCGTAAAAATCAAAGTAAGTTTCATAGCATCAGAAGATTTTTTTGCCTAGGTCAACCCTATTTCTGACAAAGACTGTCGAATAAAACTGCTGGTGGCAATTATCCTTATAGGAATATTATCTTCGGCCGCCAACCGGGCAACTAGCTCTTTAATAGTATTTCCTATTTTTGAAGTATTGCAGCTTGTCCTCTTCTACGGATTCCGCTTCTCTTTTGCGAAGCTCCAAACAAATTTTGTGTAATGCTTCTAGGTGCCTCTAAGTGTGTCCACAGAAAAAGATTCTTTGTTGGCCTTCTTAAATTATCTTCAAACTTCAGATTCTTGGTTGGCCATGCCTTATAATATAAAACAATTCAACTTTTCCTGGACCCGACATCCAATTTTTAAGTTTAAAATCATGTCATTTTCAAGATACTTTTAAATTGTAATGAGATGTTATCAATCTCGTGGTGGGCAGCAAGTTAGGCAACGTCGACCGAAACCATGACTACTGCAATATATTTGTTCATATAAATATGATTGCATATTTTATTTTAAAATTTGTTTATAGCGTAATTGAACCAATTTTGCAAAAAAAGAGAAATTTACAAATCCCGCACTTCACGATCGATGTCATGTCAAATCAAAATTGTGCAACGAATTTTTAATGATATCAATATCGAGTGCGCTTTTCAAGGCCCAGCTTTCGTTTCCCAGACTTTGCAACAATAATTAATGTAACGATTAATCTGCCAATAACCTACCCAAGCAGTTCTATTTAATAGCGAAGACATTCTCACTAACCATCAATCGGTATAACGAAATCATCATGTTACGAAATATTATTATTATTAATGTATTCATTCATGGTGCATTGTGTTTCATAAATATAAATATAATTAAAGATTATGTTCAAGAGAAGAAATTTAAATATGTAAATATATTTACATGTAATAAGAAATATGGTAAGACATAATATCCGGCAGAAATTAAATTTTCTATCCAAATATGGTGATAAACGTTAAGTGTCGTTATTATAATTGTTATTGTTTCCCCATTAACGTCCGGTTTCTACCAATATTCGTCTCATAAGGACAATACAGTCGTTGGAAAGGAATTTTACTATGGAGTTATAAATCAACTAAGTGACCGTTAAGACTCGACATTGAGATATTCTACAAATAAATTCAATGATTGCGTTGGCCACTGTTTCTCGATCTATAGAATATTAGTTATTTAATTTTTCTCATTTCCCCAAATATGTTGTTGAATGATGAACATTTTTATAAAATGATTTAATAAAATTTCTAGATAATACGAAGTTATTCATAGATTTACTCGATGCCGGCGTTTTATTGACAGTAAAAGATGTCAAGAAGGATTTGTCAAAATCGGTTCTAATACAGGATGATAAACATATTACTCTGTTTTTGGATGGAGATTGTGATCATCTGGATAGATTTTTAATTCAGGTATTTTTCATGTGAAGATAGTTTTATATTTGTTGTATACAGGGGGGTGCATCTCAGAGGTAACACGCAACTTTGTTGAGTGAATCAAAAGAGCTTTCCAACTTGGCCCTCTTTCCATATTTAAAATCTGGGGGTGAAGTTAGTGGTGGCTTAAGGATATGAAGGTGGAAATGTCATTCAAAGTTATCTCCCGTGAAACAAAAATCGACGTGTCTCAGTGATTTTCAAAAATGCCTCAACTCAACAAAGTTGCTTGTTATCTCTGGGGTGAATCACACTTTACGGTCAAATTCCCGATTCCCGATTCCCGATTTCGGATTTTTTTTTAAGGGCTCTATACGTATACAAACATTTTTGTGCGGAAACGTGTTTCAAGCCGGAAAATCCAATTTTTATTTCTTCCGTAGCCCATATATGTCAATGTCCACGCACAAAATTTTTTGTAAGTACCTTAAAAATAATACCTATAGAGCCCCTAAAAAAATTCCGAAATCGGCACGGTTTGACCGTAAAGTGCAATCACTCCGATCTCTGTAATAGACCACTATGCAGGGGCGGCTCGTTATGTAGAGCCAAGGAGCCATGGCACTACCTCTAATTTCAAACGAAACAATATTTTTTTAATCAATTCTAAAAACACTGATTTTTCATTTTAAATCTTAAAACGATGCCTGCGAAAGTTTCATGAGACGAGAAAAATGGCAATGCATTTATTTGAGAATATATCTCTTGAACAAATTAGCAGATTTGAAAAATTCTTCCAGAATTGTGTTTTGTGTTGTTATCTTGAAAACCAGTGATGGCGTATTTTGAGTTTTTTGGAGGTTTAATAAGATTAATGTATTTTGAGTAAATCTGACAAGTTTCAAGTGTGTTACAGTTGTTTTTGTATTTTGTTTTCACTCCGAAGAAGTGAAACTTAAAAAATCCCAAGGGCTGTTCTTGGTCGGCTATCTTGAAAACTTGTGTTGGGGTATTATGGGTTTTTTAGAGGCTTATTATGATTATTGTATTTTGAGTAAATTTAGAGAGTTTCAAGTGTGTTGCACTTGTTTTTATATATTTTTTTTTCACTCAGAAGAAGTGAAACTTAAAATCTTGAAAACCAGTGATGGGTTTTTTGAGTTTTTTTGAGGATTGTTAAGATTAGTGTATTTTGAGTAAATTTGGAAAATTTAAAGTGTGTTGCAGTTGTTTTCATAATTTTTTTTCACTCGTGCAAATTAAAAAATCTGAAGCGCTGTTCTCGGTCGGTTATCTTGAAAACCTGTGATGGAGTTTTTTGAGTTTTTTGAAGATGATTGTATTTTAAGTAAATTTAGAAAGTTTTAAGTATTTTACAGCTGTTTTTATATTTTTTTCTCGTCAACAAAAAATGATTATAATTTTTCATAAATTTACACGAAAAATCGCAAAGGCAATCGGCGGAATGTGTTTGAATTATGTACGAAATCACTCTTGAATTAATATTGAGTGATTTTGTAAAGTTTCAAGTGGATAGAAATTGTTTGTATATTTTTTTCGCGTCGACGAATTTGTTGCAATATTTTTCTAAATTTTATCTCCATTCACATTGAAATATTCTAAAATTTAGAAACAATGCATTTCT